>WPIO01000044.1:1745392-3102892 GCA_009760855.2 Cristatella mucedo | reverse complement strand
CAAATGCTGCAAAGGAAGCATTATCATATGGTTAGTAATAGCACGGACAATGTCAACAAGCATAACATGGTTAGATGTTACATGCACAGTGCCAACATGCAAATATGGTTAGTGGCAACATGCACGGTGTCAGAGCGAATAAGCACGATGCAAAGGACAATTCACACGAACCTACTAAATGCTGGGATAAGCGGATGCGTTTTTAGCTTCTTTTAAATATCGCTAAGTGAGGGGATGTCGTGATGTCAGTCGGAAGTGAGTTCCAGGCTTTGGGAGCATACGAACTAAAGGCACGGTCTCCAAACAGTTTGAGGTACGTACAAGGTGTAGCTAAACGATCTGATTCAGAAAAGCATGAGGTACGATGCCTGGCCTGGTGGGGGAATACGTCTGATAGGTAGGTAAGCTGGAACCCAAGGATGAAGGAACCTAAAAGTGAGTGACAGGACCTAGAAGTCGATGTGCTTCTTGACTGGGAGCCAATGCAGGTCGGGTAGGAATGACATGATGTGGCAATTGTGGTGCTCACGACAGACAAACCTAGCTGCAGAGTTGTTTGCCAATTGTAAGCACCAGATTGCACAGGCCGGTATACCAGCAAGCTGAGAGTTACTGTAGTCGAGAGGGAAGGCACACATGCATGGACCAACTTAGATGTTGCATCCCTATCTAAGCTGGCCCGAATTTCTGCAAAGTTTCGTTGCTGAAAGTAGGCAGACTTGACTGTGAAACTGATGTGGTCGTCTAATGGAAAGTCACTTTAGAACAGGACACTTTGATTTCGTGCATATCCAACAGGAGATATGCTGGGAGAGCCGGTTTTGAGTGTTAAGTTTTTCCATTTCTGAATCACACTTGGTTTGCCCATGACTAGTAAGTTGGTTTTATCGTCATTCAATTTAAAATACTTTGCTGCTATCCATGCGCAGATGTCATCAATACATGCAGCAAGGTTTTTTAGAGAATTTGACGTGCTAGACGGCTGGGAGGGATCAAAGCAAAGTTACAACTGAGTGTCATCTGCATATAAATGAAAGCCTAGATTGTGCTTGGCAATCACATCGGCAAGAGGGAGAGTATAACCATTAAAACAAGCATAGACATTAGTCTCATGAGTACTTGCTAATGTGCTCCTCTCTGGATGTTGCTGTCGATCACGGGTAGCTGTTATAAGGCATCATTGTGGGGGTAGATTAGATAGTTAAGCCTTACCTCAACCTCGGGCGAGCTTCACAGTGTTCATTGTGCTAGCACATACCTAGCATAGACGCTTGTCAGTAGACGGTAGCTACGAGTTGATAAAGCTCTCGAGAGAAAGACGAAAAAGCTGCAGGTCCAAAAAACATACTGGTGAATGGGGAGAAGTTTAATCCTGGGAAGTGTGTGGCTCAGAGTGGCTGCCACGAGCCCCCCCCCCCCCCATCCGATTCGTGCTCCAAGCGCCTCAGTGCCATACAAGAGCTTAGATACTACTTTACCTGTCTGCTTATGGTCAGTAAGCGAAGAGTGGCCATGGCCACTGGCCATCCAATATCCAGTTTGCCTGCTCAGTTTCGGTATCACCCTACCTGTTTAGTTAGCCGGCAGGCAGCACCTGTCAGCCAGTCCCGACCAACCTAAGGCATGATGTATCACGACCTCACTCCAGTCTTGCACGTGGCAATCGATTAGCTCTCTTTTTGCTGGTTGGGTCCAACTTGACACTCTTCTCTTTAGTTGGTATGATCGGATCTCTTCATCTCCTGTGGTAACTCAGGATCTTAGCCTGGGGTAAGGCGTTTGCTGTTCTTAACCCAGATCTTGAGTTTGAGTCCTTCAGAAGGCAAGCCTTTAATTCCCACTGCGGGATGATAGCTGCCAAGGCTCCTCCACCGAAATATAAAAGATGCTGTTTGATCAGCTAACCTTTACTTTGTATGGTGGTTACCAAATTGTATTGGACCTGACCCATACATTACACTTACAAGCAAACATAGCAGTAGTGCATGATATAATGCTGTCTTTTTCATACAAGATTCAATGTGAGAAAGTACGTATTGATTGTTAGCAGCATGTCTGCGATGAAGTCTGGATGGCTGAAGTGCAGTGCTGGTTTTTAAATACTATAGCATGACCTTCTTCAACAGCTTCTTTTTTATGCTCGACTCTTGATTGTTGCTTCTCTTACATCACCTAAAAAGAGATTCGTTGTCGCGCTGTCTTAATTTAAATTTTGCTTTCTGTATCCATGTTAAGCCAGCCTTTTAGTCCCATAGTTGTCGAAATGTACAGCAATTTTGAAATGTAAAGCAATATGAAAGCTTTTGATCCGTCGATTTAAAATTTCCTTGGTATATGATTCATCGGTTTTAAATACAATAATTTTACAAGCTATATGCTTTATACCGTGGCTAGAGATAGATGCCTGAAAGGAAATGAAGGAGAGCTCTTAGGAGTGTAATTCGAGCATAGCAAGTGTTTTGTTCTAATAAAAACGGAGACTTGTATCTCGGATATGAATTATATTAATTTTCGTTGCAGTTTGCGCAGAAAGGTATGACCCAAGTGCAGACAAGGAGATTGGAGATAAAAGCGTACGTTTTGCTTGATCGCCTTGACAGGCGATGCTTGCACCGGCTGATCTTGAGCTTACTATGTGACTTTGCATTTGAAGGTTGTTGCCATTTTCATAATAATGAAGTATAACACGTTTGTGGTAATTTTTTCAGTAAGTTCTGATGACTCGTTGATTGTATACTGACATTTTACATGACTATACACTTTCGCCTCCAAGTAGCACAGAGCGATGCAAGTAGGCTGCTTTGAGGGAGGTTTAGCTTTCCATGGGTCTGCCTGACGGTCGTGCTACTCTGACTCTTGAAGTGTCAGCCCTTGAGCTGCCTGGATTTTTAATAATATTAATAACACACTTGATAAAGCACCCTCAGAGAGCTCAATCTCTTTCTATGCGCTTTACGTTTGCTGCAAAGGGAACCGCGATTAAATGGTGAGTAATATCATGTTTGATGAATAACATGGTTAGGGGTGACATGCACAGGGTCAGCATGCAAGTGTGGTTAGTGGCAGCATGCACAGTGTCAGCACCCATAAGCACATAAAGGACGAATCACAGGGACCCACTAAATGCTGTCCTAAATAGGTGTGTTTTTAAGTTCTTTTTAAATTTGGTCAAGTCATGGAATGTTCTGACGCAAGTCGAGAGTGAGTTCCAGGCTTTGGGAGCATACGAACTAAATGCATGATCTCCAAAGGATTTGAGGTTTGTACGAGGTATTTCTAGACTGTTGGATTCCGAAAAGCGGGTGGTATGATGCTTGTCCTGGTAAGGGAGTAAATCTGAGAGATAGGCTGGAGCCAAAGAATGAAGTGACCTAAAAGTGAGCGACAAAACCTTGAAGTCGATCCGTTGCTTGACTGGTAGCCAGTGCAGGTCGGCAAGAAGTAGTGTGATGTGGCAACTTTGATGCTCACGACTGACAAGCCTAGCTGCAGGGTTTTGCACCAGCTGTAAGCGCCTGATTGCACATGCCGGTAGGCCAGCAAGCATTGAGTACAGAAGTCAAGACGGGATGTCGCAAATGCATGGACCAAGATGTGGTATCCTTATCTAAACAAGCCCGAATTTTAACAACATTATAGCTGAAAGTAGGCAGACTTGACTGTGGAGCTGATGTGGTCGTCTAACGAAATGTCACTTTGGCACGTGGCACCTAGATTTTGTGCAGATTCAACTGGAGATATGCTGGCAGAGCCGATTTTGAGCGTTAAGTCTTTCCAATTTCTGAATCACGCTGGGTTTGCCCATAACTAGTAAGTTAGTTTTATCATCGTTTAGTTTTAGAAAATTTGCTGCCATCCATGTGCGAATGTCATCGATATATGCAGCAAGTGAGTTGAGAGAATTCGAGGTGCTCGAAGGCTGGGATGGATCAAAGCAAAGGTACAACTGAGTGTCATCCGCATAGAAGTGAAAGCCTAGATTGTGCCTAGCAATCACATCGGCAAGAGGGAGAGTATAAACCGTGAAAAGAACCGGACGTAGTGCGGAGCCCTGAGGTACCCCATATTTCAGAGGTACCTCGGATGATCTTTGCCCATTCACGTCAATACTCGTCAATATTCAAGTCTCCCACTGAGATAGGACCTGAACCATATAGAGTCTGATAGGGTGCACTCTGAGACGCACTGTTCATTGGGTGACCGTACAGATAGCTGCATATGAAACCCGTGGGCAAACTCGGAATCAGTAGAGAATCCTCAGAATTCAATTTATAAAACGGAGTATGGGTGCCTTGGCGGATGTGTCCACGAAGGCTGGGCTTGAGCTTCTTTAGGCGCCAAGATGCTGCTGATACTTTCTTATTGTCCCGACACATGTGAAAACATTGGATTGCTCAGTGCTACTAGCATGTATTACGAGTCAGACATTGGCTTTTTGTTTTGAACTTGCCTTGCATTTTCAGCTTTCGCACAAAAAAGTAGCGTCGGAATTGTCAGTCTCTAAAGTGCTCATGGAACTAGCTGCTGAGCAGAGTATATCTTCTGCCCTATCCAACAAGTCTCGACTATGGCAGGATAGGAAACTCCATCTACAGCTTGCGCAGTCTCCGTGCCCAGCCAAGCCAAATGCAGTGCTCTAGTAAATAAGAAAGAGCCCAAACTATGCTATCAATTCAGAAGTCTGACATTATGTACAGGTTAACATAATTTGAAATCATTATAATCATTATATCATTATATTAAATGAAAGTTGCTATCCTTTCCATGTTATGTGTAGCTCAATGCCAATATGTGACTTCATGTCCAAAAATTGTGTTTAAGTTTAAGGAAAGCGTCAGGGCACATTTAGCTATTATTCTTAGCAATTATATTCTATTGCGATGCCTGCACTTTTCACTGCCTTAGAAGTGTGCTAAGCTACCAAGGCTTTAAACAACTGGCCATTTTTTAGTAATAATCTGGTGCTTTACCGCTAACTCTTATTACCTGCAGCAAGCAATGTGTCCATCAGCTAGCATCTATTGATTGATTGCTTCTGTCAAGATACACGAGTTTCTAAGACTTTAGCCACTGTTGTCAGAGGTCAGTAAAGCATTGGCTTCAAGGTTCGATCACTCACTTTTAGGTCCCTTCATTCTTTGGCTCCAGCCTAACTATGAGATCTACTCCCCCACATGACCAAGCATCGTACCACCTGCTTCTCTGGATTAAATCGTTTACCTATACCTTGTACGAACATCAAATCCTTTGGAGACCGTCCCTTTAGTTCGTATGATCCCAAAGCTTGGAACTCACTTCCGACTGACATCACGACATCCCCTCACTTGGCGATATTTAAAAGAAGCTAAAAACGCACACATTTATGACAGCATTTAGTGGGTCCACGTGATTTGTCCTATGCATATTTATGCGTGCTTACACCATGCATGCTGCCACTAATCATATTTACTTTGTCATCGAGCATGTTACTACTAACCATTCGATCATTCTTTCTTTGCAGTATATGTAAAGTGCCTAGAAAGAGATTAAGTTCTTTGAGGAGTGAGGGAACTATACAAATGTTATTACTAACAAGTGGTATGTGTCTGCAGAGCTCCGGCATAAACACCCAAAAACATCCACAGCTTGCCCCTCTAATAATCCTTAATAGATATGTAACAGCGTGCATGTATTACTCAACCAGAGAGAGAGAGAGAGAGAGAGAGAGAGAGAGAGAGAGAGAGAGAGGAGGGAAGGAGAAAGAGTGAGAAGTCGGCGTTCCATCATATGCACGTAACCAATGACGGCAGTGCAATTTGGCTACACCCGTTCTCCCTGTTTTCTGAGCGATTAAGCACTTGATTGTTCGAAAGAGAATGCCAAGCCAAATTTACCTTCTCTACTCAAAGGAATGTTGATCCCTTTTTACTGTATTCATCAGCCTGCTTCTCACCAGTGTGCATAAACGAGGTATGTGACTGGCAATAATGATTTGAGAATGAACGCATAACTAGCACACTTCCTATTCAAGTCCTGAGGCTGGCACCACCTCCTTAATGAAAGCAATAGTATGGAGCCCAGAGCACTGTAAAAGTAGAGGTTAGCATAGGCAATGGAGAAATCAAAATCAAAATATGTATGAAAAGACGAGCTAAGATTAGCAGTAAGCAAGATATCGATATCTATCGGCTGGATGGTAGAGGGTATGTTGGAGGTAGTGTTGTCAACTTGTTTTTGTGAAAGGAAGTAGCAGCTAATTACTTAAATACTGCCGTGACAGTTACAAAACTTTGCTAGTTTGTTTTTGTAATATTTATCTGAGAGGCAAGTTCTGCTGTAATAGTAGACATTAATTGTGACGTTAATTTGTATTTGCTTCTCAGGTAGCTATGGTAGAGATAAAAAGTAGCTGATTTAACATAATTTTTATAGCAATGTAAGGCTATTAGCTGCTTTCACCCACTTTTAGCAGTTTGTTTTACTGATGACTGAATGCTGACTTAGATAGAGTCTTGCTTCTAGTTCTGCTGGATCTCTCTGCAGCTTTTGACACCACTAATCGTCAAGTTCTTCTTGAGTGCCCATCATTTCACTTAGGCATTTATGGTACTACTTTGCAATGATTTAGGTCGTATCTCAATGGGAGATTGTAGAGTGTAGTTGTCAATGGGGCTGTGGAGCCTTTAAAGTATGGGGTATCTCAAGTAGCTGTCCGCTTCTGCTCCCAACTTATAATCTTCCTCTTGCCAATGTACTTGTCACTGACTATCTAAGCTTTCATTTTTATGCAGACGACATACAGCTATACCTGCCTTTGATTCCTGTGTGCCTTCCAGCATATCAAACTCGCTTAAGCTCCTTGCGGAATGTATTGCTGACGTTCGAACTTCGCTGGCAGCAAACTTTCTCAATTTGAATGATGAAGCCAACTTACTAGTTAGGAGCAAACCTAGATATTGGAAATAGCTCACAAATTAGAAAGTAGAACTCTCAAAATGGGCTCGGCAAGAAAGTCTCTTGTAGCACCTGCATGCAATCTAGGTGTCATGTTCCAGAGTGATTATTCACCTGTTGACCACATGGCTCCAGGTCATTCTGCTTGCTTTCAGCTTCATAATATTGCGAAACTTCTGGCCTTTTTAGACAAAGCTATTACAACCAAGCTTATGCCGAGACATCTGTTACTCGCTACTCTCAGGTCCTAATTTTTATACTATAAGCCGCTTACAATTGGTGCACAACTCTGCTTGTTGGAAACGTGAACATCGAAACTGCCACGTTTACGCCACTTCTCACCGACCAGCACTGGCTAGCACATCAGTCAGCACATCGACTTAAAGGTTCTGACACTCACTTTTAGGTCCCTTCATTATCTTCACTCATCGGTCATACTGTGACAGCTGATACCTTCAAAAGAATGTATGCGTTGACGTTTATGAAACACATTGGGAGGCTCATCAAGTTTTGATTGGGCCTTAAACATTCATCATTCAAGCATTTATTTATGTGTAGCATGTAACACGTCATATTACTGGTGTACATACTGGGTCTCCCGTAGTGTATCATGCGATCCTTGTATATTCATTAGAAGTTTCGGCTGATTGTTCACGTAGTATGTTTGTGTGGTTTGCGGCATTGCTCATGCCTTGTCATGGCTTTTCATGCTCGAGCTGTGTATGATATTTTTGATGGTGATTTATTGAAATTCATTAACACATCCTGGAGGCGAATGGATAGCTTACATCCGGTGTGACGGCTAACGGAAATAAATTTCATCAAGTTCACGATAAAAATAAAATACCCTAAAAACCTTGTCACCGGCATGGTTGTGTGTGGTTACTGGTTGGTGTCTCCAAGAAAATTTGGCTGACCTGTTTTGTGAACTGCCAGGTGGATTGTGTTCCCATTCAGGTGCACGTTATTATCTCGGTAGCGAACACTTAAGAAGTAAACAGATAGGGTTGCTACGCATCGCCCAATAGATGCCTAATTAGGCAGACTGTTCACTCTAGTTCAGGAGGCAATCGGTGCTAGGCCCTTCTTAGGACTGCTCGGCCAACTTGCTTTGTATAAAGCTGCCACTGTGGACCACGATGGTAAAACACGGTGCAGCTTTTCAGCAAAGATGCATTACAGTGCAATTCCTGTGCGCCTGGAGCAAGACCTAGCACTTGCAGTTAAATGATTGGTTTTTAGGTTGTGCACCCAAAATCAACTGAGCAGCGAGCTAAGCTAGCGGAGGCCATCAAAGACATCTTCATCTTTCGTAGCCTTGATGCTGTAAGTCTTACACTTAGGAATGGCATAGCTTGGCGACTATATCGTGTGTTGTTTTCGTCAGGTATTATTGCTCGGCATTTTTTTTACAGGATCAGGTGACAAGGGTTCTGGATGCAATGCTCGAAAAACCAGTAAGTACTCAGACGACATTCATTTGAAGCTCAAATCGGCGTTGTATCAGACTCTTTACCTTTTCCGGATAGATACATCAGCTCCACAATCAAGTCTGCCTACTTTCAGCTACATAATATTGCTAGAATTCGGGCTTGTTTAGATAAGGATACCACATCTAAATTGGTCCATGCATTTGTGACATCCCGTCTTGACTTCTGTAACTCACTGCTTGCTGGCCTACCGGCATGTGCAATCAGGCGCTTACAGCTGTTGCAAAACTCTGCAGCTAGGCTTGTCTGTGTTGAGCATCGCAGTTGCCACATCACACCACTTCTCGCCGATCTGCACGGTCTACCAGTCAAGCAACAGATCGACTTCTAGGTTTTCTCGCTCACTTTTAGGTCACTTCATTCTTTGGCTCCAGCCTACCTATCAGATCAACTCCCACACCAGGCCAAGCATAGTACCACCTGCTTTTCTGAATCAAATCGTTTACCTATACCTCGTACGAGCCTCAAATCCTTTGAAGACCATTACTTTAGTTCGTATGCCCCCATAGCCTGGAACTCACTCCCGATTTGTGTCCCGACATCCCCTGATCCACATTAAAAAAGAAATTAAAAACGCACCTAGTTGTGAGAGCATTTAGTGGGTCCCTGTGATTCGTCCTTTATGTGCTTATGGGTGCTGACACTGTGCATGCTGCTACTATCCACACTTGCATGCTGACTCTGTGCATGTCACCCCTAACCATGTTATTCATGTTGCTTATCAAGCATGATACCACTCAGCATTCGATCGTGTTTCCTTTGCAGCAAATGTAAAACATCTAGAAAGAGATTGAGTTCTCTGAGGGCACTTTATCGAGTGTATTATTATCATTATTATAAATCCATGGAGGTATCCCCATTGCATTAGCACGGCAGCAGCTAGAATGCCTCGCTTTTAGGCATGTTGCATATCCTAACATACCTGTAGCTATTTATTTTCCTTCAGCTTGAATATGCTTAAGTATGGGCTCAAATAAGAGGTGAGAGCCGATGAGTAAGCATACACTGTAGGCATGTATACAGGTGCCACCATAAGTTTAAGCCAGCCATAGTGCTTACTAGATAAGGATGCGCTTTCATGCGTAAACTCTCCTGTACTGCTTTCTGGATGCTTTACTTAGCGGGAACATGCATTCAGTGCATCTATGGTGATGACCTATGGGAATATGAGGTAGCTCTGTCAAGATTTTGAAAAACTTCCTATTGGTTGGTCAGCTTGGATCCTGCTATCGTATATTTGAAGATACGATTTCTCACCAGCTGTTACGAAGAGCCTCAAGCAACATATGTCCCGAGATTATATGAATAGTCGGCACTCACTTTATTTGCTCCAGAGCATAACAAGGTTTTAAGTGGGTACGGATAGGGGCTTACACTTGGCCCTCGTAATGCAGGTAGTGTCGGGATACTTACGAGTGATCCGGGCCGTTGTTGACAATTTCTTTCTCTGACTGAGCTATGTGCTTTGGAACGTAGTAATGTAGCCGTGTTGCCAGTCAGGTGGTCAAGCAAGCTGGATTGCAAAGAGCAATTATTTAAGCCCTTTCAGAACTGTCACACGGTAATGCCGAAATCTAATCTTTCGATATTTAACTGTTTATGATGCGTTCTATGCCACATAGAAGGCCAGTTCTGCCTGCTTTGAAATGCCCCTACGCTAGCACTCTTCCACACTAGAATTGTAACCTCTTCTGGATGTGTCATTTTGGAAAGCGTTTTGTTAATACTCTGCTTCACATTCGCTCCCACCATAGAAAATTGTGAACATGCATTCAGCAGTCCACACTGCTTTGCTAGTCAGCCAGTGTTCAGTTAGAGGTATCTACCTAGCCAATTGCAAATGGCTTTGTTTTTTCTTTTTAGAAAGCCAGTTGTTTAACGATAGACTCGTTGAATGGCTCACTTGCTGAGCTAGATAGTTATCGGTTGGATCAGTTTAGCAGTATTTTTCATTATTGCAAATATGCTTCGTTAAGCACTCTGTGGCCACAATCATCGTTCAGCCGAGGGATACCAATCTGCTCTTTTAGTTCCGTCGTTTCCGGCTTAAATTTCTACTTAGTGTTGTGGCCTAAGCACTGCGTGGAATTCGTTTGTGCCCTAGTGGATGCATACCGGGTTGTAGACTGTGAAATACAATTGATCGGATTTATTCTTGCTAAAGCAGATTTCTTTCTTGGTTTACCCATCTCTCAGTGCTCAGCAAATATTTTAGTGCCTTCTAAGTTTGCTGGAAAGATAAGCAGCCTAAGCCAGCTGTCTGGCACAGCCACTTTGCATACAAAGTACTTCCGAATTCACTACTGGCACCACTTTTAGCGAAGCACCATAAAATTGTATAGACGCCATTTTAAATGCACCTCCCCCCATTCCAGAACCGTAATTTGCCTTAACCTTTTAGGTCACTTCATTCTTTGGCTCCAGCCTATCTCTCAGATGTACTCCCCCACCAGGCCAAGCATCGTACCACCCGCTTCTCGGAATCCAACATTCTACCAATACCTCGTACAAACCTCAAATCCTTTGGAGACCGTGCATTTAGTTTGTATGCTCCCAAAGCCTGGAACTCCCTCCCGACCTGCGTCAGAACATCCCCTGACTTGAAAACGTTTAAAAAGAACTTAAAAACACCTATTTAGGACAGCATTTAGTGGGTCCGTGATTTGTCCTTTATGTGCTTATGGGTGCTGACACTGTGCATGCTGCCACTAACAACATTTACATGTTGACCCTGTGCATGTCACCCCTAACCATGTTATTCATGTTGTTTATCAAGCATGATATTAATCACCATTTAATCGCGTTCCCTTTGCAGCAAATGTAAAGCGCCTAGAAAGAGATTGAGTTATCTGAGGGCGCTTTATCAAGTGCATTGTTATTATTGTTATTATTATTATTAACCTTCTTCACTTGTGCCTGCTCATGTATTAAGCAACTTCGTCTAGTGTGGGTTGACGCCGGGTTATGATACTCCCTTAAACTTTTGAAGGCACCTGTACATTATTGTATATACAGTGTTTGTATGTAGTGTTCACTTAAAAACTTCTTTACAGAGTAAATGTGCGTGCATACATCTCTCAACAAACACGTTTTTTCTTCGATATACTTGGCAATTTATGTAAGTATGATACCGATCAGATTACTCTTTTCGAGGTGTAGTATAATAAGAAAGAACCAAAGAACCTTTTTATGGCGTGGGAAGCTGCACCACTTGTGGACCAATAAGTTGCCGTGGAAGGGCAGGTTTTTGTTTCACAAAAAATTTCACTTTCTGTTTGTATTGCATCGTGTTCTTATCCATAAGCTGGGGTGAGGAGCAAGAGCAAACTTTGCATTTCAAAAGATTTGGTGTGTTTTGCACATTCTCCTATGAAACGCCAGCCAGTTTGTACTTGTTACAACTTTTTGTGGTAGTAAACTATTCTGTGGTAGTCGAATGCATACAATGTTTATGTAATGCATAGTAATGTCGATGCTTTCTTTGAGCTGCTTGCCTGTGGTCTCGTGTGAATGGCATACAGAGGTGCTGTAACAAACATGCCATAGGATGTTGGGGTAATTGTTTTGGTAAACCTCAACCATAATCGTATGCTACTGCTAGCTATCTCGATTAGTATATTAATACCTCGACAATAGTTAAATATTATCTACGATGATGAAATTAAAACACCCAGATTTGCAAATGCTGTTCGAAAAATTGAAAAGATCAAAGTCAAGTTTTTGGGATTTTTCTAATTTGCACTATAGGTCAAAGCTGGCGAAATTATTATCAAGCAAGGTGATGAACAAGCCGATTACTTCTATGTCATCAGCAGGTATTTAAGCCACACAGTCGCAATGGGGTCATAAACCATAAAGTTACTGCCAGCAGTGTCAGCACACTTATCTTTGCAGTGGCACGTTTGACGTGTATCGTGACGATGTGAAAGAGAACTGTTATAAAGACAAAGGAAGCTTTGGCGAACTAGCTTTAATGTACAACACTCCAAGGGCTAGAACAATACGGGCGAGCTCAGACGGCGTTCTCTGGGCACTCGTAAGTATAGCATCTGCTTCCATGGCTGCTCGAGCAGTCATAGCTACGTATTCAAGCAGCCTTACAGCTGCTATCGTTAACGCGTTTTGTAATGGTGCTCGTGAATCGGAATGCATTATGGTCAAAGACCTTCGTCTGAAGCAAGGTCGTTTTCGATGCTGTGTGCTGGCAGCTGCAAAATCACTCGATTTGGCCGAATTTAGATGAGCTCTCAAGGTTGTTGACTAAATTACTGAATTGGGAGTGGTAGCCCAAGATGGTCTTGCCTAGCGGAAGAGCTATTTCTATCTCGTCTGTGTGCTCTGGCAATGCTTTGGTCGGAAGAGGAAGGTGCTCTCTATCTCTCCCCCTTGCCCTTCTCTCCCTTCCTCCATCTTCTCTCCTTTCATGTCCCTCCCTCCCTCTCTGCTTCCTTCCCTTCTTCTCTCCATCCTCTCCTCTCCCTCTGTCTATCTCTCTGTGTCTCTATCTCTCTCTCTCTCTCTCTCTCTCTCTCTCTCTCTCTCTCTCTCTCTCTCTCTCTCTCTCTCTCTCTCTCTCTCTCTCTCTCTCTCTCTCTCTCTCTCTCTCTCTCTCTCTCTCTCTCTCTCTCTCTCTCTCTCTCTCTCTCTCTCTCTCTTCTCTCTCTCTCTCTTAATGCCTCTAATGCTATTGTAGTTACACATGAAAAATAGTGCTGAGATGAAGCCCGTGTGCTCCATCAGGAATTCATGACTAATTGACACTCTAGCCTTTCGGGTGCTGCTGAAATTGATGAGCCACTATTGCTCACGTGTCGTACGTGAGAAAGGAATAATAATAATTATTATAATAAATGTATTTTCATAGTGCTCTAAGAGAACCAAATCTCAACCCAGGTGCTTTACAACTTGCTGCAAAAGAATAATAACTGAGATTAAATGGCATGCGAAATATCGTGCTTAGACAAGCTTGCGAAAGCATATACTAGAAGACACTGGGGGCCGTTGGTTATTAGAACCCCTTGTTATTATTGTATACAGATGTAACCGAGTTCCAGGGGTCAAAGGCCAAACCCGCCATACTCCGGCCACGTTGCCGCTCGCCATGCCGCTGAGCTAGGGTAAGACGAGCGGCCGTTATGTTAAACCTTTTTATAATAACGCATGCGCCAACAACAACAGGGGAACTAACAAGTCTACGGGGAGGGTCCTAAACAAAGTACACTATAGGGGCACAAGACGACGCAGCAAGCGCTAACAAACGTGTTAGTTGGTCAGTCGGCTTCCACCGTCACACCGTCGCCGGCCTCCGTCCCACCTGTACAAGCATACGCCGTTCAAGACCCGGCTAGCTGAGTATTCTGGGATAGACGGAGCAGACGTCCACAACAGTCGAGAGCTTCCGCCGTAAGACGTCAATACACGGGGGTCACGAACAAGCTACACGGGTAACGCGGAATATACAAGTCTCAACAACGAGCGTGCTATCCAGCTCCGCTCGGGCCTTGGGTACTCGCCGCCTTGCGTTCGTGGCCGCATCGCCGGAGCACGCTTGCAACCATCCAGTTGCATAACTCAGCGAGACCGGGAGCCTCCAACACCACGACTTAGTCAACTTACGGGGGTAAGTCCGGCAGTATTGGGAGTTATCCCCCAAAATGGCCGCCAATAGGGGAGTTGTCCCTCAAAAAGCATGTTTATAAAATATTGTACGAAGACCAGTAAACTGATTGGCATGAAACTTGGCACGAAGAACACTGGTAGCATTACCTATCGTTTGATGTATAATAGCTGCTGTTTTGACCTTCTTATGACCTTTAAAAGTCCAAGGTCACGTATAGCACTGTTGGTTAAATCAGTTCCAAATTTTTTCGAGGATTAAAACGTAATTGTAGAAATATGGCAAACCGCTTAAAAAATGCAAGACAATCGACTGGAGACTTACCGCCCACAAAAAACTTTTTTTTTTTAATTTGACATCTTAAACTGTTGACTGTCATCACGAACACACCCACGGACACTTTGTCACAGGCACATTATATGCATACACACTCATCATGCATACATGTGGTGGGGGTGAGTTTCGAGGCAGGTGAGCTCCACCTATATTCCAAGTTTCACATAGATCGGCCCAGTATCGACCAAGTTGTAGAATTTACCAGGTACCATGTACTACTGCTGTGACAGCACTCAGAGAAGCCAACTTTAAGGTGCCAAAGCATGTAGGTGACATGGAATAACTAGAGTGTTACTATATTTGTCGCCATACAACATTGAAACACATACTTAGGAGCATGTACTTCGAATTTCACGTTGATTGGGTCACAAGTAGCCTACCTGTGACATTTTTAAGCCATGTGAGTGAAAGGATGACAAAGGCTCAGCACGACAAACACTGCCAGTTTTGACCAAAACAAGTCTTATCTACTGAGGTCCAATATGCATGCGAGAAGACTGGAATGATTATGTACCTACAATCAATCATATATTCCAAAGTTTAAGATTATCGGATCATTATTTTAGGAGATATGACATAAATGACAGCAGGCATTGGACTGTCGTTTGCAGATAAACTTGAGAACTCCAAGCTATAACCAAGAGGCAGCACTAGGAAACGCTATCATCGCACGAACATTCAATATTATTCAACATTCAACATATTCAATAAATAGATAAATATGAATCTTAGGAATAGGTCAACCTAACAAGATCCTAAGACAGCCTAAGCAGATCATATCCGCGATAGGTCTCATACTTCAGGCCGGCAACCCAGGCTACAGCCGGCGGCTCACCGGCATTCGCCAATACAAATATCTAACTAATAACGACATAAATGAGAACTTGAAATCACCTAAATTTTCCTTGAATAGAAATGAATCAACATTTTCACATTGGCTTCCAGTAAACGACGCGCTAGTTCCATCCAAGTCACCACGCTGACCGGCCGCCGAACGAAAGACCACTCGCGGCCGTCGCCTCGCGCGTTATAGCGGCTACAGGAACTGGATCAGCTGTCCCAGGATTCATGCGGTGCCTTGATAATGGACTCCTTAGTTACGGCGGCCCCGGCAGCAGCAAATTCTCAATACATTATCCCTAATGTTCGTCTACTAGCCGAATGACAGTCACTTCCGGTTTGTGATCCGATGTAAACATACCAATGTAAACAGGTTTCTGCCAAGTAAATAAAGAGTGGGCCTTGGAATGCCGTTTACCGCCGGTTGCTATGGGCGGGGCGGGGAAGCAGAGGCAGGACTAGGCACCCTGCCGATAGGGGGTTTACTCTTTTATGATATTGTTATACTACCAGTTGGACGTGTGATCTCGAGGGGCGTGTCATTTCAGGGAAATTTTTACGTTTTATCATTCTCAAAAGTTATTTTTTGAGGGTCCGTTTAGGGCTGAGTAGCTTATATTCGCAGAGTTCGCCAGAAAACCGCAGTACCGGCTCAGTTATTTGTCAAAGAAAATTATTTTGTTGAGCTCGATGTACGACTTCCGGTTTAAATAGGTCTTACAAAATAATTTTATTGACCATGTTCCAGTCATCTTACAACCACCAAAATTTGAGCATGCATTTAAAACTAGTTTCTCTTTAATACGCGAATTTAAAAAAATGACATTTTTTGTGGACCTACCCCCTTATTTCAGACTTTACCCCGTTACGCCATCTTCTTCTACCCAAGAGCCCCGGTGACCTCACGTCACCCCACATGCCGTAGGTCCGACCCCGGCCTAGTCGGTGACCCTTACCCTCATTATAGCCGCCCGGTCCAAGCCAACCGAACCTAGCCTGGGTACACAGAATCGTGCACTGGAAAGCTAGCAAAGCACACAGGAAAAAAGACTAACTCACTGGGGTGCAAAGAAAGCTGAACTGAACAGATGCGTCTTTAGCTGAGACTTAAATGAATGAGAAGCACTTTCTGTGCCATATGCTTATCTGGAGCTTCCGCAAACTCTAGCTTTCACGGGCCTGACCCTGAACGGGCATGCTGATTGCTAGCTCGTTTCTAGAATCAAGCAGTATATGACATCATTGTTTGTTGAAGTAGGTCGGTGGGTACTACTCTTGCCTCCAATTGCGGAGGGTATGTGAGACAACTCCCAAAAACCGCAGGATATTTTCTTTCTAGCGCTACGATATCCCTGTAGAGTGTTTAGAGCTTCGTATATACAGTGCAGATCCGAAAAATTTACTCATTATGGGAATCAATACAAATCTGAAACTTAGCTGAGTTTTACTAAATCATGGCCAAAACACTATTACAGAATAAGATTACTATGAGGAAGCAGTAATTGTACCAGATTGTGTATGCTGCCACCTTGGTTGTACTATTGGGTGAAGCATAACATGCACAACTTGTTTGGCGGTTTCACGTGGGTGAGGAAGTTTGAGGAATGTTCAAGGTTTGAGACTTCTTGGTTTGCCGAGCTGGTTTGGTCCATTGGTTAAGGTGCTTGCCCCGACCAAGGTCTGGCTGAGGTCGTGGGCTCGAGCCCCCGAGGCATATGTGAAGTGCCTGAATAGAGATCAAGTTCTCTTGGGGCGCTATACAAATGAACTATATTTATTTCTATTTATTTTTCACATGCATATACACAAGCCAGATCTGGTTTGAGAATATACAAGAAATCGGTAGTACAGTTACTGCTAGAAGCCAGCTCACTAGTTTCCTGATAAAAATATAATGTAATGTATCTCCGTCTGTAACTCCACAAAGCCACAAAAACTACTTAAGTGGCTTTCGGTACGCATTCGATAGCCAACAGACTTCATCTCACGAAACAAAGAGAAAGTGGAAAGCATAGCCGAGTCAGGAGAGCAGTTGAAATAGTGAGTAGCATGGAAGTAGCAGCTCAGGACCGTTGGAAAGGATGTGCCATAGTCGGCAGCAGGAGAGTAGTTGTCATTTCGTAAGAATCCTGGAAGCAAGTTCCACAGCCTAAGACCTGCAGAGCTAAAGCCTCTGTTCCCAACAGTCGGCGAAGGAATGGAACAGCTAATTTATTGTCCCTACAGGACCTGAGGGCACGAGGGGGCTGGAACTAGTGAAGCAGTTCAGCTAGGTATGGAGGAGCCAAACCGTGGTGGGCCTTGTGGGTCAGCGTAAGAACTTTGCTCTGTATCTGTTGATCAACCGGCAGCCATCCTAGTCCTTTTAGCAAAGGAGATACGTGCTCAAACCTCTGGGACTTGAAGACTAGCCTTGCAGCTATATTCATAGCCATCTGCAGTGGCCTAGTTGCTTTTTTCAGTAGCCCTGCCAAAAGGGAATTGCAATAATCTAGCCGAGACCGAACTCAGGAGCTAGTTAAACATTTGCAAGCCACCGTAGAAGACAGCCCATAATCTTAAATGGGAGTCGGACTCAATGGCTAGCTGTAGAAGCAGTTCTTAATGAAGCTTTTAAAATTTAGGAAGTAAAAAGAGCCATAGAGCACTACAACACTGCTTTAGAAGTCTTGGCAAACATATGAGATGCCAAAACCACGGTGACCTGCATGGGTTATAATGTCTTCTCTGAAATTATGAAACGGTAGTTTAATTAAGTGTATGTATTTAGCAAACTGAAATAGTTAAAACCAAGGACGCAATTTTAAAGAATTCTTTAATTCCTTATTTACCAGAACACGCTGTTTAACATTTTCCTTCCCACCGTGTCATCACAGTTTAGAATCCCTTCGAACCATATTAAACTTATGGCTGTGAACAATCAAATTAGCATGCTTCAAACTCGGCGATGGCTGAAAAATGTCCAACACGTTTGGTGAGATAAATTTTTATAGAGTCGGATAATAGATGCATCTGGTAAATCTTTCTTCGAAGTGCTCTGACGAAAGATTATTAGTCAATTTTCAGGGTGCATAGATTTTCGTAAGAATTCTGCAACTGACAATAAACTTGGGTGTGTGCTCTCTATGTTGGGAGGCAAGGATGGACTGTATATTCTGTTAACGGCTCCGCCCCACATTTTTTGTCACTTGGTATTCCAATGGTTTTTGAGACTACGTTTCGTAGCTGCAGTTTGTTAGTCTTTCGCCAGTGGTAGACCTATAGGCACAAAGGCTTAAATTGACTAAGCATGTCGGCTAGATACGATTGAACCGAGCCACTGCCGGCCTTGTTGGTTGAAATTGGGGCTTTTATCTCCTTTGGTCAATCGGTTACCACTGGGCCTTCTTTAGCAAAGGAGACCTGTTGAATTTATTAGATTTTGAGACCTAGCTGCTATTCAGCAGCCTTACCAATACTGAGTCACTGTAGTCTGGCTTAGCGAAAACCGGAGAGCCAGTGAGATATTTAGGTAGGCACTGCTTTAAGTTGTCCTTAATCCTAAACAAGATGATTGATGATGAATATGTGGAAATGGTCTTCGGAATTAAACTTCTTAGACGTCCAAAGCAGCTACCGAAGGGACGTGTAAATTATTAGCTCGCCGATGGCCATGTGGCAACTCTAATTAGACAAATGATGTCACTTATACCAACCTTATGCTCGGGTTTCCTGTAAAGAGTTCATTTTTATTCTCATTAAGTTTAAGGAATTTGTTTGGCATTTAGGATCGAATGTCTGCAAGGCAGGATCCAGCTTATTAATAGTGCTGCTGATTTTGGTAGATTGAATTACAAATGCAGCTAGGTGTCGCCCACATTGAAGTGATAGCCGATGCTATTGGCCTGAATTACCTTTCAAATTACCGCAAAGGTGAGTATAAAATGGAGAGCAGCAATAGTCCGAGACGGGGTAGCTTTGTGAAACTCGAACAGGTAAAGGGTCTGTTGGACAAGACCTAAACGCCATGGGACACGGACCCGATATGATTGGAGCATTTGAAACGTGCTACAGCCTCAAAATCCAGACCTATAGTTGTTGTTTGTCGCTCAAGCAGTATCTTTTGTGATCAATGGGGTCGAAAGCTACTTACATGTCGAGTGCGACCAAGGCAGTGACTTTCCCATTAGGCAGCTGTGCTGGTTGGGTCTGGACAGGTGGTTTGTTATATTTTTGTCTTGTACCTGAGGGTTCCTTAGCTCACCTCTCACCTCGTCTTCTTACTCGACACCTAGAACATCCGTTCTTCGTCCAAGTCTCATTCAACTACTATTTGATTTACAACGCTTTTTAGGACCGGGTCACCTTCAGAAGAATCGTGTTGAAAGCTGCCTACGAGAAACGTAAATACTATGAAGAAGTTATTGCCTCGGTGCCTATGTTCAAATGCCTCAAGGTAAATTGTGTGCTGCCTATGCAATTGCCCTCTGCTTTCCTTGGTCAATCATTCGTCGGTAGGTTATATAGACAGCCACATATAAAGGAATGCTGTTGCCTAGTGGAAATGCATCAATATTAATTTTCAACTTGAAACCTCATGCCCCTGACAGCAAGCAGTGTGCACTGAGATCAGACCATTCCCGATAAATAGAATGCCGTTTTCTCCTGCTTGTGGTGGTGTGTCTCGATAAGCACACGCTTGATGCTGATAAAATTATTAAGTCAAAAAACTATCGCACTCTCAGATATAGTTAATTAAGTAGTGTTCATTAATATTTTAGATATTCTCTCTCAAGGCTTTCAGGTATGAATACATGTTTTCATATTTTTCCCAAAGATTTGTACTTATAGCAAAAGCAAGAGAATCATTGCAGTCATCAAAAAGTGAATGAAGTGAAAAGTGTTGCTTCTCCCTTTTTACTTCTATATTCAACTGGGCAGTAACCTATATCTTTTGACGAAGGCTGCAAGATATTAGTTAAATGTGACGAGCTTAACATTTTATCCAAAACCACCATCGCTATAAACCTTGTATGCGTGATATTTCAGAAACCTGAGAGTGCATGCTAGCAACCTCGAGTAGTGACTTTCTGCTGTTGATGCTGAGGATGCTGCATCTTTTCATTCCAACATTTTGAGAGTACGAGTGGGATAATTGGTGAGTTATAAAAAGTAGGTGCTTTTTAAAATGTGTGCTTAGTATCTCGGTTCTGTTTTATCGAGTAGTACCCTCCTAATTTCCGAAGTGGGCATGAGTAACTCTTCGTAGTTAGGTCATAGAAAAGCAGCTTGTCGACAGACAGAATGTCCGAGAACAGGCTGAGTTTTGTTGTCTGCATCGGCCATTTTGTCATGTCATTTGAGATTGTCGAAACCGTGAGTTGCCGAACCACCACTAGCACCCCGAGACAGCGCTGGCGCTGAAGAAACGCATTAAGTAGTGCAATTGCTCTGTAGCTGGTTGCATCCCAGGCAAATCCAAAAGAGAGAGATTCCGAAGAGAAGATTCTCTTGTCGAATGCAGGAAACGATTGTTGTAATACAAAACCCTAAAGTTTTTCTGAACTATATATATAATTTTTGGAAGTGAAATGCATCCTTCGTTGTAAACTCTACCCACATGGGTTGCAATGTAATTGTATTATCTTTAATTGTGTATTCCTTTTGGGGTTTGTATTGCTTGCTCAACGACTAATTCTGCAGACAAAGCAAAGTGTTGTACACATCCCAAAACCATAATGCACAATTGAGGGCAATTTCAACTGTAGATTCGAGTGTAAGCTTATTCGGTTATGAAACTTCCTGACGCTCTGTTGTAACTTATTAATAGCTATCTTACTTCCTATTTTAGGAATATGAGCAGACCAACCTTGCAGATGCCTTTAAGACATTAGTTTTTTCGGATGGAACCGAGATTATCAGAGAGGTACGTATTCCTCATAGCTCGGCTCACTTGCATTGAATTAGCAAGCTATGTAAGATCGTTATATAGCAGTTGTTGTTCTCTAATTAAAACAGGTTGTGAAATTCTTATTACTAAACCGGTTGGATCTTGCTTGTTAGTCGTTTTGCAAGACTTAAATAGTTTCTGCTGGTCCAAAGGTTCAATAATAATCATTTTTCTCCAGGTAACTTGCTTGTATTTGCTTGTCTTGTGTTGGCGTTCTCAGCAGAATGGTGATGAGATGAATTATCTAGAGTTTTTGAAAGACAAGTACAGGAAATGACAGGATGGGAGGTCGGCAAAGCATGCACGAGACATAGCAGTCGGCACTGTTTTGGCATGGCCGGTTCACATAACATTCACCTAAGTTATGAAAAGCAGCAGTAAAATTATCAACCGGGACTGTTACTTGTTTGAGCTCAATGCAGCGATGAGTGTAGTTAGCAGTAGGGTGCTGTCACAACTCAGAATATCACTAGGCTGTACATAGGGACAAGATAAATATTTCAGAAACTGTATCACTAACTGCATACATGCGTACCCTATATGTTCCTGTTCTATACGCCTGGTTAGTTTGGTTAATCTGCATTAGCTTTAAGCCACCACCCATGCCTATTTCTGAATCCTTGGCAGAACATCTGTCACTTCCAAGACCTAGGCTCACAGCTGTGGTGTTATCCCCCTCTACTGCAACAGAGTGAACGACCAGCGGCTTACAGAGACTTTAAGATACCAGGATATAGACGCAGTCTTTAAACATGAGTTTGAGTAAAAACAGCCGTGAGTACACAGATAGCAATAAAAATAATAATGAATGCTGTATAGTGCCCCAAGAGAATCAAGTCTCTCCGGGCACTGTACATGCACTGAAAAGGCAGCTTGTCAATTGGTTATTAATAATTATAACAATAATAAGTCTTTTGTATCGAGCCCCAAGAGAACCTAATTTCTATCCAGGCATTCCAATTTTCTATAAGCGAAGCAATAACCTAGCTTTAATGACAAGCAAGGTATCGTGTTTAGACATGCATGCAAAAGAAGAGCAACTTTGCTTCTGTCAGCATCAATGTCGAGACTTTAAGTTTCTTGATTTAAACGTGATTCCGAAAAAGGATGCTGAAACAGAAACACAATCCCGAAAGAATGAAATCTGAATAGGATCGCTAGCTGTGATTTTAAGATTTTTATAAGTTAAGTCTTGTGCTTTTCTCAATGCATCGTGACCAACCATCGTAGCACATTGAAGGCCTTCGATAACGTGCATTAGTCTGCCTCCACTCTCAAGCAGCCTCTAGATAGCACATTCAACTGTACATAAGCCTGCAAAGTGGTCTTCTAGTCCTTTAGAAGCCCTAGCGAGATGCAGCTTCTATACTGATTGGTAGTATACTCATGGCAGCTTTATTATGGTCCCGGCCTTTGCAAGGAGGAGAGCCACACTGCACTAGGTGTAAACGTTCGGAGAATGGGGGAAGCACGGTGTCATGCGGCAACCAGTTTCGGGTCCGAGTTGCAGCATTTTGTCAAGTGAGAGATGTCATTTCTAACCGCTTAGTGGGTATCACTTATGCCCATATCTGTTGCATTGGACTTAATAAATGTGTTTCGTGAGTCATCTTGGCATTGTGGTGTCTCTAGCTGTCATCTTCTTTGTTGGCAGGGTGATGGTGCAGACGGAATGTATATCATTGAATCAGGGGAAGTTCGAGTTGTGAAGGTGAGGGTTGATAGCCACTAAGGCTCATCTGCTACTATTCAAGTGAAGCTGTTGAGTCAGCCGACCTTTACTTTTACTTAACTTGACCGTTGCAGTGTAGCTGTTCTTGGCACTACAGTTGCTGGTTAATTTTTATGGAGAGCTATTGCTGCTGCTGCTATTGCTGCTGCTATTGCTGCTGCTGCTGCTGCTGAGCTACCATGATTTGTTTGGCTGACTGTATGTGCTATTATAGTAGATTTTGTTGTATCTTTATGTAAGCAAGCTCTTAGTAACCTAACCACTGATTAATACGGGCATTTTCTTTCTCTAGAAAGCGCACAGCAGCTCGAAGGAGATTGCTCGCCTCGGCCGCGGTCATTACTTTGGAGAGCTGGCCTTGCTCACTCATCAGCCAAGAGCTGCTTCTGTCTATGCCGTTGGAGAAACAAAATGTGCAGGTAAGTTATGCACCGAATTAATCCAAAACGATTAGCTGCTTCTGCCTCAATAATGGCTAGCCACCCAGCCCGTGCACCATATGCCCATGCACCATCGTGCTCGGCACTTGCTCTCGGTCTGTTCTGATTACATTACATTGTGTGACTTAACAAGCCGCACTGTGACATTCCAGATGAGGAAGGAGCTTCTTCGTGCTGCTAACTAGTCTGCCGGGCTTATTCTGGGGCAGTTCTTTTAACCCCTTCCCTCCCTCTCCCCCCCCCCCTTATGGTGGTAAGGGTGCAGGATCGGGTCTCGAACCCCCCCCCCCCCGATGACAGCTAGATAGTTTCACCTTCTCGTACAACGTGGGCTAGCAAAAAAGAATGCGATCGTTCAATGGCTCGATCAACACTATGTGCTTCGCATAGCGTCTCTGCCGAGTTTTCAGCGGCCCGTGAGGTTCTAGTAGGTGCTCTAATCTCTATGCTGTTAAAAATAAGGTCCCTTGCCAGCACAAAATTGGATACCTGACTCTGCTTAATTTCTTGCCTTAAATGCTAACAGAATTTGTTTTTGTAAATAATGGTCAGCACATGCTTTACTTAAGACTCGAGAACTTTTGAAGGTAGCCTCACAATTGTCTCAGTACAACATTAAATCTGTTACAACAGTGAATCCTGTACAATTGGTTGAGATTAAGATGTGTGCATTCTCCTGCATATGGCTTTGCACTATAAAGCTTGGAGAATTTTATGCATATACATCTTTTATAGGGCTGTAAGTCTTCTTTTTGCCATCCAAGCTTAGTAGGCTGGTTTAATTTATTGATTCTGATCGGAGGCAAACAGCACATTTCTTCTTTCATTATTTCTTTACTGTCTTTCTTAATTTGCTAACCTGTACTGCTTCAGTGTTTGCCTTCAAGTGAAGTGTGTCTTTGTGTGGGTCTGTGTGTGTAAGTTTGTGCGTGTGTGTGTGTGTGTGTGTGTGTGTGTGTGTGTGTGTGTGTGTGTGTGTGTGTATCTGTGTGTGTGTGTGTATCTGTGTGTGTGTGTATCTCTCTGTGTGTGTGTGTGTGTGTGTGTGTGTGTGTATGTGTGTGTGTGTGTGTGTGTGTGTGTGTGTGTGTGTTTAGGCAGCAAACTTGTGTGCACTTGTGCAAACGTGCACATGAGTAATTTAGACTCCCAACTTCTAAATTTTTATAAAATATATAAATAGAAAGCTTACAGCTACCAAAACATTGTACTTAATGCAACAGCAAACGACTGCCTGCCAGATCTATCTAAATGAGTTGGAGTGTGTCATCTGAGTTTAAAAAGCACATGAGATAGACCTGTTCTTTTTTTGGATTGGGGCAAGCAAGTCAATATGTCCTGAGTTTGTACGACTGAGACTACTGCAAAATGGCTGCATATCCCAGCTGGGGTATATACTGTATTTTCACGAGTATAACTCGAAATTTTTTTGAAAAAAATAAGCCTGCGATTTATACACTGCAAGTCAAATAATGTCAGAATTAAAAAATACTCCTTGCATACCTATCTAGACTGCTCAACTTGTTCATATGGGATTAACTAATTTATACTATACTTTACTTTTGCTGACCATAAACCCAAAAATTGTGAATTTAAAACATACTGGATGCAACTGAAGATTATGCAATCTATGAGGAAAGAACATTCTAGCCACTGGGGCAGCTGTGCCGTGGTTGCTCCCTCCGTGCCAGAGCGAGGCTGTGGCCTGCACTATCCAGCACGAGGCGATGCTCTGCACCCTGCCAGAGTGAGGTGGTGCATCTCGTTTGACTTCCCCGCTGCTCACCCGTCTGCCGAGCTTGTGTTCACGTCAAACTTTGCAAAAACAAATTGCATGGTACATTGGGGTGCTGCCTTTTTAAGACCACTTTGTGCAGCCTCATGTTCGGTTTTATAATAGGGTCTGGTCTTAGCACCACAGGAAGTCACCATAGCCATGCAGTTGGTTACCAGCCTACAGCTCCCTGATGTTGCAATATCCTTTTCCCTTATCCATATTTTACTGCATATATACCCTTAGGTAGATTTTACTTGCCTGTTGGGAAGTTATACAGTAATTAACTATTTTACAGAATTATAATAATAATAATAATTTTAGCTAGCTTTCCAAGAGAACCAAATCTCTTTTAGGGAGCTGTGCATATGCTGAAAAGGTAGCATATCAACTGGTTTATTAAGACATGCATGATTTCAGGGCTTGCAAGCATAAATGGGCAATATGCATGGATGAAGCTAAGGTTGAGAAGGTAGGTTTTTTGCTTCTGTTTGAATGTTTTCAAATCAGGATATGATGTAATGTCAGTCGGTAGTGAGTTTCTGGCTTTGGTAGTATAGGTAGTGAAATCACACACTCTGAGGGATTTGAAGTTCTTTAGCTGCACGACCCTAGTCTAAGGATCGGGTAGTGCAATTGGAGGCCCGATTAGGAAGTAATTGAGGTAGGTAAGCCTGACCCGGTATCATACAAAATTCACAAGTTAGAAAATTCTAGCCGAAACTACTGACAAGGCGACATCGTAAGTGGCTTGGAGCATCCTACAAAGCACCAACAGCAAGCTCTCCACTTGTTTCCCCTTGAGACGAAATTACTTTAGCAGTGACAATTCCATGTCGTGGGAATACTTTTCCTTACATTGACATTCAAGGCCAATAACTGTATTCCAGAATAGAAAGACCAAAAGCTGAGTGAGAGAAGCATACCCTGCAAAACCCTGCTTGGCTAAGAAGGCTATAGAAACCACCGATCCTCTTGTAGACCCTGACCCACCAGTTGTCCGTTTGATGGCCATAGACCTGTTGCTGCCGGCCATAACAAATATTGTATGACCCTGTTTATTGGTGTGAAATCCCGGCCCATCTGAAAATAGCTGTTGTCTGGCCACTCATGGCGTAGATCATGAAAATCTAATTGACCTTTGTCTGGTCTTGCTTCTGCCATTCTTATCCTTGGCACTTGTAGGAGTACTGGCCAAGCAGCTAGACGATTACATCAGTTCGTCAGATCTTGCTAGCAAGTTCCAATTGGGATTTGGAACAAACAATTCCACTGAAATTGCTCTGCTTTGAGTTTACCTTGTAAACAATGCTGATCAGGGTAGGGACTTTTTGTGAATGAAGTCGGGTGAATAACTCAATGCACCAGATGGATATCATGCCTAAACTTAGTACAGAGAAAGAAAATAATAGAGATGAGAGAAGAGCATCTGTCCAGCGCAGACAGCTGGAGAGAAGGAAGTAAGCAATCGACAGTCACGTGATCGGTCTGGCATTATTGTTAGTTGATTGATGGATTGCTGTGCATCCAGTTGCAGGCTGAGAGTGGAATGGAGAGAATGGTGAGAATGGAGCAGCTTCGGATGTATAGACAAGGACGTTAAGTTGAGCGGCCAGTGGCCACTGCATCCTCTCTGCTGGTGTTGGCCCAAAAAATATATGCACCCTGAAGATCGACTTGTAATCTCTGATGATTCGGTTTTTTCGTGGACCGAAGGCCTATAAAATCTCACCAGAGCATATGATTTGCATGAGTTAGCAATATTTGTAACAAATCGAACATGCTACTATCCTAGGTATTTTACCAGTCAAAAAATATGCAAAATGACCCAGCTTTTGTAGTAACTAGGGCAATTTCTGGCTACCGGAATAGTCACCATACTCGACAGATATTTTCTAGTACCATCAGACCACTGCAGAAGTAAGATTCACTAGATGCATCTATTATCCGACTTTATAAACATGTATCTCACCAACCGTGTTGGGAATTTTTTAGCTATCCCCGAGAGCTTAAAGCATGCTAATTTTGACCATTCACAGACATAAGTTTGATATAGTTCGAAGGATGCTAAAATTCAGTGATGCGGTGGGAATGAAAAATCGAACAGTTTTTTCTGGTAAACAAGGAATTAAGTAATTCTTTAAAATTCTGTCCTGTGTTTTATCTATTTCAGTATGGTAAATGCATGCACTAAACTAAACTACCGTCTCATAATTTCAAGGAACATATTATAACCCATGCAGGTCATCGTGTTTTTGGCATCTCGTGTGTTTCTAAGACTTCTAAAACCGTGTTGTGGTGTTCTACGGCTCTTTCATCAGGAAACGTAGTGAGCTGGTTTCTTGCTCTAACTGTACTACTGGCCCCCTTCTTATCAATACTCTCCCTCTGGCCTACGTCAGCACCAGGCAAAAGCGTAGCTTTCATTTCTATGCTGGTGTCACTCAGCATTATCTATCCTTTTACCTTCCCCCTCTCAGCCTTTACCTTAGACCCCCCTCAGCCTTGCTTTGCAGCCGATTCACTTAATTCCCTTGCACTTAATTCCCTACATTGACGACATTCGATGCATAGCGTCCTAAAGCTTAATGACAATAAGAAAAATCTAATAGTTATAGGCAAGGCTAGTGTCATCCTAAAGTTGGAAGACAAACACTCTCAGATTAGTTCATCTAGCATCACTCCGGAGATGCATGCCCATAATTTGGCGTGCTATTCCAAAATGAATTGTAACAGGGTGAGCACATGGCGCCACTGCAAATTGGGCCTACTTTCAGCTAAGGAACATTGCGAAAATCTGAGCCTGCTTAGATTTAAAGTATGCCGGCCAAACTAGTTCATGCGTTTGTGACTTTGCATCTAGATTCTTGCAATTTCATTTATTCAAGACTTCCTATGCTGTCAATACTCTGCAATTGGGGCAAAACTCAGACGCTCGTCTTTTCTGTCGTCACTACTATAGCTGCCACATCATCTAGCCACCACCTCTGCCTGAGCATCACTAGCTTCCTATCAAGCATCGAATTGACTTTTGGTTCCATTCTCTGGCTTATAAGTTGCTTCACTAGCTTGTACCAGCCCATCTTTCCTACCTCCTTGCTTCTCCAGTAAGCTGCATCACCCAATCGACAGGTTCTTGTTATTTTGGCTGTCCTCGCACTAAGTTGAAATCTTGTGGTGATCTGCCCTTCAAGTAAGCGCCGAAAGTATGGAAGTCGCTTCCAGCTTCTGTCACTGCTTGCATTGACGTTGAATCATCAAGTCTCGGCAGAAGTTGCATCTGTTCTGCTCAGATTTCCCTGTGCTCTTGTGAGCTTATCTTATTCCTGTGTGCTTTACATGCTTAACTGTGCATGATTCGGTTACTAACCAGGGGTCTCACTGACCAGTGGTATTGATGCATGTTTGTATAAGCACGTTACTCGAATGATTATCCGTCCTGTTCTAAGCATAATACTAATGGGCTTTTGCATGCTCATCTAAGCATGATACATTGAATGTCCTTAATCCTTGGTTGTGGCTGCTCTTACAGCTAGTTTTAAAGTGTTTTTATTGAGATTTGGTTCCCCAAGGGTGATATGCAGGCAACTTATTATTATTATGATTGTAATGATGCAAGAAAAGGATTGGATCGTTACTTCTCCTTTTTTAGTTATTGATGTCAGTGCATTCGAAAGGTTACTGGGTCCGTGTATGGAGATTATGAGGCGAGAAAAGGAGTCGTATGCAAAGAACATGGACAAAATATTTGGTGGGAATGGAAATATATCGGACTTGCGGTAAAGTAAGTAAATTTTAATATCAGTATACCCTAAGCTTTAGAATCTGTAATCATGTGCCTGAAACCCAAAATATGCCTTTTTGCTGCCACCAACTCATGCACTATTACTTCCTCGTATAGTTGCTATTAATATACTAATTCCCATGCTAAAAACAGCTTCGTTGCATATTATTATTATGAGTACTTGCGACTGAATATATTTAACTGTATATATGCAGCACAATTAAAAAGTGGACAGTTTTAAAAATAGGACGCCCGAAAACAGTTGGCAGTGGTAATGAGTGCAGAAAGGTCTTTCCTCGATTGGGGAACGATACCGAAACCTCGGGTTTCCCGGCCATTGGTATACCGATACTGATCTCGAGACTACCATCCCCTGCACTCAACACAGGGCGTACAGCCTTGGATCAGAGTTGTCACTTAGGTGGTCAAGCAAAATCCTATTGCATTGTTTGCATGGCTGTTTATGTTTTTTTAATTGCAACTCAGTGTCGAACCATTATGTCTACTGTAGTCTATCTGCAGTTCTCAGTACTCAGTAGCTGCCTGGGTCCACTAGTGATCGGCACTAGCATAGTGATGGTACAGAATCCCTTTCTGATAAATCCGTAGCAGCATAGATTGGTATTTTTCTAGTGAGGGCAGGGGCCTTAAGATATAAAAGACAAAGAAATTACTTCTGTCCCAAGTTTAATTTGTGCATAGCTTGTTATGAATAAGCATCCTGGCTATGACGAACAGCTGCATCGGAAGCTTTCGTGTACACTCTTTCTCTCATATCATCGAGTGTGTATGTACAGCTTGTACTTTGTGCATGATACTCTTTGATATGAAGGCATAGGTTATTCACGGCTATTCGTCTGGCTTTGCCAATACAAGCAATGTGAGACGTCACTTATTTTGTTAATGCAAAGCTGTTTTTTCATTCACAATCTATCACTTGAAATCTCATTGGTATATGGCATGTTCTCAATATCACTTGCAACCCATTAAGCTGCCACCATTTACCACCAATTGTACCATGTTTGTGGCCTGAGCAAGTTCAGCAGGTAAGTTATTTGCACGACCGAGGTCGTTGGTTCGAATCCTGCAGTGGGCGATCCTTTATTGCCAACTGCAAGCAGTAGTGATAGCCGTTTCTGCCGCAATACAAATGAGGCTGTTAAATCAGCTAATATTAAGCAAAAAGAATTCATTGATAGCAGCTCATATGTGTATGTATGTATCCCGTCTGTAACTCCAGAGAGCCACAAGGATTATGAGGGTGTTACGCTGGATAGTTTTCTATTGCGCACTCAAAGCCTAAGCGGCTTTCGGAGTGAATACGTTAGCCAGCAGACTTCTTCTCATGCAAAAAGAGAGAAAGTGAGAAGGAAGCTGAGTCAGAAGAGCACTCAAGGAAGTGAACAGCGTGGAAGTAGCAGCACAGGATGGCCGGAAAGGAGGATATGCCACAGTCGGCAGCAAGAAAGTAGATGTTGCTGGCATAAGAATGATGTGAGTTCCACAGTCCACCTAAAGAGCTAAAGCTTCTGTAGCCAGCAGTCTAAAACGAAACTAAGAACACGTATTCAGCGAAGTACTCGCTGTGTACTTGGGAACTGTCTTTTACGTGCCTATACTTGCTGCTATTGTGGATCTTTATCACTTACAAGTTTGCATACTTATTATCACTAATGAGATTATATTTTTTCTTGCCAGCATATTCGAAGTGCCTAGAAAGAGGACTAATTCCCTCCCGACCTGCGTCAGAACATCCTCTGACCTGACCACATTTAAAAGGAACTTAAAAAAACACCTATTTAGGACAGCATTTAGTGGGTCCCTGTGATTCGTCCTTATAATAATAATAATAATAATATTGCACTTGATAAAGCGCCCTCAGAGAACTTAATCTCTTTCTAGGCGCTTTACATTTGCTGCAAAGTGATACGCAATAGAATATTAAGTAAAATCATGCTTGAAAAACAAACAAAATGAATAACATGGTTAGGGGTTACATGCACTGGGTCAGCATGCAAATGTGGTTAGTGGCAGCATGAACAGTGTCAGCACGCATAAGCACATCGAGGACGAATCACGAGGACCCACTAAATGCTGTCCTAAATAGGTATGTTTTTAAGTTTCTTTTAAATGTGGTCAGGTCAGGGGATGTTCTGATGCAGCACGGGAGGGAGTTCCAGGCTGTGGGAGCATACGAGCTAAATGCACGGTCTCCAAAGGATTTGAGGTTTGTACGAGGTATTTCTAGACTGTTGGATTCCGAAAAGCGAGTGGTACGATGCTTTGCCTGATGGGGTAGTATATCTGAAAGGTAGGCTGGAGCCATAGAATGAAGAGACCTAAAAGTGAGCGACAAAACCTTGAAGTCAATCCGTTGCTTGACTGGTAGCCAGTGCATGTCGGCGAGAAGTGGAGTAATGTGGCAACTGCGACGCTCACGACAGACAAGCCTAGCTGCAGAGTTTTGCACAAGCTGTAAGCGTCTGATTACACAGCCCGGTAGACCAGCAAGCAGCGAGTTACAGAAGTCGAGACGGGATGTCTAAAATGCGTGGACCAATTTAGATGTGGTATCCTTGTCTAAACAAGCCCGAATTTAAGCGATGTCATCTAGCTGAAAGTAGGCAAACTTGATTGTGGAGCTGATGTGGTCATCTAATGAAAGCTCACTTTAGAATATGACACCTAGGTTTTGTGTAGATGCAATAAGAGATGTGGTGGCAGAAACGATTATGAGCATCAAGTTGTTCAATATCTGAATCACTCGGTTTGCCCATAAGTAGTAAGTTGGTTTTATCATCATTTAATTTAATAACAAAGTTTGCTGCCATCCATGTGTGGATGTCATCAATATATGCAGCAAAGGAGTTAAGAGAATTCGACGTGTTGGAGGGATCAAAGCTAAGGTACAACTGTGTGTCATCTGCATAGAGCTTAAAGCCTATGTTGTGCCTAGCCAAAAATATCGACAAGAGACGAGAGAGAGATTACAAACCTTGAAAGAACCGGACCCATGCACGATCTTTCTTGTGTCTTGCTTTGCAACACTGTTGCTGAGGTGTACTCGTGTATGTGCTCATACTTAATTGCCTAGTTACCAACTCAAAGGAGCAAAGTAGCCTCGTCGAGTCGGCGATCGTTTCTGTTGCTTACTCTGCATTAAGTCGGGGTGGCCTAGGTAATGCTGGGAATGACAGAAAGATAGCTTGCAAAGGGGTACGGACATTTCACCTCAGACCTCCTCCCCCCCCGACATTTCCCGCAGACATTCCCCCTGGGGTTTGGGTTTAGGGTTTTAGGGTTTAGGGTGTATATACCTATATATCAAAGAAGAGTAGTGCAAAGCCAACCAGTGAATATGTCATACCGAATTAACAAAACGTCTAATTATACTGAGTTGATTTTATTTCAATAAAGCATGAGCTTTACTTGATCATTTATATATATATATATATGTATATATATATATATATTTTTTTTAGTTATACATTCACTAACATAGGGGGAAATGTCCTACCCCTCCCCCCGGGGGGATGTCCGGGAGGAGGGAAATGTCCTAGGGTCCACCAGGGCGGGGGTAATTCCTACAACCCTTGCTAATAGACCGGACAGCCTCGCTCAGCGTATCCATGAGTTCCCACTTTCGATGCTGTACAAACCACAGGCTCGACAGTAGCCGGCTGCTAAAACCTCTGGGTCAGGCTAGTGGCTGCTGAAATACATATGCAAACAAGCCTGTATCCGTGAACAGTCCCTGAATTTCCTGGTGAGCTCGCCCTTCTCATGGTCAATTCTTAATGTAGCAACATCTTTATATTAAGACGAATTAAAAATTATTGCTATTTTCAACTATGAGTGTATTTTCCCATTTGCATTTCTATATTAATGATGGATCCCTTCCCATTGATTAGCACTGGCTTGCGAATAAACTGTGACCTGTTTATGTGCTATGTATGCATGGGATGTACATTTAAAATGATATAGATTTATTGTGAGATGGCACGCCGACTTGCTGCCTAGATTGTAATCCTGAGGTGCTTGTATATGAGATTACAGTTTAGTGCCTTAAAAGCATTTCTCTTGTAGAACTCGCAAGTAACATTTGACAACCGGCAACTTCACCGTCCGTCCCACGAGCAGTTGGAAGAGCTATTCGAGTTAGGCCTGGAAGGTGCTTGTCATTTGTCGTTCGTTATACTTTCGCCACGAAGCAATGACCGCAAAAACTAGTCTAGTGTTGCTACGCAGGATTATTCATTGAAATTGCATGGCAACGGCTGGAAATGGCGACTTGCTTTTTTGAGTAAACAACCGGTTATTAGCACCTAGATTTGAGCACTGTAAAAGAACAAGGCAAGTTTTTGGCTTGTTCTTGATAGCTTTATATCAGGGCCATTCACGCCAAGACCACACCAGCAGCAACATGAAGCAGTAGCAACCGCGATGGAGTGGGAGCAAGGGTGAACTATCACCTACCATCTACCTCCAAGGGAAACTGCTTGTGCCCCAGCCACTCCGGGGTCGCCAGTTCGCAGACACTTCAGCCCGCATATTTTCCCTATGTGCTTGGCTATCTCTTGACTTGATTGCGACTGCATAAATTCGCTGTACTTGTATAACAATCGAGATTGGGGACTCGAGTATTCGCGACCTAACCTCACGAACTGGCGAGGCATGTGTACTCGACTAAGTCTGCACTGGTGTCGTAACCCAGTTTACCCAAAAGACATTGCAATCTAGTAGTGCTGTCTCAATCACAGTCTCAGTCGTGTGTTGCCGAAGAAGGTGTGAGCCTTACGACATGCAGCCCGGCCGACCTTTAAGCACCAAACGGCTGACTGCTCTGTGCAAGGTCAAGGTTCAGCCCATTAGCAATCGCTCGAGATGCAGCAATCAAGCAAACGCTGTGAATGTGTAAACTTGCACGTTGCCAGCCTTCGAACCAACTAGTGGTCAGACAATGGAGCTTGCCGCGACTACAATCTGGTTCACTTATAATTCATTTATATATAACGCCCTAAGAGAACTTAATCTCTATTCAGGTGCTTCACATGTGCCTCGGGGCTCGAGCCCACGACCTCGGTCAGACCTTGGTCGGGGCGAGCACCTTAACCGCTAGACCAAACCCTCAGGTGCAAACATCCTCACACCCTCAATTATCAGAATTCGGGTGGCCAGAGCACAAACCAAGGCCCGGAGCACATGGGAACTCCGGCCAGCCGGGAGTTATCCGGGATCATCTTTTGGGGTGGCAATAGTGGTCCTACTTACAGGCTGGTTACAAAAAAGGCTAAAATCGGGCTGTTTTAGCTGGTCGCTCTGCCGACTTCAAAGATAGTACCATACTTCTGGGTTTCCCAAAAATTATAGCATCAATCTGCACCCCATTTCTGTTCACTGTTATGTGGCACGTGGAAGCCCTCCGAATGTCCACCTAATAGTTATACTTCTGGATTTACCACGTGTTGCAACGAAATACCCTACCAGAAACACTGCAGTTACCAAGGAGATGGTGATATCGCTGCATCAACCAGGTCATAGCAATCTAAAGATTACACGACAGCTTGGGATTAGCAAATTTGCTATTGGATACATTTCGTTCTACATGTCCATGATTACGTAAAATAAAGCTCCAGGACGTTTGACGACGTAGAGAGCGAACTTTATCCAGCTGAAGTCAGAAATATTTTTTTGTTCCTCAGTTAAAACAAGCAGAGCTGAACTAGCATTTAAAATTGTAATCCGATACGCCAAGTATTACCTGAGTTATGGATTTTACAAGGCGCAATCCTACACTGGAAATGAAGCTGTATAAGTAACAAGAATGAGCTGTATAAGTCACAAGAATGCACCTCAACAAGCTTCATGCATGTACCATGGTCTATCGAGGTTCGATACAAGTCGCATACGCTGCAGAGGTCGGTAAGTTTTGTTATTTGTAGATATGTTTCTTACGGCTTACATCCGGGTTAGACGTGGTTTGCATAATCATTTTTTCTTCCATTCGCAAGTCGTCCGAACCTCTGATCCCAGTCCTGACATATCTGCCTTTCGAAAGGTATCCTAATAATAATAATAATAATACGTTTGATACAGTATCTTCAGAGAGCTCAATCTCTTTCTAGACACTACAAAAATTTGCTGCAAAGGAAACACGATCGAATGGTTAGTGCTAGCATGCTCAAAGTTATTATGCCACTACGGCAGACTATGAATATGGCTGCAAGGCTAGTCTTCAAGTCCCAGCGGTTTGAGCACGTGTCACATCTGCTGAAAGAGCTAGGATGGTTGCCGGTTGAGCAAAGGATACAGAGCAAAGTTCTTACGTTGACCCACAAGGCCCGCCACGGCTTGGCTCCTTCGTACCTAGCTGAACTGCTGCATCAGTTTCAGCCTGTTCGTGCCCTGAGGTCCTGTGTAGACAATAAATTAGCAGTTCCATTCCTCCGCTTAAAGACAGTTGGCGACAGAAGTTTTAGCTCTGAAGGTCCTAGACTGTGGAACTCGCTTCCACAATTCTTACGCAACGACAACTACTCTCCAACTGCCGACTATGGCACATCTTTTTCAGAGGTCCTGAACTGCTACTTCTATGCTACTCACTACCTCGACTGCTCTCCTAACTCTGCTATGCTTCCCACTTTCTCTTTGTTGCGTGAGACGAAGTCTGTTGGGTACCGAATGCGTACCGAAAGCCGCTTAGGCTGTGAGTGTGCTATACAAAACTCTCCTGCGTAACACCCACATGGTCTTTATGACTTTGTGGAGGTACAGACGGAGATACATTACATTACAATAAACAATAAGAGGAACATGGTTAATGGTGACATGCTCAGGGTCAGCATGCATGTATGGTTAGTGGCAGCATGCACAGTGTCAGCACATATAAGCACATTAAGTTCGAATCACAGGGACCCACTAAATGCTGTCATTAATAGATGCGTTTTTAGTTTGTTTTTAAATCTGGTTAAATCAGACGATGTAACCCAAGTCGTGAATGTGTTCCAGGCTTTGGGAGCATATGAAGTCTCTAAAGGATTCGAAGTTTGTACGAGATATAGGTAAACAATTAGATTCCGGAAAGCGAGTGGTACGATTAGCCTGGTTGGGGCAGTAGATCTGATAGGTAGGCTGGGGCCAAAGAATGAAGGGACCTAAAAGTGAGTGACAAAACCTTGAAGTCGATGCTTTGCTTGACTGGGAGCACGTGCAGGTGGGCGGGACGTGGTGAGATGTCGCAACTTCGACGCTCACGACAGACAAGCCTAGCTGCAGAGTTTTGCACCAGCTGTAGGTGCCTGATTGCACAGGTCGGTAAACCAGCAAGCAGTGAGTTACAGGCGTCAAAAGATGAGATGTCACAAATGTATGGACCAATTTAGATGCGGTATCCCGGTCTAAGCAAACCCTAAACAAATATTCAATTGTCTGACACATTGTGTATTTTCTTGACATTCACCCAGGCAAGCATTAACCGGCTAAAATGGCTATGCTTCTACAGCTTTGAATAATCTACTGCTAGTATCTAGAATGGAAGCATGGTGGCATGAAAGTAAAAAACACCAGCACAGATGAAATAATATATTTTGTACTTATTTGTGTTCCACTCACATAGAATCACGACACCCATTGCAGCTAAATCAAAACAAAGAAAAATAGCTACATGTCATAGACACTCGTAAGTGCAAGCTCCGGCTTGTCATAGCCCATCTGCTCGGGTGTTAATATACCCAGTTCATCCAGCGTAGGCTTAATTTCTTTAAGCAAATATGGCCAAATCACACCGACTTGGGGTCCACACTTGAACTAAAAAAGAATGAATGAAATTACATTACCTTCACAAACGCTCTCCGTAATCAGCACACACAAAAAAGATATAAAAGACCTAGGAACAGCTAAGACATACCACACACTTAAAACCATCTCCTCATTGCAAGCACACGTTCTCTTTGAACATACAGAACCGAAGGCCATTAGCCGTGGTATTGCAGGTTTGTAGAAAAATGTTAACCTTATTAAGACCATTTTCAGGTTGAACAGATGCTTCATCACACATGTGGCCAGTGCTCTACCCATTCAGCTATTAAGATTCCATTCTCCCACTCTGCTTAAAACCTGGGCTTGAAACAAACAGTTAATGCCCGAGTCGAATCCCTGTGCAGTGCCAAAATGTGTGTGCGTATTTTTAATTGCACTACTATTCTGCCAAAATGTGTGCATTTTTAATTGCATTACTATTATATTAGTTTCCGCATCATATAATGTAAATATAATAATGTAAATATATATCAGCATATAATGTAAATATGTGCATATGTGTAGAGCATATACAAGGAGTGAATGCAGCTACTACACATTTGCAGGCTGCAATAAAAAAGGGGCTTTACCTGCTTGACTGGACCCCTGAGATTGCAGGATCGTTCCCAGCTAGATAAATTCTTTTTTGGTCCTCAGTCCCACGGCAGACTATAACCACTACCGAGTACAGAATAAAAATATATGCTCTGCAGCAACAATCGGCAATCAATATAAATAAACAATTCTTACTTGCACTGGGCTTGATATCAAACTAAAGAACTTAAGACCCATGCTGTTTGGTTGTGCACACGGCTGCAGAAATGCAACCAACAAATCTTACTATCCGATTGGTGATGATGGAATTCCACGATTGCAGCATGCATAAGCACATAAAGGACAATGCACATGGACAAGCTAAAACTGAGAACAGGTAGATTTTCAGCTTTGCTTTAAAGGTTTCATCAGAGAATGATGCGATGCCAGTTGGCAGTTTCAGACTTTACGTGTAGAGAAACTAAAGCTACGGGCTCGGGATTATGTAACCTTGCCATGGGCGTGGCCCTATCCTCGGGCAATGGATGTCCCCAATCATGAAGTGGTGACCGATGGTCAGGTATATCCACGGGTCTCTGCAGCATTGCTTTTGCTGTCAGCTACTCAGCATTTGAGCTCAGGGTTGGTTTCAAAACAGCTTCCACGACATCAATCTATTTGCAGCAGTATACCAAGTGTACGCAAGACTGAAGACACAAAACTAAAAATCGCTCTGTCTGCCATTGGGCTGAGCACCCATAACATAAATAGCCCCCACACAATTCCCAAAGGGTTCGATATGCAATACATCTACTACTCTTAGCTCGGCTGATGCTATATAAATCAGGTTGCTGAATCAGCTGAACCTGACCTTTTTACCGATGCCTACCTTAACAGCTTCAAGGAAACGAACTGCTAAAGCAAAATCGTTTTGCTTTCGGATTGCCTTCAGGGCTGCTGTGATAATCTTGGGCTCAGGAACAGCATCTCGATGCTGCAAACAAAACGCAGTCGCCATAAGCATTACTACCAGGTCTAAGTGTGACCATCTTTACAGTTAGTCGAAAAATCAATGTAGGCGCAGCAAAGGGCACTAGCCAGTTTGCTGCCAGTAGGTGAAGACTAAATAAGCATAGAGGACAACACGACAGGTAACTTACATGAATGGTATGCAGAACACTTCTCAGATCCCAACTATCCAATGCCTTGCCTGTAAGGTGGCTCATGATTTCCTGATCCATCTCGTCGTGTGACTTGATTCCATGGCCATGCCCTGAGCTTGCAGGCGACTGTGCTATAACATATAGGTTAGTACTTGAAGGACAAATAGCAAAGAATAAAGGAAATGGTCTACAATTATGCCTACGGGCAGTAGGACACTGCAATGTACATACTACTATAATGTAATACTTACAGTGAATTTATAACAAATTGTATAGCTGGAGAAAAACCAAAATAAAAATGTCGATAAAAACTTCTGCATATAAGCAACGACGCCACAGTAACTCGGGAACCCTGGAGGTATATTATGTCAAAAAAATGCTAGAAGTATGGCTGCCACAGCTAAGACTAAATTCATTCGGGTAACAAGAGGGTTTCCTAAGATGCTACGCATACCTAAAGTTATGCGCAGCACGTAAAAATATTTGTTGATAGCCCAAAAACACACATGCTACTGGTATGCATGCATTTAGTGCGATGCCGTCACACCCACGATTCTTCATGGCCTTCCTTGCCGAACTGGTTTGGGCCAGTGTTGAGGTGCTCGTCTTGACCAAGGTCAAGGTGAATGAAGCTGATCGATGAGGTCGCATGATCGAGCTCCATGGCATATGTGAAGAGCCTAAATAGAGATTACATTCTCCCAGGGAAGAATACAAATAAATTTATATTTTGTTTTATTTACTATTATTTATCGTATTTTATTTATATACAAATATAGTTTTTCTGGCCAAGCAAATAGACTACAAGCTTCTACGGCGTCTCTTCTGCTGTAGCACATTTCAGTTTTATTGAAAAGATCGGCTACTGGTATAGGTCGAACACCCTGCCTCAGAAGCCTGCCGATATCACTCCATAGTCATTCTAAGAGGTTCAAATCTGGCGACTGGCTCGGCCACTGCACCAATACCAAACAAGGATTCGTCAAGAAGTACTTTACTCAAGTTATTGCTTGTCAAGCAGGTAGGATTTCAAGCTCAAATATTCTGCTTGTGGGTAGTCACACTTGAGCAAGATGACAACCCCAAACAAGCTGCCAAGCCTATAAAGTACTTTTTGCCGAATCCTTGTTTAGGGCTGGTGCAGCAGTCAAGCCAGTCACCTGACTTGAACCCCATGAAATTACTATGGAGCGATATCAACAGACGGCTTCGGTGGGTGTTCGGCCTAAACCAATAGCCGACAGTTTCAGTATAACCACAGCAGAATGATACACAAACTTCCCCCTATGTTTGTTTTGGGCTTTCAATAAATATGTTCATATTATAAAGATAGCTTTAGTATGCCTAGCATAAAAAAACACTTGTTACCCAAACAAAATTTACAGCAACAGCAGCCATAATGCGACTATTTTTGCTACTGAGTGTAACTAGGGACAGATGACATCATGAGACCTCAGCTAACAGGCCTGCATATACGACGAAAGCCGTAAGTTTATGAATGTCTACAAGTTGAAGGTTAATTGATGCAATTGTTGGTGGGCTAGTCATTTTCGATATGTACAAGCAAATAATAAGACATTTCTATAGCACCCTAAGAGAACTAAAATGTCTTGTTATGCACTTCTCATATGCGGCGATGGAAAAATTGTCATTTGGTTAGTGATAAAATAAACAGTTCCAGAGCTCGTCAGCATACAAAAGACAATTCACACGGACCCAGCAAATTCTATAAGAAACAGGTGCCCTTTTAGCTTCTGTTTAAATGTCGTTAAATCCTGAGATTTCGTGACGTCAGTCGGGAGTAAGTTTCAGGGTTTGGGAGCATTAGAACTAAAGGCACGGTCTCCAAAATATTAGACGTTGGTTCGAAGCACACAAAAGCTCAGTTATCCAAAATAGCTCAGTTGTAGAATTACAGTCACTTGCCATCATCGAGGTCTACTTCAGCAGCTAAGATAGTTGGCCCTTACCAGAGCTCACATTCCTTTCCATCACTACATAGGCTGTTCCTCGAGGGGAGAGGCTAGCTCCAAACAAAAAGGACAGCTAGGCAAGATTGGAGTAAATGCGAAGCTAAGGAACTTCAGAAGACACCACCGGGTCAACACTCCAATCATGAGAGTGCTAACCATATCACCTACAATACCCCTCGACTAAGCCAAATTATACCTTTGGTTGCATTATATGCAATGTGACATGCTATAAACATGGCATGCTGGGGTATCCCTAAGACTGTTCTGTTGTGCCAGTAACAACAATGTAATTACACTGTCTTTTATGCACACCCTAACAAAACTAAATCTCTATTTAGGCTCTTTAAAACTTCCTGCGAGAGAAGCAATAAACAAAGGTGAATGGCATGCAAGATGGCATGCAAGATGGCATGCAAGATGGCATGCATGGGCAAGCATGCAAAAGTTCCAACGACGACACTCAGAGCCACTAGTTAGTAGGACTCCTTATTAGTAGCATGCACGGAAGAAGACACGGATAAGCACGCAAAAGCACACAGGCCAAATGAAGATCTCACTGGGGAGCAGGGAAAGTTGTGAAGAATGTATGCGTCTTTAGTCGAGATCCAAAAGAAGCAAAGCCGGCACCTTGAGCTGTCACTCCATGGCTTCAACAGCTTTGTAAAAAAAATAAACCAATTGCACTTGACACGAATTCATTATTTCGTCTGCATTTTCACCCTTAGGTAAATTTCCAAGCCAACCTCTGCGCTACCTTTTGACAAGGTTACCGAGAATTATCTATATGAAACTCGAGCAGCGGGCGTGTTGTCTATCTATCTACCTTCCAAGATAGATAAAGAGCAAGCTCACGTTGCATCCGCATAGATCATTTCAGATACACCGCGTCATCAGAATGGTGTGCAGTCGCAGAAACCAGGTGGACAGGCAGCCGACAGACATCGTCACCCCAACTGGTGACCACCCCATTGGAATCATAGTAACGAGCCAGCTGGTAAGAGGTATAAGATTATTTGAAGCGAGATCAAAATAGCTTCAATTAATTTAGCGGAGTTCTGATAGAAGTCACAGCACGTACCTGTAAGCAGTGTTTGAGTAATGTAAGATCTTGCTCTTAGCAGCGGTAGCTCGCCTCCCTCAACAGATTGGTTGTAAACCAGATACAACAATCTAACCATTCAGTCTTTTCAAGCCCGTTATATTTACCTATAGTTTTCGGGGGTTTAGCTGTAGAAGAATAGTAAGCCTGGTTGGTGGCTACCACCGCTCGCCTTGCAAAGGCACGTAGCATTTCCCTTAGTTCCGAAGGCGACGAAAATGGCAGCGTAGAGCTTCCGGTGGCAGCAAAACCGGTTGGAGGCCGGCGCACGCCAGCTGCCACATCCGCTGAACGAAATTGTGGCGTACTCACAGAAGTATGTCGTTGCACCACTTTATAATAGAACCACAATTTTTATATTTAAGTAACTCTTGTATTAGCTTCGTTAATATCGGCTGAGTCACCGGTCGGGCTGCAGCACCGGCGAGCGACTTCGCTCTGGCCTGAACGCGGCCGCTCGACAGTTCCTCGTTCCTAGCAGCCGCTCAGACGGAAACCAGTCATCAGTTAATAGTTTTATAAAAAAAAAAAGCCTCGTTGATCGCGACTGTAACTGAGCTGGATATTCATCGCTTTTTTTACAAGACAATACATGGTGTACTGATGGAACGATTCACGAGGCGGCGCCGTAGCAGTTTTAAGTATTTATACTTTGCTCGCCAGAAATTGGCCAGCAGTCTTAGTTTAGCAGTATTTTATGAGCCGGTGCACTCCCACCGAGAATATTGGCACCTTGTATTAATGCAAATTTCGTGCTCATGGTATTACCTCCGAAGTCAGCTGCTTGCCCTCGATGACCTGGGCCGGGGGCTTGAGCCCTGCGGCATACCTGTATGTAAAGCGCCTGGATGGAGATTAGGTTCTCTCAGAGCGCTACACAAATGAATTATACATTGTTTTTAACTCGGTTATGTAATGCCACCTTTATGCGATATGTCTTGCTGGTTTGGTCCAGTGGTTGAGGTGCCTTGACCAAGGTGGGGTGATTGACCGAGGGTACGGGCTCGAGCCCGTGACATATGTAAAGCGCCTGAATAGAGACAAAGTTCTCGTAGGGTACTATGCAGATTAATTTTATTTGTTTTTTTTATTTTTGGTCCTGTTTCTGTCTCTCTTCGGTATGCAGACTTAGATAGAATCTCTCTGCTTGTTTTGTTATAATGATCATACACTTGATAACGCGCCCTGAGAGAACTCAATCTCTTTCTAGATGCTTTACATTTGCTGCAAATGAAGCAGATCGAATGGTTTAGTGGTAGTGTGCTCATAAGCAACATGAATAACATGGTTAGGGGGGACATGCATAGGGTCAGCATGCAAGTGTGGTTATTGGTAGCATGCACAGTGTCGGCACGCATAAGCAGGTAAAGTACGAATCACAGAAACCCACTAAATGATGTCATGAATAGATGCTTTTTTAGTTTTTTTAATTTGTTCAAGACAAGACATGTCGTGACGCAAGTCGGGAGTGAGTTCCAGACTTTGGGAGCATACAAACTAAATTCGCGGTCTCCAAATGATTTGAGGTTTGTACGAGGTATAGGTAAACTATTTGATTCCGGAAAGCAGGTGGTACAATACTTTGCACTACTTTACACTTTGCCCGGTGGGGAATTACAATAAAGGGACCTCAAATTTAGTGACAAAACCTTGAAGTCGATGCGTAGCTTTACTGGGAGCCACTGCTGGTCTGCGAGGTTTACCAGTGGGTTACCGGCCTGTGTCCTTGCCATATCACAGGCGTACCACGGCTGTGCACCGGCCCTTCTCGGCGATGCTCCCAACAGCTATTCACCAGCGGTTTAGTAATAATAATACTAATTCACTTGATAAAGCGCCCTTAGAGAACTTAATCTCTCTAGGCGCTTTACATTTGCTGTAAAGTGAAATAGAGAAGCAATACAGGCCTGCATGTAATCAAGCTACATAATCCCTTGACCTTAAGGTTACAAGTTCCCAGCAGCCAGCAACACAAGTGACTGCAATGTACCAGGCAGCATTGAGCGAACCTAGCCTGTACAAAGGCGACACTACACATCCAGCGCCGTATCGGCATAACAATCAACATCTGACCCAATAGACAGGCTCGCTACCTTACAGCCGCTCGAAGGAGGCACGCTGGAGCACGGCCTTTCGTGACCAGCCGGCAACGTGGACCATCGTCACCGAGCCACTTCCACTTCCACTTCGACTTCCACAGCTGCCGTTTTTCGGACCTCGGCCGGCCTCGAACCATCTACTTCTGCCGACTCCGACATGCGCTTCCGCGTCTTCTGCCTGCGAAGCTGCTTCTCTGGCAATCGCAGACTTTCCGGCTTACGCAGTCTCTCCGCCCGCACAGACTCTACGTCCTCCGAAGACTCTCCGGCCTGCACAGCCTCTTTGACCTGTGCAGTCTCTCCGGTCTGCACGGCCCCTCCGTCCCGGGCGGACTCCCCGTGCGGCACAGACTCTCCGGCCTGTGCAGACACTCCGGCCTTCGAAGTCTCTCCGGCCTATGCAGACTCTCCGGTCTGCAAAGCCTTTCCGTCCTGCGCAGACTCTCCGGCCTGCTCGGACTCTGACCTGCACTGACTCTTCAGCCTGTGCAGACTCTCCGGCCTCCACAGACTCTCCGGGCTGTGCCATGTCACAACCCAACGGCTTGTCGCAGGCCAACGTCGCCTTCATGGCTTGTGCTGCATCGCAGGCCATAGCCTCTCTCGCTGATGCTGCTGAATCTCTTGCGGATGCCGCCACCTTGCTCGCGGATGCTGCAACCTCTCCGTGCGCCTTCTCGCCACCTGACGCCTCAACCCCCGTGCTGACCATTGTCTCGCACAATGCCGCGGCCTCGCGGCTCACCATTGCCGTCTGGGCCAGCCGTCACCGCCTGGAGAACCGTTGCCTCCTGCCACACGGTGGAAGCCTGGACAACCTCTGTCGCTTGGGTCTAGGTTGGTGATCGCTGCTGCCGCTTCCGGTCGATTCTGTCGACCTTCTCAGTCAGACCAGCCTTTACCCGATCAGCGTGCAACAATCGCGCTCTACCGGCCGGTCAGGTAAATGGCTTCATTAGGGCCTCACGCAGCTTGACGTAGTCGTCTTGCACTGCTTGCAGAAGCCTGGAGGCAAACGTGAAGGACTCACCTTGCATCGCAAGGATACAAGTTCCACTCGGTTCGTAGCAACTTTGCTCGATCTCCCTCTCGAAGTTCAGCTGCCAGCCAACGAAGTCTCCGAAGCCATCGAAGCTTTGGAACGCCTCGCAAGACATCGCCAAGGCCCTCATTGGCTTCATCCCCAGAAATAGTTTGTTGTTCGGCTCGCACAGCATGCAGAACGCCGGCAGTTTACCAACACCAACAGCTTATTGTACGACGCACGGAGCAAAGGGAATCACAACTCTTTTCGCCCCTTTCTCTCACTCGAGTCCCATCTCCTCGACCATGGCTGTGCACTGGCAGATCCCAATGACTGTAGTTTGATTGTATGCAGGCAGTAACTGCTCCTTTGCTAAACCGCAGGTGAACAGCTATTAAGAGCATCACCGAGAGGGGCCGGTGCACAGCTGTGATCCACCTGTGATGCGGCGTGTACACAGACAGGTAACCCGCTGGTGAGCAGATGGTGGGTTCACCATCAGGGTCGGCCAATGTACAGTTGTGGTCCTCCTAGATGAATCATCGAGGTCGATCAGGGGACAGCAGCAGTCGAGGAGAGGGGACTCGAGTGTGAGAAGGGGCGAAGGGAGTCGTGCATCCCTAGGCTCCGTGCGTCGTATAATAAACTGTTGGTGTTTGTCATCGGCTGGCTCTTCGCTGTGCGAACCAAACTGCAATGAATAATCCACCATCTGTTCACCAGCGGGTTACCGGCCTGCGTCCGCGCCACATCACAGACGGACCACAGCTGTGCCAGCGTCCTCTCGATGATGCTCCCAACAGCTGTTCGCCAGCGGTTTAGTAGAGGAGCAGTATAGGCCTGTATATAATCAAACTACTCGGATTTCATCAATACATGCAGCAAGGGAGTTGAGAGAATTCGACGTACTGGAGAGCTTGGAGGGATCAAAGCAAAGGTACAAGTGAGTGTCATCCGCATAGAAGTGAAAGCCTGGATTGTGCCTAGCAGTCACATCAGCAAGAGGGAGAGTATAAACCGTGAAAAGAAAGGGAATGAACACATAGCCCTGAAGTACCCTATATTTCAGAGGTTCCCTACAATGCACTGTCAGTAATAATGCCAAGGTGAGATGAGAGGCGCTCAAGAAGGACTTGGTGATCGATAGTATCAAAAGCTGCCAAAAGATCGAGCAAAACACGCGGAAGGGATGATCTAGCTGATCGCTTCTCTAACCTCTTTGTCCAGACGATAGACTAGATCAGGGATTTCATCCCTAAGATGGCAGCAGCCCCCCTGGAACGCTGTCCCTCAATTCAATGCAGCACCTCAATGTCTACATTCAAGGAGTGTTTCTTTATTGCTTTGAAAGGCTTTCGGACGACTTAATCGAAGATATCACACATGCAATCCGTGAGCCTCTCTGAGTAGTGGACAATACGAGCTCTTCAAATAATAATCAAATCGTGAGGCGACAGGCGATAAACACTGTCACGTGAAGGTTTTAAAGCACCTAGACTTTGCACCTGGACTTTCTTCTTCCTATATCCCTAATGAAAGCAATTCTCTCAGAGCTATGGGTTGGAGCTAATAGAAAGCAAGACGGAAGAAAAGACGGATGGCAACACGACCCTGTAACTTCCTACGACAAGAAAGACCTATGCAGGACATAGGCAGGACCGGAGCAGGACCGAAGCAAGACCGTGTAAACGCTGCTTAAGCCTGCTGAGCCGAGCCGCCTTCCTGGCGCAACTTAACGTTGACCAATGTCTATGATTTTAGGTTTTTCCGAAATAGGGAGGCAAATGTTCCCCCCCCCGACCTGTGGTTCCACGCATCCCACTAGGTATGGTGGGATGCTAAAAAGGTGGTAAATGTGTCACAGAAAATGCACTCTGAAAAGCTTCAACTTAAACATCGTCTTTAAAAACTTAGCTCGGGTGTGGATCTTGCCTTGTACAAAAAATCCTCCGAATAAACACTCGGAAGCTTAGGCGGCGATTATTTTGATCGTACGTTTCAGTCAAGCTAGTCAAACTCTACGCAAACACCAAACCATGAATCTCTACTATCTCACTCTTTAGATGATGACTGTGCATGGGTCATCTGTATAGATAGTCACGATGATAGTAATCATTTAAATGCCTCCCGTCCACCCCTTAGTCAACATCTTGCTTTAATTTATTAATTGAGACTTCACGATGCATCACCAACCTGAGCTTATTTCGCTTGTTTTCCACCTCGGTCATGCAAGTAAAGTGTGGTTTTATTTAATTGATGACACTGCCCCTGATCGCTGTACGAGTGGGCTGTGACACTCGATGTGGTAAGCAGCCCGGACGTGCTATTAGTGTTTGTTTTGACAAGGGAGTCGGGGGACTCCGGTAGGCGAGGAGGGTTGTGCTTTGCCCTGCTCCGTGTGGAGGTGGAATAAACTGGTGGTGTAGCACGTCGGCTAGCGTTCAGCAGCCGTTCTGTGCCTTTCGCGACGATTCATCGATAAATCAATCTATCTTTACAATCAACAGTGCACAACAAGAGCTATATGCCTCTTTCTCTCTCCCTCTCTTGCATTGTCAAAGACATCATTAGAATGCAAAAAAATTCCGATTCCACAAAAATAGACTTTTATCATAACCTCACTATGGTTCTACTGAGAAGCAACACGGTCTCCGATAAGATTATTAATGTATAAGCTTTTTGGCTTTTAAAGTTTTGCCGTACTTGAATTAGAAAGCGGCAGTCTTAAATGCAGATGACAGTAGTAATAACAAGACACTTGCATGGTGTTGTGTTAGAACTAAATCTCTTTCTAGGCACTTTACCTACGGTGGAAAAGAAGTATGTGTGTGATAATGACAGCACGCAAAGAAAAACTCACACAAACGAAGTAAATGGTGCGAGTAATAACATTTTAGGAGCGTTTTTAGCTTCTTGTCATCAAGTCGGGGGATGTGTTGACATTTAAAAGTGAGTTCGTGAGTTTGGGTGCATACTGCTGAAAGCTTTCCTGAAAGCACGTTTCCAAAGGATCTGAGGCTGGTTGGTGGCGCAGTTAAACGGCTTGAGTCAGGAGACGTGTCTGGCTTAATCAGGAAGTAGTTCGGATAGGTAGGCCGGAGCAAGAGAGCGAAGGGACCTGAAAGTGAGCGACACAACCATGAAGTCTATAAGCTGCTCGACGAGGAGCAAGTACTGGTCGGTGTGAATTAGCTTAACGTGGCAATTGCGAAATAGAAAGGCGATCATTTCAGCTTCGTGTTCTACCAAAATTTGGGAGTTAACTCAATAGCACTTGATGAAACTCTACAAAATGCATTGTTTTAATAGAAAGCAAAAGCAAATATTTCATTCGTGTATTCTAAATAGAAATATTTATAAAATATAATTCATACGTATTGCACACTAAGAGAACTTAATCTCCACCCAGGCGTTGCACATATGCTACAGTTCACGACCTATAGCGGCGAATGAAATAACCTTGACCCTCTGCCGTCGCAGGCGAGCACCTTAATCACTGGGCCTAACCAGGGCAAATCCAAATGGAAGTTCTCCCCTTACTAGTAGATTAACATTAAAAAAATATCTTGAAATTTTTGTAAAAATGCTTTCTGTGGATGCAAGGCTACAGCAATTTATCAAGATTTCGTTTGTTTTTCAAGCATGATTTTACTTACCATTCAATTGCATTTCACTTTACAGCAAATATAAAGCGCCTAGAGAGAGATTAAGTTCTCTGAGGGCGCTTTATCAAGTGAACTATTATTATTATTATTATTATTAAGATTGGACTTGCAGTCTTTAACGAGCGATTTGATGAAGATGGAGGCTCTTGTTTTATGCAGGAAAATAGGAATGTACTGTCGGCACCGCGTGGTAACTGTACCTAGTCACCAGAAATCATCTGAATAGCCAACCAACGAGGAAAGATTGGTCTATTCTAAATAGAGAAAGAATTTTACCAGTCGATATCTCAGTCGCCGCTATCCAGAGTTAGCTTGCTTTACACATTTAATGTGTTGTTGCTTATACTGCGATGTGACTGAGCAAAATGCAAAATCTTTATGTACGCGTCACCTGGGTACACCTAGCAACAAATTTGTTTGACAACTAATTGTTTTAACTCTGATTTTTCTAAATGCTGCTATTCAGTAGTAGTGTCTTATGATCCGTGGAATAGCTAAAGTAAGAAAGCTCCTTCTCCGAGACCTCATGTACCTGATGGTATCGTATGTTGGATCCAGCAACTCTATTCTCGGAACCAAAATTATTCAATGAATTTTGGCACCGAGTTTGGCCAGGCATTGCAAAATCCCATGGACAGCTAAATTGTGCCCCTACACGTCTTTCCAGCTCGGACAGCAGGAAAGACGCGAGTTTGTGAGTACGGAGCCGATGGTCAGGCGATCAACCAGAGCCGATAATCAGGTGACCAACCAGAAAACGCCCAAGCTAGGAGTGATATAATTGAGCCTGACACTTCCTTTAGTTGGTTAATGCGAAGTAAGCGCGTTTCAGGATGAGAGAGCTGGAGTGCCGGCGGCAGCTTCAGCTGTACAAAAACTCTAGGTTAAACTCAAGAAGCTCGGTGGCCGCTACATAGCTACCAGCTCAGTTGCTTCATCGAAGTTTTCATCTACCTGAAGCATATCTGCTCTTCATTTTTCAGCTGTGAAGGCATGGAAAATTTTGTGGCAACGCTATTGGACTTCCTGCTGCGATCGAAGAAAAGGTTTAGCTAACGGAATTCCACGAATTTCATCACAGTCCTCATATTCACCACACGCGCCCTGGCTCTTTAGTTTATTAGTTCTCTTCTTCACATAATTAATTACTATGCAACACGAATTTGGTTTAATTTACTCAGCCCAAGTTGACTAGGTCTGTGCAGCCAATCGTGGGGGAAGGCTACCGGCCGGGCGTGTCGGCGGCCGAGCTTTCCGAGGCGTGAGCTCGTTACCGGTTAAGACGTATTTGTCATCGGCCATCCTGAGATGGGAGTCGTACTGAAAGTTATCGAGAAAAAATTGAAGTGAATTGCCGCGTTAACGGATGGCCGAGAGCTGAGTCGTAATAAAATCCCCCACCTTCGTAAATTAACTGTCCGAACTCAGCGCAAAGCGGACCGTGGCTGAATCGCCGGATGAACACGTCGCTCTCCGGCACGGGAGGTCAATCCAAGTACACCCTGGGCTGTTTGTTGACAGCGCCTGTCTATTACGAGCATCTCGTCGGGCCTTTTCTAAGAGCTCGGCATTTGACACTCTTAGGGGTAAAAGCCAGTAGGTAAGTCAAACGCTATTGTCTCGTTCGTGCTCACTGGCTGACCTAGCCTGCTTGAGCTGGTGTTAGCTGGCAAATACTGATGCCGTCTGTTACCCTCGCGACTGCTGACCGAAGGCGCTCGCCGACGGCCTTCTTACTCCTTCATTCAACCCTAGCAGGCGTACGTCCTAGTTTCTGGTGCTAAAGTCGTGCCGCTTATGGACTTCGGAGTCATGCTTTCAGTCGCGCCATGAACGCTGAACGAAATACTCTCTGTTGTTTGCCAGTATACTGCCAAGCGCCCTCACAAAATTAAGCCGCCGATTGGTGTGCGCCATCGCAGCGCTCGTATATCGGCGTCGCCTCGGACGATATGCTGGCGATGTGGGCCTGTATTATGTAATAATGTCTAACAGCTCACATGTTTAGCTTAGCATAGCGAGTCCGGGTCTCAGATGTGAGGTTGACCAGTGTCGTCTGCTGCTGGGGGTGAACATTTTTTGTGCTGTTAGTTCTTCTTGCACTTCAGGAGGCCCGCATGTCTATGAGGCTTGTTGCTAGTCCGGTAAACCAAAGATTTCAGGTTAGTTTCCAGCCGGAGATGGAAAATTTACCGCTGTTCACTTCCCCGCTGTGGTCTTCTTTAGGGCGCAGGGCGACTGGTCATTACATTTAACTGCAATGTTCGTGCCTGACCTATTAGTCTGACGAAGGCGAAGCATTAAGAGAGTCTGAGCCGCATGATTGTGTTGAGTAAGTATTGCTTGGATACGATCGACTGCCTGCCGTACGACCTGCCAGCCAAGCGAGTGCATTGGTGCTGCTATACTGCACAGACAATGTCAGGAGTTGGTTGTAGGCTTTAAATTAAGAAGATTTTTGAGACATAGGGTGCATTTTTGTGCTGAGATCAATGCATTGCCGCCTCGAAGTTTGGCCGACATAGCATGTGTCGGTTGCATGTGCAAGCACAGCTTCAGCCATTTGAGAACCGACCTCAACACCTTAAGGGCAAATGAATAATAAGCACAGATAGTGGAAGGTGCTCTAGGAGTACTGTATGTAGGTTGCCTCTGGTGATTTGGAGCATGTGTGTGTGTGTGCGAGTGTGTGCATGTACTGTATATCTTTATTTATTTATTTATGTGCACACACATATTTAGCTGCCTACTGTTCCTATCGCTGCAGCAGCAGCAACCCATTTCCTCCTGGCCGCTGGAGTGGATGATATTTGCTACTTGGTAATTGTGAATGGATTTCCTTCGTTTCTTTAAGCTAGCTTATTATGCAAGTGGGGCTTTCAGGGGACTGTCTCATATTGTAGGGGGAACCAAGTCGGCGTTGGGGTCACGAGCACGACCGTTGGCAGCGGGTGCACTCAGCCACCAGCAAAGCAGGAGCTGCCCCTGCAGCTGTCTTGGCAGGGCGGTTGCAGTTTTCAGGAAATCCTTAGCACTTGTCACCATGATTGAATTCTGCAGCCTCCGCCGCTGCCTGATAGCAGGGATGCTGCTGATTGCGTAAGTGCTAGCTTCCAGGTTCTGCTTACGGTGCTGCGTAGTTGCATTTATGACACTATTGCACGATGGTGCTTGTGTAGTTGCAGGTTGTGTCAGAGCGCGAGTAAAACACACACGTAGTGACATTCTGTAGATTCGGTAGTGTGAGCTTCGTCTGCTGGGCATCTCCGTAGGCAGTTTATGCCACTAATCGTTTTGCTCATTGTGAATGTAGTGACCCGGGCTTCAATCCTGCGAGCTATGGCAAAGGTCTGCAGCCATTCTTGAAATGTGGCTAGCAGACAGTTCTGCTTCAGGTATTACTTCTCGGTGATGGTCGACCAGAAATATCTCTATCTCCAATCGTTGTATAACGTTATAACGGGCTGATTGTACTGGCCTTTTTCCTTTAAGCGGTTCTATGCTGGTTGGTATTGCTAATATATAAAAAATATCATTCATTTGTATAGCACCCAAGAGAACTTAATCTCTATTCAGCCTCTTTACATATGAGTTGGGGCTCGAGCCCACGACCTACATATATCTTGGGGCTCGAGCCCACGACCTCAGCCTGGCCTTGGTCAGGGCGAGCACCTTAACCACTGGACCAAACCAATGTTCATATTAGTTTACCTGTTGTGGCTGGTGCAGGTGTCGAATGTTTTCTGTATTAAGATGCTGTTACTAAAGGCACTCTATGAAGTAAAGTTCACTGATATTTTGTAACTTGTGGTCCATTAGTTTCAACATTCGTTGCACGAAGTGGAGCCGTGCTCGAATGCAGTTGGGTCCACGTGAGTCAGTGCAAGGTTGCTATATGTCGTTTGCTATTAGGCACATTAACCTGCCAGCAGATTCATGTCATGGCCAAGGCTAGCAAAATTACGTAAAAAGTGGGTGCAGGGGTGGGGCATCAGTGACCCTGGGCATGTGGTTGGCTTGGTTGCATACAATATTTTTACCGAACGGTTGACTGTTGTATGATTGCCATTCCGTCAGGTGTTTTCATTTCAACTCGGGTTAAAAAAAGGAGAGCTTGGTGAGAGAGCATAAAGTTATTTTGGTTCTTCTAGGTGAGAAAACTAAGAGTCTAGATGAGACCTTCTGTGAATAACTTAGAACTTGTAGATGGCCATATTACACACGACCACTGTATAATCACGTTACCCAGCCACTTGTGAAGACTTTCCTGATCCCGAAGCTGTAAGATATGCACTATCCAAGATCTCAAATGTATGCTTAAAAGCCACTTAGTACGGCATTTTGCTCTTGTCAGGAGAGTGTATGGAGTGGTCGTACACTGGCGAATGGAAATTGAATTGAATAGGCATTTGTTATTTTGGCAGCGATTCAAATATTTGACTTGTAGCTATGGTTCCATCGGATAGAAACCATGTACATAGCAACTGAGAGAGACCTTACATTAAAATTAAAACAGGTGTTGTAATTTCAGACGTAATGCTGAGGACATTAAGAATAAAAACAATAGCAAGTTACTCAGCCGTGTTCAGTTCTGGCATTTTTATTATGTCTTTTTATCAAGATTTTCCTGGTGTAAACGAACAAGTGGTAGGGTGGTTCCTTTCTGTGCCATGTTCATCTCAAGAAGTTGGCCTTATAGGTGCTGTTCCAGTTGCCTAAACAAGCAAGTTTTTATTGTTTCTTTTTGTCTTCATATTTTCTCGGTCTGCTCGAAGACCCGTTCAGTGTTTATCTACGTCAGAAGTCTGCCTCCCCGAACTAAATGCGAGTTTGAGCCCATCGAACATTCCGCTTAAAAGTCTTGGCGTTTCTTACAGATAACAATGATGATGTATTGTATAGCACCCTATGAGAACCGAATCTTTTTCTATGCAATTTTCTGGAAAGGAAGCATCGCCTGATTAGTGGTAATATCGTGCACAATTTGAGTATGCATAAGCACCTGAAATATAATTCACGTGGATGAAGCAAATGCTGTGATGAACGTATATGTTTTAGCTTATTTTTAAATGTTATCAATTCAGATGTGTCATGATCTCAGCCAATTGTGAGTTCCAGACTTTGGGAGAAAAGAAGCTGAAGGCACGATCTCCGATGGATTTGAGGTTGATTAGAGGCACAGCTAAAAGACTTCAGTCAGGGAAGTAGGTGCTACGATTGGAAAACTAATGAGGAAGTATGTCAGATAAACTAGATCACGAGAATGAAGGGATCTAAAAGTGACTGACAGAAGGTTGAAGTCGATATGCTGCTTGATGGAACGGTCATTCAATTTGAGAGAATTGGCTACAATCGAAATGTAAGTGTACATTTATTAACAAATCCTTCGAGCTAGCAGCTTTGGGCACGAGGATCGTGGGACCAATAGAAAATTTTAAACTGAAATAGGAGCCCCGAATAAGGAAAGGTGAAGATTTGTAGACAGATTCGGAGCTGCCTTCAAAGCAGTGCTACATTTTAAGCCGTGTGCAAGGAGGGGAACTTGTGTTACTGTTTTGGTAATCGGTGACTGGGAACATCGGTCTCGATATACACTCAGCACGAAGGACTACTCAGACGGCCCTCAGACTTGTAGGCACATAATGTAGTCGGTGCTGTCTGATTTGGGGTTTTATGTCGTTTTGAGGGCAGGCAGTTATCTTGTTTTTCCTTTTTGGAGGTCGCATGACTTAGAATGCTAACTGCTTTAAGTTTGAGAGCTTGATTGGAGTAATTTCAGAAAATAGTGAGAAAATTGGTCTACAGTCAAATATTTGTTTTAAGTACCTTTCAAAAGACAAACATTTTAGAAATGGGATCGGAAGTTCTGACGAATTACATATAAAAGAAAAAATGCTTATGCAAACGATATCTAACCCAAAAGTAAAATTGAAGCAGCACACCTAAAAATAACAAATTTGCCGATCTCTACATCATATACGACTTGTGTCCCAACTTGTTGAATCTTGGTAGATCGAGCTGCATGTGCAGCTTGTTGAGGTGCATGCGTGTGACTTTTATACAGCTTAATCTACAGTGTAGCCTTGTGCCTTGTAAATCCCATAATTTGGCCAATACTTAATGGATCAACGTGAGATTTCAAATGTGAGTTCAGCTCTGCCTGTAATGAAATGCCATAGTTTATTTCTGTTTTCGTTTGGACAAGTTTTGCTATGTATGTCCATAATTTCAGAAAATAAAGTTGCATGACGTTTGATGACAAGGCTAGCAAAACTTATCCAACCGAAATCAGAAATGATTTAATGTGTGGAGTATTGGCCGAGTTATGAAATTGACAATACACACAGGCACACTGTAAATGAAGCTGTGTGCAAGTCACTAGTATGCACCTAAACAAGCTGCAAACTTGTACCTCGATGTACCAAGGGTCAACAAGTTGGGGCGAAAGTTGAACATGATGCACAGATCAGTACATTTTTTATTTGTAGATATGTTGTTAACAGATTAGGCGTGGTTTGTATTATCAATTGTTTAATGCTTCTTGTTATGTGGAAATCATAAAAGATTAAGGTGCCAGGGCCTGTCTTGATCCCCAACAGGCATGCTGAAGTATGCTTTGTAAGCCTCGAACATCTTAACTGATACTTTCCGTCCTTTTTCACTCTTATCTTGATAAATTGTCAACGTATATAGCAAAATGCATCTACTGGGGGCAAGCAAACTCTTGATGCCATGTCAATTAAATATTGCTATTTACATTCTCTTACTACGCAATAACATGTTCTAAACTAAAATCTTCGTTTGAGGCACCTGTACTGTTACACTTCTAGGGATACTACTCTATAGTGTTATGTCCATATAACCCTCGCTAATTCGGGTAGTTGCACAAGAGGTGCTATCTGTACGAATCTCACGCCCACAGTGCCTAACAGCAAAACCTCAGAATTTCAATATACACAATGCAAAAGTATTTTCGAGTTGCACTAGATACTACTTTGCAACTATTAAAAGTCCTTAGAAGAGGCCATCGGCAATGCTGTAAGTGTCATAGGAGGGTTTCGGAATATCGCATTTACACTCAATCCAAAAGCATTTTCGAGTTGCACTAAATACTACTTTGCAACTATTAAAAGTCTTTAGAAGAGGACATCGGCAATGCTGTAAGTGTCATAGGAAGGTTTCGGAATATCGCATTTATAGACGTGTCAGCAGATGCAAGCCGTTAATGAACAAGCAACGAAAAAGCCATCAGCAATGGGTGCGTCAACACGCCCACCTTACAGCGTAGGACCGTAGCCATACTCTGTGGGCTAACGCAAGCTAATTCATGATCATCGGATATGACAGGCGAAGAACTTTCGTTAGCCGTGGGAAGGGTGAAGAGTACAGAACGGAATGCTTACAATCTATGCTCAAGTGTGATGGTGGAAGAGCGCTTGTTTGATCTTGTTCTTCGGCCTCTGGCGACAGAACTCGGCACCACAATAATTGGATTATGGATACGAACCTGATCATAGACGTCCAAAATGTTGGGTTAATAATAATAATAATTCACTCGATAAAGCGCCCTCAGAGAACTTAATCTCTCTCTAGGCGCTTTACATTTGCTGCAGAGTGAAATGCAATTGAATGGTAAGTAAAATCATGCTTGAAAAACAAACAAAATGAATAATATGGTTATGGGTGACATGCACAGGGTCAGCATGCAAATGTGGTTAGTGGCAGCATTCACAGTGTCAGCACGCATAAGCACATCAAGGACGAATCACAGGGACCCACTAAATGCTGTCCTAAATAGGTGTGTTTTTAGGTTCCTTTTAAATGTGGTCAGGTCAAGGGATGTTCTGACGCAAGTCTGGAGGGAGTTCCAGGCTGTGGGAGCATACCAACTAAATGCACGGTCTCCAAAGGATTTGAGGTTTGTACGAGGTATTTCTAGACTGTTGGATTCCGAAAAGCGGGTGGTACGATGCTTGGCCTGATGGGGTAGTATATCTGAAAGATAGGCTGGAGCCATAGAATGAAGGGACCTAAAAGTGAGCGAAAAAACCTTGAAGTCAATCCGTTGCTTGACTAGTAGCCAGTGCAGGTCGCGAGAAATGGTGTGATGTGGCAACTGCCACGCTCACGACAGACAAGCCTAGCTGCCGAGTTTTGCACCAGCTGCAATCGCCTGATCGCACATGCTGGTAGGCCAGTAAGCAGTGAGTTGCAGAAGTCGAGACGGGATGTCACGAATGCATGGACCAACTTGGACGTGGTATCTTTATCTAAACAAGCCCGAATTTTAGCTATGTTATGAAGCTGAAAATAGGCAGATTTGACTGTGGAGCTGACATGGTCGTCTAACGAGAGGTCGCTTTGGAATATGACACCTAGATTTTGAGCTGATTCAACTGGAAATATACTGGCAGAGCCAATTTTGAGAGTCAGCCTTTCCAATCTCTGGATCACACTGGGTTTGCCCATAACTAGTAAGTTAGTTTTATCATCGTTTAGTTTTAGAAAATTTGCTGCCATCCATGTGCAGATGTCATCAATGCATGCAGCTAGTGAGTTGAGAGAATTTGAGGTGCTCGAAGGCTGGGAGGGATCAAAGCAAAGGTACAACTGAGTGTCATCCGCATTGAAGTGAAAGCCTAGATTGTGCTTGGCAATCACATCAGCAAGAGGGAGAGTATAAACCGTGAAAAGAACCGGACCTAGCACTGAGCCCTGAGGTACTCCATATTTCAGAGGTACTTCAGATGATCTTTGTCCATTCACGTCAATACTCTGGAATCTCCCACTGAGATAGGACCTTAACCACTGCAGAGCAGTGCCAGTGATGCCCAGGCGAGATGAGAGGCGCTCTAGAAGAACTTTGTGATTGATGGTATCAAAAGCTGCCGAAAGATCAAGCAAAACAAGCAGAGACACTCTACCCATGTCTGCATTCCTAAGTTGGTCGTTGTATACCCTAAGCAATGCTGACTCTGTGGAGTGATTAGCTCTAAAGCCAGACTGGAACTTACTAGCAAGGTGTGAGGTTTCAATATACGAGTTCAGCTGGTCCGCCACGACCCGTTCCAGTGTCTTTGATAGGAATGGTAGAAGGGAAACTGGGCGGTAGTTGCTTAAGTTCTCTTGGTCTAGTGTAGCTTTCTTGAGAAGTGGCCTGACTACAGCTTTTTTGAAAGGTGCTGGGACATGGCCTGAGGCTAATGACATATTAATTATGTTAGTTATGCATGGCAGCAGCAGATCAATGCAACGTAAGAGCAGGACAGTGGGAATAGGGTCCAGATGACTTGTTGTCTTCTTTGATTGAGATACGAACTTTAGGACTAGATCACTAGTGACCTGCTTAAATGCAGACATTGAGGTGCAGCCAGGAACCGAGGAACAGCATTCTAGTGGGGAGGTTGTCATCGCAGGGATGGATTCCCTGATCTTGTCTATCTTCTGCACAAAGAATCGAGAGAAGCGATCGGCTAGATCATCACACGGATCATCAGGTGAGGAGCTAATCTGGGAACGGTTGAGGAGATGGTTTATTGTCGACATCAGCATTTTTGGATTGTGCATCTGTGATTCGACAATGTTTCTATAGAAGCTAGACTTGGCCTTTGCTAGGATCGATTGGTACGACCTACAGTAGTCTTCATATGCCTGTCGATGGACAGTTAGTCCGGATCTTTTGTATGCTTTTTCAAGCTTTCGTTTAGTAGACTTGGCTAGTTTAATGTCTGTGGTAAACCATAGGCCGTCTGGGTGGGGGGGGGGTTGCCATCTGCCAGAGTTCTTGTGGTGGAAGACTATATTTGGAAAATAGATAATGATCCCAAGCGTAATGAAAAGAAACTAAGCAAATCTTTGCAGACTTCGGTGCCCGAGTCCGTAGTTGGCCCAGCCAATCTCCTGATATCAACCCTATAGAGCATCCACGGGTTAGGTTGGAGCACTCATTTAGAGCCAACGACAGTCTCCCAAGCAGCTGTTTGGTCCGGTTGAGGGGGAAAGTCCAGAATGTACTTACAAAATTGATTCAACAATCGAATATTTGTAGAAGGTACCTTTCAAAGGACAACCTTCTGTTTTCAGAGCATCGGTTGTCCGTTAAGCCTTACCCGCAGAGGAAGTCGCCAGTCATGTCGAAGGGATATATTAAATGTGTCCCGTAAATAAGTCGCACGATGTGCATGGTGTTATAGGTACATCGTTACGAATGTGCTCTATCGGCTCATGAATATTACAAAGCCACAGGAGAGGCACATGTGCATAGCACCAGCCACTTTGTACAACTCACTGATTCGAAGCCCAAAATATAACTGACTACTCGTCTCTTTCCAAAAGGCTTGTATACCGGCTAACTATAGATTGTGAGACGCCTGGGTTAGAGTGGTTGTAATTCAGGAACTGCTAATATTTTAGAGCTGTCATTATCTGTCTGATTTAGCAAGCCATCATTACAATGTATATGTGTGGTGGCCTCCGACAATTTTTTTTATCATCAAAGGGCCGGACAATCAAGGCTTTTCTGATTTATAGTCTGGACTTTACTTCCACATCTTCCGTCTTTGCTAGGAAGTTGAACTAGGCTGTACTTCATCCATCTACTGGCCAAGAACAGACAGCTTCAGGGAATTGGGGACATGAGCCACGTTGACAAAAAAGGACAGTGTAGATGTGGCTTTAGAGGTGAAGCATGGTAAAGACAGAATCAATGCAGTGCACCGGAGAAAGCCACCCACTCTCCACATAAGGCCGGCATAGGCTTCACCCCACGATTTTACAAAGCAGTGGCTAAACCCTGACCTAAAGGACCATTCTGGCAAGGCGTATGCCAGTCCTTGAACAAATGGTGGCTGTGGTTTGGCAATTTCGAGACCGACTTTAGCTGTTGCTTAGCAACGGTGAGAAAGACTTACTGGTGGTGCTTAGTTGTGTTGAGAGAGGCTCAATTTTGGCTGTTGCTTAGCAATGTCAATAAAACCTTTGTTGTAAAAATGTTTCATTTTGCTTGAATGTCGGTATTAGCAGTAGTTCTCGGTTGGTAGTTGAACGTTTTAAGGGGCATGTTTATCTTTACATCTCTAAAAGTTCTTAATAATTTATGGATTTCGGGCAGACCAAGCCTATCTAGATAGAGCATACATTTTAAATGTTGAGATGGGTAAGGTGCAAATACACAATCGCAACTGTCTATCCAAGGTGCTTTACCACTTGCTGCAGTAGAAGCAACAACCAAGATATCTGACATATAAGCACACTCGAGAACAAGGCTGAGGTGTGTGCTGAGAGCTGAGTTTGACTGTGTGAGACTCTCTAGTTTGCCAACTTCTACAAACCGAAGCAAGTGGCAAACATGAGGGAGTGCAAGTTGGATCATGTGAACGGCTGTAAGTGGTACTAGGCCCCGGTGTCAGTCGTATAATGTCACTGCCACATGTGCAGCTAGCATTGACAGAAGCTGCGCTCTGCCGACTAACCGGCGGTACGCCTAGCTTCCCGATCCATCCACAGAAACACAAACCAGGTGGTGTGCTCTTGCTGGGAATCTCTTCTTTCTTTCACCTCTGCAGGCTCTCTGTAATGGTGACTGTGTTGGAGAACAGACATGTCAGACTCGAGCACGACAGCATGCCGAAAACACCACAACAGGGCGACTCGTCCGTTGGCTCCGGTAAGCCGGCCGGGCTCAGTGAGAGATGGCAATAGTCTAGCTAGTTACGTTTGTTAGGTTGATGTGCTCAGCCATGCACAAACCATATAGGCATATCATCAAATGAACTGGCGATATTCGAGTGCACTGGCGCATGCATGGATGCTGCAGCACTGACTGTAGTACTGGCCTGATCGCTGAGCTTGCTTTCGACTAGCCGAACCGCTGCCGAGCGGCAGCATGTAGAGGCAAGTCTGAGCACGACCCGGTGGCAAAAATGCACGACAGCCACTGCCTGGATAAGAACTACTGCGATCGTGTATCCGGAAGCAGCCAGACTAGCTGTTCCGACATGCATAATAATAATTATAATAATAATAATGCACTTGATAAAGCGCCCTCAGAGAACTCAATCTCTTTCTAGGCTCTTTACATTTGCTGCAAAGGGAAGCACGATTGAATGGTGAGTAATATCATGCTTGATAAACAACATGAATAAAATGGTTAGAGGTGACATGCACAGGGTCAGCATGCAAGTGTGGTTAGTGGCGGCATGCAACAGTGTCAGCATGCATAAGCACATAAAGGACGAATTACAGGGACCCACTAAATGCTGTCCTAAATAGGTGTTTTTGAGTTCTTTTTAAACGTGGTCAAGTCAGTGGATGTTCTGACGCAAGTCGGGAGGGAGTTCCAGGCTTTAGGATCTTACGAACTAAATGCACGGTCTCCAAAGGATTTGAGGTTTGTACGAGGTATTTCTAGACTGTTGGATTCCGAAAAGCGGGTGGTACGATGCTTGGCCTGATGGGGGAGTATATCTGACAGATAGGCTGGAGCCATAGAATGAAGGGACCTAAAAGTGAGCGACAAAACCTTGAAGTCGATCTGTTGCTTGACTGGTAGCCAGTGCAGGTCGGCGAGAAGTGGTGTGATGTGGGCTAGTGAGGCTTTCAGAAAAAAAGAACTCAAATGATTGATAAGTGTGTGAATGCAGAAGCCAAGGGTGTAGGTTGGGCACCTACATATTTCGGAAAAGTATTAAGGCATGCTGACTCCTTACAGATGTTAGCACTGTCCGCTGCAATTTACGTCCTGCTGTGACCTATCAACCCACACAGCTGTCGATGTCTGGGCCACTTGTCATCCTGTAAAGGCAAGACATCTTCTTTAACCTGCATGCCGGTGGTAAAGCTTAAAAAGCAAAATGAGCTTGAAAGATGTTTGCCACAAAGTGATTTTGGTTCAACAGCCTCGATGTAGTGGCACAGTACTGCTAGGCCTAGATCCAGTATGTGTTCGTGTGTGTGTCTGTGTGTGTGTGTGTGTGTGTGTGTGCTGGTGCGTGCACGCGTGTTTGTGTGTTTCGGTTTAATAGGTTTTGCTCTATATGTCCAAGATTACGCAAAATAAAGCTTCAGGACGTTTGATGACGTATACAGAACATTGTATTTAAACGAAATCAGAAATTTTCCAGACTCATGTCAAACAAGTAGAGCTGAACTCGCATTTCAAATTTCACTCCGATACGTCAAGTATTAACCGAGTTATGGAATATTTAAGGCACCAACCGACCCTGGAAATGAAGCTGTATAAAAGTCACAAGAATGCACCTCAACAAGTTTCAAGCATGTATCACAATCTACCAAGGTTCGACAAGTCGGGATACAAGTCGCATATGATGCGGAGATCGATTTTATTTGTAGATTTGTTGCTTGTGGTTTACATCTAGATTAGGCGTGGTTTGCATAACCATCTTTCTTTCTTGCAGAAGTCGTCAGAACTTCTGATCCCAGTTCTAACATATTTGTCCTTCGAAAGGTACCCTAAACACACATTCGATACATAGGTATTTTCTTGACATTCCCACGATTCATGCTGCCATCTCTGTTTTCTTAACATATATGAGAAATATGCAGAATGACCAGAAGTATTTGAAGTGTGACGGTACTTAAAGTTGTTCCCTATTCTTAGAGTTTAATAAACCTAGAGTAGACATGCGTTTTTTTCTAAATTTGTCCATTTTACTTTAAACAGCTGGGTGGCTCCATGTTAGAGGTCACATGTTAAAGGTCATGCAATCTTAATCACTATTGGCTGGCAGTGCCTAAAGCATTCTCAGTGAAGTTTTATGCAAACAATCGGTGGTTAACAGTAAGCTGTAGTTGTAACCTTTAAATTTGCAGCTTATTATGCTGAGCTGGAGAAAAGAGGAACAGTACAGCTGATTGTTTAGATTCATTGGCCACTTCCTACGGCTGGCACTGGTATGGCAGGTCATTTGCCTAATATAAAGCAGGTTTTAAAAAGATGAATGCATAGGCATTTTTATTTGGCTAGGCTCCTGGAAAATTTTTGCTGTAGTCCGGAAGCCTTTCCGATGCTGTCTGGAAAAGAGGGAACCACAGTTGAAGTACGTGAAGCCACTTCTTGAAGGCTACCCTTCCCGTTAGGCTTTTCTAACCTGTAACGAATACTACTACTACTACTACTACTACTACTACTGCTACTGCTACTGCTACTGCTACTGCTACTGCTACTGCTACTGCTACTACTACTACTACTACTACTAATAATAATAATAATAATAATAATAATAATGCACTTGATAAAGCACCCTCAGATAGCTCAATCTCTTTCTAGGCGCTTTACATTTGCTGCAAGGGGAACGCGATTGAATGGTGATTAATATCATGCTTGATAAACAACATGATTAACATGGTTAAGGGTGATATGCACAGGGTCAGCATGCAAATGTGGTTTGTGGTAGCATGCACAGTGTCAACACCCATAAGCACATAAAGGACGAATCACAGGGACCCACTAAATGCTGTCCTAAATAGGTGCATTTTTAAGTTCTTTTTAAACGTGGTCAAGTCAGTGGATGTTCTGACGCAAGTCGGGTAGGAGTTCCAGGCTTTGGGAGCATACCAACTAAATGCACGGTCTCCAAAGGATTTGAGGTTTGTACGAGGTATTGGTCAACTGTTGGATTCCGAGCAGCAGGTGGTACGATGCTTGGCCTGGTGGGGGAGTAGATCTGAGAGATAGGCTGGAGCCAAAGAATGAAGTGACCTAAAAGTGAGCGACTAAACCTTGAAGTCGATCCGTTGCTTGACTGGTGTCTATTGCAGGTCGGCAAGAAGTGGTGTGAGGTCACAACTGCGATGCTCACGACAGACAAGCCTAGCTGCAGAGTTTTGCACCAGCTGTAAGCACCTGATTGCACATGCCGGTAGGCCAGCAAGCAATGAGTTACAGAAGTCAATACGGGATGTCACAAATGCATGGACCAACTTAGACGTGGTATCCTTAACTAAACAAGCCCGAATTTTAGCAATGTTATGTAGCTGAAAGTAGGCAGACTTGACTGTGGAGCTGATGTGGTCGTGTAACGAGAGGTCACTTTGGAACATGACGCATAGGTTTCGAGCTGATTCAGCGGGAGATCTGCTGGCAGAGCCAATTTTGAGCGTCAGCCTTTCCAATTTCTGAATCACACTGGGTTTTCCCGTAACTACTAAGTTAGTTTTATCATCGTTAAGTTTTAGAAAATTTGCTGCCATCCATGTGTGGGTGTCATCAATACATGCAGGTAGTGAGTTGAGAGAACTCGAGGTGCTCGAAGGCTGAGAGGGATCAAAGCAAAAGTACAACTGAGTGTCATACATATAGAAATGAAAGCCTAGATTGTGCTTGGCAATCACATCTGCAAGAGGGAGAGTGTAAAACGTGAAAAGAACCGGACGTAGCGCGGAGCCCTGAGGTACCCCATATTTCAGAGGTACCTCGGATGATCTTTGTTCATTCACGTCAATACTCTGGAGTCTCCCACTGAGATAGGACCTGAAGCATTACAGAGCAGTGCCAGTGATGCCCAGGCGAGATGAGAGGCGCTCTAGAAGAACTTTGTGATCGATAGTATCAAATCCCCTCCCCCCCCCTGTAAATTGACCGATAGATTGAGTGCATGCTGCGTTAGCAACCTTCTTTTAACCTCTGGGAGGTAGACTGGAGAAGCAGCTCGAACCAGCTTACCGATGACCTGCCTCCCAAGAAGCCTCTAGAAAAACTTGCCACACCCCCTTAACCTTGTCGTGAGAACATGATAGCCACCTGGATGTGGCTATCGGGCTGTCTAGGGGCTGGCTGAGTATTTTGGAAAAGGAGGCTTGATTGGCTGTAGTTTTGGTTGCACCGGCCCAGCCTGCCTGTTCAGCACCACATCGACGTTTTGCTCGACCACAGATGAGGTCTGCGGTACATAACTTCAGGGTTGCCGTTTGGTGGGTTGAGCTAAAGCCGCCTAGGGACTTGTCACCATCAGAATATGAAAATTAAGCTTTAATGATAACAATGATACTGATGATTTTTTGGAGCACCCCAAGATAACTCAATATATATCCAGATGCTTTACAACTTGCTTCAAGAGAATACATACCCATGTGGTTAGTATTATGCATGGTATCTAGCATGGGAAAGCAAATAAGTATCATGCTTAGGGCAGTTTGCTAAACCAAGCGTGAAGGCACTTGTGGCCACCGATTAGTTTGACCTCTGGCTTGCAACAGGCACTGAATTATTCGCCAAGCACACCGGAACAAAAAAAAAGATTTCTGGTGCAGAGGGAAAGCTGACCACAGCAGATATATCTTTAACTGTCATAAAAAATGCAAGGTCATCGATGGTAGTGACCATAGCCGGAAGCAAGTTCCAGACGTGTGGTGCAAGGCTTCCTGCTGCTACACAGAAGCTTAATTTTTTCAGCAGGAAAGCCACCGGGTCCCTACAGCTAGTCCCTAGTGCTAAACAAGCTGCTTGACTGGTCTTTAAATTCAGTAAATCCATTCTCCTGTGTCGAGGGATCACTGCTGACTTCGTGAGACAAATGGATTGGATGCAAAATTTTATTGTGACCCACAGTTAAGGCAAAATTTCGCTGTGACCCACACACAGGCCCGCCACGGCTTGGCTCCTTCGTACCTAGCTGAACTGCTGCACCAGTTTCAGCCTCCTCGTGCCCTCAGGTCCTGTATGGACAATAAATTAGCTGTTCCATTCTTCTGCTTAAAGACCGTTGGCGACAGAAGCTTTAGCTCTGCAGGTCCTAGACTGTGGAACTTGCTTTCACGATTCTTATGCAACGACAACTGCTCTCCTGCTGCCGACTATGGCTCATCCTTTTCAGTGGTCTTGAGCTGCTACTTTTATGCTACTCACCACCTCAACTGCTCTCCTGACTCTGTCATACTTCCCAGTTTCGCTTGGTTGCATGAGACGAAATCTGTTGGCTACCGAATTCGTACCGAAAGCTTAGGCTGTGAGTGCGCTATACAAAACTCTCCTTCGTAACACCCACATAGTCTTCGTGGCTTTGTGGAGTTATAGACGGAGATACATTGCATTACACTGTCTGTCACGGCATTGCTCCTAGCTACCTGGAGGATCAGCTACAGTAGCATTAGCCTCCTCGTGAGCTTAGGTCCTCTCAGGTCGAATTACTGTTCTCCGCCTAAAGTCTTTGGCGCCAGACCGTGCCCTCTTTGCCTTTGGCTCTGCAGGTCCCCTAGACCATAGAATAGAATTAAGCAGCTTGCACGCAGCGGTTTGGTCAATGTGCCAAGTAATAGTCCTCTCAAAACAATCTTAAACAACTTTGTCGGACGCTTCTTCGGAAATGGTCAGGGCTTGAGACATCTGGTTTAGCATGTGTTGTATGGTGAAAAAACACATGTAAGACCATTTAAACAGTTCTTGGATGTCTCTGCAGACGTCCAAGATGCCAAAACTACTATCTGCTTATTTATAATAAAAAAGCGTTTGAAATTTTGAGATCGAGTTTAATTTAGTTCTGTTTGGCTCACAGAGCTAGTTAAGACCTAGGAGTCAATTATTTAATTCTTTGCTAATCAGAAAGTGCACTTGGGTGGTATGGCTTTTTTATCGTTGCTGCTTCTTGCTTCTTGTTGAACGCTATCAGGCACACAGATGTGCATGCGCAAAATGGCTTGCTTCAAGCCTTTAATTATAGCTGAGGAAGTACTCGGCACAGCCATTGAGATGCATTTCTAAAGAGGGGCTACTTGCATGTCTAGTATGTCTAATAGTGCCTGACGGCACTACAAAAATGTAGCCTTCGAAAATGGCATTGATTTTTTAAAGGTAAGTTTGAAGTTGCTTCAGAAAATTGAAAGCATCCATATTGTTCATGCTTTATGGATTGTTTAAGCAAACCAAGGTGGTAGCATGTCACTATTTGTACCGTTATTTCTAACTAGGGATATGTTGCATTCAAAAAGCTTCAGTTTAAATAGAGTATTAACTGCCAACAGACGAGCAGCTGCCGGGCTTTCGCGATATTATGGAATACCTTTTATGAAGACCTGGTTTTTTATTTTCACTGACGTTCTGTCAGTTTGCTTCCAAGCTCTTTGTTCCAAGCTCTTAGGTTCTATCACGATGTTGACAATTTTCCCAGATCGAGATGGTAGGTAGATGGTAAGGTAGAGCACCTGTTGTGAAAATTAACTGGCTGCCCGGATTCTGTGGCATAGGCATGGTAGGTCAGGCTAACACGAAACCAATTACCTTCTATACACTGGGAGGGTTGTCATTTGAGACATACAAGTTTTCCTCACACCCCCTGCAGCAACCGCAGTTATCCACGTCAAATGTTTCTTGCCATCGTATCACAAGAGAAGGAAAAGGGCTAGTTATGTAGCTTAAGGAGTTAAACTCGGGCTCTTAAAAGGTAGACATAGGTGTTTTCACCCATCGCCAATATCGATAGAGTGGGTGGGTTGCAACACTTGCATTTCACAGCTGTAACATCAAGTGTGCCCAGGTGCCCAAACGACTGCTCACTGGGATACCAGATGGGCAATATTTTTTTAATTCTAGAAAATGCCAGCAGTGACAAGATGTGCTGGCTGCACGAAAACTTCACTATCAATAAAAGCTGTGCTGTATGCTCTAAGCTGGAGATGGTAAGTTTGTCAGTATGGCTTAGTTTGTTTTTATTTGTCAGCATTTCAAATGATCGGCTGAAGTGCAGTTACGAGTTCCTTATCTAGACTTATTTTTGTGCTCAACTCGCCAGTATGCTAGAGTATTTCGGTAAGCTTTGCTTGCTCTGTTCCCACCTGTCTTCTCAGCCGTTTGGCGCTGACCTCCGATGGTAAACCGTTTTGTGATTTGGCTCGGTGTGTTCTTGCATATTGTTAATTAGTCATTTTTGGAGTGCACGATTTTGACACTACAGACACGGTGGATAATGAAAGAATAAGTGTTTAGGATTGGGCAAAACATTGCGTACAGCCGATATTCTACGAACGGTATCAACTGTCACCGCTGACACAATTACCGGTCTGACAAGCTGCAGAATTTTGTGTGTGACTAAAAATGATTCAGATTAGACAAATTCAATTCTGTGTTTTTGTAAATGCTTGTACAAGGAAAGCTGCTTGCATCAAAATTCTCTTTATTAAAGTATCACGCAGATCTAGGGGCAGTTCACAGATACAGTGATACTGAACCAACTGATCAGTCACTGGCCGTGGGAAGGCGATGGGGGATGCTGCCTCTAGCCGAAGACAGTCAACAGAATAAACCCCCAGAATAATCCCGCAGAAGTTTATTTAAAGGTCTCGTCGGTCATCATCAAAGTACTTTATAGTTCTCGGTAGAATGTTCATGAGACAATAAAATGTTCTCATGAGTTTATCATGAATAATCCACATTGCACCTTCTGGTGCCTCCTCTGTGCTGCCAGAGCTAGCCAATTGAATGTCTAATCAACGAACCGGTCTTTTAAAGCACCAAGTTTTTCTCTCGGCCATCGAGGTGCACCGTAATGTAGAATGGAGATGACAGGATCCGAGCTAGGTAGAATAACAATGCCACAGTGAATGGAGATTAGTCTGTTTGGCTTTGTGGAGTTACAGACAGAGATACATTACATCCACCTCTACCCGGTGCACTATGAGTGGGCTTCAGAGGTCAGGTGTAACAGGACACGTTGGTGACCTTGCTCTAGAGGTTTGACCAGCCGACATACTGTACATCAGCCGGCCATTCCTCTTGGAGGGAGAGGAGAGCGAGAAGACGGCTGTTGGCATGCACCATGGCATGACATCGTGACATCGTGGCATCATGGTATCATGACTGGCCGAATCCAGCAGCCCGCCCACGTAGCTAGCAGGTGCAGAGGAAACGTCTGCCCGGTAGGCTACTTGTTGCTAAGTTGACTGCTTAGTTGACGTGGCAAGAACCAGGACTGTCAAACCGTCGTTGCAGGACTATCCGGTATCTTTCTTGAGAGGCAAGTTGCACACCAGGGCACAGTGAACGGTACTGAAGGCCATGTGAACATTGTGTTGCTGAGCTTACAATATCGCCTCCACACCGAGTTACTGATGCACACTTGGGGAACTAGGAGAGTAGACAACGAAAATACATTTGGGCTACTTGAACGGGTAAATTAACATAACACTAGCGTTGAAATACTTTGTTTTGGCTGGGCCCTTGGCGAGGATTACTTTTGTTAGCTAATCAGAAGGCAGATCGTTGTATCACGACATTGTCATTTATTGCCTGGTGAATTTTACCATGCACTAATAATGAATCCACGACACATTTTTGGTAGCAAAACATGTTTGCCTTGCTGACCTTATGTCAATCCCCCACCTGTGACGCAGGAGGCTAAGGTCCTACCTGCTGGCCAACTTCGAAAAGGCTTGCTTGATTACAACAATCTTGCAATCAGGTAAGCTGAGTATTGTAATTTGTAATGTAATGTATCTCCGTCTGTAACTCAACAAAGCCATAAAGACTAAGTGAGTGTTACACAGGAGAGTTTTGTATAGCGCACTCATAGCCTAAGCGGCTTTCAGTACGAATTCGGTAGCCAACAGACTTCATCTCACGCAACAAAGAGAAAGTGGGAAGCACAGTTGAGTCAGGAGAGCAGTTGAGGTAGTGAATAGCATGGAAGTAGCAGCATGCACATGCATCTAGGACATACATACATACAGCATATATATATATATATATATATATATATATATATATATATATATATATATATATGTGTGTGTGTGTGTGTGTGTGTGTGTGTGTGTGTGTGTGTGTGTGTGTGTGTGTGTGTTGTATATATATGTATATATATATATATATATATATATATATATGTATATATATATATATATATATACACACACACACGCATTTACGTATTAAGGTTTATTATCCTCCAAAAGTTTCTACGGACCTGGTCCATCGCTGTGAGTTCGTTTGTTGCTAATGGCCTACTCGAGCAAGTCATTATGCAACACTAATTATTAAATTGCAAAACAATCCGTCAATACAATGTTGGCCTTAGTTACAGTATGCGACGTTTTGCTTAGTGAGTAACTGCATTTGCTGGCAACCGATTCAGTGGCTCCCGTGTAAATAGATGGGCCTGTGTGGTCACGAGACCACAATCCTCTTGGAGGCCATCCAGCAGCAACTATGTTTTACCTGTTTGGTCACTGACGAAGCCTCGGCCAATAATTAGGTAAGGTACCCGGATGTCTCCTTGACCTGTTGGGGCTATCCCGTGCCATGCTGACGCTTGTTATTCGACCAGAACATGCTGCCAGTTGCACAGCTTTCTGAATGTACAAGAGCGGTTTTGATGTCTCTCCACGGAGATGGCATTTCAAACCGAGAAATTGCAAGGTGGCTGAAGATCTCCAGACTGCTATTAGCAAACATCCGGAGTATGATAGTACAGAGGTGCTGCTCCACTAGGGTTGCCCGAGAGTAACTCCTTTGAGGGAGGGCCGGCTCCTGAAAAGCATGACTCTGAAGGACAGGTTAGCCACTGCTAAAAGGCACCGTTAGAGCCAAGCTACCAGAACTGTCGTAAGCAAAAATACCGTGAGTAGACAGCTTAATGAACAAGGACTGAATGTATGGCTGACTAAGTGCCAGTCATTGTTAACTGTGCAGCACAAACAGGTGAGGCTACATTTTGCTGGCCGATACCAGCACTGGACAGCTACACAGTGGAGCAGAGTGCTACGGGTGGTTCAAATAAAATCTCTTTGGCTGCGACAAGAGAAGGAAGTACCTTTGCCGGCGAATGGGCAAAATGAACGTTGACGGTTGTCTACAAAAACGGTGAAATTGTGTAATAGTAATAATAACAATAATAATAATAATAAAACACTTGATAAAATGCCCTCGGAGAACTCTATCTCTTTCTAGGCACTTTACACATACTGCAAAGGAAACACGATCGAATGGTGAGCGGTACCATGCTTAATAAACAACATTAATAACATGGTTAGGGGTGACATGCACAGGGTCAGCATGCAAGTGTGGTTAGTAGCAGCATTCAGTGTCAGCTTCCATAAGCACATAAAGGACGAATCCCAGGGACCCACTAAATGCTGTCCTAAATTGGTGCGTTTTTATTTTCTTTTTAAATGTGGTCAAGTCAGGGATATCGTGACGAAAGTCGGGAGTGAGTTCCAGGCGTTGGGGGCATGCGAACTAAATAAACGGTCTTCAAAGGATCTTAGGTTTGTACGAAGTATAGGTAAACAGTTTTAAGGTGTTACGATGCTTAACCTGGTGGGGGAGTAGATCTGATAGGTAGGCTGGAGCCAAAGAATGAAGTGACCTAAGAATGGGTGACAATGCCTTGAAGTCGATCCGTTGCTTGACTGGTAGCCAGTGCAGATCGGCGAGGTGTGGTGTGGTGTGGCAACTGCGATGCTCACGACAGACAAGCCTAGCTGCAGAGTTTTGCACCAGCTGTAAGCACCTGATTGCACATGCCGGTAGGCCAGCAAGCAGTGAGTTACAGAAGTCAAGACGGGATGTCACAAATGCATGGACCAACTTAGATGTGGCGTCCTTATATAAAAAGCCCGAATTTTATTTTAGTAAGGTTGTGTAGCTAAAAGTAGGCAGACGACTGTAGAGCTGATGTGGTCGTTTAACGAAAGGTCACTTTGGAACATGGCTCCTCGATTTCGAGCAGATTCAACAGGATATGTGCTGGCAGAGCCAGTTTTGAGCGTTAGCCTTTCCAATTTCTGAATCATACTTGGTTTGCCTGTAACTAATAACTTAGTTTTATCATCGTTTAGTTTAAGAAAATTGGCTGCCATCCATGTGCGGATGTCATCAATACATGCAGCAAGTGAGTTGAGAGAATTTGAGGTGCTCGAAGGCTGGGAGGGATGAAAGCAAAAGTACAACTGAGTGTCATCTGCATAGAAGTGAAAGCCTAGATTGTGCCTAGCAATCACATCGGCAAGAGGGAGAGTGTAAACCGTGAAAAGAAAGGGAACGAACACAAAGCCCTGAGGTACCCCATATTTCAGAGGCTCCTCGGATGATCCTCGTCCATTCACATCAATACTCTGGAGTCTCCCACTGAGATAGGACCTGGACCATTGCAATGCAGTGCCACTAATGCCCTGGTGAGATGAGAGGCACTCAAGAAGGACTTGGTGATCGATAGTATCAAAAGCTGCCAAAAGATCTAGCAAAACAAGCAGAGATACTCTACCCATATCTGCATTACTAAGTAGGTCGTTGTACACCCGAAGCAATGCTGACTCTGTGGAGTGATTAGCTCTGAAACCAGACTGGAACCTACTAACAACGTTTGAAGTTTCGATATACGAGTTCAGCTGGTCTGCCATGACTCGTTTCAGTGTCTTTGATTAGGAATTTTAGAAGGGAGATTGGGCGGTAGTTGCTCAAGTTCTCTTGGTTTAGTATCACTTTCTTGAGCATTGGCGTGACTACAGCTTTTTTGAAAGGTGCTCGGACATGACCTGAGGCTAATGACATATTAATGATGTTAGTTATGCATTCCAGCAGCAGATCAATGCAACGTAGGTTCAGGATAGTGGGAATAGGGTCAAAGGACTTGGTGATGGTTCGGGGTTACTTCTCAACTTCCGGTCCTGTGTGCCTGCACTGGAATCAGGGAATCGTGAATCAGAACGTTTAAGTTAACATTTTGCAGAAGGTAGGCTTGCCATCTGCTTGGTCTCTTCACTGGCTTGCTTTTTTGGTGGCATTACAGCGATCCGAAGCATTTTGCTGTGGAGGTTCAAGATTTGTTCTTGAACCGCAGACGACGGCTTCAAGCCAATTGAGGTCATGCAGTGGTCAAGCCGAAGTAAGGACTGGAGCCCAATAAAATATTCGTGGGACGAAGTCGACTGTGCTTTTAAGGTTCCGAGTTTTCTAGCGCATGACACCCGATGAGTTCCTAGAGGGTTTTTATGTAGAGGGTGCTGAGGCTAATTATTCCAGAAACATGCCGGAAGCTGGTGGGGTCAATGCCGAGACGACTGTGATTAGTTAATAACATGGTGCTTCAAAAAGTTTTCGAGTGTGCATGTGCCTGCCTGCCTGCCTGCCTGCCTGCCTGCCTGCCTGCCTGCCTGCCTGCCTGCCTGCCTGCCTGCCTGCCTGCCTGCCTGCCTGCCTGCCTGCCTGCCTGCCTGCCTGCCTGCCTGCCTGCCCTGCCTGCCTGCCTGCCTGCCTGCCTGCCTGCCTGCCTGCCTGCCTGCCTGCCTGCCTGCCTGCCTGCCTGCCTGCCTGCCTGCCTGCCTGCCTGCCTGCCTGCCTGCCTGCCTGCCTGCCTGCCTGCCTGCCTGCCTGCCTGCCTGCCTGCCTGCCTGCCTGCCTGCCTGCCTGCCTGCCTGCCGGCCTGCCTGCCTGCCTGCCTGCCTGCCTGCCTGCCTGCCTGCCTGCCTGCCTGCCTGCCTGCCTGCCTGCCTGCCTGCCTGCCTGCCTGCCTGCCTGCCTGCCTGCCTGCCTGCCTGCCTGCCTGCCTGCCTGCCTGCCTGCCTGCCTGCCTGCCTGCCTGCCTGCCTGCCTGCCTGCCTGCCTGCCTGCCCTGCCTGCCTGCCTGCCTGCCTGCCTGCCTGCCTGCCTGCCTGCCTGCCTGCCTGCCTGCCTGCCTGCCTGCCTGCCTGCCTGCCTGCCTGCCTGCTGCCTGCCTGCCTGCCTGCCTGCCTGCCTGCCTGCCTGCCTGCCTGCCTGCCTGCCTGCCTGCCTGCCTGCCTGCCTGCCTGCCTGCCTGCCTGCCTGCCTGCCTGCCTGCCTGCCTGCCTGCCTGCCTGCCTGCCTGCCTGCCTGCCTGCCTGCCTGCCTGCCTGCCTGCCTGCCTGCCTGCCAGCCTGCCTGCCTGCCTGCCGTATATATGTATGTCTGCTCTGCATTCTTTATTCTTCTCTTCTTTTGCTTGTGCACGCATGCTATTTTCATCTCTCTCTCCCCCCATTCCTAAATATAGTCTCAGTTGTTAGTAGACTTTGCATTTCTATGGGCTTTTATAAGTTGCTGTGGATATCTAATGTCATTCACATCATTTTAATTCTGCCCACGGTTAGCACGATTAGATTTTCTGCAGCCTGTTCTTGTTGACCCGTGGGTCAACCCATGTCCGAGGGACTGCTTTTGACACTCGGTCTCAGATTGCACATTGCACAAAGGGGGTTGCGGCTGCTGACGGCAGATGCCAGTTAATAGCTATCTGCCTTTGCTGCACTTGCTGGCCAGCTTATATGTACGTTGTTTCTATTTTAGCACTTATGTATATAATTTTCTTGATTTCGGTGTCTGGCTGCTATTATTTAGTCTCACCTTTTCTTCTTCAGTCAATGAAAGAACAGTGTGCCGAAACGGGATTTGTAGAGAAGCTTCACTGTGAGATATCCGGCACAGTGAGCCGCAGGTAATGTTTGTTCTGTGTTGACACGATAAAATGTCGCTTTACTAGTGGTTGAGTGACTGCCTGTCTTTGCGCTCTTTTTTTCTCCACTGGCCAGGCTTGAAGCATTGCGATCCCAGAGATTTGTATGTGCAATTAGCCTTAGTATGTCAATTCGCTCTCGATTCGCCGAGCTGCCAAACTGCACTTATTGCATTCCTTCAGTGCTGCTCTGTCGCGTGTCCAGCTTGAGGTTATTCCTGCTCTATAGCAGTGGGGTGCATGCAATTCACTTCCATTGCATGTGCCTGTGTCCAGCCACATGCAGTACAAGCAGTGGTGCGTGGTACTAGCTGGTGCACGCATCACAGCCTCTGCTTCATGCAATAAGTACATCACAGTATAAACAAGCCTAGGCGCGGAACATAATCACGTGGCTTAGCGCCGTGCCAGTAGGTTGGAAAATTCAAGTGACCTAGCAATTCATAAAATTAAAAACCCCGTTCTCTGTTGCTGGTTTGTAACAAGCACCTATGCTTGGTAGAGCAGCTTGCACAGTAGCCGCTTGTGCTGTAGCCTCCATGGAGGATGACTTCACGTTGCAAGCTCTCTCCCGTGCTCTGCAGGTGCACGGTGCCACGACCGTTGAAGAGCAGAGCTTTCTGGCTGCATGAGTGCGTGAGCTCTGGCCTCGGCGGATTGTCATTCATGGTAGTGCACTTTCGTCGGAAAAAGCTAGACCAGGCCCTGATCGACAAGGTCAATAGACAAATAGCTGCCGGTGTTTAGCTCAAGTCGACAATTGACTGCTGAAGATGACTGGTGGAGGCCCACCCCTGTCTTCGTGTCTGACAAACTTGTGCACGCTCAAATCGTGAAACGTTTTGCTCGTTTGTTGCTAATTGTTAATTTGTACCAGGTGAGGTGCCGAATGTAAAGGCTTCTTGTACTCTTGTATTTTTTGTTCGACTTTTCTGTGTTAATTGTGTTCACAATGCTGAACGCCGCATTACCAGACCCAGTTAAGCCCTTGCTCTGCTTTCTATGAACGTGAGGGCTTGAAGCAGCTAGGAAAGTCATTCAAATTTGATAAAGAATGTGCTAATGCCATGCAGCTATGCCTTAAGTGCAGAGATCAGAAGCGATTAGCTAGCCACTAACCAGTAAGAATGAGAGGGGAAACAAGGCAGCTGCCCCTGGGTCTTTGCCCAGGTGCTCGCTCTTCACGATCCAGGTTGTGGGTTGAGTGAGTCACAGTGAGCGATCCCCCATTTCCCACTGCAAGTAGTGGTGATAGCAAGTAAGGCTCTTCTGCCGACATAAAATAAAAACTGTATTAAGGTACTTGCAATTCACGACCCAGGCTACCAGTTCGACTCATGCAGCAGGCAATCATTGATGGTGGCTACTAAGGCTCTTCTGCTGCTATATAACTAAGGCTGTTGAATCAGACGACCTTTACGTGTCCAGACAACAGCCTGAATGTTAGTGTAGCATGCCGACCTAGAACGAGCTCATCAGATACAGGTATGTGGTCGATCGATAGTGCTTATTGTCAGTCATCTGACTAGCTCACATGGTTTTATGCTTTTTAATGGGTTTGTGTTGCAATCTCGTTCATAAGGGGGAAAGGAGTGCATACCTGAAGTACAATAGGCGACATACATGAAGACGATGTAGATAAAGTACAAGAGACGAGTCACCTGTGGAATCCTTCAAGTGTCCGTCCTCGGTTTCTTGCTGTTCTCCATTTATACACAACCCTTGGGGAAGGTGATTAAGGCCCACGGAATAGGATAACACTTTTAAGCTGACGATACTCAACTGTATTTGTCATTCAAACCGTCGGCATCAGCTGCAGCAACTGATAAACTGAATGCTTATTTTGCCGACATTCGATCCTGGATGTCGGAAAACTTCTTGAAACTGAATGACGGTAAAACCGAACTGCTGCTCATAGGGCACCCTAAGCCTGTGGCTGGATTAAAAGGCTTTGCTCTTCTAATAGGTTATGCTGTTGTGCAATCATCACCACGTGCTCGAAATTTAGGTGTCGTTTTCGACAGCTGCCTCAATTTCAAAAGCTTCATTCAGAAGACTGCTTCTACAGCTAGCCATCACGTCCGATCCTTATCCAAGATTAGGAGCTATCTCCCACAGTGGCCTGTAAAAAATTTAACTAGCTTCTTAGTTCTGTCTCGGCTTGATTATTGCAATTCCCTTGTGGCTGGGCTGCCAAAGAAAGCTATTAGGCCACTGCAGCAGACTATGAATATGGCTGCAAGGCCAGTCTCCAAGTCCCAGCGGTTTGAGCACGTGTCCCATTTGCTAAAAGATCTGGGATGGATGCCGGTTGAGCAACGGATACAGAGCAAAGTTCTTGCGCAGACCCACAAGGCCCGCAATGGCTTGGCTTCTTCGAACCTAGCTGAACTGCTCCATCAGTTTCAGCCTGTCCGCGCCCTCAGGTCCTGTGTGGACAATAAATTAGCTGTCCCATTCCTCTGCTTAAAGACCGTTGGCGACAGAAGCTTTAGCTCTGCAGGTCCTAGACTGTGGAACTCGCTTCCACAATTCTTGTGCAACGACAACTACTCTCCTACTGCCGACTATGGCTCATCCTTTTCAGTGGTCCTGAGCTGCTACTTTCATGCTACTCACTACCTCAACTGCTCTCCTGACTCTGCCAAACTGCTTCTCACTTTCTCTTTGTTGCGTGAGACGAAGTCCATTGGCTACCGAATGCATTCCGAAAGCCGCTTAGGCTATAGGTGTGCTATACAAAACTCTCCTGCATAACACCCACATTGTCTTTATGACTATGTGGAGTTACAGGCGGAAATAGCCTCCTGCGTCACAGGTTGTGGGATTGACATAAGGTCAGCAAGGCAAACATATTTGGCTACCAAAAATGTGTCGTGGATTCATTATTAGTGCATGGTAAAATTCACCAGGCAATAAATGACAATTTCATGATATAACGGTCTGCCTTCTGATTAGCTGATAAAAATAATCCTCGCCAAGGGCCCAGCCAAAACAAAGTATTTCAACGCTAGTGTTAAGTGAGTTAATTTACCCGTTCAAGCAGCCCAAATGTATTTTCGTTGTCTACTCTCCTAGTTCCCCAAGTGTGCATCAGTAACTCGGTGTGGAGGCGATATTGTAAGCTCAGCAATACAATGTTCACATGGCCTTCAGTACCGTTCACTGTGCCCTGGTGTGCAACTTGCCACTCAAGGAAGATACTGGATAGTCCTGCAATGACGGTTTGACAGTCCTGGTTCTTGCCACATCAATTTAGCAGTCAACTTAGCAACAACCACGTATGCCTTAACAAAGATTCAGCACCCAAGGTGGTGCATCCATTTGGTAGCTCTCCGGTCTCGACTATTTTAAATTGGGTTTTGCTGCCTGTCTTGATGCTTACAGCCGCTGCCAAAGTCGACAGCTAGGCCTGTGTTGTGATCGTCGCTATTGCTACATGACACCTTTACCGACCTACACTGGCCAACGCAGCTTCCTATCGGCTTTAAGGGTTTTCACTCACCTTTTGTTCGTTTCCATTCATTCTCTTCCTCCGGCCTACCTAACCGAAATACTTTTTATTCAGGCTTTGCATCATACCACCAACTCTTCCGACTCCTTAGTCTTTTTAGCCTTTATTGTAAACAATTAATAATGTCCATATGCTCCCACAGCTGAGCGCTCATGTCCCGACTTAAAATTTAATAACTAAAAACCTAAGTGTTCATCAGCATTTGGCCGGCCTTTTTAAATGATCTTAGTGTGTTTTAGCATGCTGAAATGGAGCACATAATGACGACATGCTTCCTTCCCGGCATAGGTGGTGTCTAGAATTTGCTAACGAATATTGTTTAAAAAACAATACAATAAAATGGCTTGCAATAAATGGGTTTTATTAATCCTAATTACAGGAGTAGCTTGGAGATCAGACGACTTGATGTTAATAGAGTTAGAGGAGAAAGGCTGAAATGAATATCTTAATATTTCCTCTTGGCCATTTTTGCTCTTTTCGCCGGGTTTCTTCCCTTTCAGTTTATTGGCTGCGGCTGTACGCAGACGAGCCGATTGTTATCAGTTGTGCGATGAACTCTCGCACGATTACATTGCCTAAACAGAGTACAGTACGAACTTAGCTGTTCCTGCTGTAGTCGGATTTAACACCAGAGTCTGTGGCGATCTTGTGCGTCCAAGCAGCACGATGGCTCGGTCGAGTTTGTCTGTGAGCGAACCAACAGGCCTGTGGTTGGCGTCACACCCGGGTCGTAGGGCAGCGTCTTGCAACGGAACACCGTTCGCTGCCCTGCTCTTATTGGCCTGAGTAACCACACGCAGTGTGACGTTTGCTGTGGCAACTAGCAGTCGAGTATCTGCAGCTCGCTCGTAACCCGAATCTTAGCTGCAACTCAAAGCAAAAACTAGGCCGAGAGAAAGCCCGTATTTTGAAACACTCGTGTATCGAGACACTCTGGGGTACCACTGTACTTATTTTTAATTATTGCCGCCTGAACCTTTGCTTCTTCTCCTACTTACTCCATCGACTGCTCTCTTAATTTGGCTGCGTCAACACTTCGATGTTTCGTGGGTTGCATGGATATATATGAATACAATTCATTTGCGTGGCGCCCCAAGAGAACTTAATCTCAATTCAGGCGCTTCACATTTGCCTCGGGGCTCGAGCCCACGACCTCAGCCAGACCTTGGTCGGGGAGAGCACCTTAACCGCTGGACCAAACCAGATCGGCCCACAGAGCTGGCTGCTTATAACAGGAGCTTTCGAGAGGTGGGTCACATAATCCTTACATTTTTCGTAGCTAGAGAGCAACTCCAGCGACCTTCGGAAAGGTCAGTTATTTGTTTTCCTTGAAAGGTAGATTAGCCATACAGCCTACGTTGCACCTCTTAACTTTTTTTTAATGCCATTTGTTTCTGTCATTCTTCCATACTGGTAACTATCACATTTCTCAGTTGATCCCGATCATGTCAGGTGCTGTAGTCACTTGTTCTAGTTTCTACGGTCGACTCAGCATACATATCAGATATAGGAATACTCCGCTAACAAGAAGAGGGGTTCTGCGTCCCAGAAGTTTTCAGCAATATTAGTCTCACTCCAGATATGGGAATACTCCGCATACAAGAATGCCGATTTGCTAGCCCAAGCGTATTCTTATAAGAGGAGCCGACTAACCTTACTTGTGGCTCTGGTTCCTTTCAGGTGTGAGCAGTAGAGATCGATCAAAAGTGACTAACAACCATCGCTGACGTTTCGTGGGTGAATGAATGTTGCAATTAATAATGAACACTGACCTTAATTAAAACAAAGCTTTATATAAAAGAGTCCTTACGTATGACAGGAAGGACGATGCAGTAGTAACATGAATGCTGCCACAGTTGAGCAAGAACAGGGGAGACAACGTGAAGCAGGGCACTTAAGGCTAGCATGGCAAGCAAGACAGAAACAGCGACACGAGGTGTCGACATAACAAGAAGTTCATGCCAGAAGTCACGGGAAGCTCGCTTAAGATTTAACGCTGTCTTTCGAAACCTTAACTTTCAGAGAGCACCGAGTGAGTTCGAAAAGCCCAGGGAAAAAAGAGCTCGACTGTGACGAGGTGGAGCGCTGAGATGACGCCTCGTTTTGGGAGTTGTGATCCACAAACTGCCTCGTAATTGGCACCACGTCGATATGGCCTGACCCTTGACCAGACGCTTCTGCTTCAACAAACTGGTTCTTTCTGTACATACACAAATTTCTCCATATACGATTACGGTCATTTTTTCGAATGTCCATCTTCTCCAGGTCCTGAAAATAGCAAACGCTAATAAACAAGATACAGCACACACGTAGAGCATTCAAGCAGCTTTACAAAAAAAGCTGTGTTGTAAATGCACAGCACAGAGCACCTAATGACCATGAGGCAGAGTAGAACGCTTCTATAAGAACTACCTTGGTAGAAAAAACGTAGATGGTAGGAACCTACCTAGCGGTTGGCAGCTCAGACAGATCGGAATAACTCTTATAGCCAATTTTCACTTCCGTTCTGTCAATTAGCTTGCTTACAACCTGTTTGGCTCTATCAAGACACACTGGGTAAGGCGGTTGCTTTGACGACCTAGATCCCCAGGTCGTGGGTTCGATTCCTGCCGTGGGCGATTCTTTATCGCCACTGCAAGCGGTGGTGATAGTCGTAAAGGCTCTTCTGTCGCTATACAAAAAGAGGCTGCTTAATCAGCCAGGATTTATTTATTAATAAGACATTGGAAATTGTCCTTGATCTAGAAGGTAGGTACAGTAGAGCAACAGCTGTGAAAAGTAACAACTCTGCCGAACTTGTGTAGCATATTAAGTGGTTCGTACATGAACTCATAGAACTCAATAACAGCTTCCTCACACTCGACCTCAGCCACCTGTCAATATTGCTCCATAGTAGCTTTATAGGGTTCAAATAAGGCGGCTGAGGCCGGCTATTCGGCCTACATTAGTAGAGGACATGTTCAGTAAAACTCAGGCTCTTTGCTAATGTACATGTATAGTTTAAGAGACAAGCACCGAAGCTGATAGCTTCTATTCCTGGCAAGACAAAGGGAAGTGATAAAGAATCATGGTGGAACGACTAAACGTCACACTAAACGTACACACACCAAGAGTAAGTTGTTTTTCGGTTGTCAATAAATATTTTTTACATACTTAGCGTAACTTTACTACGCCTGGCTAGTGAAAAACCCTCTTATTGTCCGAACAAATTTACAGCCGCTGCAGCAGTGACCATACTGCAAGGACTTTTTGCTCCCGAGTGTACTTGTCTGCATAAATGCCCAAGTAATGGTTTGGAATTATTACACGAGGTTTACAAAGTCACAAGTGAAATTTCCGGCACCCCTCCAATACGATATGCGGTAGTCGACAGAGAGGGTGAAAGGAGAGTATGCTAAAAAAAAAGGTTGATTATGGAACCCTTGGGCAAGTGCTACGAGTCATTTGGGTCCGCAGTCTGCAACACGGTAGTAGAAAAAATGTTCGCGTAATGTGCTTTGCTCACTAAGAGTATGACAAAAGACGACCATTTCCAATCGCGAGATCTAGACACAAGAGCCTCACCCGAAACATAACGCAGTATACTCGGGACCGAGGGGCATGAATTCCATGATTCAAGCACTGCCACCTTACTGAATGAGTACTTTCGGGAGTTGTGTCAAACTATACAAGCCACAAAACGAGAGCTACCGTCTCCATCCACTCTACCGCTGACTTCCCCAGATATGTACACGGCGAGCTAGGTGTCGGTGGGGGACTCAATGGGCGTCCTTTTCGGCTTATTTGTTGCCGAAATTTTTTCTACCCAAAATTTCACCATGCTGATCCAACAAAAACATGAGAAATTGCTTCATCGGTAGATGGCCGAAATCAGTCACCGACTTAAAAAATGTTATACGAGGAAAATATGTAATCGTTCTTTGAGCAGATTGGGTGCACTTAGTATGCACTTTTTGTATTCTAGTGTCCAAGCGATTCATTATCAAATCTGTTCTCTATCCAGTTCGTCTGATTCTGCATACTCAATACGTATACATGGGTAACAAGTCAGGTGACAAACTGGTCTCAATATTACAGCTAAGTCGGATGGAAGCAAACATCGGCAGATCAGTCACAAGCTTTTAGCAAAGCACACTTTCTCTACAGTAAATGTGTACATAACAGTCACATTTATCGCTAGCACACCTGAACTGACTATATTACGGTGTGCTAGCACATGTCCCGTCCCCAAATGAGGTTCAATTTACTTATCAGTCGTCGCAATATTGACTTTACCATTGTAGCCGGTGAGGCAAACACCATCCAAGTGGCAAAGCAGAGCGAACACAGACAGCAGATTATATTATTGCGACTGCAAAGTCAAGGATAATGCATTCAGTAAAATAAGGTAAATTAATATAGGTTCAAATAGTAATTCAGGTAAAAAAGTAACAAGGGTAATGCATTCAGTCATTACTACAAGTTATTATAGGCACGAAAGAGATTACTGTTAACAGTAATAATACATCCCAATAGTACCCTAAAAGAAGAATCTTATCTCTTTTTAGGCAACTTCACAGAGGCTGGAAAGGCATCAACTGATCAGTCAAAATAACATGCACAACTACAGCATGCACAAGCACATAAGGAAGATTCTGCGAACGAACAAACACGAGTAATTCCTCAGTAGTTAATAACCCCTCTTCCCCACCATGCTTGTGGCTGGCCTGGCCACTTGCAGTTAATGCCATGTCCATTTTTAATTGCCCACAGAGGCTGTAGGCCCCATGCAGGCAGGCGGAGGCGCCTGCAGCAGCTGTTCCTACTTGGCAGCAGCTTGCCGGTAAGTTGCATGCAGTGAGCGCCGTGGGACGAGCAGGAAATGAAGATCAAAGCTGTGTAGTCACAACTTGTACGATGCCACAACACACGAGCGCACAAAAAGAAAGAAAAAAATTTAAGCCTATATATAGCGCCGTAAGAAAACTCAATCTCTATTCAGGCGCTTCACATGTGCCATAGGGCTCGAGCCCACGACCTCGGCCAGACCTTAGTCGGGGCGAGCACCTTAACCGCTGGACCAAACCAGATCGGCCCACAGAGCTGGCTGCTTATAACAGGAGCTTTCGAGAGGTGGGTCACATAATCCTTACATTTTTCGTAGCTAGGGAACTCCAGCAACCTTCGGAAAGATCAGTTATTTATTTTCCTTGAAAGGTAGATTGGCCATATAGCCTACGTTGCACCTCTTAACTTTTTTTTAATGCCATTTGTTTCTGTCATTCTCCCATACTGGTAACTATCACATTTCTCAGTTGATCCCGATCATGTCAGGTGCTGTAGTCACTTGTTCTAGTTTCTACGGTCGACTCAGCATACATATCGGATATAGGAATACTCCGCTAACAAGAAGAGGGGTTCTGCGTCCCAGAAGTTTTCAGCAATATTAGTCTCACTCCAGATATGGGAATACTCCGCATACAAGAATGCCGATTTGCTAGCCCAAGCGTATTCTTATAAGAGGAGCCTTATATCTTATATGATGGCTTGGTGGCTTTTTGGAGAAACTCTCTTTCATGCCAGCCTCCAGCATTAGAGCAGGGTGCCATGGGCAGGAATAAGTCGGTCATCAAATCGCTATTGTAAACGTCGTAACTACGTGGAATGTCGGCATCGGTAAGGAGGATAGTCGATAGTGTAAACTCAGCTTAAGATCAATGGGCTAAGTGCATTAGTGCTGACAGCTTCTATCGGAACAACCGCCCTACTCCGAGTGCAATACTGCCTAGTTTGCTGCACTTCTAATGAAACAATAAACGGTAGCATGCACTTTTCTGCAGGGAAGTACACGGTTGCATGCACTTTCCCTGCACTTTCTATACAGACAAGCTGAGGGCAGCATGTACTTAATCGCAGGCAGCCGCCAGATTGCAGTGCAGTCTGCTTCAGCAACCGAGCAGGGCCTTTATCTGATCGGCTGCAGTTGTGCTTGTTTAGGATACCGTATGTGTGAAAGCTAGCACGGCCAATGAAGGCCGAGCCTAGCTAGCATCTGGAGCTGGTATCGCCCACATCCACCGGCATGCTGTCCCTTCGTGATAAGCGGCCCGAGCTCAATCAATTAGCCACGGGTCAGGCTGACATCACCCCACAGCTGCAGGCGGGCTGCCTCCACAACCCTCGACCCCGGATACCCGATTTGCATGGAGAGTAACCACAGCAATGCATTTTCACAGTGCTCTCGTAGAGCAAAGTCTAGTTCTAGGCACTTTGCATGGGCTGAGCAGTAGGGATATCGATTGATTAGCAACAATAACAGGTCATTAGTATAGTGGCCTACAAGAACTAAATCTCTATCCAGATACGTTACAACTTGCTGCATGAAAAGCAATAACCAAGAGTTAGATCATAACAACCATCATACTTGGACAAGCAAGCAAAAGCACACAAGTATCATGCTTAGACCAGCATGCTAAAGCAAGCACATGGCCACCGGTTACTAAGGCCTATGACGAGTAACATAAAGCGAATCATGCACAGGTATGCATGCAAAACACATCGGATTAAAAAAAGCTAAAGCCTTTAACAAGCTAGTATGTCTGTTGTCCATCACCGGTCACATTTCTTGGTGTGATATGTATAACAGTAAAAAGAATCTTAGCTGATTTAACAGTCTCACTCGTATAGTGACAGAAGTGCCTTAACGCCTATCCCCACCCCTTGCAGATGGCAGTAAAGGATAGCCCAACTGCATGATTCGAACCCAAGATCTCGGTCGTGAAGAGCGAGTACCTTACCACTTGGGCTAGTACCACGGCGACACAGTCCAACGGGGGGGGGGGAGGGGAATAGTGTGAGGGATACAAGTAGCCAATTCACTCTCATAGTTAAAATTGTACATCGAAACGCAACACAGCACTGTGAATTTAAAAAGGATTGTTCAAAGGGAGGTAACTGCATCCCAGCAGCTTTCGCTCTCCCTTTGCTATCGCCTGAAGTGACTTCTGCTGAGTTTGTGAATTGCAAAGCTGCCAAAGTGAGCGTGACCTACAAGAAGTCGTGCAGTGTCTACATTTGGCAAGCGATGGAGTTGCATAAATAGAATGTGCCCGTGATTCTCTACAGGGCTCACTACATACTTAATATAAACCCCTAAGCTTGGCAGTCAGGAGTGCTTGCCAGCTTGGTCAGCAAACTATTAGGCCTGCCTTCGACTGCAAAGTTGAAGTTTCCGTGTTTTTTCACGAGTACAAGCTAGTTTTAAATATTTGTTACAGATGGTAGAAATAGGTATGGCCCACATAGGAACTGTAGGGAAATGGTTTAGAGCAGTGGTTCTCATCCATCCTAATACCACGACCCTTTAATGCAGTTCCTCATGTTGTGGAGACCCCAACCATAAAATTATTGTGTGCAAAATGTGGAAATGCATGTTTTCCAATAGTCTTAGGCGACCCATGTGAAAGAGTCGTTCGACCCCTAAAGGGATCGCACCCACGGGTTAATAACCGCAGGCTTAGATGAATAGTGGTCTTTGGAGCCTGGCAGACATAACTTAGCAATGAGTCCACCAGAGACAGGCGAGAGAGGAAGAGCAGACTGATGAAGGGATTGATGAATTGGGATTGATGAAATCCCCTAGTTGCAGTCCGGTAGGGACTGCAACTAGGGGATGGAGTCCCTAATCTGCTCTATCTTATCCATGAAGAATGTGGAGAAACGCCCAGTTGCCAATGCAATCACTAGGCAGTATGCTTGCTATGGGTGTGGCTAAGGAGATCATCGATAGTAGACATTATTAATCAGGGACTCAACTATTTCTCTACAAATGTAGACTTAGCCTTTGCTAACATGAAGTGACACGATCTACAATGATTCTCAAGTGTCAAGCAAACAGTGGACAGATAGTCGAGACTTTTTGGTGGCCTTTTCAAGCCTACGTTAGTATTCCTTGCTTTCATTGTGTCAGCCTTCAACCAACGGGATGTGGACCGAAAGCCCTTAGGCTTTGAAAGCGATAGATACAAACTTCCTGTATAACACCCACTTAGTCCATGTGGCGTAGTAGAGCTACAGGCGGAAATGCATTACTAAAGAGATGACGCATTAACTAGGATCGTATGAAATCTCACTGCATTGATAAAGTCGGACAGTGTGGGGATAGGTTAGAAAGTACGATCAAATAAATAGAGCTGAATTAGAAGGCTTCCACGAATGAAGCACCAACTAAGATAAGTAAGGGCCTCTATATACACTACACAGTAGATCCAGAGTCCTAATATTGGGATATCAATGACGAATAACACGGGCTTCTGCTATTTCAATTGTCTTTCTTAGCTAAGTCAAGTTAAGCGTCAGTAGCAACAGGGACTTCTTGTGCAGTAGAAAATGCAATGCAAGATGTTACAACCAGAAATACTTTTAAAATCGTTAATTGCAACATGCTTTGCAGATGACAAAAGGGATCTACGGAACACTAGAGTGCAGATATAACGAACTTCATGAGCTTTAGTTCTATGACACTGCCACCCTATCAGAGTTTTGGACATACAGTATAGTGGAACCCACGGAGAAACATATGGAGACAAAAGCAAAGTAACAGCACCAGTATGCTATCATTACAAACATGGAAAGTCCAGTGTGTCTAACGATGTAGCTCTTAATAGATGCGATGGTCAAATGGCACAGCATAAAAAAACACGGTTATGGACATTGTTGGATCTCGGGTGTTGGGATGAACACTTACATTTAAGGTTAGCTTACTGCTCAGTTGATCCATATATACAAACCCCTGGGCGAGAAATGTATCAATATACTCTGGAAATCCGTTACTCCTTAGCCACCTGAAAGCATACATACCTTATGAGAGCCAAAATAAGAAACTGCAGGCTTGATTACCATGAACAAGAGAGGTTGTCCCCCAGTCCCACAGCAGTAGGTGTGGACTGTGTGCACGGGACGAGTTTACAGGCTCTAACTACAGTATTGCAGGGTGGCATATTACCGTGGGGTAAAACAAAGAGGAAGCACTGGTCGGTTCTAAAGATATTAAATAACGGCTAATTTTCAAACCAATACCATGAATTGCATAGCTTAAAATAGTCCTTGTTTAGACTGAACACCGAAATAAAAGCCTGGGACATGATTCACAATCTATGAATGATACACATGTAATGTAATGTATCTCTGTCAGTAACTCCACAAAGTCATAAAGACCATGTGGGTGTTACGCAGGAGAGTTTTGTATAGCACACTCACAGCCTAAGCGGCTTTCGGTACGCATTCGGTACCCAACAGACTTCGTCTCACGCAACAAAGAGAAAGTGGGAAGCATAGCAGAGTTAGGAGAGCAGTTGAGGTAGTGAGTAGCATAGAAGTAGCAGTTCAAGACCGCTGAAAAATATGTGCCATAGTCGGAAGTTGGAGAGTAGATGTCGTTGCACAAGAATTGTGGAAGCGAGTTCCACAGTCTAGGACCTGCAGAGCTAAAGCTTCTGTCGCCAACGGTCTTTAAGTGGAGGAATGGGACAGCTAATTTATTGTCCACACAGGACCTGAGGGCACGAACAGGCTGAAACTGATGCAACAGTTCAGCTAAGTACGAAAGAGCCAAGCCGTGGCGGGCCTTGTGGGTCAGCGTAAGAACTTTGCTCTGTATATCACAAGACATAGCCAAAAAGCACGGCCGGCTACATGCCAATCATTCCCACACACCTTCGAGTGCACATTTTAAGGTGATCACTGATTTAGACGTCATTTTAAGGTGGTCATTGATCTGATCCTGACCTCAACGTGTCCAACTTCCTATTTAAATGCCGTTTTTGAAGAAAACGCATTTATTTTCCTTTTTTCACTTGTAGAAGTCACACAGCGATTCATTTCAGTTTTAACTGTAAAGTTGTTCTCCACTCACAACTAGCAGATCCCAAAAACGCATCCATCAGAAAATTACAGACTTCTTTAGATAAGCAGAGCAATATTATGTGTGCCTAGATTGTTTTTTGTCGTTAAATTGACAATAAAGGAATTGTGTTAAGTTTTAAGCAACATTAGTCTCACTCTGCATATGTGAATACTCCACATATAAGAATGCTTATTTGCCGGCCTGAGCGTATTCTTATAGCAGAGTCGACTGTATATGCATACCTTTTTTGAGAGTGATGCATTCAGACAAAAAGTCGTGTGACCAGCTGTGCTGTGGGGGTCGGCATTCAATTTCCGATTGGATAGCTGTTTTTTTCTAAACGGAGTGAGGTCCCAGGCTCAGAACGAAGACATGAAACCCTTATATTAAAAAGTCCTAATGGAATGTTGTGAATCAAATTACACACAATATAGGTAAGATACTATGGATTAACCGTGCTGGCGCTTGCCACGAGCTGAAGCATTGCGAATGAGGGATTTCCTAATAGTTTGCTGATCAAGCAGGCGAACACGTCCCTTCACTTCCAAGCTTAAGAGTTTTTCTTAACTATGTAGTGAGAGCTGTGGAGAATGGTTCTGAATAATAAGCCAAAATTAAGGTAAATGGACGGCGACAGCTGTCCCTCACTAGTCGGCACCTAGAACGTCATTACAATCGTTTCCTCACATACACTCGAGTTGCTGTTATCACTGATCTAAAACATCTTTAATTTCCATAATGATATCTGATTCCCACTTATGTCCTTTTTGCCTCTACAGTTTTCCCTAAGTATTTTTGCTTGTCGAAGTCACAGATGGTCAATTATCTTCAGTTTTCAAAGTACATATAGTTCTACAGTGGCGTTTGCCCATTTAATGGGCAAACTTTCTGATACCCTTGCAAAAATGACCTTGAATGCATTGATTTCTAAACGAGTGAAGAAAATACTATAAATGCAGACCCTAGACATGTGAAACAGACACACAACAACATAGGAGTCTAGGATGAGATGGCAACACAGGCAACATATCGAAGCCACCGCAAATTAATTCGAGCTTATCTCACTCTGCACACCGTAAGATTACCAACAGTTTTACCAACTTCTATCTAATGCATACGATGTGGGAAAGAGAATAAGGTTCCTACCCATCTGCACTGTCTCTGGTGAGACTAGCATGATCCGGTCTTGGTATAACAGGGTTAGGTGGCAACTCGGTGATGCTTGCTTTCGAGCTGACAGTTGGTGTGGGTGTAAGTGGGTTAGCCACACAAAGGGGCATCTGCTCGTTGGTCAATCTTGCTGCGCACTCGGTTAGTCTATCTGAAGGCACCACTAAAAGTCCTCTAAACGAAAGGTAGCAGAATGAACTATGGCAATTATTTGGCAGCTAAAACTGTATGGTTAGAAAAACGAGAGATGCACACGAAGTACATAACGTCAACAAACGATTGCAGCAGGCAACTAGGCTCCTTTACTAAACAATATGCACGACCAGCTGGGTTTTAGGATGAGCTGGCAACTATCTAGGATGAAAAGCACAAGAATCTGGGACGACTTGCATGGCAGGCACCAAGAATCATTCTTTTCCTATGCACATTTCAACGCTTCTATATACAAACAGTGAAGATCCTGATCACAGAACTGAGTTTCGCAAATGACGTCGAGCCAAGGCAGCCAAAATGTACACAATTTCAAAAAGATGATCGGTTGACCTGATGAGGTTGTGTTAAAGCTAAGAGCTCAATCATTCATCACAGTTAACGTTTACTGGTAGCATTATAACTCACACATTCACAAGCAAAAAACATCAACCGAGAGGTCTTACAGCCTGGTACAGTTTTCCATCAAGCGACTTGGCTTGACCATTCGCTATTGACATGGCAAAGCTTGGTCCTTATATCTCAATAGGCTTCAGAAATAAGCTCAAGCTGCTATTCTATAACTATTCGGTTATGAGAACATGTACCCTTTAACGAAACTTAAATCCCTCATTTCCACCATGCAGTCAGCAGCTGACACAATAAAATATTCCAAATCCGTAGAAAAACCGGGAATTAAGGCATTGAGTACTCCTAACCCAATGTTCATGAGACTGAAAAATCGGAGGACTTTTAACCTCAGTGTTAGCCTACAGAAATAGTCAAAATCTGCAACCCCGAATTAAGGAAAGCAAATTAAGAGCTATCTCCATGCAATGTCAGCAGTGGCCATGATGGCTGTTTGAAGGTGACGATCGTGATGATGCTATGATGATGTTGCTAACATGATGTCAATGGTGAGCAATTTGAACATATCCTTCAGTAGGTGTCCCAAACAGCTGCATATCACATGGTATGCCAGAGTATAATGAGAAAACATCTTGTGTAACTGCAATATGCTGTTCAACAGAATGCAGTTAGACATGCAGGTATTGGCTGGACTGACTCCAGGCAAAAAGCACCTCAGCTTTTGCAAAATGCAAGTCCCGGTCAAGGCAACAGCATGTGGGATGCCATCACCAAGCCACAGGTACTCCCATCTTCTCACTACTACAAGGCAATGTAAATTACCGTTCGTCAGAAGTCTTTGAACACAGACACAATCGACGGTGCACAAGTATCAGCATGCTTTGCTTATAAAGTAGCAAGCATTTGTACGGCGAACCATTAAACTGAAAAAATGCACTCACTGAAAATAGTGCATTTCACGATGGCATTTGCACAAACAAATGTATACAACAGAAGAATAACGACTTTGAATTCACTTAAAAATGGCAGGTGCCCACATTTTATATCAGCTTGAAAACGACTGCGTTGCTTTTGTTTTTCTGGAGTACTTCGGCATGTGCAGCAGTATCAAAGCTAAAGCACAGTAACTATTCTAATTTCCTAACATCGTGCTGTCACCAATCGAACCAGTGCGAGTTGACTGCCTAGACAAAGGGCCAATTGTGGGCAAGGGACCAAACGGGACTTGGGCAATATTGCAATTGCTAAATAATTTTGAGTTAGTGAGATTGGGCGACATATAAATAATAATAAAAATAACAATACATTTGCATAGCACCATCGGGGAACCTAATCCCTTTCTACCTTTCGAGGCACTTTACATGTGCTGAAAAATAAAGCATGATCAAATGGTTAGTGGTAGCATGCTCAATATCAACAAGCATTACATGGTCAGAGGTGACATGCAAAGGGTCAGCATGCAAATATGGTTAGTGGCATCATGCAGTGTCAGCACAAGTATAGAAATGACAGATCACACGGTCCCAATACATGCTGTAATAAATAGATGCATTTAGCTTCTTTTTTAATCTCAAGTTAGGCGATGTCGTGATGCTAGTCGGAAGTGAGTTCCAGGCTTTGGAGCTATGAACTAAAGGCACGGTCTCCAAAGCATTTGAGTTTATTTTGAGGTGTAGCTAAATGACCAGCAAGCAGTGAGTTACAGAAGTCGAGACGGGATGTCACAAATGCATGGATCAATTTAGATGTAGTATGCCTGTCTAAGCAAGCCAGAATTTTAGCAATGTTATGCAGCTGAAAGTAGGAAGACTTGACTGTTGAGTTGATGCAGTCGTCTAATGAAGTCATTTTGGAACAAGATACCTAGATTTCGTGCAGATTCAACATGCTGGCAGAGCATATTTTGAGCGTTAGGTTTTTGAAATTCTGAATCCTTCGGTTTGCCCATAAACTAGTAAGTTAGTTTTATCATCATTCAGTTTACGAAAGTTTGCTGCCATCCATGTGTGGATGGCATCAATATATGCAGCAAAGGGGTTCAGAAAATTCGACGTGCTGGAGAGCTGGCAGGGATCAAAGCAAATTTACAACTAAATGTCATACGCAGAGAAGTGAAAGACCAGGTTGTGCCTGGCAATAACATCGGCTAGAAGGAGCGTAAATCATGAAAAAAAAACGGATCAAGCACAGAGCCCTGAGGTACCCTACACATCAGTGGTTCATGGGATGATCTTTGTCCATTCATGTCAATACTCTGGTCTCCAACTGAGATAGGACAAACTATTGCAGTGCAGTACCAGCGATGAGAGGCACTCGAGAGGGACATGGAGATCGATAGCATCAAAAGCTGCCGAAAGATCAAGCAAAACAAGTAGAGAGACTACCTAAGTCTGCATTCCTAAGTAGGTCGTTATATACCAGAAGTAATGCTAACTCTGTGGAGTGATTAGATCTAAAACCAGACTTGAACTTAATAGCAAGGTTTGAAGTTTCAATATATGAGTTTAGCTAACTCTGTGGAGTGATTAGATCTAAAACCAGACTTGAACTTAATAGCAAGGTTTGAAGTTTCAATATATGAGTTTAGCTCACCTGCCACGTCCCAGTGTCTTTGAAGGGACGGAAGAAGTAAGACTGGGTGGAGGTTGTTCGGGTTCTCTTGGTCTAGAGTTGCTTTCTTGAGCCTGACCACAGCCTTTTTGAAAAGTGCTCGACATGACCTGAGGCTAATGACTTATTTATGATGCTAGCCATTAATGAGCAGCATCATAGAAGAAAGACAGTGGGAATAGGGTCAAGAGGACTAGTTGTCTTCTTTGATTGGGACATACACTTCAGAATAAGGTCACTCATGGTCTCCTTGATTATATTTAGAAAATAGAATAGGTTTCGCAAAAAATAATTGTATTTTCTAACCGGATAATGACCCTAAGCACACAGCTAAGCTTTTTTCGAGAAACACTGCTGAGTTTGGTTCAGGGCCCATTATGCTCAAGGAGTGGCCTGGTTAATCTCTGGATATGAATCCCATCGAGCAGCTCTGTGATGAAGTGGATACAAGGCTCGGAGCACAGGTGGATCAGACGACTTGCTTCTCAAGTTTAAAAAACGTTTGGTAAAGGATGATGCCGTACACTTGCAATCGCATAGTTGGTCCTATGCCCAAATAGCTCGGACAAGAGGTAGTTAGTTTTTTTTTATAACAGACGGAGAACCTTTAGGCTCCAGCTCCCACTTCAGGCAGCCTTGCTTCTACTTTTGAAAATGTGTATGCTACTGATTGCAAAATGATTATCGATAGCAGCAAAGGTTAGGAGTATGAAATAATACGATAGTAATCTGGAAGCAAAGGTTACGATAAGGCTACAGCACATACCATATCAATGCACGCAGGGCAGTCAATGCTTGATGAGATTACGAGCAGAAATACGTATGACAACCAATGAAGCTTTGACTAACAAGCTTTACAGCAATGAACTGATTACCACACAGCTCATAGGAAAGGCAGGTTAGCACATTCGGCAGCCGCGGTTAGCAATAGAAATAAAATGAAATAAATGGATATGCAAATTCATGAAACTAATATCAAACAAATGTCAAAGCAGGGTCACTTACTCGGATTGATGATAAGAGTGAACATTGGCTTCCTGTTCGTGCACAGGTACAGCCCGTGCAACAGCTAGGCTGTCACGGATCTTTCGCAGCAATTCGAAGTCCTGTCTTCCCTTAACCTGTGAAACAATATATACCACTCGTCATCGTCAAAGTACAAGAAAAACCGGAATATGCAGGTATATCGTGGTGAACTAACATGAAGTAATGTATTACAATAATAAATAACAAGACATTTGCGTTGCACATTAAGTGAACTAAATATCTTTCCTGCCACTTTGCACATGCTGGAAATGAAACTAAGGATCGGATCATTAGGATATCTTACATAAAGAACATAAACGTCTTCGTCCAGCCGTGGTTTCTTAGACAGTTGGTAGGTTTCTATCTCCATTATTCGGCCTACAACAGACACATAGAATTAATTATTATTAGCTTTCTGTTACCGTCGACAGGGGCATTTACTTTTTTGAACGAAAACAATTGTTTGCTGCTACTCTTGGGAACAGTGCACTTGATTTTCTAAAGCACGATTTAAGCTTGGAGTCACATCAGTTACAGACAGTGGGGAAAGTCTATTTAAAGCAATAGAATCTGCCAGAAAGAGCACTGAGACCAGATAGGAAGGTAATCTGGACTTTTTGTGTCCCATATGTACAGTATGAGATTTTAGGGGGAGCAAAGTGCTTGAAAAGGGCATTAGCTATCTGTGAACTTTCGGTCTATTTTCAGCTATACAAAGCCTTGCAAACGACAAGACGCTTCAAGAGCACCTTCAATAAGCTCTCTAGAGCTGTATCTGTCAACACGTCCTTCCTAGGTCAATCATAAAGAACGTCGGTTTATATATTAGCTTTCTGTTACCGTCGACAGGGGCATTTACTTTTTTGAACGAAAACAATTGTTTGCTGCTACTCTTGGGAACAGTGGACTGAAATGCAACAGAGCTACAACGACATACAAGTTTCTGAAGATACGTTGGACACCCAATAAACCATCAATATTAAAACCAAAGAATGAAAAGCAAACAGTGGCTGCCTTGCAATTGTACCAAGACCAGGCACGCTTAGTCAATGTTGACAAACATAGGACTGAGCAGACAAATGCTGGTCGAATCCGACAAAAACTAGTCGAACCTGATTCCTTTTAATGTTATGGCCAGAGCTGCTGCTAACTGGGGTGGGGGTTGGGGAGACGCCACGATAAGACGAATGAACAATGGCTAACCATTCGATCGTGCTTTCTTTGCAGCAAATGTAAAGTGCCTAGAAAGAGATTGAGTTCTCTGAGGGTGCCATATAAAGTGTATTATTATTATTATTAATGGCTACTATGCCGAGCAGTAGATTAGTGCCACATGCACATAGAAGTTGACGGGCCAGACAGAATTGAGGGGTCAACCAATCAACTGCAGTTTGGATTTATTCCTCACCCAACGATACTGCAATAAATCAGTCAACAACATGCATCTGCTAATGTCCGAGGTGCACTTCAGCAACATACATTGACATGAGGATCGACTTTTGTACCAAAGTACACATGCATAGTTGGCAGTAAAGTTCGGTTGGTTCAGCGGCATCACTTACATAGTAACCGAACAGCTTCAGTGTCTACCATCCAGGCAGAACTCAAACCAACAACACGTGCCAAGAAGTGAAAACACCCTACCCCTGGGCTAAGACGGGAATATTTAACCCATTGAGTCAGCATTGTGTGTAGAATGAATGACCTTATCGGAAATGCAGACTTAGGTAGAGTCTCTCTCCCTTTTTTGATGATCTTTCGGCAGCGTTTGATACTATCGATCACCAAGACCTTCTCAAGTGCCTCTCTTCTTGCCTGAGCATCACTAGCACTGCACTGCAATAGTTTAGGTCTTATCTCAGTGGTAGACTTTAGGGGATTGGTGTCAATGGTCATCTCATTGGCCTCTAAAGTATGGCGTACCCCATGGCTCTGTGCTTGGTCCATTTCTTTTCACAATGTATACCCCCTCTAACTGATATAATCGCCAAGCACAAACTAGGCATTCATTTTAACCAGATAACACACAGCTACCTGTGCTTTGATCCTTCCCTTCCTCAAACCAGGTCAAACTCTCTCGAAGCATGTATTGCTTACATTTGCACTTGGATGGCAACAACTTTTGTGAAATAGAATGAAGGCAAAGCCAACGTACTAAGAATGGACAAATCTAGTAGTACTCAGGAAAACCTAACACTCAAAATGAGCTCGGCCAGCTTATCTCTTGTGGCATCTGCATGCAATCTGTGTCCTATTCTAAAGTAACCTTTCAAGTGACCTGCTTGCTTAGTACCGATTTCCTCCCTGCGTAAGCTACCTAGACAACCAGCTTGCCAAGTACCGAAGCCTGCCATATTTGTTTGAGACTTGGCCATGTGCTTACAAAATCCAAGCAAATACCGGCCTGCAGTTCGCCTAGCACGCAGTGTCTGCATGAGCAAGGGAATCTTCTCAATGTGCCACGCAAACAAGATGCCCGAGCAAGAGCGATGTGCTTTCGATCTAGCAGCTGAGGAATCCGAGATACAAGTCTGAATTATCTGGGGGAAAATGCAAGGTTTTGGCTAACATCGGTCAAGGTCAAGAATAGAATGCAGACCTCGATGGTAAGCTGCCGTTTAGTGTTGTGGGGAGAACTTACATGCAAGGTTTCTCCAACCCAACGGCTCCTCTTCAGGCTGCTTGCACACTGCCACCCAGAGCGCCAGCGACCGATCGCAAAGACATCGCAAGGGCTCAGCCACTTGAACAGGCACTTCGGCTACTATGCTTCTAATGAGATTATTACACAAGCGAATGAATGATCGAGAATACACTCAAGTCTTAACAAGAGCTTAACAAGTGTGACCTGGATGCTACAAAGAATTTACAGCTGACAACCGGTGCCATTTATGACAGGACTACCAATCATGCTTGTATGAATACGGAACGATCATTGGCTTTGTGCTAAAAATCTATTAACTAAGATAAATACGATAGCAAGTTGCACAACTTCAAGGCAATTAAATTGTGCCCAGGTAGCAGGAACCACAGGCACTCAAACACAGACGAATGGGGCATGAACGTTACCTTTTTGGGGTGCAACTACAGGCACAGTCACTGGACAAGCAGCAGGACTGGGGAGAGCATTCTCCTTTGCTTGTGGCACCGGAGTATTCGGCATTGAGCACCCGTGAGGCGATTTCATCTCTGCTGCCGGTGACTCCCTATGATTCTGAGCAAAGAAGGTGACCATTCTTGCTTCGTCCGTTTTTCTATCACGGCCTGGACATGAGCAGATTTTAACATCGACGATGCGGCGCCCAGCAACATCACCAGTGGCCCTACAAAAGCAACGTTAATAAGCTGTGTTGAATGTGGAGTGTGAGAGCTGCTGGAAAGTTGCCCTGGGCAATGAAGGCAGGGGTGCCAGAGGCCAACTGGATGTATAGCTCCTCTTTTAGGAGACAAAGCACTGTAATAGCCCATGGATGAGAGACACTTGGTCACAAAAATCCTCGCAGTATGGTGACTTCTGCCGTGGCTGCTACTCCGTTCAGGTAATAAGAGGATTTTCTACGATGCCAGGCATACTAAAGTTGCATGCATACATACTCTGCATGTGAAAATATTTACTGACAGCCCAAAAACCAACACATCTGCTGTTGGTGTGAATGCGTTTAGTATGCTGCAGCCCAACCACGATTCTTTATACATTGCTTATCTGCCCAGATACAGAGGTCACATGCTTTCGTGCTGTACCCTCTGCTACAGCACTCCAAAGAGCCCGAGCTTAGCTAAAAAGTCGGCTGCTGCTGTAGTCTGAACACCTACCTCAGTCGCCTGTCAATTTCGTCCCATGGGGTTCAAAGTCGGCATCTGTCCGAGCTTAGCTAAAAAGTCGGCTGCTGCTGTAGTCTGAACACCTACCTCAGTCGCTTGTCAATTTCGTCCCATGGGGTTCAAAGTCGGCATCTGTATGCGCAACATCATCAGCATCACACAGGATTTTTAAATTTGATAAGTGCATTAATGACCCCACAGTATGCTTAGATTAGTTATTTGCTGCAAAATACACCGATCCCCCAGGCAGTCTTTATCATAGCTAACTTCCTTGACCACCTGAAAGTCTGCCTATTGGTTCATAATACCATCTGATACAAAGCTCCCACTTCTTTAGCAGCAAAGCGGCTATATCCATCACCGATTCGCCACCAAATTTCATAGCAGGTTGAACGTATTCATGCCGGTATGCCTCATCTTTCCTTCGGCTAACCAGAACTCGTGGCTTTCTGTTACTATCGTGAACTTGCTTTTGTCTGTCAATAATACAGTTTTCGTGCATCTTCATGGGCTCACGGTAACGGCGGTTGTGAGCAGACTTGCATTTTGCAGCCCACTGGAAGATCCCACTCCTAGCAAGCCTCTTACTTAACCTATATTTACTAATAATCCCTGCATTGTCCTTGTATGACCGTGCAAGGTCTCAAAATGTGGCAGTTTATTCCACAAAGCTAACATCTCAATGAGCCGATCACCCCTGGCGTCAGTTTTTTCGAAGCCTGTCAGAGCACCTGCTAGGGCCATCGAATCGACCCTAGTATATCTTTCGATATTATAACAAATGGTTAATTTTCAAAACCTGTGCAATCTCACGATTGATATGACCCTGTTAATGCAGCACTGTCAGTTGCCCGGTTACACAGTCGGTACACGGTGATTTGAATTTGGCATTTCATAGCTAAATGTGGCCTACCCGAAAATAAAGGGTACTGGGCCAATATACAGGTAAGTACTATCCTTATATACCTTGTTAAGTATATACCTCAAACAAACCTCAAATCCTTTGGGGATCGTGCATTTAGTTCGTTTGCTCCCAAAGCTTGGAACTCACTCCCGACTTCCGTCACATCCCCTGATTTAACCACATTTAAAAGGAACTTTAAAACACCTATTTAGGACAGCATTTAGTGGGTCCCTGTGATTCGTCCTTCACGTGCTTATGCGTGCTGACACTGTGCATGCTGCCACTAACCACATTTGCATGCTGACCCTGTGCATGTCACCCCTAACCATGTTATTCATTTTGTTTGTTTTTCAAGCATGATTTTACTTACCATTTAATTGCATTTCCCTTTGCAGCAAATGTAAAGCGCCTAGAAAGAGATTGAGTTCTCTGAGGGCGCTTTATCAAGTACATTATTATTATTATTATTATTGTCCTTCCAAACCATTGCCTAGTTTCCCGTCTTTTTGCCAAAGATTCTTGAAAAAGATTATGTATCTGTCTCCATCTGTAACTCCATAAAAGAATATGCGAGTGTTACGCAAGAGAGTTTTGCATAGCGCACTCACAGCCTAAGCGGCTTTCGGTACGCATTCGGTAGCGCCAACAGACTTCATCTGACGCAACAAAGAGAAAGTGGGAAGCATAGCAGAATCAGGAGAGCAGTTGAGGTAGTGAGCAGCATGAAAGTACCAGCTCAGGACGGCTGGAAAGGGTGTGCCATAGTCGGCAGCAGGAAAGCAGTTGTCGTTGCATAAGAATTGTGGAAATGAGCTCCACAGTCTAGGGCCTGCAGAGCTAAAGCTTCTGTTGCCAATGGAACTCATCAATTCAACTCTCTCTTGACTCAGCTTCGCTTCTCGCCTTCTTGTTGCGTGAGATGACGGCTGTTGTCTACTGAATGTGTACAGAAAGCTGCTTACGCTGCGAGTGCGCTATATAAAACTCTTCCTGCATAACACCCATTTAGTCTTTGTGAAGTTACATGGATACATTACATGAGCGCTTTGCAGCTCAAAATAGGTCAGCCATTTTACCGGAGCACATGCAATTGACTGAGTACGACCACATTAAGTGGCTGAAAAAATCGAGGCACCAGCTAGCTATCACCTAAGGGAAGCTATTACGTACGAGGAACCGGCCGTGCATTCAAACACAAGGTCAACAACCCTATAACCATTGAACTGTGCCAAATTCGACAACAACAAGCTGTCGTCACAGCTACATCTACAAACGGCAAGATAAAAATTCCATCTTCAATTAGTAACTACCTTGATTAGTTATTAATGGTCTAATGACTTATCAACCTTTACATGCTGGCTTTGCAATGCAGCTACAGTGGCAGAAAGAGCAGCACATCTGTACCCTTTGCCTATCGATTTGGGCCCTACACATGTAGCAAGCACGGATTAAAAACTAAAGCAGCTGAAGATTGTAAACGTTTAAACTGCAATCCCTAAGCTGCCAGACCTTGATATGCATTAATATTCACCTATATTTGAAGCCTCTGAGGCATATAGCTCTGGCGAATGGTGAAGTATTCTACCGGTAATCGAGTTCAAATTCTCGGGCAGACCTTCGGGCTCAATGTTTTAAACAGAACCGAGTTGCTAGAGTAAGAGTTTGCCTTTTTAGTGGGCCCTCGATTGATAGATAAGAGACGACAGGGTCAAGCGATAACACCTATACCCCTTGCTCGGTACATCTTTAGCTGTGCATTTCAGCATTACTACACCAAAGGATGCCCCAGATAAAATAAAGGCTCCTGGTCACTGATCAAAGTGCTCAAAAGTGGGCAAATGTAGGCAACGAAGGACCACAACAGTACAAATAGCACAAGCTCAATTGAAAGCATAGCTGCTAAGAACATGACTGCACCATCATCAAAGTGCCAAACTGGCTGGCTGCAAGTGGCTCTCACCGGGCTTGCAAAAGCCTTGTGAGGACGAAGACATGACAGCAAATCACATATTGGGAGTTGAGAACGAATGCTCAATCGCTAGCAGGCACTCAGTTAAGAATTTGGAAATCACACGTGGCATACACACTGATCAAGTAGATGCAGGCGCATTCATGCAAATACACACGAGCATGCACACAAGCAAGAGCAACATGCACATACTCATGCAAGTAGTCGCAAGTGCCTACACGCTTGGGGCTTGCATTCGTTAGAGTGTTTCTGACAGGGTGGTGGGAATGCAGCTTGGCCATCTCGGTCTCCCTATTCCTAAGCAAAGCTGCATCACAATCACACACCAAAGCTTACATTTTCTGCTACATCAGTCAGCATCCAACGTGTGAGCTAACCGGGGCACTTGAAGGAAAGCTGGGCTTCTAACAAGGAAAGGCAAACAAGCCGACTGGTCATTTTCGGGTGAGTGTTCCCAGACATCAAACCAGTGCACAGCAGCACGATGAGAGTGCCTGGCAAGGCAAGGATGCAAGTACACGCCTTACACACGGTCACCTCAAAAACATGGAACATACGTTTCCAAAGTAAAGATGAGAGTCATTCCACGGCGATTTGGTCCTCCAACGCAACTGCTGAGGCACTTGAATGCGTATATGCAGGGGCTCATCTGCTCGAAAGGGACTACTACCGAATAGCGTCCCTGGCTGTCGGTCTGGTAGACACCAATGGGGCTCTCGCACCATAAAAAGTGCTCCTTGTGAGGGACGTCTACAAACCAAAGTATATGAATATCCTGGAAAACTGCATCGGGAGCCAACCGATGACACGAGCTAATGAGCGTCAGCGATCAAGCAGAGGCAGTTAGCTGGAGGCAAGCAGAGAGGCTTAGCAGAATGGGCATGTCTGTCTGTGTTTTGACCCACACAGCTCGTGACAAACAGCACTGTGGAGTTATTCTACATTTATATTTTCGACTGCCGATTCAGGGAAACTTGATGGCAGACTTATTCCTGCCCAAAACCCCAGCTTAAATGCAGGAGGCTGTACAATACGAAGAAATTCTCCATGGAAGGGGTCGGCGCAGCAGCACGATGGCTTCAAAGCACCTATAGAAGTCGAGTTTGCTGCTGCAGTTATGATTGTAGACGAGCATGAGAAGAGGAAAAAAGACAAGGTAAGCAAGCATATATATGACAGGGTTTGTCAGAAAAGAGTATATCGCTAATTCGTGTGTACCGAGGGTGCATTCAATATACAGACCTGCTAAGTCTTCTTTGTAGCAATGGGTGTGTATAAACATCTCTTAAAAAGGCCGTGAACTCAAGCGAATGATCATCAGCCATTTTTTTTTTTTTTTTTTTTTACTTACGGGTGTATGTAACATGCCCCGACGGTTTTGATTTTTTGGCTGGTACAACAAGGAAGCTTAAACTGCATTTACACGGTCTCACTTGCTTCTGTCGTAGGCGCATACGTCACCAAGACTGCCAGTGGTCCAAAACTGATTGAAGACTGACCGAAGATGGATAAGCTGAACATGGTTCTACTTCTTGGCCAAGACAAAGGCCAAGACCGAACAAACAACCAATCGTAGATGCCGTCAAGGACACACGCCTTCTTATTACCTGATGACGACATGACTGGCCAAATCATCGTTGCGTTCTATGCGAGTGCTTGTTTAGAGGATACTAAGAGCTCTTTACATAGGAATCAGATCATGAGATCTCAGTGATAAAAGCGATCGAAGAATGGTTTAAATTATCTAGAGGTGCATCGCTAAGGATCATTTCCCGCATCCATAACAAAACAATTTTCAGATTTACTCTCAGAAGGTGGAGCTATTACGAAGCAAGACAAACCGGAAGAAGGCAAACCAATCCTGTAGACTCTCTTCAACAATGAAGACCAACACAGAGCACAAGCAGGACAGAAGCAAAATGGACCGTGAAAACGTGGCTTTAAAACAGAAGCAGCACCTACTTCTTGACAGTCGCCCGATTTTGCTCGATCCCATCAAGATCAAGATCTACTAGGCCAAATCACCAAGCTTTGGAAACTCGACGTTAACATGATAAATGCAAACAAACGAAGCACAAACAACTAGCTACCGGATTCTAAGCTAGCATCGCTTCGAGGCGAGATACCACAGCCAAAATTTCAGCTTCACAAATCCAATTAAGATATCCCGTGATTTTCCCGGGCTTTTGCTAGTGTGTGTATATATTTAGAGTGATTTACAGTTTGCCCATAACTAGTAAGTTAGTTTTATCATCGTTTAGTTTTAGAAAATGTGCTGCCATCCATGTGCGGATGTCATCAATACATGCAGCAAGTGAGTTGAGAGAATTTGAGGTGCTCGAAGGCTGGGAGGGATCAAAGCAAAGGTACAACTGAGTGTCATCCGCATAGAAGTGAAAGCCTAGATTGTGCTTGGCAATCACGTCAGCAAGAGGGAGAGTATAAACCATGAAAAGAACCGAACCTAGCACGGAGCCCTGAGGTACTCCATATTTCAGAGGTACTTCAGATGATCTTTGTCCATTCACGTCAATACTCTGGAGTCTCCCACTGAGATAGGACCTGAACCATTGCCGAGCAGTGCCAGTGATGCCCAGGCGAGATGAGAGGCACTCAAAAAGGACTTGGTGATCGATAGTATCAAAAACTGCCGAAAGATCGAGTAAAACGAGCAGAGATACTCTACTCAAATCTGTATTCCTAAGTAGGTCATTGTACACCCGAAGCAATGCTGACTCTGGAGTGATTAGCTCTAAAACCAGACTGAAACATACTAGAAATGTTTGAAGTTTCAATATATGAGTGCAGATGGTAGAAACACGACATATACTATCTCCTGCACTATCACTTCCCAGTGCAAGCCAAGTGGTCATTATAAACAAAAAAGGGAAGGGGAGCACAGTGGCTGACTAGCAATAGATCCTTCAGTTCTCACCGGTGGCACTTGAATGAATATGATTTGGGCAACGTTTGACGACGTCTTGAGAATGTTCCACCCGATCGAAGACGAGCATCGCACGAACACCCAGTCCGGTTAAGCCTGGGTGGCTGTCTTTCGTGACGTAAAAGGATATAGGGCACAAGGCATCTTTTCGAGCATACAACTTCTTCAGGGTGCTTGCATACTGCCGATAAGAAAAGAAAGAGCGTTCTGGAGATGGCTGATGGAACACACGTGGCCACGATCGATGGCAAGCAGTGCACATCAACAGACATCATGCAACATTCAGCATAACAAAGGACGGCATGCAGGCAGTTGTGTACTAGGGCACATGCAAGATACGGCAGATGCAGTCAAAGGGCAGAGTCAGTTTGGCAGCAAGCAAGGCAAATAAGCCAGAGTACCACTAGTTTTGAGCTGACACCACTGCTAATATAACCTCATGAGCAATGCCTATGTAAATGCTGAATGCAACCAAGCTTCCGGCACTGCAGCATTAAACAACACGATCCCACCTAATAAGTGAATGGTGGAGCATGTGAACCACTATTTTTCAACATTCCCGAGGCAAGCAGACCAGGACACGGGAACACAGGAATGCTGCTGGAGCATGGCAACTCAAATGGATGCCGACAACATCAACAGCAACAAAATCTACAGCAATGGCGATATGGCAGGGGCAGGACTCAGTAACTAATCAGCTGGTGAAAAAAATCTGCAGCTAGGCTTGTCTGTCGTGAGCTTCGCAGTTGCCACATTTCACCACTTCTTGCCGACCTGCACTGGCTACCAGTCAAGCAACGGATTGACTTCAAGGTTTTGTCACTCACTTTTAGGTCACTTCATTCTTTGGCTCCAGCCTATCTCTCAGATATACTCCCCCATCAGGTCAAGCATAGTACCACCCGCTTTTCGGAATCCAGCAGTCTACAAATACCTCGTACAAACCTCAAATCCTTTGGAAACCGTGCATTTTGTTCGTATGCTCCCAAAGCCGCTCCCGACCCACTCCCTCCCTCAGAACATCCCCTGACTTGACATTTAAAAAGAAACTAAAAACACGCCTATTTAGGACAGCATTAAGTGGGTCCCTGTAATTCGTCCTTCATGTGCTTATGCGTGCTGACACTGTGCATGCTGCCACTAACAACATTTACATGTTGACCCTGTGCATGTCACCTCTAATGTAATGTAATGTATCTCCGTCTGTAACTCCACAGAGTCATAAAGACCCCGTGGATGTTACGCAGGAGAGTTTTGTATTGCGCACTCACAGCCTAAGAGGCTTTCGGTACGCATTCGGTAGCCAACGGCCCTAACCATGTTATTCATTTCGTTTGTTTATCATGCATGATATTACTCACCATTCAATTGCATTTCCCTTTGTAGCAAATGTAAAGCGCCTAGAGAGAGAGAGAGAGAGAGAGAGAGAGAGAGAGAGAGAGAGAGAGAGAGAGAGAGAGAGATTGAGTTCTCTGGGGCACTTTATCAAGTGCATTATTATCATTATTATTATTATTAACTAATCCATGGGGCTACAAGATTACAAACAAGGTCTTTTGAAGGGAGGCCTATTGCGCATGCCAAAAAAATCAGCACGCCATGCCTCTTACACTCCATGGTGTGCTTTTGGTATCTTTCGGTTGCTCTCCAAATACCACCTGAAACCCAAAGGGGCCGTCATATTCAGATCTAGAAAATAAATAACAGGTCAAATCTACAAAAAGATTTCCATGAATGATAGACGATACAATCCAGCTGCTGAAAAATAACTATGTGTTCAGGCATACACAGCTGCCTGAAATAAGGATTGTAAAGTAGGCACTGACCACTGCTAGATATTGCTTGGACCAGAATACTCTCCAATTGCTCCTTATGTCCAGAAATCTCATGCAGGAAGCAAATAAGGAGCAGTAAATAAGAACTTTTAAAACACTAAGTCTTACTAGTATCATTAATATATAAGCAGCATACTTTTCATTTGCAACTAATGGCCTTGCACACTTGCCTTATATATAGGCAAATCAAAATTTCTACAACTTTCTATTCCCTTGAATTTATAAATTCATTTTTCGAATTTCAAATATGACAGTACATTTTGAAAATTGCACTTATAGTAGCTGCCGTAAATAGTGATCAGCACGATGGCTAGAGTCCGCATGATATTGCACCGTAGATGTCAATGAGCTATCTTTCACTTTGAATAGCAATATACCAAATGCACACTGAGATAGTCACAATAAAAATTAGCAGATTAAGACAACTTTAGATGCAAAGCCCGACTGTTGCAGGGACGGTCTCATATGCCTGCCTTGCCATGATGTTGACAACTATGATCGTGCAACAAACAAGTATCCTGTACCTCAGACAGATAGGTGCAGTCACTGGTGGAGAAGCTCGAATTTGTAGTTGAGCCTGCAAGACCAACAAACAGAAGCTGATCAACGAACAGCCCGCGACAGATACAAGATCCCCATATTTTCAACATCAAAGCTAGCATACATAAAATGGCCCATCACAGTACCGACAACGTGTTGTAAGCTCAGAAACCAGAGTAAATTCGAATTCCTGCTAAATGTGAGAACTTCCAGACCATATGGTCTGATACTATTCTCACAGCAAGTCGGTGTGGAGCACAAAAACCTACATATTGTGGCAATTCCATCAAAGAGAAGTAAACAACAACTCTGCTGGGACAGTGGTGGGATTCGGTTTCACCTGAGGCTAAAAGTGAGGTAACAGTTTTTCTTCGCTTAAACTAATTTTAGAATTTATCTGCCTGTAACTCAAAAAAAAACACAAAAGATAGTTGTCAATGCGCAAGAATCGTAGAAGCGAGTTCCACATCTGCAGAGCTAAAGCTTCTGTTGACAACGATCTTTAAGTGGAGGAAGGGAACACCTAATTTATTGTCCCTACAGGACCTGAGGGCACAAGGAGGCTGAAACTGGTGCAGCAGCTCAGCTAGGTATGGACGAGCCAAGCCGTGGCGGGCCTTGTGGGTCAGTGTACGAACAAGCAAGCCTCCAAAGCCAAGGCCTTGCCAGCTAAATAGTAATGGCATGTTCTGTACTAAAGCAGGCCAAAATCGGAAAGAGTGGCACGATTTAATTCGTCAGTATTCCTTGTTAGGCGAGTGTTAGTGTTGTTCATTGTGCGAGAAATCATTGCCAAGTAACTGCATCGTCGGCTCAATATTGTCCATTCAAAGAATGCTTTCCCCAGCAATTTCTATTCACTGCTGTCACAACGCTTTGTCAACGACACGATTACATTGCCAGGACGTGGTCACTTTGCCTTATGATGAGCTTCATTGACCAGCCCATACAAAACACATGGACCAGCCATATTCGACTCCCGGGTCACCATTGCACTAAAAAATTGCTTTTCGGCCACACCGTGTAAACCGGCTGGATCCAGAAATTTAATGAGAATTTCCCTTTTAAATACTTTTCAATATGGGGGGACACTGACAGTTACTGGTGCAGCAAGCACCAGAGCGCAAAACTGATTAATCATAGATGCGCTCATGCACCACATGGGTATGCAGCGGGTAGCAGAGCACGACAGCAATCATTGATGTCAATACCTGAATAAATAAAAAAAGATCCACATCATTAAGCTAGATTTGCGTATTCAAGAGCCACAGCAAGGCACTTGTGCACAGCACCAGTCATTGCATACCATCCACTAACTCGAAGCCCAAAGCACAACTGAACTAACCACCACTCGACTTTTTAAATGGTCTAAATGACATGGCATGGCCAGTTTCTAATTATTATAATTCAGGGTTCTCTAATAATCTCAAGCATTCTCATAATCTGACCGATTTTGTGTGTACACGTTTCACAATGCTCAATTCGTCATAAACGAGATACAGGGTATTTTTTGTATACCAGCTGGAGGTTCCCATGAGTTTGTTAGTTACAGGAAGCTGTCATGCATAACCCCTGCATGTTCAAGGAATGGTGGCACCCTTCATTAAATGGGAAATAGTAAATGACATCGAGAGGCTTCATCAGAGCTCAGAATAAGCAAATCTGGGATAAAAAAACAGACAGCATATCGTATACAAACATCCTTAATAAATCAGAAACTGCTTCGAGCTCCCAGAGTCAGGCTGAGGCCGACTGAGCTGGCATCCAACCTGATCAACCAAGACCTACAATCCAGGCACTCCGCCAGCAAATAGCAAGCTAGAAAGAATGACCACAAGCAAATTCAGATACTAGGGACGTAAGCAAACTAGGAGTTATCCAACTGAGCTCACCGTTCAGAAAAAGCTCAGCAGCCACGGCATGTTGTGAGATTTTCTAATTGCAAGCTGCTTCGAACGGCAGTCCTTAAACTGAAACTATTGCAATATAACCAGGGATACGGCCCCTTGATAAAAGGATTATCAGTATCATGTTCTGTTGAGAGATTAAACTTAGTTAATGCTCTTTACAAAAATTAAAATAAGTGTTTTAGCCGCAAGGATTTAAAGCCAATTATCTATGTCCTGTTGTTTAATAGCACTGCTTTCATCCTCTTATGGCCCCTCTCTCTGTGTCTGTCTGTCTGTCTCTCTCTCTCTTTCCCTGGTTCCATCGCATGCACAAGTGCTAAGAAACTCATACCACAAGCCTCGTGAAGCTTGGGAAATCTGCTGCCCAGCCCTTATAGGGCCTGCTAGCTATGAAGTCGGAGAAACCATAATATGATCAAACCACCCAATTTAGAACAATCATCTGAGTCCCTACTGCACCGAGCCACACGATGTTCAGTACTTGAAAACTTTGACTGCTCCTGTAATACAAGTAGACAACTTGTAATCTAAGCAACATAGACGACGAGACTTTTCAGACAATAGTTTAAAACTAAACGGATCCTTCTGCTGACTGCTTCATATCTAGGATGTTCGAGTTGGGCCGGGGATAAAAGCACCCTGCTGGACATTGTATTGCTGGATAACAACAACTGAACAGATCCCTTCAAGTCTTTTCGTGCTACCATGAACGCCCAGGAGCATTTGCAACACGAAAAGTCAACCGGCACAAGTTTTCGGTTCAGTGTTAGCCTCAAACTAGTAGCCTCTACAGCCCAAGTGCTAGAGTACGACTCTGTAGTTCTGACGTTGCAGAGTCGTTCGCTGTCAGCAGAAAAATGCTATACCTATAATAAATAAATGTGGTATGCAACACTATACCACCTCGAGAGATATAGTGGTGCTAGTAATAACTATAATAATAAGTCTTCTGCATAGTGTCCTAAGTAAACTTTATATCTATGCAGGCACTTTTTAACTAGCTGCAAGCAAAGCAATAAACAATAGCTAACGAAAAGCAAGGTATCCTCCCACTTAGGTAAGGAAGCAAAAGCAAACCATTATTATGCTAAGATAGGCATGCAAAAACACAAAAACACTAGCAGTCGGTGGTTAGTAGGACCCCCGTTTTGCAAGTTTGCAATGCTCACTCACGTGAGAGGCCTGAAGTAAACTAATGACAAAGTTGTCTGGTCATTCTTGGGTGTTCAACTACGATCTCTGATACCCACTCGACATGCTCGGGTACAATATGAAAGGCTCAAGTCTTGAGGGTGAAAGTCCGCAGATCAAATCATCTAGGCAGAGGTTCTCGCTGGAAGTGGATCAGACCTCGAACAGGCAACCGCATGGCCCAGCAGGCTTCCACTTTTCTAAAGCTCTAGGCAAGACCAAGTCGGAATAATACGTTAAGGAGCCATTGCAGCACTCGTCACAACTTATCGTAGTAGTATATCCCAATCGATTGCACGGAAACATACCAAAATCCATTCTTTACCAGCCCCAAATTGTCATTCCAAGAAGACTCGTTAAGCAGCACACAGGCACAACCGCAAGGTTTGCTCATGGACGAAGATTGCATTGTATCTCCGTCTGTAACTCCACATAGTCATAGAGACCATGTGGGTGTTACGCAGGAGAGTTTTGTATAGCACACCTACAGCCTAAGCGGCTTTCGGAATGCATTCGGTAGCCAATGGACTTCGTCTCACGCAACAAAGAGAAAGTGAGAAGCATGGCAGAGTCAGGAGAGCAGTTGAGGTAGTGAGTAGCATGGAAGTAGCAGCTCAGGACAGCTGAAAAGGATGAGCCATAGTCGGCGGTAGGAGAGTAGATGTCGTTGCACAAGAATTGCGGAAGCGAGTTCTACAGTCTAGGACCTGCAGAGCTAAAGCTTCTGTCGCCAACGGTCTTTAAGCGGAGGAATGGGACAGCTAATTTATTGTCCACACTGGACCTGAGGGCGCGGACAGGCTGAAACTGATGCAGCAATTTAGCTAGGTACGAAGGAGCCAAGCCGTGGCGGGCCTTGTGGGTCAGCGTAAGAACTTTGCTCTGTATCCGTTGCTCAACCGGCATCCATCCCAGCTCTTTTAGCAAATGGGACGTGCTCAAACCCTGGGACTTGAAGACTGGCCTTGCAGCCATATGCATAGTCTACTGCAGTGGCCTAACAGCTTTCTTTGGCAGCCCAGCCACAAGGGAATTGCAATAATCAAGCCGAGACAGAACTAAGGAGCTAGCTAAGCCACTGTGGGAGATAGCTCCTAATCTTGGATAAGGATCGGACGTGATGGCTAGCTGTAGAAGCAGTCTTCTGAATGAAGCTTTTGAAATTGAGGCAGCTGTCGAAAACGACACCAAATTTCGAGCACGTGGTGATGATTGCACAACAGCATAACCTATTAGAAGAGCAAAGCCTTTTAATCCAGCCACACGCTTAGGGTGTTCTATGAGCAGCAGTTTGGTTTTATCATTTAATTTCAGGAAGTTTTCCGACATCCAGAATCGAATATCGCCAAGGCAAGCATTCAGTTTCTCAGTTGCCGCAGCAGATTCCGACGATTTGAATGACAAATACAACTGAGTATCGTCAGCATAGAAGTGATATCCTATTTCATGGGCCTTAATCACTTTTCCCAGAGGTTGTGTATAAATGGTGAACAACAAGGGATCGAGTACAGACCCTTGAGGGACTCCACAGGTGACCCTTCTCGTGTGTGAGACCTGACCCCCACACGACACGGATTGAACACGATCAGACAAGTACGATTTAAACCACGCCAGTGCTTCGTCTGCCAGACCGATCGTTGTTCTCAATCGTTCAAGCAGAACCTCGTGATCAATAGTGTCAAAGGCAGCAGACAGATCTAGCAGAGCTAGGGCAGTGACATTCCTGTCGTCGTTGCCACGTAGAATGTCATTGTTAACACGGAGGAGAGCAGTTTCAGTGGAGTGCTGCCTCTTGAACCTTGATGACTGTCTCGATTCTGAAATACTGACTGCATTCTGATGCTATTGTATAATAATAAAACATTTAAATAGAACCCCCAGAAAACCAACCTTTTTTGAGTGCTTAACATATTCTGAAAAGGAAGCAAATTAATTGGTCGCTAATAGCATCGCTGGTCGTATGAACTTGACATTGGCTTTTCGTGTTCTGCATGCCTTTTACGGAAACGCTGAAGCTCTGTCGCATGTCTAAAAAAGCCTAGATTGTGTTGGCAATTACATCGGCAAGAAGAATAGTACAAAATGTGAAAAGAAGTAGACCTAAAACAGAATCCCGGGGTACTCAATACTTTAAGAGTGCCTATGATACTTAGGCTATACAGTGGGCTCTCAAGAAGGACTTGATAATCAAAGATTGGTCCAGCGGTTAGGGTGCTCGCCCCGATCAAGGTCTGGCTGAAGTCGTGGGCTTGAGCTCCGAGGTATATGTGAAGCACCTGAATGGAGGTTCTCTTGTGGTGCTATACAAATGCACACGTACTTGAGTTGAGTCTCTCGGCTGATTCTGCTGGATCTTTCGGCAGCTATCAATACTATCTATCTATCTATCTATATCTATATCTAGATATCTATATCTATATATATATATTTATGGTATCAATAGCTGCCGAAAGATCCAGCAGAACTAGCAGAGAGACTCAACTCAAGTACGTGTGCACATGCCTGCTTACACTGTGCCAGCTGCTTGCAGATGTTAAAAACCATCATTTGGTAATGCTTTCTATACAGCATCTATAAAGTGCCTCGAAACAAATTCAGCTCTCTGGGGGCCCTATACATTTATTACAATTACTATTACTATTAAGTCAGCAAGCCTAAAAAGGTCATCATAAAGTCTCAGCAGTGCTGACTCCGAGGAGTGAATTGCTCTGAAACCACACTGGGACATATTTGAAGTTGTGATAAATGAACTTATTTGGTCTGACATTACATACTAGTGAACTGCAATAGATTGGGTCGATGTTGCTTAGGTTCAAATAGTCTACGATTGCCTTCTTAATGAGTAGTTTGACAATAGCCTTGCTGAAAAGCGCTGAGGTGAAACGTGAGGCTATGGACAAATTTACAAGCTTACTTATACAAAGCAGCAGCAAATTTAAGCATCTCAGGAGAACAGTAGGAAGAGGGCTATCAGTCGTCTTAGACAGGAGATGAGCTTCGAGACGAAGTCACCAGTGGCAGGCTTGACGGTGGACGTCGAGATCATGCTAGGAACTGGGATTGAGGACTTCCAAAGCTCTGATCTTGCCGATCTTGCTTACAAGAAAGACCAGTAGGTGTAGAGCACACTAAGGAGTAGCTAAAACAAATGGTATTAGTCGACATCAATATTTTTGGATTGTGCATCTGTGACTCTACAAAGCAATCTAAGAAGCATCACTAGGCCATGGCTTGGACGAATTTGCACGACCTACGATAACCCAATCATGTCGACGGACATTCAGTCCTAATCTGCATGCTTTTTTGCACTTACACTGAGTAGCTCTAGCTATTCTAACATCTGCAGTAAACCATAAACCACGAGAGCAATGGTATATACTTCGCTTAGTCAGAGGGAGCAAACTCGTCCACAACATTGGTTAGCATAGTGTTGTAGCATTCCAGTTCAGAGGACAAGGTGGAGGATTGGTGAGCCGTGATGGCACACTAGGTAAGGTGGTTGCTTTTCACGACCTCTACTCCAAGGTCGTGGGTTCGAATCCTGCAGTGGGCGATCCTTTGAGGCTAAAAGCAGTGGTGATAGCCGCAAAGACTATTCTGTCGCATTGCAAAAGTGGCTGTTAAATCAGCTAGTTATAATATATATATATATATATATACAGTGGAATTTCAGCTTATGAGTTAAATTCGTTCCGTGCCGGAGCTCGTAACTCAAATTACGTGTATGTCAAATCAGTTTCCCATCAAAATGAATTGAAATGCCATTACTCTATTCCGGACCCCCAAAAAAACACTGCAATTTTTTGCCGGATGTTTTAAAATTAAAACAGGTTCTTATAGACAACGAATATAGTTTTCAAAAAGTACAATAGAATGTCTTGCAATAAATGGGTTTTATTAATCCTAATTACAGGAGTAGCTTGGAGATCAGACGACTTAATGTTAATAGAGTTAGAGGAGAAAGGCTGAAATGAATATCTTAATATTTCCTCTTGGCCATTTTTGCTCTTTTCGCCGGGTTTCTTCCCTTTCAGTTTATTGGCTGCGGCTGTACGCAGACGAGCCGATTGTTATCAGTTGTGCGATGAACTCTCGCACGATTACATTGCCTAAACAGAGTACAGTACGAACTTAGCTGTTCCTGCTGTAGTCGGATTTAACACCAGAGTCTGTGGCGATCTTGTGCGTCCAAGCAGCACGATGGCTCGGTCGAGTTTGTCTGTGAGCGAACCAACAGGCCTGTGGTTGGCATCACACCCGGGTCGTAGGGCAGCGTCTTGCAACGGAACACCGTTCGCTGCCCTGCTCTTATTGGCCTGAGTAACCACACGCAGTGTGACGTTTGCTGTGGCAACTAGCAGTCGAGTATCTGCAGCTCGCTCGTAACCCGAATCTTAGCTGCAACTCAAAGCAAAAACTAGGCCGAGAGAAAGCCCGTATTTTGAAACACTCGTGTATCGAGACACTCTGGGGTACCACTGTACTTATTTTTAATTATTGCCGCCTGAACCTTTGCTTCTTCTCCTACTTACTCCATCGACTGCTCTCTTAATTTGGCTGCGTCAACACTTCGATGTTTCGTGGGTTGCATGGATATATATGAATACAATTCATTTGCGTGGCGCCCCAAGAGAACTTAATCTCAATTCAGGCGCTTCACATTTGCCTCGGGGCTCGAGCCCACGACCTCAGCCAGACCTTGGTCGGGGAGAGCACCTTAACCGCTGGACCAAACCAGATCGGCCCACAGAGCTGGCTGCTTATAACAGGAGCTTTCGAGAGGTGGGTCACATAATCCTTACATTTTTCGTAGCTAGAGAGCAACTCCAGCGACCTTCGGAAAGGTCAGTTATTTGTTTTCCTTGAAAGGTAGATTAGCCATACAGCCTACGTTGCACCGATTTCTCTTGGTTATTCTTCCCATAAGTCCCAAAGCAGTTTTCTTTTTCTTTTGTACGTGATCATATTTTCTGAAGTCGGAAAAAAATATTAGCTGATTAATAATATTAGCTGAACAACAGCTTCATTTTTATAGCGGCAGATGAGTCTTAACAGCTATCACCACCGCTTGCAGTTGGCAATAAAGGATCGCCCACTGCAGGATTCAAACTCCCGACCTTGGTCAGGAAGAAGCAAGCGCCTTACCTCGGAGCCACTGCCACTACTTTGAACCCATTGAACAGACTACTTACATTAGTACTATGCTGCAGTAGGGGTGGCACTGGTCGTATGCACTCAAAGTTGAACTGATATTTAAATTCGTCCCCTTCCTCTTCCTTCTCATAAGACTTGTGATCGATAATCTTTGTAAAATCACCTCTAGAAAAGTAAGATTGGTATCATGGACAGATGTGTTTATAACCTATCAGATTTAAAGATAAGCATTTGTATCCTTATACAGAGAGCAAATTAAGGCACTCACAAAAAGGCTGTTGGCAAAGAAATCAGGCTAGCCAGTAAATAGTCTGCTTTACCTAACGTTTTGGCACAAAAGCCCTAAGAACTATGCAAGCTTTCAAAAGCAAGGCACCCAATCATCAGGACCTCAATTCAATACACACAATTACATCCAATTGATATTATGAAGCATTAAAAGTATCAGCAGGATGGTAAGGAACTCAGTGCTTACGAAGGACCTCAGTCATTAAGTGCGGAATCTTCACGCACACTTGGGGCCATAAGTATTTAAGCACCTCGGAAGATGCCATACACTGATGCTGCTGAGACAACAAGAAGCCTAACGGCTCAGCAGTGTCATCCTTAGCAATGGAAATTATGGATCACAACATGTGGCGACATATAAGCAAGGTTATGATGAGGTATACATACAGAAATTGTCAAAATAGACAAACTTCAGGCTATAAATCTGCAATATGCCCCTCATTGGTCAACCAGTTGCAAACCGGTGCAGCTGCAAGATGCTGAAGGCTAAGGAGCACAGCAACTTGCTAAAGGTAGTGCACCAGGCTCGAGACAGACTGAAGCCTAGCTGCAGAGTTCTGCACCAGCTGTAAGCACCTGAGTGCACAGGCTGGTAGACTAGCAAGCAGTGAGTTGCAGAAGTCGAGACGGATGTCACAAATGCATGGACCAATTTAGATGTGGTGTACCTGTCTTGACAAGCTCGACATTTACGCAATGCTATGTAACTGAAAGTAGGCAGGCTTGACTGTGGACCTGGTGTGGCCGTCAGTCCTTCACAAATAGTGCTGGAGCAATAGAAAGATCGGGGTGTACACAAGTAAATCTGGCTAAGTAGGAAGTAACCCATAGCAAACAGCCACTGCCTACACTACCAGAATAAGCTATCGAGTCGATAGGACCGTCTGCTGATGATGGCTGCACAACAACTGGAAGACCAGCTTGACCAAGTTATTGCAAGGTCATTGGAAGCTGCTACACGAACCACAGTGAAAGCCACTACAGGGACGACAACTAGCAGGCAAACACTTGGGTTTCCACTGGCAGAGGGGAAAATTTTCCGACGAGTGGCCAAGCAAACTCTCTGGTTGAGTAAGGAGCAGTAGACTTTAAGGCTATGTATCAAATGCCATGCCCAGCAGACTCTTGAAGATCGGTGTTCGATTTTTATTGAAAGATGAAAGCAAATTTCTACTCTTTGGTAACTATAAACATTGGTTTTGAGTAAGCCGAAAAAAGGGTAAGGAATACAAAGATGACTACCTGAAGCACACTGTGAAGTACGGCAGTTAGAATAGTAGGTATTGGAGCACTACACTGCATTGCTTATATTAGGAACCAGAACGTGTCTATAGACATGCAGCAAAAATTGGCATTCCCTATGCACGACGACTGTTGGGTGACAACTTAATTTACCAGTAAGATAATGAACCAGCCGTCCATGACTGCTTTGCAGGCCACTTAAATATATAAATATAATTCATTGATATAGCGCCCTAAGAGAACTTAATTTTTCATTCAGGCGCTTCACACCGGGCTCGAGCCCACGACCTCGGTCATTAAGTACATTTTCCATGACCTTGGTTCGAGGCAAACACCTTAACCGTTGGGTAAAACCAGCACAACTTTACAAGTCAGATGAGCAATGGCAGCTAATATGACGAGAGATTCTATGGGATCTAGGTACAGGTCAAAGCCAAGATTCCACTACTATTTGGGGGCATGCAAAGGCCGACAAACTAAGGCCACATGTATAAAGGGCAGTGCTATATGACCTATGCTACACCCAAAGTCATCCATCTGAGAAAACCCCAAAGAATGAGCAACAATTCAGTTAAAAGGCATGGAGACATATCTCCATAACCTTTCACTTGGTCTTTACCTCTTTATCTCTCCCTCTTTATTTATATATAAATCTCTGTGTGTGTGTGTGTGTGTGTGTGTGTGTGTGTGTGTGTGTGTGTGTGTGTGTGTGTGTGTGTGTGTGTGTGTGTGTGTGTGTGTGTATGTGTGTGTGTATGTGTGTGTGTGTGTGTGTGTGTGTGTGTGTGGCTCACTCTCTCTTTCTCCCTCTACCTCTTTTCCCCCATTTGTTTTCCTCACTCACTCTCATTCTGATTCCATTACTCTGGATGCATGCATCTCAGCCGGTTTTCTTCATATTTACTTAGCGGTTGATACTTTTCAACTAATATCTGTTTCGTCCAGCGTTCTCAAGATGCTGCAGGATATATAGTCTAGCGGCAATCCAAAGTTTGACCTGAATTGGCCGCACTTCTGGCGGCGATGAGCTATCTTTTACTTTATAGTCCCTCTCTCGCTCTCTTCCTCTCTCTCAAAAAGAAGGAGAAGCAGCAAAACCTCTGAACACCCAGGAGGTGGCTAAAGAAAGAACAGCCACGAAAGGCAACACTTGAGACCCAAGCCGCACTAAAGCTTTCTAAAGTGAAACGTGTTTACGGGTTTGAGTGAATCGATTACTCGGGGTCAGAAGCACTCGGGAAAGCTCTGCCGTACCTAGTGCGCGCGCAAAGACAACTTGCCAGTCTAAGGGTCGCTCGTTGTCCAGCCATTACAGAACCCAAGTAATGCACGGCAGAATACTGATGACGCAATGAAAAAGGAATGCACACAAGGCGAAGGAAAGCACTCATCGCCACCATTGCACCCCACCATGCACGGATTGCTACAGCATATAGAATATATACCTGCAGCCCGAAAACGAGCCACTGTGCGAACGCAGCTAACTGAGAGAGGCAGCGTACTTACGCATCATCGCCGACGCAAGCAGCTTCAAGAGATTCGAAGATGTGCTTCAAAGTCTCTTGCGACATTACTGTCAGGTTCTTCTGACTGTCTTGGCTCATTCTCGCATGAAAGCGACTACACGCTAGAGTCGAGGCACAACCACGCCGGCGGCAAGGACACGGCCGTTCTATTTGACCACGTGACGGAGCGTTGATTTCCGGTCGGAACTGAGCCCTTTTGGAGTGCGAAGGTCAGGAACAGGAGACGTTGATGCTACTGACCGCGTTGAACATGGGCTCGAGTTTTGTAAGTGGGAAAATTGAGTACGGGATTTTGATATATTGTTACTTCCACGATTCGTGGTTGTCGATAGACGCCATTTTTGGTAATATTAATTTTCTGAGGCGAAGCCAGGATGGCATCCGCCACCCCTGTCGTGGTAGGTTACAGCCTAATCTGACACCCGATCGGCCGCGCTTACGCAGCGGCAGGCTCCCTCGGTGCTTCGCCTGCCCATTTCGTAGTCATTTCGGCCGATTTTTGCTTGTAGCACGCGCTGTGGGACGACCCAGACCCCCTTTACAGGGGGGCTCCGCCCCCAGACCCAATCCGGCGCTCCAATCCTGGCTTCGCCTCTGGTAATGTGTATGACTATTCACAAGGGGAGACACGCTGGTTTAATCTTGGCAGCATGGAGGAGAGGGGTGAAGGTAATAAGTCTCACTCCCAGTGCCTGTTGTAACTGTCGACCACTCGGTTATGGCTGGTGTCAATTGGCTGTGTGCTTATGTGTGCTGACGCTGTGCATGTTATCACTAACCTAATTGATATGTACGGCATATTTAAAATTCCCAGAGAGAGAGTTTTAGTTCTCTGATGACGATATAAAAACATTTGGTTGTGATGATTATTAGTAATTGACCATCCAAAAACCACTTTGCTAATAGTATTCGAACCCGGAACCGCAGGATCAGCCTGCAGGGAACTTTGCCTAGCTTAGCCCGGCGCCCTCGTTTCAGGCTGCGCGTTAGCTGGCAGGGCGAAGCAGCGAACACAAGGGCGTGGCCTGCGTTTGCATATGCGGGTAAGCTCCGCGCTCCCGGGGCTCAGGAACGCAGAACTATCAGCGCGTGGGTGCGACTCGACCAAGTTGCTCCAGCCGACGTTCCGACTCCCGCAACGTTGTGGTCAGCCGCCTCGCCAAGTGTAGCTGTCAGCTTTTGGGCCGACGAATTGCGGTGTGGGTCATGTGACCGTCATTATCGCAGGCTCTACTCTTCTGCCAGTCCTCTGGACCGTGCGACGCTACCCCTTTTTTCTCTTCTTCTCCGATGGAGCTTGCCGACCGACGCCTGCGACCATCTCACAGCTACCCGAAAGTGTGCCGCTCGCCCGTCTGCGTAAATACAGCCGTCGTCTGCGTAAATACAGTCGTCGTCTTACAACTCATACGTGTGGCTACACCTCTCTTTCGTCTTGCCCCACGCGCCGGCCCCGACAAAACAAGTTCAAAGACTTTTCTAGAAGCCTGCTAGAAAACCCCTCTAGCCCCTGCAACAACTTGTTGTTTTAGTTATTATTATTATTTTAACTTTTCAACTTAGCTATTAATTGAACTCGTACAAACTTTTCGGAAAGCCACTAGCTCCATGCCGAAGACACGGAAGCCTCTGTCGATGCTAAAGCCGTGGCTGCATGCATGAGCATCCCGTATATAGGTACTTGCTCCTGAAGGAAGCAAGGATGTACGTACTCGAGCGTATGAACATCAGCCATTATTTTGCTCACCTTTGTATGTGACGCTTCCCGGGGCTATGATTTGTTGGCTGATGCATGTAGGAGGCTTTCGCTGCATTTACATGGTCCGCCTTTCGTCCGTCCTCTTTTCCTTCCTTCCTCCTTTTTCAGTTTTTGATGCATCAGTCACCAGACTGATGGTAGACTAAACGAAGACGGATAGGCATGAGAACTTGTTGATCAAGACAGAGGCAGGACCGAACCAACAGCCAATCATAAGCGCCGTTTAGGCCTTCATCGCTTAGAAAAGCATAGCGGACTACTTGATCGGGGAAATCATCAACGCGTTCCACGAGAGTCTCTCTTCCCTCATATCGGAATCGGATCATGAGGCGGTAGGAATAAAAGGCAATCACAGAAAATTTTTAATTCATCTGGAGGTCCACCGTGGAGGTTATTTTCTACCTCCCTAACGAAAGCAATTCTCCCGTGGGGTAGAGCTAGTAGAGGGCTAGATGAAACCAAGACGGACTGGTGAAAAATTCATACAAGAAGAAAAACCGATGCAGGAGAGAAACAGGGCAGAAATAAAACGAGCCGCGTAAACGTGGCTTAACAAAAAATTCGTACTGAAATGTCTGCAGGGAAACTCGGTTAGTTTGTGAAAGCGCTTGAGATGATTATCGGTTCCTCAATTATAAGCATTATGGGCCAGACACATCATAATCTAGGGTATAGACCAATCAACAGGAACTCGCGTAGTGGTCAGTCAGTTATCCTTCCAGTTAGTCAGCTTGTGCTTTCGGCCTCGAGTTGTACATGATTTTTACGCTGTTGATGGTGCTGTATATGTGTGGCCCTCTTACGCTATGGAATAGACTGCTCTTGCATTACCAACACGGACTTGCTATAATAATAATTACGCACTTGATAAAGCGCCCTCAGAGAACTCAATCTCTATCTAGGCGCTTTACATTTGCTGCAAAGGAAACACGATCGAATGGTTAGTGGTATCATCCTCAATAAACAACAAAAATAACAAGGCTAGGGGTGAAATGCACAGGGTCAGCATGCAAGTGTGGTTATTGGTAGCATGCACAGTGTCAGCATGCATAAGCACATAAAGGCAGAATTACAGAGAGCCACTAAATGCTGTGATAAATAGGTGCGTTTTTAGCTTCTTTTTAAATGTGGTCAAGTCAAGGGGACTTCGTGACGCAGGTCAGGAGTGAGTTCCAGGCTTTGGGAGCACACAAACTAAATGCACGGTCTCCAAAGGGTTTGAGGTTTTTACGAGATATAGTTAAAAACGTAGATTCGGGAAAGTGGGAGGAACTATGCTTCGCATGCTGGGGCAGTAGATCTGATAAGTAGGCTGGAGCCAAATAATGAAGGGACCTAAAAGTGAGCGACAAAACCTTGAAATCGAAGCGTTGCTTGACTGGTAGCCAGTGCAGGTCGCGAGAAATGGTGTGATGTGGCAACTGCCACGCTCACGACAGACAAGCCTAGCTGCAGAGTTTTGCACCAGCTGTAAGCGCCTGATTGTACAGGCCGGTAGGCCAGCAAGCAGTGAGTTACAGAAGTCAAGACGGGATGTCGCAAATGCATGGACCAACTTAGATGTGGTATTCTTGTCTAAACTAGACCGAATTTTAGCAATGTTATGTAGCTGAAAGTAGGCAGACTTGATTGCTGTATTAAGAAATGGGCTCTCCTGAGTGCTGCCACACTCTGTTTTCGTGGACATTACCGTATGAGTGCGGTGCCTGTGACTCTTCAGCTGTGCTTCGAGGAGCCTACTCCGTCAATGTCAGTCATGCGAGGACTGGCACCGTTACGTGGCTGTGTTTTTAGCAAAGGGCTTCAGTCCTGGAACCGCTGCAGTGCGTCCCTAATAGTAATATACTCGATGGGCCTGCAAACCGGCAGGCCTTTTTAAACTTGTCCAAACCCCTAGCGATTGCTTGCCAGTACTCTCTGTAGTCAGGCGCTGAAAACAGTTGCATTGCAGCCCTGCGTCCAGTTATTGGAATTTTCTACTGGCAGTAGTGAACAAGCAGCAACCACCTTAAAATACTTCATTGTTTTCCGAAAAATTTCCGGAAAATGCTCGGCAATGGCCCGGGCAAATACGGCAATCTATTGTGATCGCGCTCAAATCGCAAGAAAGTGGCTGAACAAAGCTCCACATTTTCTGGTGTATTACAGCGCAGTGTTTAAAAAGCAGTCGCATAATTTAAACCAATTACACCCGAAGTTTGATGCAACAGCACACACGCGGCGGCACGCTAACAAATTGGTGCGCTTCAACGAACTTATGTTCAGCGCACGCTTACAGCAAAGCAGTACACAGCTGGTCTTTCCCGCGTCCCTGACGTAACTACTTCTTTTCGGTCCACTCGCCCGGGCCTCCTTCCAGGCAACAGCCGAACCCCTTCCACAAAGCGCCCAGCCCATCAAGGGCAGGCTGAGCCACATCAAAGGCGGGGCGAAGCTAAGGCACATCAAAGGTGGACGAGCGTACCGCAGCCGCCCTGCAGGGCCCTTCAACCGCGGACAACGCCTTACAATCGATAGCAATGGCTCGGGCCAATGCCGCAATCAGCTGGAATTCGACTACATTTACAAAACCGGATGAACAAAGTGAAATATTAAATGCAATGAGTATTAGAGCTTCATCCATCCCATGTCTGGTCGATTTGCGACTGATTGCAGTATCGGTCCGAACTGTTACTATTGATTCCCATGCATTGCCCCATGATTGAATGCATACAATGGATTAACATTAAGTCTATCCAATTTAACCACAGTGAATTTTTATTAAAATCTAAAACCTAAACCCTAAACCAGTTTCTAGTCGAGTTGCGGTCCAATTTGGTGTTGGCCCTTGTCATTGCTATCGCTTGCCATCTCGGATTGTTTCCACCAGTCGGAGAGCGTAAACACTCGGTTCAAGTGGCTAGGGGGTCGGGGAAAGATACTGCCACATGCTTGCGTAAAAGTATAAGCTAATGAAAACGTGGGGAAAAGAAGGTTAGAATGCACTGCTTTTCAAAGGGCAGAACCATCATCAGACCAGCATTTTCTATCACAAAATGATGACCTAAGTAGCACTTCATCTTGACCCGTGATAATAGTACCTGAATACCTCGTACTGTACCTGACTCGGTGTTACGTAATTACGCAGCGGCTTCTAATCTGGGCAGGTAGTGCCTATTGCATACTCAGTGTAAAAGGGCTAGAAGAAAATATGCGTTCATCGGAGCAGCTTAGAGCATCAGTAAGTATCTCTCCGACTGGGGCCTATTGGATAGAATCGTGCCCTAGCCACCGAAATTTCCTGATGTTGCCACACCGATTGCTCGATCGTCTGGACCCAACCGTCGACGGCTCTTTCAGCTGTATCAAATATTGTCATGAGGTTTGGGAGCACCAAAGAGTAGAACGCCAAAAAATTTCACAGTGACCCTATACATTCTCCGAAAATTAATTAGGGCTGCCTGCACAAAGGAATGAATGGCGTACTATAGCCATACCTAAGGAGTGAGGCCAAATCAATCGTAAACTGTAGTCTTAGCTAGCATGCTCCTACGTTTCAGTCGTATTTCACATCGGCTGGTGCCAACGCCCTGGACGATTCAACATATAGACCGACTACTGAGGCTGGCACGATTCAGATACAATGAGTTTGACTGCCCAGCAATTTCCCAGCTAATATAGCGACATTGAATGGAGGGCTGTGCTGTGGTCATTTACAAAAGCGCTATGCTGCATTGAAGTCTGCTGGACAAATTGTATTTTTCAAATGCAAACGTTGTTGCCCAAAGTAACTGGGCAGGTAACATGGCATATCTACGTTGTCAATGAGCATTCCGTACGCAACTTTGAAATGGTTGTGAATGACTGCAATGAGCACTCTTTGCTTTCACTACGCTTTCCATTAATAAAGGATGAATGCTTGCCGCTGTGTCTATAGAGCTGGACAAGAGACTCTAGTGCCGAAGGTTTGCATCTTAATCCTTCGTTTACAAGTGTCTTTAGTCTCTCTTAATCGCGCTTGGTCTAGCGGTTAAGGTGCTCGCTCCGACCAAGGTCTGATTGAGGTCATGGGGTCGAGCCCTGAGGCATAGGTGAAGCGCCTTAATAGAGATTAAGTTCTCTTCGGGCGCTATTTAAATCAATTATATTTAAATTTCTTCCATCGGGGCATCCAGAAAAAAATGGTGACAGAGTTTCCATTTTTATTGCTTGTTCAAAGAGCCCGCTCGAATGCACCTGCCTAATCAAGAAACTGATAGTTTCTGGATAGTCATATATAGCGGAAAGAGTAGCCAGCGTCACATACTTGTAGATATAAACCACAGCGCGCGACAATAAAGTCTTGAGTACGTGTTATCTACCCGTCCTGTGTTGGCTGCTGAACAAGAAGGCGCCTTTAAAAATTGATAGCCGAGACTGATTTCCAAAAACCTACCAAATAAGACGGAGTACCGGACCTCCTATGATATAAATGGTCAAAAGGCGCTTGGATACGAGGTCTATAGCGGCGGCGGCGGCGGCAGCAGCAGCAACTGACTGTTATTATGGCTCCTTCAGCTAAGCAGGCGGTAGCTTGGGGTTAGCTCACTAAGCCGCTAAAACACTCCGTTCCTCAATGTCTTAGTGGAGTTGCTTTAACTATACAGATAGAAAGCAGCCGTTAAGGAAGATTGTTATAAGATGTGTAAGAAATTTACTTCGTAACGGACGAAGAGGCCGACCTTAAGGCCAAATATTTCGGCTCGATACCATCGTGGGAACCAGGTAAGGAAACACTCCTGCCGCGCCATTAGAGAAGAATGGGCTACTTTGGGTGACTACGGCCGGAGGTGGTGGTAGGACTGCTTCTGGCCGATAGGTCGCGTCCTCCGAGGAAAGCTGGACAGGTGTAGCGGTTCACGCGCTTTTCTGCAGCGGGGAAGCAGCAGCCGGTGGCAGACGAGCAGCAGCTGAAGGAGGAATGGAAGTAGTAGCCGGCAGCAGAGGAATGGATGCAGCAAACAGTACGGCTTTATGCACACTATTGTATCATAAAGTTGAATTTGAGCTTGATTTTCGAGGCCTGCGATAAGTATTTTTGAATAAGCCAGGCGCGCTGATCAGTAATGCCAATGGATTCAGTCGGCTGCTTTTGATGACTATTAAAGTATTATTTTTCTGTTCCCTTATTCACTATTCATAAGGGTATTACCGGGCACTCCCGTGAGTGCCCAACAGGTGGCTACATTGCCAGCTCGGGACAAAGTGCGTTCCATGGTTCTTCTCTTAAGCCATCCGGGATGTCCCAGGCTCTGGGTTGGAGCCCATTAGCAGTGCAAAAGGGTTAGTTTAGGTCACACGAGGGTTGCCGGCTGTGGGAAAGCAGTGCAGTCATTCTTACTCAAGCCAGAGTCACGGTGCTTCCGATGGTGCATGAAATTCGACCCAGCTGAGTTGGCACGTTTCTGAGTGGTACGTTGTTACACAAGTCAAGTAGGGATGTCACGAATTCATGGGCCAGCTTGGCTGTGGTGTTCTTTATTCAAGCAGGCACGAATGTTGGCAATGCTAAGAAGCTGAATGTAGGCAGACTTGACTTTAGAGCTGATGTACTCCTATAGTGACGGAGTCATTTTGGAAACTTTTAGAATTAGGGGAGAGGATACAGATGATATGCTGGTAGAGCAGATTTTAAGAGAGGCTTTCTAGTTTCTGAAAAATAGTTGGTGTGACCATCATTCGTAAGTTAGTTACACTGCCGTTCAATTTCAGATAGAATATTTACATCCAAGGCGAATATCAACAATGCATAACAGTAGGAAACTGAGAGAGAGAGAGAGAGAGAGAGAGAGAGAGAGAGAGAGAGAGAGAGAGAGAGAGAGAGAGAGAGAGAGAGCTTGAGATGCTGGAAGATGGGGAAAGATCAAAGCAGACGTACAGTTGCGTGTCATCTGCGCAAAAATAAAAGCCTAAATTTTACTTGGCAATTGCATCGGTAAGAGAGGGAATACAAACTTCAAAAATGGGCACACCTAAATATGGATTACTGAATAACAACATAGTCAAAGGCTCACTCAATGTTCGTTTTCAACTAACATACCTATGTACTCGCTGAATTTTCTCCTGCGATAAGGCCTAAACAATAAGTGCCTGTGATGCCTAGGCGAGGAGACAGGCGCTCAAGAAGTATGGAGGATTTGGTGTTCGATAGTATCTTAAGCTAGCGAGAGACACAGCAAAGTTACCGCTCCTGTGGCGGTCGTTATGCACTCGCAGCAGTGCTTACTCTGTGAAGAGTGATCTGCTCGAAAAACTCACTGGAACTTGCCTAGTTTCAACTTTGGATATCCGGGTTAAACTGGTCTGCCACATGTCGATTCTTAATAAGTGGTGTGACAAATGCTTCTCAAAAAAAATGCTGGGACAGGACCTGAGGTTAATGACAGATTTGCTATGTTAGCTATGCAAGGCAGCAGTAAATATAGGCATCTCAGGAGAATAATATTCTGAAGTTCCAGCATTTCAATGTTCAATTCCAGCCGTGAGAGTGCATGCTGCAGCTCGCGTGAATATTAGCAAGTTATTTCCCCCTTTTTTGACGCTCGTCATCGCCGTACCGTCGTAGTAGTACTTTAAATATATCACGAAGGACAACGTAATCGTGGCTTCAGTGACTAGGACGGACAACCGACTAACTAATTAACGGATCGTCAAACCTAACTTATTATAAGCGTATATTACGTTCTACCATAAACGGAAGTAAGAGAGGATTCACTAGCTGCGCTGGCCAATGGAAAAGCCGTAAAAGTTTTGGATATAAAACCGGATGGCAGAATGCTGACTCATATTGAAATGAAAAATTGAATGGGAAATTAAAGTAAAACTTATTCTGGGTGTCCTGTTACATGAGGACTTTCACATCAGTTCGACAGTGAAGTCTGCCTACTTTCAGCCTAGTAACTTTGCACAAATTCGGGCCTGCTTAGATAGGAAACCACATCCTAGTTGGCCCATGCATTTCTGGCATCCCAGCTCAACTTCTGTTACTCACTATTTGCAGGTCTTCCGGTCTGTTCAATACAGCACTTACAGTTGGTGCAAAACTCAGTCGTCGGGTTTGCCTGGTATATCGCAAATGCCACATTACATCACTTCTCACCGACCTGCTCTGGCTCCCCATTAAGCAGTGACCTCAAGGTTTTATCACTCGTAGGCTGCTTCATTCTCTGGCACATGCCTGCCTATCATAATTACTTCCTCCCAATCAAGTGAGGGATAGTACCACCTTCTCTTCTGACACAAGTTTTTAGCTGTGCCTCGATCTGGCTTCAAATTCTTTGGAGATATGGCTTTTAGTTCATATGTTCCTAAAGCATGGAACTACTATACTACTATAATTTCAAAATAAATCAGGACGTCCTGCAGAGGAAGTTGTTGCTGATTTGCACTGGCGCTGACTGATGGCAAGAAAGCCCGTGCGAATATATGAAATTGAAGGGCAAATGAATCTCAATTTGAATTTTGAAAATTGAATTTCATTGGAGAAAGTCCAAAAGCGAGAAATTGCCATAAGAGAGAAAGCACAAAACATTTGATCTATAACAACAGAGAAGAAAGCGTATGGAATTTATAACTATCACAGGTATCAACGAGGAGAAAGCAACGGACACTCAAGCCCGCCTTCGAAAGCATGGTTAATTTTTCTGTGACTGCTGGTATTGGCTAGTTACAGTAAGATATTACAGATTGACATTTTTTCGTAGTGACTCAACGATATATATATACCATCTTTTTTGGACACCAACACTAACATTTCTATATAATTTCAACAATCGGCGTTTAGTTCGCATTCTAACACAGCCCTCAAAACATAAACATTGGTAGCCGAACCGCAGCCGAATTTTCATGGTCCTGAACACTCACAGGGATCTCGTCGATATCCATAGAAAGATATATCATACCATCAATGGCAGTTGAACCCGCGACTAGCGAAACTGCAGGCACGAGCCATACCAACTCAGCCATTACGACCGCCGACAATGTCGCCGGTTGTGCTGCCCGACTTCGACCGATTTACCGGCACTACTTGCAGGTGACAACACAGCTGCGGCATCGGCGAGTACCCCACCAACTGCTCTGCATAGATATGCAGGTCAGAAGCCGTACGACTCGTGGGGGTAGGGTCTGCATTCCGGCTTCCGCGCACTCAACGAACGGCAAGTAGTTTTGATAAGGACACTTGACGATACCGTAGAAACAACTGTACGGGTCTGCGACCGAAACCCCATACCGCAAACTCGTATGCACCGAAGCCTTGATGGCTGATATGTCCGCCGGAAATCCGTGGAGCGACAGAGCTCCGCGGTCCAGTGCGCCAAGCCCAAGCGTACGTGCTCGAGCGATCGGCCGCCGAGCCTTCGGCTTCTCGATCTCCCGCCTCCGACTTGGTCTACTTTTAAGCTCCGCAACGAGTTCGTCCGTAGAGAAGGCAGTTCACAAAAATGTTTATATTTTTAAACAATCCAAGATCTTCGGGGGTAAATGCTGCTACTGTCTCTTAACATTCCCAGCTCGTCATTCACGAGGGTAAATTGAGTCTCAGCAGACGCGCGCCCCCGGAAGACCGATGTAACCTTAACCTCGGAACCGGATGTTAGGCCAGCTTTGTGGGATTGAAATAGCAGTACCGGAGACGATGGTGCCCGCTGTGGGCCCAAACCGTAATTGTTCACGCTAGCGTACCGCTGCCATCTCAGACGTCATCTGGAGCGCTGGCTTACATCTCTACGTAAGTGCAGACCCTCAGAGGCCTGTGCGTGGAATGAAAGTTGGCTCTTACGTGACTTGGACAGCCTAGACGCGATTCCATGAGACGCCCATAGCAATGCGCCTGTACCGGAATTAGTATGCACCTCATTGCTTTACCCAGTGCAGAGCGCCGGATTAGTATTTCTGTAGAAATAACCAGTTTTTATGCGTGGCTGCTGTACAGCGGCAGATGTTTAAAGGGATTGCAGACATCTGGTGCAGTCTTCTTTCCTATAGGGGATGGCTTCGAGCAATTTACCGAGCCAAATCATGGCAGGAGACTGCGACGCTGATACTCCTTATAGTTGTCAGTCAGCAATTTTTGGTGCAGGCAAGGTACAAGAAGTCGATGTCGGTACGTGCTTTGTTGATTCGCCGAGCGTTTCCGCCTCTCTATTGTGAAAATAGGGACACCCCTGCCCCTAAAGTGTATATCATATAGGTTTACCCGCTTCGGGATTTTTATAAATAATAATAATAAGTTTGATAAAGTTCCCTCAGAGAACTTAAATCTCTTTCTAGGCGCTTTAATTTGCTGTAAAGGAAGCACCATCGAATGGTTAGTAGTGGCGTGCTTAATAAGCAACAAGAATAATATTGCTAGGAGTGATATGTACAGGGTCAGCATGAAAATGTCGTTGGTGGCGGCATGCAACAGTGTCAGCACGCATAAGCACATAAATGACGAATCACAGGGACCCACTAAATGCTGTGATTTATAGGTGGACGTATTGATGACATTAATGTTGCTGGATGTATTGATGACATCTGCACATGGATGGCAGCAAACTTTCTTAAATTGAATGATGATTAAACCAACTTACTAAGTTATGGGCAAACCAAGTATGATTCATAAATTGGAAAACCTACCGCTCAAAATCGGCTTTATCTCTTGTTGAATCTGCACAAAATGTAGGTGTCCTGTTTCAAAGTGACATTTCATTAGACGGCCACTTCAAGTCTGCCTACTTCCAGCTACACAATATTGCTAAAATTCGGGCTTGCTTAGACAGGAATATTACATTTAATTGGTCCATGCACTTGTGATATCCCATCTCGATTTTTGTAACTTACTACTTGGTGGTCTACCGGCCTAGACAATCAGACACTTACAGTTGGTGCAAAACTGTGCAGCTAGGCTTGTCTGTCATGAGCATCGCAGTTGCCACATCACACCGCTTCTTACCGACTTGCACTGGCTACCAGTCGAGCAACTCATCGACTTCAATGTTTTGTTGCTCACTTTTAGGTCCGTTTATTCTTTGGCTCCAGCCTACCTATCAGACCTATCAGATCTACTCCCCACCAGGCTAAGCATCGTACCACCCGCTTTTCGAAATCTAACTGTTTACCTATACCTCATACAAATCTCAAATCCTTTGGTGACCGTACATTTAGTTCATATGCTCCCAAAGCCTCGAACTCACTTCTGACTTCTGGTGTCACGGCATTCCCCGATTTATCGACATTCAAAAAGAAGCTAAAACATCTATTTATCTGTGTTTAGTGGATCCATAGAATGTTTCCTCTGTATACTTATGTGTGCTGATACTGTGCATGCTGCCACTAACTAAATTGGCATGCTTACCCTGTCCATGTCACCTCTAACATTGTTATGCTTGTTGACATTGAGCATGCTACCACTAACCATTCGATCATGCTTCCTTTGCAGCAATATAAAGTGTCTAGAAGGAGATCCTTGGGAATGCTATACAACTGTATTGTTATTACTATTGTTATTATCACCTTAAGTACCAACCAAAAGTGGTTCATTTGGATAAGCAGGATTATGTAAAGTTACAGAATGGAATCCAGATGGAAGGGACTGGGTTTAACCGACACTTACGGGAAAGTGACACTTATATTAACACCGTTGACCTATTAACCTAATCGCCCTGCTGCAGTACTTTCTTGCCTTTACCTAGGTTGTGACCTCACACGGTTTGGTGTTAGCCTATAATTCATCTGCTAGTTAACTGCGATAATCGGCAGACATTGCTAGTGGCCTTGTCAATTTATTGTTCTTTGTCATAAACGTGTGTCAATGCCCAATTCTTGTTAGGCATTGACTGATGTTACATGTGCGTGCATATGTTTGAATATACTGGTCATGCGTAAACCTAGGAGTGTGGTGCTTGCACTTCACGATTACCTGCTGCAAACATGGGGATAGCTGTAAAGGCTCGTATGCTGCTATATAAATGAGGCTGTTGGATCAGCCAACCGTTATCTACTTTACTTATAAAGAAGTTAACAACGCACCTGTTTATCACAGCACTTAAGTGGGTCCTTGTGATTCTTTTGTGTGCTTGTGCTTGCTGACACGGTGCATGCTACAACTAACCGTATTTTACACGTTTAACCGGTGCATGTAATCTCTAACCATGTTATGCTTGTGAACATTGTGCACGTAACCACTAAAACCATTTGATCGTGCCTCCTTTACAGCATATGTGAAATGGGTAGAAGAAGATAAGTTCTCTGAGGGCACTATACGAATGTATTATTATTATTATTACTTTGCTAATCAGTAATTTACTTGATTATGCTAACTTATTGCTCGGTAGGTGCAGGTCCAATAATGACTTGTCGATTTATAATGTTTATTTTACTATTATAGAAATTCAAATACCATGCATTCAATTTCAATGGCATTCTTGGAATTTTTTTGGTGATCGGGCTTTCCATTCGTATGTCCAAAAGTTGGGAGCTTGCTTTCGTCTTCTGTCACCATCGTGCATGTCTTTCACCCTTGGTTATTTCTTTTCTTGGAGCGAGTTTTAATTGCCTGGATCAGATTTGGTTCTCTTTTGGGGTGTGACTGCCCTCCGCTCGACCTGCCATCGGGCTGGTGCTCGATCCAGCACCAAACACTTTATTCTCCTAACCCCACCGGCCAAGCCCAGTCTACACACACTAGACGGCTGACGGTATCGAGGATCTAGCCCTCCCTCCCTCTCCCCCTTGTACTCCTTCGGCAGCCCTTATATTCCATGCAAGTGTTGTTTTTGCACTGTCGAGCCATTGTTCATTCCGAACCCACCCGACAGCTGGCGGCAGTATGTGGTAGATGGATGTTCTACAGATGCTGCCAATACATGGATTTGGGCAGGACTGCCGAGTCATCTGCTGAGTCATCGGCAGCCCTCACCACTCGTGAGCCTTCAGCTGCTTAGGCAGTCTGAGCCCTCGTAGGGTCTCCAGCCAATGCTCGAATGCTGCAGAGTCATGTTCCCTCAACATGGGGCTCTACTATTTTTATTATTTGTATTGACCCCTTCCCAGCGAATTTTAATATGATATTCAGGCCCTTGCCAGTCTTGCCAAACTAGGCCTCTGATCTTGTCCTGGCAGCAATCGTTCGGGGTGGCTACACCATTATGTAATGAGCTTTACTGGTTGCCCTAATCAGCTCTGCTGGTTGCTGATAAAGCACTTGGTATTTTTCACGACTCCTGCTAGCCTGTGACATTGGTCAAAGCAAGGCATTATTTTTGTAGCCTCTTTCAGGCATACAGTTCATCAAGAGAGCTTAGATCTCCTAGTGCCTTTCCAATTGTAGACAAGCCTATGCAGCCTCTCATGGTCGATGATGGATCATTTGGGTTCCGAGTCCTCACTTTCTGGAGCTCGTCCTTTGCTTTTCGAACACCATTCTTGCTAGAGGAATTGAAATATGGCACAAATACTCACTTTTTATATTATCTGTAGGGGTCATGTCAGGCAGCAGTGTGATTTGTATTAGCAGTGTTGAGGCAGTGGATTGCTGTGCTCGATCAGTAATCGAGAGATGCCAGTTCGACTACTGGTCTTGCCCCTCAAGTTTTTTCGAGCCATCCTCAAGCAGCCGACCTTTTGGGCTGTGTACTTTCAGCAGGGAAAGAAGGTTGTTGATGGGTAATCTAAATTCTAGATATATAAATCATCTTGTACCTGTCGTAATATTTGCACTGGCCACTTTTATATTCTTCAGTTACTCTTCGAATTTACATGAGCTTGCATTTTGATATGAAGCGACAGTTGACTGTTAAGTGAAAAGACGGTTTGTCTGAATGCTTTGCCATCACTTGGTATTGTGGTGAAATACAGATATGTGTCGACTCATTCACTCACACATTTAAAAGCTGGGAAGTTATGCCAACTAGTATTGATACTCGTTCTGCATACAGTAGCACCCGATTATGGTGTTTTTTGCCTGTTTCACAAAACTTGTCATGCTTAGGCTGTATCAGCTAATCCCAGTGGCAGAGCTAGGGGGCAGGGGGCATTTACCCCCCCCCCCCAGCAGGGCAGTGACCTCGGCTGCCCCTTATTCCTTAAACCCTTCAAAACCGTTACCAATGACAAAATTATGTCCATTCGATGAGCAACAACATAGTTTTTTGTCGAATGAAAACAAACTATGATTGTGAGCTACAATTTTTAATTATGAGTCTTGCCTAAGCATGAAAATCTTGTTTGTCTTGTCCCCTAGGTGAAAATCCTGACCCCTACCTCTGGCTAATCCACTTGGTTTTATCTGTATGCTGCTTTTTTCGGTAGCTACATGCACAGGCCTCTCAATGTTTGAGTGGTTTACTGTACGTCCACTGGCACTTCATTGAAGCCGGAGTGACTCCTCTAGTTCACCAGGATGCCATTATTATTTTAGAAGGGTGTTTGGTTGATGTTACCGAATTCGGCCTACTAGCTGGCTGGACTATGGCTCCGAGGTTCTCATCATTATTTCTAAGGATGTCATTAGTCACTTAGAGGAAGAGTGGTCTTGGTAGAATTGATGACACTTAAATCTGGAATGGAGTTTTAATTCTTTATTTTCAATTTTTCTGCTAATAGTTTTGCAATAACCTTTGACAGCAACTGCAGAAGCAAGACATACAGGTTAATAAATAACCCATGCCTCAGAATGTAGGGCATCTATCTTTATTATGGTTTGACATATGGCTGATTTGAGTCACCTGGGAACATCTTTATTGAAACAAGTGACTCGTTGAAGGCCTTGCCTCAATACAAAGCCACAATTGTTTTCTGCCAATGGACACAGTTTTTGTCCACCGATGGGTGCAGAAAAGTCTTTTTTGGTGACTTACACATTGAAGTGAAATCAATCTTTGGTGCTGCACAACTCTGACTGTCTCAGTAAGTGAGTTAGATTGTTAATTTGTGAAAAATTACGTATTTTTCCAATAAACACATACCCTGTCTTTGGGCCATTTTTTGTGGGTTTTATCGAGATTCACAAGCTTGGAGTTATTTCTAGCTGTTCTTCGGACAAACCTCGTCAAAGGACTAGATTTAAAATCCTGCTACCGACAAGGCTTATTCTGTTGTCTTTGTCTTGCAATGAAAGCCGTCTGGTATTTAATAATGCTATACTGTCCAACCGTGCATTTGCTGTATTTGCATTTTGTACTTTCTGATTGGATTCTTATGCTTACATAGAAATACCAAGAACCCTACTGAATACTGAATAGTAGCTATTTTTCAGGATCTCTTGCTATCTAGATCTCTGTGATTAGCTCTTTGACCAATTTATCTGTATTTGTTTTTTGCATACATGTTTCCGGTCATTTTGTAGACCGCGGGTCTTCACAGCATGCAATAACAGCTGCCTCATCTCCGACGAAGGTCAACAAATTATTGATTCCTCACAATGCTATGATAGTGGTCAATGGTCGAAAGTGCATCCTAAAGTTCGACCAAGCTACGGGTACCTTAAACGCCTATCCTGTTCGGACTGACAGTAAGCTTTCATTGGAGAACTCATGGAATGCCTGTCTGCTTTCCTCCCAGAAAGAAAGTTCAGAGCATGCTCCGAGGGCCGGGCCAAACCACTGTGACCCTACCGCAACCCTTGCTATTTTCATTTTTTGGCCTTACACGCATGCTCTGCGTGGATCCGAGTCTTGCACGATTCTTCGCTCCCGTGATCCTGATGTTGGACGATATCATTGAAGATTCCATTAGGCTGACACAGTTTTGTGCACGCATGCAGGGAAGTACTTTGAATCAGATGCAGGCAGTCCCCGGCAGAGCGTATCATGTCTGTTCTACATTGCATAGCACTAGTTATTTATGTCTGTGGAAGCCTTGCTTGTCATCTGCGGTTGGCTGCTGATATGCCTGCTGATATGGTGCTTGCTGTTGATGTGTTGCCAGCACACTGCAGACCAGAGCATGCTCTCGAGGTGCCACCACAGCCGCCTGCAGTTATGGGTGAGGATCGAGACTGCCATGCAGCGCAGGGGCTGCTGCAACTCTCGGCACGTCCAGGTATGCAGCAGCTGTGCTGCCGAAGCTGTGACCCTTGTGCATGGACTCAATCTTTACCTGCAATCCATGCACACCTGCTTGATCGTGCTCAGAGCATGTGAAAGACTAGCACTGGCAAGACCGTCACTAGCAACACTAGCAAGACCGTCTGAAAACTTTTCGCTGCTCGGCCGTGTGATCCACTGAGCCAGTCATAATATTCATTCGTATAGCGCCACATAGAGAACTTAATCTCTATCCAGGTACTTTATTTTTCAGGGCTCGAGCAAACGATCGTGTCGTTGAGGGCGAGTTATGTGAAGGGCCTAGGTACTAGCTTAGGAGATAATACAACCCCTACCACTGAGCCCATGTATTTGTGCAGGGGTACTGTTGCTAATGTATTTCAACAGGTCTTATCACCGTAAGGCCGTAGTAATTTATCTCAGAGCCGTTTCTACCTTGGTTGGCTTTCAGGCCATTTGATTTCCTGTCTAAATGATAGCACTTCTCATGGCGGTGCATCACTTGTTCACCATATAACTTAGGTTGCTGTGTGTTGTCTGATGGGACTGCTCGGCATTACTACAGTAAATCATTCTGACTTCCCCTATTTGTGAAAACGTACTTTACTCTTTTTTCATCTAGTCATTGTATCGTCATGCGAAACATCATTGCCTAATCAGTTGGTGAAATTCACATAGTTTTCTTTGTTTAATTGTACAGATCTATCCCAAGTTAATACATTAGGCTTAATTCACATAGTTTTCTTGGTTTAATTGTACAGATCTATCCCAAATTAATTCATTAGGCTTAAACGTTGCTGTGTATAAATACCATGCACTTGGCGTTTAGCCTAGACTTCAGACACTACTCGTATGCACGCGTGCTCTCTTTCACCATGCACATGCACACCCACACGCCTACTTTCACATGCTTTTCTCGAAGGGCTGCGTGCAAATATGCCTAGCATAGATTTGGCATCTGTCATGGGCTCTATTGTTAACAACAAGAAGCTATTAACTAGATGTGTTAGCACCACACTCTAATGAATTTGCAGAAAAGCTTCTACAGCACCGATTTAGCTGAACTCGGAGATATATATACCCAAACGCAAAAGTATTTGTGAGGGCCGATGGATAGCAAATCAAACTTCAATCCCGCCAGCCAATGTATTTAATCTACATGTAACAGCATTAAGAATATATGCATGAGGCATTTTAATCTTTTCTATTTATGAGAATCAAGGTTATAAATGCAAAAGGGGATACCTAAATCAGTAGGAAGTCGGGCAGTCCCTGGTTTTACTACTACTACTACTAATAATAATACATTTCTGCATGCTCTCAGAGAACTCAATGTCTTTCTAAGCACTTTGCATTTGCTACAAAGCAAGCCTGATCGAATGGTTTTAGTGGTAGCATACTTGCTGTATTTCCCTGGGCATTGGGTTTTTCAGCTTTTGGGGATCATCCAAAGTTATGCTGTCCACAGCTGCTTAAGCCCACCAAAAGCAGCTTGGACGGCGACGAGACACAATTCTCAGCTTTAAGTCAGAGCTTCCATTTTGTCCGACAGATGCTTAATAGGGTTGAAATCAGGAGATTGGATCGGCCGAATAAGGAACCGGACACCCGAGTCTGAAAAGATGGCTTTGTTGTCCTCGAAGTTTGGGGGAGTCAATATTCATTTGCCAAACATAGTCCTCTCCCAGTTCAGCTCTAGCTCAAGGCAGCCCATTATTTTGGATGACGTGTATGTGCACATTCTTATACCTAATATCATTAATGTGATAAGTAGGTTTGGTCTAGCGGTTAAGGTGGTCGCCTCGACCAAGGTCTGACTGAGGTCATGGGCTCGAGCCCCGGGGCATATGTGAAGCACCTGAATAGAGATTAAGTTCTCTTGGGGCTCTATAAAAATGAATTATTTTATTTCAAGTAGTTTTGATTTGGGAAATCGAAAACTACGACCAAACAAGCACTCTTCTACCACTATACAGTACCCGAGTGTAGATTTAAGCAGTTCCGATGGGACTCGTCAAGTCTTTATTTTCCACCTCAGTGGATAATGAATTTACTTTTGTCAGTCCATATAATATGCTCCACTCACCAGCTTTATTGGGGAATGTCCCAGAAACTCTGAGGAGTTAGGAGTTATGCCCCATCCCTATAGGATTTATCCTCCTCACAATACATTTATTGATATTTCTCAAATACTAATAGAACGATCGGCATGCAAATCAACACAACAATAAGGGCAACAATATCTATCTTTTGATGTAACCATAGCTGTTGTGATGACCTTTTGATGACCTGTGAAATTCAAGGCCACATTTTTCCTGGTTAAAAAATTGCTGTTTGGGCAAAATCAAAAGAGTCAACACTACACAGTGCAGTTCCTTCGCCAGGCTGCCGGGTCAGCCACAATTTTTTTACTGTCAACGCAAGCTTTGGAAAGGACGATATGGGATGTGCTACATTGGAAGCTAATGTCAGTTTTATCAGTCTGTCTCAGACCATTTTTTCTGTGCTAGCTTCTTAGGTCACTTTTCATATATATCAGGTTTGGGAGTTTGAGTTCATCTAAAAAGCCACAGACTCAAGTAAACTGGCATAGGGAGCATTTTATTCAGAAAGAGAAAGGATGCCATCTACGTTGCTAAAGCTGCCATAAGAAGCCGGTGGTCATTAGTAGACAGCAGCCAAGGCACTGGCTGTCACTCCTTTGGTCGAGCTTGGAGAAAGTTGGTACTTTGATTTATGCTGTCTTTACTTTTTCCCGAATCTCAATAAAATAGTTATACAATCTCCGCTTGTAGTCCTAATTTTCTGGCTCCTTCAGCACATCTCGACTGCCTTGTGTTGAGGATTTTTGACATTTTGTGTCATATAACTATCTTGGGATTTTATTAGCCTGCTGTTTGCACATTTCTAACTTTAGATGGTGCTGGAAATCAGTCTGCTGCCAAAGGTTTGGCACCACCAACCAGTAGAGGCCAGACTGTGCCACCGGCAGTGCCTGCACCCCGGTTTATCATTCCTGAGTACAGCAACCAAACTGGCTTGCTAGCTACATGTCTGACTACGTCCAGCCACGACCGGTGCACATCTACTGGATCTCGTAGTCAGCCGATGATCAATAGAGGTGATTTTGCAAAAATGGATTGCTTCTTTCTGATTAAGCATTCAATACTTGATGTTTTGTAAACTATTTTCAGACGTTAAGGTCTGCTTAATGATTGATGATTAATTACCTTACATGAATGACTACCTTACAGATTATTTTGATCGAGTATTTTGTTTGCAAGTTTGTGTTTGTAGGCATTGACAATCTCCACATTGCTAGCTCAGAATCAAATCTGGTTGCAATGAAACCTGATGCATTTTCGTATGTGCGAGCTGACGAATTAGGTGCCAGGATCTCGTCTGCAAGTATACTGGAGCGGAAAGAGCCTGTTAAAATAGGTATTCGACCGTTTTTGCTGGGTATGTGCTTTGCTGTGGAGCTAGCAGATGACACAATTGATTGGTTGAATTGGCCCCAGTGCACTTTTATGTTTTTAAGGACTGAAAACGAACGAGTCAGACTTAGAAAAGTTACGCTGTGTTCTATGCAGCCATCAGTCATATTACATGCAGCAGCACCAGGATCACTTGCGTCAAGCTCATGGGGACATCGTTCAGAATTGTAAATGTTGTAGTCACGTAGCGCCCAATGCAGACACCTTGGCAAGGCATTATACGGTAAGTGTGCTTAATATGCCAACAGCTGTGATGTTGGTCGAAAGAGATGCATAATGCATAATGGTTCACAATTGCCTTACTTTTGCTGTTGTGTGAGGCAAGACAAGGATGCAGTCACTGGCTGATAGTCTGATGCGACTAATGTAGCCTGATTTTTTTTTATTTAATGAACTGGACATGTATGTATGTATGTATGTATGTATGTATGTATGTATGTATGTATGTATGTATGTATGTATGTATGTATGTATGTATGTATGTATGTATGTATGTATGTATGTATGTATGTATGTATGTATGTATGTATGTATGTATGTATGTATGTATGTATGTATGTATGTATGTATCTCCGTCAGTAACTCCACAAAGTCATAAAGACCATGTGGGTGTTACGCAGGAGAGTTTTGTATAGCACACTTACAGCCTAAGCGGCTTTCGGTATTCGGTAGCCAACAGACTTCGTCTCACGCAACAAAGAGAAAGTGGGAAGCATAGCAGAGTTAGGAGAGCAGTTGAGGTAGTGAGTAGCATAGAAGTAGCAGTTCAAGACCGCTGAAAAAGATGTGCCATAGTCGGCAGTTGGAGAGTAGATGTCGTTTCGTAAGAATTGTGGAAGCGAGTTCCACAGTCTAGGACCTGCAGAGCTAAAGCTTCTGTCGCCAACTGTCTTTAAGCGGAGGAACGGGACAGCTAATTTATTGTCCACACAGGACCTGAGGGCGCGAACAGGCTGAAACTGATGCAGCAGTTCAGCTAGGTACGAAAGAGCCAAGCCGTGGTGGGCCTTGTGGGTCAGCGTAAGAACTTTGCTCCGTATCCTTTGCTCAACCGGCAACCATCCTAGCTCTTCCAGCAAAGGTGACACGTGCTCAAACCGCTGGGACTTGAAGACCAGCCTTGCAGCCATATTCATAGTCTGCTGTAGTGACATATATTATGTTAGATTGCATTTCAACATAAGAGCATATGTGAAATTTTCATTAAAGCAAAAGTGTCCTTGAATTACTGTGCTGAACTTGTTTGTGATGGAGGAGTTGTGATGGCTTTCAGCTGATTAACTGATACAGTACAACGAAGTCATTCTCGGTCCCACAAGGCTTGTTATTCCATGACTTGAGCTTCACACCTAGCTGAACTGCTTCACCAGTTTCAGCCCCCTTGCACCCTCAGATCCTATGTGGACAATAAATTAGCTGCTCCATTCTTTCGCTTAAAGACTATTGGCAACAGAAGCTTTTGCTCTGCAGGTCCTAGACTGTCGAAGCCACATCCACAATGAATCATGAATCCTTCATGAAGTGACTTCTCATCTGCTGCTGTGGTACATCCTTTCTTGCCACCTGAGGTGCTAGTTCCAGGCTACTCACTTTCTCGACTGCTCTGCTGATTTAAATACTCATCTCACTTTTCTCTTTTACGTTAGATCAAGTCTGTTGGCTATCGTATGCACTGAAAGCTGATTAAGCTTTGAGTGGACTATAGAAAACTCTCCAGCTTAACCTAGCCAATTCTTTATGGCTTTGTAGAGTTATGTTCAGAGCTACATATCCATTTATCACAGCATTTAGTGGGTCCATGCGATTTGGTTTGACCTTTGTGTGCTTATGCATGCTGACACTGTGCATGCTGCCACTAACCATATTTGCATGCTGATCCTGTGCTTATCACCTCTAACCATGTTATGCTTGTTGTCATTGAGCATGCTACCACTAATCATTCGATCATGCTTTCTTTGCAGCAAGTGTAAACTGCCTAGAAAGAGATTGAGTTCTCTGAAGGCACTATAAAAATGTGTTATTACTATTACTACTATTATTATTATTGCATGCTTATCTGCAGACTACTGCGGTGCCAATGGACATGCATGATTGATGAATAGAAGTTACATGTGCACAAACATCGAATAAACTGTATTAGCTTGGTACCGTGTAACGCTTGCATACTGGTATATATTTACTCCCCCGAATTGTGTCCAGTGGATCCTTCTTTGGCTGTGCAATGACTTTTCGTTGGGGCTGTGTATACTGCTACCGAAAGAGATTTTCCATCTGCTTCTTCCTTCTAAAACTATATTTACAGTGTGCACAGCTACCGTTTAGAGTGCACCGTGAGCAATTGCTTGTGCTGTCGACTAATGGCAACGTGGTGGAACAATTTCAACAGCATATATGGTCCTCCTGAAAAGGCTTTCAGTGACTTGCCATCCATCATTCCTTGAGAACTATACTATTGGGTAATTTGGAAGTGACAACGTTTACTCAGAGAGAAAACGGTAGTACTGTGTATTTTATAAATGCAAACAATTGTCGCCTTGCAGAAATCAAATCTTAATCGATGAGATAACAATGACTGATTGAGTAAGCAAATGCACATGACTAGAGTCAGAGGCCTGGGTGAGGAGCAGTAGCCACTAAACAGATGCAGGCAACGCTTAACTCAAAAACAAACTTGCTCCGACAAAACAAGTGCTAACTAGTCAATTGCAAAATCCATGCTAGAGGCCATACGTTTTGAAGCATCCACACCAACTATGGCCATCTGGTCGAGGATCTGCCTAGTCAAGGTCAAGGGTTTCTTATCTATGGGCTAGCCAGCTCATACAACCTACTTATTAGTCATGTACAGCATGCTTATTTAGAGATTTAAGTCTGTTTTTTTCGTGACAACAGTGATGTGATGTGATTAAAACCAGAGGCTTCCTTACTAATTAAAGCCAGAAAGTCTGCCACGCCAAAAGATGGCAAACTTCCGTCTAGCGACAAGATAGCTCAGTGTTGTCTTCCGTGACTCAGTGTTGTCTTCCGTGACGGAACTAATATAACTCAGGAAAGGGAGTCCATAGGCAATGAGCTGCTGGTAATGGAGAAGTGTACTTTCTAGATAGGCTGGCATGTGCTAACTTTACCAGCATCTGTGCTACATGTGTAGCTTGCCGATCTGCAGCAGAGATAAGAGCCTACTCGGCCATATGCTGTCTACAAATTGTTCTAAGTCAAGTCCTTCTTCCTTCACATTTTGAGTGCAGGTGTTTATTGTCTCATAACAATCGACACAATCTACTGAAACCTCACATAATTTAACATAAGAATATTAGCTGATTTAACAGCCTCATTTGTATAGCAGCAGAAGTGCCTTAACGGCCATCACCACCGCCTGCAGTTAACAATAAAGGTTCGAGAACCGCAGGATTCGAAACTGCGACCTCGGTTGTGAAGAGCGAGCACCTTACTTCATGGGCTATCGAGGCCCATCTACTATGTAGCCAGTGGTTGTAGTCGCCTGTGTGCTCTTTGTTTGCTTGGCAGTTGCTTTGACTTGAATTACAATGATTAAGTACATGCTTCTTCCCATAGGAAGTCCATCCTCGTAATATATGCGAGCAGTGTGGGCTGACGTCTGAACATGCTTACATCATCAAGCGGCACATGTACAGACACACGTCCGAGGGCTGCGAGTGTGAGCTCTGTGGCAAGACCTATAAGGTAACTTGTTTTGTGCAGTGTGCTACAAATGTGAAACCCACATGTAGTTGACTCGTAAAGTGTATGCATTTCAGCTTTGTTTGCCTTAACAAGTGTAGTTACCTTTGTCAGTTAAATTTTTTTATCGCTTTCAATTCACAGTTTAAGCTTTTGCCGACCCCTTAAAAATTAGCATCTGACACTCTTAACAGTACTGCCTAGCTGGATGGTGTTTGCAGTCTTCCTGCTTGTCTTCTTATATGGCAGTTTCCCATTTAGCTTCCAGTCTAGCAAGAATCATACTAAGTATGTTGTCAGTGTCATTAGCCTAGTTCACAACGTTGCATCATGGATACATTTACTATCACTTTTTGTTTGCAAGGATGGCGGGGCCCAAGAGAACATTGGAGGTCCCAATGCGGTTCACCCTACAACTCCCCCCAGTTCACTGGTTCCATTGCAAGGGGAGTCATGCAGTCGTATTCAAGGTGCAGCCGCATCCGAGATTACCCGTCATGCAGTGGCATTTTTTTTACATATTCAAAATTTTGCATGGAGATCTGGCCTTTGTTTGGCCTTCATCAATCATGGAGGCATTTTGAAAGAGCACCGACACTATCTTTTATCGGTGATGTAATAGATGACTATTGCTATTTGTTGTGCAATGTTACTTTAAATCTGTTGGACTCGTCTCCCTCGTTTTACTTTGCCACGCATTCGTTAGTGACCGTTAGTGTGTCTTTTGAACTTAAGCTACGCCACTCACTTGTAATCAGATGTATTCGAACATTTTACATGGATGATCAATTAAGGATTTTCAATCGCCTGCCTTCCCATCAATATAAGAAGCCGACCACACTGGTAAGCTATAGGAAACTATTAAGAATCATAGAAGCATTCAAAAAGTTCGATAACTGCTCTAAATGCTCCCATCTATCACACTCTGCTGTTATAATAATAATAGTTATAATGACATTTTTATAGCGTCTCAAGAGAACTAAATCTCTAAGCACCTCACACGTATTGGAAAGGAAGCATGTTATTGGTTGTCGATAACATGCACACTGTCAGTATGCATAAGCACATAAAATGAAGTCAATGCATTGCTTGATGGAGAGTCAGTGCAGTTTGGCTAGAAGTGTTGTAATGTGGCAAGTGCGAGGCTCACTACAGACAAGCCTAGCTGCAGAGTTTTTCACCAATTTGTAAGCGATTGCAGTTGCCAGAAGACCTACAAATAGTTATTTACAGAAATCGAGACAGGATGTCACAAATACATTCACAAATACAATCACACTTGAATGTAGTATGCCCATCTATGCAGGCCCAAATTCTTGCAATGTTTCGTAGCTGAAAGTAGGTGGACTTGACTGTGGAGCCGATGTGGTCGTCTAGTGAAGTGTCTAGATTTCGTGCAGATGCTAGAGTAGATATGCTGGCCGAGCTTAGGTTGAAGGTTAGGTTATCCAATATTTGACCAACACTAATTTTGCCCGTAACTTGTAAGTTATTTTATCGTCATTAAATTTGAGAAAGTGTTGCCATGCAAGTTCGAATGCCTGCAATACATCCTGAAAGAGATTTGAGCGAGTTCGACATGTTGGAAGGCAAGGAGAGATCAAAACGCAGTTACACTTGTGTGGTATCTGCATGAAATGGAAAGTCTAGATTGTGCTTGGCTTTTCCGTAGGCATCAGGAAGAGTGTAAATTGTGAAAATAAATGGACCAAGCACAGGGCCCTTGCTCACCTCCATACTTTTTGAGGAGGTTTGGACTTGTGCTCTCCATTTATATCACTGCTCTGAAATATCCAAATGCGATAGAACCTAAACTATTGCAGTGTACTGCTAGTTATTCCACAGCAAGATAACAGATGCTCACGAAGGACTTGGTGATATATAGTATCAAACCGCTGCCAAAACATCCAGCAAAACAAGTGGAGAGTGCTATGCACTCGCAGCAGTGCTGACTCTGTAGAGTGATTAAGCCTATAACCCGATTGAAACTTAGTTGCTAGGCTTGTAGTTTAGATATAAGATATAAGAATAAGATATAATAAGATATAATAGATATAAGAATTTAACTGGTCTTCCAGTGTCTTTGATAGGAATGGCAGCAGGGAAACTCAGCAAAAGTTGCTTAAGTTTTCTTGGTCTAGTGCTGCCTTCTTAATGAATGGCTCAACAAAAGCCCTTTTGAAATATGAAGGGGCAAGACCTAAGGTTAAGGACACATTTATTATGTTAGGTATGCAGAGCAGCAGCATATTACTGAATCTCAGCAAGAAGCATGATACCACTCACCATTCGACCGTGTTTCCTTTGCAGCAAATGTAAAGCACCTAGCAAGAGATTGAGTTCTCAGACGATGCTTTATTGTGGTATTATTGTTATTATTATTATTATTATTATTATTATTGTTATCAACCGATCTCAGGTCGATGGACCAGGTGCCTAGAACTTTTGGGGGGGGGGAGTGAATATACCATTATAGGTGCAGAAGTGGAGTGGCATTAAGAAGGATAAATTGTGGATATAATTACATAATTATGTACACATAAACTCCTTCTCAAATCTTTTCCTCACTGCTAATGCACGAATTAGTCATATGGAGCATGAGATTTAAGCTCAGCCACCAGTATCACTAAACTGCAATCGAAGCTGTTAAAATGGAATAGCTGTTGCTCATAGTGCATTGTGAGTGGTAAAACAGAAAAAAGACACGGTTTTTATGGATTTTTGCTTTTTAAACATGGCATTTCTAATGACTCGTAAGTCTGCAATTGTTTAGCTTTTTACTCAGTACGAGCTCTCTCATGTTTAGGCTATCACTGTTGCATGCAGGTGTGGGTTTCCCCACCAATCGACCAGAGGACTGGCTTTTCAGGCTCGATTTGGTGCCTAGTTCAAGAATCCTAGGAGGTCACCGTTCGACAGCACCTCGAAAGGGCCACTGCAGGCATTGCATGAAATGGGTCTAAGCAGCCAAGAAGTGGGACCGACTCTTGAAATCAGCCATAGAACTAAACTACAATCATAAAATGCTTAAACGCATGGCAGTATGGCTAGTAGACCAAGCTCAGGTCGTCCAAGGAAGCCGATTCGGTGAGATGATTTGTATCCGACCGTAGTGGCTCTTCAACCTGGAAGGCATCACTCTGAAAACTGTTTTAGTTGCTGAGAACACTAAAGGCTCGGTCATAATCATTGATGCCCCCACCCCAGGTTTATCAGGCATGTCTCATTGAGAAGGGTTGCCTAAAGTAAGCATTTGCTTACCGAACAGATGTTTCAGATGGGCTTAAGACCACGCCCACTGCACGATAGCCAAGTTGAGTTTTGTTTTCTGGATCGACTAGTCATAAAGCATGCTTTTGGGTAACAGCAAACCAAGAACATTCACAAGTTGTTGAAAAGATAAGATGCACCACCCTGACTCTCCAGCCAACAGTGAAATTTGATGGTGGAAGTATCATGGTTAGGGATTGTTACTGCTCCCCAGGTGTTGGAATTCTGCACCATCTTAATGAACCAGTAATGTATCGATCTGGTATCGATCATTGATCGATGATCATTGATCGATCGAAGTAGTCTGGTAAGTTTCCTGGGATTCGAAGTGCTTTAGCTCTTCTGGGGATGATTAGATTTGGCAGCAGGATAATATTATTAGCTTTTTAAAGTATTTTTGCTGAAGCAGTTGTCAAGAGTCGTGAGTTGGCCGAGTAAGTCCTGACCTAAATCCAATAGAGCATCTCTGGGATAGGTTGTAGTACTGTCTGAATTACAATTCTGTGCCTGCTAAGACTCCCCAAGAGTTGTTTAGCCGGCTGAATTACTACTGGGGAAATATTACCTCAAAGACTCGTGTAAGGTTGAAAGAATCTATGCAGCAGAAAATAAGAGAGGTTTATAAAAACCTGAGAGGCCCGACCTACTATTAAATTATTTGACCATAAAATAATATTTTTACATTTCCAAGATCATGCATTTGGTATATAGGGCTCAGAAATTCACGATGTATTCTTTTGTATGCTAAGTCGCAAGCCATCAGCCGGATGGTGGGTGGCACCATTTCGGATTGGAAAAAGACTTTTGAGAAGGAGTGTGTATGTGTTTGTCAATGCAGTGCATAAGAGAAATGCAATCATTGTGATGGTATTATGCACATGGACGACTGGGCAGGTAAACATTCAAATATTGATAGATTCCAACAGTGTTGTTGCCCCTTATCTGAGCCCGTGTAACTCCAAATGATGGTGCAGCTGTAATGTTCCGGACGAAACGGCAGCTGCTATCAGTTTTCTGCCTTTTTGTGCCTTTTGTGGTTGAATCACTTCCTCCTGTTTTTGGGGCACAAAAGCAACGACGCTCAGGCCTGGGCTACACTATTCTGAGCTGGTCATGTGAGTTCAGAAATCATGTATCACTCTAGTGAAACGTAGAAGAATGAACCTGAAAAGCCAGTATGGTGCAGCACTTAATGTAATAACCTAAGTAAGTGATACCGTGGACTTGAAAGCCAGACTTTGGCTCTGCCAAATATTTGCAATCAGTAGCTTGGCTAATTTGGAAAGTGTGAAACCATTTGCCATTAAAAAGCTACCAATAAAGAAACCACCTACAGGAGAGAGAGAGAGAGAGAGAGAGAGAGAGAGAGAGATGCCAGTATTATTGCACCTACTTTTCCTAGTAGGTAATTGAGAATAACCACAACGATAATAGATATGACATTGTCTCAAGCTTGTATGGTCTACTGGTTAAGGTGCTCACCTAAAGAGTAAGTTCTGTTACTCTTGCTATATTTGAATTATATTAATGGCTGTCTTAAAGTTTGTTAGATCTGACAGTGCTTATTGGGGGTGGTGGGGGGGGGGTTAGGATCAGAAAGTCTGACTCGAAGCAGTTCTGCAATCCCATTTCAGTCCCATGAAAATTGGCCGATCCCATAATTTTTTGCCTTCAGCCCACAGCCGGAGCTCTGTGTGATACTCGAAATTTCTTGTCACGTTTGACTCTTGCTTGCTGGCTGCATCACAAATAATAATAATAATAATAATATACTTGATAAAGCGCCCTCACAGAACTTAATCTCTTTCTAGGCGCTTTACATTTGCTGCAAAGGGAACAAAGCATCTCGTGTCAGCTGTCTACCAGCATGTCTCGTGTGCTTACCCTAAGCGACTTCTTCTATGGCCCATACCTTCCGTTTTATATTTATTTGGCATCTCTGGAAAGCGTCACTCATCGTCACTCAAGTCACATTGGTTTCATTGTACATTTAAGCAGTGGCCAGCTATACGTGTGATTTTGGTCCACTGAGTTCTTTGTTCAACTATCTTAAATGAATATGTAATGTAATATATGTAATTTATCACTGTCTGTAACTCCACAAAGCCATAAATACTATGTGGGTGCCACGCAGGAGGGTTTTGTAAAGCGCACTTGCAGCCTAAGCGGCTTTCGGTACGCATTCGGTAGCCAAAGGGCTTTGTCTAATGCAACAAAGAGAAAGTGGGAAGCATAGCAGAGCCAGGAGAGCAGTTGAGGTAGTGAGTAACATGGAAGTAGCAGCTCTGGACCGCAGAAAAGGATGAGCCATAGTCGGCAGCAGGAGAGTAGTTGTCGTTTCGTAAGAATTGTGGAAGCGAGTTCCACAGTCTTAAGGCCTGCAGAGCTAAAGCTTCTGTCACCAACGGTCTTTAAGCAAATAATAATAACAATAAGAAATACTTTTATATAGTACACTCAGAGAACTTAATCCCTTTCTAGGCACGTTACATATTCTGCAACGGAGCATGATCAAATGGTTAGTGGTAGCATGCTCACTGTCAACAGGTAAAGCGTGGTTAGGGGTGACATGCACAGGGTCAGCATGCAAGTGTGGTTAGTGGCAGCCTGCACAGCGTCAGCATGCATAAGCACACAAAGGACGAATCACATGGACCCACTTGATTGTGTGATAAATAATGCATTCTACGTGTCTTTTTAAATGTCCAAGTCAGGTGATGTCGTGCCTCCAGTTGGGTGTAGGTTTCTGGCTTTGGGAGCGTACAAACAAAAGGTGTGGTCTCCAAATGATTCGAGGTTCGTATGAGGAGTAGCTAAACGATTAGATTAAGAAAATCGGATGGTCCTATGCTTGCCAGGTAGGAAAGTAGGTCTCACAGGTAGATTACCTGCAGGCGGTGGTGATAGCCGTCAAAGCTCTTCTGTCGCTATACAAAAAGAGGCTGTTTAAGTAGCTAGGATTTATTTATTTTATTTAGAGCTGAAGAATGAAGGGACCTAAAAGTGAGTGGTAGAACTTTGAAGTTGATTGGCTGCTTTCCAGGGAGCCAGTACAGGTCGGCAAGAAGTGGTGCGACATGGCAGCTGCAACGCTCACGACAGACAAGCCTGGCTGCAGAGTTTTGCATCAGCTGTAAGCGCCTAATTGCAGAGGCTGGTAGGTCAGTCTAAGCCCTAATTTTAGCAATTTTTTTTCAGCTGAAAGTAGGCAAACTTGACTGTGGAGCAGTTGTGGTCGTCTTATGAAAGGTCACTTGGAACAGGACAATAAGATTTAGCGCAGATTCAACAGGAGATATGCTGGCACAGCCGATTTTGAGCGTTAGGTTTTCCAATTTTTGAATCACACTTGGTTTGCCCCTAACTAGTTAGTCGGTTTTTGTCATCATTCAAATTATAGAAAGTTTGCTGCCATCCATGTCAATACATGCAGCAATGTGGTTGAGAGAATCACGACACGCTGAAGGGCTGGGAGGGATCAAACCAAAGGTACTACTCGATTTCATCTGCACAGAAGTGAAAGCCTAGATTATGCCTAGCATACACATCGGCAAGAGGGCGATTATAAACCGTGAGAAGAACCGGACCAAGCAAAGAGTCTTGAGGTACAGCACACTTAAGTGGTTCCTCGGATGATTGTTTCCGTTGACATTAATACTCAGGAGTCTCCCACTGAGATAAGACTTAAACCATGGCAATGCTGTGCCATTGATGCCCAGACGAGGTGATAGGGGCTCGAGGACTTGGTGATCGATAGTATCAAAAGCTGCTGAAAGATCAAGGAAAACAAGCAGCGAGACTCTACCTAAGTGTACATTCCTAAGAAGGTCGTTATATGCCCCAAGCAATGCTGACACTGTGGTGATTACCTCTAAAACCAGACTAGAGCTTGGTTGGTGAGGTGCTTCACGGAATTGAGGGACGGTAGTCCAGAAGGGATGCTGCCAGCCTAGGTTTGGACTCCCTGATCTTATGTATCTTGTTGACAAAGAAGCTAGTGAAGTGATCAGCTAGATCATCACAAGGATCGCTAGGTAAGGAACTAGCATGTGAGAGGTTAAGGAGATGGTTATTCGTAGACATCAGTATTCTTGGATTGTGCATCTGTGATTCAACAATGTTTTTACAGAAGCTAGATTTGGCCTTCACTAATAAAATTAATAAATATTACCTGATTCAACAGCCTCTTTTGTATAGCAACAGAAGAGCCTTTGCCGATATCACCACCGCTTGCATGCCGCAATTAAGGACCGCTCCTTGCAAGATTCGAACCCACTACCTCAGACCGAGGTCGTGAAAAGCAACCCCCTTACCTAGTATGCTAGGATCTATATATAGTAGCGCTCGAATGCCTTTTAATGGACAGTCAGTCTGCATTGCCGACACTGGCTCGTAGATGTCTTGAAATTCTCTAAAGCTAATTATGATAAGCCGGTGTCTGGGAAACCCATAACTGACTTCTGAAGTAGGTGCGTTGGAATATTAGTTATGAGAACCTGTAAAACTCTTGCCCTCAAATTAAGTATCATCATGGATGACCTAATTTGCTTTTGAAAAAATGCATACAACTCAATGGTTCGGCTCCTTTTAGCATCCGAAACAGTGCTAAAAGTATGATTTGTATATCATAGGGTTAAGGACCGAGTTAGTCAGCTGACTAGTTCATAACAGGTTTAATCTATATAACTCGGTATTTTCAGGCCTTGCGATGGAAATCGGTTACCCTTTCAGCCAGCTCGTAACTTGGCTGTCATACTAACTTGCAGATTTCCGAAGCTTCTCACATTTTCCATCCCAGTACTCACTCCCTGTTAACAGCCCATACAGATATATACTGAACGTAATCGTCAAATAATAGGTTGACCAAGCTTGGAGCAGAACATGGCAGTTCTGCTCCAAGCTTGAGCCTTTCAGCTTCGACCCATTCACTCCATTTACCACTAAATAGGGACAGTTCCTATACGACCTTATGGGGGCCCAATTCAGTTCTAAGATTCAAATCACCGTAATTCATTGATGCTACTAAGTGTAATATCCCCAAGAGTAATATGGTCATTGGTTTGGCACGGGTCAAGCTTTTTTTAATTGCTTCGTGTTAAAGCTTTTTTTAATTGCTTCGTGTTATGTTTGATGCTTATTTTCCTCATACGTTGCACTTACTGGATTTGGTAGCTGTTTATCAATTCCTCTTTGAAAGTCGGGCGTCTTTTATTGAATGGGCGGCATCTTGTATGTGCTCGGAAATTTAAACTGCTATTTTGGCTGTGGCGTTTTTGAATGAATGGCCTTGAAGATTGCATTGCTTCACTGGGCTACTACACGTATTGGTTTCTGAGATTGCATGCAGGCAATGTGTGGTGACAAAGCATCTACACTGTCGTGCTGGAATGTCTGCCCATCTTTGCCAGTGGCTCATAACTTATTGGAAGACTTCTTTCTATTTTATTATGTGGAATTGGGTTTGTACTTGTTTATCTTAGCATTGCAGCCTTGCCACGTGGTTTTCTAACGGACAATCTAATGATGTTTAGGACCAATACATTCTGAAGATGCATGTCAAAATGGTCCATATGCCAGCTGATGTGTTGTACGAATGCAGCACATGCATAAAAAAGTTTACTCGGAAGGCTCATCTAAAGCGGCACCAGCGCATCCATTCTCTGGAGAAACCTTTCAAGTGTCCCCACTGTGATTACCGGTACGTTTAGTTCTGATTGCACCTGAACTGGTGATTTGTAGATTCTATTGACTTCGTGAGCTTTACAGAAGCTTTGCTGTAGCTTTCTAATTCCCGGTTTTTGCTTGCTTTGCTGCTTGTGCTGTTCCCCTCCCTCGTCGCTGCACCAGCGCTTGTCATGCACATGTTGCTTTTTTGTGTTCATGGAATTCACAAGCGTGAATCACAACGAGAACTCTGTACGTGACCCGTGAGCACAGCCGAAAGTGAAAGACGATGGTTTTCACAATTTTGATGGTGGTCTAGTGTAATGGGTAGCAGATTTAATGGCCTCATTTATATAGGGATAGAAAAGCCTTAGCGGCTATCCCTCCTGCTTGCAGTGATTACTAATGAACTGTCAGCTGAAGGACTCGAACCCACGACCTGGATCGTGAAGTGCGAGTGCATTACCACTAGTCTAAGACCCAGGGGGTTAAAGGAGAAAATTACTTCAAAACGGCAGCTTCAGTTGTGGACAAGTTCTGATAATAAGGACCTGTCTTGCTATTTTGATCAGATGAAGATTAAAAAACGGCACATGTGCCATATAAAAGACCTAGAACAGGAAACTGGGTCATGTTCGTTGTATTAAAGGATATTCTGAATCTGTTTTGGTCCATGTTGCAGCTGTATACCTTATGAAAGACTTTGGAAATGTAGCTTCTTTGTCGTCGGGGGGGGGGTGGTGGCTATCTTATGTACAGTGCTAGCCGGTAGGTAGCAAGCTCTGGTTAGTGTTTATTTGATCCACTGGTGCACTTACAAACTTCTTTGCAAGTCGAAAAAGGTTGCACAAATAACTGATCCGGTGAAATTTCCAAAATAAGCTGTGCAAAGTTTGGCTTTTGGTTCCCTGTTTCATGCAATGAAGTTTCAGGTTTATTCAGAAAATTTCGTGCAATTGTGCTTGATTTTTCTCGTGCAAATGGCCTCCGTAGGCTCGACCTAGCCAGTGGCCTGCTACTTTCAAACTGCAATCCGCCTTTCAATATACCAATGCAGTCAATGCATTGCAGTCTTTGGCAGGGACTACTCTGCGTTTGGTAAGGCTGTTGACAGCATTAATTGCTACAACAATCCATTGGTAGTAGAGTGTCTAGTCGGAATTAGCATGCCAAAGATCTTGGTTTACATCAAAGAAACCTTCTTGGAGCTACTTTTGCTTCTTTAAAGTCCGTGAATGTAAAAGCACGTCACAAATGATGGCGACGATTGCCTTTTCACACAAAGTGTGCACATTTTGGCAAGAATGCTCAAACCAGAATGGGCTTTCAGAATTGCAAGAACACTTTACATTTTTCTCAGGATACTGAATCGTCAAAGTAAGCAAGACCGACTTCCACAAGTACCAGAGGTGCTCACCACTAGTAGTTATGTATTTGTCATGTTCAAGGGCTGTCAAGAGTTCTAAATCACTGTTGTGAGCCGATGTTGGATGCTCACAGCAAGAGCATATGCTCATATCTTTGTCTGTAACTACACAAAGGCTAAGCATGGGTTACACTGGAAAGCTTTGTGCAGTGCACGGCTTTCGGTGAAAAAATAATAACTGAAAATAATGAAGTAGTAATTGAAATAATTTGGTGAAATGCATACTGTTGAAAAAGCATGTAGTCGTTTGGTACCAACAGACTTTATAAGCAGTATTACTGAGTCATGACGACAGTCGAGGAAGTGAGTCGCATGGAAGAAGCAGCGAAGGGCGGTTGGAAATGATGTGTCACCACAAGACTCGGTCGAGGCAAAGTAGGGGGGTGTGTGGGTGTGGGCAAGCCTGCTACAGCCAACCCGGTTGCTCCAAAGGCAGTCGCGACCGACCGGGCCCCGAAGAAGGCCGGTGCCGGTGCTGGCATGCCTGAACCATTATTACCATTTCTTGCAGGAATTCGGATCAGGGAACATGTGTACGCTCTGGCAGTGTAATTTGTAATCTCGAATGAGCTTTCCCCCAGCTCGGTTCTCGGAGCTTTGACGCTATTTGCCGAAAACTAATGTTGACTGCTTAGGCATGCTGGGGTGGCAGCCTTTGCATTCAAATGCTAGCTTGTCTTTTTATGGCTGGCCGAGTGGATCGTGGGTCTGTTATAAATCGTCGAAGAAAAAGAAATACTAGCTGATTAAACAGCCTCTTTTTGTATAGAGACAGAAGAGCCTTTACGGCTATCACCACCACTTGCAGTGGCAATATAGGATTGCCCATCACAGAAATGGAACCCACGACTTTGGGACCGAGGTCGTGAAAGCAACCGCCTTACCCAGTGTGCCATCACGGCTCACCAAACCTCAGTCAAATGAGTGTTCACCTTTGGTTTAAAACCAGTAAAGTGCAGTACTGCCTCTAGCACTAGCTCAATTCTTGTCACTTTCGTTGTTGTCTTCAGTACTCGCCTCGAATGCTGATTAACATTTGATAGTTGCCGCAAGCTTTACCGTTCTGACGAGAGGCTGAACGGTAGGTTTTATCTACATGTGCATGCTGCTAGTCTCTGTTTAGCAGCTGTGTCTGTAGGGTGCTGGAAAGGAAACAACTCAATTTCTTGGACGTTTAGGTTGTAATTATGGCGCCGACATTGTAACTGTTTGTGGGTTGACCGTTATGGTCTCAGCTTAGCATATTCAATATTTCCACGGTTCTTTGGTAGCCTGAAGTCAAAGACGTACTTTGCACTTGCTGATTGGCCTTGCAGCTCAGCGTTGGCTAATAAATGTGTAACTGACTTAAGAGATGTAGAGATGTCTCCACAGCAGCAATCAGGTAGCTCATTTTCGTTTGCCTGACTCCGTAGGTCCACGGCCCAAGAGAGAAGCAGAGAGACAGTGACTGACTCGGACTCTCACGGGTCTTAACCTGAGAAAACTATATATGCCTCCAGGTAGTTTTAAAGAAATCTTTGGCTTGTTCTTTTTGTGCATGCTATGTACTACTCTGAAAGGTTGGAACATGGAAAATGCCTTACGAATGTTCGAAAAATGGGACAATAATGGAACTTGTATGTCGTTATTTTGTAGATTGCTCATCCGAGATTACTTGTATATTAGAGAATATGTATCCTTGTGTGTCTAGGTGGGGGAGTTGCTATGATGCCGTTTTATTGATTCAGTGGCTGCGAAAGGTCAGACATATCGAAACATGTTCTGATACACGACGAACCTCAGCATACTTGCGATGTGTGCGGCAAAGCTTTCCGGCACCTTAAGAACAAGGAGCTGCACATCAAACGGTAAGCTCTGTTGAAGTAGCATTTGTAGAACTGCACTCGCAGGTGGGCATCTGCTGAGTCCCCGTGGTACCAAGGTTTCGATTCGTGTAGTAGTTGTAGTGTGGGCCTGTATAGTTGGAGCACATGAGAAGTTTGCCTGAGCTGCTTCAGGACGTGCTTGTGCAATTTTGAGTCCAGTGGTTGCATTCTTGCAGTTTGGCCCAGGGGTTAAAGAGGTCGGCTTTGACGATTAAGCTCATGGGCTCAAGCCCGTGGCATATGTGAGGTATTGCATCGAAGCATTACATTGACATTGCATGCAAAGCATTACATACATTTTCCGAACAGAGATAAGTTCTCTTTTGGTGTTATACAAATTAATTGTGTTTTTTCTGCTTCAGCCCTGGGTTCTGTTGTGGTACTGTGCCAGGCGTTGTGCCTGGTGTTATGAGATGTAAGCTGGCTCTGGTGGAGCCTCAGGCATTTTGGCTGTAAGCATAGTCACTGCCCAATGGCATCGTGTAGTTAATTTTATTTGGTTAAATGAGGAATCCTAGCTGCTGTATGTAGCACGACCTTTTGTGCCACTGTTTCTTCGGCTGCTTTACCGGCAATTTTTCTGAGATCGAGTCACAGCTGCATTTAAGCTCGTGGTTCTGGTAAAGCAGAGAGCTCACATGAATAGATGGGTCTCCAAAGAGCAGTCTGACCTGATTCCCGACCTGCACTTTGCATTGGCTTCCAATCAAGCAGCATATAATGTTCAAGGTTCTGTCACTTACTTTTAAGTCCCTTTATTCTCTGGCTCTAGCCTACCTATCAGAACCACCTCCCACCAGGCAAAGAATCGTACAACTCGCTGTTCTGACTCGAATCGTTTAGCCATACCTCGTACGAACCTCGGCACCTTTGGAGACCGTGCCTTTAGTTCATGTGCTCCCAAAGGCAGGAACTCACTACCGATGCACATCACAACGTCCCCTGACATAACGATATTTAAAAAGAATCTTAAAAAGCACATATTTACTACAGCATTTGTTGTGTCTTTGTGGTCCATCCTTCGTGTGCATATACCTGCTCACACTGTGCCTGCTGCTTGCGGATTTTACCACCAATCATTTGGTAATGCTTTCTATACAGCATATGTAAAGTATGTAGAAAGAGATTCAGTTCTCTGAGGGCGATATATAAATGTATTGTTATTATTATTCTACCTTGGTCCTCTCGCTCGTTTGTAGCATAGTTAGGCACAGTCTCGATTTTCGATTTTATTTTCCCGGTTTTTATGGCCTATCTCATTTCGTGATTTTATTCCACGCTTTGAATTTTTTTCATTTTTTCCATTTCTGTAGAGGGGTGTGTGGGGAATAATCGTAATTCCTGCCCCAGTATTGAGGAGGTAAGCTGATGTACTCAAGTTGAAAGCCTACCGAGTCCACTTGCCACACTCTGCTGCATATCTGTCTGCAGTGCTGCACTGGCATACGTCATGCCAAGGCCTAACAATGCAGTCTGTCTGTCAGTTTCAGAGACTAGATGTTCCTATCCCTATTACCTGGGTTTTTCAGAGTCAGTTTCGGAGTTTATCGTTACCCTATGTTTTTAAGCCATGACGAAGTAATCACTTGTACCAATTGTAACGTTGCAACCCTTGGTCTGTTTTGGTATGGACATCATAATCAAGAATCCTATCGTTTGCCACTGGCTGCTAGGCTATTGGACTAATTTTCGAATGAATGCCAAGGCACGGTTGCCTTGGAAAGCCGAAGAATGATACCGTGCTGTATAGCTCACTAGCATCTTCTTTTGCCAAGGCACGGTTGCCTTGGAAAGCCGAAGAATGATACCGTGCTGTATAGCTCACTAGCATCTTCTTTGGCAAACAAGCTGGGCTGTCATTTTATCTTCTGAAGAGACCCAGTGTGTGCAGGGCAAGGACGCAGGATCGTCCCACCAGGCAATGCCTATTAACTCCTGCTGTGCAAGCCTTGCTTGCCTTTAAAATAAAATAAATAAATCCTAGCTGATTTAACAGCCTCTTTTGTATAGCGACAGAAGAGCCTTTACGACTATCACCACCGCTTGCAGTGGCGATAAAGGATCGCCCACCGCAGGATTCGAGCCCACGACCTCGGGGCCGAGGTCGTGAAAAGCAACCGCCTTACCTAGTGAGCCATCACGGCTCAGCAGCTTTCTAGGATTTGCAGAGGGAGTTTGCACCAAGTCAGTTGGGGCATGGAGGAAATGGTGATGCGGCTGCCTAGTTGCATGAAACTTGTTTTTGCGTTGTCCATGTTGACTTTCCTGGGTGCTGCCAGGATGCTTGATGGAGATACAGGATTGATACCAGTCTTCGTAATTGACAAATTGATTTTTACCTTGCAGCCATAAAGGACAGCGCGACTACAAGTGTGGCATTTGCGATTTCTATGGTTATACTTTCACTGATATTCGCAAGCACATTGAGCGTAAGCACACCGAATTCAAGTCTACTCTTTGTGAACGCTGTGGCCAGTTCTTCAAAACCGAGGCTGCCTTTCAGGTAACTGAATCGAGCTTCTCCACCATTCGACCCTATGTGCGTATTCCTATTGTGCCTTGTTTTTCGTGGGAATTTTACAATTTTATTATGATTTGAGTAAGTTTGATTTGATTGAATTCGGCATTTCTGCTACGATGATGTGGGCCAGTGGTCAAGTTGCTTGCCCCGGTAAAGGTCAAGATGAGTGCAGTTGATTACCGAGGTCGTGGGCTCGAGCCCCGTGGATACGTGAAGCGCCGAATAGAGATTAAGTTCTTTTAGGGTGCTTTACAAATGAATTATATAGTTATTTCTCATCGAAAAGAAGAGCTCTTGTTCTAGTATCTTGTTCTAGCTTTAATAGCTCTCTTCCTTTCCAACCAGCATGAGCTGTGGCAAGCCAATTGACTCGTACTAGTCCGAGGTCTGCTGGCCTCATGGTTTTGTAAACACCATAATAATAATAATAATAGTGATAATGCACTTGATAAAACCCCCTCATAGAACTCAATCTCTTTCTAGGCACTTTACATTTGCTGCACAGGGAAACTTGATTGAATGGTGAGTAATATCATGATTGATAAACAACATGAATAACATGGTTAGGGGTGACATGCACAGGGTTAGCATGCAAATGTGGTCAGTGGCAGCATGCACGGTGTCAGCATGCATAAGCACATGAAGGACGAATCACAGGGACCCACTAAATGCTCTCCTAAATAGATGTGTCTTTAAGGTCAGGTCAGGGGATGTTCTGACGCAAGTCGGTAGGGAGTTCCAGGCTTTGGCAGCATACGAATTAAATGCACGGTCTCCAAAGAATTTGAGGTTTGTACGAAGTATTGGTAAACTGTTGGATTCCGAAAAGCGGGTGGTACAATGCTTGGCCTGGTGGGGGAGTAGATCTGAGAGATAGGCTGGAGCCAAAGAATGAAGTGACCTAAAAGTGAGCGACAAAACCTTGAAGTCAATCAGTTGCTTGACTGGTAGCCAGTGCAGGTCGGCAAGAAGTGGTGTGATGTGGCAACTGCGATGCTCACGACAGACAAGCCTAGCTGCCGAGTTTTGCACCAGCTGTAATCGCCTGATTGCACATGCCGGTAGGCCAGCAAGCAATGAGTTACAGAAATCAAGACAATGAGATCTGACATAGAATTGTAGCCAAGGAGGTGGACACTATCAATGCATGATCAGCAAAATGACCGCATATAGTAAGTAGCTGGTACAGATGGTGATGCTACTATCCATGGACTCGTAATGCTACTATCCATGGACCGAGACTGCCATTGTGACTTAGCATCTAAGTTATCTACATCGAGATGAGAGCAAGTCTCACAGTCCTGCAAGCCCGGACGAGAATTCTGAATACCCACAGCTGTTTAAAAGGAAATCTACAGTCAGTGCTGGAAGTCAACTAAAAGTCCAAATACTTGTATGACGACATATCGTGCTGTCACGCACACACTTTTGACGGCACTGCCACTGTTTCACGTGGGGAGCTCTTAAGCACTGCCACTTCTGGTAAAGCTTTTGACTCCCTGCAGCTAGCCTGTGGCATGCCAAGCCTATTAATGCACACCGTTTTTGCCCGGTGTGGCTACCCGAGCTCACAGGAAGGCCTCTATGCGATTGGGGAATTTTTGCTGCCAGTTTATTGGATAGGAGCTGGCCTGACAGAAGGCTTCTGTTCCATGGCAGGTCCAGTTGCTGTTATGGTGTCAACCTGCCCACTCTATCTTTTTTGACCTCTGTTTTACTATTATTACCGTGGACTGTGGCAGCCAGCCAATGTACAAAACTATCAAGCGATAGTGCTGCTGATGGTGCAGTACCCACTGTTATCTGGAACTATCGCCTGCATGTTGGTATGATGGTATTCATAGCCCTATCATCTCTCAAATGTGCTTTCAGGACCACCGACGCTCTTGGCATCAAAATGACGAAGGCTGTGATGGAAAACCGGGCCTTGGTGATGATTCGAGCGCCTCAGCCGAAGCTGTGCCTGGTGGGCACATTGCCACCATGTTGATGGATGCATCTGATTCGGTAGACCATGACGAGGTTGAAAACGACGAGAACGTCGACGATGACGGCAATAATGCTGAACTAGAGCAGAGCGAGGATGACGAGATAGTTGTGGAGAGCCTCGTGCCAGAGGTTAACACGCGATCAGTCTACTGCTAAGCAAGCTATCTTGGAACTGCTTTCTGATATCGAAAAGCTTGGTCTTGATTGACCCATCAACGTGAACATTCGAGAGTGCTTTACACTATTCGATCCTTTGTCGTTCTGGGTGCTCTTCATAAGCACACTTACACCTGTTTGGTGCTTGACTGTATTGTCATGGACATAAAATGGATGTAAGTGTTCTCACCTGCTTTATCATGTTATCCGTAAAGCAATACACCATATAAAGTGTTCTGCCTCTCTCTTCAGTCCTGTGCTCCATGTATGCATGCATGCAATGTAAGTTACACACAGTAGTTTTGAATTGAGGAACATGGTTTTTTGCTTGCATGTAACAATAGTAATACTATTAAGACATTAGTATTTGTATAGCATCCTGAGAGAACTCGATCTCTTTCTAGGCACTTGACATTAGCTGTAAGGCAAGCATGTTATGATGGTTAGTGATAACATGCACAACATCCACAAGCATTAGTATGCAAAGGACGATTCACAAGGACCCAGCAAGTGCTGTGAGGAACATGTGCGTTTTCAGCTTCTTTTTAAATGTCAGGAATAAATTTATAAATGAGTTTATAAATGAGGGGATATCGCGATGTCAGTCGGGAGTAAGTTAATAATAAGAATAATATAATTATGTAATAATGCATATGATAAAGTGCCCTCAGAGAACTCAATCTCTTTCTAGGTGCTTTACATTTGCTGCAAAGGGAAACTCGATATAATAATAATAATACATTTGTATAGCACCCTGAAAAAACTGAATCTCTTTGTAGGCACTTTATATATGCTACAAAGAAAGCACGATCAAATGATAAGTGGTAGCGTGCACAATGTCATCAAGCATGACATGGTTAGAGGTGACATGCACAATGTCTGCATGTAAAATTTGGTTAGTAGTAGCATGTACAGTGTCAGGAAGCAGAAGCACACTAAAGACGAATCGCAAGGACCCACTTAATGCTATGATAAATAGGTGCTTTTTAAGCTTCTTTTTAAATTTCGCCAAGGCCGAGATGTCGTGACATCAGTTAGGAGTGAGTTGCAGGCTTTGGGAGCTTACGAACTAAAGGCAAGGCCGCCAAAGGATTTGAGGTTAGTTTGAGCCACAGCTAAGCGACTTGAGTGAAATAGGCAGATGGCACGATGCCTAGCCTGATTAGGAAGCAGTTCGGATAGGTAAGCAAGCTGGAGAAAGAGAATTTAGGAGCCTAGAACTAAGTGGACAAAACCTTATAGTTAGTGTGCTGCTTAATAGGAAGCCAGTGCAGGTCAGTAAACTTTAAAACTTTAAAGAAAACTAGCAGCCTCCGCCCAGTCTTCCTTCAACCGTTACTATCAAAAGCACTGGAACGAGTTGTGGCAGACCAGCCAAACTCTTAAATTGAAACTTTAAACGTAGCAAAAGCAAGTTCCAGTCTGATTTTAGAGCTAATCACTCCACTGAGTCAGCATAGCTTAGGGTTTACAGCAACCTTTTCATCAATGCAGTCTTTGGTCGAGTCTCTTTGCTTGTTTCACTTGATTTGAAGGCAGCGTTCGATCGATCTCCGAGTCCTTCTCGAGTGCCCATCATCTCGCCTGGGCATCACTGGCACTTCACTGGAATGGTTCAGGTCCTATCACAGTGGGAGACTCCAGAGTATTGTGATCTGAATGGACACGGAGCATCTGAGGAACCTCTGAAATACGAGGTACCTCAGGGCTCCGCGCTTGGTTCCATTCTTTTCTTCTCGTCTATACTCTCCCTCATGCCGATTTGATGGCCAGGCACAATCTAGGCCTTCACTTCTATGCAAATGACATCTCAGTTGTACCTTTGCTTTGATCCTTCTCAACCCTCCAGAACGTGGAATTCTCCCAACTCCTTTGCTGCATATATTGACGACATTCGCACACGGATGGCAGCAAACTTTCTCAAATTAAATGATGAAGCAACTTGCTCGTTATGGGCAAACCAACTGTAACTCGGAAATTGGAAAACAACGTTCAAAATCGGCTCTGACATCATATCTCCTGTCGCATGTGCACGAGTTCTAGGTGTCTTGTCCCAAAGTAACCTTGCACTAGATGATCACATCAGCTCCGCACTTAAGCCTGCCTATTTCCAGCTACATAAAATTGCTAAAATTCGGGCTTGTTTAGACAAGGACACCACATCTAAATTGGTCCATGCATTCGTGACATCTCATCTTGACTTCTGTAACTCACTGCTTGCTGGTCTGCCAGCCTCGGCAATCAGGCGCTTACTGCCAATGCAAAACTCGGCAGCTAGGCTTGTCTGTAGTGAGCGTCGCAGTTGCCACATTACTCCACTTCTCGCCGACCTGCACTGGCTACCAGTCAAGCAACGGATTGACTTCAAGGTTTTGTCGCTCACTTTTAGGTTCCTTCATTCTATGGCTCCAGCCTATCTGTCAGATATACTACCCCATCAGGCCAAGCATCGTACCACCCGCTTTTCGGAATCCAACAGTCTAGAAATACCTCATACAAACCTTAAATCCTTTGGAGACCGTGCATTTAGTTCGTATGCTCCCAAAGCCTGGAACTCCCTCCCGACCTGCGTCAAAACATCCCCTGACCTGACCACATTTAAAAGGAACCTAAAAACACACCTATTTAGGACAGCATTTAGTGGGTCCCTGTGATTCGTCTTTGATGTGCTTATTCGTGCTGACATTGTGCATGCTGCCACTAACCACATTTGCATGCTGACCCTGTGCATGTCATCCCTAACCATATTATTCACCTCGTTTGTTTTTCAAGCATGATTTTACTTACCATTTAATTGCATTTAACTTTACAGCAAATGTAAAGCGCCTACAGAGAGATTGAGTTCTCTGAGGGCGCTTTATCAAGTGAATTATTATTATTATTATTATTATTATTACCACAGAGTACTCAGCTAGCCGGGTCTTGGACGGCGTAGGCTTGTACTGGTGAGACGGAGTCCTGCGATGGTGCGACTGTGGAAGCCGACTGAGCACGTTTGTCCGCGCTTGCGGCGTCATCCCGCGCCCCTGTAGTTTACCTTGTATAGGACCTTCCTCTGTAGGCTTGTTTAGTGCCTCCTTTGTATAGCGCATGCATGTGTATTATATAAAGTGTTGTGTACCCGATCGATCACGCGTGAGCCACTGTTACCGGAGGGCCCGGCGTAACGACCCAGAACGGACATAGATAGTAGCGAGCCATAGTGGGAGTTTGCCGCTGGCCCCTTGAACTCGGTTACATATTTATCACAGCATCTAATGAGTCGATGTGATTAAGGTGCTCGCCCCGACCAAGGTCGGTCTGAGGTCGCAGGCTCAAGCCCCGAGGCATATGTGAAGCGACTGAATAGAGATTAAGTTCTCTTGGGGCGCTATACAAAAGAACTATATTTGTCCTTTGTATGCTTATGCATGCTGACTCCATGCGTGCTACCACTAACCATCTTTGCATGCTGACCCTGTGGTTGTCATCTCTAACCACATTATGCTTGTTTTCATTGAGCATGCTACTACTGACCATTTGATCATGCTCCTGTACTGCAAATGTTAAGTGCCCGAAAAAAAAGAGTTATGAGGGTGCTATAACAATTGTATTATTATATTTACGTATATACGTACGCACACGCGAACCCATACATAGGATACCTTGGAAATTTGACACACTTTTGTTGATTTCGAAGATCGAGACAGTCTAGTAAACCAATCAGAAAGCTGTGTGCTGGTGTGTAGCGAGGCTGAAACCTGCCTCTAGCAGTTGGCTTTTGCAACCAAGGGCACACAGACTGGGTGCCCGAGCCTGCTTTTCATGTCAGCAGTCACGCATCCGAGCGCGCTTATAAGATTGATTTCGGAGAATTTGTGGCTTGGTTGCAGTCCGGTATGCAGCTGTGATTCACTAACCCGGCTTTGGCTAACTTTTGCATTTAGCTTAGGTACAAGCTGGTACACAGCTGTGGTCTATCAACTTTGATTTGCTGTTGCTGATGAGCAGGGGCTGGACGAGTGGACTCAGGAGGCTGCTGAGACCGGTTTCTTACGCAACGACAACTACTTTCCTACTGCCGACTATGGCTCATCCTTTTCAGCGGTCCTGAGCTGCTACTTCCATACTACTCACTACCTCAACTGCTCTCCTGACTCTGCTATGCTTCCCACTTTTTCTTTGTTGCTTGAGACGAAGTCTGTTAGCTACCGAATGTGTACCGAAAGCCGCTTGGGCTGTGAGTGCGCTATAGAAAACTCGTTTGCGTAACACCCACGTGGTCTTTATGACTTTCTGGAGTTACAGACGGAGACACATTACATTACCGAACGTAGATGCTGAGTTGGGACGAAGACGCAGGGAGGCAGCTGCTCGCTGCATCGCTGGAAGCCGCGTCGAGCAGAGACTATTAGAGCCTGCTAAAGCACCACGATGTTTGTGTCGTTGCTAATGCGTCCTTGCTAGTTTTCTACAACAGAATTTGCATGGCACATGTCGGAAAATATGGTGAGAAATAATGATGCGAGTTCTTAGATTAAAAGCACCGGAGAGGGCTATGCGAAAATTCGCCGGCGAAATTTACAAAACAACTCGACAAAAATGTAAAGGGAGTCTAGTCTACAAGGAACTATAAAAGGAGATTTTCTTTCTATACCAGTATTCGTTTGTAAAGCTTTTAATATGAACACATACATCTAAATAAAGTGCATGCAATATATTATGCAGGTTGGAGCTTGAAATTTATCAGCGAAAGTGCTTGGTTCTCATCTCTACCTGCAGTCGGCATCAGGGTGGATAGTTAATGTTCTTGGCGATGATACCCCGTATGTAACACATTTTTTATTTTCGTGTGATATTTTGGAATTGCAAACGCCTCAGAGGCTTATAAAATGACCATTATTCTCTGTAAAAGCTTGCGTTTGTGAGCTGGACAGTGATACATCTGAAGTTTACATATTTTATAGAACATTGCAGAAAATGTCCAAAAGTCTTGTGTTACATAAAAAGTCAGATTTTTGTATTGAGCTTATTCTTTAAGTAATAACTAGTAAATTATATTGTAATAAACTCAAAATCAAGTTCTCGTAAACAACAGTTTCAGTATTTGACGGGTACATTTTTTGCTGATTACTAGGCAACCTTGTTAAGAAATGTATTGATCGGCTATTCTAAGCAATATTATCTTCCCATTTCACTGCTGTCTCTTTAAAGAAAGGCCGTCATCGGCCGTAATAATAAAAACATCCATCTAACTACGATAGGTGTCAACGTTCGACCTTACCACCTCGTTAGGCTTTAACACAAATTGTTAGTGAGGATTATTACATTACCAACGAGCTGGACCCCCGGCTTTTCAGACGTTCAGCTTGTAAGCACTTCACCTGGTTGGAGGCAGCGCTTTTAGTTTTAGCGCTTTGTTAATAGACGCCTTAAAGCACGAAGCAAATGAAACTCGGTTGCAAGCACGTACCAAAATATGTGGTTAAGGTGCTCGCACCGACCAAGGTCTGACCGACGTCATGGGCTCGAGCCCCGTGGCATATATGAATCTCCTGAATAGATCAATTTCTCTAAGGGGGCCATACAAATGAATTATATTACATTATCTTTTCCCGCCCCGAGGCACCACACTCGGCCGCTCTCGAGACATTGCTTTGGCTGCTTCAGACTCAGAACTCTGAACGCCTCAGGTGCAGTTTTGGCCTCCGAGCTGCGACTCGTTCCCTCCTAAATCAGTGGTACAACTTAACAACATCCATACCCACTATAAATAATAGCGGGCTATAAACTGGCAGAGACGCGATCACCATGGCCATAACTGGCTAGGGATCGAAATCCAGCCGCATACTTGAAATGATCTTTATCTGGAACAAAATTAGCACACACAACAAACGGATGAACAGACCTTCCGGCACCGCTGAGTGAGGAATTGTGACTTTGACGTATCATGCTCAATCAGTACTGACATTGCCTCCGAAATACAGCCATACCTGCCTTTAGTTCTGTTAGACCGGCTGTGGGATATGATGGACAACGTCCGGTGTCCAAAGTCTCTTAGAAGCACCCACATACTGATGGACTTTCGAAGCGCAGCGAACACTTAACTTACTGCGAATCGGAACAAGAAGTCCAATACATTTGTTTTGACGACACGCCGATTCAGCAACAGTAAGTCTTAACCGCTCAACGTTGACCGACATTTACATACCCGAAGATGAGAGCGTCGTATTCGCTAGGATTGTAGAGTTAATGGTGGTATCACAGAATAAGTCACGTAGGCTTTATAAAACTCGAGAGAAGAAGTTTCCTTAAGTCTCCAAAATGAGAAAGTAATCACCCTTAGTCCTAGAGCTTTCGACAGAGACAGGTAGTGAAGTCTATCATCGAGCAGCAGTGACATCCAACACATAGCATTGTCACTACATGTATGTCAATCTTTTTCAGCCATCCTGAGCTGCTATTATCATGCTACTCACTAGCCGAGCTGGTTTCGCCCAGTGGTTAAAGTGCTCGCCCCGACCAAGGTCTGGCCGAGATCGTGGGCTCGAGCCCCGTGGCTTATGTGAAGCGCCTGAATAGAGATTAAGTTCTCTAGGGCGCTATACAAATGATTTATATACCTCAACTGCTCTCCTGATTCAGCTGTACCCAGGCTAGGTTTGGTTGGCTGGGACGGCTGTAATGTGATAAGGGTCACCGTCTGGGCCGAGGTCTGACCTGTAGGCGACCCCGGATACGCGACGACACTATGTAACATTGGCTTTTGGATACATGACGTTGGCCGGATCAGTCGTGGGTTTTGGACACTCTTGGTCGCACCCAGCTAGACGGATAGATGTAATGGCGTAGATAGATAGATGGATGGACGTCCGGATAGATGTCGAGCGTTCGACCACGATGCGGCCACCCACATAAGGCAAAGAGGGCCCAATGCCCGAGTGGGGCTGGAGATAAGCACGCTCACTGCTATGAATTGTTCGTGATGTTAGAAATTATATGGAACATTCCGCATTTCCCTCCTGCCTGTTGATCGTAGTCCCTCCTTCCGCGAGCTGGAGCCCTCGACGAGCTGAGATGTACAGCGCTAGTGATTCTCCATTACGTAAGTACTGTCTGACCAATGTTGCCGAGATTTGGTTTGTGAGATTAGCAGCTCCGTATTCAAGAGTTTCCTCTCGCGTTAGGGTCTAGCTTCGTGTTTCCTGCATACCCTTGTAGCCTAATGTAACCAGAGGCCCCGGTAGCTCTGTGGAGTTCCCCTGTTGTTGGTGCATCCAATATTTTTGTAAAAGGGTTTAATCAAACTGCCGCCCGTCTTGCCCAAGTTCAGCAACATGGCGAGTGGGCATCGTGACCTGAGTATGGTGGTTCGGTGCGGTGCGGTAAATAGTCTCTGCCCCTAGATTCCGCTACCAGCTAGGTGAAGTTTGGCTACCGAATGCGTACCAAAAGCCGCTTAGGCTTTGAGTGCACTATACAAATCTCTCCTGCGTAACGCTAAAATATTATTTGTGGCTCAGTGGACGGAGATAAATTACGTTGCTAAAACCGTATCATCATCTAGCATGCAGCAAGGGTTAGCAACAGTAACATTACTTATGCAGTGGTGCCTTGACTTACGGGTGTCCCAACTAACGAGGTTTTCGAGATACGAGTCTTTTGATTGAGTTTTATTTTGACTTAAGAGCTAAAGTTTGGGATATGAACCAGCTCCACATACCTCATAGCTAGTTGGCACAGCAAGCGCCACAGTGAACGCAACAACAGCCGCCAAGCATCCCGTGTCTCACTTGTTCACTTTAAGTGGTTAGCTCGTAGTGGAAGCATCAGTGTTGTGCTCACATTTGTGCTTGCAGTTATTTTGCAAACCTTCGTTTTGCCAGCCAGGGATCCGAATTATGTGATTGCGAAGGACAGTGCAGAGAAGAAGAAGTGGACGAGGTACATTAAATTGATGAAAGAAACTCTCAAACAACACGACCAAGGTCTTCGTGTAGTCGAGTTGTACGAGCTATACGAGCGTAGCATTCGTACGATCTGCACCATTCTGAAGCAAAGGGATTCGATAAAACCTGTAACACCAGCCTAGGGAGTTAAAATAATTTCTAAACAGCGGACATCTATCCATGAAAAAATGGAGGAGCTGCTGATAGTGTGGTTGACCGGAAAAAAACTTTCATGAGATGCCGTGACTGAGGCTATAATCTGAGAGAAGGTACGAGCTATTTACACCAATTTGCTTCAGCAGACCCAGGCACTTCAACGGACGAGCCATCAGACAAGCCGTTTAAAGCCAGCTCGGGCTGATTCGAGAATTCTATAAAGAGGACCGACATTCACTCCGTTGTCAGGCGAGTCAGCGAGCTCGGATATAAAAGCAGCTGGCGATTACCTTAAAACGATGACTGGAATTATAGCAGCAGATCGATGCATCCCTTGGAAAGTCTTCAACAGTAGCGAGACATGACTCTTCTAGAAGAAGATTCCAATGAGGACTTGTATAACGGCAGAGGAGAGGATAATTCCAGGCCACAAACCCATGAAAGATAGGCTGACCCTCGCCCTGTGTACCAATGCTAGAGGCGACTGCAAGATTAAGCCGCTGCTCCTTTCACCATCCAGAAACCCCAGAGCCTTTAAGTCACATCGGATTATGAAAGAAAACTGCAGGTTACGTGGAGGGCAAACTAGAGGTCATAGGCCATCAGGCTGTTCCTTGTGGACTGGGTAAGTTTGGTCTTTGGTCGAGACGTTAAGAAATATCTCCCTGAAATTAACATACCCCTGCAAGCTCTTCTCGTGCTGTATATGCTCACCCACCGAATCTCGAGCATGACATCCTCGAAAAGTTCAAGTATATAATGGTACTCCACCTTCCACCCAACGCAACCCCTATCCTGAAGCCCAAGGACCATCAGGAGATTTCTGATTTCTAGAAGCTCTTCATCAAGCACCTGTTCAGTCGCTGCTTTGAGGTGACGGAGAGCGAAAACCCCATCCTTCGAGAGTTCTGAAAGGACCACTACAAAGCGATATGCTTCGCAATTATCGATATGAACTGGCAGTGTGTTATAAACAGGACATTGAACTGTGCGTGGAAGACATCGTGGCCAGAGTTTGTGTCTGAAACGAACTTTGAAAGACTCAAACCCGAAGCGGCAGTGGCGGAGGAGATCGTATCCCTCAACGAGTCCATGGGCCTGGACATGGATGAGGACGACTTGAACGAGCTCAGCTAGGAGCACTCCGAGGAGCTGACAACAGAGAAGCTAAAGGAGCTACAGTCCCAGCAGCAGTCTCAGGTTTTGCAGGAAATAGGTGACGTGAAGGTTATCTCTATAAGTGAGATGAAGGAAAAGTTGATCATGTGGGAGACTATTTCAAATTTTATTCTAAAGAAACACCCAGTAAAAGTTGCAACTGTTCGTGCGACAGAGCTATTGAATGACACTTGCCAAACTTATTTCAGAAACATTCTGGAAGAGATGATGAAACAAACCTCACTGGACAGGTCTAATTGAAAACCCCTGCAGACAAAAGTGAAGTAAGTATGGCGATAAGGGCAAAGGTCAGCAAATAAGACTCAATTGTTCATTTCAGCCTTTCTCCTCCAACTCCGTCAGCATCTTCTAGTCGTATGATCTTCAAGGTAAAAACTGTACATTATTCTTCGTAAAACCGTTTTGTTGTACATTCTATTACATTTTTAATAAAATATTCTTCATTTATTAGTACATTTTTAATAAACAATTTGACAATAATCGCTTTATTTTTGGGGTCCAGATCGGATTAACGGTATTTTAATTCATTTCAATGCGGAAGATTGATTTGACATACGAGTATTTGAGTTACGAGCTCCGTCACGGACCAAGTTAAACTCATATATTGAGGCACTGCAGTAGTGCAAAAAACTGCATGCACGGTATGCCGACCGGTGAGTTCTTGTGGCTAAACCTTTGCACAGTTTCAGCTGCGTTTGTTAACATTTTTTCAGTAAATTGAAGAGTAGTGCTTAGCTGGCCGCTTTGTAGTGTCGGGCCGCGGAACAACCCTGAGTGAGACGCAGCTGATGCTTGGATCCCTTGGCGACTTGCTATGGTTGAGTCAGGGAAAGTCACGCTTGTCAGCAAGCTAGCGAGCAAATTCTAAAAGTAAATATTTGGTAATTACGGAGCCGATAGACTCCTGAGAGGCATTGTTCTCTCACATCTTCTCTCACGAGAACGACTTGGCACTGACGCCTCGAGGAGCGCCTCCTTAGCTCTCCTCTAAACCAGGGGTCGCATACCAGCGGGGCCAGAATCAGCACGCTGAAGGCGCCCGAAGCTGAAGGCGCCTGCGAAGCTCTTCGGCCTTTTAATAAAAATGATGCACCTCATTCTTCTCAGCAACGAAGGTGAGCAGCGCTTAAGGGTTTTTAGGTCCCCTCTACAGAAAAGTGCATAACATCGCTTAGAACGTCTGAAGCCCCTTCGTGATGGCGTGCCAACTAATAGGTTGACGTTGTAGGGGTAGTCTACAGCTTAGCGCCCGGAAGGTTGACGAGCGTGAATGAGGTGCAGCAAGCACCGATAGCAAAAGGAGTCACTGACCTCTCTACAGGATGTAATCGATCAAATTCGCAAGGCTCTTCACGAGCAGTACACGTCCGCGAGCCGGAGACGGAGGACACGTCCACTCACGACTCCGGGAGCTGAACAAGAGAGTGGCGGGAAAAGATCGCAACACTGGGTGGCCATTCAGTCAAGCCTCCACCCAATCAGCGGTAGGCTCCCGGCCGCAGAGACGTTATGCACTCCTGCCCTGTCAGGCTTGGGCGGGGCGACACGATGGCGATGCTATGCCCACAAAGGCTCCCCCAGTCACTTGGCTGAAACCGGTCACATGACATCAAACGATATCATCCGCAAAGCGGGCGGGAAAGCGTACGTGGCGCCGGAACCGAGTTTCGTTTGCCAGAGGCAAAGTAGTGGGATCGGGAGGCTCAGACGAAGGCGATTGCCCTGAAGTTGGCGTAGCTGATGTCCTCGGAGATGGTGCAGCCGACGGAGATTCCTGCGATGACGTGGGTGTGCCTGCCGCCTCTTCGATTTGGCTGTCCTCGACGTATGCTGGCTTCAGCCGGTCGATTGAGAAATCCATTCGGCGGCCGGCGACGTTAACGGAAAAAATGTTTTTTCTGCCCGTTCAAGCACAACGTATGGGCCATCGTAAGGTGGCTGAAGTGGTCTTCGAGCAGCATCGTAGCGTACAAAAACCTTGGCGACATGCTGCAGGTCGTTGGGAACGTAAAATGGGCGGGCCGAATTTTGAGGCGGTACAGCTCGGAGGCAGCGCATGTGCGTCGTGACAAATAGTGCAATGTTTGAGCTGTCGGCCGGTGCCTCGGGCGCACTGAAGAAACCACCGGGCAAGCGAAGGGTCTCCCCGTACACTAGCTCGGCTGCTGAGTGGCTGATGTCTCGCTTTTCAGCATCGCGGATTCCGAGGAGCACGAGGGGCAGCGCCTTTCACCATGAATGTGGCGGGCTACTTGCCACGAGTGCTGCCTTGAGCTGTCGGTGCAGGCGCTCTACCATGCCGTTAGCGGCCGGGTGGTAAGCGGTAGTTCGTACATGCCATATTCCCATGGCCTTCGTGAGTTCAAGCCACAGGAACGACTCAAATTGTCCTCCTCGGTCGGAAGTGAGCAACGCGGGGACGCCGAAGCGTGATATCCAACCGTCGACAAATGCTTGTGAGACGGTGGACGCGGAAATGTCGGTCAGAGGAGACGCTTCAGGCCAGCGTGTGAAACGATCGGATGAGGAAACGATTTCGTAAACGATCGGGCGATGATCGGTGAGCACCGAGAAAGCCCGGCCTTCCACAAAGTAGCGGAAATGTCGGATCGCAGAGTAAATAGCGAGAAGCTCTCGGTCGAAAGTCGAGTAGCGAGATTCCGCGGGTGAGAGTGTCCGAGAGAAAAGGGTAACGGTTTCCACGCCCCGTCCAGTAGCTGTTGCAGAGCAGCGCCGATAGCGGTGTCCGAGGCGTCAGTCGAGATTGAAATCGGTGCGTCGGGCGCCGGATGGCCGAGCAGTGTTGACTCGGTCAACGCAACTTTGCTTCGCTCGAAGGCAGGCGGCGGCGTCCTCTCGCGACCACGTGAGGTCGGCGTCGGCTTTTGGGCCGATCAGGAGGAGCACATAAAGCGGCGCCAGCAAGCTAGCACAGCTCAGGATGAATTGGCGGTAAAAATTGACAATGCCTAGGTAGCGACGAAGTTTTCGTGCTTTATCGGGTCAAGGGAAAGAAACGATCGACTTGACTTTTGATACCTGTGGTCGGAGGTCCTCCGAGGAGACATGGTGTCCGAGGTAATCAAGTGATGGAACACCAAAGACGCACTTAGATGGATTGATGATTACCCCATATTCCTCGAGGCGACGGAAGATTGCTTCCAGGTGCATGGCATGCTCGGCTTTGCTAACAGACGCAATTAAAAGATCGTCCAGGAAAGGAAAACAGAAACTAAGCCCTCGAGTTACCTGGTCGATGAAACGTTGAAAGGTCTGGGCAGGATTCCTGAGGCCAAAGCTCATTCGCTTGAATTGAAACAGCCCGAACGGCGTGATTACGGCGGTTTTAGGGACGTCGTCGGGATGAATGGGTATTTGACGATATGCTCCCACGGGATCGATTTGAGAGAAAACCACCTTGCCATGTAGAGCAGATGCTAAATCGTCTAGCAGCGGTACAGGGTAACAGTCGTGCTTGGTGATACGATTCAAAGCACGATAGTCACCGCAAGGACGCCAGTCGCCTTCCTTTTTGGGTACGAGATGGAGAGGACTGGCGTACTCGCTCTCCGACGGCTCTATTATTCCCAGCTGCAGTATATTGTAACGCCGAAGGCTCGGCGGGGTAAGCTTGACCTGCCGCTTACCTAGCGGCGTAGCCTATCGCCTAATGCCGTTCGGTGCGCGCCTACGCGCAATAAGCTGGCCGCCACGAAACGAGCGTTATTGGCTCTGACCTGCTTACGATTACTAAAGGGGGTCGCGAGTCCGCGGCGTGAATTGGAAAGCGAGACACACAGATTGGGGATTTTACTTAACTTTATTCGCAAGCGCACAAAGTCGCTGCGCGTCTAGTTCAGCTTTATCTCCACACTTCATCGCACGCTCTCAACTGCACCAACACTCTTGCGGAGGGAATACTCCTCCACACTAAGCGCGACCCGGACCCTAAACCCTAACCGGTGAACTAGGAATCCGTTCCCACCTGTGCCGAGGGAATACCCCAAACACGCCAACTTGCACACTCTTGCGGAGGGAATACTCCTCCACACTGAAGCGCGAACCGGAGTCTAAACCCTACGTGGAGAACTAGAACTCGGTTTCCACCAGTGCGGCAGGAATACTCCACACACGCCAACTACGCCTAGCTCGCGCCGGCAAATCCCTATGCCGAGACCCCGTGCTAGCGCGCACACACAAAACACGAAAGAAACACAAAATGCCAGCTCGGGCGCGATACGACCGTATTCGGCGGAGTCCACCGAATCCTCCAAGCGCTGTCTCGTCCTGTTCCGTCAATCGCCGGCGAACAGCCCGCCCTCCTCCCTCGCTTTCAGAGAAACGAGTCCCCGACGGCGTCGAGGCGCAGAGCCGGACCAAAGACAAAAGACACGAGGCAAAAGACGCAGAGCGAGCGTCGCTCGACTCTTAAATACTTGGCTGAGACAATCGGGCAAGAGCTTAGTGGTATTGGGCCCGACACCATGGCCCATTACGATGAGGAATTAATACCGGCACTAGGCCACTGGAATGTCCCGTCTGTCCAGCTTGAATGGCGAATGGGTTCCAGACGATTCTTTCTTGGAAAGAGGGAAGGCGGGGGTTGACAGGCCAGCCAACATCTATCAGCAGCTTCCGCGAGTATCGGACCAATTCTAAAGGCCGAATCGCCGCCGCTCCGTCTCAGAGCTTCCTGGCCTGCTCCTAAGCGCTTCCTCTCTAACCGCACTGACGCTCTTCTCTGGCTCACTGCTCCAGGACAAAGGGGCTCTAGCCCGCCGCCGAACAGCTCTTGTTCGCGCTAAAATTCAGCCAAAGCCAGCAGGGCGCTACAATATGCTCAAATTACACGAGAGCTGCTCTCAGGCGGTCTGGAGCCAGGCGTCGAAGGCGGGAGCGGGCAGGCTCGTGACGATGTGGTGGCAAACTGAATGCTTGACCGGTGCAGAGAGGTTTCCGGGTTAGGTGATGCTTGGGAATCGGCGAAGCAAAGCAGCGTAGTCGGCCCGTAGAGTCAAAGGGATGCAGCAGAGATGATAGGGCGTAATAGACGAAGTAAGCTCGCACCTCTTTCGAAGCTGAGTGCGACCGTCGTATAGTGAGCGGTGCTCGAGGTCTACGATGAGCCCGAAACGAGCAAGGAAATCGGCGCCGATGAGAGGGTACGAAACATCGGCTACAGAGAAGACCCAGGAGATACTCCGTCGAAACCTAGGCTCAAGTTGAGGAGTCGTGAGCCGTAGACTGCAATTAAAGAGCCATTGGCAGCCTGTAGATGAGACAGGGCCTCTCGGTAGCATTCGATGGGAGGACACTAACCGCCGAGCCCGTGTCAATAAGAAAGCGAATATCGGTGTCAGGGTCGTGTACGAATAGTAGGCGGCTAACTTCATTCCCCGGCTGCTGTGGCGCCGCCTGCGCTAACAGTCCGGGTTCCTGTTTAAAGGAAACTTGCAACCCGGTCGGCACTGGAAAACCTTGTCCCCAAATCGTGCGTGATAGAAGCACCAGCCACCATTAGGAGACCCCTGTCCTTGAGCACCAGCTCGCGGTCGGAGCTGCTGTCTGCTAGGGGAACTGCTACGAGAACGGTTGCGTCCCCGCAAGTCCCCGCGTCTATCCTGGTTGGTCCTGTGGGGTTCTTCTTGCAGGGCTAACACCTCAGCTTTCAGAGACTGTAACTCTGACGATGAGCAGTGCTGCTCTCGCTCGGATGTAGCCGAACGGGCGGAGGCCGAAGTAGCGGCTATCAGAGGCAGAGTCTGCCGTAACGTTACGGTGGCTGGTGTAACAACGGCTACATAATGTGCCGAGGCTTCCTGCATGCGGTCGGCCATTTCCGCTAGCGCGCTAAGGCTGAGCGTGGCGTCGCAACCGGATAGAACCGTCCGGACATCGACCGGTAGGCGCTGCAGGAACAGTTCGTGCAAAAGGACTTCACCGAACCGGTCACGTTCATCGCCTAGCAGCTGCCGTAAATGCTGGAGGAACTGACTCGGCGTGCGATCGCCGAGCGGCTCGCCTGCGAGAAGCCGGCGCAGACGCAGCTGCTCAGGAGCTGGACAACGTTGTAATATGGCATCGCGAAGTCGAACGTAGGGGTCCTCATCGGGAGGGTTTATTATGAGGTCGCGAAACTCGTAAATCGTCGGCTCGCCAATGGCGGCCGACGTCAAGTGGAACGTAGTTCTCTGGTTCACAATTTAAAAAAAGTTAAAGTTCGACTTAACGTGGGCTAGCCAAAGCGCCGGGTCGCTTCGCAGAAATTCCGGCAACTTCACATGGTGATAGGAATCCGCAGCGCCACTTTCAGGTTTAAGCCAAAGCGATTGTTCGGTGTAAGAATACATACTGTGTTCGTATCAGCATAAGGGTCACCGGTTTAGTTTTTCCCCTTCAATACAAACACTTCTCATAACCAATCTTCAGTTTAAAGTCAGTGGCCAAGCTCCAATAATTTCAGTGCATTGCATAATTGCGTTTTTAGCTCTTTGAAAAATGGAATCGATCGCTTGAGGAACTTATCCAGCTTTCTCGCGGAAGGTGCACCGCTCAAGCCCCGGTAGCCACGTCTAAATCAAGGATGTTGCATCCTTCAGGAGAAACAACTTAAGTTACGCGCTGGAGGTTCGCCGCCCGCAAGGCGTCTCGAGCCACTGTCACAGCTTCATAGCTCTGGAAGCTTGCCAGTCGCAAATAAGCTACCGAACTTTGGGAGTTAGTGGCATTGCGCCGGAACCCGGCAGTGTGCAAGAGGCACGCCGCTTCCGGGTCGCTTTGCCATCTGGGAGCTACAGGCCTCCAGCCCCCGGTGTGCGGACGACATTGCTACCCGGATAAAATACCCGAGCTCAAATCACTCTATTTTCATTGTTAGCATTGTAGAATTGATATCAGCAGTGATTTTCGAGAACAGTGATGCATTATGCACGCGCGGTCGTCATTAATTTACATCTAGAAGAAGCTACTAGCGCGAGTCGATCCGCTCGGTCAGTCTAACCGGACGCCGAATTAGACTACAGCCGTACCTTTGTAACCGAGTTTCAGGTGTCAGGGGCAATTCCAGCCAAGCCCACCATTGTCAGACCATCCCGCCGCTCGCCGCGCCGCTGAGCTAGGGTAAGACGAGCGGCCCTCAGGCTAGACCTCGTTATAATATCCCATGCAGCAGCAACAACAGGGGAACTAAACAAGTCTAAAGGGAGAAATCCTACACAAGGTAAACTATAGGTGCGCGAGACGACGAAGCAAGGGGTCGTACCCAGGTCCTTCAAATCGGCGATCGTTAGACGCGTATGTAAAAATGCCTGGATTAGATGCAGAGGTCCATGCAAACAATCACCCAGTTTCTCTTTTTACTTTCTGTCAAATATTCTTGAAAAATTGCTGCTAAGCAGCTTGTTGAACATATTGAAAATAATGCAATGTAAGAAACATTTAAATCAGGGTTCAAGAGGCAGCACTCCACTGAAACTGCTCTCCATGTTAAAAATGACATTCTACGTGGCAATGATGATGGGAATGTCACTGACCTATCTCTGCTAAATCCGTCAGCTGCCTTCGACATCATTGATGACGACGTTCTACTTGAACGAATGAACAACGATCGGTCTGGCAGACAAGGCACTGGCATGGTTTTAATCGTACTTATCTGAGCATGTTCGATCCGTGTCATGTTGGGGTCAGGTCTCACACACGAGAAGGGTCACCTGTAGAGTCCCTCAAGGGTCCGTCTTCGGTCGGTTGCTGTTATTCTTCATTTACACCCTATCTCTAGGAAAAGTGATTAATGCACATGGAAAAGGCTATCACTTTTAGGCTGACGATACTCAGTTGTATTTGTAATTCAAACCGTCGGAATCTGCTGCAGCAACTGATAAACTGAATGCTGGCCTTGTCGACATTCGATCCTGGATGTCGGAAAAATTCTTGAAACTAAATGACGATAAAACCAAACTGCTGCTCATAGGACACCTTAAGCATGTGGCTGGATAAAAATGATTTGCTCTTCTAATAGGTGATGCTGTAATGCGACCATCACCGTGCGCTCAAAATTTAGGTGTCGTTTTTCGACAGCAGCCTAAATTTGAAAAGCTTCATTCAGAAGACTGCGTCAACAGCTAGCCATTGTGTCCGATCCCTATCCAAGATTGGGAGGTGTCTTCCACAGTGGTTTGCAAAAAATTTAACTAGCTCCTTAGTTCTGTCTCGGGTTGATTATTGTAATTCCATTTGGCTTGGCTATCAAAGAAAGCAACCAGGCCACTGCAGCTGGCTATGAATGTGACTGCAAGGCTAGTCTTCAAGTCCCAGAGGTTTGAACATGTGTATTTTTTTCTAAAAGAGCTAGGATGGATGCCTGTTGAACAACGGATACAAAGCAAAGTTCTTACGCTGACCCACAGGGCCCGCCACGGCTTGGCTCCTCAATACCTAGCTGAACTGCTGAACCAGTTTCAGCCTCTTCGCGCCCTCAGGTCATGTATGGACAATAAATTAATTAGCTATTATTAATTAGCTAATTAATTAGCTGTTTCATTCCTCAATTTAAAGACCGTTGGCGACAGAAGCTTTAGCTCTGCAGGTCCTAGACTGGAGCTCGCTTCCACAATTCTTACGCAGCGACAACTACTCTCCTACTGCCGACTATGGCTCATCCTTTTCAGCGGTCCCGAGCTGCTACTTCCATGCTACTCACTACCTCAGCTGCTCTCCTGACTCTGCCATGCTTCCCACTTACTCTTTGTTGCGTGAGACGAAGTCTTTTTGCTACGGAATGCGTACCGAAAGCCACATAGGCTGTGAGTGGGCTACACAAAACTCTCATGCGTTACACCCACTTAGTCTTTGTGGCTTTGAGGAGTTACAGATGGAGATACATTACGCATTACATACAAGCGTGAACAAACGTGTTAGTTGGTCAGTCGGCTTCCGCACTGCCACCGTTGTACCGACTCCGTTCCAACAGTAAGAGCGTATGCCGTAAAAGATCCGGCTAGCTGAGTAACTGCTTGGTTAGTCGGAGTCAACATCTACAACAGTCGAGAGCTTCCGCCGAAAGACGCCAACTCACGGGGGGCCATGAACATGCTACACGGGAAACGCGAAATATACAATCACAACAACGAGCGTGCTGTCCAGCTCCGCTTGGGCCTTGGGCACTCGCTGCTTTACGTGCGTGGCCGTATTGCTGGAGAAGCACGCCTGCGCTTATCCAGGTGCATAATGTGAGACGCAATGCTGGAGTGAAGCTATTCACTAGTGAATGGTCGAGAAAATTGCGGTAGTTTAATAACGCAGCTGACAAACAGAATGTGGATCGTAACCAAATACGGGCAAAGAACAAGTAACAAACGGGTCCAATATATTGTAGTCCTAAATGATTACTATTGGCTGAGCAAGCCATAATACATATTAATCTTACTAGACTACTGGCTTTTCTTCCTGACCGCTCTCTGATCAGCCTGATCAGCCGTAGCTGGTGTGGCCTTGCCACAGGTATATTGGCTTAGGTACATCCAATCAGCTGTGGTCTGCAGCTCCAAAAATAGCCGGCTTCCTGAGTCAGTCAGTAATGCACTGCAGGTGAAAGTGAAATCGTCCGGCACAATGGCTGTGAAGCGGATTCAGCCAACACATAGCTCGGCAAGACCGGGAGCCTCCGACACAATGACTTACTCGGCCAACCTCCCTTACCCAAGAGCAACGGTAACCTCTCGTCACCACACATCCGGCCATACCCATAGGTCAGACCCCGGCCTAGCCAGTGACCCTTACCACATTACAGCCGTCCCGTCCCAGCCGACCGAACCTAGCCTGGGTACACCTTTATTATGAAGTAATACGTTCAGAAACGGTTGACGCCAGCCCACTTCTGATAGGCAGACTTATTGGATCAAGGCCATTAAGTCTCGGGCTATTTCTTCCTTGGAACTCTTATTTCCTGATTCCCGGACATTTTCCAGAGCCGACAATTGCCACAGGTTCCGGAAGTATTATTTCTCCACTTCCGAAAAGCTTTCATCTGCGCGGCGAATCCCAATCATTCCAGAGAGTGTAAAAATTAGTTTAGCAAAAACATGTCATAAGAATTTATTTGTCATCATTATGGTCACATTACAAATGCTAACATCTCTATAACCGCGTCGCACGTCTTTGTTTGGTCCGGCATGGCGACGGGGCAGCGAACACCGCTGCCGTCGGCCATATGGCGCCTTTTAAGTAGTTAATCTTGCACTTGGAATCTCACGATCGGTGTTTTTGTCTACGTTATATCGTGCGCTAAGTTGATATTGCATTACATTAAAGACTTGCGACGCGGTTATTAAGATGAACGTTTGCTGTGTGGCTATTGTTACCAATGGGGTGTGGGGCTTCCACGTCCGGTCAGAATCAGGCCAAAAACGCAGCGCTTGCAACGGCGCTAGTCTCAGCTGGCGCGCCATGAATACCGGTGATTCCTGAACGTTGTAGCATGGCTAGCTACTTGTAGGTGCTGCACCGATGCACGGAGGTACACCGCAGGAACACGGCAGCGACGAAGAACTCACAAACCTTAACATATCAAGTCCGTATCCATGTTGACAAGTCTATTTGACAGCAGCGAATTGTTACAAGCGTCCAACAGCGGCCCGCGACGTACATCGCGAGCTCTGTGGCCTAGAGCTCAAATCAGCTCCGATGCCAATGCCGAGTCTGGAATCGCCACTGCTAGCCTGTCTCAGGTGACGGTTTTTATACGGCATTGGAAATAAACAATCTATTAATCACGTAATCGTGAATCAGGCCAAAAACGAATCATCCACCATAAACCGGCCAACTTAGCTAGCGCTGCCATTTCACCATCGCTGGCCAAACGTGGTTCTGTTTGTATAATTATGACAAATAAATTGGCATGACCGCGAGATTTGGGTAAACTTATTTATATTCATCATGGAGTCAGTGGGACTCAATGTGCAAGCAAAAGTGTTTCAGAAACGGAAATTTGCTGCTTTCCGGAATCTGCGGCAATTTTCCGCAGTGGCAATTTTCTGCTGCGGCAAATGTCCGCTGTGGCTACAGTCCGCGCCTCATGCTTCCCTACTACGCTAAGCCCAAGGGCTTGGTCAGAGGTAACTTACTTGTGCACTTATCGTACTTATTCAGCAGCTGAAACTAGAGGGTATGCTAACGCGAGATGAACACACAGAATATGTGAAGAAAGGCAGTATTTAGACTGAATCCTGGCTTGACACAATTTAATGGCCCAAGTTCATCTCCTCGTCGTATGAAGTCTTAATTAATCCTGGCAAGTCGACGAGAGAGGGTCTGCTTTTCCATGCCTAATATCTATGCGGCTAGCTAGATATGCAAGGCAGGTCAGCTGTTCGTGCACCTGCAGCTTTGTTTTTGTGTTTTGATTGCAAAAAATGACACTATTTCAAAATTAAGTTTTAATTTTAGCACGCTTAAAAAATAGTGAAACTTATGAAACCAAAAGAATAATAATGCATTGTTTATTTTGTAGTGTGCTACCGCTAGCAGTACAGGTGTGGGGGGCTGGCTCAGCGCTCGGCGACGTTTGCGTTTGCTAGTTTCTTATTTCTCCCAGCTCATCCACGACGACCCAGCGGCACAGTCTCAGGGAAGAGGCAGCGCGCCTTATAGTGAATATATTACAAAGAATCTGTTACCACCTTCATCTCAGGTGCTCCTGTGGTAGTCACTTCAGCTGTACTTGTGTGCGACGGGTAAATCGCCGCTGAGATTGGTGCTGCTTCAGTGGATGTCACGTACTGTGGCGCACCTGGACGTACCTGTCCTAAGCGGGCTTTAGCTAAGTTTTTACGCGGTAGGTAGCAGCCGCTGGGACAGAATGGTGTGTCACTCGCTATTGCTGTCTTTGTCTGCAGGGCTTCCAGCCGACGCGGCAGCTGCCGTATTTGTTCGTTGCAGGGAGCTCGGCGGTGAGTAATGGGGACCGCGTCGTCCAAACTGCGGCGCTATCTTGAAGGCGGAGATGAGTATGCCGTGCTGCATTTGTACAATAACAACAAAGAGTTACAGAAGACGATGGACGTGAACGCTTCGTATGGCGAAGCGCACGGCCACAACAGTGCCGTCCATCTAGCGGCCCTTCATGGTATGGAGAAGGTTGTGAGGTATGCGTTCCTTTCGTTGGGCTGCTGCATCAAGTTGTTGGAATTTCAGTTTCTGAATTGTAATACCCACATCTTTGTATGAGCCATTAGAAGTTCGTGACGAGGTTCGAGCTGATACTTTGAATCTGTTACCGTTGGAACTTAACAAACCACAGATGCCAATAGGATTATCGATGGAAGTCTGTGAATTTGTAGAGCAATTTTGAGGCTATTCAAGTTTAACGTTACTGGGTTCTCTGGCTCTTAACGCCACGTGCAAACACTCCTGCATTCCAGTACCTACCGTTTAAGGCCTGTGTGTGTGTGTGTGTGTGTGTGTGTGTGTGTGTGTCAGAGCCTGTTTCGTAACAGCCGCATATGGCTTTCCATTGCGGTAAGCTGTGGGCACCCTGCAGAAGCATACTGTGGCCCTGGCTGTGCCTAGGTTTTCGTTTATGCCGTTATATCCCCTATTCCAGCACCGCCCATAGCATGCACATACTTGTGGTTCAACAGCCACCAGCGATGTGGATCTTGTGGTTTGTTCGATTGCGTATGAATGTTGCTATCGCAAATACTATGCTTGTCTCACGTGGGCTGAAAGATTCAGTATGACGTCACTCTTTGATTGTACTGGCGTCCCTATTCGAGTCTTAGTAGAACTATAATGCTTCTTATTATAGATGCCTCAGTGAGCTCACCAGAATGGGTGACCCATTAAGTGAAGGGACTAGCTTAGTACTCCTGCCTTATCTAGTAGCAAGTCGGACACCTCAGCGAAGCAGAAACTCGTGCTTTCGTTCATGCATGTCTTCTTTGTGAACTATAAGAGTATTTTTCATGAATACTGTGTCAGCATTGATGATGATGATGATGATGATGATGATGATGATGATAGTAATTAGATGATAATAATAATAATAATAAGGTAGGCATTAGTATGGCACCATAAGAGGACACATTTTTTCTAGGCACTTATCCTGTCAAGAAAGCTGTTGATTGATTAGTCATAGCATGCACGGTGTCAGCACTAACAAACTCTCACTCAGATCGAACAATTGCTGTGTGAAACGGGTGGATTTTTGGCTTATTTTTAAATGTCAAGTGAGAAAATGCCATGCCGTCCACAGGAAATGAGTTCCAAGCTCTGGGAGGATACGAACTAAATTCAAGGTCTCCAAAGGATTTTAGGCTGCTTAGAAGCATAGCTAAACGACTTGAGTCAGAAGAGTGGGTAGTATGATACCTAGCCTGATTGGAAAATAGTTCGAATACCTAGACCAAAGCAAGATAATGAAGGAACCTAAAAGGGACTGACAAAACCTTGAAGTCAATATGCTGCTTGATTAGGACCAAGTGCAGGTCGATGAGAGGTGGTGAAATGTGGCAATAACGGCACCACAGACAAGCCTTGCTGCTGATTTTCACCCCAGCTGTTGGCACCTTATTACACAGACCGGAGGACATGCGAGTAGTGAGCAACGGAAGTCGAGACAGAATGTCACAAATGCAAGGGCCAGTTTGAATATGAATGCAATGTAATCCCTGTCTGTAACTCTACCGAGCCAAAAAAGCTAAGTGGGTGCTAGGCAAGGAATTTTGTAGAGCCACTTAAAGCCTAAGCAGCTTTCGGTGCAAATACGGATTCACCTCACTCACCAAAGATAAAGTCGGAAGCATAGCTGAATCAGCAGGGCAGTCGAGCGAGTGACTAGCACGCTGCACTGGTTTGGCCCAGTAGTTACTGCGCTCATATCGACCAAGGTCAAGGTGAATGCATTTGATGACCGAGGTAGTGGGCTGGAGCCCCGTGGCATATGTGAAACACCTGAATAGAAATTAAGTTCTCTTAGGGTGCTATACAAATGAATTATATATATGGTGTGTGTGTGTGTGTGTGTGTGTGTGTGTGTGTGTGTGTGTGTGTGTGTGTGTGTGTGTGTGTGTGTGTGTACATGCATACACTTCTCGCTGACCTGCACTGGCTACCAGTCAAGCAACGGATTGACTTCAAGGTTTTGTCGCTCACTTTTAGGTTCCTTCATTCTATGGCTCCAGCCTATCTGTCAGATATACTACCCTATCAGGCCAAGCATCGTACCACCCGCTTCTCGGAATCCAACAGTCTAGAAATACCTCATACAAACCTTAAATCCTTTGGAGACCGTGCATTTAGTTCGTATGCTCCCAAAGCCTGGAACTCCCTCCCGACCTGCGTCAAAACATCCCCTGACCTGACCACATTTAAAAGGAACCTAAAAACACACCTATTTAGGACAGCATTTAGTGGGTCCCTGTGATTCGTCTTTGATGTGCTTATTCGTGCTGACACTGTGCATGCTGCCACTAACCACATTTGCATGCTGATCCTGTGCATGCCACCCCTAACCATATTATTCATCTCGTTTGTTTTTCAAGCATGATTTTACTTACCATTCAATTGCATTTCACTTTACAGCAAATGTAAAGCGCCTAGAGAGAGATTGAGTTCTCTGAGGGCGCTTTATCAAGTGAATTATTATTATTATTATTATTATATAAACACATATACAGCTTGGAAGTTATCGCTCAGGACGGCTGTTTTGGATGTGCCACCGTCGGCAGCAGGAGAGTAGATGTCGTCGCGTAGAAATTGTGGAAGTGAGTTAGAATGACGCACAGTCTAGCATCTGCAGAGTAAAAGCTTCTGTTGCCAACGGTCTTTAAGCATAGGTATGGAAGAGCTAATTTATTGTCCATACCGGACCTGAGGGCACGACTAGGCCGAACCTGTTGCAGCAGTTCAGCTAAGTTTTGAAGGAGCCAAGCCCTGGCAGGCCTTATGGGTCAGCTTAAGAATTGTACTCTGTCTCTTATTAATCAAATGGCAGCTTTTGCAGCTCCTTCAGCAAAGGAGAGGCATGATCAAACTTCTGGGATTTTTTTTACTAGCCTTGCTGCTATATTCATCACCAGCTGCATAGGCCTGATGGCTTTTTCGGTAGCCCAGCCAAAATAGAATTGCAACAATCCAGCCTTGACAGGACCAGGTAGCTAGTTAGATTTTTGCAAGCTACCGTGGTAGACAGTCCCTAATCTAGATACTGATCGGACGTGATGGTTAGCTGCGTAGACAGTCTTTAGGAAGTTGTTAGAGGTCACCTAAATTCTAAGCACCTGGTGGGGGTGGCACAAATCATAGCCTGCTAGAAGAGCAAAGTCTTCTTGTTCAGCTGAATACTTGGGGTATCTTATGAGTAGCAGTACAGTGTTATCATTGTTTATGTGGTTACCCTGTCTAAGCAGACCCGAGTTTTTGCAATGTTGTGCAGCTGAAAGAAGGCAGACTTGACTGTTGAGTTGATGTGGTCGTCTAATAACGGAACGAATCATGTGGACACACTAATTGCTGTGATAAATAGATGTATTTTTAGTTTTCCTAAATGTTGTCAAGTCAGAGGATGTGCCGTCAGTCGGAAGTGAGTTCCAGACTTTGGGAGCATGCGAACTAAAGACACAGTCTCCTAAGGATTTGAGGTTCGCACGAGGTGTATGTAAACATTTAGATTAAGAAAATCAGATGGTACGATGCTTAGGCTGGTGGGGGGGGGAGTAGATCTGATAGGTAGCTTGGAGCCAAAGAATGAAGGGAGCTAAAAGTGAGTGACAGAACTTTAAAGTCGATCGGCTGCTTCACTGGGAGCCAGTGCAGGTCGGCGAGAATCGGTGTGATATGGCAACTTTGACGGTCATGACAAAAAAGCCTAGCTGCAGAGTTTTGCACTAGCTGTAAGCACCTGATTTCACAGGCCTTTAGACCTGCTAACAGTGAGTTACAGAAGTCGAGACGAGATATCACAAACGCATGGACCAATTTTAGCTAAGTTATGCAGCTGAAAGTAGGCAGACTTGACTGTGGAGCTGACGTGATCATCTAATGAAAGGTCACTGTGGAACAGGACACCTATATTACGTTCGACAGGAGATGTGCTGGCGGAGCCGATTTTAAGTGTTAGGGTTTCCATTTCCGAGTAATACTATGTTTGCCCATAACTAGTAAACTGATTTGATCGACGTTCAATTTAAGAAAGTTCGTTGCCATCCAAGTGCCTATGTTAGCAATGCATGCAGTGGAGCAGTTAAGAGAATTCGATGTGCTGGGGGCTGGGAGGGATAAAAACAAAGGTATAACTGAGTGTCATCTGGATAAAAGTGAAAGCAAAAGATTGTGCTTGACGATTACATCTTCAAGAGGGAGAGTATTAATTTTGAACAGAATTGGCTGTGGAAGTGACAGTAGTTATATTAATAGCAGTATACGGTTATACAGTTGTTCTCTAAGAGAGCTAAATCTCTTAGTGGGCACTTTAAATATGCTGAAAGAAATTATATTAACTATTAATAATGAAAGTAATTAGTCGTTTGTATAGCACCCAAAGAGAACCAATCTATATTCAGGTGTTCTACAGCTAACTATAAGAGAAACAATAACCAAGGATTAATGCCAAAGCAATGTATTATGCTTGGATGAATGACAAGCACTCAAGTATCATGTTAAGGACATGGCTACACTGGTTGACTAGGGCCACAGCTAAATGAACAAAGACACCAGTAAGTGTTTTATCGGTAAGCTGCAGCAAAGGACCTAAAAGTGAGTGTCTTGACCATTAAGTCGATGCACTATTTGATGGGAAACCAGTGCTAGTCAGTGTGAAATGGCTTAATGTGATAGCTGCAATGTTCAAGAAGACTATCCTAGCTGCCGAGTTTTGCACCACCAAGTTTAGCATTTACTTACTTAGGGTGGATACTTACAGAGGGTATTTAGATGAGGTATCACAAGTGCGCAGAGTAACTTAGCCATGGTGCCTTTACTTACAAAGGTTCAAGCAACCCGAACTGTTTACACCCTGGCAATGCTTATGCCTTCAATGTTGTTCCTTAAAGCTACGAGAGTGTTTTTCTTTGGGCTATATAATTGATACAGCTACTCCAATGGAGTTTGCATTATGAAATGATTACCATCCGCCACCTCTAATCACCGTGTCTTTTTTCGTATAGCATCATCGACTTCACCATTTCGTAATCGGTTTCATTATCTCAGTGGTTTAGGTGCTCGCATAGTTAACTTAGTTTATGACCGAGGTCATGGGTTCGAGCCCTGTGGCATCTGTGAAGCGCCTGAATGGAGATAAGTTCACTTAGGGTGCTATACAAATGAGTTAAATACAAATGAATTATATATAATGTACCTTTCCTAATAATCATCTCTCTGGTTCTAATTGTAAAGATCTAATGTGACTGAGATACAAGGCTGAAGTAGGTGCACAATCGAGAAAGTAACCATCAAAGAGATAGCTGTAAACGATGGCTAGTAAGGAGTTGGAGCACTGGTGCCTCTGGATAAGACAGCCTGATGATAGGACAGCATTGTTTACATGTGGGTGGCAGAATATCTCTCCCTATTTGGGTGTACCATGCTGGTCTGGCCCAGTGGTTGAGGTGCTTGCCTCGAGTCAATGTGAATGTATTTGATGACTGAGGCCATGGGCTTGAGCCCGTGGCATATGTGAAGCAAGAATAGAGATTAAGTCTCCTCAGGGCGCTGCACAAATGAATTATTTTTCCATAACTTTTACATTGCAGTTTAGATGAAATCTACAGAGAATGTTTCAGGATGACTTTTAATAAACCTAAACTAAAACCTAAAATTAATTTTGTGTATTTGTCATGCTCTGTATGTGCATGCCATTCACCAGGTGCTCACAGAGGGGCTTTGGCTTCTCCCATTAACCTGCACTGAAGAGCTATTGCCATTATACAATGGGAGCAACAAGCTCCCCGGCTTGTGTGCTGTGCTTTTGCTCTCGCTCTCCGTTTTGATTCTTCTCTATCCTCTCTTGCATCTTTTGCAGACATATGCCCGTGATATGCAAAAGTTTGCTAAGGAAGTTTTTTCACCCGTGTGAACCTGTTGTCGCAGTGTGTGTACGTGGGTGGCACCACCTTTATCTTGCTTGACCCAGCAGCAGTACTGACACCACCGATAATGTGTGCTTCCTCCAGATATAGGGCATCGAGGTGATGCAGCAATGACATGGTTTAAATCGTACCTGTCCGACCGTGTCCAGCCTGTGCCTTATGGGACAGTCGGTCTCATCAATCAGAGCCTGTCATCTGCTGAGTTTTTCAAGTGTCGCTTCTTGGCCACTCCCTACTCTCTATATCTCTGAACCGCCCGTGGAGTAGGAATGCAGACCCATGGCATCGGCTATAATGATAATAGTAATAACACACTTATTATTATTATAATAATAATACACTTATTATTATTACCGATGCTATGGATCTGCTTTACCTATCCACAGGCGGTTCAAGCCTTATACACCAATGCAGCCCAGCTGCACTTATTGTTCTAACCTTCCAAGTCAGCTGCAGCAGCGATAGATAGACTGAATTACAGACATTAGGTTTTGGATGTCAGCCAACTCCCTTGCACCAAGTGGCATTGAGCCTGGTGCCCTTTAGCACCTCCTTTCTGGCTTTCCGTTTTACTCATATGCTTCTACTTGCTATGAATCCACAAAAAACACCTACGGCAGGCTTACAATTTCACCTTTAGCCTGCAGCAAGGTGCTGATTCTTCTAGTTTCTTGACTGTTCTTTGTCAACCGTGTTTCATTTTGACTTTGTTGCATGAGATGAAGGTCATGGTTTCAAAGTACTCACAGAGAGCCACTTTAGCTTTGAATATGCTCGAGAGAGAGAGAGGGAGGGGTGAGACAGAGAGAGAGGGAGGGGGAAGACAAGGGGTAGAGGAGAGAGAGAGGAGAGAGAGAGAGAGGAGAGAGAGAGAGAAAGAGAGAGAGAGAGAGAGAGAGAGAGAGAGAGAGAGAGAGAGAGAGAGAGAGAGAGAGAGAGAGAGAGAGAGAGAGAGAGAGAGAGAGAGAGAGAGAGGGAGAGAGCACGAGTGCACAAAGTCTGATGAGTCCTCTTGGCTATGCAGAGTTTCAGACGACCTCATATCTTCCGTAGGCATACCTATGGACCCATGACCATATAGTGATGCTTTCATCGGGCAAACCTACTGCAGTTGTCATCACACAAGATAAAAAGCCACAGTTCAATCAAGAGTGAGAGGGGATGCCAAAGCGAGACATGTGTTGTGTGCACATTATTCATGTTGCAAATAGATATTGCAATAATGCCACTGCAGACGTATTTTGGTGTAGTTGTATTTAAAACACCGTTGTTGCACGAAAGAGTCTTAATTTGTATTGCTGGACTGTTCGAGTGAGACTGTTCGACTCCATCATCTGGCCTGTTGTAATCGCAATTGTCTTAGTTTTCTTTGCACATTTACTCAAATGCACCTTTACTCACCTTTACTCACCCAATGCACCTTTACTCACAGTGTGCAAGCTTCCTATCAGAAGTAAATCAAGTATTTTTACATTAATGTATCTGCTGTTCTGAGGAAGCCTTTTAACAATCTTTGATGAGGGTCCTACTACTTGTAGTGGTTTGCTTTTCTCTGTTAGCCAATTCATGGTTAGGGGTGGCATGCTGCCAGTGAAATATAGTGCAATTGATGGACTGCCTATTCTTACCTCACTTATAGCAACCCGAAAAAATGGTTTTTACCACTTCGTATAGACAGACATTTTATAACATCTTATCAAGACGAACTGAAAATCACTGTCCTAGAATTCAAACTGACTTTTTTAGGTTCACATGAAAATGGCAATTGAATGACAAAAGAAGGCAGACTTGACTGTTGAGTTGATGTGGTCGTCTAATCACACAACGAATCACGTGGACACACTAATTGCTGTGATAAATAGATGTATTTTTAGTTTTCCTAAATGTTGTCATGTCAGAGGATGTGACGCCAGTCGGAAGTGAGTTCCAGACTTTGGACTTTTTTCTTAAAGGAGGGGATTGCTTGCTGTTGCGGTTGCCTGCAGCCAATGATTGCTGGGGAGTGAATAGCATAGTTCCAGCCAGCCCCTCAATTTTGTAACAGATCTACCATTGCCCCCCTCCTCCACCCGGCTACTGTGTGTAGTATGCCAAGGGGGGGTGGGGAGTTGGTGATGGCCGAGTACTTGGTGCTGTGATCGATCGTATCACATGCATCTTACGATGTATCTTGCATGCTTACATCTCTGCTCGTATATCTCGAGATATGGACAGTCACCACTTGGCTCAATGTGCTCTGTAGGGTTGGCGGTCATCTTGGCAGCCATTACAGCATGGGTTACTTCAAGATTTAGGCTTTGACTCCTTCTTTTTATTATCTCTCTCCCACCGATGTCATAATGAAGCCCAAACTTGCCTTTCATTTCTATGCCGATGATACCGGCCTCTACCAATTCTTCGACCCTTCTAAGCCTTGTGCATCATTCGGCTCACTTAAATTCCCTCACTGCCTGCATCAACGATATTCATTATCGGACGGGTACCAACTTCCTGAAGCTTTACGATTATAAGACCAACCAATAGCCATCGGCAAACCTAGTCTCACACGAAAGTTGTAAGACAGCCCACAAGATTAGTTCGGATAGCATTGCTCCCATGACGTCTACCCATCATCTGGGCTACTATTCCACAAGGACTTGTCATGAGTAATTTTCCTTCATGGTCAAGTCGGCCCACTGTAAACCAAAGAACATCCCTAAAATTAGGGCATGCTTAGTTAAGGCTACGCCAGCTCAAATGGTTCAAGCGTTTGTGGTGTCGAGACTAGATTATGGCAATTCTCTTTATTTATCACTCTGGCCTGTGCTATTAATCTTCTGCAACTGCCGCACAAATCAGTGGCTTATCTTGTCTATCTTCAAAGGCAGAGCATCACCCCACTTCTATCTGAGTTTTTACTGGTTCCCTGTCAAGCAGAATCAATTTTAAGATCTCAGAATCATATACTGAAGTAGAGTCTCCGTGGTTGTTTTGATCGATTGCAGTATTTGGTAATATTTATCGCTAAGTCTTTCTTGAGATTCAGGCCCTAAGCCATTCTTAATAGCTTAGGCCATACCTCAACAAGAGACTTCAGAAGATTGACGTCAACGAATGACAGTCATCCGAGGAGCTTCTGAAGTATGGGAAAGGGTAACTCCAGCGATCGATGCTTGGTCGACTTCTTTTAATAATTTATACTCTCCCTGAGGCCGATGTAATGACCCTTTTAACTTGCTTACTGAATATATTGCTGACATTCGCACTTGGATGGCAACAAACTTTCTCAAATTTTTGAATGACGATAAAAAACATACTAGTTTTGGGCAAACCTAGTCTTAATCAGAAATTAGAAAACCTAACTCAAAGTTGGCAGGGCCAGCATACCTCTTGTAGCATCGGCATGCAACCTTGGTGTCCTGTTCTGAAGTGACCTTTCACTAGATGACCACATCAGCTTCACATTCAAGTCGGCCTATCTAAGGTCTGCTTAGACAGGGATATCATATCCAATCGATCTCTTCATTTTTGACTTCCCATCTCGACTTCTGAAACTCTCAATTCGAGGGTCTTCAGGCGGCACAATTAGGAGCTTAAAGTTGGTGTGAAACTCAGCAGCTAGGCTTGTCTGTCGTGAACGTTGCAATTGACACATCACTACAATTATCACCTGCATTAGCTTCCTATCAAACAGCATATTGGCTTCAAGATTTTCTCACTCACTTTTACGTTCCTCTATTTTCTTGCCCAAGCTTAATTTTTTTTAGCTCTGCATCTAACTAACTTCAAATCCTTCGGATACCACGTCTTTAGTTTGCACTTCCAAAGCCTGGAACCAGACGTGACGTCTCGAAATTCCCCTACCCGACGACGTTTAAAAATAAGCTAAAACGCACATGTTCGTCACAGTATTTTATGTGTCCTTGTAAATTGTCTTCTGTATGCTAATGCATTGTGGCACTGCATGTTATCACTCTGCAATTTACATTCTCTCTTTATAGCATATGTCAAGTACCTTGACATTGATTTAGTTCTCCTATGGTGTTATATAAATGTCTTGTTATTATTAAAGTTATTTTATTATTATTAAGTTCCTCAGCCTGGCTTACAGGTTACCGCCTTCAGTGGCACCTATCTATTGTTCCGCCTTCAGTTGCACCGATTCAGCCTACCTATCCGACCTCCCTGCTCCTCCAGTGTGCTCTCACACCTTCTGCATGTCAGTATATGGTCATCTCCTCGTCGCTTGCACTAGAGGATAATCTCTTGGTAATCGAATGGGCCTTCAGCTCGTATATGCCGAAAGTCTGGAACTTGCTTCTGCTATGGTCACTACTTGCAAAGGATCTTACATATTTAATTCTCAGCTGAAGACGCATCTATTTCGGTCTACTTTTTGTTCCCCCAGTGAATTTTCTTTACCTGTTCCGATGTGTTTTGTGATCACGCACGCCTGTGCATGATTCAGTGCATACTACTAGCCAGAGGTCTTACTAACCAGTGACCGTTAGTATGTTAATACTTGCTTTAGCATGCTGGCTTAAGGGCAACACTTTTTGCGTTTGCGTGCTTGATACCATGAATGCCTTGAGTATCGATTCTCTTGCAGCAAATTGTAAAGCCTATGTATAGTGATCAAGTTCTCTCAGTGTGCTATATCATACTTGCTGTTATTATTATTATGGTCTAATAAGTATCTAGCTGAACTGCTAGCCGGATTTATAAGGCATCCACAAGAGATAATAAAAAGGGTGTTTGGAAGCGGTCTGACTACAAATTTTTGTTGCAGGTATTTCTTGCTGTAGCTCTCACCAAGAATAAATAAATAAATAAATAAATATTAGCTGGTTCAACAGCCTCTTTTGTATAGCAACAGAAGAGCCTTTACGGCCATCACCACCGCTTGCAGTGGCAACAAAGGATTGCCCACCGCAGGATTCGAACCCACGTCCTTGGTCCCGAGATCGTGAAAGCTCACTAGGTAAGGCGGTTGCTTTTCACGACCTCGGCCCCGAGGTCGTGAGTTCGAATCCTGTGGCGAGCAATCCTTTATCGTCACTGCAGGCGGTGGTGATAGCCGTCAAGGCTCTTCTGCCGCTATATAAAAAGAGGCTGTTAAATCGGCCAGTATTTTTTCTTCTTACTTATTGTGCCACCATGGCTCACCGACTATACGAAGGTTATTGCTGGGAAGTCTCCCTCTCTCTCTCAAATCTAATGCATTCGCTGTGCGTTTGGTAACCAACTGACAAAGTCGTATGTCCCCAGCAAAGAGAAAGTGATAAGCAGCAGAAGCTGAAGTCTTTGAATTGATGTAGGAGGAATAAGGTCGGTGCTACAGCCCCAAGTCCAGGTAGTAGCGTACAAGTATAGCAGAGGATTGCTGGAACGTGTGTGCCAAAGTCGGCTGCAGGAGAATGAATGACTCTGGGTCAGAATTGTGGAGGCAGGCTCTACAGCCTAGGGCAAACAGAGAAAAGTCTTCTGTTGCCAACAGCCTTTGAGCAAACGAATGGTGCTGGTAATTTTATTGTCTTAAGAGGACCTTAGGGTATGAAGAGGCTAAAACTGGGACAGCAGTTTAGCTAGATAAGAAGAAGCCCAGCCCTGGAAGGCCTTCTGAGTCAGAGTAAGAATTTCGCTCTGTGTACATACTAACCAGGAAACATTGCAACTGCATCAGCAAAGGCAACACGCGACTTTTTAAATTTCCAGTATTTAAAGACCAATCCAGCTACAATATTCATTACTTACTTTAGAGGTTTATGGCTTTTTTTGGCAGACACGCCAATACTCATTGCAGTAGCCTAGTCCAGAGAGAGAGAGAGAGAGAGAGAGAGAGCCAGGGAACCATTAAGATCGTTTTTCATCTGACCTATCAAGTAGTCCTTAATCTTGATGTCATTGTGATCGAACATGATGACTGGCTGTGGAGACGGTCTTCTGAATGAAACTTTTCAATGTCATTCTAGGTGTCATCTAACTTGCAAGCACTGGTCAGACCCCACTGGGGTGTCATTTGCAGCTATGCATCGAAGTTATAGGCCAGAATGTTGCAGCCCGTCTATAAGTCCAGAAAAGGTTCATGACCTTTAGGAAGGGGACCTGGATCCACAGGAGTTAATGGACACAGGCTGTAAAACCATGTTTTTGATAGGATGTGCACCGTGTTAAGGAAAGCCATTCACAGTTATGCCAGGTTGGATGTATCTGGCCTACGTTTCACTATCATGCATATAAGTACGATGATATTCGTCTCTATTGACCTGTTCCCCACTTTGCTTATGCTGTCTGCATTGGCTGTCGATGAACGTTTGTATTGGCCTTCTGGCCCCCTAAAGCCAAGTAGCTAAGCTTTTTCTTCCATCCTTTTACCCTGGTTTTGCTTTTGGAAGGTACTGACATTTAGAAGCACTTGCACGTGTTAGCTGGCAGTTCTATGCCTTGTTTAATTGATAGTTCTTGCTTAACTTGCATGCAAGACCGGTAGCTGAAAGCAAGCTAGCGCATTGTTACTAGGGTTATGCCAAGGTTAGTGTACAGCAGTGAATTGCAAAGGCTGGAGCTCATAGTAGTAGTCCTAGTGGTAGCAGCAGGACGTGCAGCTACGATTTAATGCACCGAGGGTCACTCGGGTCAGGGTTTCAGAGACCACTTGGGACTGAAGAGCATCCGGTGGGCGATGAAGCGAGAGCTCACAATTTTGTTGAATGTGCCAAGTACTTGGGTAACCACAAGATGTAGAAAAAACGTATTAGTCCGTACATTGAGAATGGGAAACTGACGATCTCACATCACAGGTGAGATCTGAATACCCTCTTTGTGTCAGTTATGGTGCAACTTGCAAGCACTTGCTATCTCCTGAAGAGTTGTCAGCTAGCCACAGTTGCTGTAGACACTTCTTCTTGCACCATCGACTGCTGGGACTGTTTTAAACTCATTGAGTCATCCACACGATAAGAATAATAATAATAACAATAGCCGATTCAACAGCCCTATTTGCGTAGCAGCATAAGAGCCTTGACGGCTATCACACCAATTGCAGTTTGCAATAATCGCCTAATAATAATATCGTATCGTAATAATAATCGTTTGCAAGGATCGCCTACTGCAGGATTCGAACCAATGACCTCGGTCGTGAAGAGCAAGCCTCTTACCTCCTCGGCTGTCACTGCACTCGTGATGATTATCAGATCGCAACACAAGGCTATTGCTCGTTTGTCTTGAATCGGTTTAGCATTGCTGTTCCCATTTCCATGCACGTGCTCTCGTAAGAGCATGCTTGCGTGCATACACACACACTTACACACACACTTACACACACACACACACACACACACACACACACACACACACACACACACACACACACATCTGTTTATTCGAATGATAGTTTGCTTTTTGCTGGCCGGTGAGCAAATAGCGTCTTTCAGCCCCTAAGACCGGAAGAAGGAAGGTTGAAACACAAAAGCTTTATGGCAGCCCGTGAATGAGAGTGTCACCAGGCACCTCTTCAACCTTTTTGACGACCCTGCTATCTGGTTCGGGTCAGAGTTCTTCCCCTTAAAACGCTTTTGGCTATTCTCACACTATGACGAAAACTACCATAAGAAAGAATAGCAAATTGACCGCATCAAGCTGTTTTTTGTGAGCAATATGTGAGCTTGAAGAATGACTCTTAGTGAAAATAATGAAACATTAGCAGTATCCTAAGCACACTAAACCTTTGTAGGCAGATTACGTATTCTGGAAATCAAATGCATCGATTGTGAATGGTGATTGCATCGACTAGAACAGAGAGTGCAGATTGAAAAAAGATGTGGACCAAGCACAGATCCGTTACTTTGAAGGCTTCTTGGATGACCTTTGGCCTTTGAAATATACACCCTGAAATCTTCCACTATTGAGATTAGACCTAACTAACACACTAGATTAGGCCCAAGCAATTGCAGTGCAATGCCAGTAATTTTCAGGTGAGATTAGGGGCACTCAAGAACGAGTTGCTGATTAATGGCGGTCCTTAGCTTTCTACGTAATGCTTGGACAAATTACAGGTTGCAGATGCTGATCACTAAACATCAGGGTAATACAAATGTACACCTATGTCAATCTGTCCTCTGAAACCTAGAACAGTTATTAGTCTTCCTTATATTGCAGTCTTTGGTCTGTCAGTGCTTTTTTCAATTTTTTGTGCGCATTTTGTGCACAATCCTGTTTCTAGCACTGTTCTCCTTCATATATTTGAAGTGGTGGTGACAATAAAGAATTATCACTATTGTTGTCGCTCGTGTTGTCGGCATTGTGCATCAGTGGTTATATTTTTGTCGCCAGCTTTAGTCGTCTACCTGCTTGGCATCTATGGATCATTGCGTGATCGTGCTTCTCTTTTTTTTTATAGAGTGTTCTTGTATGTGCTTGATGGTGACCCCAATAAAGCAAATGGCAGTGGTGAGACTGCTCTTCACTGCTTGTGCATGGGTTCCCCAAGGCGTCGCATGGATCCAGCTGCTCAACGACGGAGACTGGCATGCTTGAAACTGATGCTTCAGTGGCATAGTGTGAAGGTCTCGAATTCTAAACACGAAGGCATTGACCTGGCTGCAGTTGATAAGGTTGATTGCCGTCAAGGCGTTTCGAATCAATTTTCCCTGGAGATCGGTGTATGTACCCTATATTGTTTATTTGTATTTTCTTTTCAGAAAGAGAATACGGCACTTCATTTTGCTGCAAGTTCAGGCCTAGAATCATGTGTTCAGGTGCGTGTTCAAGTTCTTATCTGTCGGTGAAGACTGAGGTGGTGGCATGGCAGCAACGGCTGCAACAGCAGCAGAGGCTGCTACCATAAGTAGTGGCAACGAGAGCCGACAGGGTGATCGTTGAAGAAGTAGTGAAAGTAGTAGAGCGATATAGGCATCTTGATATAGATTCTCTAGATGGCTGCTCGGATTTATGTGTGTCCTGTGTTCATTAGTCATTTAGTATTCTCTAGTCAGTAGAGGCAGAAGGCACCAAAATCCTAAGGACTAATGTCTCTTTCTCAGAATTGCAAGCCAGTCACTTTGCTACTCCGGGTGGGCACCGAGGCTGGGATCCATTACAACCACTTTCCGAGAATTCCGTGTCAAGTGGCATTGCTCGCGACCGGCTCAGTAGTGGTTTGCCTTTTGCCCATATTTGCCAAAAAATCTTGCAGTTACTAAGATTTCATGCATTTGAGCTTCAGCTTGTCATTAAGTCCTCGCAATGTATGCCGAGTGGCCTGAAGATCCCACCTTGCATGTATGCCTGTACTGGCAACCTTCTGTGGGAAGGGACATCGTTCCAGCCCTGGTGTGCCTAGGTGCACATATGCAAATATCATCGCCTGGTTTCACTGCGATACTGCTACAGTAAATTATCTGCAAACTCTATGCAGAGAATCTGAGTCAGCAAGAGCCAGAGAATAGCTTGAACTGCCATGCTTACCATACCTGACAGAGAGAGGGTCTTCAAATTGAACTTCCGAGTCATAAGCTTGCTTGAGAATCAGCACTCCTGGAGAAGTAGAAATCATGATAGTGGCTGTGCACAGCTTTAGTGGTGGCAACAACAGTTTATCAGATTAGTGCCGACCTGCATGCCACATGTCCCATGACAAATCCACTCAGGGCCATAAGTATTTATAGAAGGCCAGCAAAATGGCAGTCAGACGGCTGGCTCATGACTTTCCCATTAAGATCTTCTGACAGCAATAACACGAAAGCGGCTAAAGTTACGAAGTGATTTTTATTAAGAGCTAACAATTATTAGATGTTGTATCATCGTGCTTCCTGTTTAGTGTGAAGTAGGCCCACTTGGTCTTCGAGGACTGACTGTACCCCGAAGAGCTTTGACTGAGCTGTCACCAAGAAATTGTTTGACCTGCTTAGAAGTATATTTTGGGTCATTATCGTGATGATACTTCAGCAATGTGCTGCAAACAGTCATCCCGTATTCCTTCCATTTTCTTCAGCTTACTCGAACCTGACGTTTGTTGTTATCGAAGAGTTGAAGTTTTCTTTCGTCTGTTTTTATAAAAACAGAGCACTAATCATCAGGAGTCAAATGGGTGTGGTCTTTGGCCCATAGCAGCCTTCCAGCTTTAAGCAGCATACTCAGATAGGACGCTTTCTTGGTCACTCGTCGGAAGATTTTCCCCTCTGCCAGTGGACGCCCGCAGTGTTTGCCTACTATTGATCCTATAGCAGCTTCCGGTGACTGCTAGTTTGGCTTACCCAGGGTTCAAATTTCCAAGTGCAGCCATCTTCAGCAGAGATCCTTGCGGCTCAATGTCTTGTTCTGAAAGCCTAGTCAATGGCAGTTGGCTAGGGAGCCCTTCCTCGTGTACTTGCCAGATTATAGCTGACACAACCATGGGTCATTCCGAGTACACGAGTAGACTTTTTTTTGCTCCAGTCCTTTTTGTGAAGGACTTGCAAAATACCTTTGTGAAAGTCGCAGTGGTCTTAGCCTTCGGCCTACTGCAGTCACAACGGTTCAGCCTGATTTACCAGAAAGGGAAATGGAAGCAAGGAGATGGTCGTGATCATCTCCCACGAATTCGTGCTCTGAAAAAGTCGTGTGTTACTGAGATTGTATAAAATGGGGTTTTATGCATTTAAATAATTCAATTTTGTTCTTTTCTATGCGTATGCCTCATTGTACCATGCCTACATGTTTCCATATGGTGCGATCCATCATTTCAGCTGCTAAGAACGTCACTGCTGAGCTGGTAAGCTGAGGCTCGACGATTAGCTGCAACCCATTCTAATTAAGTGAAAATCGGCTTCGAAAAGCTCGAATTTCAATCTCCTGTTTTTCTTATTCAATCCACTGCAATCGACTCCAGATTTCCTGTCGATTTGGGGTGAACTTCGGTGGATTGCTATAGTAGCCAGCGTCTTCAGAGTCCATTTGCATGACACTGTGCGAGGGAAATTGGATCAATATAACGAACGCTTACCACAATAGTCACTCGAAACTCGAACTTCATGCTGCCGAATTCAAGCCAATCTTGGTTAAATAAAAATAGATTGCAATTCGTTGAACTTGTTAAGCTGCTTGGAGACCCAACAGCATCGGAATTAAGACTATTTCGGGTAAAAAAAATATATGTAGTTCATTTTAATGGCTCCTAAGAGAACTTGATCCAGGCGTTTTACATTCACTGCAGCAGCAGCAGCAACAGTGCTCGTGTCCACGACCTAAGCCGCTAAAAGTAAGTACCTTACCCCTGGGCCTAACCAGATTTCTAAATACTTACAGCCCTAAGTGTAAAAGAAACCCTGCTGTCAAACATGTGTACCTAATACCATTACCAGTGACAAGTGGATCATATTTTCAGCACTGTGCAGCTGATTTTCTGGGATTCCACGAGCAAGAAGCGGCTGCACGGACCTAATGTCCCTATATGTGTCCGTGAGATAAATAACATGTGCAAAATAATCTAAATCCTAAAATAAGGCTCACTAGGCTACAGATGATTATTTCTTGATTTGTATGATTACGCGCTCTAATACAAGAGGGTGAATGTAGTATGATAATCGTTATAGTCGCTTCTCTGGAGAGGTGCATTGCATGCCATTGTGTATTTCTGAAACTGACCGCTTTCGATTATCTTATCAGATTGTAAATTTGGAAACGTGTATCATACGGACAACTTACTAGCATTCAACTCTGGTTTTGATCTTACTGTTATCCACCTGCAATAATTTACTCTTTCAGCCAAGTATTTTTTGGGAGTTTCTAGCTGCCACCACGCGATGAGTCACTATGATGTTTGCAAACGCTAACATGATTTGATACCGGTTTGAGAGGTCAGGTATACTACTGAGGAGTCGAGAGATTTGAACTTGCTTATTTAACTATGGGTTTGCTAAAAAATAATCCCAATTGCTCGATCATGTATTTATTATCTTGCCCTCTTCGAAATGATCAAATGATGCTCACAATACAATTTCCTAATGAGCCATTACTATTTTTGCTTCAAGAACTGTTTGGCAAGAGCCTTTTCCAGAAAAGAGGTCGATTCTGTGGTAATGCATTCATGTTCTACTGAATAAGAGAGTGTGAGTGAATAAAAAGTAATGGATCAGGCCTGATTATCAATACTATTGTTCCTAATGAGTCAGTGCATGTTGTGGCGATTAAGGTAGATTTTTCCAAGTTTATGTGCATGATTGCTTTTGGAATTTCGCATTAGCCTCTCTTTAGGCTGGGTACTTATACTTGTGCTCTAGTTTGCACGGTGACATTGTGCTCGGTCGTGAACATAGTAGAACCTTTTTTGGCCTACTAGCCTTCTGTTTAAACTGCAGAAGTTGAACGTGGAGATAGGCATTATTCATGTGTGTGTGTGTGTGTGTGTGTGTGTGCACGCGTGTATGTGTGTGTGCGCGTGCATGCATGTGTGCTATATTTGCTCTTTTTTCCTTAGGAAAGTGTGTATGATAGCAAATCAATAAGTTATATCCAAGATTAATGCTTATTCAGCCTTGTTTATGTTTTTAAATTTTATTTTTACCTCAACCGTTGTACCCAACTTGAGTGTTCTTTCTCAAATCTTTCAGTGCTATTCAGTAGAGACCAAGTTCCCCATATTACCGGTGCTTTGTGCTACGTCTATTTTTTTCGCACCTTTGTGCAGGTATTGTAAAACATTTGTAGGTGCTTGTTGAGCGTGGTGCTCCGATGTTCAAAGAGAATTTTGAAAAGCAGACCCCCTGTGATTTGGCAGAAAAAGCTGGGCACGTGGCCATAGCTACCTATTTGGAATCTAGGATGGTATTTGGGGTATGTACTTGCTGATTTTTAATATCATTAATTCGAGCCGAGGTGGGTATACATTTATGTGCTGCTGTGCAGCTGTCTGGATGTTGCATGCAAATATAATAGTGCATTCTGGAAGTGCTGCAGACATGTAATCTCTTTCAGGCAGGTGAAACGGCTGCCAACAATTCTGCACCTGTCGTTGACATCAGCGAGGTGAGCCGCCTTCTGCATTTTTCCACCGTATGCCTGCTTGTCAGTGCTGATGAATGCTGACTGTGACAGCACCGCACCTGGCCGGTGCTGACATTCACCTCTGCACATTTTTTTGGGCCATTATTCTACTTCAGGTCACTCTTATATCATTAGGTTGAGCTTTTTAACATTTCTGACGTGCCTGTTTCTGTATTGCACGAGCAAGCACGATGGGAGCAAGCACGATGGTAGCATATCGAGTTCATGTTCAAAGGGCAACAGATGCAGACATCAGGTGCCTGCAGCCATACCATTCACCTTTAGATAGCAACTACACAGATGGTCTATGGGAAACAAAGTTTACACTGCAACGTACACACTAGCTGTGATAACATGGTTTGCTGGCTCTGCTGCTCTGTAAATGGCTGGTGCTACTGCTATTGTGGTAATGGAGAATGGCTTCCAGTGCCCCAGCTTTAGTTGGGCTTCTGGCCTGGTATACTACGTACACTAGGTAGGCACTGTCCAACAACCGATAACTCAGCGGGGCCTGCTTTGACTAGCCAATAGCCGCGGTACCCATTTTTGGGGCATTTAACCAAGGTAGAGAGCTGGGCAGCAGCGTTTGAACAGAAAACGATTCTTGTTCGTATAAAGTATCAGCAATTTTAATTTTTTTGGAGGGCTGCTTGTCATTTGCTGATTGTTATTGGTCGCAGTAGCCCTAGTGGGTGCAATGCCTAGTGCTCTAATGCAAGGTCGCCGAGCATACACACATAGCATTTAATGCAATATGGCATATATGTTATATTAGTGCTCTTCTGTTGGTATTGCTGTACCGATCTACTATATCTATTGGGTTACCGAAGAGAGCATCAGCACATCGTTTGCTTACATCGTCTAGTAGTAAAAAATACCTGGAAAATAGAATTTGCTTGTAACTTTACCCACGTTTCTTACTATCCTGTTTGGACCTATGACGTGGCTCGTTCATATTGACAATAATACATTTTGCTTATGTAAATCCGCAGAGTGCTGCTTTTTAATATCGAACTTACCATGTCAAGCCTGATAATAAAAAGTCGGCCTGCCCTGGGGAGGAGGGGGCTGAAGCAGTAACCTCTTCTCTGTTGTTTAGAGCCTTTTTGAAACCAAGCTAAAAAGGTGGACTACCAATACCCGCATTGACCTTTCTTAGACTTCGATCAAATTATGCTTAAAAGAGTACCACAACTGATTTCCTATCACAAAAGATATGAGTTACTTAACCGTGCTTCAGCTGCTGGTTGACTCTAGATACCTGTATGTGAGCCATGCATGCAAGCCGTTTGTTTGAACACGTGCCCCCCTACCTGTGCCATATTGTCACTCTATCCACCATACATTTTTTGTTGCTTGCATCCTTCGGTAAACACCCGTATAGGATATCTAATTCAAATGCCACTCACTTGTATAAGACCATACTTAGAAGTTGACTCTCAGTCAGATATCACTGATGCTATCTATATGTGTGTAGCCTACCTCGTCTTGTGATGTCGGAACAAAATTATTTCTATCTTTCCTAATTCCAAAGTGTCATGGTAAAATCTTAATCAGCTGACTGGCATGACTGCACGTGTTAGACATGCTAGACATATTACGACATAGTTCCAGTTATAGCCACGGATTTTATGGCAAAGATGAGATTGTAATTTCTCCAGGAAGTCCGCTTGACTAACTAGGGGTGTTTACAGCAACATGATTTTTGGGCACCACAAGCCGGGTGTGTGCATCCCTGTCAGTAATTTCGAAAAGCCGCAAATACTGTGTGGGTGTTACACAGGAGCGCTTTCTATAGCACACTCAAAGTTTGAGTGGCTATAGGTACACATTCGGTAGCCAACAATGTAATGCATCTCCATCTGTAACTTCACAAAGCCACAAAGACTATGTGAGTGTTATACAGGGGAGTTTTGTCTAGTGTACTCACAGCCTAAGTGGCTTTCGCTGCGCATTCGGTAGCCAACAGACTTCATCTCACACAACAAAGAGAAAGTGAGAAGCATAGCAGAGTCAGGAGAGCAGTTGAGGTAGTGAGTAGCATGGAAGTAGCACCTCAGGACCCCTGGAAAGGATGAATCATAGTCGGCAGCAGGAGAGTACTTGTTGCGTAGGAATCATGGAAGCGAGTTCTACAGTCTAGGACTTACAGAGCTAAAGCTTCTGTCGCTAACGGTCTGTAAGCAAAGGAATGGAACAGCTAATTTATTGCCCATACAGGACCTGAGGGCACGAAGAGGCAGAAACTGGTGCAGCAGTTCAGCTAGGTAGAAGGAGCCAAGCCGTGGTGGGCCTTGTGGGTCAATGTAAGAACTTTGCTCTGTATCCGTTGATTAACCGGCAGCCATCCTAGCTCTTTTAGCAAAGTAGACTCGTGGTCAAACCTCAGGGACTTTCAAGCTAGCCTTGTAGCCATATTCATACGGCGAAGGTTAGTTTCACTCCTCTAGACTGTGTCGTAACTACTGCATATTCCAGGAGATGCCTTCACGCAGATGCGTCTCTACAGTCCACAGGCTAACAAATTATGCATCCGAAGGAAATACCCCAAGCACGAGTCACCATTTTCAGAGTTGCTATTTTCAGAGCGTGTGTATAATCGCAATTGTATCGAAACAACCGGGATTTCTAACCGCAGTGCTGCATAATAAACTAGCCTTGCAGCCATATTCATAGCCATTTGCAGTGGCCTAGTTGCTTTTTTGGTAGCCCATCCAAAGTGGAATCACAATAATCTAGCCGAGACAGAACTAAGGAGCTAGCTCAATTTTTAGCAAGCCACCGTGGAAGACAGCTCCTTATCTTAGATATGGATGGCTATCTGCAGAAGCAGTCTTGTGAATGAAGCTTTTTAGATTTAGGCAGCTCTCGAAAACGACTTTTTTTTAACACCTAAATTTCGAGCACGTGATTGTTGCACAACAGCATAAAAAACCCTTGACCCTAAACCCATCACCTATTAGAAGAGCGAAGCCTTCTAATCCAGCCACACGCTTAGGTTTTCCTATGAGCAGCAGTTTAGTTTTTTCATCATTTAGTTTCAAGAAATTTTCTGACACCCATGATCGAATGTCAGCAAGGCAAGCATTCAGTTTTAATCAGTGGTTGTCAGATTCTGACGGTTTCATATCAACAAGAAAGTGAGAAGCATAGCTGAGTCAGGGCAGTAGTTGACGTAGTGAGTAACATGGAAGTAGCAGCTCAGAGTGGCTGGAAAGGATGAGCCATAGTCGGCAGCAGGAGAGCAGTTGTCGTGGCGTAGGAATTGTCGAAGTGAGATCCACAGTCTTGAACCTGCAGAGCAAAAGCTTCTGTTGCCAACGGTCATTAAGGGGAGAAATGGAACAGCTAATTTATTGCCCATACAGGACCTGAGGGCACGAGGAGGCAGAAACTGGTGCAGCTGTTCAGCTAGGTATGAAGGAATCAATGCTGCTCTAGTTTCGCCCAAGGGTTTAAGGGGCTCGCCTCTGACGACCGAGGTCATGGGCTCGAGCCCTGCAGCATATGTAAAGCGCTCGGATAGCGATTAGGTTCTCCTAGGATGCTGAACAAACGAATTATATATCTATCTATGTACATCTTGTATGCCATGACAGGCCTAATGGACCTGTGTAAGATTTTCTTTTGACACTAGCTGACATGCTCGACGAGTTTGCACCTCTGACAAAGCGCACTCTGCACCCCCGCCCAGACGGCCTATGGTTTACCACAGACATTAAACTAGCCAGGTCTACTAAACGAAAGCTTGAAAAAGCATACAAAAGATCCGGACCAACTGTCCATCGACAGACTTATGAAGACTACTGTAGGTCGTACCAATCGATCCTAGCAAAGGCCAAGTCTAGCTTCTATAAAACATTGTTGAATCACAGATGCACAATCCAAAAATGCTGATGTCGACAATAAACCATCTTCTCAACCGTTCCCAGATTAGCTCCTCACCTGATGATCCTTGTGATGATCTAGTCGATCGCTTCTCTCGATTCTTTGTGCAGAAGATAGACAAGATCAGGGAATCCATCCCTGCGATGACAACCTCCCCACTAGAATGCTGTTCCTCGGTTCCTGGCTGCACCTTAATGTCTGCATTTAAGCAGGTCACTAGTGATCTAGTCCTAAAGTTCGTATCTCAATCAAAGAAGACAACAAGTCCTCTGGACCCTATTCCCACTGTCCTGCTCTTACGTTGCATTGATCTGCTGCTGCCATGCATAACTAACATAATTAATATGTCATTAGCCTCAGGTCATGTCCCAGCACCTTTCAAAAAAGCTGTAGTCAGGCCACTCCTCAAGGAAGCAACACGAGACCAAGAGAACTTGAGCAACTACCGCCCAGTCTCCCTTCTACCATTTCTATCTAAGACACTGGAACAGGTCGTGGCAGACCAGCTAAACTCATATATCGAAACCTCACACCTTGTTAGTAAGTTCCAGTCCGGCTTTAGAGCTAATCACTCCACTGAGTCAGCATTGCTTATGGTATACAACGACCTACTTAGGAATGCAGACATGGGTAGACTGTCTCTGCTTGTTTTGCTCGATCTTTCGGCAGCTTTTGACACCATCGATCACAAAGTTCTTCTAGAGCGCCTCTCATCTCGCCTGGGCATCACTGGCACTGCTCTGCAGTGGTTCAGGTCCTATCTCAGTACGAGACTCCAGAGTATTGACGTGAATGGACAAAGATCATCTGAAGTACCTCTGAAATATGGAGTACCTCAGGGCTCAGTGCTAGGTCCGGTTCTTTTCACGGTTTATACTCTCCCTCTTGCTGATGTGATTGCCAAGCACAATCTAGGCTTTCACTTCAATGCGGATGACACTCAGTTGTACCTTTGCTTTGATCCCTCCCAGCCTTCGAGCACCTCAAATTCTCTAAACTCACTTGCTGCATGCATTGATGACATGCACACATGGATGGCAGCGAATTTTCTAAAACTAAACGATGACAAAACTAACTTACTAGTTATGGGCAAACCCAGTGTGATTCGGAAATTGGAAAGGCTGCCGCTCAAAATTGGCTCTGCCTGCATATCTCCTGTCGAATCAGCTCGAAATCTAGGTGTCATATTCCAAAGCGACCTCTCGTTAGGGACCATATCAGCTCCACGGTCAAATCTGCCTATTTTCAGCTTCATAATATTGCTAAAATCCGGGCTTGTTTAGATAAGGATACCACATCTAAGTTGGTCCATGCATTCATGACATCTCGTCTCGACTTCTGCAACTCACTGCTCGCTGGCCTACCAGCATGTGCGATCAGGCGATTGCAGCTGGTGCAAAACTCTGCAGCTAGGCTTGTCTGTCGTGAGCGTCGCAGTTGCCACATTACTCCACTTCTCGCCGACCTGCACTGGCTACCAGTCAAGCAACGGATTGACTTCAAGGTTTTGTCGCTCACTTTTAGGTTCCTTCATTCTATGGCTCCAGCCTATCTGTCAGATATACTACCCTATCAGGCCAAGCATCGTACCACCCGCTTCTCGGAATCCAACAGTCTAGAAATACCTCGTACAAACCTCAAATCCTTTGGAGACCGTGCATTTAGTTCGTATGCTCCCAAAGCCTGGAACTCCCTCCCGACCTGCGTCAGAACATCCCCTGACCTGACCACATTTAAAAGGAACTTAAAAACACACCTATGTAGGACAGCATTTAGTGGGTCCCTGTGATTCGTCCTTGATGTGCTTATGCGTGCTGACACTGTGCATGCTGCCACTAACCACACTTGCATGCTGACCCTGTGCATGTCACCCCTAAGCATGTTATTCGTTTTGTTTGTTTTTCAAGCATGATTTTACTTACCATTTAATTGCATTTCCCTTTGCAGCAAATGTAAAGTGCCTAGAGAGAGATTAAGTTCTCTGAGGGCGCTTTATCAAGTACATTATTATTATTATTATTATTTTCTGTGTATCTGCTGATCAACCGGGAGACATTGCAGTGCCATATTCTTGCCTAGCTGCAAAGGCTCATCGGCTTTCTTGATAGCCCTGCCATGACTGAATTGCAGTAGTTCAGCGTAGACAAAACCAGGGGGCTATTTAAATGTTTAGCAAACCACCGTGGTAGACAGCTCCTAATCTCAGACATTTATCTGACTTGAGAGATAGCTGTGGAGGCAGTTTTCCTAATGACACTTTCAAAATTTAAGCAGGTATTAAAGAGCACACCTAAATTCCGAGCACATGGTGACAGTCGAACTACAGCATCACACATTAGAAGATCAAGGTATCCGTGTCCTGCCTCATGCTTGGTGTTTCCTATGAGTAGCAGTTCGGTGTTATCGGCATTTACTTTGAGGAAATTGACCGACATCCAGGATCGAATTCTAAAACGCAAGCTTTCAGTTTTTCGGTTGCTGCAGCAGATTTCCGTGGTTTAATTGACAAAACATCTGGGTATGATCAGTATAGAAGTAAGAGCCAATCCCACGGGCCCAAATGAGGTTTCCTAGAGGCTTGGTTAAATGGAGACCAGCAAACCGATAACGGACCCTCACGGAATTTCATAGGTGACTGGTCTGCTTGATAAGACTTGGCCACTCACGACAATGATTGAACATGATAGGAAAAGTACGAAATGTACCACGCCAGTGCTTCCTCTGCCAGACCGATCGTTGTTCTCAATCGTTCAAGTAGGGTATCATGATCAACATTCAAATACAGATACTAGATCAAGGCGTGCCAAGACAGTCGCATTACCGTCATCGTTGCTGCTGAGAGGATGTCGGTATTCCCCCAGATGTGAGCAGTTTTAGTGGTCGCTCGAGTCCCGACTAAAATTTGTCCTACAATTCCCTCTTTTCAATATGTTTTAGAAGCTGTGTAGCAGCAATCTTTTCAAGAATTTTTGACAAAAAGGGAAGATGGAAACTGGGCGATAGTTTACTAAAACCTCCGAATCAAATCCCGGATTTTTTAAGTATTTTGAACGACTGCCTCTCAGAAAGACTGTGGAACAAGCAGTTATTCAGAGAAGCGATAAAAACCTAAGTTATGGCTGGGCTAAGGCTGTCTGCCGGTGAAGACCAGGGAGAACATGGCATAGGGTCTTCAGGAGATAGGGTCTTTTTACAAGACTATATTAAGGTAGCCACTTTGTATACGGAACACTTGGGCAATATTTTTAGGAAGGTCGTAGATTGCGACTTAACATATACAATATTCCGAGGTAAATTATTTGAAAAGCATGTAGGCAGTCAAAGGCCTTTAATATAGACAGGAGGAACGATTATTACATTAAACAAGCTGTTCTTGTTTTCTTTTTCCATGTATGTACTGCTGCTTGTTTGTTTTAGCTCTATCAAGGTTTGAGGCCACAAGATTTGCAAGAGTCTAAGGACCAGCTTTTGGTTGAAACTTCGGACATGCTGCATGTGCCACTATTTGTTGCTGAGGCCTTGCTGAGAAACCACGGTAATGGAATTTGTGCTTCATATTTTTATTCTAATGACTTTTTCAGTTTCAGAGACAGCTAGAATGCCATTGGCTGTTTTGTCTGTTGTTATTGGTTATTGTGGTCTCTTATCTTTATTCTGTTGTAGCTGAAAAATGTGATGACTAGTGCAGTGCATTACTTTCTAGGGCAGTATGCTTGCATGTAGGCGTGCATTCTATCATACGTACTCCTTGTGCTATAATAAAAAACGATCTGTAAGTGTTTGCCAGACATAATTTGTTGCAAACCTTGGCATTTCTCCGTGATTTTACAGCATAAGTCAAGTGCCTAGATAGGGATTAAGATCTCTGAGGGTGCTATATAAATGTATTATAATTATTTAGTCTATGGTATCATGGAGGTGCAGCATGCTTGAGCTATGCGCCTATGCATGACTTAGACAAGGGATACCGAAATTCAGTTTTAAATGTAAGCACTTTTCTATAATTTTGTGACGGGGTATTGGTTATTTGAAAGTGGCAAGACTGAGATGCTGGTGGCCCGAGTTGATTTGCTCTGGTGGAGATAACTTCAGATATGGAGAAAGTAGCTCTCAGGCTGCCTATATGAAGATCATTACGAAAGCCAGGCCCCAGAGCGCCATTTTCTGAGGCTAAATTTGATGGTGTAATACCACAATCAATTCTGCATCACTTGCTTAGGGACAAAATAATATTTCCTCGGCTGCCTGTTTCATAATCAATATCGCCTGCTTTCTTAAATGCTTGCCCGACACTCGAATAAGCTGGGCCCTTTAGAGTGTTTCAGCAAACTTCAATTTCGTTTTCTCCGCTTGTAGCATATGTAACATGTGAAGTTCCTTTTATAATACTTTGCATGATCTCGGACTGTTATCTCCTGTTGCATTCGGTGCTGATAACTCTGTCGGTTAACCTTTGCAGAGTGGTCACGTGACCTATTGTTTGAGGCATGGCATGAAAATGCAGCCGCCTGCTGTGACAAGTGTGGCGTTGTGGCTCCAGATTCGGCTTTTCTAAACAAGCCATTTGACATGTTTGATTCTCCCGATGACCTGGAACAAGCTAGCAGTCTAGCCATGCTCAGCAGTGATACGGAAAACTCGGTGCCTGCAGCCACTGAGGTATGTATAGTGGTACGAATGAGACAGAGGTAGCATATTCCAACTGCCACTGTAATTCTTAAATGAGGCTAGGGAGTTTGTCTGCACCACTTATTTTTGTTGTACGAGGCTGGTTTGACAATTATGTGGCCCATCTGCCGAATAGTGCACAGCAGTATTTGGTTACCAGTTTTTTCTGTTTAAAGGCAGTCTAGATAAAGCCGTAGCAGAGTGCGTGTGTGCACACATGCCACGTGGCAGGTTAGTCTACTGTAACTTCATCCCTGCTGGAAACCTAAAAAAAGACACACAGGCACGTAATGTCAGCTCAGGACTAGGTTGCTTGGCCCACTCTCTGGATCCCACAAGCAGGGCCTCTATAAGCAGTGCTTGGTACATAGAGTATCCGTGAGCTTATAGGGCTGTCGGGGCACCTGCCAGCGGTTGATAATGCAGAGATGTGTTGTATATGGGATTTGCGAGTAAGCATCGGCTTGTTTCTTGGCTCGTGGTATGTACTCTAATGCAGGGTACAATGTAAATGCCTTCGTATTAATATTTGAATCGTCATTATAATGAGCTCAGCTACTTGTCACCTGTTGCTCTCCGGTTTCAGAGGAACTGGTTAGTGAATCAAAGGTTCACGTGTGACGGAGTTGGCAGTTGGCTATTTGGTACCGAACTGTAACCCCATAAACTGTGAGTGGGCTTTGCAAAACTCTCCACCATAAAGCACCCAAAACAAAGTTAGCTGATTCAACAGCTTCGTTTGTATATCAGCAGAAGAGTATTTAAGACTATCGCCACTGCCGACAATGGCCAATAAAGGATCATTGACTGCAGGGCTCAAACCCATGACCCGGGTCGTGGAAAGCAAGCACCTTGCCCCTGGGCTATGACTCAGGGGTCCACTTAGTCGTCATTTCTTGATTAAGTGACAGATCGAGGCATGCTGTTGTACATAGCCCTGACTTGGAGGAGCTCAGGGATAATACCAGAGGGGCATCGTGAATGCACAGAAAGTTGAGGACATGACAAGAGTTAATAGTGATAATAATAATAATAACCTTTATATAGCACCCTCAGAAAACTTGATCTCTTTTTTGGACTTTTCATATGTTGTAAAGGAAGCATGATCAAATGATTAGTGGCAACACGCACAATGTGCTGCCACCCAATGGATGGAATCTGTGATCTTGTCTATGTTGTTGACAAAGAAGCTAGAGATGCGATCAGCTAGATCATCACAAGGATCACTAAATAAGTAGCTAACTTAGGTTAAGAAGGTTAACTTAGGTTAAGTAAGGTAAGAAGGTAAGGTAAGGTAGGGTAAGGTAAGGTAAGGAAAGTTAAGGTAAGGTAAGAAAGTAAGTAGCTAACTTAGGTTAAGAAGCAGTTGAGAATATAGTTGATAGTAGACATTAACATTTTTTGGTGGTGTATCTGTGATTCAGCAATACTTTTTATAGCCTTTGCTAGGATCGATTGTTATGATCTACAGTAGCCCTTGTATGCTTGTCGATGGACTGTCAGTCCTGATATTCTGTATTCTGATATTCTGATATTCTGTATTCTACGTCTGCGGTTAACCATTGGCCGCCTGGGAGAGGGCACACAGGGTGCTTAATCACAAATGCAAACTCGTCAAACTTGTCTGCAAATGTCGTGTTGTAGCATTCTTCCACTGATGACAGGTCGGAGTGGAGATTGAGCAGCAGGAGCAAAAAAATATTCTTGCACGGACTGCATCGATGTCAAGTGTCTTAAGGTTATGCTATTCACATATGATTTTGGATGGAGAGAAGGGCACACACTGTAGACTGAATGAGATCCAAACATGGTCAGATGAGCAGAGTTTGGTAATACTAGATAATGATAACATACAGTTGTGGGAGAATATTTAATCTCGTGTGTGACCCTTGTTGTAAGCAGGGTCATGCACATAAGCCACAAGAGAAAATGAATCAGACAGTGCAGGAAATTAGGTACTAAAGGTGTCGGTTTTGTTGTCAAAATGAATGTTAAGATTATCCTTAACGAGAAAAGATCGATTCTTGCACACAGAAATCGAATGAGATCAGAGAAATCTGGGATAAAGGAGGAATTGTACCTAGGGGCGATAAACTACTGCCACAATTAGCAACTTGTGGTAGGAGTGGATCAAAAAAAGATACTCGAAAGACTGCTTCGAAGGGACTGCAAGCAGTTTGAAATTCAGTGAGGTACGTGAGACAATGGCGACTCCTTTGCCAATTTGGCTTGATATAGGGTTATGTAAGAATGAACACCCTGTCAGGGTATTAGTCGATTTTAGCCAGATCTCGGTCAAAGCAAACAGGTCGAAACAGTTTTCAATAATCACGGCATGTATTGTTAGGGTTTTTTTGCACATTGAAGGATAGTTCGAGATGAAGTTTAAGTTCAAATTTTAAATGGGTCGTCGGGGTTATAGTAAACCTGACGACCACTACGTTCACAGCTTCCACACTGATTCACTGCAGCACTTGAGAGTGATCGCATAGGGGGGCTCAAGACAATGCTGCGAATACCAATCGAGCGGATACCAACCGAGCTGGACGTCCAGCCACCGCCCCTCACTGGCTTCGGGTAGCCTTTTCTTTTGATAATGCCCAATTCACAGATCCTAGCAACAGCAACCGCATTAAGGAATGCATTTAAGTGACGATAACTATACTATAGTAGGTACCCAGGATCGTACGTAATTGGCAGGTTACTAGCAGTCGGCGAATCTAAAGCCACCGCCGGCATGGAGGAAGGGAACCCAGCATCAAGCAGTAAGCGTTAGATGTCAATAGGTACGTGACACACTGCAGTCAAGCTAAAAACAGATATGCTTTAAACAGGTCTTATCTGTATCCGCTGCTTAATACTATGCCTGAAAGAACATTAATTTTTGGAAGAGAATTCTGTTACGGACATGAAATGCTAGTAGCGCTTGGTTTCGGGAGATGAGAGCGAGCTTTTTATATTTGGTCACTTACTAAACAGAGTCAGATTCAGCATACTATGTTTTGTTCAATTTAAGTACATGAAAGATCAATGAGTTCTCTGTATTGTACTAGAAAGCAGTGCCCTGCAGACTGGTTGTTTGTCATATTGTGGGTTTCTATTGTAAACGCTCTCATGTGTTTGCAGTGTGGAATATGTGCATCTTCAGACATTCCTGGTAAAGAGAGTGTGGCTATGCTCTGTGATCATCGGTTCTGTCAACGATGCTGGCAAGGGTAATTTTGTCGCTCACTGCTGCTGCCATGCATTTGTGAGGGCAAGGTGAAAGTGTCTAACTGAGACTGTCAAGCGAGTCTAAAGAGTCTAAGTGAGTCGGGCGTTGCAGCACTTGCTGCTTATGGGTCTGGAGATGTTGCAGTTTAATTGATTGTACTAGTTACAACATGCTCCCTCTAAATTTCAGAGCATGCCTGCACCACTTTCCCAACGCATTCTGCTTGTGTTAGGTTCGGTGTGTGGTTAGGGGTTTGTGCGTATGTGCGCATCCTGCCACTGGAATGTGTTGTGGCTGGTCTTTGTCTGTATGTGAAATGATTGCCCTTCAACATGCAGGGCCAATGTATTCCCTCTTTAGTGCAGTCACCCTCTCGCAAGAGGTAATTTTAAATGGCCTCAGTCTTACTAATAGATGATTTGCTACAGAGAGCCATAGTCGCTCAGCTATTTATTGAAGTACAGAAAACAATTATAATGTTAAGCCAGAAAATAATAAGAGTCGGATAGCTGCACAATTATTGAACAAGGCATTGACATGCACATTTTGCTAGCCAATAATTTGTACTCTTTTTTAATTACAAAAATTGATTTGCTGTTAGTCATTAGCAAAATTGTGTTTTTTTGCTCTGCTTTGCCTACCCTGCCAACGGCCAACAGTAATCCGGTGAGGCCCCTAAAGTATGGACCCACTAGGTTCACCTCCTCTCATAACTTACTCATAATAACTCAAGTGCTTGCCGATGTAATCGGCAAGTACAATTTCATACAAGACATAGGTTAATTCTACTTTGATCCCTCCTGTGGAGTCCCTCAAGGGTCCGTCCTCGGTCTGTTGCCGTTCTTCATTTATACTCAACGTCTGGGAAAAGTGATTAAGGCTCATGGAATAGGATATCACTTCTATGCTGACGGTACTCAGCTGTATTTGTCATTCAAACCGTCGGAATCGGCTGCAGCAACTGATAAGCTGAATCCCTGCCGTGCCGACATTCGCTTCTTGATGTTGGAAAATTTCTTGAAACTAAACGACAATAAAACTGACCTGCTGCTCATAGGACACCCTAAGCATGTGGCTGGATTAGAAAGCTTTGCTCTTTTAATAGGGGATGCTGTTGTGCGACCATCACCATCTGCTCGCAGTTTAGGTGTCGTTTTTGACAGCTGGCTCAATTTTGAAAGCTTCGTTAAGAAGACTGCTTCCACAGCTAGCCATCACATCCAATCCCTATCTAAGATTAGGAACTGTCTTCCACGGTGGCTTGCACAAAATTTAACTAGCTCCTTAGTTTTGCCTCGGCCAGATTATTGTAATTCTATTTTGGCTGGGCTAGCGAAAAAAGTCACTAGGCCTTTGCAGCTGGCTATGAATGTGGCTGCAAGGCTAGTTTGCAAATCCCAGAGGTTTGACCATGTACCCACTGGGCCATGGCTTGTCTCTTCCATACCTAGTTGACCTGCTACACCAGTTTCAGCCTCGTCGTGCCCTCAGATATGGATGCTGTATGGACGATAAAGTAGCTTTTCCACTCCTCTGCTTAAAGAACGTTGGTGACAGAAGCTTTTTCTCTGCAGGTCCTAGGCTGTGGAACTCACTTCCACGATTCTTATGCAACGACAACTGCTCTCCTGCTGCTAACTATGGTTTCTTTCCAGCCGTCCTGAGAAGCTACTTCCAAGTTACTTACTACCTCAACACTCTCGTGACTCTGCTATGATTACCACTTTCTCTTTGCTGCATGAGATGAAGTCTATTGGCTACCGAAAGCCACTTAGGCTGTGAATGGGCTAGACAAAACTCTCCTTTGTAACACCCACATAGTCTTTGTGGAGTTACAGATGGAGATACATTACATTACTCCATGCGTTGCTGCACTTCCAAGCTTTTCAGCTTCCTTCCTTGCATTGCTTGCTTCCTTCTTTGCAAGCCTTTCAGATTCACTTCCTTTTAATGCCGACAGTTGCACCTGGTTGGATTCAAACTTTCTCAAATTGAATGACGATAAAACATCTGAGTGGCAAACCATGTGGCATTTAAAAACTGGAAAGGCCTACCCTCCAAATGGGCTGAGTCAGCAGGCAGCCTGTAGCCCCGGTCAGCCTGTAATCTTGGAATTAAGTCTGGTTGTCCTATTCCGATAAAAACTTTTGCTACATGACAAAATTAGCTCCATAGCCAAGTCTTCCTACTTTCAGCTATTTAACAGAACAGAATTAAACGTTGCTCAGTACTATTGAGTATGAGATCTCGAACAAGGTTTTCTATTTAGCAAGACATCCACACAATATCACAGTAGGTCACAGGATAGGATTTGGCACTGATGGTAGTAGTAATAGTAAAGCATCTGATTAGCACCCTAAAGAACTAAATCTCTTTGCAGGCACTTCACATTTGCTTGACAGGCCGCTTGTCGATTGGTAAAAGCCACAATTTCATCACGAATAAGCATAAAAAAGACAATTCACGTTGACATAGCAAATGCTGTAAGAAGCAGATAGGTTTTTAGCTTCTTAAATGTCCTAAAGTCAGGCCGGCCATGTTGTGATATCAGACGGTAGTGAGTTGCTGGCTTTGGGAGCATACAAACTGCACGCACGGTTTCCAAAAAAAGTAAGGCTGGTTAGATGCACGGTTAAACGACACGAGTCATGAGATGCAAGACCACGAAGGAAGTATTTCCGATTAGTAAGTCGGAGCAAGAGAATGCAGGAACCTAAAAGTGAGTGACAGAGCCTTGAAGTCGACACGCTGCTTGATAGTGATCCAATCAAGATCGATGAGAAGTGGCATTATGTGGCAGTTGCACTGTTTACAGACACGAAGACCTGCAAGTAGTGAGTGGCAGGACCTTAGATGGGATGCCACAAATGCACGGACCAGCATTGCCGTGGTGTTCTTATCTAAGCCTCTTTGAATATTGCTAAGATTCAATCGGTCAATCGTAACAGAAATCTCGTCGGCTTCCAAACAGGAACGTTTCACTTGGATTTACTAGTGTCTCGGCTCGTGCCATGCAACAAGATTGCTGTGTTCTGATTTGCTAGCGTCGTCGAGCTGCCTAGTACAAGCATGCAATGCAGGCAGGTTTGCTGCCGTTGGATTGGGTGGGTAATAGATTGCGAAGCAATCACCACGATGATGAGGTGCATGTGTTTTCAAGCTAGCCTTGAAGCCTGCAAGGCGTTTTCGCATCAAGTGTGCAGAGGCTAGAAGAGATATGCTGGTTGAAGCCGATTTGGAAAGTCTGAGTAACACTTAATTCTCAGATAATTAGCAAGTAGCTACCTACAGAGGGTAAATGGGGGTTACTGTAGTCAGCACGTGCAAGATGTGGACTCTCTGGCTCGCTATGTCGTACCAAAAACACCATTGAATGGCAAAATGTCTGAAAAACAAGGAGCAATGGTGTACATTGCATTTATGCCTTTTCTTGCCGACCTGCTGACTCCCTATGAAGCAACTCATCGACTTGAAGGTTTTGTCACTCACTCTTAGGTCCCTTCATGGCTCCAGCCTACTCTTCAGAGCTACTCCCCAACCAGTCACCACACCACCCTTTTTCTTACTCAAGCAGCTTAGTTGTGCCTCGAATCAACCTTAACTCCCGTGGAGACCACACCGTTTGTTCATATGCTCCTAAATCTTGGAACTCGCACCTGAGTGATGTCGAGACATGGCCTCACTTGACGACGTTCAAGCAGGAGCTAAAAATGCACCTTCTCACAGCATTTAGTGATCCTTACAAATGGCTCTGTGTGTGTGCTTATGAATGCTGAAACTGAGCACCACTGACAATATTGGCATGCTTCTTTTACAGCTTATCTAAATTGCCTAGCAAGAGATTAAGTTTTCTGAGGTTGCTAAAGAAATGTATTATTATTACAAACACGTGTGCGTATGCATGCAAGACGTGGCCGATTGAAGATGCCACTGATATCTAGCATGATTTTTGCCCATAAATCTGGTCAATGAGATATCCCTAGTTTGAAATCTCTGTTGCTAAATCTATTTTACATATGGACAACATTCTAATTACTGTTTGCTGGTCGCTTCTATTTTTTTATCACTAACACCCGAACGACCACTTATAAGTATTCAGCCCTTGCCCAGTCTTTCCTGACCGTTCGCTACAAGTCGGCGGTGATGAGGTCCTTCGCGGTCGGGGTCTCGGCAGCTGGTGGCTTTGCAACTCAGTTGCCATTACTGGCTCGGAAGCAGTATGATCCCTGTTCCTGAACTGGGAGGGGCAGGTAGCACTTGTTATACTGGCAAGGCAGGTCACCACCGGCTAATGTATATATGCACATTGTAATATTACAAAATATCTTTGTATTAATATATATATATATGTATATATGTATATATATATATATATATATAGAGAGAGAGAGAGTGCATAGGAAAAGGCTACAGACACACAATCTAGCAGCCACTTAGTGTAATGGAGATTGCAACTACTTGGCCAACTACTACTGGTTAAGCGCGATGTTAAGTGTATCAGTACTAAATTGGCAGGCCTGACACTGGGCACATGCAAATGATCTGATGAAATTGAAATCATGGCAACCAAACGATCTTCGATATATTGTTTCCGGCAAAAGATTTAAAGCCATGCTTATGCACACATTCCTCAGTGGGTCCTGTGAAAATTTATTAGATGCATAAAGAAATGAAGGCCGGTAAGACAGGTCCAAATTAAAGAGGATCGGCGATGGAGCATCGCCCTACCGACGAAAGCAGTCGTTGGAAACGTCTCCAGCATCTCGTCGTGCCCTGCAGCTCAAGGAGCGAGCCTGCGTAGAGGCGTTCAACGAACCAGCAGAAGCTTATCCACTCCAGCATGGCAAAGTACACGGAACAGGGAGATATGTGGGATGCTGCCGAAGGCAGTCTCCAGGTTGATGACCCCTGAGTACACCATGTCAGAGCCCTGCCAGTGTCTGGCCTCGTCGAAGGTTCTATATATATAAAAGGGCTGCTCTAGTCAGCCCTCCAGAATGAAGCCCTTTCGCTGCGATGACAGCAGCCCACAGCCACCCGCCAACTTGCACAACCTCACGGGCAGGTAGCCTTAGAGCAGCTGAAATAGCATGGGCAAGAATGTGATGGGGCAGAGGTTTCCGGGCACACTGGGGTCACCCTTTTTGTGAATCAGATCCTGAAACCCCATTTCTACACAAAAGGGACATCCCCAAAGCGGTTCAGGATGCAGACTACTATACTAGACATACTATACTACCTCATCAGGCCAAGCATCGTAATAATAATAATAATAATAATAATGTACTTGATAAAGCGCCCTCAGAAAACTTAATCTCTTTCTAGGCGCTTTACATTTTCTGCAAAGGGAAATGCAATTAAATGGTAAGTAAAATCATGCTTGAAAAACAAACAAAATGAATAACATGGTTAGGGGTGACATGCACAGGGTCAGCATGCAAATGTGGTTAGTGGCAGCATGCACAGTGTCAGCATGCATAAGCACATCAAGGACGAATCACAGGGACCCACTAAATGCTGTCCTAAATAGGTGTTTTTAAGTTCCTTTTAAATGTGGTCAGGTCAGGGGATGTTCTGACGCAGGTCGGGAGGAAGTTCCAGGCTTTGGGAGCATACGAACTAAATGCACGGTCTCCAAAGGATTTAAGGTTTGTACGAGGTATTTCTAGACTGTTGGATTCCGAAAAGTGGGTGGTACGATGCTTGGCCTGATGGGGGAGTATATCGGAGAGATAAGCTGGAGCAATAGAATGAAGGGACCTAAAAGTGAGCGACAAAACCTTGAAGTCAATCCGTTGCTTGACTAGTAGCCAGTGCAGGTCGGCGAGAAGTGGAGTAATGTGGCAACTGCGACGCTCACTACAGACAAGCCTAGCTGCCGAGTTTTGCACCAGCTGCAATCGCCTGATCGCACATGGTGGTAGGCCAGTAAGCAGTGAGTTGCAGAAGTCGAGACGAGATGTCACGAATGCATGGACCAACTTAGACGTGGTATCCTTATCTAAACAAGCCCGAATTTTAGCAATGTTATGAAGCTGAAAATAGGCAGATTTGACCGTGGAGCTGATGTGGTCGTCTAACGCGAGGTCGCTTTGGAATATGACACCTAGATTTCGAGCTGATTCGACAGGAGATATGCTGGCAGAGCCAATTTTGAGAGACAGCCTTTCCAATCTCTGAATCGCACTAGGTTTGCCCATAACTAGTAAGTTAGTTTTGTCATCGTTTAGTTTTAGAAAATTTGCTGCCATCCATGTGCGGATGTCATCAATGCATGCAACAAGTGAGTTTAGAGAATTGGTGCTTGAATTGCCACTTTGCTTGGGGGCAGTGAAACTGGGCAGGGCTGTTTAGCTTATGCGGCTGCCGAGGGCACCACTGGGGCCGAGCCCTGGTGACCGTGACAGTCCCTGTGTGGAGCAGTATAAGGGGAGTGACCTTCAGAGGCTGGGAGAGACGTTTCCTAGCCTAAGAGGGACATGGTAAGGATGAGCACACGCTCCGAGCTCGCCGAGGACTGGGGACAAGAAAGGAGGGGCGGAGGCATGCACCACCTCCCTGTCTCGCACCGGTGAGGGCAGCTCGCCGAGGAAAATGATGATAGAGGAAGCTGACGATGCCACTCAGACTCTCACCAAGGAAGGAGCCAAAGGACAGCATCTGCCGGTACGACTGCACTGTGCTTCGGCCTTGAGTTGGTGCCTGCAGCCTTGGTGGCCAACAGTGCACGGGCAGCCGCCTGCTGTGCGTGGGCAGCCACAAAGCCGTCAGGCAGAACCTGAGCAGGTTGCGCAGTGGCAGCCCTGCTTGTGGAAGTGGCGGAAAGTCCTGCAAGCTCGGATGGGCGATCTGAGCTGGTGGGCAGGAGGCTGCATTTAGCCATCTTGCTGATTCGACCCCGGAGAGCAGCTTAACAGTACCGAGAGTAGTGGCCTGTAGCACCGCAGTCACCACACAGCTTCGTCAGCTAGCACGCCGAGGCGATGTGCCTGGGTGCATGACAGTGCCAGCAGAAGTGGGAGGGGCACCTGGTGTACAGGCTCTCCGAAGAGCAAGTTAGTGCAGCCGTGGGGAGGAAGGGGCTGCCAGGCATACCTCACCGAACAAGCCTCCTCGTCGATGACGAGGACCGATCGATGGAATTGCTGTGTTGACGGCCATCGTCACTATCCGATGGCACCTTGTCGTATAGGAGCTGCACATCGACTTAAGTGACCGGGCCGAACAGGCGTAGCATGTAGACACCGTGTCATTGGAGTCTTGAGGTTCAAACCATCGACAGTAACCATGGTCTGGCATACACCCAATTATTTGGTGCCACGGTCGTACTTAACAAGTATGTGAGAAACTTCTTCGCCGTCCTGTCCAGAAGGGGAACCTCAAACTGGTTCGAAAGAGAGAGAAGATATATATATATATATATATATACACGGCTATATATATACGGCTATATATATATATATATATATATATATATATATATATATATATATATATACACGGCTATATATATACGGCTATATATATATATATATATATATATATATATATATATATATATATATATATATATATATATATATATATGCGGCTATATATATACGGCTATATATATACAGCTATATATATATACGGCTATATATATACGGCTATATATATACAGCTATATATATATATATATATATATATATATATATATATATATATATATACATATATATATATATATATACATATATATATATATATATATATAGCCGTCGTCTTCTGCTCCTTCAGGGCGGCTGCCTCCAGCAGACCTGCCTGTGACCCCTTCAGCCTCCCACTTTTTGCCGAGTGACATTGTGGACCTCTGGTTGCAGCATCGGGACAGTGTTCAGGCACGTGACTGGCCTGGCTTTGTGGCCTCAGTCCTCTCAGTAGAGAGTGGCTGCTGCTTGCCCTGGCATGTGCAGGGACATTGAGCGGAAGCGCCCACTCGGTCACGCCCATCCGAAGCACCCTCCATCGCTGCTGCACAGGCCTGCTCCAGGTGATATATCCATATATTTGATGTCTTCTAGGCAGTAGTTATCACAAACTTGGCATTATTCGGTCTAGATGGTTATTTGAAAGATCGTCTGACTTCGGTGCATTTGTGCTGTGATTGTACAAAGCATGAGTTCCTGTTGCTAGTAACATCAGGCTGGCAGTCTAATTCCCGTGCACTCAAATTGATTTAATAGATACCGCCAGCATATCTTATCCTGCATAACCAATAATCCTGCACCATCAATATCGTCTACAAGTCACTCTTTTGAGCTGGTTTGGTCCAGCGGTTAAGATGCTCGCACCGACCAAGGGTTGGCTGAGGTCGTGAGCTCGAGCCCTGGGGCATATGTGAAGCGCCTGAATAGTGATTAAGTTCTCTTGAGGCGCTATGCAAATGAATTATATTTATTTATGCGGTCAGCATACACGGGATAAGCCTGCACAAGCAATGGGATAGAGTGATGATGCATGCCTTTATTGCATCAATTTGTTTTTCTGGCTAGCAGGGTAGGCTGAGCCTTAAAGTTTAATCTACATACTTTGCTTACACATTCAGGCAGCTGACCAGTGGGGCCTGCAACTTTGGGAGCTAGCTTTCATGAAGCTGTTCAAAAACCGAACGTGTACATGCTATATAGGCTGTATATGCTATCACTCCTTGCTGAAGCCTGCTTCCATAATGCACGTTAATGATCACTTGATATGGATCCCTGGCTTTGGTTCTTCAACTTTGTCATTACATTTCAGAACTGTCTCATTTTTCTTTGATAAGGCACCTGAATGTAAAAATCCACGAAGGCGATGCTCATAACATCAAATGCCCAGCTTATGGCTGTAGCATGGTGGTTCCGGTCACATTCATAGAGAAAGTGGTTTCTTCTGATGTGGCTAGAAAATATCTGCAATATGATATACAGGTAAGATGTTGTTACACTTGATTATGTGGCTGCAGTGGGGATAGGTCTTACTTTAGAGAAAGTTCTCGGGAGTATTTGGCATGATCTTTTGTGTGGGTTGACTAGACAGAGGCTGTGCACAAGCTTGATGTTTGTGCCACAGCAAGGGGGTTGGTTTACTTGCATTTCTGTATCTAGTGGAGGCTTAAATAACCGCACCGTATCTACCTTTCGATGCTGAATATTTTTCCAGTGTGGTGCTCTTGAAAGCTGTTAGCGATGCATTTTATAGATTTGCTGTTACTCTGTCTTCGTGTGTCATTATCACAGTTACATTTTGGTTTGTCCCACATATGCCGCCATTGGAATAGTTCAGCTTATTGACACTGCCAGCCCAACCTAACGAGAATATGTACAACTAAATCTTACTTTTGAGATCTGTTTCCAGCAAACCCAGCCCAGGGGTCCTCCGAAAGATGGCTGTTCGGAACTTATGTTGATGAAAGTGGCAGGTTTCACAGTAGTCCCACTCTAGTTTGTGTACTTAAGTCCTTTGTCCTTGCATAGATTGGAGCATATAGGACAGTAGCTTAATTGATTGACTCTGCCGATTGGCATATCGGGCTATGATGTTAAGACATCCCATCCTCTCAATTGGAATGTTAATAATAATAATACATTTGTATAACACATCAGAGATTTGAATCTCTTTCTAGGTACTTTACAGATGCTGTGTTGAAAGCATTACCAAATGATTGGTGATAACATCCGCAAGCAGCAGGCATAGTGTGAGCAGGTATATGCACACGAAGGATGAACCACAAAGACACAACAAATGCTGTAGTAAATATGTGCTTTTTAAGATTCTTTTTAAATGTCGTTATGTCAGGGAACGTTGTGACGTGCGTCGGTTGTGAATTCCAGGCTTTGGGATCATAGGAACTAAAGGCACGGCCTCCAATGGTTTTCAGGTTCGTACGAGGTATGGCTAAACGATTTGAGTCAGAACAGCGAGTTGTACGATGCTTAGCCTGGTGGAGTAGTTCTAATAGCCGTGATGGCACACTAGGTAAGGCGATTGCTTTCACGACCTCGGCCCCGAGGTCGTGGGTTCGATTCCTGCGGTGGGCGTTCCTTTATCGCCACTGCAAGGGGTGGGGATAGCCGTAAAGGCTCTTCTGTCGCTATGCAAAAAGAGGCTGTTTAATCAGCTAGGATTTTTTTTATATGGCCGGAGCCAGAGAATGGAGTGACCTTTAAGTAAATGACAGAACCTTGAAGTCAATGTGCTGGTTGATTGGGAGTTAGTGCAGGTCGGCGAGAAGTGGTGTGATGTGGCAACTGGGATACTCCCGACAGACGAGCCTAGCTGCAGAGTTTTTCACCGACTGTAAGCCCCAGATTGCACATGCAGGGAAATCCGCAAGCAGTGAGTTCGAGACGGGATGTCACAAATGCATGGATTTTGAGAAGGATTACAGTTGGCATGCTGACCACCAGTATATCTTGGTCACAGATTCCCTGTTATTTGTGTAGCATCGTTGGGGCGACCGCTCCTGCATACATTTGGGCTTGCCTGTGGAACACAGCACTCTAATGGAGCATGACCTAATCAGCCATCGAAGTGTGGCAGCACATGCACCCCAGTTAGCCCAGCAGCTTGTTGGATCAAGAATCAATGAGTAGCAGCCCAAAACATTATTACTCTGCCAGAGCCTAACTGCATCTGTGAACCAACGTGCCAGAGTTTGTATGTCACTTTCCTAGGTGAAATATCACCATTTGTATCACACGTTTGATGTGAGTAGCCTATATTTTATTTCTTTCAAGAAGCCTTTTTATATAAATGTTTCTCAGGCTACAACAAAATATAACGCAGCAAGTACAGCTTGTTCAGTGAAAAACTACAGCAAGTGCAAGCACAATCAATTACAACATTCACTCATTGCCCCTATGTTTCTATGTGTGTTTGTAAGTGAAGCTTAGCCATGAAATTATTTTACTTGAAGGCCTTTGTCGAAAGTAATCCAAACATGAAGTGGTGTCCTTCTCCGGGTTGTGGAACTGCCGTTACCAGGCCAACGCCGAAGCATGATGCTTTATCTCCGTCTCGAGCATTGCAAGAAGAGTGGAAGCTGGATGGAACATCGTCACTTTCGGTTGAATGCTGCAATGGACACGGATTCTGCTGGTATGTATACTGTGAAATCTTTCTGCCATTGTTTCGATGTTCGAACCTTTTTTCGATGTTCGAACCTGTTTTCAGTACCTGCCTACTTTGTATAGCTATATTTTGGCTGTTGTAAGCGGAGTGTCAAAATGGTAATGCAGTTTAGCACAGTGTTACAGCTAGAAACTCAGAAGCTTACCTTTTTTAGGGGTGTCATTAATTGCCTCAGGCACTGTAGCCTCTAGCATGCACAGATGCACACAATCACACAAAGACCTGCATATTTTTTTGAAGCACGGATCCTCACAATGAGACCGGTCAGCTTGATCATGGACTGTTGTTGAAAACAACTTCAGAGGTTACAAATTGGGGACAGTTATTGGCATTTGTTCCTCAGAATAGTAAACTCGAAATACAGAAATGGTCCCTAAAACAAATTTAGACTGTCCAAGACACACTGCTAAACGCCTGTTTGTTTCATACTTGCTGACTCTGAGCAGTGCATGCAGTGTCTTTTTCTTCCCATATTGATATTTATTGACACTATGGTGAGCAGTTCCAGTGCCAAAACCAAATACAGTCGATTCTGCTTATAAGAATACGCTCGGGCCGGCAAGTGGCCATTCTTTTAGTCGGAGTATTCCCATATGCTGAGTGGGACGGTTGCTAGAGTAAATCTGGGATGCTGAACTGCTATTCTTATAAGCCAAGTATTTTTAAATCCGATATTCTTATACACAGAGTCGACTGTACTGCCTGGGGTTAACTGCAAAGTCAACATTCTCAAAATTATTAATGCTACTATATGTGTGATATCAACTTGATTAATCTAACTGGTTGAATCGATGGTTATGTTTATACCGTTCTACCACAATCGTTTGGATATTAACGAATGCTAAATAGGGGAGTAATTAAAGTCGTCATGTCGGCTCGTTAATTTGCTAAAATAGTATGAGGCTCACATCTTATTCTATAACTGTGCATAATGACGTCATTAGTTCGCCCTAAAAGAGCCACAGCTATCATGACGCTATAAAAAAATCTTCAGCTGTCGAAGCCAGAGTGGATAGGATAGGCCTAGGGAGATAAGGACCGATTTGGAACCCTAGTGTGCCACTCCCGCAGGTGCATGGTCCCTCACAGATTGTCGACTACTCAGCCTGCGGCACATTTGCACACACTTGCTAGTTAGGACACTTTACTGGCCTATGCTGGCTTTTCAAATTGTCGGGTCCCGAGCTGCTTGCTTGCTAGGGATGGTAGTTACTATTAGCTAGTTGTCGTTAATAGATATATACAAGTCGAGGCTCGACCTGTGACGGGAAGGTCAGCCCTAGCTGTGCTACAAATCCCTAGCGGTGCTCTATATTTTATCTGAATGTAAAAAACATTTATATTTAAATAGAGATTATATCTAAGTACTTTGATGCATTTCGATGAGCTAGTCTAGAGACGGCGGCATGAACCACTATACACAATTAATAGAACATATATTTTAAATATTTTAATACATTATTGTACCTTAGCCGAAGGAGCCCTGCCCTGCCGGGACCGCTGGGGCTACCCGCACCCCCTGGTTCAGGAACAGGGATCACACGGCTTTATATGTAACTTTTCGGGCAGCTTCGTCCATCATATCAAGACCTAAGAGGATTAGAGTTTTATTTGCAGCTGCTAACTAACACGGCAGTCAGCTGGGAAATACATGATTCATTTAGGGATTTTTATCTATTGGTTCAGTGTCCAACCCTCACCTGTTTCTGGCAACGTTTGGAAAAAATTGCTGACAGACCACAAGGCACCATTTGAAGCCAGTATTGCTGGATGCTACAACTCTTATCTTGTGGTGGCGTTTTTTGGCTTGAAGTTCGTTGAGCAATGCAATATATGAAGTATTGTCGCAAGGCTTTTGAGATAAAGATTTTTTTGGTCAGTAAATTCAACTGATAAAACATTTCGCGAGTCTAACCTGCCTATATATGCCACCCAAGGGACCGGCCAAAAGTGGTGTATATAGACAGATGATGCTTATATAGAGGTGCTATCCCAGGAAAGAGCACATGTGATAAACCAAGCATCAGTGTGCATCGGCATGCATACCACGAACACTGAATGAAATCAGACTAGGAATTACGAAAAAAAAGTAAGCATTACGGATCCAGGTTTTCTTGACCGAAAAATGGAATGTACGTTCAGCTAAAACACTGCGTAGTTTTGGTTTGCTTTAGCATGGTTTCATGTATATTGCTAGCCAGCTCCTGGAATTCCATCACGTTAGTGAGAAACTTTGCTGAACCGAAGTGTAGGGTAAAAGCCTTCAGAGATTCCATGCACTCTTAAGTTTTCGCTTATTTGGGCGATGGGTTCATGCATCAATTTTATCATCTTCATCCGACATCTTTGAAAGGTTATCTTCCATGTTCTCAACTAACTGTTGGGCTGGCGGTTGTAGGACATTTCTCCCCCCCCCCCGATGGACCCTAGGACATTTTCCCCCGACATTCCCCCCAGGGTTGGACATTCCCCCTATGTTGATGAATGTATAATTAAGAATACAGATATATATATATATATATGTATGATTAAATGAAGTTCATGCTCTATTGAAATAAAATCAACTCAATATAATTAGAGGAATGGGTGGATTGGAAGGATGGTTTCTAATGGAGTGAGCAGTGGCGCCGGCTGAGGCAGCTGCGAGCTATACAGTTTGGTCCCCCGGAAGTTAGGTTCCGCTCGACACCGCCAGGCACGCGTTAGTACCCGTCAAAGCGGGCTCGGGCTATGGCGTGCATATGCCGCATGTTCCTGCAAATGAGCGCTAAACCTCAGAGGTCTACTGAGTATAACTCGACCTCAAGAGATCTAGTTATGCTCTAATATGCACTAATTAAAGCGCCGAATACGAGCAAGGGTGGATTTTGGCAGCAGGCACAGCCTGCCCTAAACACTAAACCCTAAAAACCCTAAATTCCAAAACCCTAAACGCTAAACGCTAGACCCTAAACAACTAAACCCTAAAAAACCTAAAACCCCAAACACTAAACCCTAAACAATATACCGGGGAATGTCCTACCCCAGGGTGTATGGTCGGGAGGAATGTCGGGGGGGGGGGGGGATGTCGGGGGGGGGAATGTCCGGCGGGAACTTCCGGGGGGGGGAATGTCCGTACCCCGGGCTGGCCTGCAGAAGTCAACTGAAGTCTCACTAGTGTTGAAGCTGCCTTCATATTCTGGCGTATAGAAGGATGGCAAACCAAAAAACTAGGCAGACGTACTGTTGGCTCGTGCGTTCGTTGATAGATGCATATTCGTAGATAGACGCACATGGATGGCAGCAAATTTTCTAAAACTTAACGATGATAAAACTAACTTACTAGTTATGGGCAAACCCAGTGTGATCCAGAGATTGAAAAGGCTGACTCTCAAAATTGGCTCTGCCAGCATATCTCCTGTCGAATCAGCTCGGAATCTATGTGTCATATTCCAAAGCGACCTCTCGTTAGACGACCATATCAGCTCCACAGTCAAATCCGCCTATTTTCAGCTTCATAACATTGCTAAAATTCGGGCTTGCTTAGATAAAGATACCACATCTAAGTTGGTCCATGCATTCGTGACATCTCGTCTCGACTTCTGCAACTCACTGCTTACTGGCCTACCAGCATGTGCGATCAGGCGATTGCAGCTGGTGCAAAACTCTGCAGCTAGGCTTGTCTGTCGTGAGCGTCGCAGTTGCCACATTACTCCACTTCTCGCCGACCTGCACTGGCTACCAGTCAAGCAACGGATTGACTTCAAGGTTTTGTCGCTCACTTTTAGGTCCCTTCATTCTATTGCTCCAGCTTATCTCTCCGATATACTCCCCCATCAGGCCAAGCATCGTACCACCCACTTTTCGGAATCCAACAGTCTAGAAATACCTCGTACAAACCTTAAATCCTTTGGAGACCGTGCATTTAGTTCGTATGCTCCCAAAGCCTGGAACTCCCTCCCGACCTGCGTCAGAACATCCCCTGACCTGACCACATTTAAAAGGAACTTAAAAACATATTTAGGACAGCATTTAGTGGGTCCCTGTGATTCGTCCTTGATGTGCTTATGCGTGCTGACACTGTGCATGCTGCCACTAACCACATTTGCATGCTGACCCTGTGCATGTCACCCCTAACCATATTATTCATTTCGTTTATTTTTTTTAAGCATGATTTTACTTACCATTCAATTGCATTTCACTTTACAGCAAATGTAAAGCGCCTAGAGAGAGATTAAGTTCTCTGAGGGCGCTTTATCAAGTGAATTATTATTATTATTATTATTATTATTATTATAGATATTAACAACACATCATCAGGATGTCTCTATTTATTCAGCCACCGTAGTAAAGAGACAGAGATAAAGATAGGGAGAAGAGGTCCGATCAGGTTGAACAGTAGGCAGAGAAGGGTAGGGTGCATCCACTTATCCCAAGCTGTGGCAGGAGGGACAGTATCCTTTGTCTGCCACAACAAGACGGGTGTGGATTCTGGCGTGTCCGACCTCGACGGATTGGCCTCACGGCTGGTGTGCGATTTGGTAGCCAGCAGTTACTACAGTGACTTGCAGGCTCAGAAATTATCAGTGCCGACTCAGATTATGATTTTCTAGCTCTCAAATATCGACAGAAAATTCAGCAAGGTCGAAACGATTGCAAATGGTACCGTCTCTATTTCAGACAATGCCTTTCGGATCACAAACGGGTACCTGCCGGGCAATGCAATCATTGAACCGTGCCCACATTAGGGAATTAATATTTTCCTTACTTAATATACCGAAAGTTCACATTGCTAGCCAGTTTAAAGCATAAGTGAGCAGCAGTAAGCAGCATAAGAACATAACTCGTCTAATTATGTAGACGATGCACACATTCGCTGTTAGAGAGAGCTAGTTCCACTTGGCGGTTTTATTGACTTTGCTGTCGGCTGCTTTCGCCATAGTTTTGAATATCACCAGTGGTCCGGCCTTATTGTTAACCATTTCCTGCACGGTATCCTTTTCCATTCCGAGCTCTCTTTCTATTGGTTGTTGAGTTTTTTCAGCATCTAGCATCATTGTTATATCCATCTTGTCACGTAAGGGGGTATGACAAGAAAATACTTATACAAATATATCAGACAACTGAATACTTCTTTAGGGTACCTATCAAAAGACAAACGTGCTAGAAATGGGATTGGAAGTTTTGACGACTACCCTATACAAGAAAAAATGGTTATGCAAATTATGTCTGAACCTGATGTAAACCGGAAGCAACATTTTATACGGCTTCATTTTCAGTATAGCTTGATGCCTTGTACATTCCATAACTCGGCTAATACTTGTTACATCAGACTGAAATTTGAAATGTGAGTTCAGCTCTGCTTGAACCACTACACTATAGAACATTTCTAATTTCGGTTGAATTAAGTTTGCTTAACACCTCATCAAACGTCCACGAGCTTTATTTTCTGCAATCATGGACATGTGCAGCAATCATTAGCCGAGTTATGGAATTTACAAGGCATCGAGCCTTATTTATTATATATATATTATTTATTATTTATTATAGCCTTATTATTGAATATATATACTGAACCATACTGGAAATGAAGCTGTATAAAAGTCGCAAGAATGCACGTGGATAAGCTTCACGCATGTAATTTGATATAACAATATTTAACAAGTTTTGATGCAAGTCGCATGTGATGCAGAGGTAGGTAAATCATTTACTTATAGATACGTTGCTTCCGGTTTACATCAGGTTCAGACATGGTTTGCATATTCTTTTTTCTTTCGAAGTGAAGTGGTCACAACTTACGATCCCATTTTTAGCATGTTTGTCTTTTGAAAGGTATCCCAAAAAAATATTCGATTGTCGGATCAATTTTCTACGTATTTTCTTGTTATCCCCATTCAGGTAAGTTCTTTTTGTTCCGTTAAGTTAGCAAATGGCTGGATTCAGTAAGCAGACTCCATACCGGCTTGAGAGGCTACACGTAAAGCCACCGAAAGAAGAAATGCAGATTCTGCTGCATCTGTAATCATATTTTTAACAAACGTATTGACTGCACATCTTGTTTCACGCATCCAGCTCTGGCTCCGTGCTCGAAACCAGCTTTTAGCAACCTTAGCCAACCAGCCTCCTTGCCAACCTGAGCTTCGACCACCTATGCGACCTCTTACCTTTTTTGGAAAGTAGGACAGTAGGATCAAATGGTGGTCCCGAGGCTGTTTTTAAGACTCCAGTTACGATCCGAGCAACTTCTTAGAACTGTGGCTACTTAGTTCTCGGACTGCAGCCTCCAAAACAGCTCAGCCTCCTTATGTCCGAATACCGTGTAGGCTGCAGTGATTAAGTTTCGCCAGCTAATGCTGGCTCCACTGGCTGAATCAGAGGCACACAAGGTAGCTTAGTTGGTGTTCGATGTGCAGGCGGGCCTAGCAGACCTTAGAGCAGCCGGAAGTGTAATGTGTGCCTCAGGGGCCCACTCAGCCCTGGCGCAGGTACCCTTGGACAATTGCCAGATGCATGCATGTGAGTTACTGCCGCTTTTGCCGGGACCGGCTAAGAGTGAGCTTTTTCGCGTGTGATGCACAGACCAGGTTTGACTATATTTAACAACTTTCAAGCTGTAAAAGCTAGTGTGATCGTGTAAAATATAAAAATATGTCGTAAAAGCACCTCCATGCAATTCCTGCCAGAACAATTTCTGGCTTTCTAAACCCAGACAATAAGACCTTTGTTGGGCACAATTCCAGTCACGTGACTAGCTTTGGAGCCGTAAGGGAATGCCCAAGGTAAACATGAACTCTGGACCTTGCCGATTCTGCAGAAAATCTATCTAAAATCCGGATAGCTAGTTCTGATGGGCTTAGCATTTGCTTAGTTTATTTTTACTGGTATAGCCGAAATCAAAACAGGTCGATCTTCGCCCACACGAGGACCGTAATGTAATGTATCTCTGTCTGTAACCCCACAAAGCCATCAAGGCTAAGTGGGTTTTACACAGGAGAGTTTTCTACAGTGCACCCTGAGCCTAAGCTTTCGGTCCTCATGGGGGCAGCCACAAGTGTGATGCTCCACTGCAGGGGAGGGGAGGGGCTGCTCTTGCTGCATGGATTATCGTTATGGATCACGCCTTGGGTCACGTCGGCAGCCGCTTAGCCCATCTGTGCTGCTACTGCCACTCTCTACTCACTTTCCACCATAGGTTTTGGATAGTTGCCCATACTTCGTTTATCAATGCAAAGCGACAGTGCCTTGACAGCCACATTTAGTGTTTTGTAAATTTGCATTCTATGATTGATTGATATGTTTTCTAGAGCCTCCGTAGAAGGGCATGAACTCTGCACTCACATTGGATTCACGGCATTGTGAGTACATCCGAGAGTACTAGTTACTTCAGTTAGAAGTACACTAGAAGTTAGAAGTACACTAGAATCTTGCACCGAGTTAATGCAGTCGAATTGCCACCCCGAGTTGAGTTTCTGAGACACAACCACTTTTTGCTTTATACTCACATAGTGAAAGCTAATGCTCCTTGCTCGCATGCTTTCGCCAAACTTTTGCTCTTGGCTTCTCTGGTCGGTAGCAGGACGAGGAAGTGGGAAGTCAAGTGTGCGGACATAGTGACTTTCGGGAGGTGTAATTGTTAGCCTCTATAAATCATGTTGATAAAGCCAATCAAGGTCATCGAGTACAATCCTGTCAGGCAACTTTGCCTGCCAGGCAGGCAAATTTGCCCACTGCCAGAGTTCGTCTTTGTAAAGGCTTGTGACTCTTCACTGGAGAATGAATGGCCTGCCATGTCTGCAGTGAGGACATACAATTCAGTTGGGGTGCAAACCTTTGGCTGTGAACCTGCAGCCTGCAAGCCAAGCTACGACACGTAGGGCTGAGTGCCACATCAGATGCATACACCAGTGACCATACGTTTTGCAGCACCTACCTGATTTTCTGCTGCTGTAGGCAGTTTTTAAATCTACCCGCAGGGTCCAAACAAGTGAAATTGATGCCAAATAAATGCAACAGCCCAACGTACGATTTATATAGTACGACACCCACTGCACCAGCGTTAGAAGCACGAATGATAAAGTTGTGTGGTTTTTTCCGATTAGCAATTTCTGCATTTCCGTATGGCACGGACGAGTTTCCGAGTGACATCGGATGGTGTAGCAGGTCAAACTGCGTGCAACGTGTCCCCTAATTTGGCTGGTGGTCTTATGTTACTGTCTAGAAGTCTCAGCCGATGCTGAACTTTCAATCTCTGGTCGTCCAGTGGCTGTGCTGTCATGCCCACTAAATGCTTGCTGCTTTGTGGGAGACTTTGTCAGTAGTGAAGCTTTCCTTGATACCCATTAGGCCATAAGACTGTGTTTGTTGAGGCTTGTGGCAGTAACTGCTCACTGTGAATTGTGCCGATACTAAGCTAGAGTGTTTGACATGAACTCAGCGGGTGCAAGATGGGTGGACCGAAACTCTACTTCTTTGTAGCCGATGAAAGAAAAACGCATTTTTTAGTACTTGCAAATATTTATAGTAGGTCCAACAGCTACCGGCTGAGATACCTTGACTGCCCTCACAAGAGGGTAAGTGTGGCAAATCATTTTACACTAGTATATCTGTAAGATAATTGTGCTTGCTAGAAAGGTGTAATGCCACGACCCTGGCATCGTTGAATGAGCTGCGTTCTTCAGTTCGCCCGGAGCTGCCATGAAGCACGGAGCTTGCTTGCCTTCAGCACACTGCTCCGTTTAGGGACTGCCTCGGTGAGCCGCATGAGCCCTGCAGCTGCCATCACTGGAAAGTGTGGCTGGAAAAGACGGCAGGCTTTGCAGTGGGCCAAAGTAAGTCACTCGGTTCAGATGCTTTCAGTGAGCACCCGTCTCGGTGCCCCAAGTGATTGACGAGTCTCGCTTTCCCAGTGGCCGAGATTACACAGAAGGCCGAGCTGGCTGCCAACGTCCTTTGGATGGTGAGCAACTCGAAGCCCTGCCCCAGCTGCAGGACGCCGATCGAAAAGAACGAAGGCTGCAACCACATGCGCTGCACCAAGGTGGGTGGCAGGCCACCGATGCTGCAGCCGCTTCCATTCAGCTGCTTGGCTGAAAGGCACGGGAACACATTAGCTGTAAGTGTCGATACTGCGCCACTGCTGACGCTGCTCGATTACAGAGCCTGCCTTCTGCTGCTGTTTAAGTGCAAGCACGATTTCTGTTGGGTGTGTCTCGAGTCATGGAAGAAGCACAACTCGACTACCGGCGGTTTTTTCCGCTGCACCCGCTATGAGGTCGTACAGAAAGTGGACGGTGAACGGCAAGCAGAGCTAACCGGTGCTAAGAGCAGCTATGAGCAGCACGAAGAGATGAATCGATTCGTTCACTACTACTCACGTTACAGGAACCACGAGCACAGCTTCTCGGTACGGCTTCCCTGCCGTAACTGTTATATTAATTATACATTTGTTATAGCGCCCTCAGAGAACCCAATCTAGTTCTAGGCAATTTACATTTGAGTTGAGATTGTGGTACTGCTGTGGTCGTTCTTTTCGAAATTACTTCAGTGAGAAGTAGCAGATGGTTTCTTATAATGTACATGTTTACAGTGGCTGCCCTCTGCATGCATTCGTTCCGAATCTTCGTACTCCTGCTCGGATTGCTATGCTGCAGCCAGCGTGTGTACACGGGTGAACACGGACTGAATGTGAATGACCGAGGGGGCAAGCATACGCAGCCAAATCATAACATGCAAACTTTCAGGTCTATGAATTTAGTTTGAAGTTTTCTCAGGTCGCTTACTGAAGAGATAGTAAACCATGTGATTTACGATAAAAAACCTCAGAAAGTGGAGCAAATAGGCCACGTTTTACACGAATTTCGAGACTTCACGATTCAATCCTGGGCATTAAGTCGTCGGCATGTCCTGCTGCCAATGCTGTATAGGCTATAGGCTGCGGCAGTTGATTCATCCTAAGAGTAACAACCCTACCCATTGGTATCCCGATAAAAGCGAGCAGGACAATAGCGTGCCAGACAAAGCGTGCCGAAAAATGCTCAAAAATTAATCACAAGGAATGTTGGTCTAAATATATATTCATAGTTGGAATATTGTATTAGAGAGAATGTATACACGGTATAGCTCACATTAATTATAATTTATGCCGGCTTTTGAATCTATGTTGAATGCTATAGTTATATAGAAAGAGCTTGTTTTTTATTAGATGCTCAGCTTGTGTGCTATTCCTTGAAAGTAATCTCTCACCAGGACTGTTGCGAGGTAAGTTGTTGATGACGAGAGCACAAACTTTTGGGCCCCACGAATAACTGTGATAAACTGCCATTTCCACAATAAACACCAGAACGCTGCAGTTGTGATTACAAATTACACAGAATAGTGTTCCGGGTTTACCTACTAAATTTCATGAAATTTTGCTTGCTCGTTCTCGTTTTGTGGTCTGAAATGGTCCGGGTCAACCAGCCTACTTATACATTCCAAAGGCGATCAAGCTGTCGTTTCCAAAAAAACTTCGCGAAACCTCGGTTTCGATTCCAAATTATAGAGAACAGTGCCATTTTTACCCCCACTGAATATCTAGGGATTGTCCTTGCTCGTCCTCATGCTATGGTCTCCGATGGTCTTGTGCAAACGGCAGCCAAAAACATTCGAATTGCAATAAAGCTGCCGTTTCCACCAAAAGCTTCGCACAACTTCGATTTGTATTCCAAATTATAGACAGCCGTATTCCACGTTTACGCACCAGATTTCATGCGATTCCACTTTCGCGTTTTCATGCTATGGCCTCCAGCGACCCGGCTCGGAAGTACGGTTCTCTATCTTTGAAATCAGAACCACAGTTTCGCAAAGTGTTTTGTGGAAATGGCAGCTGTATTGCCGTTCGAATGTTGTGGGCTGCATTTGGGCTGGGTCATCAGAGGCCATAGCATGGGAGCATGCGAGTGCAACTGGATGACATTTGGTGGGTAAACCCGGAATGCATTTTTCTGTAATGTGCAATTAGAACGTAACTTTCGAAATGCATATTTCAGAAATAGCAAATGTTTCGCAGTTCGATTATTTAGGGCGGCCGTCTGATATTCCAGGCTAATCCACCGAATTCCATTCGATTGTGCTTGCGAGTTCTCAGGTTGTAATCTCCGACGGTCCGACCCAAATAGCAGCCCTAAATGGTTGAACTTCGATATAGCTAGCACACCCACATAAGGCTTCGCGAAACGGCAGTTTTATGCGATTTCGCTTGCCACATTGTCATGCAATGGCCTCCAATGGCCCAGGCCAGCCAGCCACCATACGTTATCGAACTACGATACAGCGGCTATTTACACAATATGCGTCTTGCAGCTGCTGTTTTCATTCCGCATAAACAAAACAGGTGCTTGTTTACCAATAAATTTATAGCTGTCATTTCCACAAAACTAATCGAGCAATGGTGTTTTGATTCCACAATGTAGAAAACGGTGGTACGATTCGCCCTCAAAATGTTATGCAAATAAAAAATTACCCGGGCCGTCGAGCAATTTTGAACTGCCATAGAACTACCATCTTCATAACAGGCTTCGTACAACTTCGGTTAGGAATCCGCAATATAGAAACCAGGGTTCCGGGTTAACCAGCCACATTTATTGGCATAGTGCATGGGCGTTCTCATGCTATGGCTTCCGATGGCCCAGACCAGCTAGCCTCCGAATTTAATCGAACTGCGATACAGCTACCATTTCCACAATAAGAGTCAAGCAGCTTCGGTTTTGATTTCATGTTATGGCAAAGTGTTTTGGGTTTACCAACCAAATTTCATGCCCATGCCCGCTCTCATGCAATTGTTGGTCCGCTCTGAATTTTCGAAGTTCGATGCAGCTACTATTCTATCGATAGGCATCACGAAACTTCGGTTTTGATTGCTTATTATGGATTACAGTGTTACCTGGTTTACCCACCAAATTGGTGCCGGACCATCCAACTGTATAGCCTAAGAACATAAAAGGGAAATCCTATGAAATTTGGTGGTTAAACTTGGCATACCGTTGTCTATAATTTTGAATCAAAATCACGTTATGCGGAAGCTTTTTGGAAATAGAATCTGTAACGCCGTTCGAATGTGTAAACATGCTGGCTTACTCGAGCCATTTGAGGCCATAGTACGAGAATGTGCAAGCCGAGTTGCTTAAATTCGGTGGGTAGACCCGTAACACTATTCTGTAATTTGAAATTAAAACCGCAGTATTCTGACATTTATTGCGGAAATGGCAACTGTATTGCGATTATTTGTGGGACCCCAAACATTCCATTGTAGCAAATTAAATCTGGGACTTGCACGTCGACCTCGTAGTAGTCTGTTAATGTACCTGTCCTCCTGGCAGTTGATCAATGGTGCCATTAGAGGAGGGCAGCCATCAGCCAATTCGTTGAAAGCAGTGGGAGCACCCTCTACATTAACGAAGCTCAGAGCTAAAATTATTTTTTGTAGGTTCGCAAATTTTCGTCGTCACGGTATTCTGCTGCAAGATTTAAATCTTGAAACTTGTGCTTAACATACTGTTCGAGATCAAATAAGCATTCAACTAGCTTCGCTCCAGGAAAAGTGGTTGAATAGGCATTCTGACTCGCTTTCTCACAATCTGACTTGATATTTACCGGATTTAGAGCTTGCATTAGTAATGCATGATGAAACTCGAGTATTTTTATAGCTTCCACATCAGTTGTACAATGCAGTCTTTGTTTTTATTTGGTATTGCAGTAATTAATTTGAAGACCACAAGCCGGTTAATTTAAACCATATACTTACAAGAATTATTATTACAACTTCGTGCTCTGGTCGTGTGAGCATTTGTCGATGTTGCTAGCATTCCGCACTTTTGTCTTGTGAACTTTTTTCTTTCGCCCTCTTGTCCTTGCACATTTATGTTACGGCGCCTACCCCGTGTTCTGGTTTCTCACTAAAACTGGCTTGCGAGTAGTGGCTTGAGCTCGGAAAACACGGCCACTATTTGAATGAGGAATGGAAAAGGGCTTAGCACTCAGAATACCCGAGTTACAGACAGGAATCGATCGGAGTAATTGCTCTCAAGAAAAGCAAGATAGTAAGTAGCACAGCTAATAGCCTGCCTTCAACTATACGAATCTGTCACTGCTGGACCACCATCTGCCGCAAGACCGTTTCTAGCTAATACGCACGCGCACACACACACACACACACACACACACACACACACACACACACACACACACACATATATATTCTTAGGCGAGCATTAAGGTGCAGGCTCTTCACGTTCTAGGTCATGAGCTCGGCACATGCAGCCAGCAATTCTTAATTGCTGCTGCAAGCTTGTTGAAATTCGCCCAGGTTTTTCTGCAGCTGCTGTATCAATGGGGCCTAATCGAATCAGCCAATCTTTTTTGCCACTGGTCCTTTGTCCAGCGGTAAGATGCTCACCTCTCGACCCAGGTCGTGAGTTCGAGTTCTGTAGCAGGCAATTCTGAATCGTCCCGTGCAGGCAATAAGAAAATCTCTTCAGCTGCTATATAAACAAGACTGTTGAATCAGCTAATAGGTAATTTTGGTATGTAACTATTGTAGCTTCAGATGACTTTATGACTGGATGATGTGTGATGCTGCTGGGACATACAAATGAGACAGCCTTGCCAGTCAGGCCATTGTTTTGTATATTAGCAAGCCTTGGTTGCGACCCAGTGAAGTATCATATTTGACATCTAGTGAGGTCACACAAAGGAAATGCAGTTTCCTGCGAGCACCCGATCGACGTAGCATGACGTTCGGGTACGTTTTACAAAACAAGCAGTCAGCCCCGATGCTTGTCTGCCACACGAACCTCTCGCGTCTGAGCTGTGAGCTGACATTAGACAGTATTGGAAATCGTAGTCCTCCCCACGTAGGCGTCAGTACCGCTGGAAAGAATGAACTATAGTCGGCAGCAGGAGATTACTTGTTGCGTAAGAATCCTGGAAACGAGTTCCACAGTCTAGGACCTGAAAGCTAAAGCTTCTGTCGCCAACGATCTTTAAGCAGAGCAATGGAACAGCTAATTTATTGTCCATACAGGACTTGAGGGCAGGAGGAGGCAGAAACTGGTGCAACAGTTCAGCTAGGTATGGAGGAGCCAAGCTGTGGCGGGCCTTGTGGGTCAGTGTAAGAACTTTGCTCTGTATCCGTTGATCAACCGGCAGCCATCCTTGCTCTTTTAGCAAAGGAGACACGTGGTCACACACCGGACTTGCAAACTAGCCTTGCAGCTATATTCATATGGTGAAAGTTATTAGCACTCCTCTGTGTCGTAATGTACTGCATATCCCAGGAGATGCCTTCACTCCTCTACAGCCCACAGCCTAACAAAATATGCATCTGATGGAAATACCCCCAAGCACGAGTCACCATTTTCAGAGAGTGTGTCTAGTCGCAATTGTATCGTAAAAACCGTGATTTCTAAACGCAGTACAGCACTTAATTTCGTGTCTACGTTTTGCTAGTTAACATGTATAAGCTAGTTGACCAGGGTTGCTGTTGGTGCAATCGCAAGGATCGCCTAGCATGAATAGCTAGTGCTAAGCTAATATGTAATAGGTGTTAGCTAGCTAAATTTTGTTACGACTATACGTATACGTATGCAATACTGTGTCCAAAATCACTCTGTTTCCCTGCACTGCTCTTCAGGCTCTAAAAATAAACGCAATCGGTACCTTGGGTGCCAGGTTATTTTTTCTGAATGTGGTCTTTTCTGTGCACCCTGAAGACCAGGCAAAAACAGGGTACTGCTGGGTGTCTCTCGAAGACGCGCCGTCGCCAATATTCGCTGGCTGTCGCTAAGCCAGTTTTCGTAATACGGTGTAGGTGGAATGGGCAACAAAAACCATACATACATTTGCTGTATCCCACAATTATCTTAGTCGTGCTAGCTGCTGGCCAACATATTACCTTTGTCAATAGCGTTACAAGGCTATTTCTGTAAATGCCGTGACTGCATCTGTGAGAACCCTCTTATGTGCATCTGCAAAATATGCATGCTTGTCAAACAAGTATGCTTCAATCTAAGGACTTAGTGGCTGTGCCACCTAGTATCATTTTTGCTGCTATCGATGAAAGTTCCCTAGTTCTTTTGGAGCATGCTGCTGTGCTATTAGTTCGGCTTCCATAAACAGTAAAAAGTGGCATATCGAGTGACCCCAATGTTTGATGTAGCTGTCGTTCGTTATTGACTAGATACAAATGAATGCTTGCTGTTTGTTTTACATGGGATTGTGTGAATTAGCTGAGATTCGACACTAGCTTCGTGTGATTTCCCTATTACTGTGCTCGTTTTATGTCTTGCAAACGCATTGGCTTCATGTACTTTGCATCTTGCTTACTTTTTAAGCTTATATTCTTTTCGATTCAGATTGAGAAATCTCTTCTGGGGAGTGCTAAGGCAAAAATGATGAAGCTAGCCCATGCTCTGCAAAGCAGCAGTGCTTCGAGTAATGCTTCTGCTGCTGAGGCTGAGACCCGTTTCATCACCGATGCTGTACAGCAGTTACTGAAAGCCAGGCGTGTGCTGAAGCACTCCTATGTATTTGGGTACTATCTGAATGATGCTGGTATTAAGAAGCACGTATTTGAATTCATACAGGTAAATTTCAGCTGACTTTCTGCTTCCTTACATAAACGAGCTTGGTCCTCTGACTAAGCGCAGATTATGCCTGCACACAAGAACCTGTAAAGTATGGGATACCCCTTGGATCTGTGCTTGGTTCACTTCTTTTTACAGTTTAGACTTCCCCTGTTTTGTGATGTAAAATCCCAAGCAAAATCTAAGCTTTCATTTATGTGCAAACGACCCATAGCTGTACCTTCACCCATCCCACCCCACCCCCTCCCACTTTGATGTCTCCTTGCCTTCCTGCACTTCAATGTTTTCACAACTTCCTCACAGCTTGTATTGCCGATATTTGCACTTGGATGGCAGCCAAATTTATCACATCGAATGACCGATAAATCCAGATTAATAGATTTGGGCAAATAAAGTGTCAGTCAAAAACTGGAAAGCTCCCACAAGATTGGCTCTGCTAGAATCTCTCCTGTAGCCTCTGCAAGCAGTTTTAGCATTCTTTTCTAAAATGCCCTGTTGCTAGAGGATGCCTCAAGTCCCGCAGCTAGGTCTGCCTTCTTAAATATCGCATAGGATTAAAAAAGAGGTAAAGGTGATTCTGAGACTTAGTTTATATGTCAGACCGTGTGGCTGCTCGGCAAAAGAAATGAGGCCAAGTCAAATTTAAATTAAGCCGTTAAAATAAACAAGTAACAGCCAGGTGCCTAAGATCCAGGTCGACAAAGTAAGCTCTTATTCGTCTGCAGGACAAATACCAATGCAGTGTGCATATGTTTCCCGCTAAGCTTTAATCCACCTGCAGAACAAATATAATATTATTAATACATCTCTAAAGCTCCCTCAGAGAAATTAATCTCTTTCTATGCAATTTGCATTAGCTGCAAAGGAAGCACAATCAAATGGTTAGTGGTAGCATGCTCAATGACAAAAAGTATAATATTGTTAGAGATGAGTTAGTGGCAGCATGCACAGTGTCAGCATGCATAAGCACACAAAGGACGAATCACACTGACCCACTAAATGCTGTGATAAATAGGTGCCTTTTTAGTTCCTTTTTAAATGCCACCAACTCAAGCGGTATCATGATACCAGTCGGAAGTGAGTTCCAGGCTTTGGGAGCATACAAACTAAAGGTACGATCTCTAAAGGATTTGAGGTTCGTACGAGGTGCAGGTAAACGATTCGATTAAGAAAATCTGGTAGTACGATGCTTAGCCTGGGGGGGGGGGAGTAAATCTGATAGGTAGGCTGGAACCAAATATTGAAGGGACCTAAATGGGAATGACAGAACCTTGAAGTCGATGGGCTGCTTGACTGGGAGCCAGTGCAGGTCTGTGAGAAATGGCGAGATGTGGCAATTGCAACGCTCACGTCAGACAAGCCTGGCTGCAGAGTATGCAAGATGTTAAACATGCATTAAGCATATAGTGCTGAGACATTTATCGTATATTCTTTTGTATGCTAAAGATAAATATTAGCTGATTTAACAACCTCATTTTTATAGCAACTGAAGAGACTTTACTGGGTCATGATAGCCCTGGAGGTAGGTAATCCCTCTTCACGACCGAGGTCGTGGGTTAAAATCCTTCAGTTGGGCGATCCTTTATTGCCAATTGCAAGTGGTGGTGATAACCGGTATGGCTTGTCTGCTGCTATACAAATGAGGCCGTTAAATCAGCTAAGATTTTTTAACAGCTATCACCTATGCTTGCAGTTAGCAATTAAGAATAGCCGTCTGCAGGATTTGAAACCACGACCTTGGTCGTGAAAAGCTAGCACATTACCTCCTGCGCTATCACGGCCCTACGAATCGAAAGCCATCAGCTGGTACCTGAATGGGCATTACCATTCCGAGTGGAACAAGACCTTTGATGAGTGTATGTCTTTGGCTACTGCTGTGCTGTCACCCACCCTTTTTTCAATGAATGCAGGCCCTTTACAAATCTGATTGGTCATTAGATTACCACCTCTGAAAGTCTTAGCCAAAAAGTAGACTCGTTGCATACCACAAGCTTTCTATGCAAGGGGTTCCCCATCGTGGTGATGTAGGCCACAAGAAAGAAAGAAAATCAGACCATTTTACCAAGGCTTCCTAAGTGTGCTTGCCCACAATCGGCCGAAAGCCAAGATATGCTCAAGTCTGCCAAGTTATTTAATAGATTTTAGCACCAGAGAGTCTATCGTGTTATAAGCCATTTTCTATACTCCAACAAAGTAAAATTGTCTGCTACTTTAGAAGCATAATTTATTTAGCAGCAGAATAACCTTAGTGGCTATCACTCCCACATGCAGGGAACACTAAAGAATTGCCCTCTGCAATTCATGAAACCACGAACTGGGTCAAGAAGTTCATGCACCATACGCGAGTTAAGACCCAAGAAATAGATTAGATGCGCATTATTTCCAAACACTTCTTAAATGTGTAAGCTCACTGGCGTCAGTTCGAGGCCGAGGCTCAGCTTACCGTCCCTGATGATGCTAACCGAAGAAGAAGACTACTGCTGCGCTGCTTGTCGAAGCACATCCTCTGTTCTTTGGGTGTATGTGCTCGTACAGTGAAAGCTCACAGAAGATAATTTAAACGTGCGGCACCTAAAGCACTTGGTTTTGGTCACCTGATGATGTCACGTGGTGCTGAAGATAAGTGACACCCACTGAGAGGACAAGGAACAAACCGGCGGTGGGACACGCGAAGTGACAGTGCGTGCAAGCGCTTGGTAGGCTCGAACACACCCACAGAGGAAGCGGAGCAGACCAATCAGGCCTGCATGCAGTGTGCATAAACCTGTATAGCACATTTGGCTAAGCTGACACAGTGAGGGCTTTGGCAGTCATGCCAAAGCCTCCCAAGTGCCCGTCAGTGGTAAACAGTGGTAGACAGCCTTGCTGAAATAGGTAGTTCGAAGTCTGGTGGCATACGCTATGATAGCTACCTCCTGTCTCATTCACATGCACAGTTGGTGTTTGCCCATGTTGTTCTGGTCGTGGGTGACACAGGCAAGTTTCTCCAGCAGCTGAATTTCCTCACGTGGCATTGAACTCACGGCTGTATCTATGCCACTTACTCGGCCAGGCAGAGCAGCCGACGAATCGGCACTAGCTCGACTGCAGCTGAAATGCTGTGCTGGTAAAATGCAGTCGGGAAGAAGTTTATTTAATGATGTGTCTTCGCTGCATTTATCAATGGTATTTTGTGAGCGCTCAGGTGCTTATGCAGCTGTTCAGTTAATATAAAATATCGGTCTGGGATTTTCACACTATTCTATGCAAGGAGTTTTGCAACGAGTAAAGGGACAGTCTTTATTTAGTCGGTGGCTGTGTTGGTTACGGGTAGCGATTCGTTAACTGCAGGGTCACATCAAGCTGTTGGATTTGAGTACCACGTGTCTGCGGCTGTGTCTATGCAGCCACGGTTTGAGCAGCTGGGCAGCTTTCAGCAGTGGTACTAATCCCCTGCATGCAGCGAGCACAGCACGAAGCCGTGAGTGCAACTGCCTCTAGCTCAGTTTTGTAGCCGAGTTCCAGGGGTCAGAGGCTATTTCCGGCCATACTCCGGCCATGCTGCCGCTCGCCATATGCTGAGCTAGGGTATGACGATCGGCCGTCAGGTCAAACCTCTTTATAATATCGCATGCGCCAACAACAACAGGGGAACTAAACAAGTCTACATGAGGTTCCTATACACAGTACACTATCGGGGCGTAAGACGACGTAGCAAGCACGAACAAACGTGTTAGTTGGTCAGTCGGCTTCCACAGTCCCGCCGTTGTACCGACTCCGAATCCAACAGCATGAGCATACACCATAAAAGATCCGGCTAGCTGAGTAACTGCTTGGCTAGTCGTAGTCGTCGTCCACCACAGTCGAGAGCTTCTGCCGAGAGACACCAACTCACGAAGGGGGTCACGAACATGCTACAAGTGGAACTTGGAATATACAAGTTACAACAACGAGCATGCTATCCAGCTCTGCTCGGGCCTTGGGCACTCGTTGCCTTGCGTGTGTGGCCGCATTGCCGGAGCACACCTGCAACCATCCAGGTGCATAACTCGTCGAGACCTGGAGCCTCCACCACCACGACTTACTCGGCCAACTTCTCCTAACCAAGAGCCCCGGTGACCCCTTGTCACTGCACATGCCATAGTTCAGACCCTGGCCCAGGCGGTAACCCTTAATAATAATAATAATAATAATAATAATGCATTTGATAAAGCACCCTCAGAGAACTCAATCTCTTTATAGGTGCTTTACATTTGGTGCAAAGGGAAATGCAATTGAATGGTGAGTAAGATCATGCTTGATAAACAACATGAATAACATGGTTAGGGTGACCTGCACATGGTCAGCATGCAGATGTGGTTAGTGGCAGCATGCACAGTGTCAGCACGCATAAGCACATCAAGGACAAATCACAGGGATCCACTTAATGCTGCCCTAAATAGGTGTGTATTTAAGTTCTTTTTAAATGTGGTCAAGTCAGGGGATGATCTGATGCAAGTCGGGAGGGAGTTCCAGGCTTTCGGAGCATACGAACTAAATGCATGGTCTCCAAAGGATTTGAGGTTTTTACGAGGTATTGGTAAACTGTTGGATTCCGAAAAGTGGGTGGTACGATGCTTGGCCTGATGGGGGAATAGATCTGAGAGATAGGCTGGAGCCAAATAATGAAGGGACCTAAAAGTGAGCGACAAAACCTTGAAGTCAATCCTTTGCTTGACTGGTAAGTGGTGTGATGTGGCAACTGCGACGCTCACGACAGACAAGCCTAGCTGCAGAGTTTTGCACCATCTGCAATCGCCTGATTGCACATTGTGGTAGGCCAGTAAGCAGTAAGTTGCAGAAGTCGAGACGAGATGTCACGAATGCATGGACCAACTTAGACGTGATATCCTTATCAAAACAAGCCTAAATTTTAGGAATGTTATGAAGCTGAAAGTAGACAGATTTGAATGTGGAGCTGATATGGTCGTCCAACGAGAGGTCACTGTGGAGCATGACACCTAGATTTTGAGCTGATTCAACTAGAGATATGCTGGCAGAGCCAATTTTGAGAGTCAGCCTTTCCAATCTCTGAATCACACTGGGTTTGCCCATAACTAGTAAGTTAGTTTTATCATCGTTTAGTTTTAGAAAATTTGCTGCCATCCAAGTGCAGATGTCATGAATACATGCGGCAAGTGAGTTTAGAGAATTTGAGGTGCTCGAAGGCTGGGAGGGATCAAAGCAAAGGTACAACTGAGTGTCATCCGCATAGAAGTGAAAGCCTAGATTGTGCTTGGCAATCACATCAGCAAGAGGGAGAGTATAAACCATGAAAAGAACCAGACCTAGCACGGAGCCCTGAAGTACTCCATATTTCAAAGGTACTTCAGATGATCTTTGTCCATTCACGTCAATACTCTGGAGTCTCCCACTGAGATAGGACCTGAACCACTGCAGAGCAGTGTCAGTGATGCCCAGGTGAGATGAGAGGCGCTCTAGAAAAATTGTGATCGATGGTATCAAAAACTGTCGAAAAATCGAGCAAAACAAGCAGAGACAGCCTCAGGTCAGGTCCCAGCACCTTTCAAAAAAGCTGTAGTCAGGCCACTTCTCAAGAAAGCTACACTAGACCAAGAGAACTTAAGCAACTACCGCCCAGTCTCCCTTCTACCATTCCTATCAAAGACACTGGAACGGGTCGCGGCAGACCAGCTGAACTCGTATATCGAAACCTCACACCTTGCTAGTAAGTTCCAGTCTGGCTTTAGAGCTAATCGCTCCACAGGGTCAGCATTGCTTCGGGTATACAACGACCTACTTAGGAATGCAGACATGGGTAGAGTGTCTCTTCTTGTTTTGCTCGATCTTTCGGCAGCTTTTGATACCATCGATCACAAAGTACTTCTAGAGCGCCTCTCATCTCGCCTGGGCATCACTGGCACTGCTCTGCAGTGGTTCAGGTCCTATCTCAGTGGGAGACTCCAGAGTGTTGACGTGAATGGACAAAGATCATCTGAAGTACCTCTAAAATATGGAGTACCTCAGGGCTCTGTGCTAGGTCCGGTCCTTTTCACCGTTTATACTCTCCCTCTCGCTGATGTGATTGCCAAGCACAATCTAGGCTTTCACTTCTATGCGGATGACACTCAGTTGTACCTTTGCTTTGATCCCTCCCAGCCTTCGAGCACCTCAAATTCTCTCAACTCACTTGCTGCATGCATTGATGACATCCGATCATGGATGGCAGCAAATTTTCTAAAACTTAACGATGATAAAACTAACTTACTAGTTATGGGCAAACCTAGTGTTATTCAGAAATTGGAAAGGCTGACTTTCAAAATGGGCTCTGCCAGCATATCTCTAGTTGCATCAGCTCGAAATCTAGGTGTCATATTCCAAAGCGACCTCTCGTTAGACGACCACATCAGCTCCACAGTCAAATCAGCCTATTTTCAGCTTCATAACATTGCTAAAATTCGGGCTTGTTTAGATAAGGATACCACGTCCAAGTTGGTCCATGCATTCGTGACATCTCGTCTCGACTTCTGCAACTCACTGCTTACTGGCCTACCAGCATGTGCGATCAGGCGATTGCAGCTGGTGCAAAACTCTGCAGCTAGGCTTGTCTGTCGTGAGCGTCGCAGTTGCCACATTACTCCACTTCTCGCCGACCTGCACTGGTTACCAGTCAAGCAACGGATTGACTTCAAGGTTTTGTCGCTCACTTTTAGGTCTCTTCATTCTATGGCTCCAGCCTATCTTTCAGAGATACTACCCAACAGGCAAAGCATCGTACCACTCGCTTTTCGGAATCCAACAGTCTAGAAATACCTCGTACAAACCTTAAATCCTTTGGAGACCGTGCATTTAGCTCGTATGCTCCCACAGCCTGGAACTCCCTCCCGACCTGCATCAGAACATCCCCTGACCTGACCACATTTAAAAGAAACTTAAAAACATACCTATTTAGGACAGCATTTAGTGGGTCCTTGTGATTCGTCCTCGATGTGCTTATGCGTGCTGACACTGTTCATGCTGCCACTAACCACATTTGCATGCTGACCCAGTGCATGTAACCCCTAACCATGTTATTCATTTTGTTTGTTTTTCAAGCATGATTTTACTTACTATTCTATTGCGTATCACTTTGCAGCAAATGTAAAGCGCCTAGAAAGAGATTAAGTTCTCTGAGGGCGCTTTATCAAGTGCAATATTATTATTATTATTATTATTACTCTACCCACGTCTGCATTCCTAAGTAGGTCGTTGTATACCCTAGCAATGCTGACTCTGTGGAGTGATTAGCTCTAAAGCCAGACTGGAACTTACTAGCATAACCTTTACCTTGCTAGTAATTTCCAGTGCTGACACTGTGCATGCTGCCACTAACCACATTTGCATGCTGACCCTGTGCATGTCACCCCTAACCATATTATTCATTTTGTTTGTTTTTCAAGCATGATTCTACTTACCATTCAATTGCATTTCACTTTGCAGCAAATGTAAAGCGCCTAGAAAGAGATTAAGTTCTCCGAGGGCGCTATATCAAGTGCATTATTATTATTATTATTATTACCACATCACAGCCGTCCTGTCCCAGCCAACCGAACCTAGCCTGGGTACAGTTTTAGCTTCTTGCATTGGTGCATGACAGAGACTAGAGATGGGCAAGGAAATAACTTGGCGCTCTTTCTAACTCATGAAGCCGCAGCAGCTTCAGTCATTAGCCCTGTGAGCAATGGTCACCAACGTTGTGCCTTTGAACGGCTGCAACAGCCATGCGTAGTTTTCCAAGTCGTCCGAGTTTTGTAGACAGAGCTGGAGGAGATCACTGAAACAATGTCGGAGATGATATCGCGTCCTTATTTGCGTACACCTCGATCAAAAATAATGGAGACTGCTCGAATTCTCGCTGCAAAACGACTCGAATTCGTGGAAGCTATTGCCAAGGGGCTGCAGCCACCACCCAGTGACAGCTCGCCGGCTTCATCAAAGAGATACAGCTTTGAGATAGACGTAAGCAGTGGCTGTGTAGGCTGTGCTTCAAGGCAATTGGTGCAACTGTAGTATGCACTTGTAGTATGCTGCAGAGAATGCTATTTGGAAAAATCATTTTCTCGGCCAGGTGTGTTGGTCAGGTATGCAGATATTTTAAGCTTGAGAGTGGTGGGCACATGCTCATTCGTTTTTTGCTCAGATATTTGGATTAGGGCTGTAACTGATAATTGATTCTCACTATTCGGCCGAATATTGATAGTAAACAGAATAGGTCTACCGACAACATTAAAATTTAAATTTTTTTTGCAAAATTACAGTTCAGTAAATGTAATACATAAACTGAAAATAGATGTATAACTGCATGTAATTTTCGCATCATTCGCTAGTCAGTATGAGCTAAGAGTTATGAAAAAGTTACTTCAGCCACGCATGCAGAACCGCATGTCATATAACCAGTATTCGCGTTTGGCCCGACCGTTACTATTGGGCTGAATACCAAATAATTATTTGGCCCACTATTCGCCCCCCGAAGCGAATTCGAAGCGAATTTTGGGTACAGCCCTACTTTCGATAGTTGAACACCCGTGGATCAGTGGGTCATGTGGCAAAAACGGGTCTTCGGTCCTTGGCATGTGAGTATTCATAAAAAAGAGTTATAACGTAATGTACTTCAATCTGTAACTCCACAGAGCCACAAAGACTCTGTGAGTTTTACGCAGGAGAGTTTTGTATAGCTGCACTCTCAGCCTAAGTGGCTACGCCTAAGCGGCTTTTGGTATGCATTCGGTAGCCAACAGACTTCATCTCACGCAACAAAGAGGAAGTGTGAAGCATAGCAGAGTCAGGAGAGCAGTCGAGGCATGGAAGTAGCTCAAGACCCCTGGAAAGAATGAGCCATAGTCGGCAGTAGGAGAGTAGTTGTTGTTTCGTAAGAATCGTGGAAGCGAGTTCCACAGTCTAGGACCTGCAGAGCTAAAGCTTCTGTCACCAACGGTCTTTAAGCAGAGGAATGGAACAGCTAATTTATTGTCCACACAGGACCTGAGGGCGCAAAGAGGCTGAAACTGGAGTTCAGCAGTTCAGCTAGGTATGGAGGAGCCAAGCCGTAGCCGGCCTTGTGGGTCAGCATAAGAACTTTGCTCTGTATCAGTTGTTCAATAGGCATCCATCCTAGCTCTTTAAGCAAACAAGACACGTGCTCAAACCTCTGGGACTTGAAGACTAGCCTTGCAGTCACATTCATAGCCTGCTGCAGTGGTCTAGTTGCTTTCTTTGTTTGCCCAGCCAAAATGGAATTACAATAATCAAGCCGAGACAGAACTAAGGAGCTGGTTAAATTTTTTGCAAACCACTGTGGAAGACACCTCCCAATCTTGGATAGGTATCGGACGTAATAGCAAGCCGTAAAAGCAGTCTTCTGAATGAAGCTTTTAAAATTCAGGAAGCTGTCGAAAACGACACCTACATTTTGAGCAGATGGTGACGGTCGCACAAAACCGTCACCTATTAGAAGAGCAAAGCCTTCTAATCCAGCCAAACGCTTAGGGTGTCCAATGAGCAGCAGTTCGGTTTTACCACCATTTAGTTTCCAAAAAAAATTCCGACATCCTTGATCGAATGGTGGCAAGGCAAGCATTCAGTGTATCAGTTGCTGCAGCAGATTCTGACGGTTTGAATGGCAAACACAGCTGAGTATTGGTAGCATAACAGTGATATTCTTTGCCAAGGGCCTTAATCACTTTCCCCAGAGGTTGAGTATAAATAGAGAACAGCAAAGGTCCGAAGACAGACCCTTGAGGGACTCCACCGGTGACTGGTCTTGTGGGCGAGACCAGACCCCCACACGACATGGATTGAATACGATCAGACAAGTACGATTTAAACCATGCCAGTGCCTCGTCTGCCAGACCGATCTTTGTTCTCAATCGTTCAAGTAGGATATCGTGATCAATCGTATCGAAGGCAGCTGATAGATCTAGCAGAGCTAGGGCAGTGACACTCCAGTCATCATTGCCGCCTAGAACGTCATTGTTAACACGGAGGAGAGCATTTTCAGCGTAGTGCTACCTCTTGAACCCCGATTGAAATGTTTCAGACATTTTATTCTTTTCAATACGTGCTACCAGCTAGTTAGCAACAATTCTTTTCAAGAATCTTTGACCAAAGGAAAAAGGGAAACTGGGTTTGCAAGGACTCCTGTATCTAATCCAGGCTTTTCAAGTATCGGAATAACGAATGCCGATTTGAAGGACTTGGGTACGACCTCTTTTTCTAAAGAAGCATTACAAATCTCGATTATGGCCCACCACGGCTTGGCTCCTTCAAACCTGGCTGAACTGCTGAACTCCAGTTTCAGCCTCTTTGCGCCCTCAGGCCTGTGTGGACAATCATTTAGCTGTTCCATTCCTCTGCTTAAAGACCGTTGGCGACAGAAGCTTTAGCTCTGCAGGCCCTAGACTGTGGAACTCGCTCCCACGATTCTTACGAAACGACAACTACTCTCCTGCTGCCGACTATGGCTCATCCTTTTCAGTGGTCCTGAGTTGCTACTTCCACGCCTCAACTGCTCTCCTGACTCTGCTATGCTTCACACTTCCTCTTTGTTGCGTGAGATGAAGTCTGTTGGCTACCGGATGTGCACCAAAAGCTGCTTAGTCTGTGAGTGCAGCTATACAAAACTCTCCTTCGTAACACCCACACGGTCTTTATGACTTTGTGGAGTCACAGGCGGTGATACATTACATTACATTATGGCAGGGCTAAGTTGGTCTGCCAGTGGAGACCACAGAGATAGTGGTATAGGGTCTTCAGGAGACGAACTCTTTTTAATATACCTTATTAAGGTAGCCACATCGTATGCAAAAACCTTGGACAATCTTTTAAGGAAAGCCACAGGTTGTAATTCCACAATTGCTTTACTCAGGGGGAGGCTTTATGGAGGCATGAGTGTGCACAATTTTTTCAGTGAACGAGGCTGAAAACCTTTCGGCTGAGCCGTTAATATCTGAGGAGTCAGACCTCTCAGCATTGGCCAGTAAACTGTTTACAGTCTTGTAAATCTGTTTTGGGTCTGACTAGCGGGACTTCAGTTTTCGAGTGAAAAAAAAGCCCTGGTCTTTTTAAGCTTCCAGGTGAAACCTCGAAGGAAGTTTTTTATATTGACCAGATCTGCATCAGATCCCGATTTCTTATAACGACGTTCAAGCCTGTGCTTTGCACGGCGCAACTTTTGAAGTTGTTTGTACATTGAAAGGAATCTCCACGACTCTGTACACGGATAGAATGAATGGGAGCATGCTTGTCAAGAGCACTCCTACGTGTCATGTTCACTGCATCAGTGAGGGTATCGAGGCTGTCGGTCGAATCTGGGTGCATATCAAGAAGACCTGCATCACAAACAGATTGCAAAAATTTGTCTATGTCAATGCTTTTTAAATAGAGTCACTGGACAAGTTCGACATTACCCTGTACATACACGGGTACAGAAATAGTAAACGAGACCGAGCCATCGTCCGAGAAGGTCAGCAGGCACCATTAGGTCAGTGGGGCAGACATCTTTAGTGATCACGAGATCTAGGAAATGGTCACCTAGTGCACGAGACTGTCAGTCCACGTGCCTATTTAGCCTGCTTGCTGCCAGCTAGCTTCAAACTTGGTGCTCAGCATGGCCTTGGCCGACCCAGTAAACTCGATAAAGATGTAGTAACCCACTCATAAAGCGCCTTGAAAGGGCGAATGTGGCAGGCGAGGTCGGCTTCAAACTGGTTTGTTATAGCAGGAAAATACGATAGATTGATGGAAGATTATAGTGACACTTTTCATGACTCTTTGATGCTAGGCCCTTGGGATGTGGCTATGTAAGAATCGAGGGGAAAATTTGAGGTGGAATCATTGCTTGTTATCGGTATATTGCTTTCTACCTGCTGCTAGAATAACGAGCTGACCGGTCACAGCCGGATTTACAGAGTGTGAGGAACTGAAGCTATCACTAGAAAGAGAGAATGATCGTTTCGTGTGGTACTTACGAGTCAAATCCTCGAAAAGTATAGGAAAGATCCATAGCAGAGAGAGACCCGTTTCGACATGCAATGCCGAGTATGTGTAGTTGCAGCTCAGCAAAGGCACGTGGGCCTCACGTGAGCAGCTAACAGTGGGCAACACAAGAGAATTTGTCTAATTGGTAGGTACTAAACTGAACTTGAGTTATTGCTTTGAAATTCGTTGAATAGTAGATGCTATTGCTATGCATTGATAATCTTTGGTCAATACGTTCAGTTTGCTAGCTTTAATGGCGAGGGCTGTTATATACGGTTGTAAGTGCTCATGTTCCTAGCTTACCTTCAGTGTGGGGCATCCTCCCTCTATCCTCCCTTCTCTCATTTTGACTAGAACGACTGTCGTTATGGCTGAGGCCAGGTCGACGGTCAATTGATTTGTGGTATTGACTCTCAACCCTGTATGGTTTTGCATTCTGAAAGTGTATGGATATTTTAAGCAGAGACTTGGCCTTCGATAGATTTCACCCTCCTGTGTCATCGTACCATCACAATATTTTCGGTCGTATTCTGGGTTCAACAGTCGAGCCTTCTTTTCGATGCCACCAGAATGACAATAAATGAGTTGCAGCCGTTCATTTTGCAGTGTGTGAGCAAGGCAACTTGTGATATTTGACGATGGTGGTATTGGACGATAATAGAAGTGAAATCTGTGGTAACTTAAATATTTCACGGAGTCCCATTAGCAATAAGACTGTAATCATCGGGTTTTAATGAAATGCCTGCCGCACTTCCCTCGGCTGCTGGAAGTAGTAGTCTTGGTAGTCCTGGTAGCCTTCAATGCCAGTTACATGATAGCAAATCCTAATTTGTTGGTCTTGAGTGTGCTCCGCACTGTCTCTTTAAATGCACTTTTTGCCACTTTGGTTAGACACACTTTAGGCAAGCAGCCCAGTGAATGTACCACGTAGGTTTTGCGCCTGATCACGATTTAGTTCTAGGTCAACTACCGACTGCTGCTATGCTGATCTCATTCTTATATGCATGACTGTGCGGCCTGAGCTTCCTGTAGCCTTGGAAGCAGCCAAGGCAGAGCCTGCCTTCGCGTCTTGTTAATCCCCTCTGGCTGCTGCCCCTTTTGGTCATATGCCAGGAGTATGCTCGATGTCGTGTAAGCTCTGAGTGGAGTGCGACTGCTTACTCATGGTGGGGTGCCTGCTATTGGGAATGACCAGCAGGCATGCATACCCCACCCCACCCCACCCCGATTTTCCATATCACAAAATGAAAAAGTACAGCTAATGCAACATCGGCATAAAATACATCGTTGCCTCAGTCATGCTGCTTCAGTGTGAGCCATCGCAGTGCAGTGCTGTGTCCCGACAATATTGGCTTCGGCTGGATGCTGTCTCTGCTGCTGCTGCTGAAGCTGCCACCACATCTGCCTACCTGGCCCCCTGCACTGCCGTTGCTATGGGAAATGCTGCCTCCTGCATGTCAGCAGCTTTCGGCTGTATGAAAGCCACGGTGGGCGGCATTTCAGCCTCGCTGCAACCCAGCTGTTTTGCTCCACGGCTGGTTCTGCAGCTTTTGGCGTCCCCTGTCTGGCAGCCAGCTTACCGTACTACGCTCTTTCCGGTGGCTAAACTAAGGACGGTGAGCCGTGATGGCACACTAGGTAAGGCGGTTGCTTTCACAACCTCGGTCCCGAGGTCGTGGGTTCGATTCCTGCGTTGGGCGATTCTTTATCGTCACTGCAAGCGGTGGTGATAGCCGTAAAGGCTCTTCTGTCGCTATACAAAATGAGGCTGTTTAATCAGCTATGATTTATTTTATTTATTTATTTACTGTCGCTGTCCCATGGAGCTGATTTTCCCTTGAGTTGCACTGGGTTCTCATCATTCAGGTAATGTAAATGGAACAGCAACTTCTTGTGTGGGTATGGTCGACCTCACAAAGGTCAGTCGGCCTAATTGGGAGCCGCTACGTCATGGACTTAAACGTCATAACTTTGAGTGAAGCCCCTCGAGCATTAGGTCCGTCGGCCAATTTATGCACCGGGCCCACCGAGCTTATCACCTACACCCAACACCTGTCTGTCGTGAGCATTGCAGTTGTTACATCACTTCTCGCCGACCTGCACTGGCTCCCAATCAAGAAGCATATCGACTTCGAGGTTCTGTCAGTTACTTTCTTAAGTCCCTTTATTCTCTGGCTCCAGCCTACCTATCAGAACTATTCTCCCACCAGGCTAGGCATCGTACTACCTGCTTTTCTGATTCAAATAGTTTATCTTTACCTCATACGAATCTAAAATCCTATGGAGACCATGCCTTTATGCTTCTAAGGCATGCAACTCACTTTCGTATGGCGTCGTGACACTCCCTGACTTGACATTTATAAAGAAGCTAAAGGTGCACCTTTTTATCAAAGCATTTAGTGGGTCCATGTGATGTATTCTTCGTGGTTATGCGTGCTGACACTGTGCATGCTTCTACGAACCATATTGACTTGCTTCCTTTATATCATATGTAAATTGCCTAGAAAGAGATAGAGTTATCTGAGGTGCTATACAAAAGTATTATTAATATTATTATTATTAACATGATTATTTACACCTCCACAGCATATCTGTGAAGAATACTGACGTTTGACTCCACCTTATGCTCACGTGTAGCCGATTGCCCATCATTCGCGTGACCGAAGCTTTAGCATGCCTCGATGATCTATGAGCGACTCTCTGTGACTCCTCAGGAGGCACAACTAACCATATCAGAAGGTGTTACTCTCTGAGATACTTTATTTGCTGCTTTTATTAACTTCGTTCGACATTATTGATGACGATATCTAACTTGAACGATCGAGAGTATGAGATCGGTCTTGCTGACGAGGCACTGGCATTGTTTATATCGTTCGTGTTAGGTCGTGTTTAATACGTGTCGTGTGTGGCCAAGTCTTATCCAGCAGACCAGTCACCTCTGTAATTCCATATGGGTTCGTTATCGGTTCTTTGCTGTTCTACATTTATATTGAGCCTCTGGTAAAAGGGATTTCGGGCCCATGAGATCAGCTATGTTTTCTATGCTGGCTTAATTCAACTCTCCTCTTGGACTGCTGAACTTTTGATAGTTTCACTAAGACGACTGCTTCTACAGCTAGCCATCACGCCTGGTTCTTGTCTAAGATTAGGGACTATCGGTGACTTGGTAGAAATGTAGCAAGTTCCCTGGTTCTGTCAGGGCTAGACTACTATAAATCCGTCTTGGCTGGGCTACTCAAAAAAGCCACTAAGCCTCTGCAGCTCCTGATGAATATGGCTGCTGGGTAGTCAAAAACTCTCAGAGGTTTAGTCATGTGTCTGCCTTGCTGGAGAAGCTACGATGGGTTCCGGTTGATCGGCAAATTCAGGGTCAAGTTTTTATTCTGTCCAACAAGGCCCCCCCATAGCTCTGCTCCTTCATACCTACTAGAATGGCTGCACCAGTTTCATCCTCCCCATCCCCTTGGGTCTTTTTCGGCCAAAACATTAGCTGTTACATACCTGTGCTTAAAGGCCCGTTCACGACAGAAGCTTTTGCTCTACAGATCTTAGTCTGTGGAACTCACCTCCACAATTCCTTCACAACAACAATAACAATAATACATTTGATTTAGCACACTCAGAGAACTCAATCTCTTTCTAGGCCCTTTACATTTACCGCCGAGATGGTTTGGTCTAGCGGTTAAGGTGCTCGCCCCGACCAAGGTCTGACTGAGGTCATGGACTCGAGCCCCGAGGCATATGTGAAGCTCCTGAATAGAGATTAAGTTCTCTTGGGGCACTATATAAATGAATTATATATATATATATATATATATATATATATATATATATACTACAAAATAAGCACGATCAAATGGTTATTGGTAGCATGCTCAATAAACGAAAAGAATAGCATGGTTAGGGGTAACATGTACAGCGTCAGCATGCAAATATGGTTAGTGGCAGCATGCACAGTGTCAGCACTCATAAGCATGCAAAGGACGAATCACATGGACCCAATAAATTCTGTAATAAATAGATGCATTTTTAGTTTCTTTTTAAATGTGGACAAGTCAGATGTTGTAACCAAAGTTGGCACAACGACATCAACCCTCCTACTGCCGAATGTGGCACATCCTTACAAGCTCTCCTAAGCTGCTACTTCAATGCTACCGACTTCCTCGACTGCCCTGCTGACAATCAGCTATCCTTCTCACATTCTCTATGTTGCATGAGATGAAGTCTGTTGGCTACCGTAAATAAATAAAATAAATCCTAGCTGATTAAGCAGCCTCTTTTTTTATAGCGACAGAAGAGCCTTTACGGCTATCACCACTGCTTGCAGTGGCAATAAAGGATCGCCCACTGCTGGAATCGAACCAACGACCACGGGATCAAGGTCGTGAAAGCAACCACCTTACCTAGTGTGCCATCACGGCTCACTATAAACATATCGTGCACCGATTAGGCTTTGAGTGCATTATAGAAAATTCTACTGTGTAAAAACCACACAGTCCTTGTGACTTAATGGAGTTGCAGATGAAGATCCATTACAATACATTGCATTTGCAATTCGAGAGCAGATATTTTCTTAAATTGAATGGCTATAAAGCCAGCCCAATAGTTATGGGCCGACCTAGTAGCACTTAGCAATTTGAAAGCTTTACCCTCAAAATTGGTTCAGCCAAAATTTTCATGTAGCCTATGGAATCTGGGCGTCCTGCATCAAAATGACCTTTTGCTGTGATCCTATCAGCTATGCAGTTAAGGCTGCCTTCTTGTAGTCACGTAATAATATCAATTGTAAATTTGTATAGCACCCTCGGAGAACTTAATCTCTTCCTGGTCATATTTCGATCTTCGGGTTCATTGGTCTAAGTGCAAAAGGACAGCTCCCTGCCATTTAGTGAGACTCCTTGAAGCCATCTGCCAGCAACATTTAACATCAACATGATTCATGATTGAATAAACAGACCCATGCTCCGGTGTATGTACCTGCTCGTACAGATGTTTATCTTTCTATATTAGAGCATGTGGTCTTTCACACGACCTTTTCACCATTCACTACTACGAGAGGTCTGATTCGTTTAAAGATGCCCCACTTCTAGGAAATCGAAGTTCCGTGTTTTCAAAAACAAGGTTAAAATGGTTCCATAAACATGCAAAAGTAAGTAGAACTGATTCTAAATAAAAAAGCCAAAGTGAACTGGAAACATCTGAGACATTAGAAAAAGATAAACTATGACAGCAAGGCATTGTGCCCAAAAGCGACCTTAGAACCGTGACGTAGACACCATCAAGGAAATGGGCGATAATTCAGATTAGTAATTGTTACATGTAATAATAATAATAATAATAATAATAATAATAATAGCTGATTTAACAGCATCTTTTTGTATAGCGATAGAAGAGCCTTGGCGGCTATCACCACTGCTTGTAGTAGCGATAAAGGATCGCCCACCGCAGGATTCGAACCCACGACCTCGGGGCCGAGGTCGTGAAAAGCAACCATCTTACCTAGTGAGCCATTACGGCTCACCTGTATGTGTACTTGTGTGGATGAGTAGTTGGCATATGTCCTTTTTACTGGGATTTTGACTTCTTTTGGATGTAAAGTTTGATTGGCTGATTCACTGACACACGTGATGACATGTAATCACCGTAGCTAGCCGAGTCCAACAAAGCTATTGCAGTGCCGAAGCAATCTACTGCCAGGCGGCTGCCTAAGCGGCAGCATAGCGAATAACAAGGCCATAAATGCCACTGGCCCTCACACTACCAATAGCAAACCCATAAATCAGCCACATGGTGGGTCTTCGGGGGCATTTGCTGGCTACCCGAGCCAGCATTCTTAATCTTGCCTCTAGCTTGCACGTTCTTTTATATACGAAGGTTTGGGAGCCATCGATTCTAAAATGGCTTAGGCTTTCTTATTTTTTTTTAAATTTTTTCTATACTTTGCCATTTGCTCTTTAGTTTATGCTTTTAATTATTTTTAAATAACTAGGTGCACATTCAAAGAGTCAGTTGTTTTAAGTTTTGTAAACATTCTGGGGAAACATTGATTCTACTGGTGTCCCATCACTTAAATGTGCAGAGTTTACATGTTAGAGCCATTTAGCTATTGTATCAACTTTGCACCATATGTTACGAGGGTTACTGATCTTCGGTGTTCTGTACCTAGCTGTTGCATTGTATGTGCAGCTTATCAGTCTCTACTGGATCAATCTGATTGAACAATCTGTAAAGTGACACTTGCTCACAACCATGTGTTGCCCAGCTAGTGTAAGCATGTTAGAAACTATAACTACATTTTACTGTGCATATTTGTATATTTTATTAGATCTACTCCCCCACCAGGCCAAGCATCGTACTATTTGTTTTTCAGAAACTGACTGTTTACCTATATCTTGTAGAAACCTCAAATCCTTTGGAGACTGTGCCTTTAGTTCGTATGCTCCCAAAGCCTGGAACTCACTCCCGACTTCCGTCACGATATTCCCTGATTCGACCACATTTAAAAATAAATTAAAAACACGCCTATTTATGACATTATTTAGTGGGTCCCTGTAGTTCGTCCTTTATGTGCTTATGCGTGCTGACACTGTTGCATGCCACCACTAACCACACTTGCATGCTGACCCTGTACATGTCACCCTTAACCATGTTATTCATGTTGTTTATCAAGCATGATACCACTCACCATTCGATCGTGTTTCCTTTCAGCAAACGTAAAGCACCTAGAAAGAGGTTGAGTTCTCTGAGAGTGCTTTATTAAGTGTATAATAATAATAATAATTATTATTATTATTACTCTGTAGCTTCGAAAGCAGAAATATAAAAGGATAGAAAGTCCCGTGAGGAACGTGATGCCTTATTGCTATTAGTCAATGGTCAAAAACTATTCTCACTTGAGATTCTACCGGGCTGCGGTTGCTGCTGCTGAACGTGATACCGACTGTTTGCCTAGTAATGTATTTTAGGCTGACGTTAAAAAGGAATTGCTAAAGTCATTGGGCAAGATCGATCCTCGAATGAAATGGGTGAGGGATCCCAATACCGGCCGCCATATTAATGTTGCTGCATTGCTCGATTGGCCATCGGACAACAGTGACAGCTCAGATGATGAAAACGATACAAAGTCACCAGGTATGGTAATCCACTTGTAAATGTGTTTGTTTATTGCAAAGAATATTGAGGAGTAACCTTACCTCTTGATGGTCCCATGATATTACTATATGAATGGCTTACTCGCCAAGGCAAGCGATTAACTTGTATATGATGAAATGTATCAGAAAGGGGACGATCATTCGGTAGAGTGTTGCAAATGCCATATACTCTCATTGACCATTGATTGTTGTGTTTATTTACTGTCACCTGAAGAGGAAACTTGTGGTTAAATGATATCCAGTGATATCATTGTAAAAGAGATGATGCGTGAAGAAAGGTCGTTCGACAGTGTTTGCTCGGCACAAGAATAAGCCGATTAATAACTATGTCTCAGTGCTTTTGCAGCTTGACTCCAAACACTCGATCTTAGACCAATGTTAAATACACATTTTTTTATTTTGGTGGCTTGTTAGTAGCAGCTGCTTTCAGGTGTGCAGTCAAAGAAGTATCTCGATATCAACAAACATAATTTAGAATGTAAGTCCGTGAGTGCATGAGTGGGTATGGTAAACACAAGTCGCTGATGTCATGTTTACGATGTGCTCTTTTTTATATTTTTACTACTAGTACAAGAGTCATATCAAACTATCAGGGGAGATAATGTTTTTAGTTTGCATATGTAGCTATAATGTGTACTTTTACTTAATAGTAAATAGTAATACTTGTATAGTTGAAATTGAAAATTGAATTGTGCATTCAAATTAGCTTTTAGAAATTTTTATCAACCGAACTTGAACCTAATTTGTAACATTTTAAAAGATTTTGAAACATTGAGCAAGAAGTGCAAGATTTAGGGCTGGCTCACCAGCTACATCAGCGGACACTCAGGCTCAGCTTCCAAGCCAAGTTAGAGCTTCCAGTGATTTTTCACGGGTAAATTGCGGCATCTGTTTGTAGGTTCTGGTTTGTCGTAGTAGCATCATGTTTGCCTTCCCTTTAATTGTTCAAAGAAACTTAAGTAAAACTGGGCCTCATCGAAATGGTCTAGTGGCTGCTCATTGCAAACGATGAGATAGCCATTAAGGCTCTATATATGCTGCTATATAAATGAGGCTGTTTAATCAGCTCACCTTTGATTGTGCCAATATATCATGCTTAGTTATGGCTGTATGTCGGCCACAGCATCATTGTTTAGTGTTAGTGTGTTGTTCTTTATCCATCGTCCATGCCATAATTGCCTATCTTGTTTCCTCATCTTTCTCTTATTTTCAACAGATATTTGCCATCGTCATGGATGCAAGAGACCTAAGGCACATGGACCACGCACTGGCAACATGCATGATTATTGCAGCCTAGCATGTCTCCGTGATGACCACCTCTCCAAGACCCGACATCAGGGTGAGTAATAAGCCTAGATAATGCAGCACGTGTATTTCTACGATTAGTAAATTGCATTCTAATCGTTTATTGCACCTCACCAGATATCGCTGAACAATCCATTGATGGTGTCATAGCAGAACAAATGGATCTCCTGCATGCTCTTGAGGTTTCACGACTGGAATACATCCGCCAGGCCGCTTGCCTCGAATTAAGTGGTTGCAGCAATGTTACTTCGTCAAATCGTTGCACCACGTCCATGGACACTCCTGAAGGTGCATCTAACTTTGCTGGTGATACTACTACAGCAATCGGGAACCATAACCCTGTCCGAAACCATGTTGGGGCTTCAGTCACTGAACCCAGCCTATTGCGGCAGCAAGCACGTCAAGTGCTTGGATCAGTATACCAAGGTTTGTCAAAGGTTCAATCTAATTAAGTGAGTTATATATATAGGGTATATATATATATATGTGTGTATTTAAAAAACTCATCTTTTAATATCAGTTAATGTGGATGGCAAAGTCGTCTATCACGTGGTCACTGCTAATCTGCCTTTATTTAGTAACTGTCTATGACACCTTGTTGTGTAAAGATTTGCAACGTTTTGACCATATATGTTGTTTTTATACAGGTTGTTTGTATTGTTAGTCATTCGGTGAGCCGAAATATCTAAGAAATTTTAAGCATCCTGGAGGAGGTAGGTATGCCATCTATTTTTTAACGGCCACTAAAAAATCAAAAAAGTCTTGAAAAAGATTGTGCTAGCCTGAAGTAGAGCTGCAGCATCAGGCGAAGGTGTACAGTATACCATGCATTCTTGATACTGCCAGCTGAAATGGATGCACACCTGTGCTTTATTGAGTGCGTGTGTTTGCGTGCGTATGCGTGTGCGTGCGCGCGTGTGTGTGTGCATCTTTGTGTGTATGTGTTTGTCTGACTATGAAGATATAAAAAACTGATAGTCTTATATAAAACTGGTTGATAAATAAGTAAGAAATGCAAGCTCAGGGAGTCTATCCCTAAGATGGCAGCATCCCCACTGAAATCCTGTCCTTCAATTCTTTCAGGCTCTATATCTACATTCAAGTTCATATATAGAAGTTCATATCCCAGTCACAGAAGACAGCTAGTCCTCTTGACCCTATTCCCACTGATCTGCTTCTACGATGAATAGATCTCTTGTGCTGCATCTCATGCATCTCATGCATAAAAACATCATAGATATGTCATTCGCCACAGGACATGTCCAAGCACCGTAAGAAACACTAGACCAAGAGAACATGAGCCACTTCCGCCCAGTCTTCTTTCTACCGTTTCAATCAAAGACACTGGAACTAGTCGTGGCAGACCAGCTGAACTCATATACTAAAACTTCAAACCTTGTTAGTAGGTTCCAATCTGGTTTTAGGGCTAATCACTCCACAGAGTCAGCATTGCTTTGGGTGTATAACGACCTAGTTAGGAATGTAGACTTAGGTAGAGTCTCTCTGCTTGTTTTGCTCTATCTTTCGGCAGCTTTTAATACTATCGATCACCATGTCCTTCTTGAGCACCTCTCATCTCGCCTGGCATCATTGGCACTGCATTACAGTGTTTTAGGTCCTACCTCAGTGGGAAACTCCAGAGTATTGACGTGAATGGACAAAGATCATCTGAGGAACCTCTGAAAATATGGGGTACCTCAGGGATCGGTGCTTGGTCCCGTTTTATTCACAGTTTATACTCTTCCTCTTGCCGATGTGATTGCCAGGCATAATCTAGGCTTTCACTTTTATGCAGATGACACTCAGTTGTACCTTTGCTTTGATCCCTCACAACCCTTTAGCACTGCGTATTCTCTACACACCCTTGCTGCATGTATTGATGACATCCATACATCGATGGTAGCAAACTTTCTTAAATTGAATTACGACAAAGCTAACTTACTAGTTATGGGCAAACCAAGTGCGATTCAGAAATTGGAGAGGTTAACGCTTAAAATCGGCTCTGCCACCATATCTCCTGCTGAATCGTCACAAAGTCTAAGTGGAATGTTCTCAAGTGACCTTTCATTAAACGACTACATCAGCTCTACAGTCAAGTGGGTCTACTTTTAGGTACGCAATTCTAAAATTCGGGCTTGGTTAGACAAGGGCACCACATCTAAATTGGTCCATGCATTTGTGACATCTTGTCTTAACTTCTGTAACTCACTGCTTTCTGGTCTACCGGCCTATGCAATCAGGCACTTACAGCTGGTGCAAAACTCGGCAGCTAGGCCTGTCTGTCGTGAGCGTCGTCACAGTTGCTACATCTCACCACTTCTCGCCGACGTGCACTGGCTCCCAATCAACCAGCCGATCAACTTCAAAGTTTTGTCACTCACTTTTAGGTCCCTTCATTCTTCGCTTCAGCCTAACTATCAGATCTACTGCCCCACCAGGCTAAGCATCGTACCACTCACTTTTCTGAATCTAATCGCTTACCGATACCTTGTACAAACCTCAAATCCTTTGGAGACCGTGCCTTTAGATTGTGCAGTCCCAAAGCTTGGAACTCACTTCCGATTTGTGCCACATCTCCTGACTTGACCACATTTAAAAAGAAACTAAAAGTGCACCTATTTATCACAGCATTTAGTCGGTCCCTGTGATTCATCCTTTGTGTGCTTATGCGTGCTGACACTGTGCATGCTGCCACTATCCATTCTTGCATGCTGACCCAGTGCATGTCACCGCTAACCATGGTATGCTTGTTGTTTATTGACCACGATACTACTAACCATTCGATCGTGCTTCCTTTGCAGCACATATAGATTGCCTAGAAAGAGACTGAGTTCTCTGAGGGCACTATATCAAATATTTCATTCTTATTAATGTTATTATTAAGAAATAGTAAATAAAGCTAAGCTAGCATCTAGATTATAACTTAATGTTGGCCTGCTTATAGCATGGCTCGTTTTACTATCGTTCGAGGGTCTACAGAACTTTAGGAGCAAACTCAATGATAGATTTATTGAGGTATGCGGCAGCAGAGCAACAAAACGATAAGAGCAGATCAAATTAACAAAGCATCAGAAGCAATAGGCTTTCAGTTTTGGTTGTCGTGTTACAGCCTTATAATATGCTTTCTCTGTATTGATGATGTTCCTATTATTTGATGACTCTGCACCTTACTTGTTGGCGCTCCGAACTCTGCACTATACGGATTAAGCATGGGGTGAAGTTGCAGAAGAACTACCTGCATGAAATATGATTAGCTGCCTTTGACAAGGTCAAGGCACGCACCCCATGTGCTTTGACATTAGTGCTGGCTGGACATTGGCTGCCATCTTCCTTTGTGGAATCTTCCACTTACATTCATATGCTCTGATGAACTTGAAGAAAGCAGATTGCTGAAGTAAGGAATTGCATTTTTGAATTATTCGAAATTAACGTATTGGATCTCGAGATTAAATCTGAAATATAATAATTTTCGCAGTGCACTATTCTCACTTGGAACTTGTAATACACGAACCTAAAATAAACCCGTTGGCAGGAACATAAACCAGGATTGGTTGTGATCAGCCTGTATTATTGTAGTTATTAATAGTTAATCATTATCCACCATATTTAAATACATAATTCATTTGTATAGCACCCCAAGAGAACTGAATCTCTATTCAGGCACTTCGCATACGCCTCAGGGCTCGAGCCCACGGCCTCAACCAGACCATGGTCAGAGCGAGCACCTTAACCGCTGGACCAATCCAGCTCAGCCATAGAGTTGTTTTGATTCTTTTGAGGGTTCGAATAAAGTTGGACAGTCGATCGTGTGTAGATGCTCATCCTGGATTAAGCTTAGGGACCCTAAACACATTATTTTCTATAAATAGAGTTGCAGTGCTAGTGGTAATCTAAGCTATGTAAACTTGGCATACGACCATTTGGCCATGTCAGTGCTATATGGCAGATCTAACGTGTGTTATATATCAGCCATGTTGTGGACTGCACTGTGCACAGACACCCAGTTGAAGCATGACATTTCATTTTGTCATTAATCTTTGTGATTTTGATTATCTATCATCTAGGAGAAGACGCAGACCTGATGTTGGCTATTGAACTTTCATTGCAATGCTTCATGAAGCAAGGTAGGGAGGCTGCTGAGGTCGCCAGCAACAGCACTCTGCAAGCAGCTGGCTTGAAATAAGTACCACTGGTTCACCATTTGGTGTGTGGACGCGTTGGATTAAGGCCTTACCTATCGAACTGACTTTTTTGATATATGCTGATGATTGTCAGAATACAAGTGGATCATTGCTGCTACAATGCAATTGAATGGAGAATCATTACCCAGAATTCATCATGATCACTATGGGGCTAGTTCGCTGGCTACTACTCAATTGGCTTTCAAATCTTTCCAAACGAGACAGCAAGATTAGAGTTGTTTGTGCTGCCACGGCTAGGCTATAGCCATATGTTGTGCGAAAATGATGTCTTATACTGTAAGCTTGCTGCAATTAGGTAATAGCATTGTGTGACCAGCTTTTTCTATGGTAATGCAACTGAGGACAGATCTAGCGAGGTGCAACAGCCCGTGGGCGGCTGCTGTCTCTGCAAGATTCATTGTCATTTGCAGTTGGCTTTCTCATGCCATGCACCCCAGACCTCGCTAAATCCCCTCCTACATGCTTGTGCTGCATTGTGCTAATGGTGCTCTGACTGACATAACTGCAGAGGGTAGAGACTACTGCTCTGTTTGTACAATTAAACTATGCTTTTGTCTACTGTCGATTCAAGGCAGCATGACTGGCTAGCCTAGGCTTCATTTCTCCTTAGCTAAGGCTGACCTCTATGCCCTTTTCATCAAAATAACCTTGTCATCAGTGACATTAACGTGTGAAAGAACCCTGCTTTTATGACTGCAATGGGCGTTGCTGCAATGATTTTTATATGCGACTAGTAGTCAGGCAATGAAATGCTTGTAGTTGTGGGGGTTTAAAAAATTTGTCAATAGGCTTGGCTGCACTGCCTGTCTCATCAATTTCTGTTCAAGATTGAAAACTTCACATATACTACATACATCACAAAAGACGTGCTTCTTGGCAGAAAATTTTGATTAAAACATAGTCCCTACATTCAGGGAGTACGGCGGGTTTCGGCTGGAGCTGGTCATTGAAAACTGAGGCTTTCTATCTTAGTTAAGAGCATGCGATGAGATTTTTTGGCTCTCAGTTTCTCAGTCTCTTGGTTGGTCCTTGTGCATTTCCAAAAGTTGTGTAGTTTTCTAATTGTTTTGCATAGGATTTAACACAAGAAATCCAACCAATAACACTGGAAGCTATGAGCAGAAGCCCGTGAGCAGATTGATGCGGCTAACAATTTGGGCAGGCCAATTAATAGAGCTGACCAATTCCAAGTTTAGTAAACAGAAAATTAGTTCCTCTTTGTTAGCTGCTGAGATTGTTTGCCCGATACCACGGGTTGACACTTCAATCAACTGCAAGCACAGAGCTTGCAAAGTGCTTGCATGTCTACGCATCGTTAGTATGTATCCTTGATGAGAAATTGTCCAGTGGAACTTGCCAGCAATAACAACCAAGTGCGTAAGTATGTCATCTATGAAGTAGGCTGGGTTTAGGGGCAGAATTTGACGTTAATTACATTGGATGATGGCGAAATGTCGCGGGATTTAACTTGCAATGCAGGAAGATATATAGTACTTACACATTTAGTGTAGTTGGTAGTGCTTATCTATCTTTATTCGGGTAGAAAGCTTATGCAGCATCAAGGGGGCACAAACAGTCTTGGAAGGGCAGGCGATGCCTGGCTGGTTTGGTCCAGCGGATAAGGTGCTCGCCCCAACCAAGGTCTGGCTGAGGTCGTGGGCTCGAGCCCCTAGGCATATGTGAAGCACCTGAATAGAGATTAAGTTCTCTTGGGGCGCTATATAAATGAATTATATATTATTATTTTTTTGGGTTGCTGGTTTATTCTGGATCGTCAGGCATATGTGGCTGCTGCAGACAAGATTACTGTTCAGCCATCTTCAAAACTCCAATCACCTTAACAAACTCCAGACTAAACCCATAAATACGGTGGAAGGTGCATAGCATGTTCTAAGACTAGGGGTTACAGAAATGACTATAAACGAACTTGCAATTAGGGCATCGCTAGCAGACCAAGCTGCTTACAACCCCAGGTGCACATGTCCAACACAGCAGTGAGTACTAGGAATGAGATCAGTTTAATGCTGTCTTGACCCTAATATAAGGTGCTGTCTCGGTGCTACGCAGTCGAAGAGCCGACTTGTCTGTGCTCCCTTTCCTTCTCAAGCCAGAGAGGTTGGCTGCCTCGTTCGGCAACCCGGGGCACCTTGATGCTTCGACGAGCAGCCAGCATGGGTCAGCCAGTTGAAGTGCTGGTCAGGCGATCGGCTTCACATGCTAATGAGTGTCTGCCCGTCCGACTGCCCAAACGGACAAAATATATATATATATATATATATATATATATATATATATATATATATATATATACTCTTGAGTTGTGGTTTTTCGTCAATAAACTTTAATTTATTAATATATCTCGACTTCACGACTTGGTCGTGGGTTCAAGTCCTGCCGCAAGCCTGTGTGATAGCCTCTTTTGCTGCTGTGACAATGAGGCTGTTTAATCAGGTGATCTTTCGGTTTTTAGTAACTAGCGGGTACCACATAACATCCTTAACTTGTATGCCATACTTGCAGTTCAGGATCTAGGCTTTTAATTGAGTGCTGCAGCTGGGAATCATGTATTGGCAATCCTTTACTGCAAGCTGAAGATAACCACCAAGGCTCTTCTGGTGCTATGTTGAATCGGCTGCGTAACCTTTGGGCTTTACGGCATTCGCTAGCACAAAGATTGTTTACGAGTAGCCCAGCTATGTTATCGCTGTTAAATTTACATGTTTCCTTTCCCGCCTATACAAAATACCTACAATAATAACGATAATAATAATAAGACATTTGTTATAGGGCCTACAGATAGCTCAATTTGATATCGTGTTTAAGAGGTGTCGAGTTGGATCTGGACATGCATTAAATTCGCCAGGCGATGCTGCCGATGCTTTTTATGAGGCAGTTTTGTCTTGACAGAGCCAATCAAAGGAGTAGCCAGGACTGGGATGGGAGGCTTATCCTTGACCTCGAGTGTGCAAGATTATAGATTTATCTTTGAAATCCGCCCTGTCAGCTCTTTAGCTCATCTAGGAACTTGTTATGATAACTCATTTTATCTCATTAACTATTGGCATCAGCTATTAGAATAATTCTTAGTACTCAGTTGAAAGCCTTCAGTTCCATGCTGGGACGGTGCTCACTCCGATACCCTTTTCGGTGCTCTAAAACAAATTCGCGTCCTATTTTAAAAGCCTCTGGCCGCGAACCGAGGGCACGCCGCTCAGATGATCTACTTCTAAACCTATCTAAAAAGGTTGACCTAGGTAGCAACTCAAAAAAATATGTCGCCCCTTACACAAATGATCGCCTTCTGGAAACCGAAACTCGACGATTGCCAAAGACAAGCTGTTTTAGCAGGCTATATAGCTCCATTTAAAAAAGCATGGTTGTCTCTGACGGGAAACTCCTTGAATGTGCCTCATTTAGAGCTTCTGTGGAATATTTTATATTCATTCTTCAATACATACGTACTCAAGCCCCAATACCAATCCCTGCAATGAAGGTGGCCAGAGCACTGCCAGAATTTCGAAAGACGTGCTAACGGCTAATAGATATTTCGCTCATTTTGCTATTCTTCGGCCCCATGCTAGGGTAAACGGGAACGACCCAGCCGAATGTTTACATCCAATTTTTTGACAGTTATCATCCGCACGTCGTCGTTGTTTAGCAGCCCACAGAGCTGTTCTAAAGGATTACATTGTCTAGCTATCCCCTGACCGGAGGGTCACAGCAAGAGGCAATTTGGAGCTACAACTCAAAGGGCGGCGAGTGAAATGCCATTTTAGATTTCTTCGGACAAGACGGACCATGTGGCCCCTCTGGAGATGACCGCAAAGCTACCCTGCCGGGACTCAGCAGCTACCGCGTTCACCTCTCCAGCGTAAAATTACTCAAAGTTCTTTTACTGAAGAAAGGTCAGCCTTTTCTGGAAGCATGCTCCAATTCTTCTCGCCGAAGAAGCGCCCATAAGAAGGCCTCTTTAGCCCCTGTATAAACAACTGGATTGCTCCAATTTGGGAAAGTCTGGATATCCACACCAGGAAGAGGGCTTCTGTAAGCCTTCTTAGACGCCCTCTAAAAAGACAGTGGTACACCCTTTGTAAATCTCGAAGCTATGCCATGAAGCTAGGGCGATGGAAGCGAGGGCTAGGGCCCAAAGACAGCCCAGCGGTGGCCATGAGTGTCTTTATGCACGATGGTCTAAACATGATAGTTGCCTGTTTTTGCATTCTTGATAGATTGCATGTCACTCACCTTTGGGTGCTGATTCCCTTAAATAATTATTATATTTCATTTGTCTAGTGCCCTTAAAGGACCTAATCTCTATTCAGGCGCTCCAGATATACCACGGGGCTCGAGCCCATAACCTCGGCCAGACCTTGGTCGGGGCGAGCACCCTAACCACTGGCAGCGACGTTTGAAGCGGTCTGGCTAAACAGGGCCATTGGTGGGGCAATTACAAACAAAATTGCGACCGTTCGAGCCCGTTCTGCTAAAAATGACTGCTTACCTTCCTTGGATGCCTGATAGCTACCTGGCTCCAGGCATGGCGCTAACGGGCTGGAGAGGCGAACGGTCAAACGGCAAGCATTCAACGAACGAATAGCGTGTTTCTCTAGAGAGAATATACCTTTTCTGTTAGATGGGACTAAGAGGCCGTGAGGCACATGTGGCACGCACGGTCAGTGACAGCTTCCAGAGCGACTATCATGTTTTGTAAGGGGGGGGGGGAATTGGGTTTTAGGTTTACTGAGCAGGCAAAATCAGACCTCAAGTTCTGCCGAACGTGTCATTTTACGGAATCCCAGTTGCGAACTTTCTCAGTGGAGCTTCAGGCTCTGCCTAAAAGGGAATGACTTATCTAGAGGGCCATCATTCTTAAGAAGATTCAATTTTAAGCTTTTCTAAATCAGTAGTACTTTTTCGACGTGTTTACAGAGACCAGAGGTGAGCCCTCAAACAGTACTCCACACAACGTTCAAAATTCTTTTTAGTTATAATAATATGTTACTTGTATAGTACCCTTATAGAAATTTAATCTCTGTCCAGGTGCTTTACATCTTGCCACATGAGAATTATTACCTAAGGGTCGTGACTTGCAATATATCAAGCATGCAAGAGCAAACAACGATCACGCTTAGGCCAGCATTCTACAGCAAGTGTGTGAGACACTCGTGGCCACCGGTTAGCAAGACCTATGGCTAATAACGTGTACTAATTCATGTAAACACGCAAGCATTTGATCCTTTCTGACTTTGTCTGTCTTGCTTTTGTCTGTAGCTGTCTGTCTGTTTATTTGTCTGCCTGCCTGCCTGTCTGTCTGTCTGTCTGTCTGTCTGTCTGTCTGTCTGTCTCTCTCTCTATCTCTCTCTCTCTCAGTCTCTCTCTCTCTCTCTATTTTCCTCTTCCCCTCGCCTCTCTCTCCCTCTCTTTCTCTTTTTCATCGCACCGGAACATAAAAGACAAGTTTACTGGGATGAAGGGAAAGGTGACCGGCGACCTTAGCTGAGACTTAGCGACCTCACAAAAATAAACTAGTTTGGCTTTCGGACTGCTATGTAAGCAGGCTCCGTTGTGGTCTTTGGCAGAATTGCTTAGTCGTCGGAGCTTATAGATCATGCAGATGGGTTTTTCAGACGCTATGGATAATAGTTCCATAATCACCGTTGGCATTCCGTGTGTATCCGTGTTCAGCTGCTTTTCACAATGAGAATACATTTCACGTTAGTGGTAGCACATGCGAAGCGTCCAGTCGCCTCACTTGCTCCCGTTGGCTGACAATTACAAGTCGCCTTACCTTTCTTTCCAGTGGCTGCAACGTTTACATCATATCCAATCTTCACGTACAATGAATGCCACGGGCTTGCAGCTTATCTCTGGTCTTTTTCAGTCAGAAACGAGCAGTGCGACCGGGCCAGTCGTAATACACCATTTGCCAGAAAATTTGCTAGTTGAATCCGGCCGCGGACGTGGTTCTGCCCTATCTATATCGTCCGGTATTGTCATTATCATTCCATTTATCAAAGACCGCTCGAGCATAGTCATCTTAGCTGCTGCAATTCTGGTGACTCCACAGTAGGAGTCGTGCTTCCACAAGAACAGTCTCTGCCGGGCCATCATACGCTTCCATTCTAGTTAAGGCAAAGTCGAAATCGTGTAGCGAATTAGTGGAATCACATATCGATAATTTAAAAGTGTTAGTGCCCATTATCTTTTCGATCTTCTCCATTACCGCTAGCAAGTAAGCTTAGTGCCGGTGATCCTAGTATCGATTTAGCGTGTCTCCAAATTCTTCCTAAGTACGACATAATGGAATGGGGACACCATCCCATCACAGCCTATATCATCTGCGACATCTCATCGCCCTGTTCCTCTTCTTTCTCCTGTATCTATCGAACTCGTCGCTAAATTTGTCTCCCGTACTGTAGAAAAAACCATTGGTCTTTTAGGCCCGGTCTCAACAGTTCTCCTTGTGAGGTATATTGACCTGTTTCTGCCCACCATAACAAATATTGTAGGAAAAAATGTTCCTGGTTATTGGTGAAATCCCGGCCCTAAGAAAACAGCTGTCATTTTGGACACTCATTAAAAGCCGTTAGTAATCACATCCGTGAGAATCGAAGTAACTTTCAAATAGTCTCCCTTCAGCCATTCTTATCTAATAAACTGGAACGAGTAGTTGCTCGACAGCTAAGTGATTATATCAGTTCGTCAGATCTTGCTAACAAATTGCATTCTGGGCGTAAAGCTAACTATTTCCCAGAAACTGCTCTGCTTTGAGTTTACAGTGACCTGAATAATGCTGATTAGAATAGGGCCTCTCTGCTGATTCTCTTAGATCTCTCAGCTCCCTATTGGACACGATTGAGCACCTTATCCTTCCGGAGTGTCTCTCGACATGCCTATGTATCACTGGCTCAGTGCCAAACTGGGTCCCAAAGTCCCAATTTAGCGAAAATGTAGCGCTATTTCCTCATCGGGCGTGCACATATTAATATAACGGCATATACATATATTAATTCATAATTAATTTTGACCAGATTAAAAACGCATAACTCAGAGATAAGTTCTAAACCGGAGCGTTTTTATTTGCTAACTAACAAACCTAGTTTATTATAGGGGTAGATACCCATAGAAGTGTAACAGTAAAAGTACAAACGGTAAAGAAGCATTATAGTTTCTGTGTTTGCTGAGAGCGACAATAGTGAATAGCCATGTTTCAATGGCGTTGCTCCAAGAGGTTGTTTGCACCCAGAAGATGCAATTCGCTATGCCACTGCTCAATTTATCAAGCATGATAAAAGCGAGAATATGAAACTATCATTCATACGAGTGAAGCGGGTTCGTTGATAGCCATGCCTACGGCGACTACCCATAAGCGAAGTTGAACTATTTATGCCCTTAAGCAAAGGTGTAGCCAGAAGGTTTTTTCAAGGAAGGCTGAACCTTTCTCATACAGATGTCATTAAAAGATGGACAGAAAAATTAAGCCATGCAGCTGCTCCCGTGCCCTTTATGCCATTCTTTGCAAGATGATTAATCCGAAGAGCCATACTGCTTTCTATACAGCATCTGTAAAGCGCAAGAAAGAGATTTAGTTCTCTGAGGGTGCTATACAAATTATTATTATTGTATTCAAGACATTCCAGGTCAAGAATTCGCCTACTGCAGCCGGCAGTTCTTTATATCTCACTGAAGTAAGAATGCTAGTTAAGGCTGGTCTACCGGTACATGAATAAAGCTGTTAAATCAGCTTAACTTGATAGTTGAGTTACCCGTGATCGTCAACAGCACAGAACGCACATTTCGTTGAAATGCATTTGCTTTGCTCATCGTAAAGTAGCTATTAGTAGTAAGCTGCTAAAATAGATTGTCTTAGCTTCCACAGATTAAGCTTGGAGATTTTAGTATTTGACCTATCTGTTAAGGTAAAGACATCACAAGCAGAGACCTTGGAAATTCTCTTAGGGAAGGTCACAGCTAGTGACTCAACCAATGTTTTAGCCAAATTGAGCTTTGTGAAACGCAGGAATGTGCGAAATTCTTTCGGTGAAGAAGGCTGACAACTATTCGGCCGGACAGGTAATATTTGAGTGGTGAGACTTCTCACAATTTTCAAACAAGTTATTCACCGTCTTGTAAGTCTGTTTTGGATCATCATCGTGGTAAAAGATCATCCGAGGAACCACTGAAGTATTGGGTTCCGAAGGGCTCTATGCTTGGTCCGATTCTCTTCACGGTCTATACTCTCCCTCTTTTCAATGTGATTTCCAGGTATTACCTACGCTTTCACTTCTATGCAGATGATACTCCGTTGTACCTGTGCTTGGATCCCTTCCAACCCTTTAGCACTGCGAATTCCCTCAACATTCTTGCTGAAATCCACACATAGATGGCCGCAGACTGTCTCAAATTGAATGACAATAAAACCAGCTTACTAGTTATAATAAAAAATAAGTGTATTTCATAAATTGGAAAATATAGCGTTCAAAATTGGCTCTGCCAGCATACCTATTGTTGAATCTGCACGAAATCGAGGTGTTTTGTTTTAACGTGACCTTTCATTAGGCGGCTACATCAGCTCCACATTCAAGTCTGATTACTGTCAGCTACATAACATTGCTAACATTCTGGCTTGCTTAGATTAGTTCAGGCATTTGTGACATCTTCTTTTAAAGTATATGTAAAATATATAGACAGATATTTTACCGTAAACCATTTTATCATGCTTCCTCTACAGTATGTTTAAAATGCCTAGACAGAGAATAATTTCTCTGAAAGCGCCGAAACAAATGTATTATTATTATTATTAAATATCTACCAAAAGTTTAACAAGTTTCCATATTGTTTCTAGGCTTTCCATTTTCGAGGTTTCCATATTGTTTCTTCTGTGACTTAGTCCAAATTGAGCCACGAAAAAAGCCGTTTATAAAGTAGTTTATATTTTGCTGTCTTGTAAGAAGAGTTTGTCTCCTGAAGACCCGATGCCATCATCTCTGTGGTTTTCACTGGCAGTCCAACTTAGCCCTGCCTTATTACCTCGGGGCCGAGAAAGCAACTGTCTTACCTAGTGTGCCATCACGGCTCACCATTTAATATAATAAGTCATCACATCCGACCCCTACCTGAGATTAGGGATTGTCTATCATGGTGGCTTGCAAAAAATGTAACCATCTCCCTCGTACGGTTTCGGATAGATTCTTGCCATTCCATGTTGGCTGGGCTACCAAAAAAATTCAATAGACCATTGTAGCTGGTGATGAATATGGCTGGGGCGGGCCAGTTAAAAAATCATAGAGATTAGACCGCGTGTCTCTTTTCTGAGGAACTTTGGTGGCTTCCGGTTTATCAACGGATTCAAAGTAAAGTTCTTACTCTGACCTGTAAGGCCCACCATGGCTTGGCTGCTTAATAGATAGGTGCATTGATGCACCAGTTAATGCCTCTCCCTGCGTTTCGGTCCTCTTTCGACAAAGTATTAGCTGTCCGATGCCTCCTCTTACAGGCTTTTGGCGACAGAAGCTTTTGCTCTGCAGGCCCTAGACTTTGGAACTCACTTCTATAATTCTTAGGGAACGACGTCTACTCTCCTGCTGCCGACTATGGCAAACCTTTCCAACGGTCCTGAGCTACTACTTTCATGCTACTGACTTCCTAGACTGCCCTGCTGTACTTCTATCTGCAATACTTCTCACAATAATAATAATTATTATTATACGCTTAATAAAGCGCCCTCAGAGAACTCAACCTCTTTTTAGGTGCTTTACTTTTGCTGAAAGGAAACACGATCGAATGGTGAGTGGTATCATGCTTGATAAACAACTTGAATAACATGGTTAGGGGTGACATGCACAGGGTCAGCATGCAAGTGTGGTTAGTGGCAGCATGCACAGTGTCAGCACGCATAAGCACATCAAGGACGAATCACAGGGACCCAATAAATGCTGCCATAAATAGGTGGGTTTTTAATTTCTTTTTAAATGTAATCAAGTCAGGAGATGTTGTGACGCAAGTCGGGAGTGAGTTCCAGGTTGTGGGAGCATACGAACTAAAGGCACAGTCTCCAAAGGATTTGAGGTTTTTACGGGATATTTGTAGACTGATGGATTTCGAAAAGCATGTGGTACGATGCTTGGCCTGATGGGGGAGTATATCCGAGAGATAGGCTGGAGCCAAAGAATGAAGTGACCTAAAAGTGAGCGACAAATATTGAAGCCGATCCGTTGCTTGACTGGCAGCCAGTGCAGGTCGGCGAGACGTGGTGTGATGTGGCAACTGCGACGCTAACGACAGACACGCGTAGCTGCAGAGTTTTGCATCAGCTGTAAGCGCCTGATTGCATATGCCGGTAGGCTAGCAAGCAGTGAGTTACAGAAGTCAAGACGGGATGTCACAAATGCGTGCACCAACTTAGACTTGGCATCCTTATCTAAAGAAGCCCGAATTTTAGCAATGTTATACTTCCCCTTTGTGTTATGAGGTGAAGTATGTTCGCTATCGATTGCGTGCTGAAAGCCTTTTAATCTTAGAATGAGCTATATAAAACTTGTCTGTGTAACATCCACTAAGTCTTTATGGTTTTGTGAAGTTACAGACGAAGATAGATAACACTAGTTTCTCCCAGTTTACAAGACTCCACTCAAGGACTGGCCTATCAGAATTTTTTTCGTAGTAGCCTGAGCTGTTTGAATGACTCACCAGCCCATTGCTGTTCGAATAACACGGGCGAGATGTAGTAATCCGAACACCCAAATGAGCGTCGAGGTCTCCAAACTCGGTACTAATGAGCTGTGGGCCATTATCACGCACTAGTTCCTTAGGTATATCGAAGTTTGCGAACGGCAAATTAAAGATTGTCATGACTTCCTCCATTCGCATCGCAACGAGTTTATCTATAGCGATCCATTTGCTACAATAATTGACAGCCAGCATGTCAACACTTCTGTCAAGGTGGAGCAGGTCAATTGCCAGCTTCCGGTAAGCGTATTTTGGGCCTGAATATAATAGACTGATTACATGCGGTTTGGTGCTTCGGTATTCTTGACATTTACTGAAAGCTGCCAGCATGTACTCGGTGTTATTAACGTAACCAGGTCAGTAGACCGAAGTTCTGGCAAGCATGATAGTTTTGACAATACTAAAATGGCCTTCGTGAAGGAGCTATCGGTGTTGCTGTCGGTGCCTATCTGGCAACCCTGTTGCAAGAGATGAAAACTATGCTTGAATTTTTGTGTCGGTAGCCTTTTTCGTCTGCAATCTTCGCTTTGATCTTATGCAGGTATGATCTGGTGAAGATAAACGGCAATCTGCTCCTCGTCTAGCCTTGTTATGATCTGTGTGCAGACATCATGGTGAGACCTCAGCGACATGCTTATTGAAGATACCAAGCACTGTGTTATGGTCGCTTTCCACTACGAGGCTCTGCTCAAAGACATAATAATAATACGTTTTATATAGCGCCTTCAGAGAACCTGATCTATATCTAGGCACTTCACATTTGCTACAAAGGAAGCTCGATCGATTAATGATTAAAACGTTCAATGGCAAATTAGACAGCCATCATCCTCTCTTCTATTTGAAGCATATCGCTGCTGAACTGGAGTCCATGTTCGAGAAGCCTAAGCAACTGGCTGCCGCTTTTGCAGCAATACTGACACAAAGCCATGTTGAGAGGCATCAACTGACAGCGTAATGAGCACCTTTACGTCGTTTAAGCCAAACAGCGGAGCATTAATCACGTGGCTTTAAATATTGTCGGAGGTTCTAGCATGCTTGGCACCGAGCACCACGGGCCTCTGCCTGGTCAAGTCTCGTAAAGGTTACACTTAAGGTTACTTGGGGCAAAACTTTGCTTAGTCGCTAGCCCTCGCTAGCAACCGAAAGACATCAGCCTCTGATGGAGGCACGGTAAAATCTCTATTGGATTCCACATCGTTGGGTTCTGGTCTTATGCCCCCGGCATGTAAGACATTGGCAAGGTAAGGAATCTCTGCCTGGCCAAACCAAAACATTTATCTGCATAAAGGCCTAGGTTAATCTCATCGTATTTCACGCGAACCAGCCTCAGGCTCGTGTCATGTTCCTCAATTGTGAATCCGCTGAGAAGAATGTACGCATGAACAACAGGGACTTCCAAAATTCTGTGAAAAACCTCGGGGCTGAAGCAACACCGAATGGCAAACGCAAAATTGATAGCGTCCAAACGGTGTGGCATTCCTCGTTAGAAGACTGCTGGCCTTATCAATGGCCACCTGCATGAGCCTAGATACCGCATCCATTGCACTGAACCACTTAGAGCCAGCTATGTTTGCAAAGATTTCCTCATGCGTCTTGAACTGATATTTTTCCCGTTATATTGTTTTTCGCTCTGACAGGACACAAGTGACGAGACATGCAAACACCGAAGGTGTTTTCAACAACTCGGCTTCTTCTTTCAACAACTCGGCTTCTTTTATTCGGCTGGTGCTTGCAGCGTACCACTCCCTTTCTACGTTTGGTCTTCCGTGTCTCCCGGTCCGCTCCTCCCGGCTCCCCTGCTTATCAGCGACAGCTCATCAACGGCGAGTTGATGAACCACAGTTGCATGCCTAAGCTATGTGCCATAGCAAATCAGGCTAGCTTAGAGGACGACAGCTGAACACCGGCCTTCTTATCAGCCACAGTGCCTTTGGGTCAACGCATACGCGCTGACCCAGTCTGAGCCTTGGTTAACTTTATATGTACGCCGGCCTTCGCCTAGGCCTGCGAGTGGTTTACAAGCCAGTCGCTGTATGAGAAATGAAAGCGACACGCTGCTTGGACAACCGGCTCGCCACTTTTGCACAGCTTTTTTTTGCATACATTGAGCAGGCGACCCAATCAATTAAAGACACTGGAAAATGCATGACTCGGGTTAACAGTGGCAAGGCGTGGAAGAGCGACCAACAAATTCCGGTCCTTGATATTGCCTTATTTTCCAAGGCTGGCCAGGCCTAGGAGTGTTGGCAAGTCTTCGCCTATGACAGTGAATGTGAAGGTGAATTTATGCAATTTCAGGGTTGTTAAAAGTATTCTGGCTGCGAATCGAAGGTCTGCTATTAATTAGCCGCTACTGAACGGAACAGGTGAACATGTACCCAGGCGATGTTCGGTTGGCTGGGACAGCTGTAATGTGGAAATGTGGAATGGGTCACCGGCTTGGCCGGGGTATGACATGTAGGGCAGCACTACAGTAGGGCCACATCCTGTGACCTAGCGAGATTTAATTGCTATGGGCCAGCTATTGCGGCTGAGCTACCAAAAACGTGATTAGGCCACTGCAAACGGCTATTAATATGGCTGCAAGGCTAGTCTTCAAGTCCCAGAGGTTCGAGCACGTGTCTCCTTTGCTAAAATAGCTAGGATGACTGCCGGTTGATCGGTGAATACAGAGCTAAGTTCATACGTTGACCCACAAGGTCTGCCACGGCTTGGATCCTTCGTACCTAGCTGAACTACTGCACCAGTTTCAGCCTCTTTGCGCCCTCAGGTCCTGTACGGACTTTGGTTTGGTCGCACAACAGAGAGCCAGCCGATGCCCAACACCGACAGTTTATTCCCAATGCACGGAGCCCAAGAGCACACGGCTCCCCTCGGCCCCTACTCTCACACGACTGTCCCAGTCCCCTGGTCGACTCCGATTATTCATCGACCACAACTGTGCACCAGCCGACCCAGATGGTGAATCCACCATCTGGCCACCAGCGGATTACCGGCCTGTGCCCATGCCACATCACAGGCTCACCAGAGGAGCCGGCATACAATACATACATACACACGAACTACAACCACATAATGCTGTGCCCAGCTTTATTCTTTGTGTAGGTAGGCTTGCTTTGATGTTCTGCTTTGTTTTTGTTGCTGGCCTGTTTAATTTGTGATCTAGAGATCAGGGTGAATGTAGCTGATTTATTATATTCGTAGTTATTGGTCAACAGCATCTATTGCCTTTTATTCCAATTATGGCTAGTTGATGGCCCAGAGTTATTTATCGCTCAGAAGAGTTTATGGTGCTGCTGTTAATGAGTCATTGCAACTCATTTGCCTGAGGACGTGTCCCAGCACCTTTCAAAAAGGCTGTAGTCAGGCCACTACTCAAGAAAGTCACACTAGACCGACAGAACTTTAGCAAACTTTCGCCCAGTCTCTGTTCTACCGTTCCTATCAAAACGTTGGAACGATTCGTGGCAGACCAGCTGAACTCTTACATTGAAATTTCAAAATTTGCTGGTAAGCTCCAGTCTGGTTTTAGAGCTATTCGTTCCACAGAGTCAGCATTGCTTCACATTTATAATAATAACAATAACATACTTTATGAAGCACCCTCAGAGAACTCAATCTGGGTGCTTTACAATTTCTGCAAAGGAAACAGGATTGAATGGTGAGTGGTATCGTGCTTGATTAAGAACATGAATAACATGATTAGGGGTGACATGCACAGGGTCAGCGTGCAAGTGCGGTTAGTAGTAGCATGCAACAGTGTCAGCACGTATAAGCATATAAAGGACGAATCACAGGGACCCACTAAATGCTGTCATAATTTGGTGCGTTTTTTATTTTTATTTAGATGTGTTCAAGTCACAGGATGTCGTGACGAAAGTCGGGGGGGGGGCTGATTTCCACGCTTTGGGAGCAAACTAACTAAATGCACGGTCTCCAAAGGATTTGAGGTTTGCATGAGGTAAACAGTTGGTTTCCGAAAATCAGGTGGTACGATGCTTGGTCAGGTGGAGGAGTAGATCTGATAGGCATGCTGGAGCCAAAGAATGAACCTCAACTGCTCTCCTGACTCTGCTATGCTTCCCACTTTCTCTTTCTTGCGTGAGACGAAGTCTGTTAGCTACCGAATGTGTACCGAAAGCCGCTTACGTTGTGAGTGTTCTATGCAAAACTCTCCGGCGTAACACCCACATAGTCTTTATAACTTTGTGGAGTTACAGACGGAGATACATTACATTACATATCAGGGACCTAAAAGTGAGCGACAAAACCTTGAAGTCGATCCGTTCCTTGACTGGTAGCCAGTGCAGGTCGGCGGGAAATGATGTGATGTGGCAACTGCGAAGTTCACAAGCCTAGCTGCAGAGTATGGCACCAACTGTAAGCACTTGATTGCCCATGCCGGTAGGCCAGCAAGCAGTGAGTTTCAGAAGTCAAGACGGAATGTCACAAATGCATAGACCAACTTAGATGTTGTATCCTTATCTAAACAAGCCCGAATTTTAGCAATGTCATGTAAAAGTAGGCAGATTTGATTGTGGAGTTGATGTGGTCGTCTAGCGTAAGGTCACTTTGGAACATGACACCTAGATTTCGTGCAGATTTAATGGGAGATATGCTGGCAGAGCCAATTTTGAGCGTTAGCCTTTCCAATTCCTGAATCAAATTTGATTTGCCCATAACTAGTAATTGGTTTTATCATAATTTAATTTAAGAAAATTTGCTGCCATCCATGTGTGGATGTCATCAATACATGCAGCAAGGGAGTTGAGAGAATTCGAGGTGCTCGAAGGCTGGGAGGAATCAAAGCAAAGGTACAACCGAGTGTCATCCGCATAGAAGTAAAGGCCTACATTGTGCTTGGCAATCACATCGGCAAGAGGGAGAACTTTAATCACCAAATGTAAAGCGTCTAGAAAAAGATTGAGTTCTCTGAGTGGGCTTTATCAAGTGTATTATTATTATTAACCGTTAAAAGAACCGGACCTAGCAAGGAGCCCTGAGATACCCCATATTTCAGAGGTACCTCAGACGATCTTTGTTCATTCGTGTCAATACCCTGGAGTCTCCCACTGAGATAGGACCTGAACCATTGCAGAGCAGTGCCAGTGATGCCCAGGCGAGACGAGAGGCGCGAAGGGAAGGACATGGTGATCGATAGTATCAAAAGCTGCCAGAGGATCGCACAAAACAAGCACATAAACTCTACCTGTGTCTGCATTCCTTAGTAGATCGTTGTACACCCGAAGCAATGCTGACTCTGTGGAATGATTAGCTCCACAGCCAGACCGGAATTTACTAGTGTTGTTTGTCTCCAGCAGCAGCTGTTCTAGTGGGAGTCTGACTCAGACACAGCAGGCGCACGTGTGCAGTAAACGAGACTCTCTTTTATTACTTTCAACGGTCCCATATATGGGACCCAAACAATCGCAGCAGACCACACGAAATGTAATCTCCATTAGCAGCCAGTCCCTGAGCTGCTTAAACGGCTTAACTATTGGCTACAGGTAAGGCATGTACATTACCGTCAAGGCACTTTGCTAATTACATCAGCAGAAGTCGCAGGCGCACACAACACCAGCAAGGTTTGAATTTTCAATATATGAGTCATCATTCAGCCGGTCTGCCACGACTGGCTCCAGTGTCCTTGATAGGAATGGTGGAAGGGAGACTGGGCGGTAGTCGCTTAAGTTCTCTTGGTTTAGTGTCGCTTTCTTGAGAAGTGGCCGGGCTACAGCTTTTCTGCAAGGTGCTGGGACATGATCTGAGGCTAATGACATATTGATGATGTTAGCTATGCCTGGCAGCAGCAGATCAATGCAACGTAGGAACAAGACAGTGGGGATAGGGTACAAATGACTTGTTGTCTTCTTTGATTGGGATATGAACTTCAGGACGAGACCACTAGTGACCTGCTTGAAGGCACACATTGAGGTGCTGCAAGGAATCGAGTGACATCATTCTAGGGGGAATGCTGCCGTCGCAGTGATAGACTCCCTGATCTTGTCTTCTGGACAAAGAAGCTAGAGAAGCGATCAGCTAGATCAACACAGGGACCATCAGGTAAGAAGCTAGCCTGGGAGCGATGGAGGAGATGGTTGATCGTCGACATCAGCATTTTTGGATTGTGTATCTGTGATTCAACAATGTATTTATAGAAGCTAGATTTGGCCTTTGCAAGGATCGATTGGTACGACCTACAGTAGTCCTCGTATGCCTGTCGATGGACAGTCAGTCCTGATCTTTTGTATGCTTTATCAAGCTTGCGCTTAGTAGACCTCGCTAGTTTATAAGGACCTACTTAGGAATACAGACTTAGATTAGATTAGTCTCTTTGCTTGTTTTGCTCGATACTTCCTCAGCTTTTGCTACTATCGATCATTAAGTCCTTCTTGGGTGCCTCTCTTCTCGCAAGGGCATCAATGGCACTGCATTGCAATGGTTCAGGTTCTATCTCAGTGGGATACTCCAGAGTATTGATGTGGATGGACTAAAATCATCCAAGGAGCCTCTGAAATATGGGGCACCTCAGGGATCTGTGCTTGGTCTTTTTCTTTTAATGTTTTATACTATTTCTCTTACCGATGTGATTACCAAGCACAATTAGGCTTTCAATTCTGTGCAGATGACACTCACTTGTACCTTTTCTTTGATCCCTCCCAGCCCCTCTAGCACGTTGAATTCTTTCAACTACCTTGCTGCATGCATTGATGGCAGGCACACATTGATGGCAGCAAACTTTCTTAAATTAAACGATGATAAAACTAACTTACTAGTTATGGACAAACCCAGTGTGATTCAGAAATTGAAAAGGCTGATGCTCAAAATTGGCTCTGCCAGCATATCTCCTGTTGAATCTGCACAAAATCTAGGTGTCATGTTTCAGAGTGACCTTTCATTAGACGATTACATCAGCTCCACGGCCAAGCCCACCTACTTTCAGCTACATAGCATTGCTAAAATTCGGGCTTATTTAGACAAGCATACCACATCTACATTGCTAAAATTCGGGCTTTTTTTAGATAAGGATATCAGTCCTAAGTTATTCCATGCATTTGTGACATCCCGTCTTAACTTCTGTAACTCACTGCTTGCTGGCCTATCGGCATGTCTCCAGCCTGTTTTTAGTTTCTATTGCACTAAACGCATCTTTATTTTATTACCTTTGATAGCAATTTCAATACTGGCGTCCTCAGCTGTTTTTATTCCAGTAACGATATCTTTACCATATTCTTTACTAAATTCAACTACTTTTTTATCTGCACTAAGTAACGTGTCAACAGCTCCAGCCCCAACTAATGGTTTTCGATTACCTCCGCGTACTCTAGTAACACCCATCTTGTTCTCTATATTAATCTGTATCTAATGTCAATAGTGACAGCAGTTTTTCCAATTTTAGCAATGGTTTTTCTATACTGATTCGTTGAACTAAATCTATAACTTTTTATTTCTTCGAGCGGATTAAAAGTAAGATCTATAAATGATGATTTGTCAATGTGCATGTCTACTTTATACAATGAATTATATCCGCTAAATCCATGATTAAACAGGCTTTGCACTCCTTTTTCATTTTAATAATTATTACTCGTATGTAACAAAGTGAAATGTTCTCTAACTTCATGTACATCTTCATTAGCTGGTATTTTCATCATGTTCTATGCTACGTATGCTCCAGAAAAATACATCACCTTCACAGTTTCTACGTAGCGTATCCTTCTACCGTGGCAGGATCGTAGGATCCTTACAATTTGGAAAGAGTATCACTAATAGATTAAGTTCTACCACCCAACACTTTCGACTCTAGAAATACTATATGGTCTCCCTTTAATTGCACGATAAACTTGCCATCACCGTCCAACGTAAATGTGATATTATTGGCAACTTCAGCAGTATTAAAAGTTTTATTTAATGCCATAAATAATGAACCACTTTCATAAAAATCTGATGTAATGGCAATGTAAATGAAAGTGCTTTCATTATTGGTCATCTTATAATATAAAGCATTCTTCGTTAGAGCGATATAATAATAATAATAGTAATAATAATATTGCACTTGATAAAGCGCCCTCAGAGAACTTAATCTCTTTCTAGGCGCTTTACATTTGCTGCAAAGTGATACGCAATAGAATAGTAAGTAAAATCATGCTTGAAAAACAAACAAAATGAATAACATGGTTAGGGGTTACATGCACTGGGTCAGCATGCAAATGTGGTTAGTGGCAGCATGAACAGTGTCAGCACGCATAAGCACATCGAGGACGAATCACAAGGACCCACTAAATGCTGTCCTAAATAGGTATGTTTTTAAGTTTCTTTTAAATGTGGTCAGGTCAGGGGATGTTCTGATGCAGGTCGGGAGGGAGTTCCAGGCTGTGGGAGCATACGAGCTAAATGCACGGTCTCCAAAGGATTTAAGGTTTGTACGAGGTATTTCTAGACTGTTGGATTCCGAAAAGCGAGTGGTACGATGCTTTGCCTGATGGGGTAGTATCTCTGAAAGATAGGCTGGAGCCATAGAATGAAGAGACCTAAAAGTGAGCGACAAAACCTTGAAGTCAATCCGTTGCTTGACCGGTAACCAGTGCAGGTCGGCGAGAAGTGGAGTAATGTGGCAACTGCGACGCTCACGACAGACAAGCGTAGCTGCAGAGTTTTGCACCAGCTGCAATCGCCTGATCGCACATGCTGGTAGGCCAGTAAGCAGTGAGTTGCAGAAGTCGAGACGAGATGTCACGAATGCATGGACCAACTTGGACGTGGTATCCTTATCTAAACAAGCCCTAATTTTAGCAATGTTATGAAGCTGAAAATAGGCTGATTTGACTGTGGAGCTGATGTGGTCGTCTAACGAGAGGTCGCTTTGGAATATGACACCTAGATTTCGAGCTGATGCAACTGGAGATATGCTGGCAGAGCCAATTTTGAAAGTCAGCCTTTCCAATTTCTGAATAACACTAGGTTTGCCCATAACTAGTAAGTTAGTTTTATCATCGTTTAGTTTTAGAAAATTTGCTGCCATCCATGATCGGATGTCATCAATGCATGCAGCAAGTGAGTTGAGAGAATTTGAGGTGCTCGAAGGCTGGGAGGGATCAAAGCAAAGGTACAACTGAGTGTCATCCGCATAGAAGTGAAAGCCTAGATTGTGCTTGGCAATCACATCAGCAAGAGGGAGAGTATAAACGGTGAAAAGGACCGGACCTAGCACAGAGCCCTGAGGTACTCCATATTTTAGAGGTACTTCAGATGATCTTTGTCCATTCACGTCAACACTCTGGAGTCTCCCACTGAGATAAAACCTGAACCACTGCAGAGCAGTGCCAGTGATGCCCAGGCGAGATGAGAGGCGCTCTAGAAGTACTTTGTGATCGATGGTATCAAAAGCTGCCGAAAGATCGAGCAAAACAAGAAGAGACACTCTACCCATGTCTGCATTCCTAAGTAGGTCGTTGTATACCCGAAGCAATGCTGACTCTGTGGAGTGATTAGCTCTAAAGCCAGACTGGAACTTACTAGCAAGGTGTGAGGTTTCGATATACGAGTTCAGCTGGTCTGCCACGACCCGTTCCAGTGTCTTTGATAGGAATGGTAGAAGGGAGACTGGGCGGTAGTTGCTTAAGTTCTCTTGGTCTAGTGTAGCTTTCTTGAGAAGTGGCCTGACTACAGCTTTTTTGAAAGGTGCTGGGACCTGACCTGAGGCTAATGACATATTAATGATGTTGGTTATGCATGTTCTCATTCATGGTCAAAGATAAAAAACTGTATCGTGATACTAATGTTCCAGCTAATTCTCTTGATTTTAATTATATTCTGAAGCTTGCCAAGCTGTTTAATATTAGATTGGTCTTTAAGAGTTTTTTATACATTAGGTTCGCAGCTTATTGCGGAAGAGGAGAAAGCATAAGGCATTTAGACATGCACAGAGAAATTCCTAAAGATAAAGAATCTTGGTGAATATCACGATAGATACTTAAAGTTAGATGTTTTGCTCCTTGCTGATTCTTTGAAAGACTTAAAAAATTTAATCAATTCTGATTATGCTTTCGATTCTGCTCATTTTCTAACTATACCGAGTGTGACTTCGGTGGCTATCTTTCAGCACGATTGTAAAACTCTCGAGTTACTGACTAATGTTGAAGTGTATTAGTTTTTTAATGTGGGTATTATAGGACGAATGACTCAAGTTTCAGAAAGACATGTCAAAGCTAATAATGATTTTGCTCTGATTATGATCCTAATAAGGAAAGGTCACGATGATTGTATTTTGATGCCACTGCTTTTTATAGTCAAGCTATGACTAGATGTCTTCCAACATCGAGCTTTAAAGTGTTGACAGAGGGAAAATTGTCAAATGTAATCAAGAAATGTATAACTTTTTAAAGAGCATGTTCTTAGAAATTGATGTTGAATATCCTGCTAATAAACAAGACAGATTTCCTGGTTATCCACTACTGCCTTAAAGAAGACATTTAGAAGGAAGAACGTTCCGAGTATCTGAGGAATTTCAGAAGAGAAGATGATTTATCTGAGAAATTTGTTTTATATTCACTTCCAAATAAGAAATACATAATTCACTATCGATATCCAGTTTTTATCGAATCAGGGTTATGTGCTAAAACAAATTCATAGGGTAATGAGCTTTGATCAAGAGAATTAGTTGAGACCTTGTTTTGAGTACAACAGTAATTTTAGGAATGCTTTTAATAATGACTGGGAACAGGGTTTCTTTAACCTACTAAACAATTCATTCTTTGATAAGACTATTGAGAATGTTAGGGGTAGGACTAATGTGGAGTTATTTACGAAAGTTAGTAATAATAAGCTCATAGAAAAAAAGAGCCCTAGATAAGTTGATTTTGGGATATTTAATAAGGATCTAGTAGCTGTGGAAACTAGTAAGTCTAGAGTTAAACTGAATAAGCCAATCTAAATTGGGTTTGCGATATAAGATATTTTAAAGAAACATATGCGAAAGTTTTAGCACGAAGTAATAAAAAAACGTTATACGGAGAATGTAAGACTTGCTTATAGTAATACAGATGTATTACTAATGCACATATTTACTGAAAATTTGCATACAGATTTCGATAATACTAATAATATTGATACACTTGATAAAGCTCCCTCATATAACTCAATCTCTTTCTAGGCGCTTTACTTTGCTGCAAAGGAAAAGCGATCTAATGGTGACTGGTATCATGGTTGATAAACAACATGAATAACATGGTTAGGGGTGACATGCACAGATCAGCATGCAAGTGTGGTTAGTGTCAGCATGCACAGTGTCAGCACGCCACAGCATATAAAGGACGAATCACAGGGACCCACTAAATGCTGTCCTAAATAGGTACGTTTTAAAGTTCATTTTAAATGCGGTCAAGTCAGGGGATGCTGTGACGCAAGTCGGGAGTGAGTTCCAGACTTTTGGAGCATAGAAACTAAATGCACGGTCTCAAAAGGATTTGAGGTTTGCACGAGGTATCGATAAACTGTTAGATTTCGAAAAGTGGCTGGTACGATGCTTGGCCTGGTGGAGGAGTAGATCTGATATGTAGGCTGGAGCCAAAAAATGGATGGACCTAAAAGTGAGCGAAAAAACCTTGAAGTCAATCCGTTGCTTGACTTGTAGCCAGTGCAGGTCGTCCTAGAAGTGGTGTGATGTGGCAACTGCGACGCTCGCAACAGACAAGCCTAGCTGCAACATGTTGCACCGGCTGTAATCGCCTGATTGCACATGCCAGTAGGCCAGCAAGCAGTGAGTTACAGAAGTCAAGACGGGATGACACAAATGCATGGACCAACTTAGATGTGGTATCCCTATCTAAACAAGCCCGAATTTTAGCAATGTTATGAAGATGAAAGTAGGCAGGCTTGACTGTGGAGCTGATACGGTTGTCTAACGAGAGATCACTTTGGAATATAACACCTAGATTTCGTGCAGATTCAACAGGATGCTGGCAGAGCCAATTTTGTAGCCTCTTCAATTTCTGAATCCCACTTGGTTTGCCCATAATTAGTATGTTAGTTTTATCATCGTTTAGTTTAAGAAAATTGGCTGTCATCCATGTGCGGATGTCATCAATACATGCAGCAAGGGTGTTGAGAGAATTCGATGTGCTCCAAGGCTGGGGAGAGATCAAAGCAAAGGTACAACTGTCATCCGCATAGAAGTGAAAGCCCAGATTGTGCTTGGCAATCACATCGGCAAGAGGGAGAGTATAAACCGCAAAAAGAACCAGACCTAGCTCGGACCCCTGAGGTACCCCATATTTTAGAGGTGCCTTAGATGACCTTTTACGGTTACATCAATACTCCGGAGTCTCCCACTGAAATATGACGTCAACCATTTAGTAGCCTCATCAGTTGGACTTGACATTTCATCCTTTACACTCTTCTATATGAAACACTTTTAAAGTAGCTGTTATTATCAGTAGTAATAAGAAGACTTTCGGCAAGTTGAAGGACGAAGTTGCTGATCAGTATAAAGATGGCATTCCTACTTATTTTAAGTATGTTGTTGTACATGAATGTCTTTTTCTAAAGCCGAAGTTGTATTACATGAATAAATGGAAGAAAGAAACTACTAAAAGGAAGTTTTAGAATCGAATTTTCCGAAAAGAAAGCAAAGGGTATATATAAGGAGTATAGGGATTGTGTAGAAATTAATGAAGAGTTGGCATTACCTCAGGTTAGGTTTCAGAGTAAAAATTATGTTATATATATGAATATTCAAGATAAGCTTGCACTCTAAGCGTTTAAAAGCAAGCGCTACTATTTAGAATGTGGTGTCCACACTCTTGCTTATGGTCATTACAAGATCAGCGGTGAGAATCCTGGTAAATGCAGTATTTTTAGTTAATAATTTTGATTGCATCAACTAAGTTTAATTAGATTTTACTTTATGATAGAAGGATATAGATCTGTCTTTAAAAGATTTACAAGATTATGACTAATGATACGATTAGAGATCTCCTAAATAGAATGCAAGCTTTAACTACTAAATTGAAATGTGCTGGGGCTGTCTGTGCTTGCATGAAAATCCTAGGGGTTGCTGCCGTAGCAAGTTACAGTGAAGGCATATCAATCATTTGTTGCACATTGAAAGTACTTATAACGTTAGTAGTAGCGCTGAAACGGCATTGCTACGCTTAGTTTCTGCAGCTCCAACCATAATACCAGACACATCTACTACTCCAACGTTCAGTCCTACATTGCGTTATATGATAGAAAACAATACTAGTCGTGGTGTGCTAGCATTTGCTAGTACATATCCAGCCATCGCTCAAAAAGACTTAATTGAAAACAAGAAAGTTTAGATTAGAAAAGGATGCAGACAAGAGATATAAAATGTATGCTTTTGAGACACAGACGGGAGACACAGTAACAATTGGTAGCAGAGAGTGGTTACTGCAATCATGCCGCCGGTGTATGACGGTCGATCGCCGCTCGACCTCTGGATTGAATGTTTTGATGCCTGCGCGTCGACAAACGGCTAGGACGAAGCATCTTGTACGAGCAAGGTACAAGCGTTTCTAGCGGGAGAGGCGCTCGTCTTATATATGGAACTGGAAAGCGGGAAGGGAACGATACAAGAAGTAAAGGAAGCGTTAGAGGAGGTGTTCTCGCCAGAGGAGGGCAGTGGTGAGTACCTCCGCGAATTTGGAGGCCGCGTCCTGCAGGACGCCGAGCCGGTGCAGAACTTTATGTAAGACTTGAAGCGCCTGTTCAGACGAGCAATGCCAGACTTAAGTGGCGCCACAAAAGAGTCGCTCCTTTACCATCATTTTTTGAATGGACTGCCGGACTGTGTGGCCTCCACCATTAAGGCTTTGCCGGACTGTAAAACGCCAGCGCCGCTCTGAAGCGAGCCATGGTTCTAATAGATATACAACGAGGGCGCCAACACTCCACCGTAGCGTCCCTCGAGTCAGCCGGAGCGACGCGTGCGAACGTCGTCGACGAGCTTACAGCCGCCTGGCAACCTTAGAGGCTGAGCTCCAGCGCATGCGAGTCGAAGCACCGAGCGCATCGGGAGAGCTTGGACGAGAGTCTGCAGCGGCGCTAGCGGGCCCGGCGCGCCATCGCGAGCGCGGGCAGACGGGAACTTCGGCGGCCCTAAGAAAGTGCAGTGCTGGGAGTGCTCGGGCTTCGGCCATGTAGCCCTCAACTGTACTAACCGCAGGGCCACAACGACTACCAGACGGCCTAATGGAAACGGGCGAGGCTCCGCGGCTGGCTGGCGGGCCGAGTCTAGAGAGTCCCCTTTGTGGTACCACAACGCTTAGCGGATCGAAAGCACGTTCGTCGTGCGCGACTGTCGTCGTCTGCGACAAAAATGTATTAGCATCGATCGACAGCGGCTCAAGCGCGTCACTAATTAATGAAGAGGCTGCCCGCCGCTGTACACACGCACCATACAGTCCAACCTGCATGACCTTAAAGACGGCGGCCAATCAGCCTTTTCGGGCCATCGGACAGTGCAACCTACGGTTTTTTATTGAGGGCCGATCTGTGTGCCATACCTTTCTCGTTACGAAAGACCTCGTTGTTGACATGATCTTAGGCACCGATTTTTAAACCTCACAGATGGCTCATATACAATCCCACGAGCCCTCAAAGGAAGTTGCCCTCATTTTAAATTGCAATGGCAGGATTTCAATGCGGCGGCAGTGGCTAGCGTCGTGAAGGACGAAGCATTCGAGCTCGAGACGCAGTGTTTGGTGCCGCAGTTCAAAGCGGATAACGAGACGATAGATATGTAGCCAAGTTCCATGGGTCTAAGGCTATTCCCTGTCAAGCCGAGCCATCCTCCGGCCACGCCGTCGCTCGCCATGCCGCTGAGCTAGGTAAGACGAGCGGCCTTCAGGTTAGACCTCTTTATAATATCGCATGCGCCAACAACAACAAGGGAACTAAATAAGTCTACATGGGAAAGTCCTATACAAAGTACACTAAAGGGGCGCAAGACGACGCAATTTTCTAAAGCTAAACGATGATAAAACTAACTTACTAGTTACGGGCAAACCCAGTGTGATTCAGAGATTGGAAAGGCTGACTCTCAAAATTCGCTCTGCAAGCATATCTTCAGTTGAATCAACTCGAAATCTAGGTGTCATATTCCAAAGAGACCCCTCGCTCGACGACCATATCAGCTCCGCAGTCAAATCTGCCTATTTTCAGCTTCATAATATTGCTAAAATTCGGGCTTGTTTAGATAAGGATACCACATCTAAGTTGGTCCATGCATCCGTGACATCCCGTCTCGACTTCTGCAACTCACTGCTTACTGGCCTACCACCATGGGCGATCAGGCTATTACAGCTGGTGCAAAAATCTGCAGCTACGCTTGTCTGTCGTGAGCGTCGCAGTTGCCACATTACTCCACTTCTCGCCGACTTGCACTGGCTACCAGTCAAGCAACGGATTGACTTCAAGGTTTTGTCGCTCACTTTTAGGTCCCTTCATTCTTTGGCTCCAGCCTATCTCTCAGAGATACTACCCCATCAGGCCAAGCATCGTACCACCCGCTTTTCGGAGTCCAACAGTCTAGAAATACCTCGTACAAACCTTAAATCCTTTGGAGACCGTGCATTTAGTTCATATGCTCCCAAAGCCTGGAACTCCCTCCCGACCGCCGTCAGAACAACCCCTGACCTGACCACATTTAAAAGGAACTTTAAAACACCTATTAAGGACAGCATTTAGTGGGTCCCTGTGATTCGTCCTTGATGTGATTATGCGTGCTGACACTGTGCATGCTGCCACTAACCACATTTGCATGCTGACCCTGTGCATGTCACCCCTAACCATATTATTCATTGTGTTTGTTTTCAAGCATGATTATACTTACCATTCAATTGCATTTCCCTTTGCAGCAAATGTAAAGCGCCTAGAAAGAGATTAGGTTCTCTGAGGGCGCATTATCAAGTGCATTATTATTATTAACAAGCGCGAACAAACGTGTTAGTCGATCAGTCGGCTTCCGCAATCCTGCCGTTGTACCGACTCCGAATCCAACAGTACGAGCGTACACCGTAAAAGATCCGGTTAGCTGAGTAACTGCTTGGCTAGTCGGAGTCGACATCCACCACAGTCGAGAGCTTCCGCTGAAAGACGTAAACTGGCGGTGGGGGTGGTCACGAACACGCTATACAGGGAACGCGGAATATACAAGTCACAACAACGAGCGTGCTAATCAGCTCCGCTCGGGCCTTGGGCACTCGTTGCTTTGCGTGCGTAGCCACATCGCCGGAGCACGTCTGCAACCATCCAGGTGCATAACTCGGCGAGACCGGGAGCCTCCAACACCATGACTTACTCGGCCAATTTCTCCTACCAAAGAGCTACGCTGACATCTCGTCACCGCACATCCGGCCTTGCCATAGACCAGACCCCGACCTAGCCAGTGACCTTTATCACATTTCAGCCGTCCTGTCTCAGCCAACCGAACCTAGCCTGGGTACAGATATACCTGTCTGCCCTCAGCCCTACAGAGGAGTAATCGACAGGTTTCGAGCCCTCTACGGGCGCCAACCAAGTTCAACTGATCTTGTCTATCACTATATTCCAGCAGGTAACAGCGCGCCAGTACTCGTCCCTGCGAAACGAATTCCACTGCATTTGCGAGGCAAGATCATGGCGAAGCCTAATATTATGCTGGATCAGGGTATCATCAGGGCGATCTCAAGCCCGTTGCTGGCGCCAGCTGTTTACACGCCCAAGAAAAATGGTGACGTGCGTATAGCAGTAGACTATAGACAGCTTAATAAACGTACTGCGAAGGATGCTTATTTCTTGCCGTTACCGGAAGAAATTCAGGACCACCTCCATGGCTCCAGCGTCTTCAGCACCCTGGACATGAATTTGAGATACTGGCAGGCACCGGTTCATCCCGACGATGTTCAAAAGACGGCATTTACACCCGGACCAGGACATTGTGCATTCGCCTTCTTAAAAATGACATTTGGATTATCCAAAGCTCCGGCCACATTCTAGCGGTTAATGGACTCGGTTTTGAGCGATTTGCCCTTCGTTTATATTTATTTTGACGACGTGATGGTCGGAAGCTGCAGCGAAGCGGAGCACATCAACCATTTGAGTGTGGTGTTTTCCAGGCTGCAGAAGGCCGGATTGACGCTGTCCGGTAGTAAATGCCATATTGCGCAGCCTGGGGCATGTCTTTGACAGGAGCGGCATGCGCCCTGACCTGGAGAAAGTGCGCCAAGTCAACGACTGGCCAGTGCCGACTTCGGTGTCGGAGCTTCTCGCGTTTCTGGGCTTGGCTTCTTACTATCATTGGTTCATCAAGGGCTTTGCTGAGTTGGCCGCCCCTTTGCATGCACTGCTTGCGGCTGAGACGCTATGCACTTGGTAGCGGACGCAGCAACAGCACTTTGAGCTACTGAAGGGGCACTGGCCACGGCCCCGGTGCTTGCCTACCCGACGAATGCTGAGCCTTTCGTCGTCTCGACCGACGACAGTGACCAAGGTCTGGGTGCGATATTGGAGCCAGGAGGCCGGGTGCTGGCATTCAAGAGCCGCGCCTTGTCTCCTGGTGAACAAAACTATGGCGCCATCCAAAAAGAGTGTCTGGCACTCATATGCGTCTTGAAGGAGTTCAGGCACTACCTCCTGGGCCGAAGATTTGAGGCGAGAACCGATCACAATCCGCCTGTTGGCTTGACGGCGAGAGAGCACAGGGGATTCTGGCACGCTGGGCTGTCGCCTTGCAGGAATTTGAGTTTGACATCACATGCAGAAGAGCGGAGCTTGACACTCATGCAGATACTCTGTCGCGCCGGCCAACTGAGGACCTGCCAGCGTGTCTCGTCGAGGTTCGGCCGGTGGAAGAGGTAAGCGACCTCAGAGAGATGCAGCGGCGAGACCCGCTTTTGAAGGCTGTGGTAGAGGCACTCGAGGCCGGTTCAAGCCGAGCACCACGTTGGACCCGTCATCCATTACGGCGGTTCCGACAAATGTGGGGCCAGCTAAAACTGATCGACGGCGTCCTCTACCATTACTTTCGCCCTCGACCAGGAGCCGAATGTAGATATGCTTTGGTCGCGCTGCCAGCCTGCCGAGAAGAACTGCTCAGACGACATCACGACGACAGCGGTCACCAAGGCGTAGAACGGACGTACGACCGACTACGAGACCACGCTTATTGGGTCAATATGAGCCGAGACGTTGTGCGATATTGCCGGTCATGTCAGGTATGCCAATCGGTTAAAGGGACCCAGCTCGCTAACGCTCCGCTGGTACCGATACCGGTAGGACGGCCGTGGGACATGGTAGCTGTAGACATCTTGACGGTTGCCATGTCAGCACCGCTGCCGCTAATACATCCTGGTATTGCAGCACTGCTTCACGAAATGGCTCGAGGCCGTGCCTTTGCGAGACACGTCGGAGAAGACAGTTCGGAGAAGACAGTTCGGACGGCCCTGTTGAACATTTTCGTTCGTTTTGGTATGCCCCACTTTCTGCACTCTGACGAGGGCAGCAATTTCGAGGCGGAGGTAATTACCACGCTCTGCAATGCTCTCGGCATACGCAAGACGGCACGACGTCTTACCATCCACGACGGCATGGCAGAGAGAGCCAAACGAACACTACTTACCATGCTGCGAACCTCATGTCTACACGCAGCCGGGCAGTGGGAAAGTAATCTTTCACTGCTTTTGTTCGCATATCGTACGACTCGGCATCAAGCTACGGGCTCTCTAGATACTCCCTTCGAGCTGATGTTTGGCAGCGAGCCGCAGTGCCTCGATAACCTTGCGGAGAGTGCACAATATACAGGCACTACACCTGCAGTGTTTTGCCACTCGCTTAGTGAAAAGCTCGCCGAATTCCGAGTTCATGCACAGCTGGCTCAAAGTGCCGAAGAAGCGCAGCGCCGGCGGCAACCGAAAACACCACCCGCATATCATCCCGGAGATCCGGTGTGGCTGTGGGATAGCCGACCGAGGCACAAGCTCTCGCCGCGATGGCTCGGCGGCTGGAGAGTGGAAACGGCTTTGGGACCGGTCACCTTGCGCATCATAAATGACACCGGACACCGGAAAGTCGTGCATCTGGATAAAGTTAAGATGCGAGTTCCAAGGCTACAAGAGTCTAATCTCGACGCGAACCCGGAGTGGATCGAGACCGAACGAGATGCTGAGAGAAAGGCCTCAAATTCTGGCTCGGGGCCACCGCCCGCTGAGGAAGTCGAGAGCGCCGGGGAACCGACGGCTGCACGAGTTTCGGGCCTCGAGCGCTGCCACCTGTCACGCTGGCGGACTAAGTGGTTTACTGACATTCTATGGGGGAAGGGATGCTGTGTGCGCCTGTTGCTTCTCCACCGCTGATGTGTGCGCCGCCTGCGGCGGGTGGTTGAGCCATTGACTCGGTAGAGCCTTTGACGTCGCACTCCCTTATCTGTGGTGAGCCAGCCCCCAGCTCGTATATGTACCCGCTGGGGGAATAAAGACGAGAGTCTCGTTCACCGCTCACGTTCGCCCGCTCGTGTCTTCGTGTCTCCGCGAGACTCCACTAGCGCTGCTGCCGCCGGAGACACAGTAACGTAACACTGCATTCCTAAGTAGGTCGTTGTACACCAGAAGCAATGCTGACTCTGTGGAGTGATGAGCTCTTTAGCCAGACTAGAACTTACTAGCAAGGTTTAAAGTTTCAAAATACGATTTCAGTTGGCCTGCCATGACTCGTGCCAATGTCTTTGATAGGAATGGTAGAAGGGAGACTGGGCGGTAGTTTCTCAAGTTCTCTTGGTCCAGTGTCGCTTTCTTGTGAAGTGGCGTGACTACAGCTTTTTTAAAAGGTGCTGGGACATAACCTGAGGCTAGTGACGCGTCCGAAGGACTTTTTGTCTTCTTTGATTAGGATGTGAACTTCAGGACGAGATCGCAAGTGACCTGCTTGAATGTAGCCATTGAGGTGCTGCAAGGAATCGGGGGACAGCATTCTAGGGGAATGCTGCCATCGCAGGGATAGACTCCCTGATTTTCTTTATCTTCTGGACAAAGAATCAAGAGAACCGATACGCTAGATAATCGCAGGACCATCAGGTAAGGAGCTAATCTTGGAGCGGTCGAGGAGCTGGTTGATCGTCGACATCAGGTTTTTTGGATTGTGCATCTGTGATTTAACAATGTTTTTATAGAAGCTAGACTTGGCCTTTAATAGGATCGATTGGTACGACCTACAGTAATCCTCTTATGCCTGTCGATGGACAGTCAGTCCTGATCTTTCGAATGCTTGTTCACGCTTTTGCTTAGTGGACCTAGCTAGTTTAATGTCTGTGGTAAACCATAGGCTGTCTGGGCGAGAGTGCACAGTGCGCTTAGTCAGAGGTACAAACTCGTCGAGCGTGTCAGCTAGTGTCGTGTTGTAGCTATTTACCAATGATGACAGATTGGAGGGTGACTGAGCAGCAGAGGCGAAGCAGATATTCTCACAAGGATATCAAGGGTATCGATGTCAAGGGTCATGAGGGTTTGCGATTCACATTTCATTTGAGAGGAGGAGGAGGCACATACTGTAAACTGAATGAGATCTACATATCAGATAAACAGATTTTGGTAATAATTGTTGATGACCAAGTGCAATTTTATGAGAACATTTGGTCGAGTGTGTGACCCCTGATGTGAGTAGGGCCATGCACATGAGCCACAAGAGACAATGAGTCAGTCAATGCACGAAATTCAGTGCTGAATGCGTCAAATAAGTTATCAAAGTGAAACTGATTGGTAGTATTCGGTGGAATGCCAAAAAATTTTGGCAGTCAATCGAAATATCTTTCTACTTCAGGTAAAGGAGGAACTTCAATCAAATAGAAGTAAAAGTAATCTTTTGGATTCGATTTTAATGCAATCAAATGGTATATCGCATTGCTGGAATCACCAGTATTACATATCCAACATTCGCTGGGTTTCCTTTACATTCTCCTCAACTCATCTCTAGCAAACAAACCTCTAAAGTTTTGTATACCCAATTTTTAAACGCAGCGCATTACGTCTACATCAGTTAAAGCTCTATAACTTTTGTTTTTAAAAGATTCTTAATACCAGAGAATAGTTCACCTAATTCTTTCATACCAGATCCAGCTTTCTTGTCATAACTCCTACCAGCACATTTTCTACGTTAAATTTACATTATTTATTTTAAATGACATTTTACATTTTATAATTATACATTTACTTTAATATTTTACATTACTATTACTACATTTTTAATTTTTCATAGCTTCTTCCATTGACGCTTTATTTCTCATGCTGCTTATAATAGCTCCTTTCACACCTGGAGTGTATTCCGATTTTTTTCAAAAAGCCTGCTCATTTCAGATATTTCATAATAACTTTAAAGCTATCTGTAAGTAGAATGGTAGAAGCTGCACCTTTGTTTATCTTTCATGCCGCTCATAATAGCTAGAGTCCTTTTCGTACGTGGAGTGTAATCTGATTCGTTAATAAAACATGCACTACTACTTCTAAGACTGGTGAATTGAGTTTTCTTCGATCCATGCGTAACGCACTAACCTATGAGCATACTGCGAGGCCCTCTGAGAGTACCAATCTCTTCATAATGTTCACTAACCACTTCAGTATGTATCTTGCACTTGACACAATACATATTCTGCTACATAATTAGTTTGACTAATAGAGAACATGATCACAAAAGTTAGACCTATTAATTTTAGGCAGGATTCTAAAACTGAACACTTGGAACTTTTACCTAGCGTTCCAATAAAGAGTCTTGTCTTAATTCGTTCTGTGTGTGAGAAAACGGAACTTTTTTGCAACTGTATATTTCTTCCAAACTAAGATTGAGCTTCCTTTGAATTATTATAAATGTTACATCTGCGGTAGCCATCCAGATCACGATTTGTACAAAGAAATTAAACAAATAGCTGATAAGAAAGCTAAAGGCAGATTCACTGGATTGATGGAGTCGAAAACTTGCCTAGAGTGGGTAGTTTTCCTATCTGATAAAAGTGTTGTAACTTTAGATGATTTGATGACTAAATCAATTCGCCAATATTTGAATACTTTACGAGAGGCAGACAAAAAGTTAAACACATTTCACCTTTCTAAAGGATTAATGGGCACACCCAGAAAAGAAATTAGAAGCAATGCGAATCTCATCATAATAATTAAATTTGAATGAAAGAGATATCGAGTAAATACGCAATACGCATGCTGGTAACGTGTAAATTAGGAAGTTTAGAAATATGGTTAATATTAGTACGAATATTACCTATGTTAGCGATCTCATGAAAGAAGATTCCGACTGAGCGTTTTGTAGTATATGTTCAGATAATAATTATCCATTGTTTTAGAATTCATTTTCATAGAAGATGAGTCATAGCAGATAGTGGTTTAAATAACAAGAGGAATACTTTACTGATGTGGAGAGCGTGAATAGCACGAGACTTTTTGAAGATACAATAAAAGTTTAATTGTTGAAAGATAAAATTGAAAGAAGAAACGCTGCAGATTCATCTTTGGATAAAAAAAACGATTGAGATAGCTACGAAATAACGTCATTCTGATGTTAGCGATTTATCCAGCATAGAATTACGTAGATGGGATACAATCAAAACTTCTCAAGCTGCTCAGCTAGGACTCCTCAACAGAAATATCCTGGTGCAATCGTTAGCAGAACGTTAAGGAAGTGACTAAAAAGGTGAGGGAAGGAATTATTTATGCAGCTAGAAACCTCGTTAGCACTGCGATCACGAACGCTCCTCATGAAATAATTAGAAATATTTTGATGGAATTTAGAGATAATATTGCTCAAATTCATTAAGTAAATCCTAGAAAGGTACTCCTAGAGCAAAGTCTACAGAGACTATAGATAAATTAGAATTAGACTGATGCATGTCTTGCCTGCTGAAAAATTAAAAAGTGGAATAAAAGATTCAGCAAAGATGTAACGAAGTACTGGCCATATCGTTCACCTAAATGCATATTCACACTTAAAAAATGCTAAAGGTGAAAAGTATAGGAAACTTTCCAATAGAATTGGAACAAAAATTAATTCTAAATCTGGTAAGGACCAACTATACGAAGAACCTATGACATACACACCTCAGAAAAGAAGGAAAGTTGAAGAAGATGCATATACTTGCCAATGTTATTCAAAAATTATGAAGATGTGGAATATAAATTCGTTTTATGGATTAAGGAACTCGTTTCTGAAAATACAGAAGTTCTCAATTTCATTTATTCTACGGTAGATTGCATAGGTGACGTTAGGAAAAGTCCAAATAAAATTATATTGGATATAAATAGAAGACTATTGGAGATTTGCAAAGAGTATTTTTTAGATGTACACAATTGTCGGTGACATACTCAAAAAGTATCAATACTGTATCTAAAGATGTCACGTTATCATTATCTGGTAAATGATCAAGTATCTCTTCAACTTTAAGTCTACATATAAAGATAAATGGATCAGCAAAGATTTCTCTGAAATAATTTTCAGGGTATAATTATCTTATCTTAATTATCTTAAGTATAATGCAGATGTTAACAATACTTTTACTTGTAGATGGTCAGGAGAATCTGAGCGAGTTATGCATTGAGACCTGGTAATTATTCAGCGTTTATGGATTAAGTTTGGTCAACGTGTGTTATAGATACTATCAATAACGGTGTTACGCAAAGTGGAAGCACTGAAAAGTTACAAATTGGTGCTGATACTGCAACGTTGAAAGGATGGACCACTCTTCCACCTGGAAGTACCTACCTAGTAAATCAAAGATCAATCCAATTTTAGTATTGACGGCTGAAGCTTATACGAATGCAAACCTTTCTACTTTTTATCCCTACACCACAAATGTTTTTAGATGTGGTGCGAAAACTAAAACGTATTCTGAAACTATTTTCTCTGTAGGTTCTACCAGCATGATTATGGTGCATTGGGATATGATAGAAAACTTTGCGAGTTATAGCCACGGAACTCAAAACTCAAATATTGGGAAGGTTTTTAAATTTCGGTCCAGGTGAATTGATGGCTTACGAACCTAAATTTCTTGAATATCACGTTTTATCTTCTTTAAATTCTATTAGAGTGTGGTTCACGGATCATAGTGGATTAGCTTTATAATTTAACGAATAAAAAAATCTTTAAAGACATACAAATATTAGAGAGTCGATATAGAATGGATGTTAAGAAACTCACCATTAGTAGCGCTAAATATAAGAATGAAGTGTAACTCTAAATCCAACGATATGCACTAAAGAAGAATAATATAAAAAAATTCATCTTGAAAGAGTGAAGTTTATTTATGTGAATACACCAGTATCTAAGCTCGTATCTCAATCAAAGAAGACAACAAGTCCACTGGACCCTATTCCCACTGTCCTGCTCCTACGTTGCATTGATCTGCTGCTGCCATGCATAACCAACATCATTAATATGTCATTAGCCTCAGGTCAGGTCCCAGCACCTTTCAAAAAAGCTGTAGTCAGGCCACTTCTCAAGAAAGCTACACTAGACCAAGAGAACTTAAGCAACTACCGCCCAGTCTCCCTTCTACCATTCCTATCAAAGACACTAGAACGGGTCGTGGCAGACCAGCTGAACTCGTATATCGAAACCTCACACCTTGCTAGTAAGTTCCAGTCTGGCTTTAGAGCTAATCACTCCACAGAGTCAGCATTGCTTCGGGTATACAACGACCTACTTAGGAATGCAGACATGGGTAGAGTGTCTCTTCTTGTTTTGCTCGATCTTTCGGCAGCTTTTGATACCATCGATCACAAAGTACTTCTAGAGCGCCTCTCATCTCGCCTGGGCATCACTGGCACTGCTCTGCAGTGGTTCAGGTTTTATCTCAGTGGGAGACTCCAGAGTGTTGACGTGAATGGACAAAGATCATCTGAAGTACCTCTAAAATATGGAGTACCTCAGGGCTCTGTGCTAGGTCCGGTCCTTTTCACCGTTTATACTCTCCCTCTTGCTGATGTGATTGCCAAGCACAATCTAGGCTTTCACTTCTATGCGGATGACACTCAGTTGTACCTTTGCTTTGATCCCTCCCAGCCTTCGAGCACCTCAAATTCTCTCAACTCACTTGCTGCATGCATTGATGACATCCGATCATGGATGGCAGCAAATTTTCTAAAACTAAACGATGATAAAAAACTAACTTACTAGTTATGGGCAAACCTAGTGTTATTCAGAAATTGGAAAGGCTGACTTTCAAAATTGGCTCTGCCAGCATATCTCCAGTTGCATCAGCTCGAAATCTAGGTGTCATATTCCAAAGCGACCTCTCGTTAGACGACCACATCAGCTCCACAGTCAAATCAGCCTATTTTCAGCTTCATAACATTGCTAAAATTAGGGCTTGTTTAGATAAGGATACCACGTCCAAGTTGGTCCATGCATTCGTGACATCTCGTCTCGACTTCTGCAACTCACTGCTTACTGGCCTACCAGCATGTGCGATCAGGCGATTGCAGCTGGTGCAAAACTCTGCAGCTACGCTTGTCTGTCGTGAGCGTCGCAGTTGCCACATTACTCCACTTCTCGCCGACCTGCACTGGTTACCGGTCAAGCAACGGATTGACTTCAAGGTTTTGTCGCTCACTTTTAGGTCTCTTCATTCTATGGCTCCAGCCTATCTTTCAGAGATACTACCCCATCAGGCAAAGCATCGTACCACTCGCTTTTCGGAATCCAACAGTCTAGAAATACCTCGTACAAACCTTAAATCCTTTGGAGACCGTGCATTTAGCTCGTATGCTCCCACAGCCTGGAACTCCCTCCCGACCTGCATCAGAACATCCCCTGACCTGACCACATTTAAAAGAAACTTAAAAACATACCTATTTAGGACAGCATTTAGTGGGTCCTTGTGATTCGTCCTCGATGTGCTTATGCGTGCTGACACTGTTCATGCTGCCACTAACCACATTTGCATGCTGACCCAGTGCATGTAACCCCTAACCATGTTATTCATTTTGTTTGTTTTTCAAGCATGATTTTACTTACTATTCTATTGCGTATCACTTTGCAGCAAATGTAAAGCGCCTAGAAAGAGATTAAGTTCTCTGAGGGCGCTTTATCAAGTGCAATATTATTATTATAAGTAGTATTAAGCAGCACTTTCAGATCTGCTGTAGACTCTGCAGGACTTTTACTCATTCATACCTCTCAGGACACACCAAAGAGTACATAAATGATCCCATTCATTATTTATATTTATAACAGCTCTCTTATTGTCAAGTTCCTTTGGTAATAGAATATAACTGAAGCCAGCTTGAGAATAAAAAGCTGATAACTTGGCTGATACAAAGCATCAATAGCTATGATGTGCTTATGCGTGCTGACACTGTGCATGCTGCAACTAACCACATTTGCATGCTGACCCTGTGCATGTCACCCCTAACCATATTATTCATTTCGTTTATTTTTTTTAAGCATGATTTTACTTACCATTCAATGGCATTTCACTTAACAGCAAATGTAAAGCGCCTAGAGAGAGATTAAGTTCTCTGAGGGCGCTTTATCAAGTGAATTATTGTTATTATTATTCTTATTATGATATTCAATCCAGATCCATTCTCAGTCCATTGAGCTTAAGCTTCTACTCAAATAAATCTTAACTGGCGCTCTATTGCTGATGGAAACGGTGAAACCTTATTCAAATAAGTCTGAACACCCTCAGTTGGCGTCGTATCGAACTCGTCATTATTTTAAGCATAAATTCGTATATGCATCGCCATCTAGGCAGCGTACTTGTAATTATGGCGATCAAGTTAGGTGAACTTCTACTTCACAATAAATCAAAGTCGATGTCGCTATCTGGAAAACCACTACAATCATGCATAGCATCACCCCCGTCACTACTTCCACGACCCAAGAACCAACCGCTGTAGTTATTTCTACCCAATCCCTTAATTTCTTTTTCATAAGTAGGAATTCTATAGACACGCCAAGCAGGCGTTTTCATATTTGCAGCAGAATCAGTCGTTGTAATACTGTGTAACGGATTTATCAAGAAATTCAACTGAACATTAGAAAATGGATACTTTGGTTTTACACCAGTTTTCTTAGGAACCAAGTCTCTAATCCTATTTGCGTATTCATTGTATCGCCCATCATACCATGCAATTTGCACGCTTCTGAGCCCTTATGCAGTAAGAATAAAGTTTCTTTAATTTAAAAATAGTGAGAAGTAAGTGTTCTCTAACTTCGCTTAAGCAGGTGTTGATGGATTACTAAGAAGATGGAAAATTCATCACGTAGCAATTGATGGCCTAAAAACAGTTTAAACCGGTCCGAGTGACGCGAGCACGGAAGTGCCGACAGAAACGAGAACCGGTTTAAACCGGTTTGAGCCTTCAGCAGGAAGGTGTTGATTTTCCTGTCGCTCGCCCGCTTGCGTCGCCTGCCTATTATACAGCCGTCGTCATAATGTCCACAATGCGTCTGTGGGGCGGAAGTCGTTAATCATTCTCCTTCGTCCCTCTGCCGCCGCCGCTCGAAAAAGTGCATAAGAGCTCAAGTTGCTGGAATGCCATGGCGGCGTTTCTATCACTTCGTTATCCAATTTTAAATATGATTACTTTTGTAAAATTATTAAATCATCACTTTCTCTAACCGTTTGTAGCACTCATCTTTGCTGTACCCTCGCTGAATGACTATAAAAACGTGGCAAAGGATTCGATGTAAATGTGACATAAGGACGAACAAACGGACTAACTAACAAACCTCGCTTATTAGAGGGTTAGATAAGTAGCACGCCACACCTTGCGAAGTAATAAAGAAGGCGTTCGCGTGAAATTACTAATGACCAGAGGCATAATACGGGGTGGGCAGGCGGATAGATGTCCCCGGGCGCCTAGGCTGAAGGAAGCCAAAAGCAAAATGGATTTGCATTGGCTAGACCCGGCGACACAGGCGATGTGTGCCTCGGCTACGATCACCGACAAGCAGCGCTCGCTGTTCCTTACCGGTGGTCAGCTCATCAGCACGCCCACTGGGAACTGAGATGGCTCCAGATCACTCTGGGCCGACGCTCGAAAGTGCCTGAGGAAGCTACGCTGCCTCGCGAGACTCTGTGGGGCCGAGCTCGAGATCACCTGAAGTGATAACGCTCTGTCCGACGTCGTCTTCAAACCGGCTGAGGTGGTAACCATCATGCCTTACCTTCGGAGAGTCCGCCCCCAGTGTCTGCCCAGCCCGACCAGGGCAAAGTGTCCCGGTCCCTCCTCACTAACCACTTCGGTACGCACAGCCACTTCTTCATGACCGGCCTCGAATTGTCGTTCAGGCCTGGCACTTCGTTCACCAAGCCCACCTGAACCTGCTTCCGGTGCTCGCCATGAACCACCGCTTCGACTCCTCGGAGTCGCCCGCATGCCGTTGCTGCCCCGAGCAAAGAGAGACGCTGCCACACACGCTCTCGAACTGCAGCCCGATGGTGCCCGCCATACGGGCCACGCAAGGCGCGATCTTCTGCGGTGAGCAACAGCTCACTGCACCGGACCTCATCGTCGACGATGGGACAATCTCAATAATCATCGACGTGGCGGTAGCGTTCGATAATGACGAGGATGCCGTGGCGTAGCCACAGATCAGAAGATCACGAAACAAGCAGGGGTTGTGTGTGACTTCCAGTCCCTTCGGTCGTCAATTTCTGTCCTTCCATCCGTCGTGAGAGCACTTGCGTCTTGGTACCCGGTTAATGAATGCTGCCTTGATATCGTTGCCATCAAAGCTTCGTGCAGGATGCTCTTCCGTAAACTATGCGTAAGCAACGCTGTGAGCCGCAGCGACAGAGTGTGGGCCCAGTTCTACGGGAAGGCAAGTAACCGTGCTGTCGTTCAGCACGGTAACGTTCCTTCCGCTGGGGTTAATATCAATACACTAGAATACAGTTTTTCTTATTTTTTCTTCAACTTTTTTATGTGAGAATATCAATATTGATTTCAAGCAAGTCCTTATTTCAATGGACTTGACTATAGCTGGCAAAACTAGCTAAACATGATTACAGACTTGGACAAAGTGTAGGTTGACGCTCTGGCGACACACACGCGACAACATAGAAACACTGAGGGGGCTTTAACCACCGAGTATTCGACTGTCGCTCACAGCGAAATAAGCACACCACTGTTCACCCATCCGTCCGCGTTCCAACTGCTCTCCCCGTCCAATCACCCTATCCTGCCTGCACAGGCGGGCTGCGTTGTGTCAAGGGCGAGCCCAGCCTGCTATGTCGTGTCAAAGGCGAGCAAGCGGACAATGCCTAACGGACTGTGCTATGACAACGCAGTAGTCATGCCTGGCCACTGGTCAGGTTTCCAAAAGATATTACCGCAAAAGAGAAAACAGTTTTTGCAAACTGTGATAACCACAGCTTGTACCTGGCAGGAGTTGCTGCTGCAAGTCAAGATTCTGTTGTCATTATCTTTTCTGGAACAGTAGAGAGCACCTACTTATTCTTCTCAGCATCCAATCTGAAATGGGAAGAACGGAAGAAAGACTTAGCCATCACTGTCAAATGTGATTCAAAAACAAGGTGGAGTGCAAAAGTGGAGGCTGTGAAAGCTATCAATGATGGATTGGACAGTCTCGTGGGTCTTTTGAGGCAACTATTTTAAGACACACGTGGAACACTTTGTTGTTCAGTTCACACAGCACGCAGAACGCTGGCAGATTACCAACACCAGCAGTTTATTACACGACACACGGAACATAGGGATGCACCACTTCCTTTGCCCTCTTCTTCCACTCGACTCCCTTCTCCTCTAGCACGGCTGTGCCCTGGCCGACCCCAACGATTCATCCGAGGAGGACCACAGCTGTGCACCAGCCGACTCTTACGGTGAATCCACCATATGTTCACCAATGAGTTACCGGCCTGTGTCCACGCCACATCACAGGCGGACCACAGCTGTGCACCGGCCCCTCTCGATGATTCTTCCAACGCTCCCATGCTCCCATGTTCACCAGCGGTTTAGGAGAGGAGCTGTACCGGCCGGCATGTAATCGGACTACACACTTGAAACAAGAAGTGAATCGAAAGCCTCCTACCTTGTATTTTGAACTTTAACATTTTGCCTCCGTTGACATTCTGGTACATCATCTTAAGGAAGATTGACCGTGTTCAGAAAAAACTGCAGGATCCAAAAATGAACTTTAAAGGCACCTCTTGTGAATTTCACTCTCTTGAGATTGAGTTGTCAAGACTTCGAGGAGACCAATATTAATAATGAATACTGGATTCCAAAAGGAGATGTGAATCATTGAAAGTGACAGTTGAACAAATAGTCCGCCGTAGGCCACAGATGCCTGGGTATGTTGGTCTCGCGGCAGAAGAGGAGATTTCGAGGATCATTAAGGACAGCATAGACTAACTCCGACCAGAAATTACTACTAGGTTTCCGGCTCAAAGATATTGATGCCAAATTTGGTTTCTTGCTGAAAGTCGGAGAGCTTATGAAGACATTTGGCCAGACCATACTCCACTAGAAATATCTAAATCTTAGAGTCCTCTATCATTCAGACGTTGATGGAACAGAGCTTTACGGTAAAATATGTGACTTTAAAATGCTTCCTGCCACACGTTGCAACTCGGCACTAAAGACATCACTGGAGCTCATGTCTTTCATTGTCAGTTATGGAGAAGATGTATTTCCTAATCTGAAAGTTGCTTTGCAAGTTACTCTCACCATAGCGGTGTCAGTTGCCCGTTATTAACGTTCCATTAGCAAGCTAAAGATAATCATGTCTTATTTGAGAGGATCGATGGGGCAAGATCGACTCTCTGATTTGGCCTTGTTATGCACTGAGAAAGAAACACGGGAGAATATTGACTCTCAAACTGTAATAGACCAGTCTTTTACTTTCAATGCCAGAAACATTCGCCTAAGTTAAAGCTGTGATAGCTACCTTGTACCTGTAGCACAGCGCCGGCCGGACTAAGTTTTAGAGCGCACGAGAATTGCTCAGCAGGAAACATCTCTGTCCTAGAGCAAGAGGACGCAGAGGTGATTGATATTGGCTGGAGTTTCAACCCTATAGTTCCTGCTAGCAATTCGTGAATAGAGCAACGCTTGCCCAAGGTCGATGTCGCCGCCAGCCATTCTAGATTTTCTGGACGGTTTCCATGAGAAAAAAAGAAGTGGGTGAACAGCATCTGCATACTCAAGCTGTGAGCAAGGGGACGCCGAGGTCGCTGAGGTGATTGATATTGGCTGGGCTGTCAACCCCATCGTCCCGGCTAGTTATATCAAGTTAGGGCGACGCTCGCTAGGGGCATCTTCTTAATCTTCGGCTCCGTCTCGACGCCGTCGCTACTAGTTCTTATGCTCCCAAAGCCTTGAACTTCCTCCCGACCAGCGTCAGAACATCCCCTGACCTGACCACATTTAAAAGAAACTTAAAAAGACACCTATTTAGGACAGCATTTAGTGGGTCCCTGTGATTCGTCCTTGATGTGCTTATGCGTCCTGACACTGTGCATGCTGCCAGTAACCACAATTGCATGCTGACCCTGTGCATGTCACCCCTAACCATGTTATTCATTTTGTTTGTTTATCAAGCATGATTTTACTTACCATTCAATTGCATTTCTCTTTGCAGCAAATGTAAAGCGCATAGAGAGAGAGAGATTGAGTTCTCTGAGGGCGTTTTATCAAGTGCATTATTATTATATAAATATATAATTCATTTATATAGCGCCCCAAGAGAACTTAATCTCTATTCAGGCGCTTCACATATGCCTCGGGGCTCGAGCCCACGACCTCAGTCAGACCTTGGTCGGGGCGAGCACCTTAACCGCTAGACCAAACCAGCTTATTATTAGTTGCCAGATTCGTTTATCTGAAAGCGAGGGAGGAGGGTGGGCTGTTCGCCGGCGAACGAGACAGCACCAGGAGGATTCAGTGGACGCCACCGAATATGGTCGTATAGCGCCCGTGCTCGCATTTTTATGTTTCTTCCGTGTTTCGTGTGTGTGCGCGTGCACTTGGTCTCGCCAAGAGTGCTTGGCGTAGAGCATGAGGTATTCCTGCCGTAAGGTGGAAGTGGAGCCCTAGTTCTCCGGTCAGGGTCTAGGCTCCGGTTCGGGCTCTCTGTCCTATTTGGGTCGTTCCTCACAATAGACGTAGGTAGCCTAAGAGCGGGGACGTATTCCCTCCGCAAGAGTGCTTGTGCTGTTGAGAGCATGTGAGGAGTGTGGAGATAAAGCTGAGCTAGACGCGCAGCGACTTTGTGCGCTTGCGAATTAGGCTCATTAAAATAACCAATTTGTGTGTCTCGCTTTCCAATTCACGCCGCGGGCTCACGAACCCCTTTAGTAACGATAAGTAGGTCAGCGCCAGAAACGCTCGTTTCGTGGCGGCCTGCTTATTGCACTTAGACGCGCCCACCGAACTGCATTGGGCGCTAGGTTACGCCGCCAGGTAAGCGGCAGGTTAAGCCTAATCCGCCGAACCTGAGGCGTTACATACCTGTACTACAGTTAATACATTTATTACCGCTAATACAACTTTCTCGACTCAATATGCCTGTTAGCGTGTTTTTTGCATTTCTTCTGTTGTGGAGCTATTTTGCCGCAGTTTTTGACGAACGGAGGGGGACATCATTATTTTTTTTGTCCCAGGGCTCCGAAAGGTCTCACTATGCCACTTTTTGGGATTTCATTCTTCAATCCATTCACGTTAGTTTGTTCGTCTTTCCGTATTGGTTCTGCAGCTTAAAATGTCGCTAGCCGTGATTCAAACCGTCGGCTTTGCCGTCATTGTCGTATCGGCGGTTAGATTAGGGCTGTTTCGAGCGCCGCGTTTGATGCCTTTGGACTTGAGTCAAAGGCAGGCTCGGCACGTTTGAAACTTCGCAGAGCACCGCTAGATCCCCCAAACTGAGCCAGCAAATATCAGGTCGCCTCGACACGTTTCTAATGCAGCCAATTGTTCTGCATCAGTGCTATGATTCTTTTATTAGCGGCCCAGCCGAAAGGGCATCGAGCCATTTCTCTCTCAGCCCAGCAGCGTGCAGAGCCGGTCGTTGACGTCACTGCCGGTAGCTCGTAGGCAGGCTGTAGCGGCCATGCTGGTAATTCATACCCTTACATTTGCTTTTCTCACTCCGGCATATTTCAATCTTATAATAATAATATATGCATTATTATAAGTCTTTCTTCGCAATATTTTGTCGTGTGGATACCGCTCGGATGAATATCACCAGAAGAATATCCTGCTCGACAATCTGGGCAGCCAATAGCCGTCGTAGCTTGTTTACTTCGCGGCGGAATTTACGCCGACGGCTACCTCCGGCTAGTCGCGATCCTACCTGGTGTGGAGCTAGCACAGTTTAGTGTACTGTCGGAGGTGAAAGCATCGGTACAGAAAGGCTAAGCGGATACACGCCTGGCTGGCGCATCTTACGCGGTGCTACCGCTCGTTGCGTCTGTCGTCCCGGCGGAGCTCCATTGACCCCCAGACGTAAGGTCACGGTGGTCTCTCTTGACCGATATTGTACGGAGTCTCAGCGGTTCCCGTCCTTGGTTTGCTGCTTTTGACGATTACCTATTCCTCGGGGTTTTCAAATGGTCACTAGTGATCTCTTTTTTAGAGGGTGCTCCTAAGGTACGTATGATATCACTTGCGTATGTGTCTGACGTGCTTGAATGCTGGGCGACGGCGCTTGCTGGCTGCGGTTTCATTGCCGATATGTTTTGCGTGTACTGCTGTTTTAGTGGCTGCGGTGCACCGTTTAAGAGGACTGCTATGTATTTTTGGAAATCTTGCTGGGTTTTGGGCTGCGCAGCAGCCTTCCTGTTGGTGGAGGCGGTATCGAAGACTGGCATACGAACTGAACAAGGTGCGTGTACGTCGTCATAATCCGCTTATGGATAGTAATACTTACTATGGGTAGCAATCATCGGAAGTTGGCATGCCTCGCTAGCTTGCGAGCAGGTTAGGGGATCTGAGGAGTTTCCTTTGCCACGCCTAGCACCCATGACCGGGATGGGACTCGAGCCGGAGCTTACTGTTTCGAGATCACAATTGCGACCGGACCACGCGTTCCAGCAGGTACGATAGGATTCTGGTTTTAGTCGCCGTATTAAGAAAAGTAATAGATCTTTGTTTAGCTACGTAAGGGAACCAAATCTCTAACCGGTCGCTTTACTTCTCCCTGCAAGATAAGCAGTAAACAAAGGTAAAGGGCATGATATAACGTATCGTGCTAGACAAGCTTGCAAAACCAAGATATGCTTTAGACAAGCGTGCAAAAGTACACCAGAAGCCATTCAGGGCTGGTGAGTAGGACGATCCCTGGTTAGTGAAACATGATGCAAAATTAATGTAGGACAGGCTGCTAGTCAAGTTCCCGACTTTTTGTGCATACCAACTGAACAATCGATCACCAGAACAGATAGGTAGACGGGTGCAAGCAGGTGATGCTACCTGTAGGAGAGAGAGGAAGAGAATCTTTTGACAGTCCATCCTTAAGGTAGTCACCGGACGCCACACTCAGTTCCTTGCTGTACTTTAAATGGCCACCTTCCATCCTGACGCGTGACATCTCGAGGCCGCGTGACATCTTGAAGTGCATCTCCCAGTCTAAGAAGACCACGACTTCTTTAAACTCGTCCTTGCAGCTATCAAAGGTGCATTAAGAAGGCAACACTAGACAGGAGAGCCAGCTATCAGTCATTGCTATGAGTGTATAACGACATTCTCGCGAATACATACATAGGTAAAGTCTCTCTGCTTCTTTTGCTGGATCTTTCGGCAGCGATTGATACTATTGATCAAGTTTGCCTCGAGCAGCTTGTTATCTCGCCTGGTCACCATTGCACTGCAGTGATTTGGATTCTATCTTAGTGGAAGATGAAAGTATTGAAGTCAAATAAGTCATTTGTGGAGTCTGAAGTTGTGGGGGTACCCCAGAGATATGAGCTTAGTCCACTTTTCCCCCACAATTCATACTCTTCCATTTACCTATTTTATGGCCCACAGCAATCTAGGCTTTGATTTTTATGCTGAGGACTCGTGCTTTGATCCCTTTCTACCTTCCTGCACTCTCTCAACTCGAACTGAACTTCTTTGTAGCATGTATTGCTTACATTTGCAACTCGACGGTAGCAAACTTAAAAAACAATAAAAACCAATTGACGTTATAGGCAAGCTTTGTTACTAGGAAGTTGGAAAACCTAACCCTCTAAATAGGAGTGGCCAGCATATCCTCTAGGATTGGCACCCTGTCTGGGTTTTATTTTACACAGTAACCGTCCGATGCATGTCTATCAGCTCCACAGTCCTTAGTGTGTTTATCGGTGTTGACACTGTTTGTCAACGCTAACCAATTGATGTGCTCTCTTTTCAGCATGCTCCAATTGCCTAGAAAGAGAGTTGTTCTCTTAAAGTGGTGTACAATTTTGTTATCAGTTTCTGCCGACTGAGGGCAGTCCGGGAGTCCGGACAAAAGGGAATTGCAGTAGTCTAAACGTGGTCTCACATTCATGTGAACTTGGGCTATCAAGCTTGCTCTAATTTTGGCAACATTCCTGTGCTTAAAGTAGGCTGACGACAGTCAGGGCAATGTGCTCATCCAGTGGCAATTCGTAATAGCCAGACCTCGCAGGCTTAAGGCTAGGGGAACCGGTCTTGAGTTTGCCGAGCTGGTTTGGCCCAGTGGTCGTGGCCCGAGCCTCTTGGCATATTTGCAGCGCCTGATTAGAGATTTAGGTTCTCTTAAGGTGCGATACAAATGAATTAAATAATTATTGTTAAGATATTCAGCTGTAAGGGGTCTTATCGTTGCAATCCATGTGCAAATTTCACCCACACAAGCCGAAAAAGTGTTAAGTGAATCAAGTGCCTGGCGAGGCTGAGGATGGTCAAAGGATAGGCTGAGGTCATCAGTGTAGAAATAAAAGCCCGAGCTTTTGTTTGGCGATGACATCAGCCAGAGGGAGGCCATAGATTTTGAAAAGGAAGGGCCTTAAGACCGTACCCTGAGGTGCCTCATTACCCGGAGCGCTGTGCCAATGATACCTGGGCTTGTCAAATGGTGCTTAAGGAGGATCTGATGGGCCATGCTGTCACATGCTGCTGAGATATCTAGGAGATCGAGCAAAAGCCTTACCTTGATCAGCAGTGTTCAGAAGGTCACTGTAAAGCCACGAAAGAGCAGTTCTGGGGAATTGAGTACCTTAAATCCCAATTGGCACTCGCTAACGAGATCTTATGCGCTGAAATAATTGTTTAGCTTCTAGGCACTCGTTTTTGTATTTTGGAAATAATGGCAGGTGGGTGTCTGGACGAAAATTTCTTAAGTCCTCGTGATCTAGGATTGGCTTTTAACGGGTCACATAACTACCGGATTTGAATAGGCAGTGACTTAACCGGTAACCGGGTATTTTTTTAGAATATTTGTTAGGGTTGGTAGCATCAGATCAGATTGCATATCTTATAGAGAATTATTGTGACAGGATTTAGGAGACATCGTGTTTGTAGCATGGGAGACAAGTTTTCGTATGTGTTCCCTAGAGGCAGGCTTGAAAGGGGACAAGAAGAGGAGAACGTGGCAAGGGTCATCAGTCCGGCAGGGACGTCAGTTAGGGCATGGAATTCGTAATCCGATCAGCAGTAATCCTCAAAGACCCAAGTGGCGGACTGAGTACCGACTTTTTGGCAGCCTTTTCAAACCCGCGAGTAGTGTTCCTTGCTTTCTTTATATTCATAAAGCAAAGGGTATGTGAATGGGGACGAATGTATCATCTAGTCGAGATTTGCACGCTCATCTAGGACGTTGGCTAGGGTCCTGTTGTAGACCGTTGCCTGAAGGAGGGAAGGACGATAAGAGCAGAGGATGCAAGTTCGTTGCTGAAGCATAAAGCATGTTTTGTTGCTTGCTGGCAGCATAAACGGCAATGTAGACTTTGAGGCTTTTTGGCTCACACATAACTTTGAACGAGGAAGCAGAAACAAATTGCAGCAAGAACGAAATTTGCACATGGTGAGACAGATGTGCATAAAGGGGTGACAGAAGGGGGTCGATGGGGAACAGTTGCATAAACAAATTTGGTCAATGATTCAGCCTTTTATAATAATGATAGTGCTAATAGGCAGTTTACATATACTCTAAAGCAAGCACGATCAAATGGTTGAGTAATCATCTAAACGTGAGAATGGAAGTGGAAAGACTTAAGACAGCACAAGCATTTTTGGAATTAGATGGGCTGTCAAAATGATAATTGAACCACCCAGAATGAGAAGTGTGTGATTACTGGTGCAAAGAACGAGGGGAAGTCTGAAAAATCAGAAATGAAGCTGGATTGCTACCTACCCGGGGAGATATAAATTACCCCACCATGGCAATTTGCTGCTAGCTGAACAGAGAACCAGAGATTCAAGAATTGTTTGGTAGGAACCGAGAACGGCTTGAAATTGTAAGAGGTGCCTGTGACATTGGCACTTCCACAGCCAGATTTAACGGGGTAGCCTACGAAAATCGGGTAAAAAAATAAATTTTCTTAGTGGTCTTTTAAACGGTAAACATCTCAGAAATGCAATCCCAAATTTTGACGATCGATACGTAACTGGAAAAATTTAAAGAAATCGACATTTAAAGACCCAGATGTTGTCTCACCCGAAATATACCGGAAGTGAAGAACTGGCATTCTTTGTTATGATTTTCGCCCAGATTTCTGCATGATTTGCTTAACCAGACTGATAAATACATCAAATAACTTTTTCGCTATATAAATGAAGTAAATAATGGTCATGAATCATTAATCTATCTGTTCAAGTAAATTGTGTGGGGCACCTGCAAGGTCTGATAACAGTTGTAACATGTTTGACCGCGTAGCTATACGGAAGCTGCCTAGCTAAGCGGCATTCCCTGGTGGTAACATCACGGCCAAAGCCTATTAAAGCATGAGTTCCTTGCCTGTACTGTTTCCATCAAAGATTCTAACATATTTGGATTATGACTGAACCGGAAGTAATAAAGGCGGTGTCCCCCCCCCCCCGACGACTGTAAAGCTATAGCATAATCGCAGGCAGGGGAAGCTGCAAACAGCTGTTGCTATGGAGGTTGACCTCTGAGCCGGATGCATACAGCCAATCCAACATCCACCTCTGACCCCTTGCATCTGCTGCCATTTCATCTAACGGACCCGTGTTGGACGTTCTCCCACAAGCTTCCAAGATGAATGTTTCAATGCAACGCTAGCGTCGTTCTTCAACTATTGGGCAGTGCACGGCTGGTGGTGTGAGTTCAGGCCGTGATGCAACTCGAGTAAATGAAGGAGTTTCGGTGAGTAGTGTAGGGGAATCGAGCGGCCCTCGGAAACGTGGACGACCGCGGGTTAGACCCTCGGGTGGTGTCGCCACGCCCACACCCAAAAAACGACGGGCAGTGAAAGAGAAAGAAGAGAACGAGGGTGATAATTTTCTTTTTGGAAATCGTATTTTGATGTTGCCGGACTGGCTACGACGTTGATGGCTTACGCTCGGTGCCCGGCTTGTAATAGCCAAGTCTATTATAGGGAAACGGACCTAGTGGGTCTTTTTGAGTATGCTTGTACTTATATGTAAGAGCCGCATTTGCAAAACTAGTCAGGTTAACATGCCTCTCTATCCGTTCCCTAGCAGGGAAGAGATGAAAGCCTTGCGAGCTGCAAATGAAGAAGACAGTGAGAAGATGAAGGTTGCCAAGCAAGGTCGTGTAAGGTCGACAGAGCCTGAGGTGCCCCTGAACATTCAGGCAATTTATGCTGCTAGGAGTGTTGGGCTAGGAAGAGCAGGGGCTGAAAGACTTTGGAATGTTAGATTTACCTCCCCCTATCCCATCTGAACGCTACACCGATTGTGTGAAAGCAATTGCAGCTGCAGCTGCGCAAGAGGCTGAACTGTCAATGGTGAGAGCCGTAGAAGAGGAGAAGGCTTTGGCTAACTCGTGCGATATCACCATCGCTGTCGATGGCACGTGGAGGACCCGTGGCCATGAAACGTGGCAAAAACGTTTAAATCGAAGCATGGGGTAGCAACAGGCACTTCCCTTAAAACAGGAAAGGCACTAGATACAGAAGTGCTCAGCTTATCATGCAAGGTTTGTGCAGCTGGTAAGCGAGGAGAGCATGACTGCGATAAAAATTTCAGTGGCACAAGTGGTGCAAGGGAAGGGGCAGGGGCAAAACATGTTTAACGATGTCGTGTCGTGCATGGAAAAAACCAGGGTAGCATCCGTAATAGCCAGCAGTTCATCGACCAGCCATGTTTCAGTAACTGAGCTGCTAACAATCAACTGCTTAATGCGAAAGTAAAGTAATAAAAAATTAAAGGCTAACTAATCAAAAAACCTTATTGGTATAGCGACAGGACAGCCATAGCGGTTATCACTTCGACTTGCACTGGGCAGTACAAAAGTGTCTTCTGCAAGACTCGAACCAACATTCTGCATCGTGAAGTTCGAGTCCCCTTACCCTTATGGTAAGATCAAGGCATCTATTTATCAATATCTATTTATCACAGCATTTAGTGGAACCATGTGATTCGTCCTTTATGTGCTTATGGATGCTGACAGTACATGCTGCCACTAACCATACTTGCATGCTGACCTTGTGCGTGTCACCCCTAACCATGTTATTCTTGCTGTTTATTGAGCGTGTACTACTAACCATCCGATCGTGCTTTGCAGCACATTGCTATATCAATGTATTATTGTTATTATCAAGGGTAAAGAGCAAGCATTCTAGAGGCATTAGATCAAAGTGGGCACACCTTATCAGCTGCCTTAGCCTTATTAGGTAAGAGAAATTAGCAGCAGTTGTAACGGGGGACCGTGGGAATAGTTAGTAAAATTTAGCAGTCGTCGCGGTAGAACTTATGCTGGGGTTAGTAACAATGGTACAAATGTTGATTTGGCGCTGGCAGTCCCCTTTGATACCCGGAGTGATCTCTTGGCTATACCGAATTTGCCCAGCCTGGCAGAAACATGCACAAGACATTTAGAAGTACTACCTGAAAGAGCACAAAACTACAAGTATGCATGGTCGTCGTCCTAGATCGGCTGGCACCCTAATCCCACAACGACGACAGGGTGTGAGGATGACACAACGATGACATTCAGGTGGTAAGCAATTAGTTGTCCGTTCATACGTAATTTCTTGGGAGTCCGGGTAAAAAAAATACGAGCTAATTTAACAGCCTCATTTTTATAGCAGCAGGAGGGCCTAAACAGCTATAACTACCGATTGCAGTTGGAAATAAACAGTCGCCTGCTGAGGATTCGAACCCATGACCTCGATCGTGAAGAACTAGCACCTTACATCCTGGGCTATCACGGGAACATAGGGCTCATGATTCACAAACCAGGTTGTTTGCTGTATCATTTGTAGTGGCCGTTCAGTTGGCTTCGATTTGTCGATGTCTGTTTTTTTGATCTAATATTTTCGTGTCTGGGTTTTCAATGCAGAAATCCTTTAGCTGCATTTATGCAATCCAACTTTTTAGTATGACTAAAACTAGGGCCTATCAAGGAAGATCAATTAAGGAACTAGACCAGGAATTTTTTCAAGTGTTTACTGACGATCAGAGGCCGTTGGTCGATTGGTCATATACAAGTTGGAACATGTGCATTTAGTCCTTGGCTGTCACCAAGGTTGAAGGCTTGAGATTTGACCTTGTTAAAAAATGTTTTTGCATTCTCATGTAGCCTTGTCCATAAATAAATAAAAGGTCAGCTAAAGTACAAGTGTGCTGCTGTTGCTGGAAACAAACATGGAGGATGCAAGAAGATGCTCAGGACCACTGGTTACCTCTCTTACTTGTAACATACACTGAATCCTGCACATGCTCGTGCCCCATTGACTAGAGAATTTGGAAGCTGCAAAGATTTAGTTTTAGGCTGGCTGTTGATGTCAGACTGTCTGATTCAGTGTATGTTACAAGTAAGAGAGCTAAGTGAACATGGTTAGAGGTGATACGCTCAGGGTCAGCATGCAAATATGGTTAGTGGCAGCATGCACAGTGTCAGCACGCATGAGCATGCAAAGGACGAATTATAAGGACCCATTAAATTCTGTGATAAATAAATGCATTTTCAGTTTTTTTAAATTTGGATAAGTCAGGGGAAGTCGCAACACCAGTCGGAAGTGAGTTTCAGGCTTTGGGAGCATACGAACTAAATGCACGGTCTGAAAAGGATTCGGGGTTAGTACGAGGTTTAGGTAAACAATTAGATTCCGAAGAGCAGGCAGTAGGATGCTTTGCCTGGTCGGGGAGTAGATCTGATAGGTAGGCTGGAGCCAAAGAATGAAGTTACCTAAAAGTGAGTGACAAAACCTTGAAGTCGATCTGTTTCTTGACTAGGAGCTAGTGCAGGTCAGCAAGAAGTAGTGGGATGTTGCAACTGCCTTGCTCACGACAGGCATGCCTAGCTGCCGAGTTTTTCACCAGCTGTAAGCCCTGATTGCACAGGCTGGCGGTAGACCAGCAAGCCGATTGACATTCTCGATGAGTAGTTGCTTTTATTCTCTGAACCACTCATGTGTTGGTACTAAAGCAAGGTCTTAAGTTATGGTCGGCTGATTATTCGACTGCCTCATTTATGTAGCACAGAATTGCCTTAGTGGTTATCCCATCACCCTAAGCTTACAGTGAGCTATACAAGGATATCCTGCTGTGGGACTCCTAACCCACGACTTGGATTTCAAATTGCAATTGCCTTCCTCTAAGGCTAACTAGGTATGTGATCCATGATGTTAGCTAGGTGTCCACGTGTACCATATATGAATTAGTAGGCCGAATTGGGTTACCAATGTGAATGTGTGGCCCTTCTTTTACCACGAGATGAGAACATCCATAGCAATTCAGCATCTTTGGTGCACCACTGCTTACATATCTAGGAATTGGTTGGTTCTTGGTGTTAGTAATGTACTAAAATTGCACCTAGAGGCCACAGCCTCCGAATCGGACCTCTAAATAGTGAACGGTACCTGTCCAGCAAACAGTCGTAAGAAAAACTAATAGGGCTGTGCCAGGTACTTTCAGTTTCCATAGAACCGATTTTTAATGTTTTGCCGTGCCACCAATCTCTCAGAAGCATTTGCCTTGTCTGCTGGAGGGAGGGTTCGACAAGAAGGTTTTGCCTCCACTTGATCTTGGGACTGTATGGCCTATTTTTTGTGAAACCGGCCACTGTTGAAGTGCTCCTGCTTGTTGGCTATGTATATATGCCGCGATGGCACACTAGGTAAGGCGGTTGCTTTCATGACCTCGGTCGCGAGGTCGTGGGTTCGATTCCTGCAGTGTGTGATTCTTTTTTGCCACTGCAAGCGGGGGGGGGGGGGGAGGTGATAGCCGTAAAGGCTCTTCTGTCGCTATACAAAAAGAGGCTGTTTAATCAGCTAGGATTTATTTATTTATTTACTATACCTTGAACAGCCAATTTGTTTGTTAGTCTGCATTAAAGATTCTTTGCTTTTCTGTGGCTGTGCACCAGCAAGGTAAGCATTCTTTTAAGTAGCACTGGAAAATCAAGATGGAATTTGGTTGAAACTCGGTAGTAGCTCTGGAAAGTCAAGCTGACGGGTATGGCAACTAGCTAGTATTTATCATACCTAAGAGGTAGGCTAAACGCTCATACCCGTGTTGCTGACTAACTCGCAACGTAGAAAAAGTAGAGGTTAGCTGAGTCAACAGCTTCATTAATATAACGGCAGAAGAGTGCTAGCTGCCATCACCGCTGCCTGAAGTGGCAATAAAATATTGCCAGCTTCCGGATTCAAACCTACAATATAGGTCATGGTGTGCCAGCCCCTTATCCCTAGGCTAAGACATGCTATGTGGCTCTGTTTGTTTTTTGTGTGTAGTCTGTAGAGCTAATTTTAATATAATCTCTTTTATGGAACTTTGTATTTTGGGTTCCCTAAAACTGAATGCCCATTTTTCTTTTAGTCTTGTGCAGGCTCCACGTTTGATTTGGTAGGGGCCGGAGCAGTGGCTGGGGCCATGTTTTCTTACACTTTCTTGGTTGCTTGACTTATAAATACATAACAACTCGCTCCAGGGCCAGCTCGTGCATATAACATATCAGCATGTAATACTATTTGGCCTCCGTGTTGCATGTGCGTGTTTGGTAGTGGCACCTCAGCCGGTCAGGCTTTCTTTCACTGGCCTAGCGCAGTGGACGCCGTGCCTAGTGATTGCATTTCTCTGCTTATTGTGTTTAACTTTCTTTTTTAGTATGCCGACCAGACAAGCTAGAGAAGCAAGCTGGTGGTTTAGAACGGTTCATGGTTGTAGCGAATGATGTATCGGCATTCTTGGCATTGACGAATTGCACTGTTATCGAAGGCTCCCTGCGAATTTACTGGATGATAGATACCAAAGACTCCGATTTTGAAAACATCAGTTTCCCGAATCTAGTCGAAATCACCGATTATCTGCTGGTATACAGAATATCTGGTCTGGTCACGCTGGGCTCCTTGTTTCCCAATCTGAGGATCATTCGTGGTCAACACTTGATGTTCACTTATGCACTTATCGTGTATGAGATGGAGAACCTGGAAACAGTCGGTCTTAGCAACCTTGCAGTAATTCAAAATGGTCTCGTGCGGTTTGAAAAAAATCCTAATCTGTGTTACCTCGATACTGTCAACTGGGACTTAATCGTCCAGTCTTTGCCAACCAAAGATAACCCACGAGCAACATTTCGCCAGAACAAAAATGCAGGCCAGTGCAGTGAGAATTGCCCGCAGAACTGTCCGGTTCGTGTTGCTGATAGCCGAGGTAACTACAATGATCAGAGGCTATGCTGGAACGACAACAGATGTCAAACAGTGCCACCAGGTAACAGCAGCTGCCCATTTGCTACACAAGACATTGTTTGAGCTTGCCTATCGTCCATATATATGTCCTTCACATTTGGTCATGTTCTTGTATAGATTGTTCAATGTGTCGTACTGGATGTGCTGCTCCAAATGGGCCATGCTGTCATAGTGAGTGCATCGGAGGCTGCACAGGGCCCAATGCTACTGACTGTATGGCCTGCCAGAATGTCTTCCACGATGGTGCGTGCTTAGCTCGGTGTCCACCTGGTCTCTACAAGGTGAGTTGCTGCATCAGCACTAGTACTTGAATAATTGCCGTTCTGAATGGTCTGTACAGGCTCTAGTTGTTGCTCGGCTAGTGGTCTTTCCGTCAAAGGAATTGTGCATCATGTCCGAGATATAAGCTGATTTGAATGCACACTGTGAAAGGACAGTGCCAGCACGTCAGTGGTTCCTTTTTTGGCCTGCCAGAGCGTGTCTGCCTTCTTCTGCATTGAATGTATGATCGACATTTTGGTGATGCTGCAGCCTGCTCATCGGTCTACTAATGTGGCTTCTGGAGCGTAGCATCCACTGTGACCACGCAATTGAATGCTGAGTAATATGCTTAATAAACAGCATGAATAACATCGTTAGAGGTGACATGCACAGGGTCAGCATGCAAATATGGTTAGTGGCAGCATGCACAGTGTCAGCACGCATAAGCACATGAAGGACGAATCACGGGGACCCACTAAATGCTTCCCAAATAGGTGTTTTTAAGTTCTTTTTAAATGTGTTCAAGTCGGGGGATGTTTGATGCAAGTCAGGAGGGAGTTCCAGACTTTTTGAGCATACAAAGTAAATGCACGGTCTCCAAAGGATTTGATGTTTGTACGTGGTACTGGTAAACTGTTGGATTCCGAAAAGTGGGTGGTACTATGCTTGGCCTGGTGGGGCAGTAAATCTGAGAGATAGGCTGGAGCCAAAGAATGAAGTGACCTACAAGTGAGCGACAGAACCTTGAAATTAATCCGTTGCTTGACTGGTAGCCAGTGCAGTTCGACGAGAAGTGGTGTGATGTGGCCACTTTGACGGTCACGACAGACAAGCCTAGCTGCAGAGTTGCAAGACCAGCTGTAATCGCCTGATTGCACATGCCGGTAGGCCAGCAAGCAGTGAGTTACAGAAATCAAGACGGGATGTCACGAATGCATGGACCAACTTAGATGTGGTGTCCTCATCTAAACAAGCCCGAATTTTAGCAATGTTATGTAGCTGAAAGTAGGCAGACTTGACTGTGGAGCTAATGTGGTCGTCTAACAAGAGGTCACTTTAGAACATGATACCTAGATTTCGAGCTGATTCAACAAGAGATATGCTGGCAGAGCCAATTTTGAGCGGCAGCCTTTCCAATCTCTGAATCACACTGGGTTTGCCCATAACTAGTAAGTTAGTTTTATCATCGTTTAATTTAAGAAAAATTGCTGCCATCCATGTACGGATGTCATCAATGCATGCAGCAAGTGAGTTGAGAGAATTTGAGGTGCTCGAAGGCTGGAAGAGATCAAAGCAAAGGTACAACTGAGTGTCATCCGCATAGAAGTGAAAGCCTAGATTGTGCTTGGCAGTCACATCAGCATGAGGAAGAGTATAAACCATGAAAAGAACCAGACCTAGCACGGAGCCCTGAGGTACTCCATATTTCAGAGGTACTTCAGATGATCTTTGTCCATTCACGTCAATACTCTGGAGTCTCCCACTGAGATAGGACCTGAACCATTGCCGAGCAGTGCCAGTGATGCCCAGGCGAGATGGGAGGTGTTTTAGAAGAACTTGGTGATTGATAGTATCAAAAGCTGCCGAAAGATCGAGCAAAACAAGTACAGACACTCTACCTATATCTGCATTCCTAAGTAGGTCGTTTAACATCCTAAGCAATGCTGACTGGAGTGTATAGCTCTAAAGCCAGACTGGAATTTACTAGCAAGGTTTGAAGTTTCGATATATGAGTTCAGCTGGTCCGCCACGACCCGTTCCAGTGTCATTGATAGAAATGGTAGAAGGGAGACTAGGCTGTAGTTGATCAAGTTCTCTTGGTCTAGTGTCTCTTTCTTGAGAAGTGGCCTGACTACAGAAAAGTTCTGGGACATGACCTGAGGCTAATGACATATTAATGATGGTAGTTATGCATGGTAGCAGCAGATCAATGTAACGTAGGAGCAAGACTGTGGGAATAGGTTCCAGAGCACTTGTTGTCTTCTTTGATTGGGATATGAACTTCAGGACGAGATCACTTGTGAATGGCCTAAATGTAGACATTGAGGTGCAGCCAGGAATCGGGGAACAGCATTCTAGTGGGGATGTTGTCATCGCAGGGATGGACTGCCTGATCTTGTCTATCTTCTGCACAAAGAAGCAATTTTCATGCATCCAAGTTTTTTAACTTTCCCCGTACCAGTCTGTAAACACACCAGAATAAGTTAAAAATGGCAGTTTATCTACTTCCTAATAAAGTGCTAGAAATTCCATCTGGCAAGCAGCAGTTCTTCACCTTACCATCAAGAGATCTCTTGAAGTGATCACGTGAAATGAGCCGCCAAGGGCTTTTCATGATCCAGAAAGGCATTTTGAGGTATGCTTTGCAAGCCTGGCATATCTTAAATGACGCTTCCAATGAGTAACTTGTTCACTCTTGCTGAATTGTCCACACCCTGAGATCTAGGACTAGGTAAACACGGCTTATACCAAATAACAAATGGTGAATTAGTCTGTTATCTGATTGTGCAGTAGGTCTCAATGATGCCCCCTTATCATCCCAGCTGGTAGGCTTCTCACTAGCATATGTGTGTTGATGTATGTATATAATAATAATAATAATAATAATAATAATAATAATAATTCACTTGATAAAGCGCCCTCAGAGAACTTAATCTCTCTCTAGGCGCTTTACATTTGCTGTAAAGTGAAATGCAATTAATATATGTGTGCCCTTGGGTGGGAAGTTACCTTAGTCCTCTGAATTGTAGTGGATAGAACCAGACAGTGACTTATTCTAGGCGGCATCAAGTATCCGACCAAAGAAAGTTTCTTGACCATATCAATAAAAAGTGAGCCACTCTTTGCTTATCGCCTTCTAGTGTAGCGATATCGTGCCCCACACAATGCTTTTAAGCCTTTACTACTGCTTATTATATATCAGGAGTCCATCTCAGAGCTCGCATGGCAGGGGTTTTGGCTATTATGCAGTATTATTTACCCAATGTACTCTTCGTGTAGAATTTTATACTCAGAAAACCTTTATTTAATTGGTCTACTCTTTCGGTTCTTGAGCTGTAGCTCGACTTCCGCACTTACAAAACTCTCTTAGTGTGCAATACAGATCCAACATATATAGCTCGAGTGCTCAGTCTGGTTCGTCAATGCTATTGCGTTTTGAATGAGCATCGACCTGAGCAATTTGCATCTGTGTACACTGATTATGAGCAATCTTTTGTACCGATTTTGAGTCTTTCTGTGTATGAAATCTAAGCCAGCGCTAGAAACTGTTCAAATATATGTTTTGACGTAATACGCGGCTTCAGTTGGTAATATACTGTTTCAGCTGTCATCTCGTCGTTGCATAACAGAAAAATCTTGTCGGGAACTTGACGTCTTTGCAAGGCCAAGGTTATGGTGGAAAACCCACAATGATTCATGCATTCATACTTGCCCAACAGGGTTTACAGATAATACCGTTGACAAACATCTGTGTGAGCCTTGCAATGGCTCATGCATAAAAGGTGAAGAAATTGTCTGCCCTTCTGCAAATGCCTGCCGATAAATAGCTTGATGTAGAACTACAGGAAACAGTTGCAGTAGCGCTCCTTGAACCTACAAATCCTCACAACCTTTGCCCCCTGCATCGGCCAGTGACTCACCTCCCCAAGCAGATATCGGGTCTGCAATAGAGACTGGGATTATGGGAAGTCGGCTGTCAAGCAGCCGGCATGAGTTGTGGCTGACCCCCAAGCCGTTGTGAGTGGAACATTTCTTTTGGATCACTTCAGTTTGTTTGCGACGGGCCTTTAGTTGGCCAGAAGAGGGGGCCAACGATTGTATTAAGGCACGAGCATGTTTTCAAGCCTTGTCAGCACGGCCCCCTTCCGAAAGAAGCCTGGCCTTCCTTGGTTGAGGTAGTCTTGACAGCTTCGTTGTGCAAGCTTTTTTGTACCAAGTCCTCCTCTGTGTGTTAGCCCCCCTTTTGTTTGTAGTACTGCCCTTTTAGTCGGTCCGTTTGCAGTGCTAGCACAGAAGGAACAGTTACGCAGCATGCTCCAGCTTTAAGGCCACTTTTGTTTTAGCTTGGAGCACCTGTTCCGATTCCTGAGATAAACAGGCCACTGCCTCGATTTAAATGTGGCATGCACTGGAACCAAATGGCCTTCTGGGTCTTCTTGTCAAAATTCTGTGTTGGTCAATATTTCAGAACCACTTCCTTGCATCATTTAGTAGTATATGCTAGTAGCTGCTAGGGGTAGCCTGATGCTACGTGCTAACTAGATGTGCTTGTTTGCCTTCCTTGAGTGTATAGAGACGTCTGCATGCTACTAACAAAAATGATTGTTTTTATAGTATGTACTGGACGCTCAATTGAGACAGTCCCACAGTCAGCAAAATTCAAAGGATGCACGAAAGTTACTGGCTTCCTAGAGATTCGGATAATAGCTAGCACTCGTGAGTATTTTCAAGGTGTTTACTTCTCTCTGGTATAGAATGCTCGGTGTTCATCAGCTGCTTGTTGATACTCCCGGCTAACTTTTGCCTCCCGGCTAACTTTGGCCTTATTCATTCCTGAATTCATACATATAACACATGCTATGCAGCGGCATGTGCACTTCCGTGTGTGTAGTTGTGTTCACTCTGGGCTCACACAGGCATTTCTCATTTTTACTTTTCGAGGGCTGTTTGTGTGCACTTTACATTGCATCGATGCCTTTCTGTATGTTTGTCTAATAGCGGGCTTGTGCCTCGTTTGTGTAATAGCGTGCCCGAGTGAATTTTACATCATTACTGTTTGTGATTTGGTCGCACACCACCTCAGCTGCCTGTCGATCGTCGTTCTATAGGGTTCGAATCATGTGACTGGCTCGGCCACTGAATCAGCACCAGACAAGGATTTGTCAAAAAGTACTTCACTTACCTGGCAGTGTGTGTAGGATTATCTCACTGCTAAATGCAATGACCCCAAGCAGTATTTGAGCTTTGAAAGCCAACTTGCTTGATAAACAATAACAATAACTCGATTAAAGGACTATTTTGATGAATCCTTGTTTGGTGCTGATGCAGAGACTCGGCCAGTCGCCTACTCAGAACCCGTGGATCATTTGTGCGTCATATTCGACTGGCCTGTGAGGCAGGGTGTTCGGCATACAGCAGGAGCTGACCTCTGCACTAACTCGGCTCTTTAGAATGTGCCACAGCAGAAGAGACAATACAGAAGCTTGAGGCTATTATACCTGGCCAGATAAGGAAGGTCATACAGAATCGTGGTGGGACAACTTTACACTAAATGCATACATACCAGCAGCATGTGTTTGTTTTTTGGGCTTTCAATAAATATTGTCGCGTACTTAGAAAAACTTGTTTGCCTAGAATCTTGGAAAACCGTATTACTTGCTGTGACGAATTTACTGCCACAGCAACAGCCATGCTATGGGGATTGTTGCAAGTATTTTCTTTTAGGAATGGAATAGGCAGTGCAATTGTCCATCTGTTCTTAGCTTGCAGCCTGTAGCATGAGCATCTCAAGTGTTTCTCCACTGTTGTTTTGCATGAGTATCGCTGTTTTTATGGGATCTGTTTAGGTTTCCCAGCCTACTCGGCCAATACTTGATACTAGAAATTGCATGAGCCCTTTATCGTGCTGTGAGTCAATCGAGGCCATAAGTCAAGTAATTTGATGTGGGATGGTTTTTGCAGTCGTCTTACATGTTCTTTCATAGGGAATATCCACGAACTGGAGGAGAACCTTGGGGAGATAACTGAAGTCACACAGTATGTGAAGATTGTGCGTTCGCATGACCTGACCAGTTTGAACTTCCTACGGAAACTGTCGCGTATTAACGGAGATCGGTTGGACAGAGATAAGTAAGCTCCTGTCAGCAGTGCTCCCTCACTACTGCTTCCCCCTCTTGATTATAAGCCGGTAAGCCACCATTGCAGTCATGCTGTTCTGGCTTTACATTAAACTCTGTATGACCCCATTGCATGCACACTCCGGTAGTAGAGCTTTTGTGCTTGTGGAAGACCCTTGTTGCCACGATATCCTACAGAGCTCCAGAGTTTGATGGAACCGAGACTGCAGTAGTTTCTACTAAAGCAACAGCCTACCAAAGGACCGATGCTTTGTCCATGTCTCTTTGGCCTTCTTTGAATGTGTCTATGCTTACTGTCAGTATGCATAATCTGTTGGTGTGCATACATAAACTCAGTTTTGGCTGGATGTGGTGTATAATATATTCCGTTGCATTCATGCTTAAGGTTTCTGCTACAATTATTCGTGCAGAGGCAGATTTTTGGACAGCTTTTGGTTTAAATAGGCTAATTCATTCGTGAAACTCTTACCTGTGGAAATGCTTGGTGCAGTATTGTGACTTTTTTTAATTAAGCTTGGTATGCATAGTTTATTTCAGAAGTTGAATATTCAAGTAAACCTTATATGTATAATTCGTATTGCACCCTAACGTAAAGTAATCTCTATCAAGGCGCATCACATGCCATGGAGCTCGAGCTCACGACGGTCATCAAATACATTCACCTTGACCCCGGTCGTAAGAGGCGAGTACCTTAGCCACTGGACCAAGCAATCGCCGTGCCATCACATTCTGTTGCATAACAGCCATTTAGTCTATTAAGGTACTGTCCATCGTTTGGCAAGCCAAGCTGCTGTTTAATGCTGCACGTCTTATGAGGATATATAGGGCAAGCACAAAATTGCATGCATCCTAGGAATAAACATAAATCTCAATTATTGCAGGTTTAAAAATGAAAGCCGACAAAATACTACTTATGAAGTATTAATTTGACGAAGCAATCAATGTTTCAGATGGTGCATGTTGCCACCTTTGTTAGCCTGCTTGGTTTGAAAAAACATGCGAAGGTATCTTCTGCAGCAGTTTGAGTTGGATTCAGAAACTGTTGCCTTTTTCGAAGGGCAGTTTTTTGTGGCACCATCAGAGCATGGAAAAGTAAGAATTTTTTGGCGTGACACGTACACTCCGGTGCAGAAATCTTCACACCCCCTTAATTCTCAGAATTCGGGCTGGCCAGAGCACAAACCTAAGCCCCTGGATCATCTGGGAACTCTGACCAGCTGGGAGTTATATAGGAGCATACTCTTGGGTGCAGTAATAGCCCGACTTACAGGCTTGTTACAAAAACGGCTAACGTCACACTGATTTAGTTGGTCAATATGCCCTTTTTAAAGTAATCACATTGTTCTGTGTTTCCTAACCTCTAGATTGTGTTCCACTTATAATTGTGCTAACTACGACTGCCATCAATAATCACTTCCGGCTAGAAGGGGGCGTATCGCAATAATTGGGAGCAATCAGCAGCAATCATGCTCTGGGTAAAAGTTGCTGCAAGGTCGTTCGTCGAGACGTCACTCTCGGCGTGCTGTCCTGGCAAACCCCGACCCAGCCAGCTGACGTTGGTGTTTTCCTTCATAACCTGAACCTTTCGACTTCGACTAGTGCATTCAGCTTTGAATGAATAGAGAAGACACAGAAGAGCAACGGGTAGTGTGCCAGCACCTTCCAAGTCGTTATTGAGGCTCGATAGCATCAATCATAATTATATTTCTGCCCACTGCTACTTGGCACATGGGTAAGACCTTTGTACACCTAGTATGTATACTTCTGAATTGGCTTCGAGTAGCAATGGAAGGCTTGGACAGCACGTGCAAGGAAACATTGGAGCCAGAACTTTTAGTGGCTTGCATGCACTTCTTATGGGTTAGGGCTAGTTTTTAAACAGGCAAAGTTGTCGTGTTGAATTAGATAAAAAAGATTGAGGCATAAAATGTGTGGCTTTTTTCTAAAGTTTGTTTACTGTCGTAACTACTTTAATTTACCTGCGAAGGCGCTGTAGCTTTGATGGCATTCACACATATATAAAGTGCATGGAAAGAGATTTAGTTTGCTTAGAGTGCAGTACAATTAAAGATAACATTCCCTCAAACCGGAAGTAGCGTAGCACACACTGTACCTCTACTATAAAGATGTTTTCTAAGCCTCTTGTGGCTGTTAGGAGTCCAATATTTTGGATCTTTCCTGATTGCAAATATCAACATTTGACAACTGCAATGTGTCAAAGGCTGGATGATGTTATATTTGTCTCGTTTAGGTACGGGCTTATCAACCTCGTACTATAAGCATTGGCCGAGTCCCAGCAATGAATTTTAGCGACTAGCTCAATCTTGCTAAACGCTTGTTTTCTAGTTCCTATAATAAGAATAATAGTCATTTGTATAGCACCCCAAGAGAGTGTAATCTCTATTCAGGCACTCACATGTGCTGCTGGGCTTGAGCCCACGACCTCGGTCATCAAATACATTCACCTTGACCTCGGTCGGGATGAGCACTTTAATCACTGGGCCAGCTTCTATCCCACGTGCTTGTTTTTTGGAAGGGAAGGTTACCTGTTTGTTTATCAAGCGTGATATTACTCACCATTCATTCGCGGTTCCCTTTGCAGCAAATGTAAAGCGCCTAAAAAGAGATTGAGTTCTGTGAGGGTGCTTTATCAAGTGCATTATTATTATTATTACATTAATGTCGTTCCGATTGTAAATATGAATATTGTAAATATGTGATAGGATTTTTGCTTTGCATTTGTAGGTTTGCTCTTCATATTCTTGACAACCCAAATCTTGAATCACTGTGGGACCTGGGTCCGAAACAGAACCTGACAGTCTTCAAAGGGACGTTTTTTATACACATGAACAGAAAATTATGCTTGAAAAATATCGATAATTTAATCCGTCGAACAAATTTTACACAAGATTTGGTAATTACAGAGCTTGAGGTTTCAAGAGCAACCAATGGACATTTTGGTGATTGTAAGTACCTACTGGCTGTCTCTTAATAAGTGAGCATAATCGGCACACTTGTAATGAGTATTCTGTTGTGTTCGACAATTTTAATTTTCATTCTAGTAAGTCTGCTGTGTTACCTTACAGGCCATGACCAAGTTTTGAACGTGTCTGTTGAAAAACAGCACACATCTTCTTACGAGGTCCAGTGGACAACGTACAACTCATCTGATACAGATCCCCGTGGGGTTATTGGCTATGGGATTAAGTACAAGCAAGTGTATGTATGCACTCTGCAGTATGTGTGAACATGGCTATTTCTCTATTATTTATTTTATTTATGTACAAATTGGTCTTCAACTTTCTAATTTGTTCCTTCAATTTTTAGAGCAGAGGGTGAAGTCGTCACCTACCGTAATGAAGGACAAGACATGTATGTTCTTTGCAAAGCTCAGTGCTTGTTTATAATCTTGTCCTGTTACATTTGTAGTGCTAAGTAGTACTTTGCCTTTTTTGTCTCGTGTTGCTGCTCATTAAGGTCTAATTTGATCATAATGGGACTATAGTCTATCAATGTTGAAGCCTATGCCGGACTAGTGGATTGATTTTGAGATGAAGCATCGGTGAATGCTGGTGCTGCTATGATGCAGTGAGTTATACACCTAATAAGTCTAAAACGTTGCTTTTATTGTCAACTGCTCCGTCTATTTCAATTGACGTTGATTGTGAACGGCTTGTTAATTCAATACTTAGCAGTATGTTATGCTCGTTTCTGATTCGATGTTAGAAACTAAGCGAAAAGCACTTGTTGGAGGAAAAGTCTTTACAGCTTTCATATTTGTGCCTTGATCGATCTTAATGTACCTTGAGCTGAATTAATGCAATCCCACTTTTCATGACCATATCTATAGCTGGCAAGATCATCAAGAGAATTTGACTTCGATCACCACAAAACATCATATCATGAACATAAGGGAAAGTAGGCCAAGTTGGTCGAATGTGTCCTATTCCAAAATGACCTTTTGCTAGGCGACCTTATCGAAATCAGTCATGTTTGCACGATTCGAGCAATGTAAATACATTCGTCATGGGAAGTGCCTCCAAGTTTGTCCATGTATTTGTGACATCCCGTGTAGATTACAGTAACTTATTTGTTTCCCGTCTTCCTGCCTGTATGGCAAACTCGGGTCGTTTAGCTATGCCTCAAATTGTTTGGACACCGTGCCTCCATTTTCGCGGACCCAAAGCCTGGACCTCAATAATAATAATAATAATAATAATAATAATAATAATAATATTGCACTTGATAAAGCGCCCTCAGAGAACTTAATCTCTTAACTTAATCTAGGCGCTTTACATTTGCTGCGAAGTGAAATGCAATTGAATGGTAAGAAAAATCATGCTTGAAAAACAAACAAAATGAATAACATAGTAAGGGGTGACATGCACGGGTCAGCATGCAAATGTGGTTAGTGGCAGCATGCAGTGTCAGCATGCATAAGCACATCAAGGACGAATCACAGGGACCCACTAAATGCTGTCCTAAATAGGTGTTTTAAAGTTCCTTTTAAATGTGGTCAGGTCAGGGGAAGTTCTGACGCAGGTCGGGAGGGAGTTCCAGGCTTGGTGAGCGTACGAACTAAATGCACGGTCTCCAAAGGATTTAAGGTTTGTACGAGGTATTTCTAGACTGTTGGACTCCGAAAAGCAAGTGGTACGATGCTTGGCCTGATGGGGTAGTATATCTGAAAGATAGGCTGGAGCTATAGAATAAAGAGACCTAAAAGTGAGCGACAAAACCTTGAAGTCAATCCGTTGCCTCACTGGTAGCCAGTGCAGGTCGGCGAGAAGTGGAATAATGTGGCAACTGCGACGCTCACGACAGACAAGCCTAGCTGCCGAGTTTTGCACCAGCTGCAATCGCCTGATCGCACATGCTGGTTGGCCAGTAAGCAGTGAGTTGCAGAAGTCGAGACGGGATGTCACGAATGCATGGACCAACTTGGACGTGGTATCCTTATCTAAACAAGCCCGGATTTTAGCAATGTTATGAAGCTGAAAATAGGCAGATTTGACTGTGGAGCTGATGTGGTCGTCTAACGAGAGGTCGCTTTGGAATATGACACCTAGATTTCGAGCTGATTCCACTGGAGATATGCTGGCAGAGCCAATTTTGAAAGTCAGCCTTTCCAATTTGTGAATCACACTGGGTTTGCCCATAACTAGTAAGTTAGTTTTATCATTGTTTAGTTTTAGAAAATTTGCTGCCATCCATGTGCGGATGTCATCAATGCATGCAGCAAGTGAGTTGAGAGAATTTGAGGTGCTCGAAGGCTGGGAGAGATCAAAGCAAAGGTACAACTGAGTGTCATCCGCATAGAAGTGAAAGCCTAGATGCCTGACGACGTATAAAGTCATACTTGTTACTTTCTCCATCGGTTGCATCCACATGAATTGTCCTCTTAAGTGTAAGGGGATGCTAAAACTGTGCATTTTAGTATAAGCAATAATTTTATATGCTTTTCCAGCAAAAAATGGGCCTAGAAATAGTTAATCATCTTATGATGCTATACAAATGTAAAAATATATTGTTTTTACTATAATGGTCTACTATGCAATATCCATAGCATTGGACCTAGTATGCAATTAAAATAGTGCCTGTTGGTGGTGAGTAGAGTTAGGTTTAGTGGTTGGTTGCTCATTTATGAGTAATTATCGTGTTTTACTTAAGATTACCTGTATGCCGGTAAGGCATTTACTCTTGCATATGCTCTTATTTTTTTCTGCCGGGTGTCATAATGGAGGTAATTTAACTGGAATTGTTGCGCTGGTCATATGACTGTTTACACCATGGTAGGTCTCATGCCCCCATCTTTGCCTAGGGGTTCAGGTGCTTGCACTTCACGACCTGGGTCGTGGTCGAGTCCTGCAGCAGGCAATTCTTTGCCTGCTGCAAGCAGGAGTGATTACTGCTTTAGTTCTCCTGCTGTTATTTAAATGAGTCTATTGAATCAGCTAGCCTTAACTTCACTGTAAGACAACTTCCTATTAGTATAAGCTCTATACATAAAACAGAGCTCTTTGGCCCAGTGGTTAAAGTGCTCACCTCGACTAAGGTCTGGCCGAGGTCGTGGGTTCAAGTCCTATTGCATGTGAAGCGCATGATTAGAGACTAAGTTCTCTTAGAGCGCTATATAAATGAAATTATATATATATATATATATATATATATATATATATATATATATATAGAGAGAGAGAGAGAGAGAGAGAGAGAGTATATCAACTTGGAGTATGCTGAATAAGAATTTCCTTAGTCAAATTAGAAAGGCCATTCGGAAAGGGAAAGAACAACTTGATAAGCCTGTCTTCTTGAGTTATGTTCAATCTGTTAGCCCTGACTTAGAATCTTTCGACTGCTAGTGACAGTGCACTTCGGCAGATGGGGGGCACACAGTGGCTGGCAGCTAGTTATAGGCCTAAGCTGGCTGTTATGGCCCATCGTCTGGCCAAGACAGATAATGCCATATCTCGTGACTCGTCGGCTATCCAGAGCAGAATAAATGCTCCACAAACCACAATTGCATGCTGACCCAGTGCATGTAACCCCTAACCATGTTATTCATTTTGTTTGTTTTTCAAGCATGATTTTACTTACTATTCTATTGCGTATCACTTTGCAGCAAATGTAAAGCGCCTAGAAAGAGATTAAGTTCTCTGAGGGCGCTTTATCAAGTGCAATATTATTATTATTATTATTACCTACATCTTGGATGGTGCATCCAGTATTGTGCTCATAGAGGAATTGAGAATATTATATATGGAAAATGCCGAGTGCCGGCTGTCCATAGTGCTCATTTCTATGAGGTATGATGGGGTTGTGACCCATGAATATCGACAAAAGTTTTATGTGGTGCTCTGTCATGCATACATTACACGTTGCTTGCTTTAGGAGCGTTGGTTCGACTTTTTATTTCATTGCCACTTCTTTCGTTTGATCTGGGCTCTGAGTTCGTTCATTTCCGTTTCAGGTGGACAGTCGTGGACTCGTTTCTAGAACGCGACTCTCCTCCCAGTCAAACACGAGAAGAGTTCATTTACGTTCAGCCTTTTGTAAGATACGCACTCTTTGTTACCACATACATGGCGTCACAAATATCTGCTGGAGCCGGAGGGAGGTCGCCTATTATTTACTTTCGCACACAGCCTGACCGTAAGTAGCGGCTAATTAATTATGGGGAAGGCAGTTGGATCCACTCATTTTATTGTACAGCACACAATGTCAATGTGCTGCTCTGGAGTTAGGAGGCCTCTAGGTACTGATATGACTCAACAGAAGAATGGCAATTAATCAGTTGCATTCTCATTTGATTCACTTGTGTGTATTTGGCAGATCTAGGCTGGCTAGTGTAAACTGAGCTGCAGCCGAGACTACGGAAGAGAACGTGTGGCCTGATCGGGAAATCTCCGTATAGCACCTGTAAGCGTGTCTGTGCTAGTTGCAACCACATTCTATAAATACTTGTATCTAACTCTAATAAGACTATGCTAGTGTTGTAGGGAGAGTTTTCTATAGCACACTCAAAGCCTAAAAGGCTTTTGGTACACATTCGGTAGCCAACAGACTTCATCCCGTGCAGCAAAGAGAAAGTGAGAAGCATGGTTGAGTCCGGTGGGCAGTTGAGGTACTGAGTAGCGTGGTAGTAGCAACTTATGACGGCTGGAAAGGGTGTGCCATAGTCAGCAGTAGGAGAGTAAATGTCGTTGCATAAGAAATATATACAGTGCCTGCCCAAAAAATCTTAGCACCTTGCGTATCAGCCATGTAGATAGTTGAAAAGAAAATAATTCGCAAAAGCCAGCACTGTTAAAATAAACTGAGGCATGCTATAGTTAAAGCAGTTTATTGTGCACAAAATTGCAGTGAAATCAGAAAATGTAGAAGTTTGTTGCTCCACAATTTTTATGACGGCAAGGGGCCTTCTGGGCATTGACACCGACAATTTCTCACATAGATGTGATTTCTTTGCCATTCCTTCTGCAGGTTCTAATAATTAGGTACAACTTCGTAGGCGGATGACGTGGTCGCAAATTTTACGCTCCAACTCTTCACTAATGTTCAATGGGGTTCAAATCAAAGAATCGTGGTGGGGTTAAGTTACAGTGAATGCATTTGTTATTTGCCCTTCAATCAATCCCGTTGTTGTCCCAGGGTCTTGGCCCACGGGCATGGTGCTTGAACTTTGAAAGCTGCTATGGCTTTTTGGGCGCTATATATCGGGCTTGTATATCAGCTGCACTGTTATTATGTCATACATTTCCTTCTGCATTCGCTAGGCATAGCTAGCTGCTAGCAGGCTGTAGATCGTCAATCGTCCTGCCATGCCGTTACTTGGTACATCTTGTTTGTCGGGTGCTGAAGCCTTCTTAGCTCACTTTTGGTAAGTCCTTGTACGTGCATGTAAAGGCAGCAAGTGGTGAGCTAATGAAATGCTGAATATGACAGGTGACTAAGTGCTGCATATGGTCACCTTTTTGCATGTTCATTAGGAGTATTGTGTTGTGCATCCTCTATTTCTTAGCTGAGAGTTACTTGACTGTCAAGTTTCATTCTGATATGGTATTTATAATTGTCATAGACAGCTTTTCTTTTCTTTCTATTGCAGATCCATATCCTCCCACTGATGTCACTGTGAAAGCAGAATCACTGTACGGGTCTCGATCCCTGCATGTCTCATGGTTGCCACCCAAGAAGCCCAACGGTATAGTTACTGAGTACTGGGTTTACTATAGGAAGCAGAGAAATAAGCCGATCAAGAATCGAGACTATTGCGGTAAGTTGTGCAAAATTGCTCTATGTGGACAGCTTAGCTAGCGGCCCAATTCCTTGTAATACTTAATGAAATATTTTGATGCAGAATAAATTAGTTGTCCCATTCCTCCGCTTAAAGACAGTTGGCGACAGAAGCTTTAGCTCTGCAGGTCCTAGACTGTGGAACTCGCTTCCACAATTCTTACGCAACGACAACTACTCTCCTACTGCCGACTATGGCACATCCTTTTCAGTGGTCCTGAGCTGCTACTTCTATGCTACTCACTACCTCAACTGCTCTCCTGACTCTGCTATGCTTCCCACTGTCTTTGTTGCGTGAGACGAAGTCTGTTGGGTACCGAATGCGTACCGAAAGCCGCTTAGGCTGTGAGTGCACTATACAAAACTCTCCTGCGTAACACCCACATGGTCTTTATGACTCTGTGGTTACAGACGGACATACATTACATTACTACCCAAGCTCGAGGTTTAGACTTCACATGTGTACGCACTGTACAATCAAAGCAGAAGTGAGTGGTCTGTGCACAAGTACCACTATTATCTGGTCCCAGCTGAAACCTGCTGCAGTGGCACCTTCAACACCAATAATAATAGTACATTTGTTACAGCACCCTCAGAGAACCCCAGAGAACTCTTTCTAGGCACATTGCATTTGCTGAAAAGGAAGCAAGGTTGAATGGTTAGTGGTAGCATGCCCAACAAGCATAATATGGTTAGGGGTGACATGCACAGTGTCAGCATGCAAGTACGGTTAGTGGCAGCATGCAAAGTGTTGGCGCACATAATCACTAAAGGACGAATCACAGGGACCCACTAAATGCTGTGATAAATAGATACTTTTGTAGCTTCTTTTTAAATGTGGTCAAGTCAGGGTTGTCGTGACAGCAGTCGGACGTGAGTTCCAGGCTTTAAGAGCATACTGACCGTTGGCGACAGAAGCTTTAGCTCTGCAGGTCCTGGACGTAAGTTTCATGTTCACTGAATCAGTGATGATATTGGGGCTGTCGGCTGAGTCTGGGTGCAGATCAAGAAGACCTGCCATTACAAACAGATTTCAAGTATTTCTCCAGGTCAGCACTTTTCGAGTTGAATCGCTAGACAAACTTGATGTTGTTGCATGTGCAACGGAACAGGATCAGTAAACGAGATTGAGCAATGATCTGAGCTGGTCAGCAGGCAAGCAACAAGGTCAGTGGGCAGACATCCTTAGTGATAACGAGATCCAGGATATGGCCACCGATATGAGTGGTATGATTAACGTGTTGGACCAAACCAAAGGTCTCCAGACAGTCGAGAAATTAGCAGCCGTGGTTGTTAGGGTTGTCAGCGTGAACGTTAAGTTTCCTGAAATCAGTATCGGCCAAATATTTTAGTGCTGTACTCCGAAAACTCTTTGTGCAAGGTTGGACAGCCAGAAGTAGATAGGTAGATCACGATAGGGAGAGGTATGGTCTTAAATGGGTGAATAAATAAATAAATAAATAAAATTCATTTATATAGCGCCCCAAGAGAACTTAATTTCTATTCAGGCGCTTCCCATATGCCTCGGGGCTCGAGCCCACGACCTCAGTCAGACCTTGGTCGGAGCGAGCACCTTAACCGCTAGACCAAACCAGCTCGGCGTGTGTGTGGTTACAACTGATTCACACGATGGCCCGTGCGAAAAGCCGCAGGTTTAATAGCCCAGCGATTCACGAATAACAACATCAACTCAGCCACCTACCTTCTCAGACTGCATGGACTGAAAGAATGAGAACTCGACTGAATTGACCTCAAATACACAGCCACCAGTTTGGTGCGTCTTCAACGTCTCGGTCAGAAGATATGCATCTAGCTTCTCCTAGACAGCCTGATCTCGGATAAGTAATCCCTGGGTTTTTAGCGAGCAGACATAGCAGGCAGAATTTATTAAGCTGTCCCATGCCTGCAGGTTGCCGATTAAGTGGCTTGCATGCTAGTCTGCATGTAGCCGGCAAGGCAGACGGTAACGAGTGCTGTCGGTGCTCTAAACTTAAAGGGTCCTAGGTTTGATTGCCGAGCGGCGAACGCAAGCTCCAGCAAGGTTCTTACTGACCCGGCTAAGAAGGCCCACCGTTAGTATATTGACTAATGGTGCCATCGCACCTTATGCTAAACAGGTCCTGTTTTGATTAAAATATCCGAGGACAGCTCATGAACAGTCAGCGAAGATCAGCAGATTACTTGAGGGTATCAGATCCACATCTTGCTTGGAGTCGCCCAAGGCTTCCCTCTAGCGAGGGAAGGCATGTGAGATCTTTAGGAAGTAGCAGAAAACTTCATTGGTACCTTTGAATTTGGCCATTTTTAAAGCTGATGGTGTGGTAGCTTTTACTTTGATCCAGATAAACTCGGGGTTTCTTTGGTTAAAGAAAAATGTGTGGCATAACTTTTTGCCTGGTTAAAAAATCATTTGTATTCATTTCATTTGTCAAATACGTTCACCTTGACCTTGGTTCACGGCGAGCACCTTAACCACCGGGCCAAACTAGCAAAGCATCATTTTGTTTACCTTATGTACCTTACTCTCGTGGTCCGCCATGCTTCCGGTGTGCACCGGTGTATCACACCTCTAATGCTCAGTGCCCTAAATTTGTAGCATCTAGAGGCTCCTGGGTTGTACCCAAGCCATTCCAATCGGATTCTGTCACAATACAGCAGTCGCACGGAGTAACTGTGAACCAGACTAGCCCATTTGGCTCATGTCCATGCAACTGTATCCCAAAGGTGAAGCCATTACCCACCGAGAGTACCGACCAGGTGGAGATGGAGTTGGTGCTATCATATGCTGTCGAGAACTTGCTCCACGACATGATATTCCATAAAACGTGAGTCGGGTGGTCTATGTGACCTACCTGGGGTTATCAGATGTGTACCGCATTGCTAGTCAGGTGGCAGACATATAAGCTCAAAATTGTACTACTGTGCTCACGACTTTAGTCCTCCGGAAGTGGGGAAGACAAACTCAGACAAGAGGCGGAGAAACGCCCCGAGTGTTACAGCTGATGAAATGCTTGGCAAGAAATTAGCGCCTTCTGGCAGTGAAGACGTTCCAAAGCTCACTGTTGTGAAAAATGAGACATCTGTGTACCTCTTCGACCTCGAGCCTGCCCGGTACTACAGTGTGGAGGTGGGTAAAGAATTATCCACCAAGCAAACAAGGCTTTGCGTTCTGCATTCTGTTAACTTTGCTGATGCTTCGTCGCTACAAGATGATCCCTTTGTTGGAGCAGGTCATTGCATGCCACGACTACGATGAGGAAAAAGGCAATCGACTGTGCAGTGCAAGAGCTATGTCGGGAGGTAGCACACTGCCCGACGGTAAGAATGCATGCACTGTTCTGTTCTCTGACCACACTCACATCGTGCAACCTGAAGCATGTTTCTCATTGGATTTGCTTGCTGAGTATGTCGTCATTGTGCAGGCCTTGAGCTCTGCATGGTCCTAACCCCAGTCTGTACATTTTCTGTTGAGTTATATAACAGAGTAAGAAATATGCTGCTTGTGGCTTTGCCTGTAACTGGTTTGAAATCATGTATGGTGTTCGTTTGGGGGAAGGCAATTTTCTTTAGTCGAGCTAAGGCTACTTGTGAAATGTATGCAAACGTGCCATTGTATAAAGAAGCTTGTGTGAAATTTATAAGCATACCTCTAAATGTGTTGTTATTCCTAATTTGTGAGCTTTGTTTTCACTGCGTTTGTGCTGCAACATTCCTTTTTTTGTAGGGCTGCTAGACTATATTAAGAATGAGTCGTTTGTCCTCGTGGCCCCCACCATTGCAACAGGGGGTGGGAGCAGTTACTTGGTGAAGCTCATGTGGGATGAGCCTTCAGAATTCAACGAGACTAACGGGCAAATACTTGCTTATGAGATTGAAATGAAGGAAATAATTGATGGCAAGGAGGAGGTGAGTGCGACTGCTGCCTCGGTGCTATTCGGCCCTCCATTGGGCAGGCATCGTTTTTAGACAGCATTTCTTTTGCTTTTCAAGGTACGTGGGACCATGTGCATAAACCAGACAACGTTTCATGGAAATAATGGGTCGTATTCGAAGGAGGTCAAACCTGGAGAATACTCATTCCGAGTACGCCTGATCTCTTCTCTGGGTGCGCAACCAGGAGACTGGACTCCTTCCCGGACGTTCGTGGGTCGAGGTACATCGGAAGGTAATGTGCAGTAACTTAGCAAGGTTGAATTAATTTGTGTACTGCATTAAAATTCCCGTGTGTACTGTGTGCGTGGCGGAAGTTGTAATTCGTCATCGGATGTCAAGTGCTTTGCTTTTAAGTTAATATGCCCGAGCTGTAGTGCTGTATGCTGGCTGTAAATTTTTTATCGTATTTTCGATATAATTGGGTGTGAGCTTAAGATCAAACTGCTTCTGGGTTGCATTGGATTTATGTACTGCCTTACCTTAAGGTTCCTTTCCCACCCTGAGGTAGTCTCTGATTATGTCAGAGCTCTGTGCTTCAATCATGGGATACACACTACTACTATCGTAAGGATGTTTTAAGTTGCACTCTGTGTTATGAGGTAGTTGTGCTTGAATTAAGGTTCTTGCATCACCCAACCTAGGTCGTGGGTTCGAGGCCTGAAGCCGACAGTCATTAATTGTCTGCTGAAAGCGGGTGATAGCCGCAAGTACTCTTCAGCTGGTACATATAAGAGGCTGTTGAATCAGCTAGTTTTTACTTTTACTCAAGGACGGATGATGTGGTCATACACTAAATGCTTTGTTCTAAATGCTTTGTTCAGCATCTAACCATAAATATCACATTAGGCACAAATCATCAGCACACGACTCCTATCAGTCGGCTCGAAGCTTTGTACTTGTGCTTAAATCCTTCTAGAACCCCAAAATATCTCAGCTCCTTAACAGCATGCTTTCTGATATTTTCACTTAAATGTCAGCTAAGTTCCTAAAATTGAATGCTGGCAAAACAAATTACAGGCAAACCTATTTATTTTAGAATCCGGAAAGCCTCTGTATATTGGCTCTACCTGCATATCTCCTGTAGCCTCTACCTGGAATATGGTGTTCTATAGCAAAAGAACTTGTCACTAGATAAGCAAATCAGCTCCACATTAAAGTGTGCCTACATTCACCTACATAGCATTGCAAAAGTTTGGGCTTGCTTGAATGATGACACCACTGCCAAGCCGGTCCGTGCATTCGTGACATCTCGAATAGACCAGTAGCTTACTACTTGTATGTCTTCCTGTACATGCAATAACACTGGTGAAAAATTCAGTATGTAGGCTTACATTTATCGTAGTAGTCGCAACTGCCACATTACACCGATCTGCATAGGCTACCAATCAAGCAGCGTATTGACGTCAAGATCTGTCACTAACCTTTAGGTCCACCTATTCTCTTGCTCTGGCCAACTACTCAATTTCTGTTTATGCCTGTCACACCACCTGCTCATCTGACTGGTCGATAGCTTGTGCCCCTTACTAACTTCAAATATTTCTGTGACCGTACCTTAAGTTACTATGCTCCTAAAGCTTGGACTTGCGCTGACCCACAAGGCCCGCCAAGGCTTGGCTCCTTCGTACCTAGCTGAACTGCAGCTCCAGCCTCTTCGCGCACTCAGGTCCCGTATGGACAATAAATTAGCTGTTCCATTCCTCCGCTTAAAGATCGTTGGCGAAAGAAGCTTTAGCTCTGCAGGTTGTGGAACTCGCTTCCACAATTCTTACGCAACGACAACTACTTTCTTGCTGCCGACTATGGTTCATCCTTTCCAGTGGTCCTGAGCTGCTTTTTCCATGCTAATCATCACCTCAACTGCTTTCCTGACTCTGCAATGCTTCCCACTTTCTTTTGGTTGCGTGAGACGAAGTTGGTTGGCTACCGAAAGCCGCTTAGGCTGTGCGTGCGCCATACAAAACTCTCCTGCTTAACACCCACATAGTCTTAATGGCTTTGTGGAGCTACTGACAGAGATACATTACAGTGCATTACATCTCACTACCGACTCATGTCATGTCATCTCCTGATTCGACGACATTCAAAAAGAAGCTGAAAACTGTTCCACATAGCATCTGTTCTCCCCGTGAATGGTTCTTTTATGCGGTTGTGCAAAATGAAACTGAACGTCCTGACTAAGGGTAGCAGTGACATGCTTTCTTATTGCGCCGCAGGGGACCTGTCTTTTTCCATGTGTGCTTTGCCTGCCTGTGCATGATTGAGTGTTACTAATGGGCTTGGGGTCCTGCTAACTAGTGGCCTCTAGTCTTATGTGAATGCTTGCCTTTATGTAGTACCGTGGCTTTTTGTCACTCATCTTGCAGTGAGTGGTAAAGTGCCTGAATAGAGATGAATCGTGAATAACAAGAGAATTTGTTGAAAAATTTGGCCAAATTTTATTTTTGATTTAGTGTGCATTTCAAAGGACGACGTGTTAGAAATCCACGTTTTGATGATTTACACATTAAAGGAAAGCATTAAACAATGATTTCGAGCCGTTTATAAACCCGAAGCAACAAGTCTGCAAATAACAAAAATTTACAGTTCTATGATAATACAAAGTCAGCTACTATGAATCCAATTGGTCTAACCACCAAACTGCTGTCTACACGACAGGCTTCACCTTTCGACCGTGATGCTGTTGTGCGTGATGTTGCACACATGATGCAAAATTCCTCTATTCTGTCTCCCTTAGGATGCTTATGCCATCGTGAACTGAGGTAGATTGACTTTCGGGGTCCTGGTTTAGTATCAAAATGGGGCTAACGGGCAAAACTATTCACTTATCGACAAGCCTGAACGTTCAGAATGAGTCATGAGTCATCGAAGTAGTTGCACCAGTCACGTAGGGTGTATCGGGATTTCTGCATACTTAAGTTTAAAAAAATGCACTTACATCGGAAGAGTTTATGCATTAGGGGTATGTGATTGTGTTATAATGCCTCATGGTCGAGCCTACTGAAATTTGCCTGCTATCGTTTGGTAGCTTTGCATCGATGTTGCCGATGACTTAATACCCTTGTGCAAAGCCTGGAGCCAACTTTCTGAAGGCCCCTTCTTCCAGACCTTCCCGCAAGGAAATCTGAAGCAGGCATATATAAAGTGCCTAGAGATAGGGCTCTCTTTGGGAGCTATAAAAAGTCTTTATTTAATTATACGATGGCTCAAAGCACACATCGGTATGCAGCACACCACTTACTTTCCCTTGTGGGGAATATTATCTTCAGTTGAATCAACTCGAAATCTAGGTGTCCTATTCCAAAGAGACCCCTCGCTCGACGACCATATCAGCTCCACAGTCAAATCTGCCTATTTTCAGCTTCATAACATTGCTAAAATTCGGGCTTGTTTAGATAAGGATACCACATCTAAGTTGGTCCATGCATCCGTGACATCCCGTCTCGACTTCTGCAACTCACTGCTTACTGGCCAACCAGCATGTGCGATCAGGCGATTGCAGCTGGTGCAAAACTCGGCAGCTAGGCTTGTCTGTAGTGAGCGTCGCAGTTGCCACATTACTCCACTTCTCGCCGACCTGCACTGGCTACCAGTGAGGCAACGGATTGACTTCAAGGTTTTGTCGCTCACTTTTAGGTCTCATTATTCTATAGCTCTAGCCTATCTTTCAGATATACTACCCCATCAGGCCAAGCATCGTACCACTCGCTTTTCGGAGTCCAACAGTCTAGAAATACCTCGTACAAACCTTAAATCCTTTGGAGACCGTGCATTTAGTTCGTATGCTCCCCAAGCCTGGAACTCCCTCCCGACCTGCGTCAGAACTTCCCCTGACCTGACCACATTTAAAAGGAACTTTAAAACACCTATTTAGGACAGCATTTAGTGGGTCCCTGTGATTCGTCCTTGATGTGCTTATGCATGCTGACACTGTGCATGCTGCCACTAACCACATTTGCATGCTGACCCGTGCATGTCACCCCTAACCATGTTATTCATTTTGTTTGTTTTTCAAGCATGATTTTTCTTACCATTCAATTGCATTTCACTTCGCAGCAAATGTAAAGCGCCTAGATTAAGTTAAGAGATTAAGTTCTCTGAGGGCGCTTTATCAAGTGCATTATTATTATTATTATTATTATTATTGTGAAACTGGCCATTTGCCCTCTGACCCCTCCCTGCATATCGCTACTTGCCTGTATGTGCTGGTTGTTAATGGAATTGGAAAGAGCTCTACTTCATCTGCGAGAAGAGATGGACAATAGCCGATTTCTGATATGGCCAAGCAAACTGTGCACCATGGATGCTTCGCTTCTTTGTGGATGCCTTAAGTTGTCAGACTTGGTATGATTATGACAATTTTGGCTGATATATGATATTTTGTAATAGTAATAGGTCGTCTATATAGCACCCTAAAAGAATTTAATTTCTATCCAGGGGCTTTACAACTCACAAGAGATTCAATGCCCAAGGGTTTGTGACATGCACATTGTCAAGCATGTAAAAGCAAACTGTACAATTTCACTGGGTCTAGGTAAGGTTGAGTGGAACAGACGTGCTGACGCTTTGTTATGTTATGCTAAATCAATGCAGGTGTTGACAGAAACCAGAAGCTAGTTCAGACTTTCGGTTCCTACGAACCGAAGGCGAGTGGGTCACCGAGAGATTTCAATGTAGTGCCGGAGGCAAGATAAGTGTAAGCCGATGAACGAGTGGTGCAAGAGCACACCAAGAACAAGTAGGTCAGATAGGGCAGCTGGTGTTGCAAGTGAGTGGAGCTTCCTTTAGGTCAGAGAACGTCGATTTGGTGATGTGTAGGGAGCCAATGTTGCTTAGATTGAAGCAGCATGCTGTGGGAGCTACACCTTTGACTGCAGATCTGCTGAGCTTTGCACCATTTTCACAAGCTATTATATTTATTTATGGAAAGCAATCTAAGCGTCTGGGACACTGCTTGGGATTTGAAGTCTGTATTTTAGACGCCTCTACAGATGCAGGCTAGTTATTTCTACACACTAGCATGGTTGAAAGAATGATATCGTGCCCATGGCATTGGTGTGAATTAATCCTCATAAGTCCGTGGAATAGCTGTTTTCTATCGTGCCTCTCAGTGAAAACCTCAAGATCCTGTGACGAATGTTAATTTAACAGCCGGGCATATGTGCTAATATCAAAAGCCATTCGGAATGTTATGTCCTGCCTTCCAGTGAAATGGTGCATCGATAAAAAATTTAGTTGCCAATGTTCCATGATTCTTGACATTTAACGGATTCTTTATATCGTGAATGGCAGCTTGTACAGCTAGACTGCATCGTATTAGCTAGGCTTGAGACAGGGAATGCTGTTAAAAAAGGGGAGGTTGTCATTCTTATTTCGTGGCCAGCTGGCTTTCAAAAATCGCAACGGGATTGTAAGGCGATTGGACCATAATGTGATCCTGAGCAGATCGTTAGTAATGACGCCATAGAATTCGCCTCGCACCCCTTTCCCATTATGAAAGGATGGTCCCTAATCATATGAATACCATTTCTATAGCGTTAAAAGAGAACTGGATCTCTACCTAAGCACCTCACACAGGTTGGAAAAAGACATATTGCCGGATATTTGATAGTAGGATGTACTCTTACTGCCTGCTCAAGCACGTTTCGCAAGGATGGAGCATACATGTTAAGAAGTTGTTAACGATCGAAGAAAATACACATTCATTCGCCTCGCCTTCTCTTTCCATGCTTAGGCTTCCCACCGGGGGTGCACAATTTGCACTCCTGATGCAGGCGATGGTGGCTATGAATGCATTTAAAAGACTGGCTGGTATAGGTAGTAAGAGCAGAGAGAATAGCGTAATATCCTATTTGCAAAGGACAATTCAATTAGTTCAGCTCTCCTATCCTTATACTAAAAAAATGTACTTGATTCTTCTGTGGCCACGTCTGAGCACATCAGCTTTTCTTTTGCCTCTTGGTTAACTTAATAATAATGGAAGCAAGCGCAAAACATTAAAAAATTGACTTGAAAACCTTGATAGAGAACTGTGGCTTCAATATGAAACAGAAAGTTCTCCGTGGGCATGACATCACCGTGTAGTAAGTGGCCAGTGCAACCCCCCATGAAGATTGCTAAATTTAGTCCTGCGTTGGGCCAAGAAAGATTGCAAAGTCAGTGTTATGATGATTTAATTCCCACGGTGTGGTAAATGATTAAGCACTTTGCTGTGGATTTAACTATTCGTTACTTCCAGCTTGATTATTCTGGTCACCCTCTCCTTGTGAAATATGGTACGAAACTTCTCTTCCGACGACATGGTTACAGGTAGCCTGTAAATGCACGGAGAACAATGTAGCTTCACCAGGTAGCAAAAATGTTAGCATACCTCTGCCACCTGCCTTTTGTTTCGTGAGGCAGTTGATGTAATTTTCTTCTCGGAGCAGTAAGGCACATCTCTTGACAACAATGTTTTAGTTTCCTTCATCGAAACTTGCCAGAAAGTTGATAACTCACTGATTCTTTTGCAGATCTGTGGAAGCCATGGGTGATCGGCGTAGTTGCTACCAGCACGATCATCCTGATTTCTGTCATAATTTCTGTTGGCTACTTTGTATACAGCAAGAAAAAGTGAGTAGCATGCTTGCAGACTGACCGATGTGTTTTATTTAGGGCCTCTTCAGCAGTAGGGGCCACGTGGTATTGGTGTTGCATTGCAGAGCAGCAAGTCAGATCCCCAGGGACATTCTATATGCATCGATGAACCCGGATTACTGGGATGCCAATGAAGGTAGTAACAAGTTCTTTTCGGTAGAGCATTCCACCTTCTCCCGTTTGAAGCCCTGCACAGCACTTGGGTGCTTTTTTTAACGTTTCCTATAACCTCCCACTGATTGATTGTGTCTAGTTTACATGCCAGACGAATGGGAAGTTAGCCGAGCAAACATCAAGCTGCTTCGGGAGCTCGGCCAGGGATCTTTTGGTATGGTGTATGAAGGCATTGCTTCGGGACTTCACACGATACCTGATGTCGCCGACGTACATGTGGCTGTCAAGACGGTTAACGAAAACTCGTCTCTACGTGATAGAATATCGTTTTTGAAAGAAGCATCGGTTATGAAGTAAGACATTGGCATGCATCATAACCATGGCCTGTTTAGCCCCTGCATATTTACACGTTCTCAGCCAGCTGCATTCTTTGTTGTACTGTTGCTGCTCTTTCACTTTGCTCTGTTGCTGACATACTTGCATAATTCATTTCCACTCTGCTCTTAGTTGTAATGTTATGAGTTGTGCATAATCGAGCGGTGGGAATTGTGGCAATCTCTTGCAGCTGTTGTCAGCTTGAAGCTCCTGCAACAGTTAGTACACAGTGTGTTTAGAGTGGGTTTTTCAGATGCGTTCTGCTTAGCTATTCTCTAAAAAATTACTGCCCAAGTTGTGCTTAATCGCTCATCAGCTCTGTGTAATGTAATGTATCTCCGTCTGTAACTCCACAAAGACTATGTGGGTATTACGTGGGAGAGTTTTGTATAGCTCACTCACAGCTTAAGTGGCTTTTGGTAGCCAACAGACTTCATCTCACACAACAAAGAGAAACCTAGGGCCTGCAGAGCTAAAGCTTCTGTCGCCAACGGTCTTTAAGCAGAGAAATGGAATAGCTAATTTATTGTCCAAACAGGTCCTGAGGGGGCACGATAGGGCTGAAACAGATGCAGCAGCTCAGCTAGATGTGGAGGAGCCAAGCCGTGGTGGGCCTTGTGGGTCAGTGTAAGAACTTTGCTCTGTGTCCGTTGATCAACCGGCAGCCATCCTAGCTCTTTTAGCTAAAGAGACACCCGGGTCAAACCTCTTGGATTTGTAAACTAGCCGTGCAGCCATATTCATGACCAGCTGCAGTGTGCTTTTTTCGGTAGCTCAGCCAAAAGGGAATTACAATAATCAAGCCGAGACAGAACAGTTTTCTGCAAGCCACCGTGAAAGACAGTTCCTAATATTAAATAGGGATCAGACGTGATGGTTAGCTGTGGAAGTAGTCTTCTTAACAAAGCTTTCAAAATTGAGGCAGCTGTCAAAAACAGCATCTAAATTCCGAGCAGATGGTGATGGTCGTACAACAGCATTACCTATTAGAAGAGCAAAGCGTTCTAATAGGTAATGCTGCCAAAGCCTAGTCCAGCCACACGCTTAGTGTCTCCTATGAGCAGCAGTCTAATTTTATTGTCTAGTTTCACTGCCCTCGTTGCTGCTGAGCAAGCACTTAGCAGTTCATTTTCCGAGGAACTCTCAGCAAGTGAGTTTGATAGGCACCGTTTGTGTGGAGATTTGAATTCCTACTTTAGAGGCTTTTTCGGAATGCAGTGAAATTTGGACAATGCACTGTTAACACGGTGCCTTCTAATGTGCAATCGTTACCAGACTGGCCTATTTCTAGCACCGGAAGTAGGTCACAATTACTCGTGGGACTCGTTAGCATCAGATGTGGTGGCATCACTTTTGGGACTGGTCATGTCGGCATAATTGTGCGGTAAAATAATATGCTGGCAATGAACTTCTAAATCGTATTGTGCTAATTTGTGCATCAACTTGCTTATGCGCATTGCACATCGTACTGTTCGCTGAGTACCTGGTGAAAAATAGATTAATGCGAGCTCTTAAAAAAGGCCTCACATAGGCAATAGTAGTGCCACTAGGCTAGGGGAATAGAAATATTGTAGGGTTGGTGTAAGAAAAGTATGCAGAAATCGTACGGAATCCATGGAAAGAAAAGGCTCAGCAATTTATCTTTGCAACGATTTCCCGATTGACACTGCCTGCATGCGTATAGCAGTTTATTTACACCCGAATACTTAATGACTGGCAGAAGGCTTAAACCATTCACATTGACCCCATGCAAGTTAAGGCAGACCTAGTGGAACTGCCTCCCGATCAATAATGCACCAACTGGAAATTAGGCCGATATTTAGAGGTCATTGTGGCATCGAAATTCGTTACATTAAACCGCTCGTGGTTATGAGAGGTATGAATGTTGCCTGAGCTTTTGCAGGTCAATTCCGTGGTAGGTTTGGGTTCCCTTACATTCCATGATTATTTATACAAGTCCATGATTGCAGAAAACAAATCTCCGGGACGTTTGATTACATCTATAGCAATGCTTATTCAACTGAAATTAGACAAAATACTTCAGTGATGTGCAAGCACAGCTGAACTACGATTTCAAATTTAAAGTTGATCCGTGAGTTATTGGCCGAGTCATGGAATTTACCATTCATACAGCTACACTGTAAAATCAAGCTGTTTAAAAGTCACAGGCATGGACTTCAACAAGCTACAGACGTATGCCTTGATGTCCCGTGGTTCAAACAGTTTTAGCACAAAGCATATGATGAAGAAATTAGTAAATTTGTTGTATATGTTTTATTTCCAGTTTACTTCTTGATTAGACAGTTTACATAATCATTCTTTTGTTCAGAAATCGTCAAAACGTCCTATCTCATTCTAACATGTTTGTCTGGAGGTACTCTAAACAAAAATCCAACCGTGCCCCATTTTCGTTGCTTAGGCCCATTTCATGCAAGGCTTGCAGTTGTCCTTTTGTTTTGCTGCTTTTGATTGGTGACCTCCTATATGTATTGGACTACACGTCAAAACGAGCCAGCCAAAGCCGGCCCTCTGTCGAACGCTAAATATACTCCCTCCATGCCGAAGCAACTGTACAGACATGAGAGAGCTCGTATGGAGCAAGATGCTTTTAAAGATGGAGAGTTTGTCGGTCCATAGCAACCACCTTTTTTTCTGTTCTGAGACACAATGCACTAAAGCTGTTGATCTTTTGATGCATTTGTAGTGGTAGAATAAGACTTTTGGAAGGAGATCGTGTTATTAGGTAGGCTCTGCCTTACAGGTTGGTAAAGCTGCTATACTAAATCACTGTTGCACGATGTCGAGCCCCGGCTATTCCTATTTTGTAACTCTTGGCTCTTGACTCTGTCTCTAAAGCATCTACGACAATTCGAAAAGAGTGTCGGCGAACTTGAGCTTAGAACCCACTCTTTTAGACACTGCATCAAAGCCCTCAGCCACTCACTAATTTTCTGGTGGACCACTCTTAATGCCCATGGGGTTAGTGTCACAGATTCTCAATGCACAACAGTGTTAACTCCGGCTGATGGTTGGAAGTTTTCACTTTTCGGTTGACACTGTAACTGTTTAGGTGGCATCCTGATTGGCGGCTTGATTTGCTTTTGACTGAAGGTGGCTGCATGTTGCAATTTTTGTGTCGCAAGTTCCACATTGATTATTTGTTTCCTGTAGGATAGTAGATGACAGAAAAGGAGTAGTCGGAATTCATCTTAGTGAACTGGGATGTTTAAGAATGCCCCATTTACTATGCCTATGAGTATTATCATCATTGGTTGACATTAAGGTGTATGCATTGCCTTACATGTTGCCGAAAAGCTCACGCGTGCATCACTTCTTTGAATAGACTGACGTCTTGAGAAGTGACAGTAGTGTTAATGTCGTGAATAACTCCCCTTTCTAGTTGGGATCTTGCTCTGTATTTTGTGCATCGGATATCTCAGTCGCACCTAAAATCACGAGTGCATTTGGCTTGGTGGCTTAGGTTTGTTACTTATCGGGCGTGACATGCTGTCATGACATGGGATTTTTGCAGGGCATTCAACTGTCCGCACATAGTGAAGCTGCTTGGTGTAGTTTCTCAGGGGCAGCCCACTCTCGTTGTTATGGAGCTGATGGCTAACGGAGACTTGAAGAATTACCTCAGGCAGCATAGACCTGATGAGCCGGTAATCTCAAGTGGCAGTCGAACATCGTATCAGCTGCTGCGAGCATGATGCCGGCTTGAACTGTATACTACACAGCATGTGCCATGCACGTGCTTAAGATTTAAGCTTTGCCTTGCAACATTCCATGTGGTACCACCTTTTTTATTAAATGCTGCTGCGAATGCTTTGCCTAAGAACTTGGAAAGGGCCATGCATCCGTATGTACATTTCTAGCAAATTCTGTGCTTAATGCCCCTGAGTGCACGTCTGCTTCTTTTCAAGTTTCGTTCTTCTGTGAACTTTATTGTAGTACCCTTGACGTTTAGGAAATTGCCGATTAGTAGAGGAACAAAGAGGTTAGACTAGATGCTGCTGTAGTAAGTAGTACGGCAGAGTAGTAGAGTAGAAACCGTCACGTGGAGACAGTACTCGATTATGTCACCCCCCCTTATACTCGAGTGCAGAATGTCGGTGAGGCCGCCTAAAATGGCCGCCTGGCCCAAAACGTTTCGATTCTGATTAATATAAAAAAGAGATTGCAACATGCACTGATCATGTCATCGAGTATCTAAAATTAGCAACGTGCAAGTAAAATTGATAACAAGCATATTAATTTTTAGTGCTTGAAGTTACACCACCACGATAAGTCATAACCTGTCAGAGCCACTCCGGCATAGTGCAAAGTAAGCCTGTGCAAGCATCTTGCCTGATGTTTCTCCAAACGCCCGTCATACATTAAAAAAACGGTTAAATTAGATGTGATAGAACTCTGCTCTGAGCCTTCTATCCACTTCATCCCAGAGACACTTGATGGGATTTAGCTCTTTGATACTCCGTTGTTGACTTATACTCCATTAGCAAAATGACACTAAACTAAAATCAATAGTATAGCAGAAAAAATTGTGACTGCCCTTAGCCACATGCTAATTGTCTTGTTTGAAAAGAAAATTCTCTGTGAAGGCTAGTTGCGATAGGTACTGACATGCTTTGGAGTGGTTCTAAATCATTGCCTTGCGCCGTCATGCCATGTATCCACTACAGAAGCAACCCCATATTATGACCACTTTGTTCCCTAAATTCTGTCTGAAGGAGGTGATTATCTTTGAAACCTTCAATTGGAGCAACAATGCATTACTGCATATATTCCCGGTGCCCGAAAATTGCAAATTTACTCTGTGCCCCATATTTTGATTTTGTTCCAATCTTTGTGGGTTTATTTTTGCCTTATCTTTGCATTATCATTATATTATCTTTTGCATTATCATTATCTCTTTGCATTATCGATGATACCGGCTGTAGTCATCTTCTTCAGGTTCTACCGTATAAAAGTCTCACCAATACAATATTGGAAATTGTAAGGTGGTGTAGTTGTAAAATGATTGCAACCAGGTCCCATTTGGTGCAAAGCCCACATTTGGCCCTTAGTTAAGGCAGTTAACTAAATATTCTTAGGCATGCCGGTTACTCACTGCTTGCTGGTCTACCGGCCTGTGCACTCAGGCGCTTACAACTACCTCGGCTAGGTGCTTACAGATGCAAAACTCTGCAGCCAGGCTTGTCTGTCGTGAGCATGGCAGTTGCCATATCTCACCACTTCTCACCGACCGCACACTGGCTCCCAGTCAAGCAACACATCAACTTCAAGGTTCTGTCACTAACTTTTAGCTCCCTTCATTCTTTAGCTCCAGCCTACCTATAAGATCTACTCCCCCTCCAGGCTAAGCATAGTACCACCTGCATTTCGGAATCTAATCGCTTGGTTCTAATCTAATCACACCTCGTGCAAACCTCAAATTCTTTGGAGATTGTGCCTTTAGATCGTATGCTCCCAAAGCCTGGAACTCACTTCCGACTTGTGTCATGACATCCCCTGACTTGACCACGTTTAAAAAGAACCTTAAAACGTATTTATCACAGCATTCAGTGGGTCCATGTGATTCATCCTCTGTGTGCTTATGCATGCTGACACTGTATATGCTGTCATTAACCGTACTTGCATGCTGTCCCTGTGCATGTCACCCCTAACCATGGTATTCTTGTTCTTTATTGAGCATGCTTCCACTAACCATTCGATCGTGCTTTCTTTGCAGCAAATGTCCCCAGAAAAAGATATAGAGTTCTCTGAGTGGGATATATATAATGTCATCATTAATATTATTATTATTTTATTATTGGTGATGTGAGGCTAGGAAATGAACATAGCCGGTGCAAGCTTGTTTGTGTACTACTTCACATGATCAGGTACCTCCAAAATGGATAATGCAGTCGTTTTCGAGACACTTGAAATCGGAAATCAGCCATTTTTAAATCAATGTTAAGGGTCAAATATGCTGTCTTGTAATTTTTCCATTGTATACTCTGGTTTATGAAAACTTCATTGTGAAAAGCATTATATTACTTGATCGCATTCATTCTTTGTGCTTTAATGTAATCTTTCACATTCGAATGCCTACTGCTCATTTGAAACACTGGGTCACCGATACTTGTATGCTCGAGTCGAGTGTATACGTATTGAAATTGAATGCAACCCAGTCTACTTGTTCAGAAGAAAGTCCTAAGATGAAGAACTGGGCTGCTAGCTAAATCTGAGGAAGGGGCAATTTTTTAAATTGTTGGAGGCTGTACATTATCCGAAACATTGCCTTGCACTTGGTCGGTAAGAAGTCGGCCCATCGTGATTCTTGATGATTCCTTCCTCGCGGCCTAGCATCAAAGCCACCAGCTTCTAAACGTGTAAATGTCAGCTTATTGGTTTCATTGATGGAAAACGTCGTTTAGATCTTGTAATGGAATTCCATTGCAGCAAATGTAAAGTGCCTGGAAAGGTATTAAGTTCTCTGAGGGCGCTTTACAAATGTATTACTATTATAGTAGTATAACAGTGCAGGGGTCATTTTCTCACATTACATTCGATTGGATGCTGCCTTATCGAATTCATAGTATACCAAATGATATCATTAGTAGTACATACCTCGGTAGCGTTATCGAAGTTTGATGCATGCTGCATGGTTGTGCATTGTCAGTGGGTTGGGGCACTATTCTGTAAGGTGGCGTGCATATATCCATGCTGCTACTGGTGATGTCAGGCAATGGACCAGCCTGATGAGGTGAGCCGTGATGGCACACTAGGTAAGGCGGTTGCTTTCACGGCCTCGGTCCCGAGGTCGTGGGTTCGATTCCTGCGGTGGGCGATCCTTCTTCGTTGCTGCAAGCGGTGGTGATAGCCGTAAAGGCTCTTCTGTCGCTATACAAAAAGAGGCTGTTTAATCAGCTAGGATTTATTTATGAGGAGAGCTGCTGTCGCCAGATTTTGTACGGTTCTGTTATTGCCGATTAAGCAGTGCACACACTCCTTTTTATTCTGGTTGAGCACTCATTTCTTTTTCGGTTGGACTGCCTACTAATTGATAGTCTTCAGAGTCGCTTTTTGGTGTTAGTCCTTGTAATGCTACCTCGGACGTTCGTAGGATAACAACGGGCGGCAGCCGCCTACAATTAAGCAAATCTGGAGAATGGCCGCGGAGATTGCTGACGGCATGTCCTACTTGGCCGCTAAGAAGTTCGTGCACAGGGACCTGGCTGCTCGTAACTGTATGGTAGCTGAAGACACAACGGTCAAAATAGGCGACTTTGGCATGACACGCGACATATATGAAACTGACTACTACCGAAAAGGAAGTAAGGGGCTGCTACCCGTCCGCTGGATGGCACCCGAGTCTCTGAAAGATGGCGTGTTCACTTCCTACTCCGACGTGTGGTAAGACTCGGGAGTGCAGTCGCAGCGGTGTCAGGCTTGAGGTTGGCATAGCGCCTGGACTCTTGCAGTTTTGCTGCTGCTGAATGTGTTTCCTCCACCATCGGTGGCAGATCAGCACGATGCAGCTGTACTTATTTATCCTGGTGCATTGCTGCAGGTCGTACGGGGTAGTGATGTGGGAAATGGCCACTCTTGCTGCTCAACCCTACCAAGGTTTGTCGAACGAGCAAGTTCTGAAATACGTTGTGGACGCCAACATGATGGAAGCACCTGAAGGCTGCCCAGAGAAACTGTAAGAGCTGTTTCGCGAAGCTGCAGCTTTGTGTGTTTCTGTTCCACTTCAGCATGCGTGTGTACCGTTGCTCGAGTAGAGGTGGTGGAGCTTGGTGATTTCTGAGTGGGTACGATTCACTATTTGTGTGTGCACTCATCGTGGAACCGTTTATTACGGGGTGGGGGGCTCTCGTGTAGAGCATACCTGCTGTTGGAGTATTGGGTGAAATGTAGGACAAGGACCTTGCAAATGCTATGTGGAACGGGCGTGTTTTTGCTTGCATTTAAATGTTGTCAAGTCAGGGGGTGTCGTGACGTAATTGGGATGTGAGCTTTGGGAGCATACTGAGCATACAGTCTCTACAGGATTTGAGGTAGGTTCAAGGCATTGCTAAATGGCTTAAAGAGTGACTGAAGACCGAGTGGTACGATGCCTGATTGAAGAGAAGCTCTTATGGATAGGTTGGAGCCAGAGAATGAAGGGACCTGAAAGAGAGTGACAAAACCTTAAAGTCGGTGCGCTGCTTGATAGGGAGCCACTGCAGGTCGGTGAGAAGTGGTGTGATGTGGCGACTGAAACTTGCGACAGACAAGTCTGGCTGCCGAGTTTTGCACCAACTTTTAAGTGCCTGATTGATTAAGCCGGTAGACCTGCAAGCCGCGAGTTAAAGAAGTCGAAACAGAATGTCACAAATACACTCAGGCACAAAAATTACTTGCAATAGAGCTGCCGATGCTGTGGCTGTAAATTCATTCGGTTAATAATAGGGTTTTCTACGATGCCAGGCATTCTGAAGTTATTCGAAGCACGTGAAAATATGTATTGACTACCCAATAACAAACGCATATTGTTGTGTATATGTGGTTAATCGCATCGTCTCACGACGATTCTTCATGACCTTCCTTATCTGGATACAAGCTTTGGTTTTTTTTAGTGTAAACACATTTCAAAGAGCTTTGCTGAAAGTTTGGCTACTGGTATACTATAGGCCGAACACCTGCCCAGACACTGCCACCGGTCGATATTGCTCCATAGTCGCTGCAATCGGTTCCAATCAGGCTGCTGGCAGAGCCACTGCACCATTACTAAATAAGGATTTGTCCAAAAAAAGTTCTCTTGGTCTGGTGTTGTCATCTTAATTAATGGCAATTCAAAGTTAACAATAGCCTATTCGATAGGTGCAGTGACACGACCTGCTAAGGACATCTTTATTATATTAATAATGCATGGCAGCAGCAGATTTATGCAACGCAAAAGAAGGACCTTAGATCTAGGGTCCTTTTGAAAGATGTGGAGAAGAAACCTGAGGTTACGGACCTGATGTTGTGTTAGTTGTGTTGGGCAGCCATCATATCTCTGAATCTCATAGAAAGAACCGTGGGTATGTGTGGTCTAGAAGGCTAATAGTCTTCTTTGACTGGGGGATATGCTTTAAGATCTGGTCACTAGTGACAGGCTTGAATGTGGACGTTGAGGTGCTGTAAGGAATTGAGAGTGTAAGGAATTAAGAAGAGTCCGATGAGGATGTTACTGATTAAAGGTAGTCTTCTGGATATGATGTTACCTTAGAGAGGGACTCTCTTATCTTATCTCTGATCTTATAAATCCTGCTGACTGAGGAGCCAGAGAAGCAGTCTGCTAGATCGATCACCACAAGGGTCACGAGGTAAGGTGCAAACTTGGGAGTGGTTATGGAGATAGTTGATGGTCTGCAGTTGTTATCATTTAATACATGCGTGGGCAACTTGTGAGTATTGGAGTTAGCTTGCATGTTCACATTGAAGATGGCAAGATGTTTGCTCGATGGCAAGTATCGTGGGTCACCGTGCTGTTGCTCTTTTCCCACCCTTTCTTTGAACCTGTACACTCATGTGCAGAAGTATCGACTAACAACTATTCAGTCAAAAAGCGAAGAGCGGATGCACTGAATGTAACTAGTTCCTTTCAGATTCCATTCTCATAAACTAGGATCTACATAGGAAAAATAGCCAGAAAATGCATCGTCAGCCCTTTAAATTCATTAAAAATTGGCAACATTCTCCACATCATTGATTGTTGAATATACTGCATTCTTACTTCTGGCGTTACTTAGGCGTGGGCATGGATGCGATTAGGCTGAGACTGGATGAACGAGCCGTGTTCCCACGGAATGGAAAAAAGAAATCACTTCTGTCTGTAAACAATACTAACTAATTTAAATTCCTCTTTTGTATAGCGATAGAAGAACCTTTATGGCTGTCACCACCGCTTGCTGCGGCAATAGAGAATCACCCACCGCAGGATTCGAACTTGCGACCTCGAGTTTGAGATCGTGAAAAGCAACCTCCTTACCTAGTGTGCCATCACGGCTCGCCATCATGCCCAAAGCAGCTCGTTTGGACTTGGATAGGGCCAAAGCACACTGGCCCCATGAAGACCGGAGCAAATTCGTAAGAATAATAATAGTAAATGCGACGAGAGTAAATCCCAAAAGTCGCTTAGGCTTTATGTGAAAGCTCTCGCTTAACAGCCACTTAATCCCTTTGTGGAGTTAGCGACAGGGATGCATTACATTAATTCACCATATTTGGTAACGTGTGGCATCTGAAGTACGAGCATAGTCTCCCCAATGAAGGTTACAGTGATAATTGCCTTCGGACGACGAAATCTGAAATTTTTTGGTAAGCGAGCCATAGTCTGGGGGTGCTTGTGTAGCAGTGCTCTTGGCGTTCTGTATAGGATTCTTGGCAGTGTGACACCAGATGTTTATGTAGAGCTGCTTATAGAACGGTGCAGTACCCAGTGCAACATGGCTCATGGGTGGATTTTATTTGTTAACAGAACACTAACCTTAAGCATACGGCTAGCATTTTTTTCTGAAACACTTTTTGGTCTAGGGCTCAATACGCTGATTGAGTGGACTAGTCAATCTCTTGATCTGATTTCATTGAGCATCTCGGGGATGAAGTCTATAGAAGGCTCAGCACCGGAGGGTCATATTACATCTGAAGACTTGCCTGTCTTAAGTTTACAAGATGTTTGGAGAGCGATGTTGCCAGATGGTTTAATGCTTAGCTTGCTCTATGCCTGATCGGCTAAGACAGGTGATTGCTAGTGAAACTTATTTTAGCACTGCACAAAAATAAACTTGTACCTGAAGCTTTCCCTTTCCTTGTATGATATGTATTGTGTGTATTATTATATATACCACGAATGACTACAGTGTGCTGCTGCGAAAGAAATTCTTCCAGCATCTGAAATTTTAGGTTTCGATTGCTATTTAGGTGGTTCATTGATATTGCACTTACTTTAACATAGTACTTTTGTGATCTAGTTTAGCCCCTCCGGCAATCCCGAGTTTCTGAGACCAGTTATGCGATCTCGGCAGTCTGAGAGTAGCAATGTTTTGATAGATCTCGAGTACAAAAAAAGCTATGCTAGTTCGTTGCATTATTGCTAAATGGCAGTCGTTCGATAACCTGAGCTGTGCCCTATCATTTTTTGCACGGGTCTTTTTCACGTTGCAGCTTCCAGTTGATGCTCAAGTGCTGGCAATATCGACCGAAGAGCCGCCTATCCTTCGGTGCTATCTTGGAGCACTTAAAAAATGATCTGCATGTCGAAATGTCCAACAACTTTTGGTACTTCGAAAAAGGGCAAACATCACACCTTAATGAAGAGGAGCGTTTTTCAGATGGTGACCACGAGGATGTCTGTTCAGCAAAAAATGACACTGAGGCGTGTGCATACGAGCACGAACCTCTGCGCTATGTATCTGCCATAGCCAAAAAGACCACGAGTCAGCTGCTGACCTCGGGCTACAGTAGCCTGCCTCGAACAGGTTCCGCTACAGGATACTCGTCATTAGCCGGAGCTGTCGGTGAGCAAGTTGCAAATGGACATGTGCATTTGCCTCTGCTGGGTGATGCAGCACATGTTGCCTCAGACAGCGATGATGGTGATGAAGATGGCTGCAGTGCAAGTTGTGAATCATCAGCATCAGTTTATGATGAGATGGAATGTGGCAGTGCAGCTCGAGCTGAGAACACACCCGTACATATGGAATGTGGTGCTCTATTAGACTTAGTGCAGCCATGGCCTCCTAGCCATAACCACAGTAGCCTTCCTGGATATCGTGATGCTAAAAGTGTGCTCTCAGCAGCAGTTGGCACTGCACAGAAAGACGATGGCACTACGGAAGGATTTATTGAGGACGCATCTGCTGGCTTGCCAGGGAAGCCATGCACAGCACAGCCCAGCAATGCACCTCTTAAGTTCAGCTGCCCAGGCAGCTCTAAAGATGGCAGCTCCCAAAGCCATACTGGCTCCAAGAGTAGCTGCAATGGTAGTACAAATGGTCACGTGACTTATATGCCAAGAGCAGCTGAGTGCTGAGATGGGAACGTTGACAGCAGCAACCTTTTTTGTGAATGGAAGGCTTGTGAAACTTGGTGGCATGCTTCTTGAACCAGACGTTGCTTCCTTCAGCGTCGTCAGCATTATGCTTTTCATTATAGCTGACCTTCGATCTCATTATTAGCCTTTAGTAACGCTGTGCGGTTTAATGGTGTTGCATGTTTTTGCATGTCCCAGTGATGTCGTGTGGATGCGGCAGCTGTATATTTACTTAGTTCAAACTCGAGCTTTGTCGTTAATGCAGGTATGGCTGTGTTTTCAGCAGTTTTAATGCTGAAAGGCATCTTGAGTCATTCGGGTTGTGCTATCCACTAGTTTCCGCACAAGGGCCTTTTAGCCGTTGTTGCATTTCATTCGCGATCGAATGTCATGTTGGTCATGTGCCCTGTCCAATTGTTTTGATAAGTCTGTTGTTTTTATATTTACTATATAAAGTGCGCCTTCACATTGTAGCTGCTTGTAAATGTATATACAGGAGTTTGCCTCGCACAAGCAAGCTTAAGCGAAAGCTGTAATCCTAAAGTTATAACAACGGACGAGCTAATGTATATAGAATGTATATAATATAACTGTATTCATATGAATTTGGTCGGCTTTGTATTACCAGAGCTTGTGACTTACCGGGCGGGGTCTGGGATTTAGTTTGCTTAGCAATGCTAATGCAATATTTATTTTGCTCACCAACTAAACCGTTTCGGTACTGGATTCAATCAAGGCTGCAGTGAATATGGTGTCGAGGCCAGCATGACAAAACCCTATTCACAAATGACGGGTTCGTTCTTGGTTTGCTTTTGATTCCTGACACTGTATGTTGTCACCAACCATGTTTACAGCATATGCAATGTGCCTAAGAAGAGATTTAGTTCTATTACTGCTCTATGTACTGCTCTATTAGTGCTTCCATTATTATTCTACCACTCTTCCCTTTCCCGAAAAAAGGATTTTAATGCCTATCTTCCTTTGTATTTATAGTATTCTCAAACTAATCTACAACAATGACTGCAGCGGTGAACTCAACTTCTACTGGTGTGGTCTTGGCCTTTTCCAGGGAACCCTCTTTCATACCTGCCTCCCGGATTAGAGCACGGGCGGGGCTAAGTCGGCCATCGAATCTGTCGTGGGTGGGACTAAATATGTCGAGTAAATGTCCTTTGCGAGGAGCAAGTCGGCGTCTGTCCGGAGGGAAGTCTACCGGATAAACGCAGCTTTGTGAGAGATCATCTGTGTACTGCACCCAGATCAACACTATTAAGCGTCTTTAAAAAGAAATGGCAGCTTTCTCTGGATGCAGACGCCGATTCCTGGTCGCCGCTCGAGCGTCGATAAAATGATCATTTCAACTCACCTAAAAGAGTTGCAGTGCTCCATTTTGTGATAATCTTAATTACGTCTTGGAACTAGCATCACCCATCAGACTTTTTAGCCGCTTGACGCTAGACGTTCGTTTTTTAGACCCTGTCTAAAACAACTAGTACCCTCGTTCGCAGAGCCTGAAGCGGTGCCCCCGACAGGCTTCCTCAGACCTGTATAAAAAGAATGTACCTCCTCAGTACCATTAAAAATACGACTTTTTTGTAAAGCTTAATTATAGTATCTACTAAAACAAACCACGACGTTCTCACCGAATCCGCGCTACACTAGCATTCTGTTTAGACCACTTCAAATTTGATAAGAGTATCTTAAGGAGAAAACTGGGCTTCGATAGCCTACGAGGTACGGTGCTCGCTCTAAAAGACTGGGGTCGTTACGAATCCTGTAGCAGGCGATTCTTTTTGCCTACTGCAAGCGGCGGTGATAGCCATTGCGGGTCTTTCGCCGCTATGCAATGAGGCTTTTAAATCAGCTAGTATTTAGTTTAAGGTGAAAACCTTGAATCTTCGCTCAGAGTGTGCATGCTCCCGGTAGCCCTTTTGGAGAAGCCGAGTAGCCGTCCGGAAAGTGCTGCTAAGGACATTGGGATTTTTTGGGGTCGAGTGGTTGTGGAAGGTTGGAAGGTTGTCGATGCTGGTTGTGGAAGCCCAGCTCTTCCTTCAGCCACACCTAGGAGGAGGGCGCTCAAGCTTACCTAGCCCCTCACTTGCCGCTGGACGTCGGTGAAACTAAAGCGTTGAAGTAAGAGCACTAAGTCTCAGGAGCAGTCTGATGCGCCAAGATACGCCAAATTTTGGTACGGAAAACTACCGCAAAAAATTCGTCCCGTAATATAATATAATAATACTAGCTGATTTAACAGCCTCTTTTTGTATAGCGACAGAAGAGCCTTTACGGCTATCACCACCGCTTGTAGTAGCGATAAAAGATCGCCCACCGCTAGATTCGAACCCACGACCTCGGGGCCGAGGTCGTGAAAAGCAAACACCTTACCTAGTGATCCTTTACGGCTCACCATCCCCACCTTAGTGGCAAGTCTGTGTGCCTCTCTATAGCTTAATGCTCAGAGGTAGTGACGAATTTTTGTAAACCTGAATGATGACTCACTCACCAAGTGTGGAAATAGCAATCGAACCGGGAACCTACGCTATTTCCTGCTCGACTTACCGTACACTATTTACGCCGGCCCCCAGTAATTTCGCATTCCCTCGGCTAGCGCGGGAGGAACAACCCTTTGATTAATCTCTTCATAAGACAATCGCGCGCTCAAGCAATAACAGGGCAAATAAATAGTACTACTAGGGAACTCTAGGTACGTCAGGGCTACAAGAGGCTAAGTGTTACAGTGACTCCTGTAGCGAGAGTTCTTTTAGCGCTCACGCTTGTGCCTCAGTGAAACTCCACTAGAACTGTTGCTGCCGGAGTCACAGTAACACTTCAACTGGCGGCAGAGAATGATTAATTCGTGCCGAAAAGAGTACCTGACTTTCTTTGTCCTATATGGGACCCCAATGCTACGGTACGAAATGTTTAACGGCGGGAAGCACTTCTTGCCTTGGCTTCTGACGCTGGAAAAGACAATTGCAAGGCGAAAGATTGCGGTTCATTAAAGCTTGCTGCGTCTGGGCGATAATGCGATCCGCAATTGGGGTAATCAACCGGGCGGCCTAAAAGGGACTACCACAAGCTGCGTAATGAATTGAATCTGCTGCTGTTCACATGTTCACATGGATGAGGAGCCCGAGCTTGAGGCCGAGACGCTTCGGCTTCGAGTAGAAGCAGCTTGAGCCGGAGCTGAGACCGGGACGGTAGATAGGCGATGAGACAGCTTCGCGACCGGTCGATCCCACCTTCAACTTCTCACAAGAAACAGACAGCCGAGCGGAACTCGTTCAGCTGTCGCAGCTATCCTGCTGCGATACTGGCGAATGAAGCGGATGTGGGGCTGCTTCCGACTTAGTAGCCGCAACAGGCCAAGCATCGTACCACCTAATTTTCGGAATCCAACAGTTTACCAAGACCTCGTACAAACCTCATATCCTTTGGAGACCACGCCTTTAGTTCGTATGCTTCCAAAGCCTGGAACTCAAAGCCTGGAACTCACTCCCGACTTGCGTTACAACATCCCCTGACTTAAACACATTTAAAATGAACTTAAAAACGCACCTATTTATGATAGCATTTAGTGGGTCCCTGTGATTCGTCCTTTATATGCTTATGCGTGCTGACAATGCATGCTGCCACTAACCACACTTGCAATGCTGACCTGTGCATGTCACCCCTAACCATGTTATTCATGTTGCTCATAAAACACGATACCACTCACCATTTGATCGCTTTTCCTTTGCAGCAAATGTAAAGCACCTAGAAATAGATTGAGTTCTATGAGGGAGCTTTATCAAGTGTATTATTATTATTATTAGCATTACTCGAAATCTGTATACACTTTTTCACTAAGTATGTGCATTAGTAATGCATCTGTATTAGTGTAAGCAAGTCTTACATTCTCCTTAAAATGATCTTTTATTACTTCGTACTAAAACTTCACCACATGTTTCTTTAAAATATCTGATATCGCAAACCCAATTTAAATTGGCCTATCCAGTTTAACTCTAGACTTACTAGTTTCCATAGCTACCAGATCCTTACTAAATATCCTAAAATCAACTTATCTAGGGCTCCGTTTTATTTTTTTTCTATGAGCTTATTATCACTAACTTTTGTAAATAACTTTACATTAGTCCTACCCCCAACATTCTCCATAGTCTTACAAAAATGTATTATTTAATAGCTTAAAGAAGCTATTAAACATCTAACTAAATTCTTACATCTAATTAAACATCTAACTCTAACATTATTAATATGTCATTAGCCTCAGGTCATGTCCCAGCACTTTTCAAAAAAGCTGTAGTCAGGCCACTTCTCAAAAAAACGACACTAGACCAAAGAGAACTTAAGCAACTACCGCTCAGTCTCTCTTTTTCCTACCAAAGACACTGGAACGGGTCGTGGCAGACCAGCTAAACTCATATATCGAAACCTCACACCTTGCTAGTAAGTTCCAGTCTGGCTTAAGAGCTGATCACTCCACAGAGTCAGCATTGCTTAGGGTATACGACGACCTACTTAGGAATGCAGACATGGGTAGAGTGTCTCTGCTTGTTTCGCTCGATCTTTCGGCAGATTTTGATACCATCGATCACCAAGTTCTTCTAGAGCGCCTCTCATCTCGCCTGGGCATCACTGGCACTGCTCTGCAGTGGTTAAGGTCCTATCTCAGTGGGAGAATCAAGAGTATTGACGTGAATGGACAAAGATCATCTGAGGTACCTCTGAAATAAGGCGTACCTCAGGGCTCCGTGCTAGGTCTGGATCTTTTCATGGTTTATACTCTCCCTCTTGCTGATGTGATTGCCAAGCACAATCTAGGCTTTCACTTCTATGCGGATGACACTCAGTTGTACCTTTGCTTTGATCCCTCCCAGCCTTCGAGCACCTCGAATTCTCTCAACTCACTTGCTGCATGCATTGATGAGATCCGCACATGGATGGCAGCATATTTTCTAAGACTAAATGACAATAAAACTAACTTACTAGTTATGGGCAAACCCAGTGTGATTCACAAATTGGAAAGGCTTACGCTCAAAATTGGCTCTGCCAGCATATCTCCAGTTGAATCAGCTCGAAATCTAGGTGTCATATTCCAAAGTGACCTCTCGTTAGACGACCATATCAGCTCCACAGTCAAATCGGCCTACTTTCAGCTTCACAACAGTGCTAAAATCCGGGCTTGTTTAGATAAGGATACCACATCTAAGTTGGTCCATGCATTCGCGACATCCCATCTCGACTTCTGCAACTCACTGCTCGCTGGCCTACCGGCATGTGCAATCAGGCGATTGCAGCTGGTGCAAAACTCCGCAGCTAGGCTGGTCTGTCGTGAACGTCTCAGTTGCCACATTACTCCATTTCTCGCCGACCTGCACTGACTACCAGTCAAGCAATGGACTGACTTCAAGGTTTTGTCGCTCACTTGTATGTCACTTAATTCTTTGGCTCCAGCCTATCTCTCAGATATACTACCCCATCAGGCCAAGTATCGTACCACCCGCTTTTCGGAATCCAACAGTCTACAAACACCCCGTATAAACCTCAAATCCTTTGGAGACTATGCATTTAGTTCGTATGCTCCCACAACCTGGAACTCCCTCCCGACCAGCGTCAGAACATCCTCTGACCTGACCACGTTTATAAAGAACTTAAAACACACCTATTTAGGACAGCATTTAGTGGGTCCCTGTGATTCGTCCTTGATGTGCTTATGCGTGCTGACACTGTGCATGCTGCCACTAACCACATCTGCATGCTGACTCTGTGCATGTCACCCTAACCATGTTATTCATTTTTGTTGGTTTTTCAAACATGATTTTACTCACCATTCAATTGCATTTCCCTTTGCAGCAAATGTAAAGCGCCCAGTAAGAGATTAAGTTCTCTGAGGGCGCTTTATCAAGTGAATTACTATTATTATTATTATTATTAAAGAAACCCTGTTCGCAGTCATTCTTAAAAGCATTCCTAAGTTTACTGTTGTACTCAAAACAAGATATTAACTAATTCTCTTGATCAAAGCTCATTACCCTATGGATTTTCTCTAGCACATAACCCTGATTAAAGTAAAACTGAATATTGATAGTAAATTATGTATTTCTCATTTGGAATTGAATCTAAAACAAATTTCTCAGATAAATCATCTTCTCTTCTGAAATTTCTTGGATATTCGGAATGTTCTTCCGCTTCTAAATGCCTTCTTCAAGGTAGTAGTGAGTAATTACGCCAGAATAAAGCAAGTGCACAGCGGCAGCAGCCGGAGGCAAAGGAGCGGCAGCAGGTGACAACGCCCGGCGACGAGGCGATAGTGGCCTCTGTCGAGGTGAAAGCGGCCCGCAAGAGCGCCCCTCCTGCGGAATGCACCCGCAAGAGCGTCTTGGCGGAGAGCACCGAGGAGCACAACCACAAAATCGATCCAGCGGATTGGAACCTTGAGAATGACACGGCCGTATTGACGAGCTGGAGATGTTCTCGCAGGATGGAGTCGACCGGAGACGAGCGCGTGGGACTGGCTATAGGGACTCGCATGGGGGCGACCGGCAGGAGTCGCCTGATTGTGGAAGCTGCGTCCGAGCTTTGCTTAAAGGTCGGCGGCCTTTATGGCCGGCTGCTCGCCAGGGGCCGTGCCGACGTGTGCCTCCTATGAGTTGCGGTCGCATTGCCGGCGCTCCGGTTAAGCCATCTTCTGCTACCCATTGAAGTGGTACTGCGACTTTGGCCGGGGCAGACCTAGTGGAGTCTCACGGAGGCACAAGCACGAGCGCGATCGATAAAAGAGACTATCTTTATACCTCCCAAAGCGTACAAATATGAAAGGTTGATGAATCGCCGCAGCCACGTCGGAAATATACCGCGCGTTAGGGGCGGGACGTTGTGCTCCGTCAATAGATTAACCATTGGCCGCAGGAGGCGTACATTAGTGACCGGACGCTACGCTGTTTCAACGGCTTAACCAATAGCCGCAAGTGAGGCATTCGTGCTAATTATAACAGCAGTAGGCACAGACAGCAAGGAGCGCAGAGTAATGATAATACAAGCTATCGCGAAAGTGTGAAGGCGAGCCATCGGCTGCCGCAATTTTTTACAATAGCCGACAGCGCTCTCCCGGAATACCAGCCATCGCTATCGTCACTAATCTCTCGTCAAAGGCACGAGAGGCTGCATAACGGGGGTCTAGCGAAAACGAAGCGCATCTCAGCTTGCCGAGGACGCCGGCTTTGGGGATTGCACGAACAGCACGATATGTGGGCGCGCAGAATACGCGAGCACCTAACTTACAAACCCCAGTTTAGTCGGTTTCTCGTGTCATTCCGCGGTTGGCCGCGGCGTCAAGGAGCGCCAGGACAAAATTGTTCTGGATTCGAGTACTGAGTGACGCGGACCACTCCCCGCCTCAGTCTACGCGTGAATCTCACGAGAGTATACCGAGCTGACTACCAAAGTGCACGGGCTTAAGCACTCGACCTGCTCTCTAGTCAAAGGGTAGGACTGGCCGAGTCGGGGTGACCCAGCTGCTGGCATCAGCGACCCCCGACTAGTGAACCTTAGTAGGGTACAGTCATGCTTTAGCCAACTAAGCTTACGGTAAATACGGTCTTTAAACCTCGCCTTTGAGTAACAACCGATCCTGACCGAAATAATCAAGGTCACCAGCCTGCGTATCTCAATAGTGTGTTCATTAATAGCGGTTTGAAATGGCTGACACCAGCTGCATCAGAAAACCATGATGGTTAGCGCTCGGGCTATTTCGGTGGACTGGGCGCTTTTCCCTTACTTTTGCTGCTACAGTCATAAAACGTATGGATTTTTCTTAATCTTTATCTAGAAATACTCTCGCTGAGAATTTTTTCGATACGACGCGAAAGTTAGCTTTAGCCTGATACCGTTTTAGCAATCAGCTACAGCTTTGAATAGGAATTATATTTAATGCATCCCTCACGCAAGTAAGATATGCAGCTGAAAAGTTCTTAGCCAAAGCTGTGAGATCATGGAAATGCTTGAGCATTTCCATGATTTTAGCATTTCCACCGATTATTAGCTCCTTCTAAATATTATTGTGACAGACGACTTTATTCCAAAAGCGACGCAGCAAGCTCTCCCTCGAGATGGCTCACAGCGAAACAGCCTCCCTAGCCACTGTGCCCTGCGTCCAATTCCCAACTGCCGCTCTTACACGCGTCTGCGTCGCAATTGCCGAAAGGTAACGCCGCTAATAGCATGCAGCCAAACTCCTCTGTGGAAAATCCAGACGGTAAACCACAAAGGAGAGCCGGCCGCCTGTACGACCATAGCACACAGCCGCCGAGCGGCCAAAGCCGATGCAACCCACCGCCGAGTATCTAACTACAACAAATATTATAGTGATTTAGGACCTTGCAAGAAATGTCATAGTCTATGTTTAGATAGTATTGTAGCACAGCGCCGGCCTGACTCAGTTTTAGAGCGCACGAGAATTGCTCAGCAGGAAACACCTCTGTCCTAGAACAAGAGGATGCAGCCATTGTAGTAAGACAGTGAGGTGATTGATATTTCCTGGAGTATCAACCCTATAGCTACAGCTAGCAATTCGAGAATAGGGCAACGCTTGCCCAAGGTCGCTGTCGCCGCCAGCCATCCTAGATTTTCTGAATGGTTTCCATGAGAACAAAAGAAGTGGGTGAAGAGCATCTGCGTTCTCGAACTGTGAGCAAGGGGACGCCGAGGTCGCTGAGGTGATTGATATTGGCTGGGCTGTCAACCCCATCGTCCCGGCTAGTTATATAAAGGTAGAGCGACGCTCGCTAGGGGCCTATTCTTCATCTTCGGCTTAGTCTCGACGCCGTCGCAGGTAGTTGCCGGATTCGTTTCTCTGAAAGCGAGGGAGGAGGGCGGGCTGTTCGCCGGCGATTGAGGGACAGGACGAGACAGCGCCTGGAGGATTCGGTGGACGCCACCGAATACGGTCGTATAGCGCCCGTGCTCGCATTTTTGTATTTCTTCCGTGTTTCGTGTGTGTGCGCGTGCACGTGGTCTCGCCAAGAGTGCTTGGCGTAGAGCATGAGGTATTCCTGCCGTAAGGTGGAAGCGGAGCCCTAGTTCTCCGGTCAGGGTCTAGGCTCCGGTTCGGGCTCTCTGTCCTATTTGGGTCGTTCCTCACAATAGACGTAGGTAGCCTAAGAGCGGGGACGTATTCCCTCCGCAAGAGTGCTTGTGCTGTTGAGAGCGTGTGAGGAGTGTGGAGATAAAACTGAGCTAGACGCGCAGCAACTTTGTGCGCTTGCGAATAAAGCTCAGTAAAGTCCCCAATTTGTGTGTCTCGCTTCCCGATTCACGCCGCGGACTCACGACCCCCTTTAGTAATGGTAAGTAGGTCAGCGCCAGAAACGCTCGTTTCGTGGCGGCCTGCTTATTGCGCGTAGACGCGCGCACCGAGCGGCAATGGGCGCTAGGTTACGTCGCTAGGTATGATAAATGTTTTTTCCCCGAAACGACATCAGCTAATTTTTGTCCATCCTCTGTTTCACCGTCGGCTGTCCAAAAATTACCCGACATCGCATCGTGAAAAAACTTTCATCACTAAGATAGCGTCATTTGGGTTACTTTGTTTAATAAACTTACAGTTCTTCTAATAATTAATTTATTTTAGCAGAAATATTTTTACCTTATATAGCAAATGTCTTCTCAATTAAGACAAAGAAATTCTTTTGCATTTGAAACTAGAAGTTTAATGAATATCGACTTTGATTCAACAAGTAGAAAATATGTTAGAAAACAGGGAAGACTTAATAAAGTTGGTTTTACAGAGCCAATTGTTACTGGTGGTGGAAATACTTTAACTTTTACTTATAAAACAAAAAGAAGATATGCAGACTTGGAATCACTTCAAGAATTTCTTAGATATCAAACTAATAAGTTACTTAATAGAGTTAGAAGTTCATGGCCATTTATTAGAGTTCACTTTAAAGTATCATGTGATATAAAAATGCTTGATTATGGAGAAAGAGAAAGAAAAGGAGCACAATCAAAATCAATGTTAACAATGGATAGTGAGTCAGCAAATACAATTTATGAAAAAATAATGCTTTTGCTAGGAACAAACTCAGAAATGTTAATCGAACATAACGTTGACTCTGGATGGTTGTTTCTTGGATATCATTCATTTTCAGTTGTTGTTTCTAAATATATACATACAGGTGGTGGAACATATACTGAAGCTTCTGAATATCTTGCTAAGAAAGAAGTGTATAATTAACTTAAAAAATGTTGGTGATGAGTTTTGGGCTTTATGGTGTGTTTTAAGAGCTTTAAATCCTGTAGAAAGAAATAAATGGAAGATAAGTGACTTAAAAGAAAGAGTATCTATTAAATATTCTCACTTGATTAACGAAATTGAATGGCCTTTAATGGTTAAAGATGTTGATGAATTAGAGAAAGCAATGAATGTTAGTATACATGTTTATTCATGTGGATATAAAGAGTTTAGAGTTTCTCCCTTAAGAGTTGTTAAAAAGTCAGATGAGAAAGATGGAAGACATGTAAATCTATTATTACTTAAAAAAGATGAAAAAGAACATTATATGTTGATTAGTTATTTCAACTCATTATGTAGACCTGTAAACTCAGGAGGAAAACAGTATTATTGTCATAGATACTTAAATAGATTCTTTGATAAAAAACAAGTAAATTAACATTTAGAATTATGTGAAAGTATAAACTCTGGAGCAACAGTTTATGTAATGCCAAATGAAGAGTAAGTTTATTAAGTTTGATTCTTTCAAACACCTTAATACATGTCTACATGTTAGTTATGCAGACTTTGAATGTATAATTGAAAAAGGAAAAATGGACCAATTTATACACCATGTTCAGCTGCTTTTGTTATTATTGATTGGAAAGGAGAAGTTGTTGATAAGTTTACGAAAGTTGGATCTGATTGTATATTTAAGTTTTTACAAAGATTATTTGACGTATCAGATTTCTTGAAAAGTAAATTGATTGAACATAATTCAGAAAGTAAAATGGATGACTTGACTGAAAGGGAAAGTGAAGAACATGAAGAAGCTATTTTCTGCTGGATGTGTAAAGAACCATTTAATAAGTTCACGATCATTGTCATCTAACAAATAAATATAGAGGCCCTGCTCATCATATTTGTAACTTAAAAGCTGGAATGGATTTCAAAAAATTGAAACTCTCAGTTATATTTAATAATAATAATAATAATATTGCACTTGATAAAGCGCCCTCAGAGAACTTAATCTCTTTCTAGGCGCTTTACATTTGCTGCAAAGTGATACGCAATAGAATAGTAAGTAAAATCATGCTTGAAAAACAAACAAAATGAATAACATGGTTAGGGGTTACATGCACTGGGTCAGCATGCAAATGTGGTTAGTGGCAGCATGAACAGTGTCAGCACGCATAAGCACATCGAGGACGAATCACAAGGACCCACTAAATGCTGTCCTAAATAGGTATGTTTTTAAGTTTCTTTTAAATGTGGTCAGGTCAGGGGATGTTCTGATGCAGGTCGGGAGGGAGTTCCAGGTTGTGGGAGCATACGAGCTAAATGCACGTATTTCATAACTTTAGAGGACATGATTCCCACATAATTGTTAAAGCACTTGAAAATTTTAGTGTTGAACAGAAGTTGAGCAGAACCAATAGCAAACAATCTTAAGAAGTATATGATGTTAAGAGTTAAGGATATAGTTTTTAAGGATAGTGCTCAATTTATGCTTGGTTCATTAGACTTCATAGCATCAACAATGGGTAAAACGATTGTTTCCCAATTTCTAATACAGCTTTATGTGAACAATATCCAAATAAAAACCTTAATATGTTGGCAACAAAAGGAGAGTGTCCTTATGAGTTCATGGATTCGTTTGAGAAGTTTTTCGTTTCATCTCTTCCAAATAAGGATGATTTTTACTCAACTGTTTACATGACTGGAATATCTGATGAAAGTTATAAAAAAGAAAAGGATGTTTGGAAAGAGTTTGATTGTAAAAATATGTCAGAATACCATAATTTGTATCTTTTAATGGGTGTTATTACTTGCAGATTGTTTCGAAAGTTATAGAAAAGGTTTGATATCAAAACTAAAACTAGATCCTGCAAACTTTGTAACAACACCAAACTTCTCATGGAGTGCAGTATTCTGGTTTTCACGAGTAAAGATTGAGTTGTTGGCTGATAGAGACAATTATGACATGTTTGAAAAATCTATTCGTGGAGGAATATGTCAGGTTAATAGTAGCCTTGTTACAGCAAATAATCCACCAGTTCCTGATTATAATAAGGATAAACCAACAACATGGATAAATTATCAAGATGCAACAAGTCTTTATCCAACAGCAATGATGGAACTTCTTCCACAAGGAAATATTGAAGAAATTTCAAATGAGGGGTGGAATATTGATAGCATTCTTAGAATAGAAGATGAATCAGACATTGGTTACTTCTTTGTTGTTGATATTGAATACGATCCAAAAACTAAAGAGTATTACCATGATTTACACAATGAATAACCATTATGTGCTTGTAGTAGAGTTGTTGATTGTAATGAATATTCTAACTTTCAAAATAAGTTCAAAACAGGAGCAAGCAATGTTCCAAAGTTAGTGTGTGACTATCAACCAAAGAAGGATTATCTTCTTCATTATAGATATTTAAAAATTTCTTTGACGCATGGAATGGTGGATGATGTAAGGAAAGTTTTTAAGATTAAACAATCTAGATGGCTTAAACCATATATTGAAATGTGCACTGAAATGAAAGCATTAAATTCAAGTAAACAGTTTTTAAGAAATCTTTGGAAACTTATAATGAATTCATTTTATGGTAAAACTTGTGAAGATGTTGAAAAAAGAGTTAAAACTTATTTAGTTAGTACTGTTGATGAAATAAGAAAAAAGAAATTCAAAAAAGAATTAGAGATCCAAAAATGGTTAACTTTAGAGATTTTGGAAAATCATTGACAATATTTCAAATGAATCAATCGAAAACAAGATTGAATAAACCAATATTTATCGGTAGTGCAATACTAGATTTATTAAAGTTACGTATGTAAAAGTTTTATTATGATGTTATAAAACCGAAATATGGAAATAAGGTTAGTTTAATCTATACTGACACTGATTCTTTAATTATGAATGTTGAAACACATAATTTTTACGATGATATGAAAGCAATGCCTGATTACTTCAATGCTGATACAATTGGTAAATTTAAGGATGAAACAGAAAGGATAGTAATTTCAGAAGTATGTGCTTTAAGACCAAAACTATACTCTGTAAGTATTGTCGATGCTGAAAGAAAAGCTGCCGAAAAAGGAGTAAAAAAAGCAGTTTTAACTAAAACAATGGGTCATGACACATTTGTTAGTTGTTTAACTGATAGCACAGAAGTTTTCAAAGGTAAAACAAATAAAAAGTTTAGGGAAAAAAATTAGGAAGTTTCAAAAAATATTTCTCAAGATAAACATGAGCTATTTACTAATGAGTTAGAAACAGTTGCACTTTCAGCATTTGATTAAAAAAGATACTGGTTAGATTGTGGATAATCTAGTTATGCATACGGTCATTATAGGATTGCTAAAGCTTTAAGTGAAGGTACTAATCCAGGTCATTGTAAAAAATGTAATATTGATATAGATGTCAAAATATGAATTAGTAAAAACAATTGCTTTATTATAGAAATGGAAAAAGAAAACCCAGAGTTTTCAAAGTTGAAGAAGAGGAGTCACTACCAGATACACAATCAGGTCACGAATCAGAATCTGAATCTGAGTCTGAACCAGAATCTGAATCTGAATCGGCTGAAGACTTTACTTATTATGGTAACGATGATATACCACCATTTCGAGTTGATTATGTAAATGAAGAAACTGAATTATAAAAAAATATCTGTACTTATATAGAAATGGATGTCTCAAGAATTCTAAGCTGTGAACAATCTAGAGAAATGGCAGTAAAGGTCTGCCTTCAAAAATTTAAAGGTAATGATCAACGCATAGTTAGACACTCACTTGATAAACTTATTCCAGATTTAGATAGTTCATTTGTTAGTGTTCTTATAGAAATGTGTGAAGCTTCTGATGAACTAATGGAGTGTAGAGGTAAGATAAATGAAATGCTTGAAGAAACAGCTAAAAAATCAAAAACCCCAAAAACAAAACAAAGAGTACAAATTAATTAATTGAATTAAATAGATTTTTAACTTTATATAGGAAAAATGAATGAAAACGAAATTAAAAGAATTTCATTGTGTCCTAATTCTAAAAGTGTTTTTCTAAGTTTATTTGGTATACATTGTGATAATTATTACAAATTTTATAAAATTATAAAAGAAATGGATAGACCAATTATTGATTGTCTTTTAGCGGTTTGTGATGCTAATGACAATATAAGTGAGCAAAAAATAAAATTGATCTATCGCACAGAAAAAAATTGAACATAAACTTAAAGAAGGTGTGGTAAAAGAAATACTTGAAGAAGCAACAAAAAAGTAGTACAAAATTAACTCAATTAAACAAAATTTTAACTTTATATAGAAAATGGATCAACAAATTTCAAGAATTCTTTGTTGTGATTATGTTGTAAGAATTGCGAAAAATGTTTGCCGTTTTGATGATGATAATAGTTATGTTGCTGTAGATCTTTATAAGCGTATTTTTGCATTAGATGATGATTCAAAAGTTTCTATTCTTTTACAGGTTTGTGATGAATATGATAGAATGAAAGAGGAAGAAAATATACTGAGGCATTTGATAAATTTCATCATATGCTTGATGAGGTAAAGACAGAAGCTAAAAATAAATTGTATTAAATAAATTTTATAATCATATATAGAAAAATTGAAAATGGAAAATGAAATTAAAAGAATTTGTGGGTGTTCTGATTCTAAAGTTATTGTTCAATCTTAATTTGGTATACATAGTGATGGTCATTACAAATTTTGTAAAGCTACAAAAGAATTAAATAGACCAACTATTGATAGTCTTTTAGTGGCCTGTGACGCTAATGAAAATATAAGGGAGCACAAAAAGAATTAAAGAATGCTACAAAAAACTTGTACCTAAACTTATTGTGATTGAACCTTCAATGTAAGTGAGCAAAAAAGAAAATCATCTTTCTAATACTATTAAATATGTGTGCATGGAATTTCTTATTTTTTATATAGGAAAATGCAGGCAACTTCTGATGTTACTGATCCCAATCTTGCCACTAGTGCCACTCTTCTGAAATCTTACGTTGGTTATCTTGCTAGATCAAGAATGACCGCATACGATCAACAAACACTTGATTCAGATATTTCAGTTATGACTGATAATTCAGTTAAGAAATTCTATCTTGATGAATGTGATATCGAAGCTCAAAAAATTATAACTGCTGGATTATCTGAGGTAACAGCTAATCTTGAAACAACTGTTAGGTCTAAAGTTGACACACTTCTTGATGATCCATCTGAAATCTCTGGATATACAGCGTGGATTGCATCACAACTTCCTACCCTCTCAACAGTATTTATGTATCTCAACAGTATGTATCTCAGGAGTATCAGGAGTTAAACCAGATATCTCTGGAATTGTTAAAGATGAGTGTTACGCAATTCTTCCTGATATAACTGATGGTGTTAGTGCAGGACAAAAGGCAACTGCAGCAGCGATAGAAGCACAATCTGCCGCATAATTAATTTAATTAAAACAAAATAAGCGGTATTATAGAATGTTTTTATTTTTTAGAATTATGGCTTCAGTTGAAACAAGAAGTAAGGATAGCCTCAATGAAGTTCAAGGACAGCAGCATTCAAACTTTAAGATTTGTTCTTATCCAATGGGAAGAATTGAAGACATTAGATCAACATTACTAAACGCTGTAAAACTAGTTATTGAATACAAGGCATTAGGAATCAATCACTCTGAACCAGAGATTGCAAATATATCTAGTAAAGTTAGAGACGGTTCAATCTTTAAAGAGTTTCTCAAAGACTTAAAAGTAGAAAAAATAAATAGAATTAAGTCAGAAGCTTACTCTAAAAATAGAACTAACAAAACAAATAAAGAGAGAAGTAGATCAAGGAAAGGACTTTGAACTTCCAAAAGAGTTGATTAAAGAAACTACGGATTGGAGGATTTAGATATTTACTAATCTAGCTTTCTTAACTAAACCAATCTCAATAATATCTAAAGCGCTTGGTGTTCTATATCCTCCATAATTTATAACAGGACAACGAACATCAAATGATATTATTTTTTTATCACTTTCCTCAAAGATAGCAAAGTTTGTTAAAGAATTCCTTAACAACAGCATGTAATCACCTTCCACACTGAATACGGTGTATTAAGTAAATTAGAATGAAGAAAGTTAGGAGAGTAGAATTTATGATACTAGTTAGTAACTATATTATCATATTCTGCAGACAACTTGTCTTTAGTTATTGACATTGTTGATGTAATAGTTCTATAGCTTACTCTAGTAATATTATCATCCTTTAGTAGAAATGCATTATTTTCAGCTGTTCTTCCATAGACATTATAATAAGTGTCCTCATTAATAATATTAGTTCTATCACTATTTATTCTATTAATGTCTCTTATGTTTAATGTTATCTTTGAGTAGATTGGTTTTTTAAGTTAATGTCAGATAGCTTTGCTAAAGTAATATCAGTGGTGTTGTTAGATAAATTAGTAGCACTTTCAACACCTATTGCACCATCTACTATGAATGACTCATGGTTAAAAGATCTATTTATTCTTAGAAATGCTGAATAAGCTCGTTCTTTTGTGTATGAACAGTCGGTAGAGTTATTAGCAATTCATCTATCTACTTTTAGAGTTCCATCTATTACTTGTCCTCCTTCTGTTCCAACTTTTGTATCAAGATACTGTTTTGCAGATAAATCATTTCCATTAACTGGATAAGCCACATTTACATAGTTTTTTGACTTAGCAGATAAATCTCCTCGTACAATGTCATCAGAGTCTTTTCGAATATAATTATTATCGGCAAAGGTTTTACTTACAGCTTCTAATTCACTATTAGTAGAACCATTATTTGTTATTCTATTTTTTTCACGATTTAGAGTTCCATTCATTTCTAATAATCTTCTACTAAGCATTTTTATGTTATCGCTATTTAAACAGTAATATTTAATTCTTTATCAAATAAATTTGAACCTGATATAAAAGTTGATGACTGAACAACTTTTTTATTGGCATCAAGCACATATCCACCGTATGGTTGATCTTGCAATGGTGTTAGTGTCGCTGGAAGTGGTAATACTATCCCTATTCTTCCTGCTGTAAATACATACAATGTTGCAACAACAAACAACCCTCTTGGAATAGTAGTATCAGTTTAAGTAGAAATCCATCTGACAATAAGTGTTTTTCCATATCATTCTGTAGTTAAAGACCCATCAAGTGTTGCTCTAAAACTTAATACAGCAATATTTCCATCAGATATTCTATTTAGATAGTTAAAGTTTACACCATCATTTGGATTAACAGGGTCGTTTTCTAAAAAGATGGAATTACCATTCATGTCTAAATTTCCATTGAGAATTCCTCCTGTTAGTTTAAGAAAATTAGTATCCATATAAAATTTATTTAGAAGATCATTATCAAAAATAGGAGGTCCACCAACAGTTACATTTCCATTTACAGTTAGTGACCCATTAATAATTCCACCAGTCTTTAGAAGTTTACTGTCTGCATAATCTTTAGTTGCAGCATCACTAGAATTTACAGGATTTGCTAATTCTATTATCTTATAATTTTTCATATCAATATCTCCATCAGCTGTAGTTCCTCTTGATACTTTAGTAACGAAATTAGCATCTATATACTTGCTATTTACTGCATCTCCACTATCAACAGGATTACCTAAATCCTTTATTAAATTACCATTCATACTTAAACTACCGGTAAGTATATCACCGCTCTTTTTAATGCAATTAGTTATACCAATTCCTCCTCTTATAGGTCTGAACATTTCTATACAATAGTAAAAAGAAAATCAATAAGTTATTCCACTTGCAACAGTAAACTTATCAATAGCATGAGTACATGTTCCATCAATATTAATTATTAAAACTAGAGTACCACTAAGTCCAAATGTAGATTCACTAGTTAATTCTACATATGCATTTGTTTTATTAGTTGCGTACATAATTCCACTTATCATTGCAAAGTTAGGTAATGCTCCTGGAAAGAATGTTTTAAGATTAGTTGAGTATGCAATAACTTCTCCAGTTCCTTGTGAGATAATTGGCATGTCACCAGGTGTAAGTTGCTGCGTTTGAAGTTTATTTCCTGTACTACCATTTGCACTAATACTCAAACCTAACATATTAAGATAAAATACAGTGGGATAAGTACTAGAACTTATTCCTAAATATCTAAATGATATTTGTTTAGTACTATCCACATACTGTTTTGTTATAACATCAGAGTCTTTTAAGTTAGCAATATTCTTTCCTCCCATATTCATACTCGCTGTTGCTTTACCTTGGAACACTTGTGCCATATTCTTTAATAGTCCATAATTTATAACTTTATAATGTCTTAAATCACTGTATACAGTCCCGTCAGCAGATTACCTGATATACCAACAACATTCTTACAATTCAACTTTGATGTCATCTTTGCATCAGTCTTTGAAAGAAATCCTGATACACTTGAAACAGTTGCTAAATCACCTATAACATTTGATGCGGTACTTCCTCCAAAGCTTAAACTAAAACCATAATCCAATCTTATTGCATCACAATCATTAACAGGAAAACCTAAATTAGTTACTCTATTTCCATTTGCGTTAAGATTACTGTAAATAGATCCATTAATCTTTCTAACTTTTTCCATTCACTTATAACACATGAAGAATAAAAAAGGCAAAGGAGTTGATAATATAAAAGAAGGGGTTGATACAACTAAAGAAGTAGTGTCTGGTGTTAAAACTGCAACGGAAGTGGGTTCAAAAGCAGTTATAAAGTTAGTACCTAAAGTTGCTATAAAACTGTCTTTACAAGCTTCAAACAAGATAGCAAAGATTGTTCCAAAAGTGTAACAATCGTTTGAAGTAATTGGAACAGCTACCAAAGTTCTAGAAGGTTTTCTATCAAGAGTAACAGGAATAGTAGATCTTGGTTTGTTTATAAAAGAAATTGTTGATGATGTTGCTTCTGGTAAATACGGTCAAGTGTTCTGGAAAGCAATGTCAGATAAAAAAGAAGGGCTATCAAAAATGGTTGCAAGTTTAGAAGTAGGTTTTTATATAAATGAGATACTATTAGAAGCAAAGAAAGCAAAGAGTGATTGGTATCTTTACCCTAGTAAGTTTTTATCGGATACATTTGGAGAAGAAGTTTCATGGGATGCAACACAACTTGATTCAATCGCTTGGAAGAAGAACTTTCTTGAAATGAAAGGAGGTTTTCTACATGCAATTCCAGCTATCATTGCTAGTATGGCAAGTGTAATAAGAACAGTTGGTTTAGCAGTTTCAATCACGGTAGCTGTTGCTGGATTGATAAAAAAGATAGTGGATGAAACAATGTATACTGCTAGAGCACCTAAAATGAATACTCACGAAGAGAGAATGAGTGCTTTATCACTTCAAAGTGAAAGATTAAATAATTCTATTGTAGACTTGAAAAACATAATAGAACTACTTGATAAGGGTGTTGATATAGATCTAAGTGACAAAGTACAGAATTCGGAAGTTAAAAACAGATTGATTTACCTTAATAAAATAAGAGAACTTGTAGAAAAAGGAGGTGTTAGCTATAGTGAAGATTTAAAACGAGAAATAAAAAAGTAGAAGCTTCAACAGTTGGCGGAACTAAAACGTGTGATTATAAGGCTGAAAGTGCAATGCTTCTTGCAAATTTATTTGTTCAAGGTAAAAGTCAACAGGAAATGTATAACGAAATGATTAAGTTAAGAGATAACCTCAAACGAAGATGTAAGAACTAATAGTCAGTTTAACGAACAATTTTATTATCTTCTGTTAAACTATATTAGAAGTTTAATTTTGCAATATCAATACTTAGACGTATTACTGTAATATCATGAGCATAAGCAGATTCTTCTTCCTCAAAATAACCTAGGTGTCTTTTATCTCCATCTATTTGTATATAGGCTGTGTATTTGTTTGCTCTTTCAAGAAAACTGACACCTATAAAATCAAATGATTGACATTTTAGTTTTGGTTTATTTCTTTGATTTTCTGAATGAGTTTCTTCACGTAAGTTATCGAAACGATTATTTAACTTATTATTATCAATGTGATCTATCACATGTACAGGGAATCTACCAGTCTTGGTTAACCAAACTAACCTGTGAGTGTAGTATGATTTTCCATCAATTCTTATTTGTCTGTATCCAGAAGAATTTATTGAACCTGCTTCCGAGCCACGTGTTACTTTCTGTCTTCTAATCTTATGAGTAAATTTTCCAGTAAAAGTGTTGAGATCAAATAATTCAAGAACCCTATCTCTTTAAGTAGTAATTTTATCTTGATCCATTTTAGTATACAATATTCTTTATTGTTTAATATAATATTTTACACTTAAAATAATTTAATGTATATAGAATGTATCAAGAAGTCAAACTTGATTTATCTGATCATCAAATTAATCTAATTCATAAATCAAAAGAACCAATCTCTATAAGATTAAATAATAGTAATCTGAATGGCGCTAAATCTATCCTTGTAACAGATACTCAACGTAGAAGTCTTCATTCTATGGCTCCAGCCTATCTTTCAGATATACTACCCCATCAGGCAAAGCATCGTACCACTCGCTTTTCGGAATCCAACAGTCTAGAAATACCTCGTACAAACCTTAAATCCTTTGGAGACCGTGCATTTAGCTCGTATGCTCCCACAGCCTGGAACTCCCTCCCGACCTGCATCAGAACATCCCCTGACCTGACCACATTTAAAAGAAACTTAAAAACATACCTATTTAGGACAGCATTTAGTGGGTCCTTGTGATTCGTCCTCGATGTGCTTATGCGTGCTGACACTGTTCATGCTGCCACTAACCACATTTGCATGCTGACCCAGTGCATGTAACCCCTAACCATGTTATTCATTTTGTTTGTTTTTCAAGCATGATTTTACTTACTATTCTATTGCGTATAACTTTGCAGCAAATGTAAAGCGCCTAGAGAGAGATTAGGTTTTCTGAGGGCGCTTTATCAAGTGCAATATTATTATTATTATTAAGGATAGAAAAGTATAAAAAAGGAGTAGGAATGCAATTGAATCTTAGTCTTAAAAAGTTAAAGGCAAATAGAAGACATGGTTCAGGTATTGTGGATTTAATAAATAAGATATCTGGTGGAAGGGAATTTCACTTAAAATTAACAGCAGGAGTAAAATCAGAATTTGTTCCAAATGGAAATTTTAATAATACTAATAGATATAGCTATGCCGGACCAGGAACAAATTTTACTAAAAGAATGGAGGAAGGGTACCAGGGAGTCAATGATCTTGATAATCGTGCACTTATCCATGATCATACATACAGAGACAGGTGGAATGTCAGAACAAAAAAGAACAGAAATACGAAATTTATCCGACCTTGTACTGGCAGAAAGTGGTACTCGTATTGCACTTGACCCTAAACAACCTGCTTATGTTCGCGAAGATGCTAAAACAGTGGCAGCTGTCATGGCAGCAAAAGCAAAGTTAGGTTTGGGTATTGGTGGAACGTTAAACGATTCATTTGCAACTGATTTCTTAAAAGACAAAGTATCAAATCCTTCAAGTTTGAATAAGATAAAAAATTATGCCCGTAGTATTGTTGATAGAATGTTAGATATCAGTAGAAAAAAATATAAAAAAATTAACTAATCTAACGAATTTTTATTTTTGTTTTTATTGATTACCTAAAAATCAGAAGGATTGAATTCACTTCGTTTGCCCGAATTATAAACTTTACCTTGATCAACCTTTAATCTAATATTAGGTCTTTCTTCAGAGTTGTAACTATCTTTAGTTATGTAACTACCGTCAAGAATGCCTGTAATAGAAAAGTCAGTTCCAAGTTTCTGGACTACATCAGCAATAGTGTTGAACTTCAGTTGTTTATTTTTTTGATCGAAGAATATGCTTGGTTTGATACCAAAATCAATTCTTATTCTTAGTTAGATCTTTGAGACAAATCATAACTATTGAATTCAAGTTTTTTACTTGACCTTTCTACAATATTTTCAAGTGAAGGTATCATCTCTTCAGTAATGTATACCCACATGTTAAAATAAGGTTTAGAATCTTTTGAAACCTTCTCTTCAATGTGAACTCGAGCTGGTTTTCCTTTTGGAATAATGACAGAAGCATTTTCAAGAACTACACATTTCTTATTTTGGATTTCCATTTCTATAAAAGGGAAAACAATTGTTTAAATTAAATTAATGATCTCATTGTTGTTCCAAAATCAGTTAATTCCATTAGTTTTAAGAATATTAAACACCTTCTTCCACAGTCTTTTTGGTTGAAATTTTGTAGTTGAAACGTCTGAAAAGAGGGTACATCACCAAAGTAACTTATTACCTCAGTCAATGGTGGAGCTCCAAAAGAATCAAAGTAAAAACACTTGTTGCCTTCTTTTTTAAGTGCTACCCAATGGTATATTGGGAGATCTGATTCTCCTGTGTTACAAATAAGACATTCATTATCTAATGGTTTTGTTAGTTCATCTCTTGCAAAGACACCTCTACAGTTTTTTATATATAATTCCTTTATATAATTATTTATTTATATATCCGTTAACGCTGATGATTTTCCTTTTTTTAGTTTGTTTATCGTGCTCTTAATCTCTTTAATTATTTGTTGTTCATTTGCTCCTCTTCCAATCCTTCTTCCTTGAGATAAATTTCCTTCACCAACACTTCTTCCAATCCTTCTTCCTTGAGATAAAGTTCCTTCACCAACAGCAACTGGAGTACTTCTTAGTCTAACAAATTTTGATTTCTTTTTACTACAGATTGTACAAATTCCTTTTACCATTCCTCTTAATCCTTTTGCGCTATCTACTTCGACATACTCTTCATGGATTGTATCAGTTGGTCTCTCACACTTCATGCAATAAATCTCCATATATAAATATACAAAATTTAATATAGAATGTCTTTAAAAGTTAAACCTTTGATTTCGGACAGGATATTGTTACTGGGCACCAAGATCCATTACCTAAAGTACCAATTAGAGCGTTAGTTTTAGGACCAAGTGGAAGTGGTAAATCCCAGTTAATATTAAATTGAATATTTTTAGGAAGATTAGAATATGATGCTTGTACTATTATTGCAACAAGTTTAGACCAACCCCTGTATCGTGGATTTATAAAAATGACAAAAGATAATCATTCTTACGTTTGGATTAATGGAATAGATGAAATGCCGGATGTTGATTCATATAAGAATGGTAGAAATTTTTTTGTATTAGATGATCTTATGTCAGCAGATCAAACTAAGATATTAGATTATTTTACTAGAGGAAGACATAAAAGAATGAATGTATTCTATCTTGCTCAAGAATTTACAAGAATACCTAAACGAGAGATTAGGAATAATATAAATTTCATTATAATAATCAAGCAAAACAATAATGATATTGAATATATTCGTGAGTCATATGTTGGTGATATAGATAGAAAGCAGTTTAAAGATTGGGTCGATTCAAGTACAACGAAAAGATTTAGATATTGTGTTATAGACTTAACCAAAACTGAGGATGAATGAAAGTTTCGGTCTGTTGATGAAGAAGGAAAGCAACTAATAACTATTTTCAATACTTAATAGGAGAGGAATGATAAATGGAAAGTTGTATCGAAGGAAAAACAGACCATATGAAGGAAGTGTTCAAGAATCACTTGATTTAGAAAACTTACTTGATAATTTAGAAAAAATACGTAAGGCAAGTATACTTAACAACAATGAAGAGATGGCAAGAATTGAAGCTGAAATAGCTGCAAGAGATCAAGTAGAACATAAACTAAATGAACGTGCGTTAGATAATTCAAAAATGATTTAGGAAAGGTTGATGTTGAAACCTTAAAGTAATAAGACCTAAACTTGCAATTCAAAGGGAAAGTATTAAGCTAATTGAAAAGGCAATAGAAGCTAAAGTACCTCAAGATGATTCTATAGTTTTAAAAAAAGCAATTATTGATGTTGCGTCTGGAAAACCTAAAAGAGCAATTACTAGAGTAAATCAAGCAAAGACTCATGCAGCTAATCCAGAAATAAGAGAAATTCTTGATGGTGTTCAAAAAACAGTAGCAGAAAGTCTTAACATTAATCCATCTACTGGTACACCCTAAGAGGAAAAAAGCAAATATAAAAGAAGATGAACCTAGTTTACCACCAATTGGTACTAGTACTCCAAAGAGGAAAGTAAAAACTAGTTTACCTGTTGCAAGTTTTACAGAACCTTATAAAAATGTTACAGAAGCTAGTTTACCTGAAGTTAGCTCACCTTCATTTACAACTTCTATAGAAGCTACTTTACCTACAATTATTGAACACCCGTTGGTTATTAGGGAAAATTGATTGAACTTTGTAAAGTAAAAGGTGGAGGAGGAGTGAGGATTGTAAGGAAAGAATATATAGAAGGAATTACAGAAAATAATATTGAAGAGAGAGTTAACAATGTCTATGAAACCTTAGAGAACCAAAAAAATAGGAATGTAAAACAACAAAAAATTCTTGGTTATATCAAAGAATTAAAAGGACTAAAAGTTAAATCTGGAGAAGGATTGGAAATGGTTCCAGTGTTTGTTAATAATGATAAAAAGTATTTCATAAAATTGATTTATGGTTGAGAGAGCTTGCTGCTGGAATTAAAGGAGTGGGGAATTCAATCAGTGCTGCTGTAGATTATTTAGCCAGATCTAGAAAAGCATCAAAATCTTACGTTGCAAAAATAAATAATCTTTTATTTAATATATAAAAATGACTGATCTTTTGACCACAGCAAAAGATATACTTAAAAATTTTGAAATTATTAGAAAAACTTATCAAGCAAGTAAAGAAGGGTATGTATTTAATATTATTGGAAATTCTAATCCACTTAATTTACATATTAATACTCCTATTTTATTGAGGAACAAAAACTTAAAAGTTTGTTTTAAGAAGTTTGTTGGAATTAACTCTATAAAAATATTACTAATTCTAATAAAACTTTTTTTTATAGAAATGCAGGTGGATCAGAACAAACTGTAACAATAGAACCAGGAATTTATGCTGTGGATAGTGATAACTTAAATACTGGTATTGTTGATATGATTAATAGTTATATTACTCAAACAGGATCCACAACCGATAAGTTTATAGTTGGTGTTGATACTGGTACTGCACACTCATGGATTAGTATGCCTGTCGGTTGGAGTTTTATTGCAAGTAAGTCTTCTATTTCTAAAGTACTTGGTTTTACTAAACCCGCTTACACAACTGATAGTAAGTTTTTAGAATCGTATCCCACTATTACACCCACTATTTTTACCTCTAGCAAAAAGTTTTATTCAGAGGAACAGGTAAGTATTGCAGATGTAAAACTCGTTCTTGTGAATTGTAATTTAGGTGCACCAGGAACAAGTTTTATAAATGGAAATGAAACTCAAGCTTTAAGAAGTTTTGGATTTGACTTTTATCCGTGGGATACAATGGTATACGAGCCAAATACACCTGAATACCATAATGTTTATACTGAAATTATTAGTGATATATCTATTAAAGTTACTGATCAAAACTTAAAAGTGTTAGATTTTGGTGGTGAACAAATTGCTGTTGTTATAGAAATTATTGAAATCTAATATAAGGAGTGACTATAAGGTTAACTGGAACATCTTCAGACTATAAAATATTGAGTCCTCCAATTGTGTTAAGAGAAAAATCAGGATATAATAAAGTTGGTTTGAGAAGATTAGAATTTACTTATGTAAATAGAGAGTCGGCAGCTAGACTTGTCTGCCGTGAGCGTCGCAGTTGCCACATTACTCCACTTCTCGCCGACCTGCACTGGCTACCAGTCAAGCAACGGATTGACTTCAAGGTTTTGTCGCTCACTTTTAGGTCCCTTCATTCTATGGCTCCAGCATATCTGTCAGATATACTACCCCATCAGGCCAAGCATCGTACCACCTGCTTTTCGGAATCCAACAGTCTAGAAATACCTCGTACAAACCTTAAATCCTTTGGAGACCGTGCATTTAGTTCGTATGCTCCCAAAGCCTGGAACTCCCTCCCGACCTGCGTCAGAACATCCCCTGAACTGACCACATTTAAAAGGAACCTAAAAACACACCTATTTAGGACAGCATTTAGTGGGTCCCTGTGATTCGTCCTTGATGTGCTTATGCGTGCTGACACTGTGCATGCTGCCACTAACCACATTTGCATGCTGACCCTGTGCATGTCACCCTTAACCATATTATTCATTTCGTTTGTTTTTCAAGCATGATTTTACTTACCATTCAATTGCATTTCACTTTACAGCAAATGTAAAGCGCCTAGACAGAGATTAAGTTCTCTGAGGGAGCTTTATCAAGTGAATTATTATTATCATTATTATTAGAGTAATATCAAATATTGTTAAAGGTGTAAACGACAGACTTTGGTTTAGGTTTTCTATTGGAGATGTTGGTGATGCTACTTATATTGAAATTAATTTTGGAACAGAAATAAATGGGGTTACAAATCCTAAAACTTCAGGAAATTATGATGATAACAAAATTGTTCTTGCATTAAACACAGCTTTAGCAGCTAAGAAAAATGCTAATGGTACTGCAACAGCACTACTCACTGGTAGAGGAAATGGAATAAGATTTAGTGTTGATACAGATGATAAAATAATTATGCAAGTAGGAGGTGATAGTGTTGTTTTTCTTGGAACTGATTCTTTTATTACAAATACCTACTGATTTTTATAGTATTGGAGATACTCTAGGTTTTAACGCAAATGAACAAGGAACATTTGACCGTGATATGGTTGGAGGAACTCCTTACGAAGCAGTTGAAAAAGCTATGTATTTCGCTGGAACTTATAAAGCATGGAATAAAATGCTTTTACCTGATAATATCGGTGTAAGATGGATGAGTGTTACTTCTGATTTAGTTGATCCAGAAATTAATTATATAGAAAAAAAAAGGGTTTTAGAACAATCTTCATCTTTATATATCATTGGCACTGATGACATTGCTCCAGGAGAAAAAGATGATTTACATATTCCAAATGTAATGTACTTTCAACAAAGGGTGATATAGATTCATTGAGTGGTTTTAAAATTACTTAAACAGATCAAAATGGAAATAAGGTTAATTCAATAACAGATGTTGTAGCTACAATAGTTATTAAAAAAGGTAAATCTATATAGAAAATGACTTTTAAATTAACAAGAAATACTAACACAGATTATAAAACTAACTATCCTCAATAATGCTTGGTTCTAAATCTGGGTATATAAAAGTTGGATTAAGAAGAGTGGAATTCACTTATGCAAATAAAAGCATGGCAAAAATTGTTTCTTTTAAAAATGATATGCTTTGGTTTAAAACAAATCGTGTACCAGCAAATAGTTTTTTGTTTCAATTCCAGAAGGATATTATGATAATCTTAGGATTGTTACAGCAATAAATAGAGCACTAGATACTCTGGGGTCCTATTACGATTCTTCTAAAAGAAATAGTACTGGAGTGGTTTTTAGCGTTGGAGAAGGTGATAAAACAGTTATGCGAGTAGTAGGTGAGTACGTTGATTTGCCGGGTGTTATTAATAGTATTGGAGATACATTAGGGTTTAAATCAAATGAACAACGAACATTTCTCCTGATTATGATTATAGGAGTGGAAGAGAATCTGACATAAATGAAAAAAAGCACACTATTTTGCTGGTACTTATAAAGCATGGAATAAAATGAATTTTGATGATAATAGTGATATAAAATGGATAAATGTCGATTTCGATTTAGTTAATTCAGAAATGAATTATTTAGAAAGAAAAGAAGGATTTTTAGAACAATCTCCATCTTTATATATATATATATATATATTATTTATTCTATATATATATTATCTATTGACGTTAGAGATATTGCACCTGGTAAAAAGGTTGATTTGCATATTCCAAATATATTATACTTATCAACAAGGGGTGATATAGAATCATTGAGTAATTTTAAAATTATTTTAACAGATTAAAATGGAAAAAGAATTAATACAATAACAGATGTTGTAGTTACAACAGAAATTTCAACGTAGTATAGAGAAATGGGGAGTTATGCATGAGTTGGTCATGGAAATATAAGAGAAGGAAAGTATTATGGAGCTGAAGTTTTAGATAAAGTAATAGATGGTGTTGGGAAAGTAACACCTGTTTTAACTGGATTAACTGGTCTAAGCATGAAAATTGCTAATAAAGGAATTGAAATGCATCAAGCAAGAAAACTAGTCGAATTACAAACTAAAAAAGAAAAGATAGATCAAGAATATGCTAATAAACGAAGAGACATGGATGATTAACTTGAAGAAGAAAAAAGAAAGAATTAGAATATGAACTTGAGAAAAGAAAGAAAGAAGAAGATTATGATAGAAAGATTAAAGAAGTGGATCTTGAGATTAAACGTGTAATGCTTAAAAAACTGCCAAAAACTAAAAAAGTCGTAAAGTAAAAATGGAAGAAGTAGAAGACTATTCAGAAACTCTTAAAGAAAATGATCCAAAAACATATCAAGAAGTTGAGAAAGTGATCAAATCAGTTATACCTACTGGAGAGAGAGAACAAGACCTGATGGATATGGTGGGATGATGAGAAAAAAAATTGGAGCTGGATTATATATTCAAAAGTAAAACTTAATTTTTAGTTTTTTATATAGAGAAAGAATGGCGAGCGCACCTATTAATACTATACTCGATATGAGTGATCCTAATCAAAGTAATGGGAATGAAACTGATGCTATTCCTGATAAAATAGTTACATTCAATATTCCTGCTGAACAACAAACATGTTGTGTTTTGTCAGATAGTTATCTACTTTTAGAAGGGCAACTACAAGTTCAAACTGCTGCTGGTGGTGATTGCGGACCACCTAGCTAAAATATTGCTGCTGGCCTAGTTAACAATGCTGGTGCTTGTTTGTATAAATCTATGAGAGTTAGACTTGGGGCTGAAGAGATTGAAAGTGTTACGGAAAATATAGGAACTGTTTCAACAATTATGGGTCTTCTATGTTATCCAAATGATTATAATAGAACTGAAGGTCCTGCAACTGGTTGGAAAAAAGATTAAGCTAGTTCAATTGATGATATGTGGGCTGTTGCTGATAAAACTATTCATTCTAAACTTTATCCTTATACAAGTCCTATTGCTTCCTCTGCCTCTACTGCAAATAATGGATTTATTTATAGAAGAGGTTTATCTAATGTTCTCGCAGATAACGCAGGTACGTTCAGTAAGTATTTCACTACCATATCAAGAATTTCTGGATTCTGTGCTCATATGAATAAAATCATTTACAATACTAAAGTTACTCTTGAAATGACTAGGGTCAGCGGAGATGATAAAAATGCTATTATGACAGGAAAAGGTTCTGCTGGTCCAAATGATAATGTAAATGCAATTACAACAAGAGGAGTTGGTAGTGGTGGTGGACAAGGTACTTGGAATGCTTTTAAAATTAATATGACAAAAATGAGATTAATTGTTCTATGTATTTCTCCAAGAGAAAGTGTGCAAAAGGCACTTGCTGAAATTTCAAATGAGAGATAAAAAAATTTAGACTTAACTGCAGAGTTAGACGATATGAGACTATAAGTATACAAAATTACAATCAAACTCTTAAATTTACAAAGTCTATCTGTTCAGAATAATATTGATGTAGTTAGATGGTTAATTGTTGCTGCACAGAATAATAATAAATTTAATAACTATAATGGGAATCTTTGTACTTTTAACCATTGTGATGTTAAAAACGTATCAGTGATTGCTAATGGATCAGACAATATCCAGCGATTGCAAGAAGTAGTTATCCAAAAGATGGAAATATTTCAACTGCTTATCTTAATTTTACTACATTTAGGAAACAATTTATTGGACTAAATGAATTAACTGAACCTGTTGGTGTTACATATCCTGAATGGTTATCTCTTTATCCTATTCACGTTGTTGATCTTCAATATAATGATCAACCTCTCAGATCAACGACAAAACTGGATGTAACTGTTGAATTCGATTCTTTAATACCTGGTGTTGCTGATGCTGTTGCTGCTAATCCTGCTGCGAATATAGCAGCTCAGCCTGCAATTACAGCTGCTAATTTACCAACAATCACTATTCATTATATTACTATCTGTGAAAACACTGCTGAACTAACATCTAATGGCAATGGAACAGTTTTTATTTGTACAAAAAGAGTGTCTGTTTTCAATCCATTAGATATTTAACAAATTATGATTATTAGATATAATGGAAAAGAAAAATTTTATACAAGGTTCAGATGAGTGGAAAAAGTCCATGAAGTTAAATATTGGAGGATCAGAAATTTATTCTATTCTAGGAAATGATATGATATTTGGTTCACAAACAGATTATGATATAGAATTAATTTCAAATAGAAACTAAAAAAATATATTGCTAACTCTCAACCAGTGAGATTTGCTTAGATGTTATTTGGAAAGGTGTTCGAACCCATTGCAGCTAAATTTCTAGAAATGAAATTAAATAGAAAGATCGAGAATGCAAATGACTGTTTTACTAGTGATTAAGTGTATATATGTTCACCTGATGGAATTATAAATGAAGATACATTAATTGAGATAAAATGTTTATGGAGTAGAAAGATAGTTGAAGAGTTTATTCCAAAACAATATTTAGCGCAGTGTTTACTTGGATTGTATGTGTTAAAACTAAGAAGATGTTTCTATTCGGAATTCGAAATTTGTATTCCTGGTTTGAATTGCTAGACACCACCTATAGATTACATAGCAGCAGGAGATGTTAGAATACCTACAAAGTTTGAATTTGATATGCCAATAGAGAACCACTTTTTATGTTTTTACTTAAAGATGAGAAGTACTTTGATTTTGAGCTTAATATAATCTCTGATTATGGAAGATTTAATAATGTAAAAGGTATTGGGTATGATATCAAATACTATATAAAAAAAGTAGAAATGCCAGTAGTTGAAGAGGAAGATCATTTTAGGTTTGCAAGAATTATTCCAATAGTTAAAAACGTATTAGAAAGATCAAAAATATTAATAAATAATTATATAGATGAACAGAAAGTTTCATAACGAAGACTATGTATCAAAGAATAATGGTTTCATTCTTTCAGATCTTGATGCGAATGGAAATAGAATGATAAATTTAGCTGATCCTCTTAATGACTTTGATGCTGTAACAAATCTGGTGCTGATGCGAACTTTGTTGTTAATTCATGAATAACAATGAATCTTGCTGGAAAACGTATTACAAATCTTGGTGGTGGTATTAATCTTACTGACGGAGTAAATGTTAGTCAAGTAAATAATTATGTTAAAAAACTGGTGATACAATGTTAGGAGATTTAAACATGAATAGCTTTGCTATAACATCTACTTATTGGAATTCAGGTAATAGCAATCCTGTTGTTCTAAATGATGACTATTGTGTTACTTATGATGGGATGAAAAGAGATGTTTTATTGAAAGCATTTCCTTCAACAACAAACATCAATATGGGTGGAAATTCAATAACAAATGTTGCAGAACCTGTTAATCCTTCTGATGTAGCAACAAAGAACTGTGTAGATAAAGCAGTTTAAAAATAACAGAAGTAATATTAATCTCAATGGACCCTAAAGCATTAAATTCAATACTAAATCTATCAACGCCTTATTCGTGGACAAATAAGACTTCACCATCAATAATGATATTGGATGTTATGGTTGTTGGAGCAAGTAATTGTGTATTCCTTAGATCTAGTTCAGATACTAGTGTTGTGTCAGGTGAAATACGTGCAATAAATACTTCTCCAAGGGGTGTTAACTTAAAGTTTTATGCTTATTTCAGTAGATTACCAACTAAGTATTACTTCGTTGATAGTCTTGGTAAATTAAAGGTAAATCTCTTGGTCAGTTATGTACCCGCCTGAAAAGTATAAGTGAACTATTAAAAATATTAACTCTATTAACTTTGTTGCTTTATGCTTACCTTTAACAAGTGGGAATAGTTTTGAAATACCACATATTGATTCATGTTCTAAACATCAATGTATACCTAAAGTTGGATAACATCCACTTTTAAAATGTTTCTTTACTAAAGAATATAGTTTAATTGGTTTTTCTTTTTTATAATAATTAGAGTTTATATTACAGTATGAATAAATGATTATTTCACTATTTTGTTAAAGGCTAGAATCAAATTATGTTTCACTCATATCTAAATCACATTTATCACAACGTATTTCATACTTTTGTTTTGGTCTTTTTCTTTTTGTTGGTTTACAATAAGGATGTCCTGTTTCAAGGTATTCAATTTCCTTAAATGTATTTAAACACGTTTCACAAAATATTTCCATTCTCTATAGAATGTCACTTTTAACTCTAAATGAAAGAAAAAAAGAAGGTAAATTCAATCCTGATTCAGATATAAGTCAAGCATTCAAACCAAGACCAAAGAATATTCCACAAGGGTTTTTTTAATGTAGTTGAACCTAATGAAAACTACCAAGCATATATTCTATATATGCCTAATGATTCTGGATATAAATATGCTTTGAGTGTTATTGATGTTGCTAGTAGATATAAAGATTCAAGACCGCTTAAAACAAAGTCTTCTAAAGAAGTAACACAAGCAATAATAGATATGTATAGTAAAGGTCCTTTGAAATGGCCTAACAAGATAACAGTAGATCCAGCATCTGAGTTCAAAGAAGAGTTTGCTAAAGAAATTAAAAGACATAAAAAACGTGTTATAGAAGGTACAACTAAAAAGAATATTGCATTAGTTGAAAGAATGAATAGAACAGTTGCTGAGAGAGCATTTATTGCACAGTATGAAACGGAATTAGAAAGTATTAATAAAGGAGAATATACTAGAAACAAAGAGCGGATTGATAATTTACCAAAGGTTATTGATTATCTAAATAATAATACTACAAGAGCAACAGGAGAAAAACTTGTTAAAGCAATAAAAACAGTAAAACTGAAGAAACCAAAATATCAAAGAAAAGTAGGAGTAGAAGAAGAGCTATTAGAATTAGGAACAACTGTTATATATGTATTAGAACCAGGAGAAGAAGAAGATGAAAAAAGAAGAAGAGCTACATATGCAATATGGAGTTTGACTAAACATACTATTGTTAGAATAATGGTATTGCGAGAACAACGGTTCGCTTTTATGTAAATGATGTTAAAAGAAGTTTTGTTAGAGAGGAGTTACAAGTACTTAAGCAACATTAACTTTAGTCTGTGAATTTCCCAATACAAGTCCTTCAAATTCTTCTTTTGTAATTTCATCATAAGAAAGAGCATTAGTAATCTTTGAGATAATTTCAAAATTAGAAATTAAAGCATTTCTGTTACGTTTATCTATTTCTGCTAGAACACCGTCAACTGATACAAGCATTACAGATAGCGCTGAAAAGAAAGTGACTGCATGACTAATAGCTGGAATTATTTGAATATAAGTACTGGAAACAGTTACTCCTAATCCTATTACTATATTTATAAATTTAATTACGTATCTAGCTCTTGTTAATTTTATTAGACACGATCTAATTTTATATTAACTTAAATAGTTTCTTCATATTTTTTAAGGGCAAAATCTTTTCTTAAATCTGGCATTTTTTCTATATAATTTTGAAAAAATTCAAATATTTCTGCTAAATAAATATTAAAACTATCAGTTTATTCGAAAAAGTAACACAAATAATTGAATTTGATGATGAGAGGTTTTTTCCTTTTACGACATCGGGGAATTTTTTGACAACCGATGTGGAACCGAGGTTGGCGAAAAATTTCATGATGTCGTAAAAGGGAAAAACACTCATAAATTCGTTTGTTAGCTATGGCTGGTGGTGTAAAGCTATAACCTCCACGTCTATGGAATAGTCTTCGCTGTGTTAACGACGCGGGCTTAAAATATTAAAATATACGCACTTTTGATGGCTGCCATGCTCTGCCACCATAGGGATTCCTGCATAAAGTTAAAAAGTTGAAGTTTAGCAGATTAAACAGCTTGAGTTATTGCGGCAGAAGTGTGGGCGTAGCATCGCCACCACGTCGCCCCGCCCTAGCCTGACAGGGCAGGAGTGCATAACGTAAGTCTCTGCGGCCGCTCACCGCTGATTGGTGCGATCTTTTCCCGCTGGTCTATTGGTCAGCTCCCGCAGTCGTGAGTGGACATGTTGTCCGTCTCCGGCTCGCGGACGTGTACTGCTCACGAAGAGTCTTGCGAATTCAATTACATCTTGTAGAGAGGTCAGTGACTCCTTTTGCTATCGGTGCTTGCTGCACCGCACACACGCTCGTCAACCTTCCGGGCCCTAAGCTGAAGACTACTCCTACAAATTGGTGACCCTTATGCTATTTCGAAGACCATATGTATTCCTACACCGAACAATCGCTTTGGCTTAAACCTGAAAGTGGCGCTGCGGATTCCTATCGCCATGTGAAATTGCCGGAATTTCTACGAAGCGACCAAGTGCTTTAGCTAGCCCGCCTGAGTATCATTTTAACCTCTTGAAAATTGTGGACCAGAGAACTAAATTCCACCTGACGTCGGCCGCCATTGGCGAGCCGACGATTTACGAGCTTCACGACCTCATAATAAACCCTCCCGATGAGGACCCGTACGATCGATTGCGCGAGGCCATACTACAACGTTGTTCAGCTTCTGAGCAGCTGCGTCTTCGCTGTTGTAAGAAAAGTACCCTATGAGGATATTTCCCCTTTCAATCCTCCTCATGCTCACTATCGTTCGCATTTCGAAGTCTTGAAAGTGAAACTGTCCTAATAGTTTACTTTTCCTCCAACATTAAAACTTGTCTTATTTATTTTTTCAATTAAACAAATTTTCTTTTCTTTATATAGATGTATCGAAAAAGTCCTCAAAAGGGAAACTCGTTTCACGCTGAGTCAAGAAGGCTAACTAATATTGATGACATAACTCCAAGTAAAAGTATTGCTTCTAGACTTCATAAGTTTAAATTAGATTTTATTGGAGCGAGTGGAAAACATGAGATATGTTCTTAAAGGGAAGAGAATATTCTGCAACTGAAATGGATGATTTCTTTAATAGTATAATACCAAGTTATAATAATGCATTAAAAGAAGTAACAACTAGATTCTCTTCATTTAAATTACAAACAAAGATTTCAGTTCATTCATATCACGATCAAACTGACACACATTCTCATAGTGTTGTAACGGGTTCTAAGTTAGTTGCAGTTGCTAAAAGATCTGATTATACTAATATTATTAAAGACCAAATACAATCTTTAAAATAATCAATAGATACAATTATTGATAAGAATCCAGTTTCTGGTTAGAGATTGATTGGTGTAAAAAGTCTTGAGATTAATGTTAGTAAATATATTATTAGAGCAGGTTCATCTTATTTACCATTACCAACCGGTTTAGCAAAGAAGCGTTGTTGTATTAATATAAAGAATGAAGATAAATATTGTGCGTTATGGTGTGTATTAAGATTCCTAAATCCTGTAAGTGTACATCCAGAGAGATACATTGATTTAATTAACATATTAAGAAGTAATTATCAAGAGCTAAATTAACCTCTTTCACAACTTGAATGGCCACTCAAAGTAATTGACGTTAAAAAACTATTTAATGTTAGTATAAATGTTTATGAATATAATGACAAATCAGATGTACATCCTCTAAGGATTGTATCAAGAAAATTAGAGATTCCAGATAGACATATTTATCTTTTATTGATAAATAAATCTGAAAAAGTCATTATGCATTGATAAAGAATTTTAGTGAACTCTGTAGAACACCTAATAAAGGTAGATCAATATTTTATTGTCATAGGTGTATGGACAAACTATTTTCAGATGTAGATTTTCAGAATCATTTAGTTTTATGTAAAGGTCTTAACTCTAGTTATTCCAAATTAAAAATGCCTGGTATTATTCAAAATAAGAAAACAGGACGAATAAAAGATACTACACTTTTCAATTTTAGTGACTAAGAAAAACTAATTAAGTCTCCATACGTTTGTTATGCAGATTTTGAGAGTTTGAATGTAAAGACATGTGATGTTTGTTATGCAAGTATAGTATCTAACAATATTAATCCAACTTATTGTAATAGTAAATTAACAACGGGTAAATGCAGTGATATATGTACTAATATGTTACAAGTTCCATGTGGCTCATGTGCAATTATTTTTTATATTAATGGAAAATTATTAATAGATAATGATATAAATGGAGGAAAGCCTTGTATATTTCTAAATAGAAGTAATGATTGTGTTGAGTTACTTTTAGAATCTATAATGAATGTTTCGTACGAGTTGAAAGATAAGTTACTAGATCACACTGCTGTACCTATTATTTTTGATTCTGATGCTCGTAAACAATTTAATGATTCTACTAGTTGCTGGATATGTAATGATAAATTTTTTGCTGAAGAAAAAGTAAATATAAAAGAAAGAGATCACTGTCATTTTACTTGTAAATTTAGAGGGGCAGCACACAAACTTTGTAACTCACTTGTTAGATTAAAAAACTAGTTGGAAGCTTCCAATCTTTATTCACAATTTGAAAGGATACGACTCTCATTTGATTGTGAAAGGAATGTCAGCATTTAGTCTTAATTGTAAACCTGTTGCACATAATATGGAGAATTATATGTCAATGTCATTTGAGGATTTTGAGTTTAAAGATTCTATTAATTTTATGATTGGTGGTTTAACTGATATTATACTTCAATAAAGAAAGCAAATTCAAATTTTGATGTTACGATTGATGTCTTTAAAAAACTATATCAAAATATTGATGTTAAGGTTCTTAGAGATGTTATAACAAGAAAAGGTATTTATCATTACGAGTACATGGACTCTTTTGATAAATTCAACGAGACTAAGATTCCAGATATTAAAGCATGCAATAGTAAACTTACTTTTGATAAAGGTATTAGTACTGAAGACTATGAACATGCACTAAATGTATTTAAACTTTTTAACATGGAAGATTTAGGAGATTATCATGATATTTATCTATATGCAGACGTTACACTTCTTGCTGATTGTTATGAAGCATACAGAAACAGTTTTATTGAGTTGTTTAAACTAGATCCTGCTCACTATCTATCTGCACCACACTATGCATGGTCTTGTACTTTGTTTTATACCAAATGTACTATACATTTATTAGGTAAGAAGGAAGGAGACTTACAACTATATCAAAAGTTTAAGGAATCAATAAGAGGTGGAGTCTGTCAAGTCAGTAAAAGACTTTGTAAGGCTAGTGACAATAATCATATTATGTACTGGGATGCTACAAGTTTATATCCAACAGTTATGATGTGGTGTTTACCTATTACAGAACCTATTGAAGATGATTTAAGTAACTGGTCACTTGAAAAAATAATGTCATTACCTGAAGATGGAGAAACAGGAATATTTGTCTTATGTGATTTTGAGTATCCAAAGGAATTACACGATTTACATAATGATTATCCACTTTATCCTGAAAGTAGAGTTGTTGATAATTCTGAGTTTTCAAGATACCAACAAAAGTTTTCATTAGGTCCAAGTACTGTACCAAAGTTGATTTGTGATTTTAATAATAAAACTAATTATCTAACACATTACAGATAATTTCAATTTGTTGTTAGTAAAGGTTTGATTCCAACTAAAATAAATAAAATATATAAATTTAATCAAGAACCTTGGGCAAAACCATTCATTGATATATGTGCAGATAAAAAGATTGAATTTGAACGTAAAGGTGATAGCTTCAAAAGAAATTTATATAAAGGTTTCATGTGTGAAATCTTTGGAAAAACATGTTAGAATGTAGAAAACAGAACATGTGTTAGATTAGTAAATACTGGAACAGATAAGAATGATTCATTGTATAATAAATTAATGAGAGATCCTAGACTTATAGAAATTAGATGCTTTGATAAATCACTAGTTGGTTTCGAACACTCAAGGAAGAATACACTTCTAAACAAACCAATGCTTATAGGTGTTGCAATTCTTGATTTATCAAAATTACACATGCAAAGGTTTTACTATGACACATTGAAGGCTAAGTTTAATGATAGATTAAGTTTATTATACACTGATACTGATTCATTAGTTGTTGATATTAAAAGTGAAAACTTTGAGAAAGAGATGTTTGATATTAAAGACTAGTTTCATAAAGACGAGTTTGGTAAATTCAAAGATGAAATGGGTGGAGCAAAGATTGATGAATTCATTGCTTTAGGACCAAAACTATATTCTGCTGCTAATAAATCAATTATGAAAGCGAAAGGTGTTCCAAAAGAAGTAATTAAGAATTCAAAGATAACACATAATGAAGACATTCAATGTCTATCTAGAGCAAATTAAATTTATATTGATAGTCTTGATACTAAAGACTTGACGAGACACTTGATAGAGATTTCTATCGTATGACACAAAGTAAACATAATATTATTACAAGGAAACTAAAGAAAAGAGCACTATCAGCATTCGAATCAAAACGTTATTGGTTAGATTGTGGTTGCTGTAGTTATGCATACGGTAATTACAAGATCGAAGAAGCATTAAGCAATGTTACAAATCCAGGTCACTGTAAAACTTGTAATATTAGTATAGATGCCGAAAAGTAAGATTGAAAATACTAAACCTTTAACAGTAAAGAGAGTTAGATTTTCAGATAAATAAAAAAAAAAGATGATAAAAATTAGTTGATATACAAAAAGAAGTAGAGCTATACGAGTCAATGGAGAAAATAAATATATATTAACACAATTTATTTTACTATTGTAGGATGGATCCAAAAGAAATCAATATTAGCAGTTCTGATAGCGAGTCAGAGTATTCAGAGGATTCAATTGATGACCCTGATTATCAAATGGAAACAGAATCTGAATATGAGTCTTATGAGTCTGAAGCTTCATCTTACATTGAAACAGGATGTGAATCAGAAGATGAAGAGGTAGATCTAGAAGAATTCCTTTTTGGTAAACAACAACTTACAGAAGAAGAATCAAAGTTATATGAAGAGTGTCTTGAATCATTGGTAGATAACTCAGAAGGTTTTTCATTTCAATTAAATACAATTTTATTTTTATATATAGAAATGGATGTCTCAAGAGTTTTAAGTTGTGAATAATCTAGAGAAATGGCGGTAAAAATCTGTTTTCAAAAACTAAAAGGTCAAGATCAATGTATAGTTAAGCATTCACTAGACAAACTCATTCCAGATATAGATAGTTCTTATATTAGTATTCTTATAGACATATGTGCTACATGTGACAAACTAATGGAGAGTCGTAGTAAGATAAATGAGATGCTCGAGGAAGCAAATAAAAAATCTAAAACACCAACAACAAAACCAGGAGTAGTAATTAATTAATTTTGTATTAAATATTTTATAAGTAATTTATAGAAAATGGAAGATGAAATTGAAAGGATCTTTGCATGTTATCATTCAAGGAGGATGTTTCTAGTGATATTTAAAATAAATTATAATGATAATGATTGTTATAACTTTAGTAAATTTTATAATGCTATAAAACAAGTAGATTGGAAAACTATTGATGCTCTTTTAGAGATCTGTGATGCTTCTAATAAGATGAAAGAAGTTTGTGATAGATTGAAAGGGGCTAATCGTTATCCATTTATGATATAATTGATTTTCTTTAATCTGCGTGCACGTATTTTTTATTTATATATAGAAAATGGGTATTGAAAAAATGCTATCTAATGAACGTGTTAGAGTTTATGCAAGTACACTTTGCACTAGAGCTTTTAATGTTGATGATCATGAGTCTTATCAATATGTTAATAAACTATCTGATTCAGTTAAAGAAAGGTTACATAAAATGAGTATTCTTTATAATAAAATAGATAAGCGTCAAAAATTGATAGATTCTCTTTTTGATAGTATTAATCGTGAATCCGCGAGAAATTTTTGATTTTAATCTGTATGTATTTAATTTTTTATTATTATATAGGAAATGGAAGCCGTTACTGATCCCAGTCTTGCAACTTCTGCATTGGCACTTAAATCTTACGTTGATTATCTTGTTAGGTCAAGAATGACAGTATATGATGAGCAACTACTCAATTCTGATATTTCAGAGATGACTGATACATCTGTTAAGAAATTCTACCTTGATGAGGCAGATGTTGAAGCACAAAAGATTATTAGTGCAGGTCAATCTGAAGTTCTATCAGGTCTTGAGGAAAGAGTTAGATCTAAAGTTGATGCTCTTCTCGATGATCCTAGTGAGATTGCTGATTATACGACTTGGATTGCATCACAACTTCCGTCAATGTCTACAGTCATATCTAGAATATCTGGTGTTAAACCTGACATCACTTCAATTGTTATGGATGAGTGTTATGCAGTTCTACCAAGTATTACAGATGGTAAGAGTCCAAAACAAAAAGCAGCTGAGGCAGCACTATCCCAACCTGATCCAAGCACTGTTTAATTAAATTAAATAAAACATAAAAACAATATACAGAAGATGAAATGTTTATTAATAAATATCTGTTTTATTGATGAAATTACAACATCTCCATCAATTCTATCTTTTTACGCTATATAAATCAATACTTTTGAGTAATATAAGTCATATACTGCAGCTTGATTCGGAAGTTCTGCAAATTGCTGATTATCTACAATAGTTGTTACTTCACCATCAGTCTTTTTAACTATTGAGTAAACTAATGAATTATTGGCTGGATAGGTTTTATTAATATCAACTGGATTGTTTTTTATATCCATAAGCCTTATAGTCATACTAGAGTAGACAGGTTTTTTATTTTTTCATCAAAATCTGATTTTTTAACAAGCGCTTCTGTACGATTTGATGAATAATAGGATTGTGGTATTATTCCAATATTACTTATACTATCTGCAGTTAAATTACCCCAATATCAAATAAAACCAACATTATTAATAAATGTTCTAACAAAAGGTATCTTACCACACTTCAAATAGAAATGATGTATGTACTTATTAGCAATTACATCAGTTGGAGAATAATTAGTAAAAGTTGGTTCTCTTCTATTCATTATTAGTCTATTAACACTTACATTTCCATTTAATGTTTCATCTTGTTTATACATTCCTGTTTTTGTATCAATATATTTTTTGTTGCAATATCTCTTCCATTTACAGGATCTGATATTGTTACATACTTTTTCGAGTTTGCAGATAAATTACCAGTTATATGTTGATCTGAAACTGAATTTTTTCTTAGATAATTATTATCAGCAAACGCTTTATTAACTGTTTCTAATGAATCAACTGTTTCTCCAACATTTATTACTCTATTTGAATCAAAGTTCAATGTTTCTTCCATTTGTAAATCTCTTTTGGAAAGCATGTTGATCTTAGTGCTATATAAACAGTAATTAATAAAACTGAAAAATGTAAATCATTAGTCATTAATATATCACCAGCACTTACAAGTTTGTTTCTATCAAGAGTATAACCTCCAAATAATGAATATCTAAATTTGTCATATTGATTAAATGAACTTAAAGTAACTTGTCTCTGATATAGTAATTTTTATCAGTAGCTCTTTCTTCTGGCAAGTATTTCCCACTTTTAGTATCAAAATAATAGCTACCTGATTCATATATTGCACATATAACATACAACCATCTATAAAATATAAAATCATAATCATCTATAACAAATACTGTATCTCCATTAGGTGATGGTTGTTTAGTCATTTTTGGAAATGTATATGTTGCACCACCATCTGTTGAAAGATACTTTGCATAGAATCTAACTTCTGCAACATTTCCATCTGATACTTCATTTAGATAACCAAGGTTTACACCATCAGTTGGATTAACAGGATCATTTACAATTCTAATAAAATTATTTTGCATGTCAAATTACCATTAACTGTTCCACCATGTAACTTAAGAAAGTTATCATCTATAAACTTCTCATTAGGAACAGTATAATCTAAGTCTGGATTTCTACCATCATATGAAACATTAGTTCTAATAACACCATTTACAACTAGATTTCCTCTAATTGTTCCACCAGTAAGTGATAGTTTAGTATCAGCATAATCTTTCGTTGCAGCACCACTAGGATCAATAGGATTAGAAAGATCTACTATTCTAAAATTATTCATATCAATATCTTCATCATTCGTAGTAGATCTAGAAATCTTAGTAACAAAGTTTGTATCTATATACTTTCTATTTACTGCATCACCAGCATCAACAGGATCACCTAAATTCTTTTTAAGATTTTTATCCATATTTAGATTTCCACCAAGTATATCACCAGTTTTCTTAATACAATCCTTTTATGTTTTTCCTCTACTTCTTTTCCCTAGCATTTCTATACAATACGAACAATAAAATCTATAAAAGTAATTCCACTAGCAACTGTAAACTTATCAATAGCATATCTACATGTCGTATCAATGTTAACTATTAAAACTACTGTATCACTTACACCATAAGTATTATCACTAGTTAATTCTAAATAAGAATTAGTTTTATTAGTTGCATACATGATATTAGATACCATACTAAAATTAGGCAACACTCCTGGAAAGAATGTTTTAAGATTAGTATTGTATGCTACGATTTTTCTAGTAGCTTCATCAACAGGTATATCATCAGGTGTACTTTGTTTAGGTTGAAATGCATTACCTGTACTTCCATTAGCAGAAATGTTAAGACCCAACATATCAAGGTAGAATATACTTAGATAAGTGCCATTCAAACCTAAGTATTTTTATGTTACTTGTTTATTACTATCAACGTATTGTTTTGATGCTACATCAAAAACTTTTACATTCATAATATTCTTATTTCCCATATCTATACTTGCCATTGCTTTACCTTGAAATACTGCTGTCATACTTTTAAGTAATCCATAGTTTATTACTTTATAAGGTCTTAAATCTGAGTATACAGTTCCATCTGCTGAATTACCAGATATAACAACAGCATTCTTACAATTCAATTGTGATTTCATTACTGCTCCACTCTTTGATAACAAATCAGTTAGAGCTGATACTTTTGCTATTTCTCCTGAAGGATTACTAATGACATTGTTACCAGCACTTGTACTAAGAGCATAATCCAATCTTATAGCATCACCACTGTTAACAGGAAATCCTAAGTTATTTATTCTATTATTATTTGCATCAAGATTAGTATAAATATTACCATATAATTTTCTAACTTTTTCCATTACTTATAATATATACACACCTATTTTGGACAGCATTTAGTGGGTCCCTGTGATTCGTCCTTGATGTGCTTATGCGTGCTGACACTGTGCATGCTGCCACTAACCACATTTGCATGCTGACCCTGTGCATGTCACCCCTAACCATATTATTCATTTTGTTTGTTTTTCAAGCACGATTTTACTTACCATTCAATTGCATATCACTTTGCAGCAAATGTAAAGCGCCTAGAAAGAGATTAAGTTCTCTGAGGGCGCTTTATCAAGTGCATTATTATTATTATTATTATAATTATATATGATAAAAAAAGTAAAAAGAGGCAACGGAGTTTCAGATTTAAAAGAAGGGACTAAAACAACTTCAGAAGTGTTAGAAGGTGTTAAAACTGCAACAATGGTGAAAAAGTAGTAACAAAAATATTACCAAAACTTGCAGCAAGATTATCACTACAAGCATCTGAAAAAATTGCAACAGCAGTTCCTAAAGTCTTACAGTCTCTTAAAGTAATTGGTGCAGGTGCTAATGTTTTAGGTGGATTCTTATCAGGTTTCACAGGAATAGTTGATCTATCTTTATTTATAAAAGGAATAGTAGATGATATTAGTAGTGGTAAATATGGACAAATATTCTGTAAAACAATGTCAGAGAAAAAACAAGGATTAAAAAAGATGATTGAATCTTTAGAAATAGGTCTTACGATTAATGATGTATTACTTATAGCAGAAAAAGATAATTACCCTTGGCATTGGAATCCTAGTCAATATTTAAGTGAAGTGCTTGGTCAAGAAATTAATTGGGATGCTAGTCAATTAGATTCTAAATCTTGGTCAAAGAATTTCTTAGAGGTTAGGTCTGGTGGATTTCTTCCTACTATTCATGCACTTGTTGGTTTGATTGCTAGTATAATTGGAGGTGTTGGAACTGGAATTTTAATCGCTGTCGCTGTTGCTGGTCTAATAAAAAAATTAATAGATACTACAATGTTCACTGGTAAAGCACCACCTATGAAAACTCACGAGCAACGAATGGAGGCACTGACTTTACAAAGTGAAAGATTAAGAAATGCAATAGAAGATTTGAATGATATGGTAAAACTAATTAATGGTGGAACAGATATTGATGTATCAGGTAAAGTACAAAGAGAAGAAGTAAAGAACCGATTAAACTATACGGATCATGGAAGAGCACTAGTGGAAAATGGTGGAGTTGATTATTTACCAGAAGTAAAAAAATGCAATAAAACAAGTAGAAGCGAGTAAAGTTGGTGGAAAAAAGCATTGTGACTATAAAAGTGAGAGTCAAATGTTGTTTAGTACTCTTTATGCGAGGGGCGCAACAACAGAAGAAATAGATAGAGAGGTTAAGAAACTACTTAGTGAGTTGAAAAAACGTTGCAGTAATTAATAATCTTAATATCTAACTATTTTATTATTTTTATCTAAATAATATTTGAAATTCAATCGTGCAAATTGCAAATGTAATTTTATTGCTTCCATATCGCGAGCTTCAGCAGCAGCAACATCATTGTCAAAATATCCCAAATGGAATCGTTGTTTATCTATTGTAATATAAGCTCTATATTTATTAGATCTTTCATACCAAGAGACACCTATAAAATTTGACGTGTTATCTTTTCTCATTCCTTTATTCCTTTGATTTTCAGAATGCGTTGCTTCACGTAAATTAGCAAAGGAATTATTTAGTTTATCATTATCAATGTGGTCAATCTCTTGCAAAGGTATTTTAGCTTTTACTATTAAAAATGCCAATCTGTGTGCTTGATATAGTTTTCCATCAATACAAATATGTCTGTATCCATCAGTATTGATTGATCCTGCAATATCTCCAACTCTTGCTGGTCCTCTATCAACTCTCCAGACAAATTTTCCTGTGTATGCATTATATGCTAATAACTCATTAACTCTCTCACGCAATACATCAACTTCATCTTGATTCATTTCTATATATTGTTTTTTATCTCTTTAAAATATTATTATTATATATAGAAATGACATATCATGAAGCAAAATTAACTCTATCTGATCATCAGGTAAAACTAATACATAGTTCTAAAGAACCAATTTCTATAAGATTGAAACACATTGATCTTTCTGGAAGTATTCCTCTTCTTATCAATAATACTCAACTTAGTAAAAAAGAAAAAGTAAAGCGAAAGGTATTGGATTGCAATTGAATCTTTCTCTTAAACAACTAAGAGCAAATAGAAAAGTTGGGTCAGGTATTGTGGATATAATAAATAAATTATCTGGTGGAAGAGAGTTTCATTTGAAACTTCCAAAGGGTGTTCAATCAGAAAATGTTTTAGGTGGCTCATTCAATAATACTGGAGCTTACTCATATGCTGGACCAGGTACTCAGTTTAGAAAAAGAATGGACCAATCTTATGTTGGTGTGAATGATTTAGATAGAGCTGCATTAGTCCACGATAGCCTTTACACTGAGACTACATCTGATCCTGAACCAAAAAGAACTGAAATAAGAAATCTATCAGATTTAGTTTTAGCAGAATCTGCTGCTCGTATTGCACTTGATCCCAAACAACCGACTTATGTCAGAGAAGACGCAAAAACGGTGGCAGCGATAATGTTGGCAAAAGCGAAGTTGGGTCTTGGCATTGGTGCTGGTATTCTTGATAGTAAATTCGCAATAGAATTCTTAAAAGATAAAGTAAACAATCCATCAAGTATGATTAAGATAACTAATTATGCAAAGATTCTACTTGATAAAATGTTATCTATAAGTAAAAAAAGATATAATAAAAAATTTTGTTTTGTTTTATTTGTATTTATATATTTTTGCTTTTTTGTTTTTGTTAGTATCTAATAATCAGCAGGATTAAATGTATCCTGTGATTGTTTTTTATCTATTATAATTATTATTATTATAATTATTTATCTATTATAAACTTTAACTTGATCAATCTTCAATCTAATACTAAGTCTTTCTTCTGAGTTATAAGTATCTTTAATCACATATGATCCATCAAGAATACCAGTAACAGCAAAGTCATTACCAAACTTTTGAATTATTTCAACAACACTAGTAAATTTAGTTTGTTTGTTATTTTGATCAAAGAATATACTTGGTTTATTACCAAATGCAATTTTAATACCAATAGTTGAGCGAGCACTCATATCATAACCACTATATTCAAGTTTCATACTTGCTCTATTAGCAATATCTTCAAGTACAGATCTCATATCTTCTGTAATATACATCCATGCATTGAAGTAAGGCTTAGAATCTTTACTAATTTTCTCTTCAATGTGAATGCGTGCTTGTTTTCCTTTAGGAATTACGACTGCAGCATTTTCAAGTCAACGAATTTTTATTCTCCGTTTCCATTTCTATACAAGGAAAAGAAAATGTCTAAATTAAATTGATAATTCCATTGTCGATCCAAAATCTGATTCTTGCATTAGTTTTAAGAAGATTAGACACCTTCTTCCGCAATCTGTTTGATTGAATTCCTGTAGCTTACACGTCTGAAATGTTGGTATAACACCAAAATATTTTATTACTTCTGGCATAGGTGGAGCACCGAATGAATCAAAGTAAAAGCATTTTTTTCCTTCTCTTTTAAGTGATACCCAGTGATATATTGCTTTTTGTGAATTACCAGTTTTACAAATAAGACATTCATTTCTTAATGGTTTTGTTAGTTAATCTCTTGCAAACACACCTCTAAAATTATTTATATCTAATTCTTTTATATAATTGTTTATTTATTACATCAGTCAAAGGTGATGATTTTACTTTTTTTAATTGTTCAGTATTCTCTTTTAATTCTGCAATCATTTGTTCTTTATCTGCACAACCACCAACTCCTGAACCACTATATCTATCAGTACTACCTGAGAATTTTTTACTAAGTGAATTTGATATTGCTGCAAAGAGGGCAGGTGTTGGAACAGATTCTTCTCTACTTACTTGTTTTCTACCTCTACCTACTAGATGTCTATCTGAATCTCTATTAAGAATATTTATCTTTCATATCTTCTTATGTATTTCATCAATAATACCTGATCCTTTACTTACTTGATGTCTACCTGATCCTTTACTTACTTGATGTCTGCCTGAACCTTAACTTACTTGATGTCTACCAGAACCAAATGTCGTTGAGTCAGATCTCAACTTAAAAATTTTTGACTTCTTACTATTACAAATAGTACAAACACCTTTTAACATTCCTCTCATTCCTTTAGTACTATCTACTTCTACATACTCTTCATGAATTGTATCAGTTTGTTTTTTACACTTCAAACAATATATTTCCATATCTATTATAATATAGAAAAATGTCTTTGCAAGTTAGAGCATTCAATTTTGGACAAGATCTAAATACTTGACATAAAGAACCGTTACCTAAAGTTCCAATTAGAGCAATAGTGCTTGGACCAAGTGGAACAGGTTATCACAGTTAGTAATGAACTGGATATTTTATTGCATGCTAAACTATGATACTTGTACTATTATTGCTTCAAGTTTAGAACAAAAGTTATATCGTGGTCTTATGTCTATGACCAAAGAAAAACCTGCTTACGTTTGGGTTCATGGAATTGATAATATGCCAGAAGTTGATTCTTATAAGAATTGTGAGAATGTTGTTGTATTAGATGATTTAATGACTGAAGATCAATCTAAGATATTAGATTATTTTACGAAAGGAAGACATAAAGGATTGAACATATTTTATCTTGCTCAAGGATTTACTAATATTCCTAGAAGAGAAATAAGAAACAATATAAATATGATAATAATCTTTACACAAAATAATACTGATATAGAATACATTCGTGATTCATATGTTGGTGATATTGATAAGAAAATGTTTAAAGAATGGGTTAACTCTTGCACCAGAAATAGATATAGTTACTGTGTTATTGATCTAACTAAAACAGAATCAGAAGGAAGATTTTGGTCAGTTGATAATACAGGTCAACAATTAATAACTATTTTTAATTGAATATAGGAGAAAATGACTAATGGTAAAATATATCCAAGCAAGAAAAGACCGTACAAAGGAAGTGTTCAAGAAGCATTGGATTTAGAGAATAAACTTGTTAATTTAGAAAGTTTACGTGTTGCTAGTGAACTCGATAATGGTCAAGAGATGCAAAGAATCGAAGCAGAAATGCAAGCAAGAGATAGAGTTGAACACGAACTAAATGAACGTGCATTTGAGAAATCAACTGATAACACTGGTAATATTTTTATTAGTAAATTAAACAGATTAAAACCATCACTTGCAGTTCAAATGGAACAAAAAGAAGAAATACAAAAAGCATTGGGTCAAAAAGTGCCTGTAGATATTTCTAGTATCGTACAAAAAGGATTTGCTGCTATTGCTGAAGGAAAAATAAAAAAGCTGTAGCTATTGCAAATCAAGCTAAGACATATTCTGCTAGTCCAGAAATAAGAGAAGTAATTGATTCACTTCAAAAAGGAATTGCAGAGCATCTTAATGTTAATCCTTCAACTGGTAAGAGACCTAGTAAGAGAATTAGAAAAGCAAAAGTTGTTCCTGTTGTTCAAGAACCTGTTCCAGTTGTTCAATCTGAACCAGTTGTTCAATCTAAAACTGATATTCTAAAAGAAAAGAAACAATATCTTATTGATAAAATAAAAGCTAAAGGATCAGTATCTGATTGTGTAAGAAGTGCTATAGAAAATATTAGAGTAGATAGTAAAGAATCATTTAATTCTGATACTATATTTCTACTTTCAAAATTGAGAGCTTTGGAATCAAGAAAACCTGTAGAAAATGTAATTTATAGCTATCTTAATTACACAGGTAAAGGAATAAAGATAGTTCCATTATTTGTGAAATCTATAAAAGAAGTACTTGATAAACGTGATCTATGGTTAAGTGAACTTGCAGCCGGTAATAGAGGTGTAATACCTTCAATCAGTTCTGCTGTTGATTACCTTGCTAAATCTCGAAAAGCACCAAAAATATATTGCAAAGATAAACAATCTTTTATATAATATATAGAAATGAGTGACTTGGTAAAAATTGCTAGTGATATATTAAAGAATCTTGAAAGCATTAGAAAAACTAGTCAAGCAAGTAAAGAAGGATACGTTTTTAATATAACTGGAACTACTAATCCAATCAGAGCTAGGGTTAATACACCGATATTACTAAGAGGTAAAAACTTTAAAATCTGTTTTAAGAAATTTGCTGCAACTAACTCTATTAGAAGTATAATTGAAACTAATAATACTTTTGTTTATAGAGTTACTGGTGGTTCAGAACAAACTGTAACATTAAGTCATGGAATATATGGCGGTACAACTGATGATATAAATGTTGGGATTGCTGATACAATTAATAATTCAATTGCACAATCTGGAGCAACAACTGATAAGTTTCAAATGGGTCTTGATACTGCAACTTCAAAGTTATGGATTAAATTACCTGTTGGTTGGTCATTCCTTGCAAGTAAATCTACTCTTTCTACTATGTTAGGATTTACTTCTGCCGCTTATACTACACTATCTTCTGCTGACTTTGCTAAAATGTATCCTGATATTACACCTGTTGTTTGTGTACCTAACACTAAGGTTGATTCTGAGAATGAAGTATTTGTTACTAATATTGATTTTATAGCTCTAAATTATAATATGGTTGCAAGTGGAACTAGTTTTATAAATGGAAAAGAATCACAAGTATTAGCTAGTTTTCCTAATGATGCTTATCCATGGAATTTGATGGTTTATGAACCAAAAACTATTGAGTATCATAATGTTGCTAATGATTCTATCTCTGATATAGTAATTACTATTACTGATCAAAACCAAAATCTAATAGATTTTAATTCTCAAAATATTACAGTTGCTATAGAAATTCTTGAAGTTTAATGTCAATAAGATTAAGTGGAACTAGTAGTTCAGAATCAAAAACATTATATCCACCTCTTATGCTTGGATCTGATTCAGGTTATAATAAAATTGGATTACGAAAAGTAGAGTTTACATACACTAATAAAGTAGTATTAAATATACTTAAAGATTATAATGATAAACTTTGGTCACACTAATAAAGTAGTATTAAATATACTTAAAGATTATAATGATAAACTTTGGTTTAAGTGGTCAATGACTGATGCATCAGCTGCTTATATTACGATTGCTCCTGGTTATTATGATTCAAAAAAAATAACAGCAGCTCTAAATAAAGCATTATCAGATCCACAACCAAAGACTATCGTTGTTCCAAATATTCCAACAATATCAACAGTTAGTGCTTTTTATGATACAACTAAAAGAAATAGTACAGGTATAAAATTTAGTGTTGATACAGATGATAGAATACTAATGCAAGTAGTTAGTGATTATGTTGTTTTTCTTGGAAGCAATTCAAATTCTGCTATACATTCAATAGGAGATGCTCTTGGTTTTAATTCAAATCAATAAGGAACGTTTGATAGTGCTCTTGTAGGTGGAACACCATATGAAGCAATAGAAAAAGCAATGTACTTTGCAGGAATCTTTAAAGCATGGAATACAATGTTATTGCCAGACAATAAAGGAATACGATAGATAAGTGTTGATTGTAATTTAGTTGATCCTTTTAATAATTTTGTAGAAAGAAGAAAAGGATTCTTAGAGCAATGTACATCTTTATATATTATAGATATTGATGATATTAGTCCAGGTGAAAAGGTTGATCTACATATTCCTAATGTATTATATTTACCAACACGAGGTGATGTAGATGGAATAAGTAGTTTTAAGATAAGTTTAACAGATCAAAATGGAAATCCTGTAAGTATTATTAGTGATTTAGTTGCAACAATAGAAATTTCAAAGTAATATAGAGCAATGGGTAGCTATGCAAGAGTTGGCCATCATACAATACATGGTGGAAAATATCGTGGTTCTGGAGCAAGAGTTAATAATGCTCTTGATATATTTAATAAAGATTTAGGTACTACAAGTAAAGCTGTCGACGCTGGATTAACGATTGCTAACAAAGGTATTGAAATGCATCAAGCAAGAAAACTTGCTGAATTACAAACAAACAAAGAAATGTTAGACCAAGATTACGCAATGAGACGAAGAGAGATGGATGATAAACTTGAAGAAGAAAAGAGAAAGAAAGAACTTGAATATGAGCTTGAAAGAAAAAGAAAAGATGAAGACTATGATAGAAAGATGAAGGGATGGATCTTCAACTAAAGAAAGTTATGTTTGAACAGGTTACTAAGAAAAATCAAAAAGAGGTAGAAAGGCAAAGATAGAGGAAGATCCAGAAGTAGAAGACTATTCAGACACTCTTAAAGAGAATGATCCTAAGGCGTATAAAGAAATAGAGAAAGTAATTAACACTAAAGCTGTTGTTACTTCTCATAGGATTGATACTTATGGTGGAAATATAAAGAACAGATTAGGAGCTGGATTATATGTTCAAAAATAAAATTTTAGTTTTTTATATAGAGAAGAAATGACAAGTGCACCTATCGATAGTATACTCGAACTTGGAGATCCTGAGTTTCATGATTATAAACTTAAAGACTATCAATTTAGAGAGTTTTATCAAGTTAATGGAAATGAAACAGATAGTGTTACTAGTAAATTAGTTAGTTTCATTGTTCCTGGTAAACAACAAACATGTTATGTTCTATCTGATGGTTATCTTTTACTTGAAGGACAAATACAAGTCCAAACTGCTGCTGGTGGAGCTTTTGCTACTCCTCATAGAAATCTTTCTGTTGGTCTTGTTAACAAAGCTGGTGCGTGGATGTTTGGTAGTAGGAGAAATAGACGGCACTGAAGAGATTGAAAGCATCCCACTAAAGGAAAGAGTTGGAAGTGTTTCAACACTAATGGGTCTTCTATTTTATCCGAACGAATATAACAGCACTGAAGGTCCTGCTACAGGATGGAGAAAATATGAAGCAAGTGGAGCTGACGAAATATCTACAAGTCTTACTTTTTATGTAAGTCCTGATGCTTCTAAAGCTACTACTTCAAACGATGGATTCGTAATTAGAAGATGTCTTATAAATAATGATATCGATGAGGTTGGAAATTTCAGTATTGCTTTGCCCCTAGCAAGAATCTCTGGTTTTTGTGCTGATATGAATAAAATTCTTTATAATATTCCATTTACACTTGAAATAACAAGAGCCGGTGGATTTTATAGAGATGTTATAATGACTAATGCATCTGGTGCTGCTGCAACTGACAACACAATGATGACAAGAAATGCATCTGGTGCTGCTGGAACTGGAGTTTGGAATGCTTTCAAAATTGCAATGTCAAAAATGAGACTTGTTGTAGCATGTGTAACACCAAAAGAAAGTATTCAAAGAGCACTTGCAGATATTTCAATAAAGAGATATCAAAGAAAATTAGACTAAATTACAGGGTTAGACGTTATGAAAACATTACTGTAAATACTTTCAATCAAAATCTTACATTTATTAAAAATCTATCAGTTCAAAATACAATTGATAAGGTTAGATGGTTGATAACTGCTGCTCAAAATGCTGATAAATGCGATAGTTACACTGGTAACCCTTGTACTTACAATCATTGTGATATTAAAAGTGTTTCAGTTCTTGCTAATGGATCAAAGCAATATCCTGCAGTTCCAAGATCTAGTTTACCAAAACTTGGTAAGCATGCACCAGCGTATATGGATTTCACAACTTTCAGAAAACAATATCTTGGTGTTAATGAGCTTGCTAATCCAACTGGTGTTTCTTTCTCAGAATGGTTGACACTTTATCCTATTCATGTTGTTGACTTGCAATACAATGATGAACCTCTCAGAATGACTTCTAGACTTGATGTAACTGTTGAATTCAATAGTGCTGTACCTGCTGGAACTACATTAATCATCCATTATTTGACTATTTGTGAGGATAGTGCTGAACTAACTTCAAATGGAAGTGGTGCTAATTTCACTTGTAGTAAAGGAAAGATGATATATGAAGAAAAGATTTTTAATAAAATTCTAATAACTAGATATAATGCACAAAACTAATTGTATTCAAGGGTCTGATGAGTGGAAGAGAGCTATGAGTTTAAATATAGGTGGATCGGAAGTGTATTCCGTTTTAGGAAATGATATGGTTTTTGGTTCACAAATTGATTGTGATATAGAATTAATTGCTAATAGAAAACTAAAAAAATATATTGCTAATTCTCAACCAATGAGATTCCCACAAATTATATTTAGTAAAGTGTTTGAACCAATAGCAGCTAAGTATTTAGAAATGAAATTACATAGAGATTGAAAATTCAAATGAATGTTTTACTAGTGATGGTGTTTATAGATATTCTCCTGATGGAATTGTTGATGAAGATACATTAATAGAAATAAAATGTTTGTGGTCTAGAAGTATAATAGAAGATTTTATTCCAAAACAATATCTTGCTCAATGTTTATTAGGATTACATGTACTAAAATTAAGTAGATATTTTTATAGTGAATTTGAAATATTTGTGCCTGGATTGAATTGTGATGATGTACCTAAAGATTATGTAGCAGCAGGAACAGTAAGAATTCCAACAAGTTATATTTTTGATATGCCGATAAGAGAACCGTTGTTTTTACATTTACTTAAAGAGGAGAAATACTTTGATTTTGAATTTGATGTAATAAGTGACTATGGTAGATTTAATAATAAAAAGAGTTTTGGTTAGGATATTCAATATTATATAAAAAAGTAGAGATAAAAGTAGTTGAGGAAGAAGATTATGGAAGGTTCGCAAGAATAGTTCCTATAGTTAGAGAAATATTAGATAGAAGTAAAAAATTGATTAATGAATATATAGATGGGATCCAAATTCAATTCAACTGACTACGTTTCAAAAGTAAATGGATATCTGCTATCTGATTTGAATGCAAATGGTAATATAATTTCAAATTTATCTGATCCAATTAATGATTCTGATGTTGTAACAAAATCTTATGCTGATTCTAAATTTGTTGTTAATACAGGAACGACACTTAATCTTGCTGGTAAGACAATTACTAATCTTGGAGCAGGTGTTAATCCTACTGATGCTGTCAATGTTAGTCAAGTAAGTAATTATGTTAAGAAGACTGGTGATACAATGACTGGAGATTTAAACATGAATAGCTTTGCTATATAACATCTACTTATTGGAACTCAGGTAATGGAAAGCCAGTAGTGTTAAATGATGATTATTGTGTTACTTATCGTTGAATGAAACGAGCTGTATTATTGAAAGTATTTCCTTCAACAACTAATATTGATATGGGAGGGTATTCAATAACAAACGTTGCAAATCCTGTTAATCCTCTTGATGTTGCAACTAAATCTTATGTAGATAAAACAGTTAAAAAAATAACAGAAGTACTAGCTCTATCAATGGATCTTAATGCAAAGAACTCAATACTAAATCTATCAACACCTTATTCATGGACAAACAAAACTGCTCCACCTATAATGATATTAAATGTTATGGTTGTTGAAGCATCTAATTGTATGTTTCTAAAACCTTATACTGATACAACTGCTGTATCTGGAGATGTAAGAGCATTGAATACTTCTCCAACAGGTATGGATTTAAAGTATTATGTATATTTTACAAGATTACCGCCAGACTATTACTTCACTGATACAACTGGAAAACTAAGAGTAAACATCTTGGTCAGTTATGTACCCTCCTGAATAGTATAAATGATATATTAAAACTATTAATCTTTTAACTTTGTTGCTTTACGTGTACCTTTAAGAAGAGGAAACAGTTTTGATATAGAACACATAGCTTCATGGCCTAAACAATGATGTAATAAAGTAGAGCAACATTGTTTTTTTAGATGTTTCCTAACTAATGAATACAATTTAGTTGGTCTCTCTTTCTTAAATGAGTTAGTATTTATGTTACAATATGAACAAATTATAATTGCATCATTAAGCATACGGCTGGAATCAAATTCTGTTTCTTGCATATCTTTATCACAAATATCACAACGTATTTCATATTTTCTTTTTGGTCTCTATTTCTTGATGACAGTAAGGATGTTTTCCTTCTAGATAATCAGTTTCATTAAATTTATTTAAACACGTTTCACAAAATATTTCCATTCTCTATAGAATGTCGTTTTTAACTTTAAATGAAAGAAAAAAGAAGGTAAATTCAGTCTTGACTCAGATATAGGTCAAGTATTCAAACCAAGACCTAAGAAAATTCCACAAGGTTTCTTTAATATTGTTGAGCCTAATGAAAATCATCAAGCAGATATTGTATACATGCCTAATGATTCTGGATATAAATATGCACTGAGTGTTATTGATTTTGCTAGTAGATATAAAGATTCAAGACCGCTTAAAACAGTCTTCTAAAGAAGCAACAAAAGCATTTATAGATATTTACAATAAAGGTCCTTTGAAATGGCCAAAGAAAATGACAGTTGATCCGGGATCAGAGTTTAAAGGAGAGTTTGCTAAAGAAATGAAAAAACATGAAACACAAATTATAGAAGGTACTAGTAAAAAGAGTGTTGCATTAGTTGAAAGAATGAATAGAACAGTTGCTGAGAGAGCATTTATTGCTCAGTATGAAAAAGAAATAGAAAGTATAAAGAAAGGAGAGTATACTAGAAACAGAGAGTGGATTGATTACCAAAGATTATTGATTATCTAAGTAATAGTGTTATGAAAGCAATAGGTGAAAAACCTGTTAAAGCGATAAAAAAAGAAAAAGTAAAACTAAAGAAACCAAAATATCATAGAAAAGTAGGAGAACAAGAACCGTTATTAGAACTTGGAACAACTGTTAGATATTTATTAGAACCAGGTGAAGGAGAAGATGAAAAGAGAAGAAGAGCTACAGATGCAATATGGGGTTTAACTAAACATACTATTGTTAGAATAATGGTATTGCAAGAACAACCAGCGCGTTTTTGGGTAAATGATGTTAAAAGAAGTTTTGTTAGAGAGAAGTTGCAACAAGTAAGCTAGAAGGACGAGCAAAGTCACCAAAGCAACGATGCTTCCATTCAATCCTAACTTTAAATGCTTCCTCAAACGTTTCGAAACATTGCCGTATTGTTCTCTTAACACCATGTTCGGTAAAAGTTATCCTTGCACAATACTTGCCAGTGTCTTTTCTAAGAGAGACACCCTTAGATCCAAGTTGACTATTGCATTGAACAATGCGATTCATGTTGTTTTGTGAACGAGTTGCCTCTCTCAAGTTAACTAAACGATTATCAAGTCTATTTCGATTAACGTGATCAATGTCAAAATCTGGAAACCTACCATGAACGTAAAGCCAAACTAACCTATGAAGGTACCACAATTTACCGAGCAAACTAACTTTCAAATACCCATCCTTACAAACCTTTCCCAAAACATGGCCAACACGTATTACATTATTTCCCGAAGTAAACTTACTAACGCAAATTCCAGACTCAGGATCGTAATGAATCATACTCCTAACAATTTCACAAGTAATTTCTGCCATTATTAAGAGCTTTTTTGGATCCCTTTTATTGAAGACAGTAACGGCTCTTGAAAATGCTCTTGTAATATCTGGTGTTGATTTCTCTTCAATAGCTTTCCTTGCTTCATCTAATGCTCTTTTTACTTCTTCATTAAATTCATCTCTCTCAACACCATAATATCTTAAATTAAGTATTTTTGCTGAATTAAAGCCTGGAGAATTAAATCTATTGTTGTATTTTAAAAGTATATTATTATCATCAAAACCTTCATCTATTCTATTAACATTTAAAACAACTTGTGCTTTTACTGTTTTATAATTTATTCTGGTTCTGTTATAATCTTTTAATAAAAACGAATTATCATAAAAAGTTTTTCTATATACTATATATCTACTTGTGTCATCAATGTTATTAGTTCTTCTATCAATAAATTTTTCAATGTTTTTTACTTTTATTACTACTTTTGAGTATGTTGGTTTTTTGTGTTGATATCTGATAATTTAGATACAATTAATTTTCCACTACTAGAAAAAGAAAATGTTAGTGATGGATTACCAATATTATTTACACTCTTTACACTTAAGTTTCCGTAATAACTAATAAAATGAGCATTAGCAAAAGTATTACAAAAATATGGTATATTTCCACATCTTAAAAAAATGCTGCACCAAGTCTAACTCTCATGCTATTGAACATCCACGCACCAGCATTGTTAACTAATCCAACAGAAAGAGTTCTCGCAGGAGCAGCAAAAGCTCCACCTGCAGCAAATTGTGCTTGCAATTGACCTTCAAGTAGAAGATAACCATCAGATAGGACATAACACGTTTGTTGTTCACCAGGAACAATGAATGTAACTAGTTTACTTGCAATACTATCAGTTTCATTACCATTAGTTTGATAAAACTCTCTAAATTGATAATCTCTAAGTTTATAGTCAGGAAACTCAGGATCCCCAAGTTCGAGTATACTATCGATAGGTGCACTTGCCATTTCTTCTCTATATAAAAAGCTAAAAATTATTTTCTGCTTCGAATATACAAACCAGCACCTAGTCTTTTCCTCATGTTTCCAATATAACCATCAGGTCTTGGATTATAAGGAACAACAGCTTTATTCCTTAAATCCTTTGGAGACCGTGCATTTAGCTCGTATGCTCCCACAGCCTGGAACTCCCTCCCGACCTGCATCAGAACATCCCCTGACCTGACCACATTTAAAAGAAACTTAAAAACATACCTATTTAGGACAGCATTTAGTGGGTCCTTGTGATTCGTCCTCGATGTGCTTATGCGTGCTGACACTGTTCATGCTGCCACTAACCACATTTGCATGCTGACCCAGTGCATGTAACCCCTAACCATGTTATTCATTTTGTTTGTTTTTCAAGCATGATTTTACTTACTATTCTATTGCGTATCACTTTGCAGCAAATGTAAAGCGCCTAGAAAGAGATTAAGTTCTCTGAGGGCGCTTTATCAAGTGCAATATTATTATTATTATTATTATTGTTAATTACTTTCTCCATTTCCTTATATGCTTTAGGATCATTCTTTTTAAGAGTCTCCGAATAGTCTTCTACATCTGGTTCTTCTTCCATCTTAGCTTTTCTACTTTTTTTTTTAGATTTTTTAGTGACCTTCTCAAGCATAATACATTTTAGTTCAAGATCTATCTCTTTCATCTTTCTATCATAATCTTCATCTTTTCTTTTCCTCTCAAGTTCATAATCAAGTTCTTTCTTTCTTCTTTCTTCTTCAAGTTTATCATCCATCTCTCTACGTTTAAATGCATGATCTTGATCAATCTTTTCTTTCTTTGTTTTTAGTTCAGTAAGTTTTCTTGCTTGATGCATTTCAATACCTTTGGTGGCAATATCAATACCTTTACTAGTTAATCCAGTTACCAATGGTGTTACTTTATTAAAAACATCAAGAAATTTATCAAGTGATACACTTCCACTTCCACGATATTTACCTCCATGTATTCTATCATGTCCAACTCTCGCATAACTACTCATTGCTCTATATTACTTTGAAATTTCTGTTGTTGCAACTACATCAGTAATAATACTTACAGAATTTCCATTTTGATTACTTAATCCTATTTTAAAACTACCTATAGCATCTATATCACCACGTGTTGGCATATATAATACATTAGAAATATGTAGATAAACCTTTTAACCTGGATGAATGTCGTCAATATCATTAATATATAAAGATGTACATTGTTCTAAGAATCGTTTTTTCTTTCTACATAATTCTTAAGAGGATCAATTAAGTCGCAATCAATACTTATCCATCGTATTCCTTTATTGTCTGGCAATACCATTTTATTCCATGCTTTAAAAATACCGGCGAAGTACATTGCTTTTTCTATTGCTTCGTATGGTGTTCCACCTACAAGAGCACTATCGAATGTTCGTTGTTGATTTGAATTAAAACCAAGAGTATCTCCAATTGAATTTATAGCAACATTTGAATTACTTCCAACTAGAGCAACATAATCACCAACTACTTGCATTAATATTCTATCATCTGTATCAACGCTAAATTTTATACCTGTGCTATTTCTTTTAGTAGTATCATAAAAAGCACTATTCGTTGACTTAGATGTTGATCCATTTTGAGTAACAATATTCTTTGGCTGTGGGTCTGATAATGCTCTATTTAGAGCTGCTGTTAATTTATTTGAATCACAATAACCAGGAGCAATTGTAATATATGCATTACTTATATCAGTCATACTCCATTTAAACCAAATTGTATCATTTAAACCAGCAATTACATTTGATATAACTTTATTAGTATAAGTAAACTCTACTCTTCGTAAACCAATTTTATTATAACCTGAATCAGATCCAAGTATAAAAGGTGGTGATAGTGTTTTTGATTCTGAGCTACTTGTTCCAGTTAATCTTATCGACATTTTCTTATATTAAACTTCAATAATTTCTAAAACAGTCGTAATTTGTTGTGAATTAAAAATCTAATAAATTTAGATTCTGACCAGTTATAGTAATTACTATATCATAAATATAATCTTCTCTATGATATTTTGGTCTCTTTAGTTTTACTGCTTATTTTTTTGCTTTAGCAAGTTCTTTACCAATTGCACTTGTAATGTAAGTGTTTAGGTATTCAATAATCTTTGGTAATAATAAAGAGAAGTTTTTAACTATAGCCTTTGGTAATCTTTGTTTTAGAGATTCCTATCGGTTATTACAAAGTCCACTTGATAAATTAGTAAAGAATCTGTCTAAGGCAAATGATAGCTTCAATATAATAAGACATAATTTTAAAGAATATTATCATAAAAATAGCATTACTAACAAATAAAGGCATTTATCCCTACAAATACATGGATTATTTTGCTAGATTTGAAGAAACAAGTTTACCTCCAATTGAAATGTTTTATTCGTCTTAGTGGTCATATTTCAGAAGAAGATTGTGAGCATGCGAAGAACATCTGGAATGCTTTTGAAAACAACCTTAAAGGAATATCATAATTTATATTTAATAAATGACTTTTTAGCATTAGCATATTTGTTTGAAAGATTTTGTGATCTAATAATGACAACTTACCAAATAGATCCTGCAAAGTTTTTAACAACTCCACAATTAACTTGGACAGCAGGATTAAAGCATACAGGTATTGTTCTTGAATTGTTAACTGATCCAAATATGTATCTTTTCTTTGAAAAAGGCCTTCGTGGAGGAATGACGCAAGTATCAAAACGTTATGCAAAAGCTAATAATAGTAGATGTGATAATTTAAAACCAGATGAGTTAACATCATATTTATTATATTTTGATGTAACATCTTTATGGCGGGGCTATGAAGCAATTTCTGCCAACTGGTGGTTTTAATTTCTTATCAAATCAAAAAGTAAAATTATGGAATGAAAATAAGAGTAATATAATTAAATTTTTTAAACCTTCATCAAATAAGGGTCATGTTTTTGAAGTTGATAATAATTGTCCAAAGGATAAACATGATTTATTTTCTTACTATCCTTTGCTTCCTGAGAAAAAACAGATGAAGAAGAATTAAGCATTTAAAATATCAAAATTCCTTTAACAAAGGAAACTATCTTGTTGTAAAGTTGATATTGGATTTAGAACCAAAACAAAAGTATGTTATTCATTATCTTAATCTTAAGAATTGTATTGAATTAGGATATGAGTTAACACATATTCAGAGTACTAGAATTTAATAAATTTGATTTGTATCTTCTTATATTGATAAGAATACAGTACTTAGAGGAAAAGCAGCAATGGCTTTGAAAAGGATTTCCTCAAGTTATTAAACAACGCATTCTTTCGTAAAACAATGAAGAATGTTAGGGATAGAAAAAATTGATCTATTGAGTGAAGATATTAGTGGAGAGTTAGTAAAAGTGAATACAATTTATAGGAGTCCTAGATTTATTGATAGAAAGATATTATCTAAAAACATTGTTTGTGTAGAAAGTAGCAAGGAGTCAAACTTTAAACAAACCAATCAATGTTTGGTTTTGTATAATTAATTTATCTAAAGTATTGATGCAAAATTTCTATTATCTAATAATGAAAAAAGATATGGTTCGCAAATTAATTTGTTATATAATGATACTGATTCATCGGTAATGGAAGTTTTTACTGAGGATGTTTATCAAGATTGTATTGAATATCCAGAAACATTAGATCTAAATACTTTTCCCGATGATTATCCATTCTAGAAAGATGAGAAAGCAAAAAGTATTATAAAAGAAAATAACAAAGTCGTTGGTAAATCAAAGATGAGATAACAGATAAAGTAAAAACAGCAATATTAAATGAATGTGTTTTCCTAAGACCAAAATTTATTCTTATACTATTTGTAATGAGGGTAAAGTTTATGAAATGAATGAGATGTTTAATAAAGAAGGAGGACTAGTAGGTCAATCAAAAAAGGCTAAGGACGTTAACAAACCTGTTTTTAATAAATATTTGAAACATAATGATTCTAGAATGTGCTTAAATAAAAAAGTGGGAACAATCACTGATTAGAAATGAAAAACATATAATGTGTACATTTAAACAAAGTAAAGTAGCAGCTCCTGCCTTTGACTCAAAGCGATACCGGTTGGATTGTAGTATTTGTAGTTACGCTTATAGTCACTACAGAATTGGTGATGCATTAAGTAATAATCTAAATCCAGGACGATGTAATACTTGCAATTTTGGTTAAATTAATATAGAATATACTTCTTTTGAACCAAAAGTAAGAGTTGAAAATGATCTACGAAAGACGACAAAAGAGAAGTGGAATATGAGAAAGCAAAAGATTGCAGGAATAATTTTATATTAAAGATAAAAATTTATGTAATAGAAATGAAAGAAAATAAAAAATAGAAGTTTAAAAAGTTGAACAAACAGTGGTGCTTGATATTATTGAAGATTATTCAGATGACTCTGATGATCCAGATTACAATCCTGAAGAAGATGATAGCGAAGACGATTCAGAATACGACAGTAATTACGAAGATGATTTCGGATTTGGTGAAGAGGTTCAATACAATTATGTAAATGAAGAAGATGAACTATAAAAATTATTATAGGTATCTTACTATCTTTTGCGATTACAGTAACCAGTACTTACATTCAAAAACATGAGGAGCTTTCTCATGTAGTAACAGTATTAGGTGCTTTATCAACAATGATAATCTCACTAGATAGTACAATATCACAAATTGATAGAAAGAAATGATCTACTCTTCAAGCAAATCATAACTTAGTTTCAAAGATTGTTGATGCATTAGATGATGATAAAATAACTAAAGAAGAATTCGATGAAATAATTGTTGAACCATTAGAAAATATAAGTGATACTAAGGCTTAACACACGATTACATTTGATTTAATTTAAATTATTTTAATACAAAGACGCACTTAGATGGATTGATGATTACCCCATATTCCTCGAGGCGACGGAAGATTGCTTCCAGGTGCATGGCATGCTCGGCTTCGCTAACAGACGCAATTAAAAGATCGTCCAGGAACGGAAAACAGAAACTAAGCCCTCGAGTTACCTGGTCGATGAAACGTTGAAAGGTCTGGGCAGCATTCCTGAGGCCAAAGCTCATTCGCTTGAATTGAAACAGCCCGAACGGCGTGATTACGGCGGTTTTAGGGACGTCGTCGGGATGAATGGGTATTTGATGATATGCTCCCACGGGATCGATTTGAGAGAAAACCACCTTGCCATGTAGAGCAGATGCTAAATCGCTTAGCAGCGGTACAGGGTAACAGTCGTGCTTGGTGATACGATTCAAAGCACGATAGTCACCGCAAGGGCGCCAGTCGCCGTCCTTTTTGGGTACGAGATGGAGAGGACTGGCGTACTCGCTCTCCGACGGCTCTATTATTCCCAGCTGCAGCACATGCTCGAATTCCACGCGAGCTGCTCTCAGGCCGTCTGGAGCCAGGCGTCGAAGGCGGGAGCGGGCAGGCGGGCCGCTCGTGACGATGTGGTGGCAAACTGAATGCTTGACCGGTGCAGAGAGGTTTCCGGGTTAGGTGATGCTTGGGAATCGGCGAAGCAAAGCAGCGTAGTCGGCCCGTAGAGTCAAAGGATGCAGCAGAGATGATAGGGCGTAATAGACGAAGTAAGTTCGCACCTCTTTCGAAGCTGAGTGCGACCATCGTATAGTAGCGGTGCTTGAGGTCTACGATGAGCCCGAAACGAGCAAGGAAATCGGCGCCGATGAGAGGGTACGAAACATCGGCTACAGAGAAGACCCAGGAGATACTCCGTCGAAACCTAGGCTCAAGTTGAGGAGTCGTGAGCCGTAGACTGCAATTAAAGAGCCATTGGCAGCCTGTAGATGAGACAGGGCAGGGCGTAGCCTCTCGGTAGCATTCGATGGGAGGACACTAACCGCCGAGCCCGTGTCAATAAGAAAGCGAATATCCGTGTCAGGGTCGTGTACGAACAGTAGGCGGCTAACTTCATTTCCCGGCTGCTGTGGCGCCGCCTGCGCTAACAGTCCGGGTTCCTGTTTAAAGGAAACTTGCAACCCGGTCGGCACTGGAAAACCTTGTCCCCAAATCGTGCGTGATAGAAGCACCAGCCGCCATTAGGAGACCGCTGTCCTTGAGCACCAGCTCGCGGTCGGAGCTGCTGCCTGCTAGGGAAACTGCTACGAGAACGGTTGCGTCCCCGCCAGTCCCCGCGTCTATCCTGGTTGGTCCTGTGGGGTTCTTCTCGCAGGGCTAACACCTCAGCTTTCAGAGACCGTAACTCTGACAATGAGCAGTGCTGCTCTCGCTCGGATTTAGCCGACCGGGCGGCGGCTATCAGAGGCAGCGTCTGCCGTAACGTTACGGTGGCTGGTGGTGTAACGGCGGCTACGTAACGTGCCGAGGCTTCGAGCATGCGGTCGGCCATTTCCGCAAGCGTGCTAACGCCGAGCGGGGCGTCGCAACCTGATAGAACCATGCGGACATCGGCCGGTAGGCGCTGCAGGAACAGTTCACGCAAAAGGGCTTCACCGAACCGGTCACGTTCATCGCCTAGTAGCTGCCGTACATGCCGGAGGAACTGACTCAGCGTGCGATCGACGAGCGGCTCGCCTGCGAGAAGCCGGCGCATGTTGTAAGAAAAGTACCCTATTAGGACAGTTCGCTTTTCCTTCTAGATGTTTCACAGCATATAATTCTATCAATATCATTCTCTACTGATTCAATACTCATTTCTATATAAAACTAAAACAAATTTAACAAAATGACATTTTGAGAGTTTTCGATTTTTGATTTTGTATCTGCTTCTGACAACGTTGAATTTATTTTACTACGACACTCCATTAGTTTATCATATGTGTCACAAATCTCTACAAGAACGCTAATAAAAAATCATCTAAATCAGGAATAAGTTTATCAAGTGAATGCTTAACAATTCTGTGATCAGCTCGTTTTAATTTTTGAAGACAGACTTGTCGTTCCATGTGTTGTACCAAAAGAAAGTATCCAAAGAGCACTTGCAGATATCTCAAGTGAGAGATCAAAGAAAATTAGACTAAACTACAGTTTTAGACGCTATGAAAATGTTACAATCACAGCACTCAATCAAGCAACTAAGTCTAGTTCAAATTTATATTCCAAAGCTTTATCTGTTAATTTGTGTAATTGGTTTTTGTTCTCCATCTGCATTACAAGTTTTGGTCTAACTCTTTCAAGTTTTTCAATAACAACATTACCTGAATTATCTGTTGATCTTTCTAGTGCTTGCTGGTTTAATTGGTGTTCAACTGCATCTCTAGCAGATATATCTGCTTTCAAGTCTTTGAATTTCTTGGTCGTTTTGTAGAATATTCGCATCTCTTAAGTCTTGTAGGTTTTCTAGTTTCTCTTCATAGTCGAGTGCTTCATGAACATTCCTTTGTAAGGTTTCCTGCTTGAATAAATCTTTCCGTTTATCATTTTGCTATATCTATAAAGAATTAAAAATAGTAGTTAATTGCTTTCCAGTTGAATCAACCGACCAAAATATACCTTCCGATTCAGTTTTAGTTAAGTCTATGACACAATATTCAAAACAGTTTCTCGTGCAAGAGTTAACCCAATCTTTGAATTGTTTCCTATCAATATCATACCAACATTTTCTCCTTTAAGTCTAACAAATTTTGATTTCTTATGTTCACAAATTGTACAAATTGCTTTAGTCATTCCTCTAGGTCTTTTTGTGCTATCTACTTTAACATACTCCTCATGAATACTGTCTGTAGGTGTTTTACATTTTATAAAATGGAAGTTTAAATATTTTTGGACAAATTCTTAGTTTTTTATTACAACCATCATGTGCAGCACCTCGATATTTACAAGTAAGGTGACAATGATCCAATACTTTTAATTCTTCTTTTAAACACTTTCCACAGATCCAACAAACAGATGTATAATATATATATATATGTGTGTAATGTATGTATGTATGTGTATATATATGTGTAATCTTTTTGTTCAAATGTCATAGTTGTTTTATCAAAAACTTTCAAGTAGTTCTATAAGTTTCTCTACTTGCTCTTTACAATCTTCTTTTAAAGAGAGAATGAATTTACTAATGCAATCAGGGCCAACAGTTTGTTTATATTTTGATACAACATTCCCCTCATGATTTATAATTACATAAGCAGCAGAACAAGGTTTATGTTGGTTAACTAATTCATTTATTGACTCCTCTGGTTTATCAATAGATCCTAATAAACATTCAAAGTCTGCATATGCAACTAATGGCGATCTAATCACTTTATTAAAATCTCTAAACATAACTAAATCTCCTGTACTATCTTTATTTGTATTAGCTGAAGGCATTTTATTCTTGATGTTCCACAATGTTCTGAATTTCAATCAGAAATGTGTTTATTTAATTTCTCCTCCTCATAGAATCTTGAAAGACATCTCTTACAAAACAATCTTATTTTACAATTGCCCTTCTCACCCGCGGAATCTCGCTACTCGACTTTCGACCGTGAGCTTCTCGCTATTTACTCTTCGCTCCGACATTTCCGCTACTTTGTGGAAGGCCGGGCTTTCTCGGTGCTCACCGATCATCGCCCGATCGTTTACGCAATCGTTTCCTCATCCGATCGCTTCACACCTCGGTAGCAGCGACGCTTACTACAAATAGTCCTCTTGGAGTAGTAAAATTACCAATGTTAGTAATCCACCTTCCATTAGCTGTTTTACCATAAATATCTGTAATTAGTGACCCATGAATAATTACTTTGAATCTTATAGTGCCTACATTTCCATCAGATATTCTATTTAGATAACCAAGATTTACTCCATCAACCAGAGCAACAGGATCACTTTTTATAATAATTAGATAACCATTCATATCTAAATCACTATTAACTGATCCATTGTTCTGCTTTACAAAATTAGCATCCATATAAGCAACAATTGCAACATCAGATGATGAAAGTGAAGTTGGTGGATTAGCAATGCTTAGTATGCCATTTACAGTTAGCACACCAGCAATAGTTCCACCAGTTTTTGACAGTTTAGTATCAGCATAATCTTTTGTAGCAGCATCACTTGGATTGATAGGATTAGCAAGATATATTAGTCAATGATTATTCATGTTTATATCTCAATCGGCAGTTGTTCCTCTATAAATTTTAATAACAAAGTTTTTGTATATATATTTTCTATTTACCGCATCTCGAGAGTCAACAGAATCTCCAACTTTTTTAATCAAATTCTGATTCATATTTAAAGACCCAGACATCATATCACCACTCTTTCGAATGTAATTTTTTGAATGTGCAGCCTTTTTACGATATCCTAATGACATTTCTATACTATACTAACAAGAAAATCAATAGATTGCATTACTTGCATCAATAAAATTGTTAATAACATAACTACATGATCCATCAATATTTATTACTAAAACTAATAATCCTGATACACCATAAGTATTGTCACTTGTTAAATCAAGGAATACTCCAGTAGTATTTGTAGACCGTAGCACACTAGATATCAGAGCAAAGTTATTTACTGAACCCGGAATAAAAGTTTTTAACGGTGTTGCATAACCTATTCTATTTCCAGTTTGATCCAACATTGGTAACTTGCGACATTTTTTCTATATTATAATAGATATGGAAATATATTGTTTGAAGTGTAAAAAACAAACTGATACAATCCATGAACAATATGTTGAAGTAGATTCAACTAAAGAAATGAGAGGAATGTTAAAAGGTGTTTGCACTATTTGTGATAGTAAGAAGTCAAAGTTTGTTAAATTAAGATCGGTTGGTACTGGTGCTCTAAATTCAGGTAAAAGTGGAAAAGGTGCTTTATATCCAGGTAAAAGACCTGATGGAGGTGCGTTAACTAATATTTTTAATAGAATGAATAAAGTTGAAATTAGTAGAATGATGAAAAAACAATTAAAGGGTGGATCCCTTTACCAGCTACCTTTGCAGCAATATCAAATAAGCTTAGTGATACATTCTCAGGTGGAGCTAAAAGGTATGGCACTGGCTCATTATCTTATGTTAGAAGGTCTGGTACTGGTGTTGGTGGTGGTTCAGAAGATAAGGAACAAATACTTGCAGAACTAAAAAAGACTATTGAAAAACTAAAAAAAACAAGTAAAATCATCACCATTAACAGATATAGAAATAAATAATTATATAAAAGAACTAGGTATAAAGAGCTTTAGAGGTGTCTTTGCAAGTGACGAACTAACAAAACCATTAATGAATGAATGTCTTATTTGTAATACAGGGAAATCAGATAGAGCAATATATCACTGGGTATCGCTTAAAAAGGAAGGATCAAAATGTTTTTACTTTGATTCATTTGGTGCTATGATAGATAGATAGATAGATAGATAGATGGATAGATAGATAGATAGATAGATAGATAGATAGATAGATAGATAGATAGATAGATAGATAGATAGATAGATAGATAGATAGATAGATAGATAGATAGATAGATAGATAGATAGATAGATAGATAGATAGATAGATAGAGAGAGAGAGAGAGAGAGAGAGAGAGGGGGAGGGAGGGAGGGAGGAAGGGAGAGATCGAGATCGAGATCGAGAGTGAGGGAAGAAGAGTGACCGAAATTAAGAGCGAGAGAGAGAGAAAAAGAAGAGAAAGGAAGAGAGAAGGAGGTGTGTGTTTATTACTTCTGCCACCTATGTCAGAAGTAATAAATTATTTTGGCGTTATACCAACATTTCAGACATTTAAGCTGCAAGAATACGATCAAACGGATTGTGGAAGGTGTCTAATCTTCTTAAAACTAATGCAAGAATCAGATTTTGGATCGACAATGGAATTATTAATTTAATTTAAACATTTTCTTTTCCTTGTATAGAAATGGATAACAAAAAATTCGTAGTACTTGAAAATTCTTCTGGTGTAATTCCTAAAGGAAATTTGGTAATGACCTGCTCGTATTCATATGGAAGAGAAAATTAGTAAAGATTCTAAACCATACTTCAATGCATGGATCTGTATCACTGAAGATATTAGACCTGTGCTAGAAAATGTTGCTGATAGAGCAATTATGAAGCTTGAATACAGTGGTTATGATATGTCTAGTCGTTCAACTATTGGTATAAGAATTGCATTTGGTACTAAACCAAGGAATTTTTTTGATCAAAAGAACAAACAAATGAAATTCAGTAGTGTTGCTAAAGTAATTCAAAAATTTGGTAATAACTTTGCTGTTACTGGAATTCTTGATGGAGGGTACGTAACTAAAGATACTTATAATTCAGAAGAAAGACTTAATATTAGATTGAAGCTTGAACAAGTTAAAGTTTATAATGTCGATAAAAACAAGGGCAACATAAATTCAATCCTGCTGATTACTAGATAAAAAATATATGACACATAAAACAAAACAAAAATTAGATTAGTTATTTAAATTTTTTTATATATTTTTTCTAGTTATAGCTAACATCTTATCAACAAGATTCTTTGCATAATTTGTTATCTTACTTATACTTGATGGATTTTTTAATTTGTCTTTGAAGAACTTCATTGCAAACAAATTGTCCAACATACTTCCACCGATAAGTCCAAGTCCTAATTTGGTTTTAGCAGCCATGATCGCTGCCACCGTTTTTGCATCTTCACGAACGTATGCAGGTTGTCTGGGATCTAATACTATTCGTGCAGCTGATTCTTCTAAAACTAAATCAGGTAAATTTCTTGTTTCTGTACGTTTTGGTTCGGGACCTGATGAAGTCTCGGTATGCGTATGATTGTGGATTAAAGCCAATTTGTAATGTATCTCCGTCAGTAATTCCACAAAGTCATAAAGACCATGTGGGTGTTACGCAGGAGAGTTTTGTAGAGCGCACTCACAGCCTAAGCGGCTTTTAGTACGCATTCGGTAGCCAACAGACTTCGTCTCACGCAACAAAGAGAAAGTGGGAAGCATAGCAGAGTCAGGAGACCAGTTGAGGTAGTGAGTAGCGTAAAAGTAGCAGTTCAGGACCGCTGAAAAAGATGTGTCATAGTCGGCAGTAGGAGAGTAGTTGTCGTTGCGCAAGAATTGTGGAAGCGAGTTCCACAGTCTAGGACCTGCAGAGCTAAAGCTTTTGTCGCCAACTGACTTTAAGCAAAGGAATGTGACAGCTAATTTATTGTCCACACAGGACCTGAGGGAGCGAACAGGCTGAAACTGATGCAGCAGTTCAGCTAGGTATGAATTGACTAGAGCATTGACCCCCCTCGTAGCATGCATTCATCCTTTAAGTAAATTTGGTGCCAGGCCCGACATAGCTACATTTTCCAGTACCATTGAATGATCCACCTGGAGCCTCTTCTGATTGTACTCCTTTTGGGAGTTTCATTTGCATTTCACGATTCCCAGTTAGTTTATTGATCAAATCTACGAGACCACTTCCTGTTTTTCTATTTGCTTTTAATTGCTTCAGTGAAATATTCAAGTGCAATCAAATACCTTTTGTTTTAGTCTTTTTAATTCTTGCTAGTTGAGTACTAGTAAGAAGAATTGGAATACTTCCAGAAAGATCAGAGTGTTTCAAGCGAATTGAGATTGGTTCAGTTGATTTATGTATTTGCTTCAGTTGATGATCAGATAAAGCTAGTTTCGTTTCGAAATAACTCATTCTATATAAATTAAAATAATTTAAAGATATATTAGTTACTACACCTTTGTTTTAACTCATCTCTTAATTTCAGTACTTCTCTAGGTATCTCTTCCTGACTAGCACCTCTAGCATAGACAATACTAAGTAGCATTGCTGACTCCGCCTTATGATCACAAGTCTTTTTTCCACCAACCGTTGAAGATTCTACTTTTCTTATATCTCTCCTTAGTTCTGGTGAGTAGTCCACTCCTTTGCTATCAACTAATCTAATTCCTTTATCAAAATAATCCAATCTGTTCTTCTGAATTCTATACCTTTCCAGAAACATCAATATCAATTCCTTTTTTTATCAATAATATCATGTTCCTCAAATCAGTAATAGCATTTTTTAGACAATGTTTTGCAATGTTAAAGCATACTGAATGCTTGCCTTGCCGATATTCGATCCTGGATGTCGGAAAACTTCCTGAAATTAAATGACGATAAAATCGAACTGCTTCTCATAGGACACCCTAAGCGTGTGGCTGGATTAAAAGGCTTTGCTGTTCTAATAGGTGATGCTATTGTGCGGCCGTCACCACTTGCTCGTAATCTAGATGTCGTGTTCGACAGCTGCCTCAATTTCAAAAGCTTCATTCAGAAGACTGCCTCTACAGATAGCCATCACATCCGATCCCTATCCAAGATTAGAAGCTGTCTCCCACAGTGGCTTGTAAAAAATTTAACTAGCTCTTTAGTTCTGTCTCGGCTTGATTATTGTAATTCCCTTTTGGCTGGGCTACCAAAGAAAGCTATTATGCCACTACAGCGGACTATGAATATGGCTGCAAGGCTGGTCTTCAAGTCCCAGCGGTTTGAGCACGTGTCACCTTTGCTGAAAGAGCTAGGATGGTTGCCGGTTGAGCAAAGGATACAGAGCAAAGTTCTTACGCTGACCCACAAGGCCCGTAACGGCTTGGCTCCTTCGTACCTAGCTGAACTGCTGCATCAGTTTCAGCCTGTTCGCGCCCTCAGGTCCTGTGTGGACAATAAATTAGCTGTCCCATTCCTCCGCTTAAAGACAGTTGGCGACAGAAGCTTTAGCTCTGCAGGTCCTAGACTGTGGAACTCGCTTCCACAATTATTACGCAACGACATCTACTCTCCTACTGCCGACTATGGCACATCTTTTTCAGCGGTCCTGAACTGCTACTTCTATGCTACTCACTACCTCAACTGGTCTTCTGACTCTGCTATGCTTCACCACTTTCTCTTTGTTGCGTGAGACGAAGTCTGTTGGCTACCGAATGCGTACCGAAAGCCGCTTAGGCTGTGAGTGTGCTATACAAAACTCTCCTGCGTAACACCCACATGGTCTTTTTGACTTTGTGGAGTTACTGACGGAGATACATTACATTCTTTCCTTTTGTGTTCTCATTGGAGGTGCTTTTCCTGTAAACATCGTCTCATCTATTAACTTCTTTATTAGACCTGCAATAGCAACAGCAATTGAAACACCTGTTCCAACACCAGCAACAATTCCTGCAATGGCTGTAATGATAGCAGGTATAGCAGGTAAAAAGCCTCCAGATCTTACTTCTAAGAAATTCTTTGACCAAGATTTAGGACCTGATTGAGCAGCATCTCATTCTACTTTTTCTCCAATGACGTCACTTAAGAATTCACTTGGATTCCAATACCAAGGATATAAGTCTTTTTCTGCAGCAATTAAATTATCAGTAATTTTAAGACTGAATTATAAAGATGCAATAATCTTTTCTAATCTTTTTTTCTCTGACATTGTTTTCCAAAGCACTTGTCCATATTTTCCAGAATTGATATCATCTACAATTTCTTTAACAAATAGTCCTAGATCTACAATCCTTGTAATTCCAGAAAGGAATCCTCCTAAAACATTAGCATCAGCACCAATTGCTTAAAGAGATTGTACAACTTTAGGTACTAATGTAGCAATCTTTTCAGAAGCTCCTAATGATAATTTCGCAGCAATCTTTGGAACCACTTTTGTAATGACTTTTTCACCCACATTTGTCGCAGTTTTAACACCTTCTATTACATCTTTAGCTGTAGAAACTCCTTTGACATCTTCACCAACACCTTTACGTCTTCTTGCTCTTGCTTTTTTCATCATGTATTATAAGTAATCGAAAAAGTAAGAAAAGTTAATGGAAATATTTATACTGATCTTAATGCAAATAAGAATAGAATAACTAATTTAGGCTTTCCTGTTAATAGTGGTGACGCTATAAGACTAGATTATGTTCTTAGTTCAAGTGCTGGTTCAAGAGAATTAGCAACAGTATCAAGTCTAACTGATTTATTACCTTAAAAAGGTGCAATAATGAAATCACAATTGAATTGTAAGAGTGTTTATGGTATATCTGGTAATTCTGCTGATGGAACTGTCTATTCAGATCTAAGACCTTATAAAATAATAAACTATGGATTATTAAAAAGTATGACACCAGTATTTCAAGGTAAAGCAATATCAAGTATTGATATGGGAAATAAGAATATTATAAATGCAAAAGATTCTGATGTAGTAAGAAAACAATATGTTGATAGTACTAAACAAGTATCATTTATATATATAGCTTTGAGTTCTAGTACTGCTAATGGAAGTACAGGAAATGCATTTCAACCTCAACAACTTACACCTGGAGATATGCCAGTTATTGCACAAACAGGGAACGTTATCGCATATGCAACTAATCTTAAAACATTCTTTCCAGGAGTATTACCTAATTTTAGTATGGTATCTAATATTATGTATGCAACTGATAAAACTAATTCTTATGTAGAATTAACTACTGATAATACTTATGGTGTAAGTGGTACAATAGTTTTAATAATTAATATTGATGGAACATGTAGATATGCTATTGATAAGTTTACAGTTGCAAGTGGAATTACTTTTATAGATTTTATGGTTAGTATTGTATAGAAATTTTAGGTTATAGAAAAAAAGGTGAAAATAGGCAGATTTGACTGTGGAGCTGATATGGTCGTCTAACGAGAGGTCGCTTTGGAATATGACACCTAGATTTCGAGCTGATTCAACTGGAGATATGCTGGCAAAGCCAATTTGATCTGATGTCTTCAATTCTACCCATTGGATAAGAACAGATTTTAAAGCTTAAATACTGTTAACCTTGTACTTCTTCATGACAGTCTTTACTTCTTGTCTCAACTCTCATTTTCTATATATTCTTTTTATGTTTTAGTTAAATTAATTAAACAGTGATTTGGATCAGGTTGTGGTTGTTCTAGTGCTGCTTTTGCTGCCACTGCGGCTTTTTGTTTAGCACTCATACCATCAGAAATATCAAGAAGAACTGCATAACACTCATCTTTAACAATTCCAGAAATGTCAGGCTTAACTCCAGATACTCCAGATATAACTGTAGACAGAGTTGGAAGTTGTGTCGTAATCCAAGTCGTGTAACCTGCAATTTCATTAGGATCATCAAAAAGAGCATCAATCTTAGATCTAACTCTTGTCTCAAGACCTGATAGAACCTCAGTTTGACCAGCACTAATAAACTTTTGCACTTCATTATCTGCTTCATTGAGATAGAATTTCTTAGCAGACGTATCAGTCATATATGATATATCAGAATTGAGTTGTTGTTCATCATATACCATCATTCTCGATTAACCAAGATAGTCGATGTATGATTTAAGTGCAACAGCTGTAGTTGCAAGCATTGGATCAGTAACTTCTGCCATTTTCCTATATAATAATAAAAAAATTACATGCACACAGATTTTAAGATTAAGATTATTAATTAATTTGTACACCTGGTTTTGTTTTTTGGGGTTTTAGATTTTTGTTTGCTTCTATAAGCATCCCATTTATCTTGCTACGACTTTCCATTAGTTTATCGCACGTGTCACATATATCTATAAGAATACTAATATATGAACTATCAATATCTGGAATAATATCTGGAATAATATTTATCAAGTGAATGTTTGACTATTCTTTGATATTCTCTTTTAAGCTTTTGAAGACAGATTTTCTTTGCAATTTCTCTAGTTTGTTCACAACTTAAAATTCTTGAGACATCCATTTTCTATATACGAAAGGATAATTTTATTTAATTGACATTAATTCTCTTCTCCTTCAGATTCATCTACACCACATACCTTTTCATGTAGAAAGCTTTCATATGATTTAATTTCATCTTCACTGAGTTCTTCATAATGCTTACCAAATAGAAGTTCTTCTAAATCTAATTCTTCGTCTTCTGATTCAGTATCAACGTATGAAGTCTCTTCAGAGTCGTAAGATTCAGATTTTATTTCAGTTTCCATTTCTGGATCGTAATCAGGATCATCGATTGAGTCTTCTGAATATTCGGATTCACTATCAGAATTAGTAATTTTAATTTCTGAAACTTGGAAATCTTCTTTGGGATCCATCCTATAATAGTAAAAAGCATTTTGTTAATATATATTTAAATTCTCCATTGACAAGTATAGTTCTATTTCCTCTTGTAAATCAACACGTTTTATATATATTTCCATTTTCTCTTTATCTTCAAATCTAACTTTCTTTACTGGTATTGGTTTAGTATTTTCACTCTTCCTTTTTGGAATCTTTATCAATATTACATTTTTCACAATGACCACCACTCTATTTTATTCTATAGTGTCCGTAAGAGTCACTTTGAACTCCACAGTCTAACCAATATCGTTTTGAGTCAAATGCTGATAGTGCTTTTTTAGATCGTGTTATAGTATAAATTTGATGGTTTCTAGATTGAAATCTTGATTGATTGCAATAATTAATTATATCCAGTTTTAAGACAACCAACATAATCAGAATGTGTCAAGCATTTTTTTACTACATCTTGCTTTGTTCCTTTTGCTTTTTTAACTGCAGATTTAACTTCTATTCCTTTATCTTTATTGATAGCTATTTGCATCGAATAATGTTTTGGTCTTAAGAAAACACCCTCATCAAGTACAATTGATTTTTCAATCATAACACCTTTCTCATGTTTAAGGAAATCTTTTGTTTTTGGATCTACTGAATATTTCTCTCATTTTTCATCTTTGAATTTAACTAGATTTCCCTTATAAGCAGGTATAATCTTTTCAGCTCCTTCTAATGTCCATACATCTTGATTCTTAGGATAACCAAACACATCTAGATAATCTAAATAATTTTCAAAATCTCTATAAATATTATCAGTATTGATTTGCATTACCAAAGAATCAGTGTCAGTATAAACAAGTGTTACTTCATCATTATAATAGTCTTTTATTGTGTTATAAAGAAATCTTGCGTTATCAATTTTGAAATATCTAGAATTGTAAAACCTAAATAAAGAGGCTTATCAATACTGATCTCTGCTATCGTTGTTTCAATTCCAACCAAATCTCGATTAAACAACCTTCTATTTTCAAACCTTGCACTCACTACTCTTTTATCTGAAACTAGAACATCCTTATCATATTTTAGATCGAAAAATTCAATGTTTACTCGTTCTCTAACATTTTCCATTGTCTTTCCAAAGAATGCATTGTTTTTCAGTTTATAATATTCTTTTTCAAACTCATCCTTTGCTACTTTTCTTCTTTCAATGTTATTAACTATATATCCACTCAACCATCTACTTTGTGTAAAACTCATTACTCTATGTATCTTCGTTTATACATATCCTCTTTCAATTGCAAGTTGTAGATTTCTATAATGGATAACATATTTAACTTTTGGTTCTGAATCGACAATCAGTTTTTCTACTTTACTTTCGCAATCATCTATTTTTTATTACCATCTTTTAGTAATGTTATCTTTTAATAATCAGAGTATTCTTCAACATCTACTTTTCTTCTAATTGGTAAAATAGGATAATCAGAATAAATATCATGTAACTCATCAGGACAGTGCATATCTACTTCAAAAGCATAACCAGTTTCGGCATTTTTTTTAACGATAATATCTTCTTAGTTGTAAACTTTTTTATTTGTTTGTTATCTAAAAACTTGAAATTGGAACTTGGAAGTGGTTGAGTCATTGCTGTAGCATATAATGAATTTGCATCAACATAAAGTAACCAACTCTTTTCTTTAGTACTTTCATAATTAGAAGCCACCTCATTGTTTGCTTTAATATATCTACATGATGCTTGTGTTATTCCTCCTCTTATTGCACTTTCAAAAAAGTCAAAATGTTCAAAGTTTCTTAATAAATCTAGTTCAAATTTTGAAAATCTCAAACCTGCAGACCAAGTTAAACCTGGTGCTGTAAGGAAATTGGCAGGATCTAAACCATCAATTTTCTTTGCCAAATGCCTAAAATGTTGAAATACATCTGCCAGTAGAAGGACATCCATAGTTAGATAAATATCGCTGTACTTTCCTAATGTATCTTCAATGTTGGGGTCTATTTTCTTCATCGATGCCCAAACTTTCTTAAAACGATCGTAATCTTTTTCATCTATGCTTGTATCATTTAATGTGCTATAAAAACTTTTAATTGGGGTAGTGACTTTTCATCTAGTCTTGAAAATGAATCTATATACTCATAAGGCAGTATACCTTTTTCTTTTAATAGATCGAATTCATTATCATCCAACATAGAAAAGTAATTTCTTGTTTGTTCTAATGGTTTTCCTAATTTAACAACATTATTGACAAGGTCTGCTAAACCTTTTTGCAACATTTGTTAAGAGTCTTTAAAAGTAAGTGAACCAATTTCAATGTTTATATATTTCTCCGTGTTATTGGCAACAACTTGTTTATCTAGTTTTAAATCTTGAAACTCTTGTACTAATTAATGTGAATCGTAACCTTTTAAGTTGTGAGTAAATACTGGAAGTTTAAACCTCTTAGGATTAATTCTGAGATTTAAGTTGCAAGCATTATGAACAGCTCCTCTATACTTTCCTGTTAAATGACAATGATCTAAAACTGTATCTCCATTTAAATCTAAATCGCAAATATGATAAACAGTTGCATTCTAAAAATCTCCTTTGTCTTCTTTCTTAAAATTACTATAATCAAATTTATTGTATTTATCAAGAATAGGTTTCATTTCATTTTTTATTATTTCAACTTCTTCTATTAAACTTTTTAATAGATCTCAAACGTTATTTGAACCATTGAATAATTTAAATGTTCTTTGTTTTCCTTCATAATCAATAATAGTATAAGCAGATGAATAAGGAATATGCTTTTGAAAAGTCCCTTGTGGTGTAGTAGGATCTTCTTTATCTGTTTTTCTAACGCTTGTAAGTAAACATTCAAAGTCGGGATAAGCAACATAAGGACACCATAACGTTTTAGCATAATCTCTAAAATAACATTTATCTCCTTTTTTACTATCTGCACTTGGCATCCTTATTCTAGATTTACCATCATTTCCACGTTTGCAAGCATTGACATGCGATTCTAGTTTATCTTTAGAGTAAAATCGACAAACATCTTTTACAAGTAAGCTGTGTTCTATTTCCTTTGCTATTTCTGCACAAACCATTGAAGTTTTTAATAATTACGTAATGAAAGCTGTTTTTATTTGGCGTGCTATACAAAAGAAGATCCAAATGCTTCTCTTTCTCTTCATCAACTACTATAAGTGGAGTTAGAATTTTATTCTCATATTTGTAAACATTAATAGTTATGTTAAATAATCCTGCTAAATGAGGAATGTCAACAACATTTAATACGTTTGAAGGATAATTTTTCTTAACGCTGAACAAATCTTCTATTCTCTTTAGAGGATGTGAATATTTCTCATGTAATATTTCCTTTAAATCAGCAGTAGATCTGGATGGTTATCTCTCCAATAAAGAAACCTTAACACGCACCATAAAGCACAAAGATTATCTGATTAATTCTGTATATTAATTGTTTATCTCTTCTTTTCTAGTCCTTCTGGCATTGGTAAATAACTACCACCGAATTTATGTAGAAAATAAGAAAACTTTGAATAAATAGCATTAATGCCAACTATAGTCCTATTAGAACCTCTTTCCAGCCATTCCCCTACTTTCTTTTTAAAAGATGCAAATTGCATTTTAATTATTCTATCAATATTTGAAACTCTATTTATTTTTGAATTACTTACCCCTGCAAATGGTTGATAATTAACCGCACCACTTTCTGAAGCTGAAATAGGCGAAATAACAAGGGTAATTTTTAAGTCACTCTTGTTTTTAAGTAATTCTTTAATAAATAATTTCAGTTCTGCTCCAATCGTATCATATATTAAATCAAAATCAATTACATTTTTTTCTAGTCCAATATGTTCATAATCTAAAAACTTACCATCAGAAAATTTTCCTAAAAACCAACCTGTTTCTTGTATTTTCATTAACCTCTTGGATTCTCTATTGAAAGACCATCCGCTGTTAGGCTTAACTGTTTTCTCAGCAATAGGATCATCTAGTTTTATACCTGTTGGCGATCGTAGAGTTGCAATCAATGCATCTAAACTGTCTTTTGAGAAAGGATATTTTGGGAGAAGACCTGTACGATTTCTTACCTCTTCTCTAAAACGTTTTGCATGATCGCTAAATTTTTCACCATCCGTCGCATAAAGTGATAAATGTTTTGAGACATGTATACAGATAGAAAATTTATTAATAAATATTTAATTAATTGCAACTATTTTTTACTATTATATAGCCACATCGACCTAAACAACTCTTAGTAGACATAAAATAAAGGGTATGGAGAATAGGGTCTCGAGAATGATGGCAGCCATTAAATAAATCGGACGACGAGAAACGATCGAGCGGAAGCGAGATTGTTTATCGGAGGACGATTCGTTTAATTGATGACGTCATTCGATCGAGCCCTTGGCTACATGCCATTCATTTTATATCTACTACCCTTGAGTGATCCCTATCCGAGTCTGTGGTGCGAGCATGGAAACTCGCGGTTGGACTTCTAGCAGAGCAGGAACAGTGCACCCTCTCCTATGTGGTTCGGCATACAGAATGCTGGCCCAGAACAATGCCAACGGTTTATTGTACAAGGCACGGAGCAGCAAGACGCACGACTGCCTTCGCCCCTTCTCACACTAGAGTCTCTCCCCTTCTCCACAGCACACCGAGCAGTTTACAGGAGGAGCCGAGGAAAGCTCACCGCAGGATGCCCGATATTCACGAATCTTCGTTACCTATTCAATACATTAAAGGGCCATCATCAAGAATCCCCGCTCTAGTTTCACCCTGAGGTGCTAGAGAATCCTCAATAGTTTCAAGGAATACTTCTTCCAAAGTAATATAACAGGAAAACGAATTATTCTCCTCACGTAAATTATTCCCATCGGAGGGCTGACTCGTCTCAGGAGGCGTGGCTGAACTAGTGGCCCGGAAGTTTATTTGATACCCACGTGCATCGCACACTGTGCTCCGGCCGCCAATATGGCTTCTCGGCGAGTTGGACCGCTCAGCGAATTCAGAGACGGTGCTATTGTAAAAATAAGACTGAAAGATTTCTTGTAAGTTCTTATGCGCGCACGGAGAGTGTAACTTGAATTTTTCGTGTGACGAAGGGAATGAGCCCCCCAGTTCTGTGCATACGCCAGTGCCGTCTTGAGTTGAGTTTCGCTAGACCCACCCCATGCCCAGTTGTGCTACCAGCAGGTTTGCTAGAGCTATGTTATTGCCGGGCTATGCTATAGCGCTATGAGCTATGAGCTATATATGCGCTATGAGCTATAGCGCTATAGAGCTATGCTATAGTGTACAACTCACTAGTTTGAAGCCCAACGTACAATTGACCGACCATCTCTAAAGATGTCCAGCTCACACGGCTTGAGCCATAGATTATGACTGAACAGGTTCCTTATGTTCGTGATGCTGGAATCAATAGTAATCACAAGCACTGTCATTATATTGAACTGTCGTGATTCACCTTTGTCTGAACTTATTGTTTTTCCACCTTTGTAAAGAAATATAACTTTCTGAGTCCGGCTCCCAAATATAGGTGTGTGTGCGCATGTGCACAATGATATGTATTGTAATGTATCTCTGGGTGTAACTCCACAAAGCAACAAAGACTAAGTGGGTTTTATGCAAGGGTTTTCTATAGCACTCAAAAACGTAAGAGGCTTTCGGTATGTATTTGGTAGTCAACAGACTTCACCTCATGCTACAAAGACTAAGTGGGAAACATAGCTGAGTCAGGAGGCCGGTTGAGCTTGTGAGTAGCATGGAAGTAATAGCTCAGGACTGCTGGAAATGATGTGCCATAGTCAGAAGCAGGAGAGTAGATGTCGTTTGATAAGAATTATGGACCTGAGTTCCACAGTTTAGGGCAGCGGTTCTCAACCTGTGGGTTGCAACCCCTTTGGTGGTCGAACGACCCGAGGGTCTTTAAGACCATTAGAAAACACCCATTTCCACATTTCGTACACGATAATTTTGTCGTTGGGGGTCGTCACAACATTAGGAACTGTATTAGAAGGTCTCAGCATTAGGAAGGTTGAGAACCACTGGTCTAAGGCATGCAGAACTATAGCTTCTGTCGCCAACGGTCTTTAAGCAAAGGAACAGAACAACTAATTTATTGTCTGTAGAGGACTTGACGGTACGAGGAGACTGAAACTAGTGCAGCAGTTTTGTAAGAAGGTATGAAGGAGCCCAGCCGTGGCATATCTTGTGGCTTAGCCTAGGAATTTTACTCTGTATCTGTTGATCAACCTGAAGCCAACGAAGCTCCTTCAGCGAAGGAGACAAATGGTTAAACCTCTGGGGTTTGTTAACTAGCCGTGCAGCCACATTCAATTTCTTTCGGTTGCCCAGTCAAAATGGAATTGCAATAATCTAGCCTGGACAGAACTAGCAAGCTAGTTAAATGTTTTGCAAGCCATCGTGGTCCCTAATCTTACAGATTGAGATTAGCTGTGATGGCTAACTGTGGAAGCAGTTTGCTCAACAAAGCTTTCAAAATTGAGGCAGCTGTCAAAGACGACACCTAAATTCCGAGCTCGTAGTAATGGTCGCACAACAGCATTACCTATTAGAACAGCAAAGTCTTCTAGTCCAGCCACATGCTTGGGATGTCCTATGAGTAGCAGCTCCGTTTTATTTAATCCTTTAATCGTGTATTCCATTGTCAAGTTTAAGGAAAGTGGCTGGCATTCACGATTGCATGTCTGCAAGGCAAGCATTCAGCCTATCAGTTGCTGAGGCAGATTCCATGGGCCGAAAAGCTGTTACCAGACTTTTCCCAAATTTCGAGTGTAAATGGAAAACAGCTAAGGACCGAGGATAGACCCTTGTGTATTACACCGATGGCAGTTGCGGTAGCAGCACGTGTTACTGGTTAAGCTATGTATCCGACCACGGGCAGATGCCCAGCACTTGGTGAATGCTAGCCAGATTCATAGTATTCATGTAATGGGACTGCCTTGTTTGTCATTATGACTCCCCTGGCTTCCTTAGTCTGTTAACTCGACAATGTCAGCCCAGAATGCATGGCAATGCATACGAATGCTCACGCAAAGAATAAGAAATCAACCACTGAAAATATGCCAACAAGAGCAAACAGCTGAAGTTTTAAATGGAGGTCACTGATTTAAATGGAATTTTAATAGATAGGCCATCATAGTACTTAAGCGGCTAGTGTAAGAGATTCTGGATCACTGAGGTCTCGAGTTCGGATCCTGCTGTTAGTAGAATTTCCCTGGTCAACTGACCTTGACCATAACCGGCCGGCTTGCATTCCTTACAGTACCCATGACAATCTGAGGGGTGCTTCTTAAATTTAGTCACCAGACCGCAGGGTTAATACTAATACTATTCATTGTTGTCTGTGGGTAGGGCCACACATTTTCTGAAAAAAGGTTTTGAAATCTTTACGGGTGATATGTCAAGGTGGAGTTCAACTTGGTAGTATAATTAGTGAGGTAGTAGCATGAGCAGCTAGCGGCAATTATTTCCCGAAGTAGGGATTAGATCCCAAAAGACAGATCATGCCAAGGGGTTTAGGCAGGACAAGAGCTCTATCGGCCAGTGAGATCGAAGCTCTCTTTGTGGACTGTAGACACTGCAAAGGTTACAAACACAGTCAGGTACCATGTCTTGACTACCTCTGAATGTCTGCATTAGTTCTTGAATATCACCTACAGTGAGTAGGTGCTTGCTTCTGAGGATCCGCTCAGCCTAGTTCTGTAAGGATTACGTGATCTTGAACATAATCTTATGCTGGATGACCAAATTGTATCCATATTAAAGTATGCTTATTTTCAGCTCTAAGTAATATTGCAAAATTCTAGTGAGCTTAGATAGGGGTACCACCGTCCTATTACTCTGCATATGTGACAACCTATCTAACTTTGGTAACGTTTTCCTTGCCAATCCTCCTCTTTTCTCATAAACACTTGCAGATAGTACATAACTCTCAGCTAGGCTTGTCTGTTGTGAATCTCACTACTCCGACGTTAAGTTGCTTGCCCTACTCTGTCTCCCTCTCACTCTGTCACACTGTCTCTGCCTATGTCTCTGTCCCTGTCTTACTCTGTCTGTCTCAGTTATCTTTTTGCTTGTCGGTTTCTCCGTGTCTGCCTCTCCATCTGTATCTATCTCTCTGTCTCTAAGTGCTTCTCGCTGCCCAAGGTCGCCACCATCTAATGCATTCACCACAGCTGAGCTGCCACATCACACCAGCTCTCTCTGAGCTTCATTGTCTCAGTATCGAGCATAGAATTGATTTCAAGATATTAAGTCGGGCTTACAGGTCGCTTCACACTCCTGCATCAGCCTACCTATCCGACTTTGCTCCTCCAGTATGCTCTGGCACCACCCCTTGCTTGGCTGCCAATCGTCTTGCTGGTCCTCGAACTGAACTGGTTTGGTCTAGCGGTTAAGGTGCTCGCCCCGACCAAGGTCTGACTGAGGTCGTGGGCTCGAGCCCCGAGGCATATGTGAAGCGCCTGAATAGAGATTAATATATAATTCATTTGTATAGCGCCCCAAGAGAACTTAGTCTCTATTCAGGCGCTTCACATATGCCTCGGGGCTCAAGCCCACGACCTCAGTCAGACCTTGGTCGGGAGCGAGCACCTTAGCCGCTGGACCAAACCAGCTTGGCGATTAAGTTCTCTTGGGGCGCTATATAAATGAATTATATTGATCTTTTGGAGATCAGGCCTTCAGTTGGTATGCACCAAAGGTCTGGAGCTGCCTCCAGCTTTTGTCACCCCCCTGTGCCGACTTTGCATGATTTTCCTCTCTGATAAATATGCATCTGTTCTGGTCAGTTTTTTCTTCGCGCAACTGAACTTGCCCCTTTTTCTGTTTACAGAGCGTGGATATCTGTGGGTGATTCAGTGAATGTTTTTAACCAGGGTCATACAAGCCAGCTACCATGAGTATATTCTTGTGTGCTTTTGCATGGATGTCTAAGCATAATACCTTGCATGTCCCCCAATCCTTGGCTATTGATTCTCTTGCAGGGAGTTGTAAAGTGCTTTGATAGAGATTTGGTTCTCTTGAGGTGCTGTTCAAAAGACATATTAAAAATATTAACCTTGTAGTAGCTGACGTTGTGACATCCCCCGACTTCACGATATTTAAAGCCAGGTAAAAACCCACCAGTTCCTCACAGTATATGCTTCGGCCATGTAAATTGTCAGTTATGTGGTAATGAGTGCTGCAATTGTGCATGTCAATATCACTAATCAATTGACATGCTTTCTTTTTTCAACCCTGGTGAAGTGCTTATAAAGAGATTTGGTTCTCTTAGCAAACTTTTTTATGCTTTATAATTATTATTTCAGGGCTGCATTTGACCAGGTGTGACGCCACATAGTCACACCTGTATTCGAACTTACTGTGAGATCTCGTAGCTCATTTGCCATCTCGCAAGAAACTGTTTAGTGCTAATTCTTAAGATGCTTAGCAATGTCATTAAAACTATTTTTCTAGCAGGACGGTGCAAGTTTCGGTGGCACTGGTGCTTGCATATTTCCTGATTTCTGATGCTTGTATATTTCCATATTTCCTGATGTTCCTTAATTAATTGCCTTGCTGATAATGTTGCTTACAGTTATATGACTCCTTTTTTGGCTGTTGGCTGCTTTTTTTTAGGACTTATGACAATGTCGAAGTTCGCCCTGGGCCACATCTGAATGTAATCATAGGTGCCAATGCTACTGGGAAATCCACTATAGTCAATGCTATATGTTTGGGGCTTGCTGGGCATCAAAGTATTCTTGGGAGAGCACAGCAGCCAAATGCATTTATAAAACATGGGAAGGAGACAGCTGTCATCGAGATTGAGCTGTGAGTACAGTCAGCCAATTAATATTTGATGTCAGCATGCAGGCAGCAAAGTGCTGTCTGTTATATTCAGTAATGCCAATGCTGAATTTTTAAGCATGACTGTCAAAATGTAATTTATTGCATAACAAGTTACCTCGTCGGCAAAGATGGGGACAGTTTTCTACATCTCTGTGAGATGAAGAAGATTGTCTACCTAGGTGGCCGAATTTGAACTGCTTCCCAGTCGTTGCTCTAAGCCTCCACAGATGATCTGTGGAGGTTGAAATTGGTCAACGGGCCAGAGCAATCCGTGGCAGTCAAAGACGAATGAGTAAAATATTTCATGACCTGCTTTGAAACATGCTTTAGGTCATTATGCTGTTGATACATAAATTTATCACACAAAAACTGATCTGTAAATTATCTCTAAAAGGACCTCAGGCAGACGGAATTCCGTGTTCTAAAGCACACTAAGGTACATAGTCAGGTTCATAATGTCAGTAATGCGAAGCAGCAATTCGATGCCAGGACTGGAGAACGAGCAGATTAATCAAGATTCTGCCACTGGCGTTTTACTGTAGACAGTTTTCATCGTACTCCTCACCTTGTGTTTGGCAGATGTGGGGTTAGGGCTTGTTATTCCCAAGGAACCGAAATTTTTTGTCAGTCAAATGGATTGAGCACCTGTGTTTGATCGTCCAGTGGGAGTTACATTGAGATTATTTCAGCCTGTCAGCTTTATGCAGTTTACTTATCCTCGGGGTAGTTCTTTTGTAGTCGTTGAAAGCTGCTTGCATAGGCAAATCGATTACTCACGTTTTGCCTGCTTACTTTAATCCCTATGGTGAAAGAGCTACAACTAGCTATCCTCACTATTGGAGAGAGCAGGTCTCGTTGCTTAGAGGTCAGCAGCTTCATAAGTCTTGTTAAGGCGTCATAGGCAGTATCAGTTTGGCATGAAATCCACCCTGCATACCGAGCCAGGTTAAATCTCACACATCCTTCATTCGTCATAAAAAGACAGGTGATACCACATCTAAATTGGTCCATGCATTTCTGACATCACGTCTTGACTTCTGTAACTCACTGCTTGCTGGTCTAAAAAAATAAAAATATAATTCATTTATATAGCGCCCCAAGAGAACTTAATCACCATTCATGCGCTTCACATATGCCTTGGGGCTGGAGCCCACGACCTCAGTCAGACCTTGGTCGGGGCGAGCACCTTAACCGCTAGACCAAACCACTACATGCCTGTGCGATCAGGCACTTACAGCTAATGAAAAACTCTGCAGCTAAGCTTGCCTGTCGTGAGCATCACTGTTGCCACATCACACCACTTCTCCTCGACCTGCACTAGCTATCAGTCAAGTAGCCCATCGACATCAAGATTTTGTCACTCACTTTTAGGTTCCTTCATTCTGTGGCTTCAGCATACCTATCAGATCTAATCCCCCCACCAGGCTAAGCACCGTACCACATTCTGAATCTAACTATTTAGTCATACGTCATACAAATCTCAAATACTTTAGAGACAATGCCTTTGAGTTCATATTCTCCTGAAGCCTGGAACTCACTTCCGACTCCCTTTACGGCATCTCCTGACCTGTCCACATTTAAAAAGAAACTAAAATGCATCTACTTATCACAGCATTTAGTGGGTCCCTGTGATTTGCCCTTTATGTGCTTATGCATGCTGACACTGTACATGCTGCCACTGACCATACTTGCATGCTGACTCTGTGCATGTCACCTCTAGCCATGTTATTCTTGTTGTTTATTGAGCATGCTACCACTAACCATTCGATCGTGCTTCCTTTGCAGCAAATGTTAAGCACCTAGAAAGATATTCAGTTCTCTGAGGGCGTTATATCAAATGTATCATTATTATTATTCTAAGCAATATTTCTGTTGCTAATACATTGCTCGGGAAGTTCTTGCAGTATGCCTTATCGAACATCATGCTTGCAGTCTCTTTCGTCCTTGGCATTGTTGTACAGCAGCATTAGTTACTACAGAGAAAGCCGGATGCTGAAGTGTGAACTGGCCAGAGGCAGCAAATATTTGTAATATCTTTCACACTCTTTTGTGCACAAACACGTTGCTGATAAAGTTTAATAACCGGTGCTCCGATTTTGATTATTTTTAAAAATGGTGGTTATTTAGGAAGTTGCATTGGTCGATTATGTGTAAGTATATATTCGTGGTGCTTGTAGAACTGCGTACATCGGTAGCCATTTTGTCTGGAGATAGTTTTCGTTGCTAGCTGCTTTGTTATGGGTTGATAGGCCGTTCTAGCTGCAGCTGCATTGGAAATACACCAAGGTTGGAAGTGCCCATGGACATCACGAGTATATTTAGTGAATGACTTTGCAATGGCTCGTGGAGCTTGGTTGGAAGCAGCAAGTTTCAAGCTGTGCATGCATCCTAGCTTGTTCTCGTCTAACGAAATCAGTCGAGACGAAGCACAATTATGTGCCAAATCTAGAGTAAATGCACCGACATGAATTTTTGCTATTTGGTGACTGTTTAGTTTGGGCTCAAGTACGTTATAAGTCATTGGATTCCCCAATTTACCGGATGTGCCTGGTGTAGGGCTCAGTTGTGCTGCAGTTGTATGCCGTTTTTTCAAGCTCACCTGATATGCTGATATTGGGTAATATTAGGATGTATGCCAATCACAATCACGTAAATAGTTCAAAAGATTTTCTCTTACGGGGTCGTGCTGACAAGCAGCTAGTTGCATGGCATTTGTGGCTATCACCAGCCGGAATGTGTTGTCGGTAGACGCCATTACATACTTGACATACTGCATCTGTGAGTGCAGCATCTTGTATTTTAATGACAGGCTGTGCTGCGTGCTGCTCAGCTGTAACATTTAGGGATTGTTAAATCTGAAGCCCGCTGGGGAACCATAACAGGGCCTTCTCCTGGATTTACCAAAATATGATCTACTTCTATTGTCAGTCCCGTCTCTTTCGACAAGTTCTTTCATTAGAGATTGGTCCGAGAACACTCCAGGAGTAGATGCAGTTTTCTTTACACAAGCTATTTCACATGTACCCCTGGGTCTTAGCCTAGAGGCAAGTTGCTCGCACTTTACCAACCATGTCGTGGGCTTGAGTCATGTGGTATGCAGTCCTTTATTGTCTGCTGAAAGCGGGCGATAGCCGTAATGTCCTAGCTGGTTAAACAGCCTCTGTTTGTGTAGCGACAGAAGAGCCGTACAGGCTGCGCTGCTGCTGTGTAAATGAAGCTGTTTTATCAGCCCACTTTACTTTATCGTCTTGCTTGTTCTGATAAAAAGCCTGCTTCTGGATAGGGAGAAACAGAAAGATTAAGGCAGAGGCCGAGAGAAAGGCAAGGTAAGAGATGTGGACAGATGGGACTTGACCGATTATTAGGTTAAAAAAAGATGGCCGATAAGGACATAGGTAGTTAGGTAGCAGATAAATAGATTATCAAGTGCATCTATTCTGTTTATTGACAAGGATTAGATAATGCAGCTCTTTCAGTTGGAATGGGACTGAGCATCTGATTCTCTTACAACTGATGTGGAAGAATGGTGACCTATAACTTTAGGCGTAATAAATCCTTAAAAGTATTAACTGATTAAGTGTTGTGAGATCTTGAACTATTTGCTGACTAATTGCTTTGCCTCCTCAATTTTAAGATATCAACACTAAATTCCCACATGTACAATTAAATTCCTTTGAGAATTAAGTGATATGACTTTATTGAAGGTACCATTTAGCCATTGCTCAGGGACAATTTAATGTAAAAGCAACAAATTTTGGGTAATACAAGTTAGCCGACCACTGGTTTAAAGCCATTCAGGCCTAGGAATTTGCATTTTCGAAGCCATATCTTATGGATCTTAGCAGCTGATGATGTAGTGTCTGTGCTGCCTGAAGAGGTGGTATCATCCGAAGTAGGATTTGTGGCATAGCACCTTACATCATGCTGATTTAAAAATACTGCAAGGATATACATACCAGAATCACGACTGTCAATAGGGCTTCAGAAACAGCCCAATGGACTAATTTTGCAAGTTTTGTCTGGTAAGCAAATTGCTTGTGAACACCATTTGCCACCGACAGTGCTTTCTGATATAGCTCGTATTCCAATACTATTTTTGCCTGTCTATAATTAAGAACAAATGGCAATATTTCTAGTTTCATTGTAATTCTCAGCTGTGGTGGTTGTTTACGGCAGTTTTTTTTAGCAGTTTTGGTAAAACCCTTCATATATCATTGCAAATGCAACTTGGTTTGGTCAGATTATTATGGTCTGATTGCAGTTTTGGGCACAGCAATGCTATATTTTGTTATTTCGAGGGGTAGCTGATACAATTTTCTGTCGGTCGTACGACTGGAAGCCAGTGTAGATCTCTCAGTAGCATTACAAAGCAAAACTCATTCAGAACATGTCGAAATGCGATATTTAAATGTTGCCTTTGGCCTGCATACAAACTTGCACGTGTTTTTACTTAGTACCTAGTATTAGAACATACACGTAAGGGCATTTGGCTATATATTATATACTGAAACAACTCCTGCAATAACTCATGTTTCCTGTTGTAGCCATAATTCTTCTGGGGATAACTTTAGGATTCGGAGAGAAATATACAGTTCTGGTCAATCCAACTGGACAGTGAATTCCAAAGCTACTGCGATGAAGACGGTAAGCAAAATATTCTTTTTCAAGTACTTTCATTTTTATTGGGTCACGTGTAATTAATAATTTCACGTTATCCTCATTGGTGCTTTCACGTCCATTGAGAACCTATTGCAAGTTTTCAAAACTAAGCTGGAAATCGTGCATTTCATCGGTGTTTTAGATGGGATTAATGACTTGGCTTAATAATGCACTAATAGTAGACAAAACAGCTCATAAAAGTAAGTTTTTTGGCAAGCAAGTGCCAATAAAAACAGCTTGAAAATCAGAACCAAAAGCAGCAAGAAGGATTATAACCTGAATGAAAATCTAGGAAATAATCGTGTTCATGATTTTTATATATTCCTTTTGCAGCATTATAGTGCCTAGCTGATACCTCGGCTATGGCAGCTATGCAAGCAGTTTCTCATGTCATTAGTCATGATATCATATACCATGTCATTATTATTATTATTTTATTACGATCCACATGCTATTAACTTGGATAATTTTCAATTAATGGAGCTGTCTAATGAATTTTTTGCAGGTAGTAGAACTGATGAAACGTCTTAATATCCAGGTTGGCAATCTTTGTCAGTTCCTTCCACAGGATCGTGTTGCTGACTTCGTCAAAATGTCAAAACAAGAACTTTTTGAAAACACACAGAAGGCTGTAAGTAAGAAAGGCATTAAGCTGGCCTGCCCTGCTTGGACATGCCTTTGTCTTAAATAGGTCAAACCCCTGGTTTTTTTAAATTTCTTCCATAATGATAATAAGTCGTTTATATAGCACCCCCATTGCTGTGGATATGCAAGAGAGATGAACTGCTAGGACTCGGTGAGGGGTACTACGCTGACCAAGCTGTGGTAGTCAACTCCAAAGCGTTGGGTATGGCCTTCTGAATATCTCTGGTTTCCCACCCTCCCTTCCCACCATCACCTCCCCCATCCCCTACCCCATTCCCTCCCCATTCCCTCCCTTCCCCATTTCCTCCTTCCCCTCCCTCCTTTCCTCCCCTCCCTCCCACTACATGCTTCTCTAACGAGTCTTGACGATGGCCTCGAACAAAACTCAAATTGTTTGCAAAGTTTACATTCAGTTTCTACATTGCTAATGCCTGGAGCTGTCTACTATCTAACGTGATCTCATCGGCTACTTTGATGACATCCAAGCAATACTCAAAGCCCAGTTGTTCTCCACAGCTCACATTGTCTTATATGTGCATGAGTGCTGTAATTATGCATATGGTAATCGCTAATTAGTTGGCATGCATCCTTTCCATCCTATGTACTTTGTCTAGACAGAGTTTTTAATTCTGTCAGGCCACAACATCGATGCCTTATTATTATTATTATTATTATGCTGGTTCTCCCTGAAGTGGCCATGTATTACATGTAGATGCTCTGTGCTAATGAAAGACCTCTTTTGACTTGCTGCTGCTGCTGTGTGTCAAAACCGATATCTTCCACAGGCAGGAACTTCGAAATTCGTCGAACTCTTGAGTTCATTGCTCCAAAAGTGACCTGGCCTCATTGTTTGCAGCTAATGGGCTACAAGTTAATTGCCTCAGGATCGCAGGCTCTACCCTTGTTTGAATTATTTGTTGGTGTTAAATGCCAACTTATTAGTTGTTACAATCTTATGCCTAGTTTATCGTTTATCATGTTCAATTCTTGCCTGATGAAACAGGTCGATGAGAAGCTCTTTGACATGCACCAAAAGCTTAAGAAAGCCCAGCAGCGTGCAGCAGAGCTTCGAAGCCAGTGCGATCGCACGTCAGCCCATCTTGAGGTGGAAAGACAACAGAATGCTGCATTGGAGCATGATGTTCAGAACTACGAGGAGCGTAGGCGCTTCGAGGATCGTATTCGGCTTCTAAAGATGAAGAAGCCCTGGGTCGTAAGTAGTATCAGCCTTTGGTTGCCATGTCGAAAGACCTCTGCGGGGGGGGGGGGGGGGGGGGGGGTTAGGGGTGGAGAAGGGGTGCATGCTGGACGTCCTTGTGAGATGGTCGAGGTGGGCTGCAGCTGGGCCACATGGGATATTTACGAACACATGTGCTCATTGCCAGGAGTATGAAGAGCACAGGAAGCAGTTCGTCATTGAGAAGGAGCATGAGGCCGAGATGGAGCAGCAGCTGCAGAGGGCCAAGCAGCTGATTGAACCTAGAGCAGAAAAGCTTGCAAGCAAGCAAGCAACAGAGAAAGAGAAGCAGACAGCCATCCGGAGCCTCGTGAGTAGACTTTGTCAATTGCTTGCTCCCTCTCGGTGCTGCAGCTGTGCCACGCCTTGTGCCACGTCTGAGCATGATTTTCTAGCCAGATTGCCATACCCGTGTCCATGGCATTGTCAAATTACATCCACAGTAACTGACACAGACCAGGCTTATGAAGTGCCATGCATGTGACAGGATGTAACTGCCAGAGATCTATCGGCACTTCACTGGCTTATTGTGAAATGGTGATAATGCAGACCGTTAGCTGAAAGCAGTTCCTTCATTTGTGGTTTTCCGTTAACTCATTCAGCACTCATGCTCCTATCTTTTGAACCTTGTCCATTGACTCCCGGGGGCAAAAAATGGCCTTCTGGTTGTAATTTATTTGCTCGGCCAATTTCTTCGTGGTTTTATGGCCATTTTCTTTTAAAAGTGCGTTCAAACAGATTGATGGCTTGACCCAAAATTATAAATAATGCGTCGTTTGAATAGCGCTATGACCACACTTATTAGCACCGGTTAGTAAGATCCTTGGCTAGTAACATGCACCGAATTATGTATAGGTATGCATGCAAAGCACACCTGAGCTAACAACAGACAAGCATCCCTGGGTGAAGAAAAAGCTGATCCGAACAGATGCATCTTTAGCTGACTCTTAAAAAAAATGCAAGGCCATGGCTGCTAGTAACCGTAGCCTTAAGCGAGTTCCAGACTTTCGGTACGTGAGTTAAAGGCTCAGTCACAAACAATTTCAACTTAGTACAAGGGATGGCAAGATGAATAGATGATGAGAAGTGGGTGTGCGAAGCACACTAAGATTTCGGTCGTCAAAGCTTTGCTTCTATGATGCTTAAGACGGTTCTTTCGTAATTTGTGTGTGAATGGACTACATTGCAGAGATGTGCTGTAGCATACATTCCGGGGTATAGGATACCCCAGCATGAATGCAAGTTTTCGTACATGATCAGATATTCATTATCTCGTGCCGCATACAACTCTTTGATATCGATCAATGTAGTAGTAGATATCGGTTGGAAATGTACCAATGATTCGGGGTATTTCTTTTTGTTGGCTGAGGAGCATTATCTACGAATTAAATGTGTGTATATGTGTAATCCATCTGCTTGGTACCTATCTGATCAACCAGGGGCCCATAGCAGATTGAAAACCATCTTTGTTGCTGTTATGTCGGCTTACCAGTCCATTGCGAAGGGAAAGGCACTATCAGGCTTGGTGTTACCTATCGTTTATTGTAGTCGAAGTACTAAGCACGATTTAGGCTTGATGGCTTCAGAGATGTAAAATATTCGGCGTCTAATTTACATGTAATCGGTGCATCGCATATCATCAGCTGTAGGGGAAGTGTTGACACACAGATCACTTTCAAAGTGTGCTATGTCTCAGTGTACCCTCCATTTAACTTTAAACAAGACTTTGGCGACCCATTTTCTGATTTGCTTATGTTGTACTTGCTATATTATTTTATTGTCACTTCAGTAAGAAGTCTGGGTACAGCGTGTACTGTAGGGAGAAAGTTGGAAACCTATATTACTTATCTACAGCTTCGTGTTCTGGCGGTACAAAAGTTATATCCTGGTCGCGCAGCTGTCACTACTGTTTAGGTGCATTCAGACAGACTAAGCCATCTTGGCACTCGTCTCTCGTATCACTTATATGTATGTTTACCGACTTCCTGTACTGATACCGGCAGACTTTTCTCTACGTTGGCTACTCGAGCACATAGTTGCTGCCGTGCTACAGCTGAAGCTATTTTTCTACATTAGGCTAAGCCATTTAGCAATTAAATATTGAAGTCTATCATGTTTAGCTATCATCTTGGCCGTACGTGTTTGCGAAGTAATTTTACCTGAAAGCAGAGCAGTATTGTAAGGTGACTAGTCGTCTTTTTAGGTGTTGCTGCTCTTTACTAGACCATGTTTGCTCATTCATTCATCATTCATTGTGAATTATAGAGCTCTTTAGTGGCCACGAAGACGTGCCGAATAGAATGACTATTATGACCGACAAAGGAGAATTTTTACTACTTGGAAAAAAATTGTTAGTGCGTTGCTTTGCAGGGAACATGAAACGTTCTTTGCTTTCCCTTTTTGTCATGGACGTTAAAAGCTGCAATAGCCTGCCACAAGCAATCAAACGTTCGGCACCGTCAGTCGGCCTTGATGTAATGAAGCTCTGATTGAGGGTGCTTTTAGTTCTGCATATTATCTGCAACGTCTAACGTTTTTGAGTGATCTGCAACATAGTATCTGTGGGTTCTAACCCTGTTTGTGCCGTTTATGTACAATATAAGCAGCCTTCTGCAGAGTGCATGCTAGATTCTCCACGCAATGACATGTCTCGTCTTGGTAGTGGCGGACCAGCTGAACTCATATATTGAAACTTCAAACCTTGCTAGTAAGTTCCAGTCTGGCTTTAGAGCTAATCCACAGAATCAGCATTGCTTAGGGTGTACAACGACCTACTCCGGAATGCAGACATGGGTAGAGTATCTCTGTTTGTTTTGCTCGATCTTTCGGCAGCTTTTGATACCATCGATCACCAAGTTCTTCTAGAGCGCCTCTCATCTCGCCTGGGCATCATTGGCACTGCTCTGCAGTGGTTCAGATCCTATCTCAGTGGGAGACTCCAGAGTATTGACGTGAATGGACAAAGATCATCTGAAGTACCTCTGAAATATGGGGTTCCTCAGGGCTCCATGTTAGGTCCTGTTCTTTTCACGGTTAATATTCTCCCTCTTTCTGATGTGATTGCCAAGCACAATCTAGGCTTTCACTACTATGTGGATGACACTCAGTTGTACCTTTACTTTGATCCCTCCCAGCCTTCGAGCACCTCAAATTCTCTCAACTCACTTGCTGCATGTATTGATAGCACTCGCACATGGATGGCAGCAAATTTTCTTAAACTAAACGATGATAAAACTAACTTACTAGTTATGGGCAAACCCAGTGTGATTCAGAGATTGGAAAGGCTGACTCTCAAAGTTGGCTCTGCCAGCATATCTCCAGTTGAATCAGCTCGAAATCTCGGTGTCATATTCCAAAGCGACCTCTCGTTAGACGACCATATCAGCTCCACAGTCAAATCTGCCTATTTTCAGCTTCATAGCATTGCTAAAATTCGGGCTTGTTTAGATAAGGATACCACGTCTAAGTTGGTCCATGCATTCGTGACATCCTGTCTCGACTTCTGCAACTCGCTGCTTCCTGGCCTACCGGCATGTGCAATCAGGCGATTACAGCTGGCGCAAAACTCCGCAGCTAGGATGGTCTGTCGTGAGCGTAGCAGTTGCCACATTACACCACTTCTTGCCGACTGCACTGGCTACCAGTCAAGCAAAGGCTTGACTTCGAGGTTTTGTTGTTCACTTTTAGGTCACTTCATTATTTGGCTCCAGCCTATCTCTCAGATCTTCTCCCCCACCAGGCCAAGTAACGTACCACCTGCTTTTCGGAATCCAACAGTTTACCACTACCTCGAACAAGCCTCAAATACTTTGGAGACCGTGCATTTAGTTCGTATGCTCCCAAAGCCTGGAACTCACTCCAGACTTGCGTCAGAACATCCCCTGACTTGACCACATTTCAAAAGAACTTAAAAACACCTATTTAGGACAGCATTTAGTGGGTCCCTGTGATTCGTCCTTCATGTGCCTATGGGTGCCGACACTGTGCATGCCGCCACTAACCACACTTGCATGCTTACCCTGTGCATGTCACCCCTAACCATGTTATTCATGTGGTTTATCAAGCATGATATTACTCACCATTCTATTGTTCTTCCCTTTGTAGCAAATGTAACGCGCCTAGAAAGAGATTGAGTTCTCTGCGAGCGCTTTATCAAGATCATTATTATTATTCGTATTATTTTGTCTTGTAAGACTAAAAGCAATACAGTTTTATCTGGTTCTCATTGGTGAAAAATTGACAGTTTCCTACTTCTTTCTACGGACAAGTCGGGTCTTGCAGCCATCGAGCAGCAGTGCTTGGTTAGTAACTCTACTCAAGTCAGCATAGATTAGCAATTGTATGTGACTCTTCATTTTCAAGGCTACCAATCGTGTCTATTTAAAGCTTGTTCAGACACTAGTAGGTTGCATTATTCATTTATGACTTCTCACATAGACTTTTGTCACCCACTCCTTGTAGATGCTCTTAACTCAGCAATAAGTTGCCTATAGTTGTGGCACAACTTGGCAGCTAGGCTTGTCTGACATTTTGTTGCTCCGGCTTACTTCTTTAAAGTGCTGACTACTCAGACTTCACATCGTATGACCTGTTCCAATGACTCAAGCTGTTTAGCTTTAACTCTAACCAATCTCAAGTCCTTTGTAGACAGTGCCTCCTGTTCGTAGTCTCCCCATACCTTGAGCTCACTACTTAGCATCGTCGCGTAAATGGCTGGGAGTTTGGTGGGGTGGGGTGGGAGTGGGGGCTGACGAAACCCCAAGCAGTTGCCTGAAGACTTTATTTAAGTCCACATTCCTAATAAGGTCGTTATACACCCAAAATAGTGCTGACTGCAAAAAGATTAGCTCTAAAACCTGAGTGGAACTTGATTGGTTTGAAGTTTCAATTTAAGAGTTCAGCTGGTCTGCCACAACTTGTTCCAGTGTCTCTGATAGGAATGGGAGAAGGGAGACTGCAAAAAGCTGCTTTAGTTCTCTTGGTCTGGCGTTGCTTTCTTAATTAGTGGCCAAACAACAGCCTTTTTGAAAGGTGCAGGGACATAAACCGAGGTTTAGGACACATTTATTATGTTAGTTGTACATGGCAGCAGATCTAAGCATCATACAAGTAAGACAATGGGAATAGGGTGTAGAGAACTAGTAGTCGTCTTTGATGAGAGATGAATTTCAGGATAAGGCCACCTGTGACCTCCTTGGATGTAGACTTCGAGGTAGTGCACTGAATTGAGGGACAGTAGCCCTGTGTTAATGTAATTGAGGGACAGGAGTCCAGAGGAGATGGTGCAACCTTAAAGATGACCCTCTGATCTCGTCTATCGTGCTAACAAAGAAGCCAGAGAAGCGATCGGCCAGGTCACCGCAGGGATCTTTAAGTAAGGTGCTAAGCTGGGAGCGGTTAAGGAGATGATTGAACCTAGACATCAGCATTTTTTGGATTGTGCACCTATGATTCAACGATGTTTTTTATAGAAGCTACACTTGGCCAGAATCGACTGGTGTGATCCTCAGTAGTCTTCGAATGCCTGACAATGGACAGTCAATTCTGACCTTTTATGCACTTTCTCAAGCTTGCACTTAGTAGACCTAGCTTGTTTTGTGTCTTCGATAAACCGTTGGCCGTCTAGGCGAGGGTGCACGTTGCAATTAGTCAGAGGTGCAAACTTATGTCAGCTAGTTAGACATGTTGGAGCATTCTACCACTGATAACAGGTCTGAAGGGGGATTGAACAGCTGGGGCGAAGAATATATTTTTGCTTTGACAGCCTCGATGTCAAGGTTCTCTTTGGTTTCGTGATTCACAGATGATTTTTGATGCACAGGAGGGCACACACTGTAAGTTGAAGGAGATTGGCATATGATCAGATGAGTAGAAATCGATAAAAATAGGTGATGGTTGCATATACTTAGGGAAGAAAATTTGATTGAGTTTGTGACTCTTTTATGAGTTGGATCGTGCACATGAGCCACTAGAGAAAAAGAGTCAGCCTATGCTCACAATTCAGTATATAAGACATCATTTAAGTTGTCAACATGAATATTAAAATCACCCAAGACGAGGAAAGGTCACAGGGAGAGACTTTCTCGCACACAGAATCGAGATGAGATCAGACAAATCTGTGATAAGAGGACTTGGTATCTGGTCGGCGATAGATTACTGCCACTATTGGCAGCTTGTTGTCGGAGGTACTTTAAACAAGAGATTCGAAAGGCTGCTTCCAGAGTACTGCAAATGGTTTGTAATTGAGCAAGGAATGGGTGATAATGGCGACGTCTCCAGTTTTCGTTGATCTAGGGGTATGAAAGAACGAGAGACCTGGCAGGGTGCTGTCAGTTATATTAGGGCAGTTTGTCAATTTCAGCCAGGTCTCGGTCAAAGAGAGCAGTTCGAGATCGCCATCAACAACCATCTCACATATTATTACGGGTTTATTACACATTGAGCAAGTATTCCAAAGACAGGAATTAAGTTGGGCCGCCTGGGTAATAGTAGGGCTGGTCGGAAGAATGACCTGGCCTCAAGACAGATTGTCCTGCAATTAGTATCAGACAACCCCGTGACACGATTTCCCGAAAATGAGTCAACTCTTCTCTTCTAACTCAGGTCATTTTAAAGAAAAATATTAGCTTATTTAACAGCTTCATTTATATAGTGGTAGAAGAGCCTTAATGGCTATCACTATCGCTTGCAGCTGGCAAAGTTGTGCCTCTAACCAACCTCAAATTCTATAGAGACCTTGCCTTTATTTAGTTTGTATGCTCCCAAAGCCTGGAACTCCTGAGTGACGTCACGACACCCCTGACTTAAAGGCATTTAAAAAGAAGCTTAACGTTTACCTGTTCCTCACAGCATTTGGCTGATTCGCGTGAATCGTCCGTTGTGTGCTAATGCATGCTGGCGCTGTCTAGATCTAATCAGCTGCCTAGGTTTTATCAGTTGACATGCTTTCCTTCTAGCATTTATTAAGTGTGAGTGCCCAGAAAGAGATTTAGTTCTCTTAAGGTGTATAGAAATGTATTATCATTATTATCATCACTATAGCCAAAATGTTTTCAAGTGAGCACCAGTTGTATGCATTTACTTTTGTTTTTACATTATGTTTTGCTTTTTTATGCTGTGCTTTTGTGTGGCTTTTGCTTGCTTAAGACCTGCATCAGTTGTATAGCAGTCAATGGTATTAGGTTGCTGGCCAAGACGAGATGAGAAGTCTGCTCGTGATGGGGTGAAACTCTACGTGAAGCTGCTTTACACTGCAGCTGCCTTCTGACTTGTGTTGGTGGTTACTGTGCCCTCGTCAGGTGATGATGCATTGCGGGGCTTACTTTCTCTCGGGCGTTAGCAGTCGTGGGCAGGTGAGTGGCACCTTTATTAAAGTAGTTAGAATTCACCCACTGTTGGACTAACATCTGATCTGGCGGTTTGTTTGTGTGTGCTGTGTATCCTTTGATGGTTTGCAAATTTATAGTGCTTGCTTGTACATGCATTATTGAAATATGGCTTTGTAAACCCGAATGAGCATTTCCATCTCATCCTGTAACTCCACAAGACAAAGTGGCTGCTATGCTGCAGAGATGTGTTCACTGCACTCCAATAATATTATAATAACAAACCATTTATAGAGCACCCTAAGAGAGTATCTGTTTCTAGGTACCCTGCGTGGCTCGAAAGGAAGTATTTCAAGTGGCTAATGATAACATACCTTATTTTAGCACTCAAAGGCTATCGTGCTTTCGATTGTTTTCATGGGAAAGCCTCATAGCACTCAGGTGGCCCAGTAGGCTTTGGGTGCCATGCTAATTGTTCGTTAGTCCACAGCCTTCCACATTTTAGCTGGTGGGTTATTCTTTGTTATTCAATTGTTATTATTAAATCATGTACTCGTGGTAGTTTTTTTGGTGCCTATCTTTAGTAAAATGTTTTTGCTGTGTACCATTTTCAATGCTTTTTGTAATCGATTGGTCTTTGATGGACAGTTTTGCTATTTGTTTTATAGAACGCACGGATTACCAGTTTTGAATCGGCTGTGCAAGTAAAGGCTCAATTATTGGAGGAGTGCGACAAAAAGGTAGGCTATTGATGCTGATTGTGCAGTAGCGCAATATAATTTAATTAATCATCTTCCATCTTGAATGGAGGCAAAACAAGCAATTAAATGTGAGTCGGACAGACAGAAAGTTACTCCCTGTTGGAACCTTGTGAAACACGTCGTTTCCTTTCCATCGGCAATCATTTGCTGCTTGCTTCATCTTCTTGAATGCCCCTGTCTGCTCAGCAGAAATACTGTACATCGACGTTCTGCTGATAAGAACATCTCATGCTGCCCCGGTGTTGGTATTATTAGCTGGCTTAGGAGCATTTGCCTGACAGAATGTCATTATAGCCATGTCCCTGATTCTCTACCAAGCTGTGGCTTCTGAATGCTATACTCCAGGTGTGTTGCTCTACAAATAGTGTGGTTGCATGTTTGGATGTTTAGCAGCAATCATCAGTATTCCATGTGGCTTCAGTAGATGAACAGTCAGAGAACACAGAAGCATGAGTTTGTATCATTGTGTCGATGACTGGAAGGGGCACGGAAGGCCACCACAGCAAAGGTGTAATGTAATGTATCTCCGTCTCTAACTCCACATAGCCACAAGGAGAGTTACGTAGGAGAGTTTCGTAAAGCATGCTCAAAGCCTATGCGGGTTTCGTTATGCATTCGGTCTCCAAGAGACTTAATCTCATGCAACAAGGAGAAATTGAGCAGCATAGGTAAGCCAGGAAGTCAGCTGAGGTAGTGAGTAGCATGGCAGTAGCAGGTCAGGACGGCTCGAAAGGATGTGCCATAGTCGGCAGCAGGAGAGTATATGTCGTTTTGGGGTAAGAATTTTGGAAGTGAATTCCACAGTCTAGGACCTGCATAGCAAAAGCTTCTGTTGCCAACAGTCTTTAAGTGGAGGAATGGAACAGCTAATTTATTGTCCATACAGGAGCTGAGGGCACAAGGAGGCTGAAACTAGTGCAGCAGGTCAGCGGTGCGGTGGCTTTCTAGCCGTAGGTCATTAAACTTCTGGGCAGGTCTTATAATTATAATAACACTTAATAATAATAATGTACTTGATAAAGCGCCCTCAGAGAACTCAGTTTTTCTCTAGGCGCTTTACATTTGCTGCAAAGAGAAACTCGAATTGATTGAATGAAATGCAAAAGGAAACTCGAATTGATTGAATGGTGAGTAATATCATGCTTGATAAACAACATGAATAACATGGTTAGGGGTGATATGCACAGGGTCTGCATGCAAGTGTGGTTAGTGGCAGCATGTATAGTGTCAGCATGCAAGTTGCTGGTTGGCAAGTTAAAAACTATGCCAAAATGAGATGCACCCTCAAAGTCCATATCATTGTGGCTCGTATTGGAAAATTCACTGAGAACATTGGAGCCTACTCAGAGGTGCTAGGCAAGCAGCTTTCACTAGGATATGCTGGACTTGGAACTTAGTTACCAAGGACAGTATAACTAAGACATGATGGAGCAAACAATGTTCCTCCAAGTCCAACCTTGATACTCATATTGACAGTTCCAATGAGAATACACAGGACAATTTTTGAGGCTTATTCACGAAGCGATTGGCACAACAGCCACAAATCCAGAGATCTAGAAATTCCTTAACCATTTTGAGCAGGTTTCCGTATGACTTCAGAGTAAATACATCTTAATTTTGATCCAATTGCTGTTCTTCCTGACTCTATGTGAACCACATTAGACACATTCGTCAGTTATGTAATAAAAAATGGGTTAATTTCAAGTTAGTAATTGTCCTGGTCACCAAAGTCAAGTTTGTAGGGATTAATGGCCATTTTCTATACTTCTGAGGCATAAGCAATTAAGAAATAGTACTTTCACATTATCCAGGCACAAACACTGCATTTCATAAGTGTAGTAACAATAATAGAAAAAGAACTGTATAGTACCCACAGATAATTAAATCTCTTTCTAGGCATCATAGATATACTTTATAAGAACCTCCTCAAATAGGTAGTTATAATATACACAATTTCTGCTCGTACAAGCACACTTAGACAGTTCGTATGGACGTAGCAAAGGCTAACTGATGGCACGGTCTCCGAGGGATTTCAGTCTAATTGAAAACACAGCCTATAGTAACAGTAATAATAATACGTATGGTGCCCTCAGAGAACTGAATCTCTTTCTAGGCACTTTACGGATTCTGTAACGAAAGCATGACCGAAATGATTAGTGGTAACATTCACAATGTCATCAAGCATGATATTGTTTGGTTTGACATGCACACGGTCAACTTGTAGATACGGTTAGTTGCAGCAGGCACAGTGTCAACAAGCATGAGCACACAAATGGCTAATCATAAGGATCCACTAAATCCTGTCATAAACAAATGTGTTTTAAGCTTTTTTTTTAAATGTCTTTTCAGGGGGTGGAACCAAACGACCTGAATCCTGAGTCGAAGGAATGGGTGATGCTGCTGTAAGCTTGACTGGGAAATAGTTTAGATTGGTAAGCCAGAGCAAGATAATGAAGATACCTAAATTTGAGGGACAAGACCTTGATGTCAATACTCGGCTTGATAGGGTGCATGGAGGTTCGTTTGTTATGGTCAGTTTTCTGTGTGCTAATGCTAAAGGAGTTGGTTCAGCCTTCCGTTTTCTAGGATTTAGTTTTAACCAGTGCTACAATTTTAATATTGGTATAGGTTGTCTTCTTAAGGTATGTATGTCTGCGTAAAGGAAAGTGGTACGCCTTAAGATTACTTCCTTACAGGTTACGGGAATAATTTAGTTACTTTACCCCGGGGCCATAGGCCTGGGGCAAGGTGCTTGCAGTTCACGACCCAGGTCGAAGGTTTGTCCTGAAGCAGGCAATCTTTTATATCCCACTGAAAGTGGGGAAGAGCTTGACGGTAGCCACTAAGGCTCCTCTGCTGCTATAAGCAGCTCACTGCCTGTGGACTCTCTTCGATGAGTCATAGTAGTTCTGTCACAAAAGACACTGCTGCATCATATGATGGAAGTGTGCCGTCTTGCAGCATGACGGACTTTCTCTCTTTAATCAGTAGATATTTATAAATGAGGCTGTTGTACTCAGTGGACCTTAAATTTTTCACTTCTGTTTATCATCTGTACAGGTGAAATCCGTGACATCCTTATTACCACTGTGTTATGCTGATGCAACACTGTTAAATGCTAATATATATTACACGAAGAAATTGCTACTAATCGGCAGCAGCCTCCTAAAACTTAAGATGAGAAGCAGCTGCTACTAGCTGCTTAGCCTCCTCACGGTAGGTGATGGATCATTTGGGTTGGTGCTAAGTGTAGTTCTGTGTTCCTATGCATTTGTGACATCCTGTCTTTACTTCAGTAACTCACTGCTTGCTGGTCTAACGGCCTGTGCAATCAGCAATCAGGCACTTACACATGGTGCAAAGCTCTTCTAGGCTTGTCTGTCGTAAGCGTTGCAGTTGCTACGTAACAGTACTTGTTGCCCACCTCCACCGGCTCCCAATCAAGCAGAGTATCGACTTCAAGGTTCTGTCACTTACATTTAGGGCGCTTTATTCTCTTACTACAGCCCACCTATCTGAGCTACTCCCTCACCAGGCTAGGCTTCGTACCACCCCCTGTTCTGACTTTAATCATTTAGCTACTCTTTTTAACTAATCTCAGATCCTTTGGAGACCGTGCTTTTAGTTCATATGCTTCCAAAGCCTGGAACTCCCGACTGATGTCACGACATCCCCAGACATGACAGCATTTAAAAACAAGCTAAAACGAACCGTTTCACTATGCATTTCGCATGTCCTTGTGATTTGTCCTTTGCATGCTTATGCGTCCTGGCATGCTACCACTAACCATATTTTAACGTTTACTCTGTGCATGTCACCTGTAACCATTTTATGCTTGTTGATATTGTATTTATATGTTACCACTAACAATTTGATCATGCTTCCTTGACAACATGTGCAGTGCCTAAACAGAAATTCGGTTCTCTGAGGCTGCTATGAAAATATTATTATTATTATTAACATTATTATCGCTTCTTGCTATTTACTCAATTGCACATTCAAAAGGTGGGATCCGATAAAAGATGTTATTGCCTTAAGAGGCACCTGCATTGAAGCCAACATCATTTGTGAACAGTGATTTGAATATGCCGACTTGTAAGCTTCATGTATTTCTAGCAGTGTGGCAAGTGTCCATTGTCATGATTCAAGTTTTGGTGATAGTGTTTGGTGCTTTACAAAGCTTTCTTTTTCCAGCCTTCCCTTGTCTTGAGACAAGTTATGACTAGATTTTTGGGTTTTAATATTAGCACCTGGCCATCGGATGTTAGCTTGACAAAGGATCGTATTCATTCTGCCACTAGAGAGGCAGCAGATTTTCATTTGTAACTCAGTAGTGATGTGGGTGGCCTTATGGGCATGCACCCTGCGGGTAGCTGTTCTCCTTTTGGCACATTTTATTGTTTGGGCCAGTGACTTATAGCCTAGATATTGTCTCAGTCTGTGCAGCACAAAAACAAAATATAGCTCAGAGTTGCATGAATACGCTGCTGTGTTCTGATGCATTCTTGCGATTGTCGTGGTTGGTGCTGAAGCTTGCAGGGTTGAAGCAATGCACGATAGCCATATTGTAGCTTGAAGCACAACCCAGTGAGCCATTTTGTTCCATGATAATTACTACAGCAAAGGGAGTTAGTACAGTTCTTTGGCCGTCTTCATTTGGAGCCCCATGTGCCTCTGGGAAGTTGGTATTGTTTACTGCCTGTGTTTATACACTTATTTGCAACATGGCACACTTGTACATTAACTAGTCTCAATATTGGCGTTGGGGGCCTTCGAAATAGCTTCATTGTGATGGCTAACTTTCGTCTAAGACTGCAAGGAATTCCTTCAAAATGTTTGATGACATGTGATGGCTAAAGGAAAGTGTTCACATGGAGGTTGACCATAGTTCAGATTGAGGCATACAAATGCTTAGGAATGTATTTTTTTTTATATCATTTATGTTATTGTTAAGTGAGTCTGATTGGTAATGTAATGTAATGTATCTCCGTCAGTAACTCCACAAAGTCAAAAAGACCATGTGGGTGTTACGCAGGAGAGTTTTGTATAGCGCACTCACAGCCTAAGCGGCTTTCGGTACGCATTCGGTAGCCAACAGACTTCGTCTCACGCAACAAAGAGAAAGTGGGAAGCATAGCAGAGTCAGGAGAGCAGTTGAGGTAGTGAGTAGCATAGAAGTAGCAGCTCAGGACCGCTGAAAAAGATGTGTCATAGTCGGCAGTAGGAGAGTAGTTGTCGTTGCACAAGAATTGTGGAAGCGAGTTCCACAGTCTAGGACCTGCAGAGCTAAAGCTTCTGTCGCCAACGGTCTTTAAGCGGAGGAATGGGACAGCTAATTTATTGTCCACACAGGACCTGAGGGCGCGAACAGGCTGAAACTGATGCAGCAGTTCAGCTAGGTACGAAGGAGCCAAGCCGTGGCGGGCCTTGTGGGTCAGCGTAAGAACTTTGCTCTGTATCCTTTGCTCAACCGGCAATCATCCTAGCTCTTTCAGCAAAGGTGACACGTGCTCAAACCGCTGGGACTTGAAGACCAGCCTTGCAGCCATATTCATAGTCTGCTGTAGTAGCATAATAGCTTTCTTTGGCAGCCCAGCCAAAAGGGAATTACAATAATCAAGCCGAGACAGAACTAAAGAGCTAGTTAAATTTTTTACAAGCCACTGTGGGAGACAGCTTCTAATCTTGGATAGGGATCGGATGTGATGGCTATCTGTAGAGGCAGTCTTCTGAATGAAGCTTTTGAAATTGAGGCAGCTGTCGAACACGACACCTAGATTACGAGCATGTGGTGAAGGTCGCACAATAGCATCACCTATTAGAACAGCAAAGCCTTTTAATCCAGCCACACGCTTAGGGTGTCCTATGAGAAGCAGTTCGGTTTTATCGTCATTTAATTTCAGGAAGTTTTCCGACATCCAGGATCGAATATCGGCAAGGCAAGCATTCAGTTTCTCAGTTGCTGCAGCAGATTCCGACGGTTTAAATGACAAATACAACTGAGTATCGTCAGCATAAAAGTGATATCCTATTCCATGGGCCTTAATAACTTTTCCCAGAGGTTGCGTATAAATGGAGAACAGCAAGGAACCAAGTACAGACCCTTGAGGGACTCCACAGGTGACCCTTGTCATGTCTGAGACCTGACCCCCACATGACACGGATTGAACACGATCAGACAAGTATGATTTAAACCACGCCAGTGCTTCGTCTGCCAGACCGATCGTTGTTCTCAGTCGTCCAAGCAGAACTTCGTGATCAATGGTGTCGAAGGCAGCAGACAGATCTAGCAGAGCTAGGGCACTGACATTCCCGTCGTCGTTGCCACGTAGAATGTCATTGTTAACACGGAGGAGAGCAGTTTCAGTCGAGTGCTGCCTCTTGAACCCTGATTGAAATGTTTCTGACATTCCATTATTTTCAATATGTTCAACTAGCTGCTTAGCAACAATTTTTTCAAGAATCTTTGATAAGAATGCAAGAAGGGAAACTGGACGATAGTTTGCTAGGACCTCTGTGTCTAATCCAGGCTTTTTAAGTATAGGTCTAACGATTGCCGATTTGAAGGACTTGGGGACGACCCCTTTTCCCAAAGAAGCATTAAAAATCTTGGTTATGCTAGGGCTAAGTTGGTCTGCAAGTGAAGACCACAGAGATGAAGGTATAGGGTCTTCAGGAGACGAGCTCTTTTTGCTAGACCTTATTAAGGCAGCCACATCACAGGCAGAAACATCAGAGAACCTATTAAGAAAGGTCACAGGTTGAGGAACGGCGATTGCTTTGGTCAGAGGGGGCTTAATAGAGGCACGAATGTGCACAATTTTTTCAGTAAAGAAGGCTGAAAACTTTTCGGCTGAGCCCATAATATCTGGGGAGTCAGACCTGACAGCATTGGCCAGTAAATGGTTTACGGTCTTATAAATCTGTTTAGTGTCCGACTGGCAGGAATTCAGTTTTCTAATGAAAAAAGAAGCCCTGGCTTTTTTAAGCTTTCGTGTGTAAACTCGAAGGAAGTCTTTAAAATTGACTAGGTCTGCCTCAGACCCCGATTTCTTGAAACGACGTTCCAGCCTGCGCTTAACACGGCGCGTCTTAAGGAGTTTTTTTGTAAATTGAAAGCAATCTCGACGACTTTGAACACGGATAGAGCGAACGGGAGCATGCTTGTCAAGAGCACTCCTGAGTGTCATGTTCATCGCATCTGTGAGGGTATCGAGGCTGCCGGTCGAGTCTGAATGCAGATTAAGAAGGCCTGCATTACAAACAGGTTTAAAAAACTTGTCCATGTCAATGCTTTGTAAGTTACGTCGTTTGGCAAATTCGACATTGCCCTGCATGTACGAGGGAGCAGGAACAGTAAACGAGACCGAACAATGATCTGAGAGGGTCAGTGGGCACACCACAAAGTCAGTGGGGAGGACATCCTTAGTGATCACGAGATCTAGAATGTGGCCACCGACGTGGGTGCTATGATTAACGTGTTGGGCCAAACCAAGATTCTCCAGACAGTTAAGAAATGAGTGGACCTGGCTGTTGCTAGGGTTGTCAACGTGAATATTGAAGCCTCCTACAATCAGTAGCGGCCTGTCACACACAAATATTTTAGCGAGGAACTCTGAAAACTCCTCTATAAACAAGTTTAGACAGCCAGAAGGAGGCCGGTATATCACAACGGTGAGAGGCATTGTCTTTGATGAAGACCTGATAGCAACCGATTCAAACGATGACCCATGCGAGAAACTGCACATTTTATAGCCAAACGATTCGCGAACAACAATTGCAACCCCGCCACCAACCTTGTAAGAACGCATGGACTGATAGAATGAGAACCCGGGTGGGGTGGTCTCGGAAATACAGCTACTGGAACAAGGCGTCATCCAGGTTTCGGTAAGCAGAAATGCATCTAGCTTCTCCTGGACCACCTGATCGTGGATAAGTAACCCCTTGGTTTTTAACGAGCGGACATTTAGTAGGCGGAATTTAAGAGGCTGTCCAACAACTGGGCGACGGCGATGAAGTGGTGACCAATGCTTGTAAAAATGTTGTTGTGACGTACAGAGGTTATACTAATTGAATTTGAAACGATTCCTTTATCGATATGATTGCACATTTTACGAATGTTGGTTGCTGTACCAGGTATCGATGATGCTACTATATCGCCTTGCTGGCATCCATATTTTAGATCGAAGAGTTGCAGGATCAACTAAGTGCTAAGAAGAGGGAAGAAAGCCAAAGACAAAAGAGGTATCTTCTCTAGTTCTGTCGCAGAGAAACGATTTTGAGCTGAGCCTGGTCTGCCGTGCTTGAGAATCAGATATGGGTATGGGAGGGCCTGATATTCTACTAATATGATTGGTATTGAAAACGCGGGCAGAACGTAGTAGTGGTCGCTCAGAACTCAATTACAATTAAAGTGTTCACATGCATTTAGGCTGTATACCAATATTCAGTTCGGCATGCAAGTATTAATTTAATGCCGTTGCTTGAAGCCCTGTGTTGGCAGGGTACCAAGGTGGCAACATGCACATTTTGCAACGTTTCTTGCTTAGTACCTTTTGGCCTTCATTTTGTAAAATGCAATATTTAAGATTCGTGTTGGTTCCGAGGGTTCTTAAATTTTTTAGGCCAGCAAAGTACAACTGTATCTGAGTGCCTGCTTGTACTTGCACGAGTAGCCTTAGCGACTGTAGGGCACTCCTTCAAGAGTGGTTAAAATTTGAGAACCTGGTTTCATGCATGCACATAGGTAGGCCAGTAATGTTCGAGGCTATGCAAGAAATTTAGTGTTCAGTTTGAGGCAGAAACCACCCAAATATTTTTTCTAATAAAAAATTGAAAAACTGAATACAAATTTACCACGAGCCTTAGCAGACATCTGAGGAACCAAAAAACCGTGCCGATTGGCAGGTACCTGTAAGTAATGTATATGATATTTAAAATTGTCCCTTAAGATTATGTGACGGAAGTTTAGTTTAATATCTGCATTCGTTACAATGAGCGAGTTAAGACAGGGATACTTATTAACGAAATGCCCGACTGTCATAAACTTCATGTAGGAGGTTGTCCATAGTGTGCTAATTTTGTTGCTGGCGTATCAACTTTAAGTAGAAAAAATGAGGACATGCATGGTATAATGATATGTAGAGTGCTGAGCAGCTCGAGGGTATGTGTAGCATGAACGAAGTGCACATGTCTTTCAGATCTAGAAGCTGAATTATAAAAGGCTTGATCGGGTATTTTATCGTTCAACATTATATTGGAGTTACTTTACTGTTTATTACATGTACCATACAGTTAGTCCGAAGATACTATTCAGTGTGATTGCAATAAACCGGGTCCACTCGGTGTTAAAAAGAGTACGCAAATAAAAACCACTGTTCTATTATTTTATTTTTATCAAACGTGTCTATTAGTTGCCCAATACTGGTACCAAGTAAGATAAGGCCAAGTTTTCAGCGATCTAGCAGTGGATAGTGACTGTTGTTCTTTTCCCGCGCAGCAGGACAGCTCACAGAATGCATTCACACGGTCGGTCCAAATAGTCCACTTGTATTTTGTGTTTTGGCTCCCCGTACTGACTAGTTTCGCAAGCTACCGCTAACGCTTCGTTTACCGTTATTCTTGTTTTCTTTGTGAGTTTGAGATCACGTTCAGCTAGGAGAAATAAGTTGTTCCATTGAGAAAATTAATGCTGGTGTGAAGCAGCTGGCGATATGACTTTTTCTCGATATGCACTGGCAACCTATGTATATTATTAAGCCAGGGAGTGTTGATATGTCAGCAGGCAGGAAATCCCAGACTTTTAAAGCATATGAGCTTACAGCACGGTTTCTTGAGGATTTGAAGTTGGTTTGAGTTGCATCTTACTGGTAGAGTCAGATGAGCAGGTGATACGAGGGAAGCGTGAGGAAGTTTGTATTTCAATAATAATAATAATAATAATTCACTTGATAAAGCGCCCTCAGAGAACTTAATCTCTCTCTAGGCGCTTTACATTTGCCGTAAAGTGAAATGCCATTGAATGGTAAGTAAAATCATGCTTGAAAAAAAAACAAACGAAATGAATAAAATGGTTAGGGGTGACATGCACAGGGTCAGCATGCAAATTTCACATAGAAATACGTTTACTTACCTTAAGATAGGAATACTTGTAAGGCCGAGTCTTAACCTTCCTCTACTCATGCTTTTAGAGTACTTGATCTTGGCCGTCAGATTGCAGCCCTGAAAGAAGAATTGAAGCAAGCTGAGGATCCACAGACAATAGTGGTAGGTTAATAAAACATAGATGTACAATAACGATGATAGCTGGTGGCAACAACGTTGATCATGGTGCTTGTGCTTAACACTTATCTCTTTGTATACCATGCATGTTGGTTTAGCATCTGGCGGTATCATTGGTGAGCTAGTGAGCCCTTCTGTGTACATTTTGGTGACTACAAACCACTAAAGACATGGTCGTGTGAGCTCATGTCCGTGCGTGGCTGAAAGTGCCTGTCTTATTCCCAGCCTTGCCTCAGGTGAGACCAGCTAAGCTCCCTTGGCCTGCCCCTTTTGACCTGACGGTGATATTAGCAGCCAACCAGCAGCTGGGTTGAGCAGCAGCCCGGTGATTGGCCAAGCCGGCCTCTGCTGCTTATATGCATGCCGTTATCTAACTTGCCGTGCTCTATTGTCTATGGAATTGTACTGAAGCACCACCGTGTCGACAGCTTGAAGACAGAAGTGACGAGAGGTGGGCATGAAAAGGTTCACAATTATGTTCTGTACGACTCTGTTCCTGAAAAAGATGTTTTAAAAATTACAGTTTTAGATGAATTAGATGATTTTACAGCATTTCTGTGTGTTGTGTATGGTGCTCTTACAGCTATGTTCGACGGTAGCCATATAATGATTAGGGAATTTCTGTTGCTAGGCACTTGCTATCCTGCCAGGCCACTCCTAGCTGCAGGGTTCATGAAAATACACCTATTCCGGGTTGCAGAAACACCCATGGTCTCGAGTGTATATACCGGTATTTATATATGAGTGAAATGTATATTTAATGCTAGCTGGAAAATCTACCCACCTTGTGAACCAATTGTTTAAAGTATTCGTGGCTAACAAAATTTCGTCAGACAATGGGATTTGCTCTTAATTTAGAAATATTGGTAACAAATAGTATGCTGTTTGCTGCCACATTGGCTTGGTAAACTGTATCAAAATGAGCCTGCTTTGCTATGACTGAAATTTTCGTCTAACAATAAGCCACATTTTTGGAAATATTAATTCATAGCACCTCAGGACACTGTCAAGTAAGATTTACTAGATTGACCTAGTATAATTAGTCTCACGAAAAGTGCTACTCGTCGACTGTGCCGGGCATTTCCCCAATAAGAATCAAGGGTTTGAAGCAAGTTTTGTGTGTGCATGCAAACCTTAGGCCAGACATGGTTCAAAACGAGGCTAGAAAATGATGAAGCAGTAAAAAGGGAAATCGCCTAACAGAGTTTTCTAGTAAAACAGGAATTATAGAATCCTTATCAAATGCTTGCAAATACTTCTGTATAATTTTTGTAAGGTTCTACCGTTATTTTTCATCAGGAAATGTTGTTGGCTGGTTGCTTGCTGTAACTGCGCCATTGATTAGGAACCAAGTCTGAACTATGGCTTCGCATGTGAAAGGCCGGATGTCTAAAACCTTTTGAATTCCCGACAAGGTGTCGTTATAATGCATTTTTAATGAGGGAAATACTTGCTTATTACATCCAAAAGAACTTACTTCTGCATATTGTGGTGTTACCAAAGCTATTATTTGAAAACAACTGTTTTTGAACCTTCATAAACTCCCAAAAAAGTTAATTTTTCATTTTTTTGCACCCAGAAGGCTAACCAAGGTGGTAGCATCCATAATTTGCTGCATTTATTGCATACTTATATTCATTTTACCTTCTGGTAATATTTTTGGTCCAAATTTTGCATAACTCAGCAATTTTTGAGGTTTTATCCTGATTTCTAAGGTGTGTGAGAGCTCGAGTGTCTGAAGTGAGCTAGTCTGCTGCACGTGCTCGGTGAAAGAATACAGAGTGCAAGAGAGAAATATCTCACGATTTCTTGCGGGGCTGTCGGGAGCTGCTGATCTGTTGGATCCCAAGGATCTGAGTGACCTAGAAGGGCTGTATTCCCGTAATATAACGTGAGGTATCCCTATCTGTAACTCCACAAAGCCACGTGCACTAATTGAGTGTTTAACTAGGGAATGCTCTATATCCGTTGGTTTTAGTACACTCAAAGCCTAAGCAGCTTTTGGTTCACACACCATAGCCAACTGACTTATTCTCACACAATAAAGAGAAAGTAGAAGTATAGCTTAGTAAAGCAGTCGAGGAAATGAGCAGCATGGAAGTAGCAGTAAAGGACTGCTGGAAAGGATATTCCTCAGTCGGCAACATGAGAGATGTTGCCTGAGAGATGTTGCCTAAGCGTTGTGGTGGTGAGTTTGACAGTCTAGGACCTGCAGAGCAAAAGCTTCTGTCGCCAACGTTGTTTAAGCGTAGGAATGGTACAGCTAATTTATTGTCCATTGAGGGCCTGGGCACACGAGGAGGCTAAAATTGGGGCAGCAGTTCAGCTAGGTACCAAGCCGTGGCAGCCCTTGTTGGCCATAGTACAAACTTTGCTCTATATCCGTTGATCAACAGGAGCCATTGCAGGTCTTCGAGCAAAGGAGACGCATAGCTGAACCTCTGGGATTTGTTGACCAACCTTGCAGACATGTTAATCACCAGTTGCAGAGGCTTACTAGGTTTTTAGGTAACCAAGCAAAAACTCAGTTACAGTGGTCTGGCCTAGACAGAATGAAAAAGCTGTTTGGATTTTTAGCAAGCCACTGTAGTACACAGGCGGTACTTTTGGACAGAAATCGAATGCGAAGGCTTGCTGGGAAGTGGTCTTGTTAATGAAGTTTGTAAACGTCAATCAGTTAGCAGAGAGGACAACTAAATTCCTAACATGATAACTGTCACACTACAGCATCACCAATTAGAAGAGCAAGGTGTGTCGTGTGAGTAGGAGTTCGGTACCAAGACAGCGAGGCTGTAGGGGGCCTGACCTATGCTACGTTTATAGACTGCAAGAAGTATTTTTAATTGAATTTGCTGTACAAGTGGAAGCCAGTGAATATCTGTAGCAATTGTGCGACCTTTTTGAACATATTTCGTCTTTCAACAAGTCAGCCCTTCTGGTTCAAAAGGTGTGACGAAGCCTAAGCAGTTACATGGGCAGCCTACCTAGGGCCGATTATACCTGTTCAGTGTTGATGCAGCAGGTGCACGGACCAGGAGCTACACCTTAAAGTGTGCCAGATAGTCCCGCAAAGTCGCAGTAATTTTTAAGCGGTATGGTCTTTAAGGGGGTTTATAGTAAAACGTTTGAAGGTTTCCGGTAAAGTCAGAATGTGCTACTAGTAAGTCACCTATGCACAGACGGAATTAAGTGACCGTGGCCATCAAGGTTGACAGCTAGCGTATTGTGGAAATTCAGTGTTGTCATTCCTTGGCCTCAAGAGATTTAATTAAATCAAGGAACAGCTATTTATGAGACATAGATTCAAGTTTTGCATTGCAGTGTTAGAATGCTTAGGATCCAAAGAGAGATAGGAATGAGTATCATAGAAGCAGTACTAGGACAGGGTTTTGATCTCGAAGGACACTTACCTTACTGGATTCTGCTATGAATGCAGTCTCATTCGAAGATTTAAATCTTAATAATTATAATAATTATACATTTTTAGCACCTTAGAGAACTTAATCTGTTTCTCGGCACTTCTGGTAATATTTTCCTGGTAATCCACTTGTTGAACACTTGAAACGAGTCTGGGCTAGCATGACAGCCGATGTTTTTGAGCGTTTGATCAGCTACCTGCCTGGGCAGGTCCGACAGGTCCTTGCAGGTAAGGGAGGTGCAAAGTCATATTGACTTCATTAAGCGCAATGCGCGAAAATTAAAAGATCAGGTTTTTTTTATTTTAATCAATATGTTTTCATTGGCACCAAACATGCATGTGGGTAAGCAACCAGCATGTCGGGTGCCCAGCCTTCCAAATACTTTTGCTTTTGAGTGTAGATCGTGAACCATTACAGTGCAGTGCCAGTGAAGCCCACACGAGACGAGAGGCGTTCGAAATGGACTTGGCCATCAATAGCATCACATTCTGCCAAAAGGTCAAGCAAAGCAAGCAGTGGAACTTTACCGAGTCTGCATTTCTGAGGTCGTTATACACCCTAAGCAATGCTGACTTTGTTGAATGATTAGCATATAACCTGTCTGGAAATTATTCACTGGGTTTAGAGTTTTGACATAACAGCTTAGCTGATCTGCCACACTTGTTCTAATGTCTTTGATAGGAACGGTATGACTGGGTGAACGTTGCTGAAGTTTTCTTAGTCAAGTGGTACCTTCTTGACGAACGAAAGCCTTTTTGAAAGATGCAGGGGCAAGACGAGGTTAGCATATAAAGTATGTTTGTTATGCAAGGAAGCAGCATATCGACACATCTCGGAGTTAGTATAGTGGATGTATGGTCTAGAGGGCTAGTAGTCTTCTTTGACGGGGAGGTAAACCTTAAGATGAGGTCACTAGTGGTAGACTTGCATATGGACATTGAGGTGCTGCTAGGAATTGAGGCAAATGAGTCCAGTGAGAATGCTAAAATAGAAGAGGGGTCTAGTAAGGAGTTGTTGCCATGCGGATGGACTGTCTGATCTATCTTGCTGACAAAGAATGTAATGTAATGTATCTCAGTCTCTAACTCCACAAAGTCATTAAGACTATGTGGGTGTTACACGAGAGAGTTTTGTATAGCGCACTCACAGCCTAAGCGGCTTTCGGTACGCATTCGGTAGCCAACAGACTTCGTCTCACGCAACAAAGAGAAAGTGAGAATCATAGCAGAGTCAGGAGAGCAGTTGAGGTAGTGAGTAGCGTAAAAGTAGCAGCTCAGGACCACTGAAAAAGATGAGCCATAGTCGGCAGTAGGAGAGTAGTGGTCGTTGCGTAAGAATTGTGGAAGCGAGTTCCACAGTCTAGTACCTGCAGAGCTAAAGCTTCTGTCGCCAACAGTCTTTAAGCGGAGGAATGGAACGGCTAATTTATTGTCCACAGGACCTGAGGGTGCGAACAGGCTGAAACTGATGCAGCAGTTCAGCTAGGTATGAAGGAACCAAGCGGTGCCAGGCCTTGTGGGTCAGCAGCTGGAGATGCGACCTGCAAGATCACCACAAAGTTCACTAGATAGGTTACTAATCCGGAATTGGTTAAGTAGATGCTTGAGGAGAAAAAGAAATCAGCATATTTGGATTGTGCATTTGTGACGACTATATTTATAGAAGCTGGACTTTACCTTGCATTGCTAGATCGTTATGATTTGCAGCAGTCCTCTTATGTCCGTCGATGGACAATCACTCCCGATCTTTTGTGTGCCTTCACAATCTTGCACTTAGTAGACATGCTATTTTAATCTTTGCTGTAAACCATAGGCCATTTGCACTTCGTGCACAGCTTCTGGCATGGCTCACAACGGTGCTGCTCGAGTTGTCGGCTGTTGGCGGCTCGATCGGGCTGTCACGGGATCGCTGGGCAAGCGAGCTTGGCATGCTGTTGCTGCTGCCGAGAGCTCACCGCCATGAGTGTTTCACGTTATGGCTTCTGCTGATCGTCCTGTCGCTAGGCCACAGGCAAGTGCCACGCTTTCGGTTCTCTCTGCACACACAAAATGACACGGCCGGGGCAGCTGGCTCACGACCCCTGGAGGAATGAATGGCTTGGCCAGGCGTCTGGGTGGATGGATCCTTCGATGTCAGTCAACAGCTTTTTCCACTTGTGTTTTTACACTATACTTATGGCCTCTTGTTTACAATCCCATTTGCAATCGAGGAGTGACAGTGCAGTACTGGCGATCCCACGTTCAACGTGGCTGTCTGCTGTCATTGCAGCCAAGTATAGGAGATGTCGGAGACAAAATAGCAACGGCTGGCCTTGAGCTGAGCCGGCTGCAGCACCGGTTGGAATTAACCAAAGCTGAGCTTCAATCGGGCAAAGCTGAGCTTCGAGGTGAGTGCTGCTGCTGCATACTGTTTCGTCGAGTTTGCTTTATCTGGATATCTTTGCACTCTTTTGTTTTTAAAACAAGCAGTTGAGCCATGAACCGTTTCATTGCCCATTGAAAACTTGGAGGCAAAGTTATTCTCAACGTGCTCTGTTATGTCCAGCTGGTCACCTCGTAGCATATGCGGTTCAAATGCTCCCTTTATATGGGATTGTATAACTGCGGGGCATAATTACTTGAAGAGCCCAATCGTAGAAAGATTCTGTTATCTGGGACACATGGGCCTTGCTTAGCCGTTGAGTGTAATATCGTTTTGCATGTGCCTCATCTAGTTTGGCGTTTAGAAAGTAAAATACTTTCTTACTCACTTCCATACTTCCTCACTTGATTCTTGATTTCCTTACTTGATTCTGTACTTCATTACTTCATTCTTTCCTTAAATCATTCTGCTTTGGGAGAAGAATGTCCTACGATGACTACGTTTGCAGAAGCTTATGAACAAACTTGAATTTTTCCTTACAAACAACCTTCTATTCAAGCCGATTAATGTATATCCTGTTCTCAGATATCTGCCGATAAAAGTAATGTAAGTATTACAAATAGCCACCGAAGCACTCAGATCACTATCTGGATACAAATATAGCTCTAAATTGTAAAGCGCTATAACAGCAATAATTATAATAATGCTAACGCTAATATGTTGCTTGTATAGTGCCCAAAGAGAGCAACATATTCATCTGGGTGTCTTAAATTTGCTGAAAGATAATCACCAACCAAAGGTTAGTTTCATGCATGGTATTAAGAAAACAAAGCAAAATATTGTGCTTAGGTCAGCCTGCAATATCAAACACGAAGACATTCAGAACCACTGGTAATTGAGACCTAACATTACCATAAACCTGATTATTTGCGGCAAAGCATGCAAAGCACACAATAGCAAAACAGACACTGGTGCGAAGGGTTAGCTGACCAGTAAAAAAGGCGTCGTTAGTTGAGACTTAAAGGGTGCTAGGTCATTGCTGCTCACGAGCATGCTGACGGCATAGTTACCTAAACTCGAAAGGTGTGGAGATAAAACTAGATGCTGAGGAGCGGGTGGTTCACAGGAGCTGCAAAGAGCTCGAATAGATCGGCTGGTGTCAGCCTGTGAAGAGATCTATAGGCTAGACTGAGTTTCATTCTTGATAGGGAACCAGTAAAGCTTAGACAGCAGTGGTGTGACATGGTGCTGTGCTGCAGATTTTTGTACCAGCTGCAGACGATTAGGGCCCAATTCAGGAGTCCTGAATAAATGGGATTCCCGTAATCTAGCTGCTATTTCACAATGGTATGAGGTCAGATAATTAGGCTAGCTCGAGCTAGTGAACTGATCTGCAGGCGGGGGGGGGGGTGGAAGGCCTTGAAATCTATTCAATATTGATAGGAAACCAGTGTATCTCAGAGACAGAAGGGTGTATAGCAGCTAGACCATTAACAAAAGACCTGCCGAGTTAGAGGCAATGGCTGGGGGTGAATAAAGAGAATTGCAATAATCTGGATAAGATGCCACAAAGCCACAAACTCATAAACAATTTGGACTTTATCTATGCAAGCCTTGATTTTGGAAATGCTCCTCAGCTGAAAGTAAGCTGATTGTGCAAGAAATGCATTCGTATAATGAAAAATCGTCTTGCAATAGCATATCCAGATTACGGCTTAAATACTGGCCCCAGTAAGACCAATTTAAACTGGCTATGGCTCTTATGCATACTTTACCAAAAACAAATACAAGCCAGAACCAAAAAATACGTAACTGCTATATGGTATTTTTGCTTGCAACTGCAATGAGCTTATGTTCATTATAAAGAAAGAAGCTAAAAGCAAGGTATTCCTAACTGAACGTGGAGCTGCATTTGCATGGAATGTATTTGTGGTAGTAGTTGCCACTGGAGCTTTTACGAATTTTCTTTGCAGCACATATAAAGTGCCTAGAAAGAGATTAGGTTCTCTGAGGGTACTATGCAAATATATTATTATTAATATTCTATACTTGCTCGATATGTCTTCTTGTACCGAATCCAGTTTTTATGGTTAGCTTAATATCTCACCTGCTTCGTTTAACATGGGTTCTCAATTGTCCGGTTTGTGTTACGAGTAGAAGTATTGCCTGTATTTTATCCACAGCATTTCTAAGTAAAGAAACTGTATCGCCACGGCACTGGCATCTGGGTTATTTAACTGAAACCCTATTCCACTGACTGAAAAATCCCTCAGGTCTCATGCTAGTGTGCCCATCACACAAACTCTTCCCCTTGCAATTAATCTTGGCATCGGATATGGATATTAGCTGTCATGAAACAGTACATACACAACCTCGAGAAAAAAAATTCCTCTATGTGGCCACCACTGCTGTGGCTGTAAATTCGTTCGGGTAACAAGAGGTTTTTTTACGATGCCAGACATACTAAGGCTATTCGACGCATGTCAAAAACATTTATTGACAGACCAAAAACAAACTTGTATGCTGTTGGTATGTATGCATTTAGTGTGACGTAGTCCTGTCACAATTCTTAATGCCCCCCCCCCTTGTTTGTGCTGGTAGCCTTCATTCGCCAGGCACAGAGACCACCAACTTATGTGCTGTATCGTCTGCTTCAGCATTTTCAACAGGGCCTAATTTTTGCTGTAAAGGTTGGCTAGTGGTGCTGGCATCAGCCGCCTGTCGATATCACACCATAGTCTTTCTACGGGGTTCAAATCAAGCGACTGACTGGCTGGGGATTTGCATCAGCACCAGTGTGTGTTCAATAAAACGTACTTCACTGCCCTGACATTGTGCTTAGTGTCGTTATCTTTCTGCCAAATGTAACTACCCCTAAGCAGAGTATTTAAACTCTGAAATGTAACTTGCTTGACCTAAGTACTTTTTGACAAATCCCTATTTGATCCAGGATTAAGGCTCTTGTTCCCATCTAAAGAATCTCCTATTCAGCTGCTACATAATCTATTGAGATATTTCGATTAGGGCATGGCTTTGGCGCCGTTCTCTATGCTTTTATTATTGCAGTAGCTTTCTGCCAGCTGTTCACTGTTGAGTGGTTGTCTTTTGGCTTGATGCAAGAAGCAAACTCCTGCCGTGTTCCTACCCGAGTAGTTACAGGCGCGAGCATACGGATATGAATACATAATGAAGACTGCCTCCACCGTTAGCCATCATGTCCGATCCCCATCTATGATTAGGCACTGTCCACCACGGTGGCTTGGAAGTTTTTTAACTAGCACTCTGGTACTGTCTGGACTGGATTACTGCATTTCCATTTTGGCAAGGCTACTGAAAAAAGCCATCATGCCACTTCAGATCAGGATGTATATGGCTGCAAGGCTAGTCGAACAAATCCCAGAGGTTCAGCTATGTGTCTCATTTGCTGAAGGAGCTATGATGGCTCCCATTGATCAAAGGATACAGAGTAAAGTTCATACACCTACTCGTAAGGCCTGCCATGGCTCCTTCATTACTAGCTGAACCGGTTTCAGCCTCCTTGTGCCATCAGGTCCTCGATGGACAATAAATTAGCTGTTCAATTCCTACGCTTAAAGACGGTTGGCTTAAAGACAGTTGGCGACAGAAGCTTTTGCTCTGCAGGTCCTATGCTGTGGAACAAAGTTTTCATGTAGAAACATCTACTCTCCTGCTTCCGTGCAGCCTTAACGTGACAGGCTTAGTAGGAATTGTTTTGGATGTATCCAAACTGTTGCTGCTGCTGCACCTGCTGCTGCTGCAACTGCTGCTGCTGCAACTGCTACCGCAGAGTACACAGTCTCTTTCTAGGCACTTTACATTTGCTGCAAAGGAAGCGCGATTGAATGGTTAGTGGTAGGCTAGCTCAGGAAAAAACAAGAACAACATGGTTAGGTGTGACTTGTATTAGTAGCAGTATGCACTGTGTCACCACGCAAAAGCACCCGTAGGACGAATCACATGGACACAGTAAATGTTGTGATAAATAGTTGCATTTTTACCTTCATTTTCAATATGAAGTCCGGGAGATGTCGTGACGCCAGTTGAAAGTGAGCTCCAAGCTTTGGGAGCATGCGAACTAAAGGCACGGTCTCTAAAGTATTTGAGGTTCGTACGAGATAAAGGTAAACGATTAGATTCAGAAAAGCAGGCGGTACGATGCATAGCCTAATGGGGAATATCTCTGATAGGTAGGCTGGGGCCATAGAATTAAGGGACCTAAAAGTGAGTGACCGAACCGTTCGACCGGGATCGACGCTGTTCCTTAAGTATAGGGGACTCGTGGCTAAGTTTTCTTTTGCAAATTCAGGCTTCTGTTCATTGCTCGATGATAGTAAGGCGTGAATACAATGCTGTCATTGGTGGCAAGTGTGAACGATTTATGCTCGTGTCGACAATAAAATGGGGCACACATGGTGACTATGTTGAGAGTCAAAAGTCACTTTAGATACTGCAGAAGAGGATTATTTAGCGTGTTTTTCACCTGGTAAGAAAATCACGGTAGCATACCCGATTTTTTTTTATAGAGATATTACTATTTCATCCAAATCCAATGATTTGGTGGACATTTGTTGGCCAGAAGTCCATAAAGCAACGACATACTTCCTGATCCCCTGGGTGCATTGGTTTTTCGAGCCAGCGCTGTGTGTGTGCTTGCTTGCTTGCTTGCTTGCTTGCTTGCTTGCTCACCTGTATACATAGATGTGCGCACACACACGCACATATGCACACACACACACGTTACTGCTAGCTAGTAATTAGCACAGCTGAATATGCCTTCGTGACTGCCTCGCCTTGATGGCAGAGGGGAGTCGTCTCCCACAGCTATTGATTCTTCGACTGGCATTCCAAGACCAGCATCCATATCTCATGGCTGTATGCGTCCAGCATAGGCAGTGACCCACTGAGCACCACTGCCCATCTACACGAGTCAGAGGAAGAGAATGTATTGTCAGTTTCAGTTCAGTGTGTAGGATAGTAGTACCTGTGCTGCAGAGACAGGCGGAGCTAGTTCAGCTTTGATAATCAGCTCAAGGTTGGCTAAGGTCAAGTTGGACTGGAAGTACCAGTTCAAGTTTGACCTCCCTCACGTGGAATATATCTCCATCAGTAACTCTACAAAGCCACAAAGACTATGTGGGTGTTCTGTAGGAGAGTTTTGTACAGTGAACTAAAAGCCTAATCGGCTTACGATATGCATTCAGTACCCAACAGACTTCATCTCATAGTACAGAAAGAAAGTGAGAAGTATAGCTGAGCCAGGGCACCAGTTGAAGTAGTGAGTAGCATGGAAGTAGCAGCTCAGGATGGCTGGAAAGGATGTGCCATGGTCAGTAGTAGGAGAGTAGGTATCGTTGCATGAGATTTGTGGAAGTGAGCCAGTCTAGGACCTACAGACCCCAAGTGGTCTTTAAGCAGAGGAATGGAACAGCTAATTTATTGTCGGTACAGGACCTGAAGGCACGAGAAGGCCAAAACTAGTGGAGCAGTCAGCTAGGTAGAAGGGGCCAAGCCGTAGTGGACCTTGTGGGTCAGCGTGAGAACTTTGCTCTGCATCCACTGATCAACCGGCAGCCACCCTAACTCTTTTAGCAAAGGAGACACATGGTCAAACCTCTGGGACTTGAAAAATAACCTTTATATTCAGTGCCAGCTGCAGTGGCCTAGTTACTTTTTTGGTAGCCCAGCCAAAAGGGAATTACAATAATCAAGCCGAGACAGGACTAAGGAGCTAGTTAAATTTTTTGCAAGCCACCGTGGAAGATAGTTCCTAATCTTAGATAGGGATCGGACGTGATGGCTAGCTCTGGGAGCAGCCTTCTGAATGAAGCTTTTAAAATGTAGGCAGCTGTCGAAAACGACACCTAAATTTTGAGCACGTGGTGATGGTCACACAACGGTATTACCTATTAGAAGGGCAAAGCCTTCTAATGGAGCCGTATGCTTAGGATGTCCTATGATCAGCATTTTGGTTTTATCGACATTTAGTTTTAAGAAATTGTTGACATCCATGATCGAATTTCGGCAAGGCAAGCTTTAAGTTTATCAGTTGCTGCAGCAGATTCCGACGGTTTGAATGACAGATATAGCAGAGAATTGTCAGCATAACAGTGATATCCTATTCCATTGGCCTTGACCACTTTTCCCAGCGGTTGAATGTAAGTGGAGAACTGCAAGGGAGCAAAGACGGACCCTTGAGGGATTCCACAAGTGACCTGTCTCGTGGGTGAGACCTGACCCCCACACGACACGGATTGAATACGATCAGACAAGTACGATTGAAACTATGCCATTGCCTCGTCGGCCAGACCGATCGTGGTTCACAATCGTTCAAGTAGGACATCGTGATCAATGGTAGAGAATCGTTATGTTCCACCATGTAATGTATCTCCATCAGTAACTCCACAGAGCCACAAATACTATGTGGGTGTTAGGCAAGAGAGTTTTGTATAGTGCACTCACAGCCTAAGTGGATTTCGGTTCGAATTATGTCGTCAACAGACTTCATCTCACGTAACAAAGAGAAAGTGGGAAGCATAGCTTAGTCAGGAGAGCAGTTGAGGTAGTGAATAGCATGGAAGTAGCAGCATAGGACTGCTGACAAGGATGAGCCATAGTCGGCAGCAAGAGAGTAGTTGTTGTTGCATAAGGATTGTGGAAGCGATTTCCACTGTTTAGAACCTGCTGAGCTAAAGCTTCTGTCGTCGGCTGTCTTTAAGCGGAGGAATGGAACAGCTAATTTATTGTCCATACAGGACCCGAGGGCACGAGGAGGCTGAAATTATTGCAGCACTTCAGCTAGGTATGAAGGAGCCAAACCGTGGTAAGCCTTTTGGGTCAGCATTAGAACTTTGCACTGTATCCATTGCATCTGCCTTTTTGCTTTTGCAGCACTTGAAGCCCAGGTCAACAGGATCCGAGACATCGATTCCCAGAGGCTGGACGTGCTTCGGATTAGGGATAAAGACACACACGCTGCCGTTCTGTGGCTCAGAGGAAACAAGAGTATTTTTAAGAAGACCATTCACGAGCCACCGATTATGACAGTATGAGCTTACTCGGCCTCTCCCACTCGTCTGCTTGGCTGATTATGGTGTTAGCAGCAGGTGTGAACGAGTGCAACCACGTTTGTTTCTTGCAGCTGAAGCTGAAATCTTCGGACTATGCCGTATACCTTGAGACTCACATACCTTTCAAAGATCTGAAGATGTTTGTATGCGAAGATGCAGATGACATGGAGAAGTTCTATCATGAGCTTCGAGAGACATGCAACCTCTCTATAAATGCTGCCCTTGTGCCAGTAGAGCCCTTGGACTACTATCGGCCGAAATATCCATTAGCAGCACTACGGTACTTGTGTGATGATTTTGCATGGTTTGTAGTTTGTTGCAGCACCTTGCAGGGGCAGCCTGATGTTGGCTCTTGCTTTAGGCTATATGTTTTAGCACCAGACAACAGTCATGTAGCCGGTTACATTTTGCTAGTAATTGCTTTCATCTATGCTATTTGCCATGTTCTTTAAGTGTACCCCTTGGAAACATTCCTGATGTGCTATGATTCCTCGGCCGGTAAATGCTAAGGATTCTACCGGGGAGCAAAGGTAAAATTTTGTGGTTGATTTGTATCTTTAAGCTGAGAAGTGCTCCATGTCGTTAATGTTAAACCCAGTATAATTATTCTATCTATTTTGCGTTGCACCCACATTAGCCTGCATATTCACAATAGGTCCTATGCCCCAATTGCCAGTGACCTAGTGCAGTCGTTAGTCGTTTGCATCTCCTGATCTCCCACTTGCTTAATCGGATTGTATCCTGGCATGTCATAGATGAAGCTACTATGATATAATCTGCTTATACAGGTTGGTCCAATTTGCTCTGCAATTTTCTTAGGAGGCTGTGTTTACGAAGACAGTGCATCTGGGAAATCTCTCTCTCTCTCTCTCTCTCTCTCTCTCTCTCTCTCTCTCTCTCTCTCTCTCTCTCTCTCTCTCTCTCTCTATGTGTGTGTGTGTGCATGCGTGCGACTGTATAGATAAAAAATATGCATGTGTGTACATTTATATAGATGTAGACACTCATCTCAATTAGTGTTTATTTATGCATTCTGATAAATATGGCCAACTAGAGGTGCAGTGACTTGATTTAGCACTAGAGTTCCCCTAACCAAGGCAGACATAAGCTGTGCACGGTGTAGAATAATATTTTCTATGCTCGGAGCTATTTGAAACAGTATTACCGAACTTATCACTTAGTAAGAAGTGCAGGTACACCCACCTAGGCTCTCGATGATCACCTGCAGCCTGCTGGGCATGGATGCCACCAGCTTAGGAACTATACTCTGTGCTGTCTTATACTGCTTTCAAAGTCAGTCACAAAGTTTATCTGCCTCAGTAGGCCGCACTGGATTGCTTTTCAGTCCCTGGTGTAAGCCATTCTCTAACTCTGCCAATCCATAATGGTAAAAAGCAAGCAACTCAGCTATGCTTTTAACTTTCTTTGTTGCATGAGATGAAGCCTGTTGGCTACCGAATGCGTTCCGAAAGCAGCTTTGGCTTTGAGTGCACAAGAGAAAACTTTCCCATGTAATAATAATAATATTGCACTTGATAAAGCGCCCTCAGAGAACTTAATCTCTTTCTAGGCGCTTTACATTTGCTGCAAAGTGATACGCAATAGAATAGTAAGTAAAATCATGCTTGAAAAACAAACAAAATGAATAACATGGTTAGGGGTTACATGCACTGGGTCAGCATGCAAATGTGGTTAGTGGCAGCATGAACAGTGTCAGCACGCATAAGCACATCGAGGACGAATCACAAGGACCCACTAAATGCTGTCCTAAATAGGTATGTTTTTAAGTTTCTTTTAAATGTGGTCAGGTCAGGGGATGTTCTGATGCAGGTCGGGAGGGAGTTCCAGGCTGTGGGAGCATACGAGCTAAATGCACGGTCTCCAAAGGATTTAAGGTTTGTACGAGGTATTTCTAGACTGTTGGATTCCGAAAACGATGCTTTGCCGTAAGATGATTTGACGTAAGATGATGTAACATCCACATAGTAGTTGTTGTAGAGTTACAAATGGAATGGCATTATTGCATTTATTATTTAATATTTCCACCGAGCTGAAGTTAGCTTTAGCATCAGCTTTCAATCGCCCAGAGCTCGTCTTGCTTGTTCAATTACAGCCTGTTGGCTTTATGCCGTTTAAACAGCTGTGGGCCTTCTCTGCCACTAGCCCAAGTATAGGTGACATCGGCAGATCGATGACACCGTTTGGTTTCTGCGTCTATGCTGAGGCTCTCAGTGCCTGCAAGAGCAGCATCAAGCTCACTGTGCTATAACAGAGCACATATTGCTTCAGCAATAGGCCTCGTAGTATGACCTCTTGTTGAAGGGTTATAGGCTGTGGCAATTTGTCATCGAGTCCCTTCTGGCGTACTTAGCTGTTGAAGCCTCACATAGCTGTAACTCATCCGTAAGATGATGAGCGATCTTCAGGCGATGCTATGTGAAGAACAAACAACATGCCGTTGTTGAACTTGCTGTACTACTTACCTCATCTTTGCCATTGTCCAGCAGTGGTAGTTACCACCTAGAAGGCCAGATGTAGAATTGAAAAGAGGCAGGAGCATCATATAAGTACTGCATACATTTCCACATAAAATAGCTACTGTTTAGGATTACTTAGGCTGATTTTTATATACAGTTCTGCTAGTGTGGTACCCTCAACCCTTTTAGGTAGCCTTGTAATGTGGAGATAACTTCCATTGCTTTGTGCCTACTTCTTGGCTGCTAGGCCAGTTCTAGCAGAAGCAGTATATAAAATATGCTTATTTTGGGACAGTAAATACCCTTCGATATGAGTGTATATACAGTGGGTGCATGTGTGGGCGGGGTGCGTGGGCGCGTTTGGGTGGGGGGTAGGGGTGGTGGTGGGTGTGTGTGTGTGTGTGTGAATGGGTGGGTGTGGGTGTGTGAATGTATGTGTGTGAATGGGTGGGTGTGTTTTTGTGCGCTCGTGAGTGAGTGAGTGAGTGAGTGAGTGAGTGAGTGAGTGAGTGAGTGAGTGAGTGAGTGAGTGAGTGAGTGAGTGAGTGAGTGAGTGAGTGAGTGAGTGAGTGAGTGAGTGAGTGTGTGTGTGTGTGTGTGTGTGTGTGTGTGTGTGTGTGTGAGTGTGAGTGTGTGGGTGGGCTCGTGTGTGGGTGGGCTAGTGTGTGGGTGGGCTAGTGTGTGGGTGAGCTCGTGTGTGAGTGGACTCGTGTGAGAGTGGACTCTTGTGTGAGTGGGGGCGTGTGTGGGTGGACACGTGTGTGAGTGGACACGTGTGTGAGTGGACACGTGTGTGAGTGGACACGTGTGTGAGTGGACACGTGTGTGAGTGGACACGTGTGTGAGTGGACACGTGTGTGAGTGGACACGTGTGTGAGTGGACACGCGTGTGAGTGGACTCGTGTGTGAGTGGGGGCGTGTGTGGGTGCGTGCGTGTGTGAGTGCACGTGCACACACAGCTATCTATAAACACACAAATACGTATATATACGTATTTGTTTGGATGTATATATAGCTATTGTATATTTACAATTCTGACTCAAAAAAGGGCACGAACTCTTGGAATTAAAATTTAGCCTAGGATATTTCAGTGTTTTCGGGCCACTATAAAAAATGTACCCTTAGCGTAGGATTTAATAGTAGTAATAATACATTTGTAGAGCACCCTCAGAGAACTTAATCTCTTTCTAGGCACTTCACGTATGCTGTCAAGGAAGCATGCTCCAATGTTTAGCATTAAGATGCACAATGTCAACAAGCACAATGTTGCTAGAGGTAAAGTTCACATTGTCAACATGTAAATAGCTTAGTGGTAATATGCACAGTGTCAGTAAGCATACGTACACAAAAAATAAATCATAAGATCCACCAAATGATGTAAGAAACAGGTGGGTTTTTAGCTTTTTTTTTTTAAATCGTCATGTCAGGGGATGTCGGGACATTCGTCAGGAATAAATGCCAGGTTTTGGGAGCATGCAAACTGAAGGCATGGTCTCCAAGGGATTTGAGGTGGGTTCAAGGCACTGATAAGCGATTTGAAGAAATGGGTTGTATGATGCCTAGGCTGGTTTATCAATGGTTCTGTTATGTAGGCCGGAGCCTGAGATTGAAGGGATCTGAATGTGAGTGACAAAACCTTGGAGTCGATAAGCTGCTTAATTGGTAGCCGGTGCAGGTCGGTGAGTGGCGATGTAATGTAGCGACTGTAATACTCACGACAGACAAGCCTAGCTGCAGAGGGAGAACACCAACTGTAAGGGCCTGTTTGAAAAAGGCTAGTTGACCAGCAAGCAGTGCATTACAGATGGCCAGACCGGAGGTCACAAATGTGTGGACCAATTTGGACACTATCGCTGTCTAAGCAGGCCCGAATCTTTGCAATGTTTTGTAATTTAACAATAGGCAGACGTGACTATGGAGCTAATGTGGTCGTCTAGTGGTGTCTTTTTGGAGCAGGACACAGATTGTGTGCAGATGCTACAGGAGATATGTTAGCAGAGCCGATTTCAGTGTTAAGCTTTCCAATTTCTGAGTCATGTTGGTTTATCCATAACTAGTGAGTTGGTTTTATCGTCAATTTTTTAAGAGAGTTTGATGCCATCTATGTGCGTTGGTCAGCAATACATACAGTAAGGGAGTTGAGAGAATTCGGAATACTGGAGAGCTGGGAGGAATCAAAGCATTGGTATAGCTGTGTGCCATCTTCATAGAGGTGAAAGCCTAGATTGTGGTTGGCTATCGCATCAACTAGAGGGAGAGTGTACACACCCCTACATCAATCAAAACTGGAGGTGGAGTAGCTATTACCGTCCGCTCGAAATTCAACTTCAAGCCATTTGCAGTACCCTCGAAGCAGTCTTTTGAATCAATTGTCTTGGTCTCATCCGAAAAGAAGCTACCTATAGTGGCAGTAGTCTATCGCCCACCGGGTACCAAATCCTCCCTTATCTCAAATTTCTCCGATCTCACTTTGATTCTGTGTGCTAGAAATCGACCCTTCCTCGTTATGGGTAATTTCAACGTTCACTCTGATAACTTATCTGACGCTTTCAGCACCGAATTTCGTGCATTGACTGATTTATTGTCTCTTGTGGCTCATGTGCATGGCCCTACTCACATCAAGGGTCACACACTCGACCAGATTCTCTCATACAACTGCAATTGGTCATCACCAATTATTACCAAATCCTGCTTATCTGACCACATGCAGATCTCATTCAATCTACAGTGTGTGCCCACCTCCTCCTCTAAAAACACCTGTGAATTGCAAAACCTCAAGACCCTTGACATCGATGCTGTCCGTGCGAGAATATCTGCTTCACCTCTGCTGCTTAGTCCTCCCCCAGATCTGTCATCATTGGTAGATAGCTACAACACGACACAAGCTGACAAGCTCGACGAGTTTGCACCTCTGACAAAGCGCACTGTGCGCCCCCACCCAGACGGCCTATGGTTTACCACAGACATTAAACTAGCCAGGTCTACTAAGCGAAAGCTTGAAAAACCATACAAAAGATCCGGACTAACTGTCCATCGGCTGGGATATGAAGACTAGTGTAGGTCGTACCAATCGATCCTAGCAAAGGCCAAGTCTAGCTTCTATAGAAACATTGTTGAATCGCAGATGCACAATCCAAAATGGCTGATGTCGACAATAAACCATCTCCTCAACCGTTCCCAGATTAGCTTCTTACCTGATGATCCTTGTGATGATCTAGCCGATCGCTTCTCTCGATTCTTTGTGCCGAAGATAGACAAGATCTGGGAATCCATCCCTGCGATGACAACATCCCCACTAGAATGCTATTCCTCGATTCCTGGCTGCACCTCAACGTCTACATTTAAGCAAGTCACTGGTGATCTAGTCCTGAAATTCGTATCTCAATCAATGAAGACAACAAGTCATTTGGACTCTATTCCCACTGTTCGGCTCTACGTTGCATTGATCTGCTGCTGCCATGCATAACTAACATAATTATTAATGTCATTAGCCTCAGGTCATGCCCCAGCACCTTTCAAAAAAGCTGTAGCCAGGCCACTTCTCTAGAAAGCAACACTAGATTAAGAGAACATGAGCAACTACAGCCCAGTCTCCTGTCTACCATTCCTATCAAAGACACTGGAACGGGTCATGGCAGACCAGCTAAACTCATATATCGAAACCTCACACCTTGCTAGTAAGTTCCAGTCTGGCTTTAGAGCTAATCACTCCACAGAGTCAGCATTGCTTAGGGTATAGAATTACCTACTTAGGGATGCAGACATGGGTGGAGTGTCTCTGCTTGTTTTGCTTGATCTTTCGTCAGCTTTTGATACCATTTATCACAAAGTTATTCTAGAGCGCCTCTCATCTCGCCTGGGCATCACTGGCACTGCTCATCAGTGGTTCAGGTCCTATCTCAGTGGGAGACTCCAGAGTATTCATGTGAATGGAGAAAGATCATCTGAGAAGCACCTTTGAAATATGGAGTACCTCAGGGCATCGTGCTCGGTCTGGTTCTTTACATGGTTTATACTCTCCCTTTTGCTGATGTGATTGCCAAGCACAATCTAGGCTTTCACTTCTATGCGGATGACACTCAGTTGTACTTTTGGTTTCATCCCTCCCAGCCTTCGAGCACCTCAAATTCTCTCAACTCACTTGCCACATGTATTGATGACGTCCGCACATAGATTGCAGCAAATTTTCCAAAACTAAACGATGAAAAACTAACTTACTAGATATGGGCAAACCCAGTGTGATTCACAAATCGGAAAGGCTGACTCTCAAAATTGGCTCTGCCAGCATATCTCCTGTTGAATCAGCTCGAAATCTAGGTGTCATATTCCAAAGCGACCTCTCGTTTGACGACCAGATCAGCTCCACAGTCAAATCTGCCTACTTTAAGCTACATCACATTGCTGAAATTCGGGCTTGTTTAGATAAGGATATCACGTCCAGGTTGGTCCATGCATTCGTGACATCCCGTCTCGACCTATGCAACTCACTACTTACTGGCCTTCCAGCATGTACGATCAGGCGATAGCAGCTGGTTCAAAGCTCTGCAGCTAGTCCTGTCTGTCGTGAACGTCGCAGTTGCCACATCACACCACTTTTCGCCGACCTGCACAGGCTACCAGTCAAGCAACGGATTGCCTTCAAGGTTTTGTCGCTCACTTTTAGGTCAATCCATTCTTTGGCTTCAGCCTATCTCTCAGATCTGCTCCCCCACCAGGCTAAACATCGTACCACCCCACCTGCTTTTCGGAATCCAACAGTTTACCAATACCTCATACAAACCTCAAAACCTGTGGAGACCGTGCATTTAGTTCATATGCTTCCAAAGCCTGGAACTCACTCTCGACTTGCGCCAGAACATCCCCTGACTTGACCAAATTTAAAAAGAACATATAAAACACCTATTTACGACAGCGTTTAGTGGGTCCATGTGATTCGTCCTTCACGTGCTTATGCGTGGTGACACTGTGCATGCTGCCACTAACCACATTTGCATGCTGACCCTTTGCATGTCACCCCTAACCATGTTAGTCATTCTGTTTGTTTATCAGGCATGATATTACTCACCATTCAATTCCATTTCCCTTTGCAGCAAATGTAAAGCGCCTAGAGAGAGAGATTGAGTTCTCTGGGGTCGCTTTATCAAGTGCATTATTATTTTTCATATCGACTTCAAGTTTTTGTTGCTCACTTTTAGGTTCCTTCAAGCTTTGGCCCCTGCCTATCTCTCAGATCTGCTGCCCCACCAGGCTAAACATCGTACCACCCCTCCTGCTTGTCGGAATCCAACAGTTTACCAATACCTCGTAGAAACCTCAATTCCTTTGGAGACCGTGCATCTAGTTTGTATGCTCCCAAAGCCTGGAACTCCTTCCCGACTTGTGTCACAACATTTCCTGACTTGACCACATTTAAAAAGAACTGAAAAACACCTATTTAGGACAGCATTTAGTGGGTCCTTCTGATTTGTCCTTTATGTGTTTATGCGTGCTGACATTGTGCATGCTGCCACTATCCACATTTGCATGCTGACCCTGTGCATGTCACCCCTAACCATGTTATTCATGTTGTTTATCAAGCATGATATTACTCACTATACAATCGCGTTTCTCCTTGCAGCAAATTTAAAGCGCCTAGACAGAGATTGAGTTCTCTGAGCACTTTATCAAGTGCATTCTTATTATTATTATGATCACATCGTGACAAGAAGTGGACCGAGCAGTCCTGAGATACCCTGTAGTTAAGCGGTTCCTCGGATGATCTCTGTTTCTATTGTCACTTTGTAGACTCCCACTGAGATATGACCTCAACCATTGTAGTGCATGCCAGTGTTACCCAGGCGAGATGGAAGGCGCCCGAGAAGCTCTCTGTGGTAAATAGTATTAAAGATCTACCGTAAGATCGAGCAGTAGAAGCATAGAGGCCTTACCAAAGTTTGCATTCCTGTGAATGTCTGGCACAAGTAACCAATATTTCATGCAAATCTTACTAGGTGCTAAGTGATCTTAATGAGCCAGTTTTTAGAGCCCATAGGCACTTTCTGGCCTCTGATATAGTCACTACTCTCGACTCTAAATTAAGAGCTAGTATATATACCAAGTATCCTGCTCCCTAAAAATGTAGCTCAGTAACTGTCGGAAATTTTTACAATCAAGAGTTAGAAGCATGCTATTTCGAGCATGCAAAACCATAAGCCTGGCGTGATTTCGAAGATGCAGTAAGTCGATGATGTAGTGTAAATGAAAAATCCTCCAACAGGGTTTTCTGATGAACAAGGAATTAAAATAACTCTTTTAAATTATTTCTATTCTCTAGTTTACCTTTTCCAACTGCAGGTACGGAATTAAACTACCGGCTCATAATTTCAGTGAACAATTCTACAAGTATGCAGATCGCCGTGGTTTTGGCAGCTCATAGATTGGCCAAGACATCCAAAGCAGTTTTATACTGCCCTGAAGCTCTGTTTTTGATCAGGTATCGTAGTTGGCTGGTTTCTTGCTCTAATTACACTACCGATTTCTTGTAAAGAGTGGAACCTGAGCTGGTCTACGTCTGCACATTTGCAAAACCATCAAACCTTGACCAGTCAGTCGTTGAGATGTATTTTTTGAGGGGATTACGTGGTGCATCAAAAAATGCTTACTTCTTGTTCTGATTGTGTTACCAAAATTATCTTTTGAAAACTGCAACTGTTGCTGAACCCGCATGTAACCTCTAAGCAAGTTTATTTTGGACCTAGTAGGCTGGCAAAAATGGCAGCATACACAATTTGCTATGTTTATTGCTTCATCATATTGATGTTTTTGCTTTAATTTAGTTATACTGAAACGTATCATATTTTGATTTATTCTTAGGGTGCAGGAATTGTTTGCTAGCACTACGTACTGCATGCATGCATGCATGTATACATACATTTGTATTATATTCAGGTCTATATATAAATATATATATACAGCTATATATACACAGACAAATGCTGACCTACCAAGGTTTCTCTTACTAGCCAAAGGCCCTATTGTGCCGATTCTACAATAGTGATAATAATTACGCATTTGAATAGTGCTCTAAGTGCCCTTAATCTCTTCTTAGGCACTTTACCTATGTTGGAAAATAAGCTTATAAAATGGCCAGTGATAACATGCACAATGTCAGCATGCATAAATACACAAAGGACAATTCACACGGACCCAGCAAATGCTGTGAGGAGCAAGTGAGTTTTTAGTTTCTTTTTTAGACGTTGTCGATTCAAAGGGGATGTTACTTCAGTCGGGAATGAGTTCCACTCTTTGGGTGCATACAAACTACAGTCATGGTCTCCAAAGGATTTGTGGTTGGTTAGAGGCACAGCTGAACAATTTGAGTCAGATGAACAGGTGTTACAATGGCTAGCCTGATTGAGAAGTAGCTTAGATAGGCTGGCGAAAACAAGAGAATGAAGGGACCTAAAAGTAAGTGACAAAACCTTGAAGTTAAAAGCGCTGAAAGTCATGGACGAATCGAACATAGGTATAGCCATGTGTCAGCTGCATAAAAATGAAAGGCTAGGCTGTGCTTGGCGATTACATCGACTAGAGGGAGTATATAATTAGTGAAAAAAGTAGACCCATTCTTATACCCCTAGGGCACCTCATACTTTATAGGTTTCTGTTGCCGTTGACGTGGATTTTCTGAAATCTCTGACTGAGATTGGACCTGCACAATTGCACTGCAGTGCCAGTGATGCCCACGTGAGATGACAGGCGTTCAAGAAGGGCTGAATGATCAATTTTATCCAATTTTCCGAAAGATTTAGCAAAGCATGCAGAGATACTCTAGTCAGCATTTCGAGAGCAGGCAGGGCAGGTCTAGGTAATGCTGGAAGTATGGAGAGTTCATAACTTGCTCCTTCTCTTTCTACGTCTGGGATTTATACCGGCGATTCAAAATTAACGATTCCTTGCAGAAGCACACTCAGGCATTCGAAAAAGCATTTGAGTGACAATAGCAGACCGATAATAGATGCACCATCGAACCGAATAGTAATGCCACTAGGAATCAGCAAATCTATAGTAACAACCTGCTTGGGGCTCAAGCAACATGCATTTAAATGTTCATAAGCACGGGATTTCTCACGAGCTAGGGTCAAAACCAGCAGAGCTGCTACAAACAGGTCTTACCTGTATTAGTTTTCTAATTTCTAGGAGCTTTTATTTCTGGAGAATTCTGCAGAGGTCAGAATATACTTGCAGCGCTTGGTGAACCTGGCGGGTCAGCAAATGTAAAGCGCCTAGAAAGAGATTAAGTTTCCTGAGGGCGCTTTATCAAGTGCATTATTATTATTATTACCTGTGACAAACTAAAATGTGAAGTTTCAGTACTCCTTGCTTGTGTGGAGTGCTGGCTATTTTTTATCTGACACATGAATGGTTTTTGAAACGTTTAAGCTATTTATGTGCACCATGCACAATTCACTTAGTAGTTGAATGTGCTTACCTTTGACAAAATTGCATCGTGTGCTTATAAATTTACTGCTCGATGTCAGCATGTTATTTATTCGTTTTTCATACTAGTGAAGCTTGACCTCCACCGTGGAGATTCGTTAATGCTCAGGACTGGAGTGTTTATTTTGCAGTGAATTTGGTTTCATTAGCTATCTAAACGAGATGTTTGATGCACCTTCAGCTGTAATGACGTATTTGTGTCGAAACTTCAATGTGCATGCAGTTCCAGTCGGCAGTGCTACTGTGAATCAATATATTGACAAGATAACGTCCAAGTATCCCGAACTCCGACGATTCTACAGTAAAGATACCAGTGTAAGTAGTATTTGAATGCAGTGCTACCACTATCTGGCTTACCTCAGCCGCTATGTTCTTATACAGCAAACAGCACTATTAAGTCGGCAGTCATTTTGTATAATAATATTAATAATGATAATGCACTTGATAAAGCAACCTCTGAGAACTCAATCTCTTCCTAGGAGCTTTATATTTGCTGCAAAGGGAAACACGATTGAATCGTCGGTAATATCATGCTTGATAAACAACATGAATAACGTGGTTAGGGGTGACAAGCACAGGGTAAGCATGCAAATGTGGTTAGTGGCAGCATGCACAATGTCAGCACGCATAAGCACATCAAGGACGAATCACAGGGACCCACTAAATGCTGTCCTTAATAGATGTGTTTTTAAGTTCTTTTTAAATGTCGTCAAGTCAGGGGATGTTCTGACGCAAGTCGGGAGTGAGTTCCAGGCTTTGGGAGCATACGAACTAAATGCACGGTCTCCAAAGTATTTGAGGTTTGTACGAGGTAGTGGTAAGCTGTTGGATTCCGAAAAGTGGGTGGTACGATGCTTGGCCTGATGGGGGAGTAGATCTGAGAGATAGGCTGGAGCCAAAGAATGAAGTGACCTAAAAGTGAGTGACAAAACCTTGAAGTCGATCAGTTGCTTGACTAGTAGCCAGTGCAGGTCAGCGAGAAATGGTGTGATGTGGCAACTGCGACACTCGCGACAGACAAGCGTAGCTGCGGAGTTTTGCACTAGCTGCAATCGCCTGATCGTACATGCTGGTAGGCCAGTAAGCAGTGAGTTGCAGAAGTATTTAGGAGATACATGAGACACCGTTTACTTAGTAACTATTCACTCTCAGAGGACCCCCACCGGTGTGGGCCGGCTTTTGCATAAACCGATTGTTATATATATATATATATATATATATATATATATATATATATATATATATATATATATATATATATATTATATATATAGTGTGTGTGTATATATGTATATATATTCGGATTTATATTTATATATATATTACACGCACACACACACACATATATATATATATTGTTTCGGGCCAAAACTAATATATAAATAATATATATATATTAGTACTGGCCCGAAAAATCGAGGCATCATGGGTATTAACACAAATCTGAAACTTTGCATTTTGCAGTTTTACAAAATTATGGCCAAAAATATTACCCCGTGGTAAGATTACTATGAGGAAGCAGTAAATGTACCGGATTTTGCATTGGTCAATAGGCATTAGTAGAGGTGCTGAAATACATGCACAATTACCTTGTTTGGTGGTTTCATGTGGGTGCAGAAAGAATTGCGGTTTTCGAAGGATTGTTTTGGCAGCACACTCAGAAGACGCTGAAGTCTGATCTTTTTGGTGTACCAGATATAACTCACTAGGAAAATGCATCTTAACAACTATGTCAGGCACTAGTTTGGGGAATGTTCAAGATTTGAGACTTTCTGTTTTGCACATGTACATACACAAGCCAGATCTGGTTTGAGAATATGCAAGAAATCGGTAGTGCAGTTAGAGCAAGAAACCAGCTCCTACGTATCCTGGTGAAAAAGAACCGGAGAGCATTACAACACTGCTTTAGAAGTCTTGGCAAACACATGAGATGCCAAAACCATGGTGACCTGCATAGATTATAATGTATTCCCTAAAATTGCTTGCCGGTAGTTTAATTTAGTGCATGCATTTAGCAAACTTAGGTAAAACCTAGGACACAATTTTAAAGAATTTTTAAATTGATTGAAATTACTAGAAAATGCCGTTCGATTCTTTATTTCCACCGTATCATCGAATTCTAGCATCTCTTTGAACCATATCAAGCATATGGTTGTGAATGCTCAAGCTAGCATGCTTCAAACTCTCAATGATTGCTGAAAAAATACCCGACACGTTTGATGAGATACATTTGTATAGAGTCGGATACTAGAGGCATCTAATAAGTCTTACTTTTCAGTGATCTTACGGTACTAGAAAATAATATCCGTCGAAAGTGGTGACTATGTCGGTAGCCAGAAATTGCCAGAGTTGCTACAAAGCAGAGTCTTTGCACATATTTTCCTCCTGGTAAGATAACTAGTTTGGATCATGTCCTATTTGTTACAACTATTTCTAACTCACGCAAATCATATGCTCTGAGGAAATTTTGTTGGCAATGAAAAAGCTGAATTATCAGAGATTATAAGTCGATCATCGGGGTACATCGATTTTTCAGGTCAGCTCTGTAATATAATAATAATAATAATGCACCCTGCACATTATTGATAATGTGCCCTCAGAGAAATCAATCACTTCCTAGGCGCTTTACATATACATATATATAAAGTGTATATATTAAAATGCTATGTATAAGTATTATACTAATAAATATATATATATATATATTAGTGCTATATATATATACTTGCGTTTTAGCTAATTTAATAGCCTCATTTAGATAAAGGTAGAGTCTTATGGCTGTCACCAATGCTTGCAGTTGGCAGTAAAGGATTGCCGACTGCAAGATTCCAACCAATGACCTCTGACGTTAAGAGTGAGCACCAGAGAACATTTGCAGTGTTGGGTAATAGCTAGTGGTTTATTAACGGTGTAGTAGGAGTAGCCAAGTAAATCACAGAACCTTAGCCTCGGTGAACAGCTGTAGGATCAAGTCGATTGGTGCTTTCACACAAAGGGCAAAATATTATGTTTTCAAACTCACTTAGCCTAGCTTGCAAAAAGTTTAGAGATGCATGGCACCAGCAGTATATGAGTGACTGCCAATGCTGGAGCTGGTGAAACACGTGGCAGTTGTCAATGGTGTGTGCTTCAATTTAAATATTCAGTAAGCACGTGATACAACTTAATGTGCAAGTTTATACTTATTTTTCAGTTGAGCATGCTCCCAAAATGTGTTATTTCTTCCGATGCAGCCTGGTGAAGGTGCACACATTAAATGTTGCTCGGCAATATTTTACTCTCGAGTATAGCTCACATTCTTCAGGGCTAGCTTTTGCTGCTTGCTATTAGTATTTGTGCTTTTATAAGAGGCGATTCCCATACCCTTTTGGACACTCAAGAGTCGTTTGTAACTCCATACTTTTACAGTATGTCGTGAAGTACTCAAAATATGGCAGTCGTAATAAATCAACGACTGCCACCGATCTACGACAGCAACGGTAAGGCACATATTTTGCCACGATTCTGATTTTGGACAGATGTGTTGAGGGGTGTGAGAGGGGACCTAGTTTCAAATGACGTTTTTACTCTGTTAAGTGTGAGGTTTCTGGGAGAGAAATGGCTGGGCCCAGTATTCGTTTGTTCAGCCACATCACGTGGTTGACTGCTTCTCGACTGTTTCATTGGGGGAGCTATGCCTCTGATTTTACTCTTACCCTTCCCCACTCAAGTCTCCTCTCCTTCTTAATTTTTTCCATTCCTTCTTACCTCTCTATCCAGCTAATTCACTGAGCAAGTGTTTTTGGCCAGTAGGTATTTTTCAACAGCTTTCTGGTGTTGAATCAAGGATTGCATAGGCTCATTCGCAAGTTTCACTGGGTTGGCTATCCTATCTAACGTCTTGCTTAAAAATAGAAAAGTCAAGATTGTATTTACTAAACATTTCAGACAAATCTTCCTAGCCATGTCCCTTTGTGCAGCCAAGTAATTATATTAGTTACTGGGTGCCGTGAAAGTGACACTTTCTTTACATTAGTACTGACACACACAGCAATATTAGATGTGACCAAGATTGGTAGCACAATGTGAAGTACCACCGTGTCCCATATCCGGGTACAACAATCATGAGCCGCAGATGTGAGGATTTTCTTTCCTGATAATATAACTTTGTTTCGTTGCATTTAGGGTGATTAGCCGACAACTAAACCCAACCATACTTCATGTGCTTCTTAGTTAGGGCAGTTTCATGTAAGGGGAGTCCAGCCGAGCATCGTTAGCATTAGCAGTGGGTGCTGCAGCCCCATGGCCTTGGATGATCTTACCATTCGGAGCTCTCACCTGTGTGGTATAGCAGATACGTGCCAAAAGAGCCGCTATCTCACTTCCAAGGAGCTGTCATGGCATAACTGCTTTATACCTTCTAAAACTGTTGCAACAGCATCCGCTTCTTGTTGCCCTTTCATGTCCTCAAGATAAAAATATGCCATGGAAACTCTGTAATACCACTACTGATTGTTCCTCATGGTTTTACAGAGTTACACTAGAGGACGTAAATTCGTTAATTTATTTCATCGTCCAGATGCCTGGGCAATTAGCATGTCAAACAGTTTTCTTGTTTCTGGTGCCATGTGACAAGGCTTGACAATACAATGACTACATGACAATGTAATGATAAGAATGATGAAAACGTGCAGTATTTTGTGCGCTTCCCCCTCGCTCTTACACACCCTCTTGTATGAGCCTCTGCTGAGTCCATACCATGTGTGCACACACATCGCATGTGCCGTGCGCTTTGACCCTTTATATTTCACATTCAGCACACTCACTCGTTTCCCCAGGACATTTTCGATCAAGTGTATGTCACCTTGGCTCTTTCTCTTATTGTGTCATATAATCTTTATATCGTATCACATCCTAACTCCTGCTTCTGCAGGATATTTTTAGATCGTTTCGTTAGCCTGACCATTGGGGTGTAGGCATGCTGCATGCCTTAAGATGTAGCATGGCTAAGCAGTGCTTCAGTCGTTTCTACTTTATGCTGTGAAGCCCCAAGGCTTTTAATCACTGGTGCTGGCTAGTAGTCTGATGATAATGTGAACGGCTATGGTCAACGTTTGCTCTTTCAGTCCGTCCGAAGCGCTGTTCGGTGTTGTGGAGGTCGTCGCAGAGCATGAGCCTAGCTCACAGCTGGAGGTCAGTTGTGGCCACAGAGCGCATTTGGACACGCGCTCTCGGTTATTACATAGGCAAGCTGGTGTATTCTTGGCTAGTTAGGGCATGTAGATGCTTGTGGTGTCATGCATAATTTTTTGGCTTCCAAATTGTGCAGCTACAAATTTCAATATGCATTTAATAGTCCTAACAGATCTGCAAAAGTGGGTCGTAGCTAGGTTGCTAGACATTTTTATTGTACTTACACAGTTAGCCCTTAAAAACTGCCGAAGTCGTTTATCACGATTTATTAACCCACTCTTTAGTCAGCTGGCTAGTGGCGTTTGGGCAGAGCAGATGCAGGGCAGAATGTGCTTGCTCGGTGCTAGTCTCTCTGCTCTCGAGCTTCAGTGGAATTTCTAGCGGATCAGCCTTTTCATCTTTCCGGGTCCTCTCCCGATCAGCTGTGTCAATCTGTTTTTGACCCAACCTTCGCAAGGAAGTGCCCTGACAAGTTACTCGTTGGGTCGTCAGTAGCATGTTAGGCATGGTTGACAAATGACCAATCTTGTGCTCATAATATTGATTGTACTTTTGCTTTGGTGCTTCGGGGACTGTTTGTTTTTCTAGTCTCCCTTGCATGGATAGGCTGCAACTACACACTCATACCCAGATCCTCACGACTGACCTTCGGCTATAGGCCTGTGCGGCTAGCCGTGTACAAGCCATGTGTCATAGGCAACAGTGGGCTTTGAACTTTGTCAACACCTAACCATTGGGTGTGCTTTAACCTCTGCTGCATGTCCTATGCTTCTGTCTGAGTTCTTTTTACTTAGTATCAACATCTGAATATTGCTTAGCACCTTCTCATCTAATTAGCAAAATTTTCAGGCACCGTCTAACGATAATATAGCCTACCGGTATTTAGTTCATTTTTTGAGGTGGTTGCTCCATGCCACATTTTCTAAAAGCCTCCACTTTCTTCACGTTTTTGAGCCCTCTATCCAACACATTGTCACCTTGCTGGTCGTGATCACTGTGGTGCTATGTACAAGGCCATTAATAGTTATATGCCACAGTATGTCAAGCCTTGCTTCAGCGCATGTTTTTTGGTACTGTCATTAGTATTTTATCATGATCAGAATAGTATCCCACTGTAGCATTAATAGTTTCATTGTTTATTTCATTGTTGTCATTCACACTTGTTTGATAAACAGTTCTTTAAGTTCTGCAGGGCCTGCTACTTCTTTTGCTTGCATGATAGGTGTATTGGTCGCCATCAAATTTACATGATCACAACCCACCCTGACTATGCACACTAAACTCGGGTCTCATGAAAAATGTTTTGAGTGAAATTTCTAATGTTCGATGGCAATCGTGTAAAGCCATTTTCGCCAACATTGGGTCCTCAGTGAAACCGTGACTCGTGCATTATTGTCTGAACTGAAATGGTGCTTGTTAGTGGTTTGCATATACATTTCGTGTTGTACGCTGGCTGTGCATATGAGTGTTCGTTGTCGTACTGAAGATTAGGCTCGTTTTTTTGAACCAGCTTATTTAAATGCTAGACCACTAGTAAACGTAAGATAAATAGCTGCTGGTTTGACATGCTTATTTGGGTAGCACCAGAATAGCCTTAGCAGCTTTTCCCCAGCTTGCAGCAGGCAATAAAGGATTGCCTGCTTTGGGGTTTGAACTCACGACCTGGGACATGTTGTACAGACACCTTGCTGTTTCGTCAAGACCCAGAGATATCGTGCCTGGTGTTATTTTTGGCAAACCATCGATTCTTGTTGTTTTTTTAATCAGATTCTCAGGAATAACGTGAGACTGAAAGAGCTTAATCTCGAAGAGGTTCACGAGACCTGTGCTGGTCTCAACCGCCAACTGGAAGCATTGAGAAATGAGAGGAAAGACCTTTTGCATAGGCAGCACGAGCTACAGACACTAGAAGAAAGAATTAAGCAGAAGCAGCAGAGGTAACTCTTCTGCATGTGATATGTGCCACCAAGTGCTTTAAAGGATCGTGGGTAATGGAAGTATGTTTGTAACATGCTCCCATGGCGTGTGAATCTTTTGCAAAATTGGTTTCATGCTGCCACTACCTTTTGAATTGAGCAGTGCCTGAAGTGCTTTGGCATTATAAAATGACGGCATAGAAAAAACTTGTGCATCTATGTTGATGTGGCGCTGGTGGCAGAGGATGTGGACTACTGCAGGTCGGTGAGCACAGTCCACTTGAGCTGTGAGCTCGATGAATGCAGGAATGTGAGCTGTTGTTTGAGGATATTGTAAACCTGTGGGGTGGGTTACGTTGGCTCAGGGTTCAAATGGCAATGAAACAGTGTACACTCTTACCACAGTAGCTCCTCAAGACACCAGAGTGAGGTACCCTGTTCCAGACTCGACAGAGTAAGAGTAGCAACATACTAATAATAATAATAAGTCTGTGGAATATCGCCCCTGGAGAACCAAATCTCTATGCAGGTGCTTAACAACTTGCTGAAAGAGAAGCAATAAGCAAGAGTTGATGACAAGCATCTCATGCATGCAGAAACACACAAGTGTGACAATCAAGGTCGCTGATTATTAGGATCCTTGGTTAGTGATATTCACGAAATCATGCACAGGTAAACATGCAAAGCACAGGAAAGGGGGTAAGTTTACTGGACACGGGGATGCTGAGTGGAATAGATAAGAAGAGCCACACCTAGTCTCATTCTTGTTAACTAGCCCTGTACCTAAAAGTTCTTGGACAGCTGTGATAGTTGCCATTACAGTCACTAACTTGCTGACATTTTGTATGTATTAACGACCTTGATTGACGAATTGAACGAAGCTTGATCTTATCGAGAATTGACGATTGAAGATGGAATTGTGCAAAACTGAATGTAATTATGCCATCATTCGTGAACATAGCAATGGGGAACTACTTCTCACACTGAAACCTAAGTATATAGGCAATTTGTAGCTTCCAGCTACGAAAAATCTGAAATGTTGTAGCAGTGTTGCCCTAAAATATGTCACTAAAGTGCGAGTTCTGACACCGATAAGGAATCAGGTGATATCGTTCTCTTGCAACCAGAAGCAGTACTCTCACTTTCCACACATATGTCCTAGATATGGCAGTGTTTCGGGATGCTGTGAAGATTAAAATATTGACTTGAAAGCTTCAGTTTTTTCAGAATTTGTTAGACAAGCTGGAAGGTGGCCTCACTTTCTGTTCGTAGTTTGATATGCTTAACCTCTTTGAGATAAGTTGTAATAATTAGGGACTTCCAACTCAAGATGCACCACAACTATTCATAGCAAGAGAACATTCGGCATGCACAATAAGTCTCTGAAGGGTCATGGTTGGAAAAGTTGGTCGCAAGAAATGCTAGTCGATAATTTTGTTCATAGCATATTTTGCCTGTTTCCTCACCCTACCCACTGTATTATGCCTTGGCTGCAAGTTGACTGATCATGCGACCAGCACGGCTGTGGATGAAGAAGTTATTTTTGTATTTCAATTCTTATTTTGGGCATATCAAGATGAAAGTTGTTAAAGCAATCCGAGAACAACAAGAGAGTCATCTGAATAGTGCTGACCACGTCACCGAACTTGAGGTTGATTATGTAAATGAAGGTTTTATGCCAAAATTTCTGTTGCACGGCAAGTCTAACTAACAGCAGATTACAAGTAATTGACCAAGTAAACCTAGGCGTTGTGATGAGATATCAAAATTCGTTGCAAGTTCTCTTCATTAAAAGCCTAGCTGCCAGGTTTGGCTACACCTGTATGCATCTTACTTTGCAGGCAGGCAGACTTGCAAGGAGAGTTGCAAATATGTGTTTGTGTGCGTGCATGCCTGTGTGGTGTGTGTGTGTGTGTGTGTGTGTGTGTGTGTGTGTGTTTGTGTGTGTGTGTGTGTGCTGACTAAAATCCCCTACGTTTTATTCTGTCGGTTAAAAGCAACCAGCAAGAACATTACACCTGCGACAAATGAAATAAAATAAATAAGAAGAACTAGGCCTGAGCAATAGCGAGCCAAAGAACACACTAAAAATTAAACCTACCTCAATCCAAGCAGCAGGAACACAAATTTTCATCGTTGATCCAGACTTGCGTGCACACATATTCACTTTTTCACAGATTCACTTTGCTTTGGTGTCCTTATTTAGGCATTCTGAGCTTTTGCAACATATCATAGATGGAAGTAATGACATACAAAGTAATTAATGATAACGAGCAGCTCACTACCTGTAGACTCGCTTTGCTGAGTCATAGTAATTTCGTAACAGGAGACACCACTGTGCCATCTTGCTGCTTTACGGAAGTGTGTCATCTTTCTTTGTGCCGGAAGTGTGCAGTCTTGTGGCGTGACGGATTTTCTCGCCTTAATTAGTAGATATAGGCACCACCCAGATGACAGTTTTTGTCTTTAGGTATAACAAGGGATACGCATGATTTGCAATATTGATAACATATGGTAAAAACCTAGATTGGCTAGCCAGGCACCAAAAATATGCAAAAATGAGCCAGTTTATGCAATTTTCGTATAGCTCTTCTACTTTCAACATAGTCATCATTGTTGGAGCATGTTATTTTGTTGGATCAGGTGAATACTGCTAAGTAAGATTTACTTGATGTGCCAAGTAACCGTGGAAAGCCTGCGTTCCAAACCCACTTGAAATTAAGAAGCAAGTCCGTATAGCATATTTTATACACCCAGTAGAAAAAATAGAAGAACCATGGTGGAAGCTTCCATAATTTTCTGCATTTATTGGTTTCTCCTATTAATCCTACTCTGTAATAGGATTTTTTGGCCTTGATCATATAAGGCCTGGCTATTTTCTTCATTTCCGGTTTGTGAATTTGACTGTCGGACTATTCAAACCTGACTTGGGCAAAATGAAAATGAACAGGACTTGTATCCTTAAGTGAGTCCCTACTGTGTCCTAATGTGACTTCATAGGGCTTACTTCCGGCTGTCATAATCAAATGGTCGCTGTAAATCTGCTTTCATGTACCTTAGAAGTATGTTAGGAGAGCCGGTCTGCACAGCAGCTTGTAAACGCAAGGAAAATGGATACAGGCGCTATTTATTGCCTGTGCGTAAAATCAACGCCCCTAGATCGAAGCTGGAAAAGCCGATCCAACCATGCTCTGCACGGTTGCTCTATTTCATGCAGCTTTGTTTGTGGAGTGGATTAGCGCTAGGGAGTGGATGAGGCAACCACACCTGCTGTTTAGACCTGCTCGAGATCTAGTTACCCTTCCTCAGCACCGTCGCTAGCGGTCTGGTTGACTAACCTCTGATGAGCTCTATAAAGTTAATAAATTGACCAACCTTTGTAAGCTGTCTGAAGTTCATGACCTTAATATAAAAATCAGTGAACTCTTTCAAGCCTGATTATGTGCACAATCATTCATTTGTCCACAATACAAATAAAATTCCAGCTGGACTCGGTAGACTCCCGTGAAGGTGTTCTCATGTATCGATGGACACTGGTTGTTGATAAGGAAAATGTTGGTTGTTTTTTATTGCAATTATTTTTTAAATAAATGCTAGCTGATTTGACAGCCTCTTTTGTATAGTGACAGAAGAGCCTTTACGGCTATCATCACCCCTTGCAGTGGCAAGAAGGAATTGACCACTGCAGGATTCGAACCCACGACCTCGGGACTGAGGTCGTGGTAAGCAACCTCCTTACCTAGTGTGCCATCACTGCTCTTTTAGCGTGACATCTGTGGGCCTCTTGGTGGACCTGGCGGGCAGGCTTGGTGCTGTCTCTGCCGACCCTGGCCTTTTAAAGAAAATCTTTACCTCACCGTTTACCCAACTTTACGCAGCTTCATAGCATTTACTTTTGTGACAGGTGGAATCTGTTCTGCGGATTATTTTCATACGGCAGTCTTGCAGAATTATTGCCTTTACTTTTTAGTCAAGTGGTTCTATTAGATAGGTCAGTTTCATATCGCAGGTTAGGTTAAGCGGTTTGCGAGTACCAATGGCATGCAGTCCTACGAGTGTGTGTGCCGTTTGCAGGCCAGTTGCTATAATTTTAGAAGAACAGACAGGTAGGGCCTTGCTCTGCCTAGTTGTAAATGCCAGAAATGGAGTACGACTTTCCACCGAAGGTGCCTTCGAGTGCCATTTGTAGCCTCCTTCAGGAAGGAAATATTGCTGATAGGCAGCTGTGTATCCTTTATTCCAGCATATTCTCAAGCACACATCTATTTGTTTGCAGTGTGTGCTCTGCCCCTGTCGGTAGCTTGCCATCGTTATTGGTGGGCTGCCATATTAATAAATAAGGAATTGACTATTGATTAGGGTGCGAGAATTTGCCTCGAAGGGGCTGCCACTTGATCAAGGCATAATTATGGCGGTAAATAAAGTTGCTCACAGGGTTCAAGGAGGATATGGGAGAAATTCTACGGTGAGTAAAGAAGCCACAGCTGTCATGGGATGCAGAATGCTCACCGAAGCACCTTGGCTAGCCTGTCCTCAGCCTAGTGGTAAGGTACTTGCATTTTGCAATCCAGCTTGTGGGTTCGAGTCCTGAAGTAGCCAGTTCTTTATTGCCTACTGCATGTGGGGAATAGCTGCTACGGCTCGTCTTCTCTATATAAATGAGGCTGTCGAATAAGTGTTAACCTTTAGGTTACTTTTCACTTGACTTGCAAAGTTGCACTGGCTAGCAATTCCTTCCCTCTTAAGTTCGCATACGTAGAAGCACCGTGGCTTGTTAGTGTGGGACAACCGATCGGAGCCGGCCACGACGTTTCTTTGCCGGCCAAGGTGGCCACAGTGGAGCTGCTGGCCGGTTAGGCTCGCTCGGGCACCGACCAAGCATGTCAGTCAAGCCCGTTGCTTGACATAATCTGTGTGCTCGTGGTCGAAGCTCAAATACCTCGAGAGCTACTGCTAGCTAGATTCGGATAGCAACTGCCATCAATTGATGCTACATGCTAAACTCGGCAGCAGCAGCTGCAAATCTCTGCTTTGACTTAATATGTCTGAAATGCCGTGCCAAGCATTTCTTCAAAAGGCTTCATGCGTACCTTTTTCAGCCTAGATCGCATGGATAAGGATACTCTAGACCTGAACAGCGAAGAAGCAAGAATGAAGATTGAGATTGCAAAGTGTCATGAGCTGCAGTGGAAGCATCTGCAAGATATAAAGACCTCTATCACTGTAAGTTTTCGGCTTGTCTTGATTCATTTGTTTTGAGTCCATTACGAGTACTTGTATGTGTGCACGGCCAGGCGTACCATGTCCGTGTTGACTTCAGGAAAAATGGCTGGGAAGCTACCAATCGAAGCCCATTCTTGTTGATGGTTTCAGACGGCTTGCCTGTCACTTTCGTGAGCAACCGCAATTTACAGGTGCCACGACTTCAGAGCATGATCCAAGAGTAGTCCGCTCCCAACCGAATACCGCCGGACACAGGATCAGGCTTCTCCTCGGACAGGTGCTGAACATGCACTGTTGTGCACTGTGGATACACAAGTGACTTCACCCATATGTCGCTGCAATGATTGACTGATAAGGCTTTTCCATTTAGCCAGCCCATTACAGTGGGCTGCCAGCAGAAACAAGCCTCCATACTCTGACCCCCCCCTGAAATCATGCAACAAGAGTATAGGGTAACTGGCATTGGTGGTCCACTTTTTTTTTATTGTATAATTGGGAGTTTTAGCAAGAGTTGCCTCTGTGAGATCGAGACTGAAATCCGCACGTCTGGTCTGACCGATGCGTTATTGGGCTTTTTGTAATGAACCTTGTGGTGGGCTTTTCTTGATGACCACTACTCAGCCGGGTGGTGGTCATCAAGAACCAAGGCGGTCCTACAAGCAGGCTTTTTTGTAGGCTTATAAGAGTTAAATGAATGGTGTTGCACATCATACACTGCTTGTGTACCTACGGCTAAGACAATTTAACCTAAGAGTCATTCGCAGACACCGACTGCCGTACTTGTTGAGGGCGTGTAAATAATCCTAGCCACAAGTGCTTGTCTTATAAGATAGCTGAAAGGATTCATTAAGTGGCTAAGCTACCCGACGTTCCCCTTCAGGTCAATCCAGTCACCCTTGGCCAAGGCCTTTGGTCCACCCTTTCCTGCACCCATAATGCTACAACTCGTGTCACTGTCATGCAATTTAGGTAGCATCCAGAACCATACAATGTTCACTGGATAACTTGCTGCTATGGCTTGCGTGCTTGTTGTAAAAGATGCAAGGCATTTTGGTTGGGGAAGGGCACACGTGCTGCTTTTATAAATGCTGAGAAATTTGGTAAGCAAGGGTAATTTTGAGGCTGGTGTTCAGCTTGGCTTTGTGCCCTGCGTGCCAGCAGGTGTAGCCAGCTCGCTCTATCCTGGTTTGTACTGTACTGTACTGTACTGTACTGTACTGTACTGCTGTACTGTATCTCCATCAGTAACTCCACAAAGTCAAAAAGACCATGTGGGTGTTACACAGGAGAGTTTTGTATAGCGCACTCACAGCCTAAGCGGCTTTCGGTACGCATTCGGTAGCCAACAGACTTCGTCTCACGCAACAAAGAGAAAGTGGGAAGCATAGCAGAGTCAGGAGAGCAGTTGAGGTAGTGAGTAGCATAGAAGTAGCAGCTCAGGACCGCTGAAAAAGATGTGTCATAGTCGGCAGTAGGAGAGTAGATGTCGTTGCGTAATAATTGTGGAAGCGAGTTCCACAGTCTAGGACCTGCAGAGCTAAAGCTTCTGTCACCAACTGACTTTAAGCGGAGGAATGGGACAGCTAATTTATTGTCCACACAGGACCTCAGGGCACGAACAGGCTGAAACTGATGTAGCAGTTCAGCTAGGTACGAAGGAGCCAAGCCGTTACGGGCCTTGTGGGTCAGCGTAAGAACTTTGCTCTGTATCCTTTGCTCAACCGGCAACCATCCTAGCTCTTCCAGCAAAGGTGACACGTGCTCAAACCGCTGAGACTTGAAGACCAGCCTTGCAGCCATATTCATAGTCCACTGTAGTGGCATAATAGCTTTATAGCTTCCTTTGGCAGCCCAGCCAAAAGGGAATTACAATAATCAAGCCGAGACAGAACTAAAGAGCTAGTTAAATTTTTTACAAGCCACTGTGGGAGACAGCTCCTAATCTTGGATAGGGATCGGATGTGATGGCTAGCTGTAGAGGCAGTCTTCTGAATGAAGCTTTTGAAATTGAGGCAGCTGTCGAACACGACACCTAGATTACGAGCACGTGGTGGTGAAGGTCGCACAATAGCATCACCTATTAGAACAGCAAAGCCTTTTAATCCAGCCATACGCTTAAGGTGTCCTGTTAGCAGCAGTTCGGTTTTATCGTCATTTAATTTCAGGAAGTTTTCCGACATCCAGGATCGAATATCGGCAAGGCAAGCATTCAGTTTCTCAGTTGCTGCAGCAGATTCCGACGGTTTAAATGACAAATACAACTGAGTATCGTCAGCATAGAAGTGATATCCTACTCCATGGGCCTTAATCACTTTTCCCAGAGGTTGCGTATAAATGGAGAACAGCAAGGGACCGAGTACAGACCCTTGAGTGACTCCACAGGTGACCCTTGTCATGTCTGAGACCTGACCCCCACACGACACGGATTGAACACGATCAGACAAGTATGATTTAAACCACGCCAGTGCTTCGTCTGCCAGACCGATCGTTGTTCTCAATCGTTCAAGCAGAACTTCGTGATCAATGGTGTCGAAGGCAGCAGACAGATCTAGCAGAGCTAGGGCACTGACATTCCCGTCGTCGTTGCCACGTAGAATGTTATTGTTAACACGGAGGAGAGCAGTTTCAGTCGAGTGCTGCCTCTTGAACCCTGATTGAAATGTTTCTGGCATTCCATTATTTTCAATATGTTCAACTAGCTGCTTAGCAACACTGCTGTCAGCTTTGATCACATTTAAGAAGGCCATTTAATGTAGTCAAACGACATATCGTATCTTTTTGGTGGCTTCTATGTGTATTTGAGCACCTTGACCTTAGCATCTTGTTATATCTGAACTCATATAGTACCTTCTTTTGACTCCGGTACCTCGTCTGGGCGTGACCGTAAACGACTGGGGGCCCTTGATCTGATCTCGACATAACCAATGATGTTGCAAGCGATGTTGGTACTAGCGAATCGCCAATATGATGTGATTATTAAGGGTACTTAAAACGGTTACAATATATTGTTGCATACGTTCCACATTTCTCGAAAATGTTGCATTGTTATTATATTATTATAAAATGACCTGTGCTCATAGGTGTTTGTAATGTGTTTAATTATGTAGCCTCTGGTGGCTTTTTTGCATGTTGTAGAGATTACTTAGTTCTTCGTCTAGAGATTTATAATAATAATAATATTGCACTTGATAAAGCGCCCTCAGAGAACTTAATCTCTTTCTAGGCGCTTTACATTTGCTGCAAAGTGATACGCAATAGAATAGTAAGTAAAATCATGCTTGAAAAACAAACAAAATGATTAACATGGTTAGGGGTTACATGCACTGGGTCAGCATGCAAATGTGGTTAGTGGCAGCATGAACAGTGTCAGCACGCATAAGCACATCGAGGACGAATCACAAGGACGATTTCTTAGTTATTCGTTCACTAGCACACATGTTTGGTTTTCTCTTAAAAAGATTCGGAGCCCTTTTGACACTCATTAGTTTGGGTAGATTTACTCTTCACCAATTTGAAGGAATGGTGCTATGCCCGACTTATTTGATTTTCAAGTAGTGTGACCACATCCACAAGCTTGACCTTGAAGGTGGTCTTGCTAAATAAAAGGGCAATTTGAGCGACTTAAGATCGTGGCCATTTTTGACAATTTTTCCAGTGGAAATATTTGCTCTGCCAACCACCAGGTTTTAGCAAGCATCTGCACCTACATGCCTTTGGTGGTTTGGTCGGGTTGACCTCATTGTTGTATACAGCCAGGTAATTTTACTGAGTTCTTTCAAGTTGTTAGTGCAAGTTCACTTTACAAATATAGTGGCTGTTCGTTTTCATAGCAACCGACTTTGCTTGCTATGAGATAATGCCAGCGATTTGGAATCGGCACACATTTTGGAGTTGACTGGGTGCATATGTGTTATCATTATTCGTTAGGTTAAGGCCTGCTATTATTCGCGCGAACTAACGTTCCAGTATTCACATTCAGGCCAAGTTGGTAAGGCATGTGTATGTATGCAAAGTGGTGTGACTATTGACCAAAGAGTTACGTTTCAGTACAATATCTTAAAGCCAAGTAATAATGTAGAGTAACTATGAAACGGCCTTGAACTGGAGATATGTGTCAGCTAATGCAAAAGAGAAGGAAGGATGTAGCATTTTGTAACAAGTAGGGAATTGGAAATTCTGTAATGAATTTTCTGTTTCCCTGTAGATTTTCTTTTGTGATTTTGTCACTGCTAATAATAAAAATAATAATAATAATTCACTTGATAAAGCGCCCTCAGAGAACTTAATCTCTCTCTAGGCGCTTATTGCTAAAAACACGAAACATGTATTGTATTGCTATTGTTAGTTAATATGAGAGGTACACTCAAACACGAACGTATTTAATGATGATAATAATAATACACTTGATATTGCGCCCCAGAGAATGTAGTCTCATTTTAGGCGCTTTACATTTGCTGCAAAGGAAACACGATCGAATAGTGAGTGGTATCATGCTTGATAAACAACATGAATAACATGGTTAGTTGTGACATGCACAGGGTCAGCATGCAAGTTTGGTTAGTGGCAGCATGCACAGTGTCAGCACGCATAAGCACATAAAGGACAAATCATAGGGACCCACTAAATGTTGTGATAAATAGGTGAGTGTTCAAGTTCTTTTTATATGTTGTCAAGTCAGGGGATATCGTGACAGAAGTCGGGAGTGAGTTCCAGGCTTTGGGAGCATGCAAACTAAATGCACGGTCTCCAAAGGATTTGAGGTTTGTACGAGGTATTACTAAACAGTTAGACTCCGAAAAGCGGGTGGTACGATGCTTGGCCTGGTGAGGGAGTAGATCTGAGAGATAGGCTGTAGCCAAAGAATGAAGTGACCTAAAAGTGAGCGACAAAACCTTGAAGTCGGTCCATTGCTTGACTGGTAGCTAGTGCATTTGTACTACCTGGGGTAGCCGCCAAGGAACGCTGTCTAGCTTCCAGCATTTTGAGTAAATTTCGAAATTTGCCCAGTTTGAGTAAAATCGTACTTTGCCATCACCAAACGTATGCACATTGGGTGCTATGAGGAAAAGCAACATGTTCCCGAAGTTATAATAATAAGAACAATAATGATAATATTACATTTGATATAGAGCCCTTAGAGAACTCAATTTCTTTATATGCACTTTACATTTGCTGAGTATCATGCTTAATTTATTAAGCTACTGTGACTTTGCACCTTATTTTTGCAACGACCTGCTGGATCCCCCAGGCTTGCTCACAAACATCCGTTATGCTATTGCAGGCAAGTGTTTGGAAAGCACATCAGTGTATTTCAAATGAAATGCAAATTTCCTTAACCATTGCTTGACCTCGTTCCACGAATGCTCGATTGGGTTAAGGTCCGGAGATTGACTCGGCCAGTCCGTAACCGTGACAGGAAGGTAACTGATCCCAAAAAATTGGAAACAAAATACTTAACTTTAGTGACGTTGCATTTTAGGTCTAAGTCGTATTATAAAATATAATCCAGTCCACAAAGTGTCATCACACTTGGGTGTTCAAGACTCCAAAGGTCTAAATAAATGTCTTGGGTCAGGATAAGTGGTATGCTGTGCAGGACTCCAATGCCATTTCTGCAAAAGTACCCTCATGCCATGACAATGTTTACCACGAATTTGACCGTTTGTTGCAGGCATTTGGGTGAGTAGGTGCCATTGGTTCGCCGGTGCACGTTAAGCCTACTCTTGCATTTTGAAAAGAGTGAATTTGCCTTTTTCACTCCATGCATCTCTACCCTAATCTTCAGCTGACCAGTGGATTTGTGTCTTGACCCACTCTATGCGACTCACCATATTCTTTGCGGACTGAACTGCTTTCCTTTTTGCGACTGGAAGATACACACCAGCTTTGTTTAATCACCTTCTGCTGGTATCACGGCTATCTCGCCTCCCAGACGATGCTTAGAGACTTTGAACATGAGCTTGTGCCGAAGCATAACGGTCTTGTAATGCCTCAAATTTAGGATTTTTTTCCCGACTAGTGGTAGGCAAAGGCCTACCTGACCGCGAGGCATTTTCAGGGCTCCCAGTCTTTACTGCCTTCCTCATGCTGTACAAAACTGTACTAGTTGATATTAATTGAGTGGTACCATGACCATAGGAGTGTCCCACCTCGAACTATGCCATTAGTGTAGCCCTCACACAGCGTGACAATTCGGGAGATATTGTGTATGACTTGTGGGCTTTACCCGGAAAATGTAAGTAAGGCTCAATGAGTTGGCAGTATGTGGTGTAAAACCCGTGGTTCCATCATGCATTAGTGAAGGGTTATTTTTTTATGTTCTTTTATGGCAGAAGTTAGCCATTTTAATGGACTTGTAAACGGGATTTGGCTATTTTTATGCACATAGTCCCAAACTCGCAAAGTTATCGTTGCAAATCATATTTGAGTATTTAATAATTAGCAGACAGACCCTACATTTATGGCTTTGGTCCACTTGATGGGGGCTTAGTAATCTAATCTAATATTAGCTGCTAATCGAGCAAATGTAGACCATCTAAATACTTTTGCGTTTGAACGTATGTATCTTTCAAAATGACGTTTATAAATCTACAATCGCAGTGTCAATCATCTGTCTATACATCTACTGAACTAGGTAGTTGAGCCATAGTAGGCTTTTATATCCAACACTATCCGGTAACTTACAAGTTACTTGGATGATGGTCTGCTCACTGTCGGCAAGCCAGTCCTGCTAGATTTATCGGCTAGGGTCGGGACTGTAATTCATAGCTCAGATCCATTGATCAGCCCCACGTTCCTACTTTATTTTGTTCTGTTACTACCTAGTCTTATCATGTCAGGTTTAATTTAATGCATACGGCTCTAGATGTCTTGTATTTCATTCCGAGGAACAAAATCCCTATCCAGACCCTTTGCAACTCAATCGAGAATAGCAATAAGTAAGAATTAAATGAATGCAATGCTAAACAAGCACACAACACAAAAAACATGCAAGAAAAACTTGGGTCATTAGGTGGTCGTACCCTGGTTAAAACATTCACATAATTATGCACATGTAAGCACACAAACAAAGTTAATGCTGACAAATTTAAGCGAATTTGATAGTTACTGTAGGCAGCTGCTCAGACAGTTTTAGAATAGAAGTTAGTAATTCGGAAATCAGTGGTCAAATTTAGGAATGCAGTTAATATATTGCGTTCATGCTTCGAAGGCAACTTTTCTTTGACATAACTCTGTGGAGACATGGTTCTAGATGGATGGAGAAAACTTCTACCGTCCTCAGAGGGGGAAGACCTTTGACTTGCCTTTAATAGAAAAATTTGGGCCAAGTAAGTTTACCATGTTATGTAAGACGAATACTAAACCGATGAATGCCGAAACACACCTGAGAGATCGCTCTGGCACAAATCTGCATGCCCACGGCGACCTCACAAGTGTGGTTCGACTTCACCCTCACTCAGGCCTAAACACCAAAGCCAACTAGTCCCATAGCAAATAGCTCATAGTCCTCATTCGGGCACCTTCTTACTAACTGTACAGCCAACTCCCCTTAGCAATCTTCCCGTGGCCCTTATATAAATATCCCCATGAAACGACCTAGCAATAAATATACATCCAATGGCTAGGTAATAAATAGACAACGAAGGGCAGCCGCCCAATTTCGTAATTCCAGGGCCACAATTCGATGGCTAAGCAGACATCTAAGGGCTACAACATGGCCATTGTGTGAACATCCAGCTAGAGGTTAGCCACTTCTCCCATGCAAGCATTGTGCCCGTTGACTAGTCGAAGGCGATAGCCACATCCCATAGCTGGCAAATAAAGGCTCCTGAAATGGCTAGCCAACTGAGTTGGTGGCTGCTCTTCGACTTATATCGGTCTCAAGCCTGCTGCCCACTGGAAGCTGGGGCGTAATACAGCTCACCCATTGTTAAGTTAGTATGTACCTGGCTGACAAGGACCACGAACTGCTAGCTCCTGGAAACAAATCGCCGTTGCTCATAGGCAGGTCCTCAAAAGCTTTGTCACTTCACAGCTTATATATTCCCCAAACTGCCAAAGATTCCGAAAATTGCTTCAAAAAGACCATGCTTCTTTTCACTTGGTTTGATTGTTCTATATTTCTAAAATAATTCACATGTACCCTCGGGTGGATTATTAGCAACTTGACTGTGTTTTTTGCAAGAATTTCTAGCAGAATTTAGCGAGCATGTACGATTATTTACTCTTGGGGTTGCTTCCTTCTGAGAGCTTTCTGTGAAACTACTCGAGTCCTCTTAGCTCTACCACTCATGCTTACTAGGTGCAATCAAAGCAGGCCAGCATCAAGGGCACCGACAGCTCTTTGGGCTACAGCTGCATATGTGTCTAAGGGTTAATCATGCATGGTTAGTTTGTATAAGCAGGGCTACATGTACGAAAATCAGGGTCCGTGTTCATGGCTCTTCTCAATCGTGGATCTTACTTCTTTTGCTCCCACCAGCCATTACAATGCCAGTGATTTTCAGTTTGGAGATGAGTTTTTATTCGCAATGGGGACCAAGGGTCTCTATAGGGAATAGTAATGGGTTAGCTAAATTGAGAAAGTAGATTCCTTATGTCCCTTCAGCCAATATACTGGCCGAATTAGTAACTTTTAAAGATTTAGTAGAGCTCCCAAGTATAATCACATTTATATTTATAAGACCCGTGGTTTCATCCGAGCAACGATTAAAACTGATAGCAAGCCCCTGTTGTGGTTAGTAGACATGTATTTAACGACATTCACCAGGCTCCTATGGGACATGGATGCCTTGTGCTTCTGAAGCTGATCCAGCATAGGATCAGGGTGTCTTATTCCATGCTGAAGCCCTGTAGTTCTCAGTTTGACATTCCTCTGATTGTTCTCTTATATGCAGGGCCGTGATGCAGTAAGAAATAGTTCACGCCAGCTAGACATTGGCATGTTCGCAGCTCATGGTTTGTCAGTGCAGTTAACCAGCCATAGTAGTTAACTAGCCATAGACTGCTGCTTGAAAGCACAGCAGCAGGATGACAGGAGAAATTGTTTCATTGCAGTTGTGCTACAAGCTGAGCAAGGAAAAGGTTGCACTGAGCTTCGCTGTGTCACTTCTTGCTAAAAATATCAAGCTTCTTGAAAACCAACTTCGAGACGAAAGAGCATCTATGACTGGTCTTGAGGCAAGTACTCTGTTGCGAGCTCTTTTCCTGTGCGATGTTGGGATGGTCGTACAGCTGAAATATTACTTATGATGCGTTCATGTGATCTCTTATGTTTCGCCAATCAGTTCATACGAGATGCTAGCCTACTGGAGTACCAAGTGTTAGGCCTAGTAATAGGAAAATTGTAATATGCAGTCAGCCCCCGACTTACGAAATAGATAGGGACCAGAAAACCTGTCACAAGTCAAATTTTCTTAAGTCTATAATGGTCAAAGATACGTTTCTACCATGATACGTTCTGACGGAGACATAGAGAGGTAAACGAATTGAATTTTTTTACAAATCCATAATAAAGAAGCAATAAGTAAGAACAAGTAAATAAGATTATATTTACATACCAGAATGTGGAGTATTTTTGGGCAGACAGAAGCTGGTAGTTTTAGTACTGTATATTGAGTACTATTAGGAGGAGGGTGCCGATCTTGCTGGAGGATCGTAAACTTCCTCTTCTTCTAAACCCTCGTGACTGGTATATGGCTGAGGTGAATCTGGGTTCACTCCTTTCTATTTTGAGAAAATAAGAATCGAGCTCTGTTTTGTTAGGTTTTTCTTTTATTGGGAGATTTCACAATAACAGGCAAGCGAATCATTTACTTGGCTTTCAACTTTAAAGTATCCTTCCAAGTTGCAGTAATTTTTTCTAGCAACTGCATTCGATGAGCGATAGAGGAGTATACCTCAGCCATTTCTTTTATGTTAAGCTTTCGTGAAACCACCTCAGGTTCGTCATCATTTGTTTCGTCTTTCTTTTTTGTAGTTTCTAATTCTATCAATTCTTCATTACTTAACCCACCACCTTCCTCATTAACGAGCTCGGCAATGTCGTCTGTGTTAACACCAATTTTGAGCTGTTCACCCAGTCTCAAAATTACTCTCCTCAGCTTATGTTTCCACCAGCAAGAGAGATGCTACCTTTGCGTTTTAAGCCATTTCAAAATAAGCGCAGTATCTAATAACGAAGTAAGTAGTAGTAAATAAAGTAATAAAGCAGCAAACTGTAAAATCATAACACAAAACACGAGAACGCACGAGATCACTCTGAACACATCTTACCTCTAGCAAGTCAGCCAAGCAAGATAGAGCCCTCAGTACCCACTATGCATAGCTGTCAGAAATCGTTTCCTCCCTACTGTTTGTAGTCAACAATCTACTGATCACACAAATTTAGAATGTTTTGTTGGATACATTTTGATTTTCAATTTTGTCTGTGACTGCGGCCGAGTTACTATCTCTGAATTTTCGTAAGTCGGACTGTTGTAAGTCTGGCTGACTGTACATTAAAGGTTGATAGACCATAGTTCTCTCACGTGCAAGAATTTCTGTTCATTCGCACTCTTGTGTCGAATGCAGACAGCTTTAGTTTTTGGATGTACACACTACGAAAGTTTGCGCTTAGGACAAGTTGTATTCCCCTGTTGTGGCAATATATATGTATGTGTGTGTGTGTATTTATATTTATATTTATATATATATTTGTGACGATATAAACACATGTTTTTACAGTGTATAAATATGTATACAGAAAATCCATGAGCTATATATATATATATATCTCATGGATCCCTGAGCTATATATATATATATATATATATATATATATATATATATATATATATATATATATATATATATTATATATATATATATATATATATATATATATATATAATTCAGGGATTTTCTCGTGGTACTACTGTTCCGGATAAGGTTGTAATGGAGCATGATTTTACTATTGTGGTGTCAAGTCGTAATCGATTCGTGTACAATGGTTTTTTCAGAATGAACATTCACTATTTTATGTGACAGTGGTCAGTCAAAGATTTGAATATTTTGTTACCAAGGTTCTCTATCGTGACAAATTCTCAGGCACTTTCAGCCTAGTACAAATGCAATAGAACAAAGGTTTAAAATGACAGTAAGGAAGCCTTCTGGTGCATACGAGTGTTCCTGACTACCTTGTGCAACCAGACGCTTTCATTTTACATCGTGTGCCACTGTAAATACGTGAAAATGACCTGCCAGCTGACACATGAAAATCGTAGTCGTAACCAATGGCTGCTAGACTTTCCCAGCGGCCATACTGTTGATTTCCTAATGACAGAACATTTGTACGGCATTCTATGGAGGCTAAATCTCTTTTTAATAATAATAGTAATAAATTCATTTCTTTTGCACCCCAGAAGAACCAATCTATATCCCGATGGTTTGACAATACGCTGAAAGAGAAGCAATAACCAAGAGTTAATGACAAGCCTGTCATCAACTCAAAAAGGTTTTATACTTAGACAAGCATGCAAAAGCACACAAGAAGCCCAGGTTCTGGTTAAAGGGCCGTTGGGTAGTAACGTGCTCTAGATCCTGCATAGATTAGCAAACAATGCACATATGAACAAAAAAGTTCACTGTGGTGAAGGGCACTCTGAGATAAAACGACACATCTTAGCCGAGACTTATATGATGCAAAGTCGTTGCAGGTAGTGGCTGGTGCTGGAAGCGAGCTCCAGACTTTCCTTTGATTTCAATTAGTGCCGAGGAGTTAGTTTAGAGGAACGGGTAGCCGACTTGAAGCTGAGGAGCAGGTGGTACTAGAGCTCACTGGTGGTGCAAGGAAGTTCAGTTATTAAGCTGTTACAAGTGAGTGAGGCAAACTGTAAGCCAGAGATGGGATCTTGAAGTCGATCTGCCGTTTGATAGGGAGCCAGTGAAGCTCAGGCATAGGTATTGTGATGTGGGACTTACACTGTTGACGAAAGACCTGCCGAGCTGCTGATGTTTGCATCAGTTGCGGACAATTAGGAGCACATGTCGGGAGTCCTGGCTAATGGGAATTGCAGTGATCTAGACGAGGTGTCACAAACGTGTGAACTAGTTTGGACGTCGTCCTGTTGTCTAAGTAGGCCCTAATTTTGTCAAGGATCAGGAAAATACTAGGATTTGGCTGGAAAAGTCACAAGCATGCACCTCGACAACCTGAAAACATTTACCTCGATCTACCAAGGTTCAACAAATCAGAACACAAGTTATATTTGATGGTGAGATGGGTACATTTTTAGTTTGTAGATATGTTGCCTCAGGTTTACTTCCATGTTAGACAGGGTTTTCATAACCATTTTTTATCATGTGCAAATCTTCAGAATTTTCTATTTGATTTCTAACATGTTTGTCTTTTGAAAGGTACCTTTAGTAAATATTTTGTTTTGTTGGACAACTGAGGTGTGAAAAATAGGTCCCTGGACATCGGTTTGTAGGAATTTCGTACCATCGGTAATTGCTTGTCATGCTGGGGTTGGGGGTTCTAAGCAAGGCCAGTAGTAGCTTAGTTGGAGTCTTAGCGTGCTACATATGCATTTTTAAGTATAGTTGCCAACTTATCCAACTCCTGAGGCTTCTTCTTGAAGATCTTGGAGAAATTTCATTTGATAATCTTTAACCTTTGGATAGATTTTCATAAACATGTAGGAATGATATGATAAATGAAGACCGAAATGACATAATGAACCTGTTTATGATTTTTATCATTTAGGCGGCTTTATTTCTCAGTTTTTTCATGCTGACGAACGTTTGATTAGTAACTGATAAACTGAATGCTTGTCTTGCCGACATATAGTCCTGGATTTTGCAAATTTCCTTAAACTAAACGACGATAAAATTGAACTGCCGCCCTAAGCGTTTGGCTCGAACAGAAGGATTTGTTCTCCTTATAGATGATGCTGTTGTATGACCATCACAATCTGCTCGGAATTTAGGTGTCGTCTTCAAAAGCTCCTACATTTTGAAAGCTTCGGTAAAAGACTGCTTCCACAGCTACCCATCACGTCCGATCCCTATCTAAGATTAGGAACTGTCTTCAGCTGTGGCTTGCAAAAGACTGAACTAGCTCCTTAGTTCTGTGTCGGCTAGATTTTGTAATTTCCATTCTGCCGAGCTACCAAAAAAGCCACAAGTCCACTGCAGCTGGCAATGAATATGGCTGCAAGGCTAGTTTGCAAATCCCAGAGGTTTGAAGATGTGTCTTATTTGGTAAATGAGCTAGTATGGCTGCCGGTTGATCAACGGACAGAGCAAAGCTCTTACTCTGGCCTACAATGCCTGCCACTATAATTAAAGGCAAATTAACTATAGCATTATCCAAAAATACTGATTCTCGTCCACCGAGTTTTAAAATGCCTGAATATAGTTCTCTTAGGAAGCTATACCAACGATCTATTATTATTATACTGAGTGTTAAGCAATACAAGATTTCTGCTCAGCATCGACGTGACAACCCAGAACGGCTTAAGTAACAGATCTTGAACGATGGATGGCCATCCACTTGTATGACATAAATGAATATTTGCATGTATGGTGACACCGACTCAGCTCTAAATTTGCAAATTCATTTACCTGTAGAAGAAAGCCTTGAAACCTGGGTCTTATCATTTCCTGTAGTCAACTCGGTTCGGCTTTCTTCCGACATGATGATCTCGAACAATCACAGTTGACCTATGCCTCGGCATTATTTTTAGACCTCTGAGAGAAATTTCAAAAATCCAGGTCCCCCACAACTGTAATAGGAAATATAATCATTCTATACTTTTTCTACATGCGTAAGGATTGTAGAAGCATTCTGTTCAGTGGTAAAACATGTGGCACAGCTGGTCAAGAAAAGGTCGGAATGCAGCCATATTTAATTGCAAATTGTAAAATGGTAAACACAAATAGTAAACTCAAGTATGCGATAGAAATTAAGTAGACTTGCTGTTTTTAAGTGTACTTCAGCTTTTATTGGACTACAGGTGATGTGGCAATTGCTTGCCGAGAGTCTTGCTCGTGGTGGCATGCTCTTTAACTTTTTTTTGCTGTCTTTTCTCACTTCGGCCTTGCCTGCCAGCCTGTCAGACAATGGAGCACTACAGCACTGCTTGGCAACGAGCATCGAGGAACAGGATGTTGGGGGCATGCCAGCATTTAAACTACATTCCACACCTGCCGATGCATGTGTGCTTTGCCACTCGCAGGGCCGACGTGGTCGATCTTGCTCTGCTGTATGCAGGCAGTGGCAGTTTTCCCCACATGGAGTTTCTACCTAGTGTCCATTGTGTAGCACCACTCTCCATCGTGGGGCAACAGCACCTAGGCTTTCGATTTTTTGCTAATCTAGGTGCTTTGTTAATTCTGCTTACTCGCTCCTCATGTGGGGAACATTCCATTCATGCAATTTCATTTGTGGACACAACCGGTTTTGGGCATTGCTGAAAAAGAGATGCAATTCGCCATGATTAACACCAATTCTGTTCTTGGGGTTGTATGTTGATGTACGTCAGTCATGGAACCCAACTAAAGGCATTCATATGCAACATTGAAATGTGTTCTGGGAACTTTTTAAACACGAGCATTGACATTCATCATTGCAGCAAGAGCTAGCAATTGCTTCTGAGAAGGTCGACACAGCCAAGCTCGTTGCACGACAGCTGCTCACTATTGCTCAGAAGACTACCAACACTCAGAAGCCTACCGACGAAATGAAAGCGGTATGAGATGTTGATGTTTTTCTAATGTTCTCTATATAGGCACTCACAAAGGGTTTGTAGAATTGTTGTATGATTGTGTGTTATTGGCTTTATGTTCTGTGTTCCTGCAGCTATTGGTACTTATGCCTTTAGACATTTGAAACTCTTCCCAAGACATTGGATGAAATTGATGCTACAATCTGTGATGAGCAAGCTCGAGCCGATCTCATATTCCAAGTTGATCCTGATGTAAGTACTATTTATTCAAGATGGATCCCAGCTTATTGACAATGTCTGTATTTGCTGCAATATACGGTTGATAGTTGATACTTAAGCAGCTTATTTAATGTTGTGGCGATCGTTTTGCATCCATTAACTGTGGCAAGAGATACCAGTTTTGCATCCTTATCAGTTTACTTAGCTTTGATTAGGGCTTGTTTAGATAAGGATACCACGTCCAAGTTGGTCCATGCATTCGTGACATCTCGTCTCGACTTCTGCAACTCACTGCTTACAGGCCTACCAGCATGTGCGATCAGACGATTGCAGCTGGTGCAAAACTCTGCAGCTAGGCTTGTCTGTCGTGAGCGTCGCAGTTGCCACATTACTCCACTTCTCGCCGACCTGCACTGGCTACCAGTCAAGCAACGGATTGACTTCAAGGTTTTGTCGCTCACTTTTAGGTCTCTTCATTCTATGGCTCCAGCCTACCTTTCAGATATACTACCCCATCAGGCAAAGCATCGTACCACTCGCTTTTCGGAATCCAACAGTCTAGAAATACCTCGTACAAACCTTAAATCCTTTGGAGACCGTGCATTTAGCTCGTATGCTCCCACAGCCTGGAACTCCCTCCCGACCTGCATCAGAACATCCCCTGACCTGACCACATTTAAAAGAAACTTAAAAACATACCTATTTAGGACAGCATTTAGTGGGTCCTTGTGATTCGTCCTCGATGTGCTTATGCGTGCTGACACTGTTCATGCTGCCACTAACCACATTTGCATGCTGACCCAGTGCATGTAACCCCTAACCATGTTATTCATTTTGTTTGTTTTTCAAGCATGATTTTACTTACTATTCTATTGCGTATCACTTTGCAGCAAATGTAAAGCGCCTAGAAAGAGATTAAGTTCTCTGAGGGCGCTTTATCAAGTGCAATATTATTATTATTATATTATATTACTAATTAATTAATTAATTAATTGCTAGTTACTCGTTATTTTTCTAATTAGTAATTAATACTAATCAGTTTGCCAATTGTTTTACTAATTGATAATTAGTTTACTAACCAAGTCATGGGCAGTCCCGGCCAAATGAGAAACCACTTCCAAGATATCTCTTGCTGCCAAGTGAGAGCGAATGTACCAGCTGTGATATATACAACCTGACAATGAGGCTAGTCTCGACTTCGTATAGTTTCCGTATAAACATGGCTAGTTTGAACCCAGTTCGCTCTCGAGACAAGTTCATGGGTGTCTCGACTCTGAACATTTGCCAGTATATATGCAGCTAAAAGTCACTGGCTGTGTTGATGTGGGCAGCCTGCTTTTGAAAGAGGAGAGATATCTGGGAACCCTCTACTTAAAAACTCATCAACTACTGGAAATTTGGCCCAGTCTCTCTATTTCTATTCCTATCAAAGGCACTAGACCTATTATTTGCAAACCAGTTCTTGCACCAAAACATCAAACCTAGCAAGGTAGTTCTAGTCAGGTTTAGAATAAAAAAACTCCACCAAGTCAGCACTGCTGCTTGTGTGTAACGACCCTCTTAGGATTACTGACTTAGAAAAGAAAAAATGGATTGACAGTGAGAATGCTCGTCAGTTGTGGATGTTTGCCTACAGTCCACCGACCTTCCTTGATACGGGATATTGCCAGGGCAAGACCGAACGTAGCCCGATATGCAGGTAGCCCTTCCTCAACCGTTCTTTTGCTGAGGTAGTAATAAATAGACCACCTACTGTTCCAAGACTCTATTAGATTCATGCCTGATGTTTTGCTCACAGGACCTCTTAGAATTCTTTGTTGACTAAATGCCGTAAGCCAGGGGAATATTAATAGTTACTGCTCAACATGCCATCGTGCTGTATCCACACTCTATCTTCAGATGAGTTCAAAGCAAGGCTGGTAACAGTGGGAGCTTGGTCAGTAACTAGGATGGATCTTGAATGCCGACAGTGACTTTATCGTTTGCTAATAGGGTGGGGGTCCCCTGCTGATAAGACCAATACGCAATAGGCTATGGTTTTGCTAACGCATTGCCAGTAAAATCCAATGCTTTGTCTCGGTCTGTACTTTGCTCGTGTGTTCCACTTGACTTGTTGGAACTGTAATGAATATTTGGCTGAGGGAAAGGTAGTGGGAGGTCATAGCTGGCAAGAAACAGCCGACGGTTTACGAATCATTGTGTCCATTTAAATTCTCCTGCAGTACCTAGATGCCCTTGTGGAGCAGCATGCTAGTATGTATGTTGTACGTGGTCGGTCCTTTTACAGGTCTAATTTTAGATCTCAACTCAATTCGTCCGAGTGTGTGAGAAGCACTGCCCTGTAGGTTATTAGGCAAACATGATTCAGCCTTCTACCCGCATACTGGCTTGGTCACTCTCTGATACTTTTAGACCTAGATCGGACTCTTACCTATTGCAGATCTTGTTGCTGTCTTTATCGACAGTAAAATATTTCAGCTTAGCCAAGATTACACGTCAAACAGAGCTGGCATCCCAGCAAGCTATGCCGGATATAATCTTATTGCTATTTCGATGCAAACTTCATTTTGTGGCCCTACTCAGTTGGTTAGCTGAGGATCGGATGAGGTCGATCGGAGGTCGGTATTCTGCTCATGCAATTTAATGCCTCGTGGGCAGAAGGCATCTGATGTGATTCGTTGCAGTGTTACTGGCCGGTTGCCATCACTTCATCATTCCTTTCTTTTTAGGTGATAAGAAGATACAGTGAGCGGAAGTCGCTGATAGAAAGCCTGGCAGACCAGGTAGTTAGAGAGCAGGGGGATTTCTCCAATCACCAGAATGAAATTGAAGAGGTGAGTGTCTGGGAATATGCAATATCCGGGAATATGCGTTCATGCAAGAAACATGTAAAGATCGGCGACAGTCTCATTTACACTCAAGCACAGAAGTATTTACAAATACCTTCCAACACCCCTTTCAAGCTGCTATCCCGGCAGCCTTAATCTTACGTCTAATAGCACCGAAAGAATGCACGTGAGGCATTTAAAAATGAGAAATGAGAAATGAAGTTATGTACACCAACAAATGGATATTTACATCAATAGGAGGTCAGACCGCCCCATTCTTTATACTTCCCTGTATTTGTTAGGTCATTGATTTAGTCAGCTTCCTGCAAGCATCTGGATATACGTAGTCCCACAGGTGCTTTAACCCACAAAAAGGTGCTGGGTAGCCGATGAGTCACAGTTGTCGGCTTTAAGTGAGAGCTCCAACCTGTCCCACATACGCTCAATAGGGTTGAGATCAGAAGATTGGCTCGACCAACTAAGGACTCGGACACCGGACTATGCAAAGAATTGCTTTTTGCCTTTGCAGTATTCTTGGGGTCATTATCCATTTGCCAAACAGAGCCATTCCCCACAAGAACTGTCCATGCCCATATTCCTTATCATAATTCCGTTGATGCAGCAACGAGTTTAGACCTCCGGAAGCCAAAAAATAGCACACTTCCGAAACCATACTTGATCGTAGATTGTTAGCAGTCTGCATGGTGTGCTTCACTTTTTCTACTGCTGACAAAAGGTTTCCATCGCCGTGAATAGTAATTTACTTTTGTCAGTGCATGGAATACAGCTCCAGTCATCAGATGTTAAGTGGGTATTGGCGCACCCTTCATTGACGTCTATTGCATTGTTGCTTGTTCATTAACGGCTTGCATTTGCTGGCACATCTATCAATGCTATGCTCCGAAAGCTTCCTACGAACCGTATCGACACATCAACAGCTTTGCCGATGGCCTCTCAACTGACAGAAACGGTAATACCCCGGCAGTCCAGAACGATATTTATCGTTAAAAATGGAGTAGCATTAAAACCGGCCATCGGTAGTGAGTACAGTGTGCATGTAAACAATCGGGCTTATGTAGAAGTCGGCTGTCATCCTTGGTGAACCTGCATTGGCTAATAGTTAGTAATTGGTGTCTAATGCACCCTGTAGTGTAAATACTTTTGCAGGTGAGTGCATATAGCTGCAAAAGAGCCTTAGCACTCATCATTTTGTGCTTGCAGTTACCAACAGAGACCTGCCTGCTGATTGGCTCAAACCCACGACTGTATCGTGAAGTGCTAACACTTTGTCGCTGACCTAAAGCTTCAGCAGCTGCAAAGTTGGTGTAATCGTGGATAGTTTGACATTTTCATGCAATTCAGTTATTGCCGAGCTGGTTTGGTCCAGCGGTTAAGGTACTTGCCCCGACCAAGGTCTGGATGAAGTCGTGGGCTCGAGCCCCGAGGCAAATGTGAAGCGCCTGAATAGTGATTAAGTTCTCTTAGGGCGCTATACAAATGAATCAGATTATATTTATTAGTACTATTGTGCCGTTTGATTGTAACTTCCTCGTGGGTATGAGAGCACGATATGGGGAAGGTTAAGTTGAATTCTCGGAACGTTGCATATGCCGAATTTTAAGTTCAATGTAAAGTGGAATACATTATTATACTTAACGAATGGTAAATTGTTGCTGTATAAGTTTAACATGACATCTGTTTTGAGTTAACTATGTAAGCACACACAGGGCAATCTACACGGGGTGGAGTAAATGCTGTGTGTAACAGGTGGGTTTGTAGGTACCTTTTAAACGTTGTCATTAAAGGGGTTGTCATAGGACCAGTAGGCAATGCATTCCAACCTTTGTGAGCATACAGACTGAAGCCTTCTAGGTGTCTAAAGGATTTGAGGTTTGTTAGAGGTACAGCTAAAGGATCGGAGTCGAAGCTGTAACGATGAGAAGCCTTGAGAGTAGTTTGGTTAGATAGCAAACACCGGAGCTAAGAGAATGGAGGGACCTAGAAGTGAGTGCCTTAGCATTAGAGTCGGCCTCGTCAGGCATATTACATGTGTGCCAAAGCATAGGCCAAAGCATTCGGGAATCTCTCTCAGCACTTTGTTGTCTCTACAACTTAGTTCCTTGAGCTGGGCTATGTGCACTTCCCTGTAGAAGGTTCGCCTCCTTCACCAACTCTCGGTTAATCCCCCTGTCCATTGGTTTGGCTATACGTGAGATAATGTTTCGGTTGGTGTACGGTTCTAATCTTGACTCTGTAGTCAGTCTTTTTTATGGAATTTTTTAGTAAGCAGACTAAAGAATATTTGCATTTTTTGGTCGTACGTTTGTTCGAAGGGAGAAAAGTTGTTTTCGAAGAAGACGAGGGTTTAACCAAGTTTTTCAGTTAATCATCGGTGGAATGGAATTTAACTGTGAATAAATGCTGTTGAGAACTTATCACTCACTTGTCTTGCCTGCCAATCTTGCTGACAAGACTCGACTACTGGGAGTCACCAAGCAATAGTGAAAACAAATTCGATCAGATAAGGCCCATTTGCCCGTTCTTCGTGGCATATGGGAGTTACTTTCATGCAAGGAACGTATATGCTGAAGTTATTTCAATGCCACATGCAGATGGTGTTTACTAGCAAACTTGAGTAAGTGCTATTGTGACCTCTGGCAGTAGTAAAGCCTTCAACATTCGGTGTTCCATATAGTGCTATATCCTTGACCTACTTATTCTACAAATGCCAGACCTTTATTAAAATTCTTCTTAGTTTACCAAGCCACATGCTTACCCAACCCTATCCGTACATCGTGAATGTGTGTGTGTGTGTGTGTGTGTGTGTGTGTGTGTGTGTGTGTGTGTGTGTGTGTGTGTGTGTGTGTGTGTGTGTGTGTGTGTGTGTGTGTGTGTGTGTGTACTTTCGTGTAAATGTGTTGGAGAAGATAGGCGTGACTGCAACAAGTGATCAGGCGGTGTTGCAAACTAGTGGTCAAAATCAAGTGCTCTTAGCTGACCAGTTTCGTAGTAAGTAGCTACGTTTGCCTTATTTGTTTAAATTTTTCCTTTTCACTTTGTTCAGTAGTGGGTTCCAACTACTTGCGGGATCTAGCAGTTGTTAGCCAAAGTACTCAGCACGTTTGCCTGATTGCTTGCCGAAACTGTTCGTGAGATTTTTTATTGATGCCTCTTGCTTAATATGTTTGCCATTCGTCTTGTAATGAAGTGGAGCTTTTGAGTTGTAAATGGTCCAGGTTTATATGTGAATGTTGAATGCCGACGGTTTTACTCGCAGATTAAAGAACTGTGGAGACAGCCTGTCAGAAGCATGATAGAGACAGTTAACAAAAGCTTCTCTCTGTTTTTCAAGAGTCTTGGCTGTGCTGGAGAAGTGGAGCTCACAGAGCCGGCTGATCCCGTGAGTTGCATACTATTTGTTGTATGCTTGACTTGAGCCAAAGCATTAATTTATCGTGATTCGCCATAATAAATAGTAATGATATAATATAATATATATACTATATATCATATAATATGTATGATATCATATATATATTACATATATATAATATCATATATATATATATATATATATATATATATATATATATATATATATATATATATATATAGCACCCTAAGAGAACCTAATCTCTATTCATGCGCTTCACTTAGGCCACAGGACTCGAACCCACGACCCCGGCCACACTTTGATCGGGGCGAGTACCTTAAGCACTGAGCCAAACCAGCTCGGCACAAACCTTAAGACGTTTCGATTTGCAAAATGCATAACTGGTTCTTGGCAGTACATGTTTGCTTGGTTTGGAAACATACCTGAATTTTAACTTTTAGCTTATTGGGCGATATGTCGAGAGTGAAGAGTATCGTCGATCTAAACTGCGACGATGGGGCCACCCAATATGATTGTGTGACTGAGAAATCGGCCTCCAGCACTTGTTTTGTCCAACAGTTTTCGACTACATCGCTTTCGTCCTCCAAAGGGTGTCTGTCTTTTTTGTCTACGAGACCCGATTGTATGGGGTGGCCGACTTTATCCAATTCTGGTAACCGTTGTTAGAGGAAGGAAAAGGTATCGGCCGTTTAGTACCTGCTCTGTTTTAGTGGATAACCTGTATGTTCGAACAGCCGTAATAATAAATAATAAATACTAGCTGATTAAACAGCCTCTTTTTGTATAGCGACAGAAGAGCCTTCAAGGCTATCACCACCGCTTGCAGTAGCGATAAAGGATCGCCCACTGCAGGATTCGAACCCACGACCTCGGGGCCGAGATCGTGAAAAGCAACCGCCTTACCTAGTGAGCCATTACGGCTCACTAGCCTGATGGTCGTTTGCTGAAGGAATGTTTTTGCAGTTATTCAATGAGCTAACCTCGGGATCTTCCTTTCAAATCTTTATATTAGCGGTCAATATCAAGTCGATGGTCATGATTGCCTTTGAGTGACTCACTATAATTGGTGCTTTTATAGGAGGACTATAATGGATATGGTGTGTCTATACGGGTAAAGTACGGTGACAATAAACCGATGAAAGAACTCACAACTTGGCAAAGTGGAGGAGAACGAAGTGTGGCAACGGTTTTATACATGCTATCTCTCCAAGAACTTTCGAGGTCACCATTCAGATGTGTTGATGAGATTAATCAGGTGTGTAATCTTGACATTTTTTTTATTTCTCATTTTTCTTTGCTTTTCATTAGTTTTCAGCCTGGAGAGTTGCCATGTCTTGTAAGACTTGTTCTGCAAGTATAAAAGTCAATACACTGTACCTTAGCTTAAAAACTTATAAGCCGGATTCATATCATTCAGTTCTGTGCAGAACACTCGAATAAAATTGGCTTGCTATAACTCGGGTTGACTATGCTCAAGATAATTAGTTAACTATTATTAGGGTTTTCACCACCAACGGTAAGCATTTGTGGAAAAGCACTCAAATTCTTCAAAGATTTTTTTTTGGTGCTACCGGCCTCGCTTTGTGTATCTTCTTCACGTCACATGTTTGTTAAAGGTGGTATGAAATTCAACTCCCGAGGATGACGCGCGGTGTAGTCTTCTCTTTTCTAACCCTATTTATTTGTTTGCTGCGTTTAGCTGTATGTAAACCCAAAAGCTCCACCAATTCTGTTTAGCCTGCTCGAATCATCGCTAAGACACTTTGGAGGATTTGAGGTATAGTCTAAACCAAGGGCCGGCAAAGTTTTTGGATTACTAGGTTATTTAAGAAGGTCAAGAAGGCACACTGGGCCAGAGGAAGTGGCAGTGGGCTCGGCCAGACACACAAACAGTCATAGCAGATGCGCCAATATGCTCGGCAATTATAGAAGTCGGCAGACATTTACCATCCCCTACCCACAGGTGTTTCTGTTTCAGACAGGCGCCTGACATCAGTTCTAGAAATAAACACGGGCCACAGCTTGAGCTGTCACCAGTAGTAATGAAGATGAAAAACCTCTGCCATTGAATTAAGCCGGATCCAACAATAAATAACTAGGAGGCGTTAGGCCTGACTGTAGTACTAGCTAGGCCGTATCTGGCCTAAAGGCTGGAGTTAGCTGACTGCTGGCCTAAGCCTACACATGCTAAATGACCACATTTTTGCTTATCCACTTAATCGACAGATGATAAGTTAGTGACTTAGTATGTCCGTCTATCCTCATTGTCTAATAAATATACAGTGGGGCTTTGACTTACGAGTGAAATTCGTTCCGTGAAGGAGCTCGTAACTCAAATTACTCGCATGCCAAATCAATTTCCCCATTGAAATGAATTGAAATTCGTCTCTGACCCCCAAACACCTCGATTTTCTGTCACACGTTTTTAAGTTAAAAGTATACTTATAAATTACCAATATTGTATAAGAACACAAATATTGTACAGCATTTACATTCGAAATCGGACGACTTGAAGATGTTGGCAGAGTTGGTAGAGAAACGCTGAAATGAATAACGGAGCTGCTTTTCCATCAACTACACTATCAGCAGCTTCTCCATATTTTCATAAATATATATCCTGTTTAGAAATTATTTTAATGTCCTTGGCTGGTGTTATTGCCTTTATCGACCCCTTTTGCTTCAGCCCACGGTGCGGATCATAGAAGTGCTATCCTCGTACTGCTTTGCCAAGCCGACTGCACGAACACATTAGTCACGTGTTATGATAATTTCTTTCTTTAATTAATTCAATGTACATCAATGCTCTTTTTCTGAGCACTGTCCTTCGCAGTCACTTTCTTCGAATCCATGGGTGACAAAACGCAATTTTGCAAAATAACTGTAAGCACAAATGCGAGCTCAAAACTGGTTTTTCCACTGCGAGCTAACTGCTTAAAATTAATGACTGAGACATGGTATGCTAGGCGGATGTTTCTGCGTTCACTGTGGCGTTCGCTGCGCATCTTCAGAAATAGCGTATTTTTGAGACATACTGTGGTGGACATGCGTAAATGCAGATCTGATATGGTTCGAGGCTATGCAAGAAATCGACGGTGTAGTTTGAGTGAGGAACCACCCAACTATGTTTCCTGATGAAAAAGGACCCTAAGAACCGTATGAACTGTTACAGAAGTTGTAGTTGTAGCCCCTGGAAACACTGTACAATGATTCTTTATTTCTCAATTTATGAGAAGACCCGGTTGGATTGTTGTTTTGGTTTTCTTCTGCTGTATCAATTTCTTTCGAGCTTCGAACCGTGGATATTTGGTGCATCCAAGGTCCTTGGGTGCAGTATATCCGCAGTAGTGGTATCCAAGTTCTTAATGGCTTTCTGAGACTCCGCTGGATCTTGTGTTCCACAAGACAGCTCATGTATGACGCTTTTAGGGCTGAGTAGATACAGTTCTTCTGGATTCGGCATGGCAAATCCCTCTCTTGCAGCTGTTTCAACTGTTAGATCTGTGGTTCTCAACCTTCCTAATGCCGCGACCCTTTAATAATACAGTTCCTTTTGTTGTGGCGACCCCCAGCCATAAAATTATTGTGTGCGAAATGTGGAAATGCATGTTTTCTGATGGTCTTAGGTGACCTTTGTGGAAGGGTCGTTCGAACCCCAAAGGGGTCGCGACCCATAGTTTGAGAACCGTTGTGTTATCTTGAGCATGACGATTTTTTTAATCCGAATGATGCTCGGGAGAGTGCTGTCTGTTGGATCTCACTGTATCTATGTGTACTATTATTATTATCCTGCCTCTCCAAAGATGATTTTTCTTGGTTCCAAACAGTCATTTCAGGCTCATCAACTGCTCGTCTGGCTAATAGATGAACGCGTTCTCCGAGAAAGAGATTTTAGTGTGCAAAAAACTTGATTGATAGTGTGCTACGATGTCATCTTTCACAGGGGTGTTCTATCTGTACATGGTAGGCACAGGATTGAGTTGGAGAGAACCTTCGCGAACGGCTGTACCTATCATGAAAGGGGGCCACATTAGCTGTCATACGAGCAGCTGCTGTGTGCATGAGCTGGTGAATGGCTATAATTGTGATAAAAATAAAATTGTACTCACTGCTTGGTGTTACCCGTGCTGCGATCACAGCAGCTGATGGATCCTTGAGGTACACCTGGTTCTTTCTTACCCGATTTGACTGTGTGTGGGCTGTGCTGTCCTTTTGGCGTACGTTTGTATTCACAAAGAAAAATTATTATTTGAATTGTATGCAAATCTATCTGTGTACATTTTAAGGGGATGGATGCTGACAACGAAAGAAAAGTGTTTGAGCTCGTGGTAAAGGCAGCCTGCCGTGAAGCAACACCTCAGTATTTCCTGCTTACACCGAAGGTGGGTAATCTTTACTGCTTGGTTCACCTTCTCTGTTCTAAAAGCTTGTTTTGTGTGAGTATTTATGGCTGTGCTACTTGTCTATGTCTGCTATATCTTATCTTCTTGAGTAGTGCTGGGTTTGCTGTGCTGCGGTGTCCATTGTAGTTTGAGGTAGGCACTCAATGCTGGAAGCTTCAAAAGTCAATGTAGTTTAAGCCCCCAAGGAGGGGCAGATTTTGGATATTAAGGAGCATATGTAAAGGGGTGTACGATACCAAGCACGATTGCCAGATTAATTTCCATCGGCAACTCAATGGACAGTTTCATCGGTAGTTGGCTTGCCATGGTCACGAGATATTCTCCAGCCCTCACAGCAGTGTTGGAGTCAGGTCAGTCCGAAATGCCCAGAATTATTGTGGGTTGTATGCAGTCGGTTTGCTACCTGCCATACTGCTTTACGGGGCTCTGTATTTTTAATTTTTCATGGCATTCTGAAGCATATTTTGTGTGCATTTCAGTGAAAGCCCAGAGAATGTACATCGGTGACTGGGTCTCTTCTGGTAATTCTTAATAGGCTTATCGAATCGAGGCGATATTGTGGGATGACTAACGATGAGAGTCAGCGGTCGAATGGCGCTTGACCAGATTCATACCGTAATGTAATACACACAACTTTCTGACTGAATGAGTATTTTTCAAGCTTCTAGCTGTCGGTTGTTATGATTGAATGAAACTTGCATCCCCGTAATGCTGCCAACAGACTAAACTTAGTTCAAATACCTGTTTATTTTCATACCCATCTAGTCGGACGATATAAATAGGCTAGGATGCCCACATATAGCATGGTACTATTGTCGTGTCCCAAGCCAAGTACAATCTATGGGACCCCATGCCACCAAGGTGGCAGGCAATTCGGTACTGGTTGGCCTTATCGGTTCGGCTTGATCACTTTGATCTGGCATACGGACCAGTTTGGCTCCAAATGCATGTTCTGGTGGCAGAATCAGCCACTGTTTTGTGTATTGCTGGTCACAGGAGCAGTCTCCTCTTCTACAATGCTCTTGCTGCTATTTATTGACATGTTTAACATGTTGAACCTACTTGCTGATTTCTCACGTGAAGTTTTCAATGTGTGTTCGTACTCACCCGTGTTTGCATTACTACATTTGCAGCTGCTTCCTGACTTGCTGTACACTGACCGAATGACAGTACTCTGTGTGCACAACGGCCCCTATGTCGTTGAGCATAGCAACTGGAGCATTCACAAGTTCGTCTCACGCCAAACATCCTCTAGAAAGAACAAAGCAGCCAACCAGCAGCAACCACTGCAGCAGCAGCTTTAGTTTAACCATGACCCGGCTTTTCACCGTAGCCTGTTACTGCTAGTGAATGACATTATATAACCCTATTTCATTTGCCGGAACCTTGGACTGACACCATGCATCTTGATCGAGTAGCACGATAATGGATGAACTGGTGAATCGTAGTACCTCATCAACTGTAACTGCAGTGGATGCTGTGTATGGATGCCTAGGTGCCCCTTTACCAGCCAAGTGTGCCAATGCACTTAATATTGGTACGGTCTGTCTTGTACAGGCATTGTCATGTCATTCTTGTGATTCTTGGTGTCGGTCATTCACGAATTTGTGGCAACCTTGGTGCCACATCATCCTTAGGCAATGTTGTGCCGCTCTCATTGCAGAGTTCAGTCACTACTCACATCTGTAGCAGATAGTGTTCGGTATAATAGAGAACAAGAGAAGCATAGTTGACAAACCTTTTATTTGTTGCATCCTGACACTATTTGGTTATTACTGCTACACATAGCTGGCCATACTGTTCTGTTTGAGCGCTGTCATCTAGAGAGTAGCACACGGGAGTAGTGTCAGCCCACGATAGAAAGTGGTAAAGCCAAGCCGCTCTGCTGCTGCTATCGATGCTCAATACAAGGCTGCAGTCAAAACATGAAAGCCTACCATACTTACAGGAATTTTAGTTGATCGGTGGTGATTGGGAAGCCTTGCGGTAGTTATTTTAGCTGCACACTTGCTAAAGAGTATTCGATTTAGGAATTTCTGTATTGGGTTCATTCCTACTTGAAAATCTATTAAAATATAATTTTATTACATTAACTAGCTAATGCCTGCAGGAGTGTGTCCTGATGTGCAGGATACGGCAGGGACCAGAACGCTGGCAAGTTTATCAGTGGCGCTTCGTCTCACTACGGTGTTCATGGACAAAGGTCTTGTGCTTGTAATTTCACGAATATTTCCTGTAGGCTGCGATACAGCTCCCATTTTAAATAAATAAGCGTCGCACAACTGCGATTGTGGTTCCAAGTGATAGACAACCGGCCCAGCAAACCGCCACAAGTATTCGAACTGCGATACCGCTGCCATTTCTAAAATTATTGTCATACAACTACGGTTTTGATTCCAATTTATACAGAATGGTTTTCCAAAATTATCCAACTTTCGTTCATTTGTGCATGTGTGCTCTCATGCTATGGCCTCCATCGGTCCGGCCCACGTAGCCTTCCTATATATTCGAACTGCGATGCAGCCACCAGTTCCACAACAGGCTTCGGGTAACCGGTTTTGATGCCAAATTATATGGAACCATGTTCTAGGTTAAGCTACCGAATTTCACACCAATGCACACTCGTGTTCTCATGCAAATAGACATGCAGCAATCGCCATGCCCAGCGCACCGTCTTTCACAATCGAACTGCAATACAGTGGCCATTTCCATAATAAGCATCGTGAAACTACGGTTTTGATTGCACAGGATAAAAAAGCAGTGTTCCGCCTTCAACCTCTAGATTGCATGCGACCTGCTCAGCATTAGGTGCGATGTCGCTCATAGTCGATACCTACCGACGGGTCAGTAAGAACCTACCTGCATTGCATCCTTCGTTTGCCCTATCGGCAGCTCAGCTATTACACCTACGACCCGCAAGTTTAAAGCGCTGAACTCGTAGTAGTAGCTCACTTGCCGTGCCTCAGCATATTGTGAAAATTCGACCGACGACCGTTATTAAGTTCAAATTTAAATTCGAGGTGGCTACGACTGCCGGGCCGGCTGCGTGCCGACTGGAATGCGTCACTTGATCGGCTTCGGGCAGTTGTTGGACACTTAAATTCTGCCTGCTAAGAGTCCGCTCGCTAAAAATCAAAGGGTTACTTATCCCCTATCAGGCGAAGTGAGATGCATTTCTGGTTACCTAAAGGTGGACGACGCGCCCTGCTTCAGTAGCTGTATATCTGAGACCACCTACCAGCTTTTTCTTTCAGTTCATGCGATTTGACCAATTTGGTGGCGGGGTTGCAATTGTTGTTTGTGAATTATTTGGCTATAAGGCATGCAGGTTTTCGCATGGGCTATCGTTTGAATCAGTTGCAATCAGGTCCTCATCAAGGACAGTGCCTCTCACTGTTGCGATATACCGACCTCCTTCTGGCTGTCTAAACCTATTCATAGAGGAGTTTTCAGAGTTTTTTCTAGAATATTTGTGTTTGAAAAGCCATTAATTATTGCTGGATATTTCAATATTCATTTTGAAAATCCTAGCAACAGCCGCGTCCGCTCATTTCTTGACTGTCTGGAAAACTTTGGTTTGGTCCAACACGTTAATACCACGTCAGTGGCCATATCCTAGATCTCGTTATCGCTATGGATATCTGCCCCACCGACGCGGTGTGCCCCTTGACCCTTGCAGATCATTTTTCGGTCGCGTTTCCTGCTCCTGCTCTGTTGTTCGTACAGCGTATTATCGAGTTTGTCCAGCGACGTAGCCTGAAAAGGATTGACTAAGACACATTTTTGAAATCTGTACGTGGTGCAGGTCTTCTTAATCTGCACCCAGACTCGACCGACAGCCTTGATACCCTCACTATTGCAGTAATGATAATAATAATAATAGATTTGATCAAGCGCCCTCAGAGAACTCGTCATTTTTCTAGGCACTATACATTTACTGCAAAGGAAACGCGATCGAATGGTGAGCGGTATCGTGCATTATTAACAACATGAATAACATGGCTAGGGGTGACCTGCACAGGGTCAGCATGTAAGTGTGGTTAGTGGCAGCATGCAACAGTGTCAGTACCCATAAGCACACAAACGACGAATCACGGGGATCCACTAAATGCTGTCTTAAATAGGTTCATTTTTTATTCTTTTTAAATGTGGCCAAGTCAGGGGATGTTCTGAGGCAAGTCGGGAGTGACTTCCGGGCTTTGGGAGCATACAAACTACATGCACGGTCTCCTAAGGATTTGAGGTTTGTACGAGGTATTGGTAAACTGTTAGATTCCGAAAAGTTGGCGATACGATGCTTGGCCTGGTGGGGAGTAGATCTGATAAGTAGGCTGAAGCCTAAGAATGAAGTGACCTAAACGTGAGCGACAAAAACTTGAATTCGATGCATTGCTTGACTGGTAGCCAGTTCAGATCGGCGAGGACTGGTGTGATGTGGCAACTGTGACGCTCACGACAGACAAGCGTAGCTGCAGAGTTTGCACCGGCTGAAATCGCCTGATCGAACATGCAGGTAGGCCAGTAAGCAATTACAGAAGTTACAAAAGTCAAGACGGGATGTCACAAATGTATGGACAAACTTAAATGTGGTATCATTGTCTAAACAAGCCCAAATTCTAGCAACGTTATGTAGCTGAAAGTAGGCAGATTTGACTGTGGAGCTGATGTGGTCGTCTAATGAAAGGTCACTTTGGAACATGACACCTAGATTCCGTGCAGATTTAACAGTAGATATGCTGGCAGAGCCGACTTTGAGCGTTAGCCTTTCCAATTTCTAAATCACACGTGGTTTGCCCATGAGTAGCAAGTTAGTTTTATCGTTTAATTTAAGAAAACTTGCGGCTATAGGTGAGAGAATTCGAGGTGTTCGAAGGCTGGGAGGGATCAAAGCAAAGGTACAACTGAGTGTGATCCGCATAGAAGGGAAAGATTAGATTGTACTTGGAAATTACATCAGCAAGAGAGAGAGTATAAATCGTAAAAAGAACCAGACCTAGCACGGAGCCCTGAGGTACCCCATATTTCAGAGGTACCTCGGATGATCTTTGTCCATTCACGTCAATACTCTGGAGTCTCTCACTGAGATAGGACCTGAAACATTGCAGAGCAGTGCCAGTGATGCCCAGGCGAGATGAGAGGCGCTCTAGAAGAACTGTGTGATCGATAGTATCAGAAGCTGCCGAAAGATCAGCAAAACAAGCAGAGATACTCTACCCATGTCTGCATTCCTAAGTAGATAGTTTTACACGCTACTCAATGCAGATTCTATGGAGGGATTAGCTCTAAAGCCAGACTGGAACTTACTAGCAAAGTTTGAAGTTTCAATATATGAGTTCAGCTGGTCTGCCACGACCCGTTCCAGTGTCTTTGATAGGAATGGTAGACGGGAGACTGGGCCTTTGTTGCTCATGTTCTCTTAGTCCTGTGTCTTTTCTTGAGAAGTGGCCTGACTACAGCTTTTTTGAAAGGTGCTGGGACATGACCTGAGGCTAATGACATATTAATGATGTTAGTTATGCAAGGCAGCAGCAGATCAATGCAACGCAGGGGCAGGACAGTGGGAATAGGGTCCAAAGGAGTTGTTGTCTTCTTTGATTGAGATACGAACGTCAGGACGAGATCACTAGTGACCTGCTTAAATTTAGATATTGAGATGGAGCCACGAATCTGGGGAAGGCATTGTAGGGGGGTGGACTCCCTGATTTTGTCTATCTTCTGCACAAAGATTCGAGAGAAGCGATCGGCTTGATCATCACAAGGATTACCAGGAGCTAATCTGAGAGTGGTTGAGGAGATGGTTGATCGTCGACATCAGCATTTTTGGATTGTGCATCTGCGATTCAATAATTACGTTAAGGCAATAAACATGACTCTTAGGAGTGCTCTTCACAAGTATGCTTCGGTATATTCTGTCCATGTGCACAGTCGTGCAGATTCCTTTCAATTTAAAAAAAAAACTTTAAAAGATGCACTGTGTTAAGTGCAGGTTTGAACGCCGTTTTAAGAAGTATGGGTCTGATGAAGACATGTCAATTTCAATGACGTCGTTTAAGCTTATATCCGGAAGCTTAAAAAATCCAGGGGTTCTTTTTTTCACTCGAAAACCTAAGTCCTGCCAGTCAGACCCAAAACAAATTTTTAAGATGGTTTACCATTGGCTGGCCAAAGCTGAAAGGTCTCATTCCCCAGATTTTAACGTCTGGGCCGAAAATCTGTCAGCCTTCTTTAGTGAACAAGTCGTGCACTTGCCGAGTTGGTTTGGTCCAGCGGTTAAAATATTCGCCCCGACCAAGGTCTGGCTGAGATCGTGGGCTCGATCCCCGAGGCATACGTGAAGCGCCTGAATAGAGACTAAGTCCTCTTGGGGCGCTATATAAATGAATTATATTTTTAAATTATACATATATTAGTGCCCCCTTAAATCGCCCTCTGACTAAAGCAATTGCTGAATCGCAGCCTGTGACCTTTTTTAAACAATTTTCCGGAGGTTTTGGCTTGCGATGTGGCTACCTTAATATGGTCTAGTTAAAATAGCTCGTCTCCTGAAGGCCTTATATCTTTGTAGTCTTCACTGGCAGACCAAATTATACCAGCCATAGCCAAGACTTTTAATGCTTCTTTGGATAACGGGGTTGTACCCAAGTCCTTCAAATAGGCAATCGGTAAACCGATACTTATAAACCCTGAAGTAGATAAAGAGGTTTTTGCAAACTATCACCTGGTTTTCTTTCTTCCCTGTTGTCAAAGATTCTTAAAAAATTGTCGCAAAGCTTCTGGTAGCAAACATTAAAAAAATGAAATGTCATAAAAATTTCAATCGGGGTTCAAGCTGCCGATCTCTACTAATACTGCTCTCCTCCGTGTAACCAATGACATTATATGCAGCAACGATGACTGGAATGTCACTGTCCTAGCTCTGCTAGATCTATCAGCTGCCTTCGACACCATATATCACAATGTCGTACTTGAACGATTGAGAACCATGATCGGTCTGGTAGACGAGGCACTGGCGTGGTTTAAATCTTACTTGTTTGATCGTGTTCAATCCGTGTCGTGTGAGGTCAGGTCTCATCCACCAGACACGCGCAGTCCTTCAAGGGTCCGTACTCATTTTTTTTTTACTGTTCTCTATTTATACTCAACCTTTGGGAAAAGTGATTAAGGCCCATGGAATCGGATATCACTTTTATGACGATACGCACTAACGATACGATACACACTGACTATACACAGCTGCACTTGTCATTTAAACCCGTCAGAATCTGTTGCAGCAACTTCTAAACTGAACGCTTGTCTTGCCAACATTCGATCTTTTCGTAAATTTCCTTAAACTAAACGACGATAAAATTGAACTGCCGCCCTAAGCGTTTGGCTCGAACAGAAGGATTTGTTCTCCTTATAGATGATGCTGTTGTATGACCATCACAATCTGCTCGGAATTTAGGTGTCGTCTTCAAAAGCTCCTACATTTTGAAAGCTTCGGTAAAAGACTGCTTCCACAGCTACCCATCACGTCCGATCCTTATCTAAGATTAGGAACTGTCTTCAGCTGTGGCTTGCAAAAGACTGAACTAGCTCCTTAGTTCTGTGTCGGCTAGATTTTGTAATTTCCATTCTGCCGAGCTACCAAAAAAGCCACAAGTCCACTGCAGCTGGCAATGAATATGCCTGCAAGGCTATTTTGTAAATTCCAGAGGTTTGAAGATGTGTCTCCTTTGGTAAATGAGCTAGGATACCTCGTACAAACCTATACCTCGTACAAACCTTAAATCCTTTGGAGACCGTGCATTTAGCTCGTATGCTCCCACAGCCTGGAACTCCCTCCCGACCTGCATCAGAACATCCCCTGACCTGACCACATTTAAAAGAAACTTAAAAACATACCTATTTAGGACAGCATTTAGTGGGTCCTTGTGATTCGTCCTCGATGTGCTTATGCGTGCTGACACTGTTCATGCTGCCACTAACCACATTTGCATGCTGACCCAGTGCATGTAACCCCTAACCATGTTATTCATTTTGTTTGTTTTTCAAGCATGATTTTACTTACTATTCTATTGCGTATCACTTTGCAGCAAATGTAAAGCGCCTAGAAAGAGATTAAGTTCTCTGAGGGCGCTTTATCAAGTGCAATATTATTATTATTATTATAGGATGGCTGCCGGTTGATCAACGAATACAGAGCAAAGTTCTTACGCTGACCTACAAGGCCTGCCATTGCTTGGCTTCTCGATACCTGGCAGAACTGCTCTACTATTTTCAGCCTCATCGTGCCCTCAGGTCTGTCCTAAATGGACAGTAAATTTGCTGTTCTATTCCTCTGCTTAAAAGACCATTGGCGACAGAAGCTTTAGCTCTGCAGATCCTAGACTGTGAAACTCGCCTGCACGATTCTTACGAAACCACAACTACTCTCCTGCTGCCGACTATGTGTTGTGTGACAGTGGCTCCGGCGGCGGCTGCTCTAGTGGGAGTCTCACGGAGACACAGCGGCGCTCATGCGCCTTAAACGAGACTGCTTTATTTCTCTCAATGGGCACACGTATGAGAGCTCGATCAATTGCCACAGATGACACGAAATATAACCTGCATTAGTGTTCCGACGCTACGCTGCTTTAATGGCTTAACTATTGTCCACAGCTGAGGCATGTACATTAGTGTCAGGCGCTTAGCTAATTACAGCAGAAGCTGCAGACGCACAACACATCCCTTCCCCCATAGCAAATATATTTCATAGTCCACCAGCCTCGCTGGGGAGGGGCGGCCCTCACGACTCGAACGTCGTTGTAGCCATTGGCTCCTGCGTTCTCCCCTTCTGCCTGCTCAGGCGGTGCCTTGTTTCTGGTTTGTCGTTCGGGCTCTGTCTGGGTATTAATTTTACGTTAACGAGTTCCGACCGGCTTGGATGGGTGCTGGCTACGTGACAGCCACTCGTAGGAGGCGCACATTAGCTCTGCCCCTTGCGAGCAGCCGGTCGTAGATGCTGCCCACCTTTAGGCAAAGGTGGGGCACCGCTCCAGCTGTCTGGCGGTTCCCGTAGGTCACCTCCGTGCGAGCCCTGATGGCCGGTCGCATGTGCTCGTCGACGGCCGATTCCGCACTTGGAAAACCACTGGCTCATGATGGCCTCACCGTTCTCGGAGTTCCAATCCACCAAGTTCTCTGAGGGCGCTTTGTCAAGTGCATTATTATTATTATTTCGCGGTTGTGCTGCTCTGCACTCAGCACAGAGACGCTCTTGCAGGTGCTCTTCGCCACCGAAACGCTCACACTGCTGTGCTTCGCCGAAACGAAGGTCTCGCTGCTTCGCTCGCGGACAGCCTGCACCTCGTCGCAGGCTTCTATCGACTTGCTGCTGACTGCTATCTCGCGGTGCTCTTCTGCGCTCTTCGCAGAAACGCTCGTGCGGGTGCTCTTTACCACAGAGACGCTCTCGGTGCTACTCTTTTGTATGTTACTGTGTCTCCGGAAGCAGCAGCGTTAGACCGCAATCTCGCGGTGCTCCTCTGTACTCTGGGCCGAGACGCTTTTGCAGGTGCTCTCCACCACCAAGAGGCTCTCGCCTATGATCTCTGCGGCCGAGACGCTGCTCTCTCGGGCACTCTTTACCGCCAAGATGCTCTCCGTCGCTACGCTCTCGCTGCTGCGCTTTGCCGCCGAGACGTCTCTCTCGCTTGGGCCGTCTTCGCCTTTCCCCAGGTAACTATCGCCTCGCCGCAGACCACTACCGCCTCGCCGCTTGAAGCCGTCACATGCTGCACCTTCTTTGTCTCTGGCTGCTGCCGCTATGCACTTACGTTGTTCTGGCGCTCTTCGGCTGTTGTGGCTACTATGTCGGAAGCGGTCCCGCTTCCTCCCTCGGTATTGCAGTCAGATAGCTGCGGCAGCTGAATGAGTTGCGCTGCTCTTGCGGGCAGTTGACGGTGGGATTGACCGACGATGAAGCTGGCTCGTCGCCGGGGCTTTGTCTCGGCACCGGCGAGCTGCTCGTGATCCAGCCAAAAGCTTTCGGCCTCAAGCTCGGCCTCCTAATCTGTCAACCGTGAGAAGATCAGAATTAACTCATTTCGCACCTTGTGGTGATCTTGCTTTACGTCGACCGGCTGATCACCGTGACCGTGTATTTCGTTGTCGCCCTGACACACTGGCACAACGTGTTTTAGTGGCATCGCTATCTTTAGCCTTGCTACGGCCTTCTCATGTGTTAGAAGCCAAGGCATAAAGTCAGGTCCGCCGTTAAGCATTTCGTACCTCAGTATAGGCGTCCCATCTAGACCGTAGAAGGTCTGGTATTCTATTATGCTCGAGTAAACCATTCTCTTCTGCCAGTTTTGTGTGACGGTGGCTCCAGCGGCGGCTGGTCTACCGGGAGTCTCAGGGAGACACAGCGGGCACACGTGCGGCGCAGTAAACGAGACTGCATTATTCCTCTCAATGGGCACATATATGAGAGCTCGAGCAATCGCAGCAGATGATGCGAAATATAACCTGCGTTAGAGACCCGACGCATCGCTGCTTCAATGGCTTAACTATTGGCCACAGGTGAGGCATGTGCATTAGTGTCACCCGCTTCACTAATTACAGCAGACGCCGAAGGCGCACACAACACGTGGCACATTCTTTCCAGCCGTCCCAAACTGCTTGCTACGTCCACGCTACTCACTATCTCAACTGCTTTCCTGAATCAGCTATGCTTTCTTATTTCTCTTTATTGCATGAGATGAAGTCTGTTGGCTACCGAATGCGTACCGAAAGCCGCTTAGGCTGTGAGTATGCTATACAAACTCTCCTGCGTTGAACCAGCATAGTTTGTATGGCTTTGGAGTTACAGATTGAGATACGTTACATTATGTCAGCGGTCTTTCAGTACTGGATAGGACGCTTCCGCTGACCCCTTAGGATGTAGCCTGGAAAAGGGGGCCACCTCGAGTTGTATCGAGCAATATACTAGATGAGCCTTTTAAAATCTTAGGGAACATCGGTATCAATTTTATGTCACTAGCACTGCGAGACCTTGTGGGGTTGAGATAAAACGATGTATCTGTACGTGCAACGTACCATACCCGACGGCAGTTTTCACTGTGGCGTGATGAACTTTACCACCCACATGCTTTGCAATATTGTAGCTAACACGAACTCTATATAATAGATTATTGGTCGCTTCAATAGCCTCATTTATATTGCGGCCGAAAGCCCTAATGACTTTAACCACCTCGCTTGCTTTAGTTACTTCTACAGTCAGCCCCGACTAACAACGGTTCGACGAACGAAAATTTTGAGATACGAACTCGGCCACAATCATAAAAAAATCAAATTGTATCCAAGAAAATTTACAAAATCCTCACGAGGTCAGTAGATTCAACAACGCCTCAAACAGTAGGGAGGAAACGTTGTCTGCAAGCTGTGCACAGTGGCACTGAGGTGGTCTCACGGAAGTTTAACATAAAAGAAACGGCTGAGGCATATTATTTTATCGCCCGTGGAATGCAGATGCTAGAAAAAATTACTGCAACTTAGAACGACATCTTAAAGATGAAAATCAAGCTAATAATTATTTTGCCTATTATCGTGAGATCTTCCAAGAAGAGAAAAGAAATAAAACAGTCAAGGCTGATCCTTATTTCATCAAAATAGAATTGAGTGAACCTCAGACATCCACTAGCAAGGCAGCTTAATCACCCCAGTCCTCTACCAGTCACAAGAATTTAGAGGAATAGGGAGTCGACAATCCTCCAGCAAGATCGTCCAACTCATCCTCATCCACCCAATGTTCAGTACTACAAATAGCAGCATCAGTATGCCCACAATACTCCACAATATGGTATCTTAATATAATCTTATTTATTTATTTGTTTCTTTATATGCATTTGTAAAAACATTAAATTGGTCTACCTCTGCGTCTTCATCATAATGTATCATAGAACGTATTAAATACCATTCTCGACTTACGAAAATTTGGCTTGCGACAGGTTTTTCGGTCCCAGTCTATTTCATAGGTCGGAGGCTGACTGTATTCCTGCCATATTGAACTGCTAAAATTTAGTGGTGGAATCAGGGGTGAGGGGCATTTCCCTTTCGATGGAAGGCCATTCCTCACGGGAAATTCCCCCCCCCCCGACATTTCCCTCCATGGGAAAGGGCATTTCCTCCCCTCCCGTATAAAAATGCCATGACATAAACTGTCTTGTTTGCACATCTTGTAAGAATATTATATCATCTTCATAACATTGCTAAAATTCGGGCTTGTTCAGATAAGGATACCACATCTAAGTTGGTACATGCAGTCGTGACATCCCGTCTCGACTTCTGCAACTCACTGCTTACTGGCCCAACCAGCATTTTCGATCACGCGATTGCAGCTGGTGCAAAACTCCACAGCTAGGCTTGTCTGTCGTGAGCGTCGCAGTTGCCACAGTACTCCACTTCTCGCCGACCTGCACTGGCTACCAGCCAAGCAACGGATTGACTTCAAGGTTTTGTCGCTCACTTTTAGGTCACTTCATTCTTTGGCTCCAGCATATCTGTCAGATATACTACCCCATCAGGCCAAGCATCGTACCACCCGCTTTTCGGAATTAAACAGTCTACAAATACCTCGTACAAACCTTAAATCCTTTGGAGACCGTGCATTTAGTTCGTATGCTCCCAAAGCCTGGAACTCCCTCCCTCCCTGACCTGACCACTTTTAAAAAGAATTTAAAAACACACTTATTTAGGACAGCATTTAGTGGGTCCCTGTGATTCGTCCTTGATGTGCTTATGCGTGCTGACACTGTGCATGCTGCCACTAACCACATTTGCATGCTGACCCTGTGCATGTCACCCCTAACCATGTTATTAATTTTGTTCGTTTATCAAGCATGATATTACTCACCATTCAATTGCATTTCCCTTTGCAGCAAATGTAAAGCGTCCAGAGAGAGATTAAGTTCTCTGAGGATGCTTTATCAAGTGCATTATCATTATTATATTATTATAGTATATAGTATATAACATAGTTCTACATTATAGTCAGCTTTTGTTATTAGACAACTCAAATGGACCATGTAATGCAAGGCCAACCAGTGCATATGTCATAAGGAAAAAACAAAACGTCAATTATACTGAGTTGATTTTATTTTAATAGAGCATGAACTTCATTTGATCCTGTATATATATATATATATATATATGATCAAATGAAGTTCGTGCTCTATTAAAATAAATTTGCGATATATATATATATATATATCTGCATTCTTAGTTATACATTCATCAACATAGGAGGAAATCTCAGGGGAAACGTCGGAAGGGGGGAATGTCCCCTTCGACCTACAACGGGGAAGTGAAGTGGGCCGTCCCATATTCCCATGCCCTGTGACCATCGCCATCAATAAAATAATGACTACCGTAATTTTACGAGTATAAGTCGCACTTATTTCCATTTTTTGAATAAATTAACTGCGACTTAAGCACTGCAAGTCAGTGTCAGTCACTGCATACAGTGAAAGGGACGGTTCAGACTTTAAAAAACGTTGCAGAGAACTATGAATTAAATAAATCCTAGCTGATTAAACAGCCTCTTTTTGTGTAGCGACAGAAGAGCCTTTATGGCTATCACCACCGCTTGCAGTGGGGATAAAGAATCGCCCACCGCAGGAATCAAACCCACGACCTCGGGACCGAGGTCGTGAAAGCAACCGCCTTACCTAGTGTGCCATCACGGCTATGAAGATGTTAGCAGTGATACTGATGACGAGTTTCTTGCTAACTGTGATGGTTAAAGCAAACTTAAATTAATACAAAATATTTTCAGCAATAATATTTTGTAATACACTTTTAAAAACTTTTGTCCATAAATTTAGGGTGCGACTTGGGACTAAGGTGCTACTGGCGTGCGACTTACACTCGTAAAAATCAGGTACCTCCACTCCAATGAGCAGTCGCCGACTACCTACATGCCGAATAAACACTGCGATTTTACGCTATATTTTTTCATTAAGTAAGGGTCCGGCCCAGTCTACCTGAAACTTTTGTGACTCTTCCTCCGCACATACAAATTGTGCTAGTCTTGCCCCTGAATGATGAAATTCCTGGCTCCTCGATTGGCTAGATTGGTCCTACCACAAGGATCTGAGGAACCACCTAGCTTGTGTCGTCCTGCAGCTAGCATACAAGGTAGGAGGCGGCCAATGGGGCATATTTGGCACCTCACACAAAAATTTAGTTGAGCTAGTTAGCATTGCTGGTGTTCGGATTTTTAATGCTATGAAAATAAAACCACGTTCTGAAGAGATAGAAATCATATAATTAGCTCAAGTAGTTGAAACAGTATCAACATTTTTTAATCTTACTTATCCAAGTGATTATAACAGAACTGATGACACGATATTTATTCAGGTGGGCCAAGAAACATTTGAAGGTCTCACACACAACTTGAACAGTAGGCCAAAATATTTTGCGATTCAACTGTGAATATAACGGTTTATCTCGGCTTCTCATGACCAACTAAAAGCCGAAGAAAGAATGTACTGCTTGTTCGACAAGATGAAGCACCGTGTCACGTCGAATGCAGATCTCTGGCCTTCACTGCTTCATGAAGCGTCTACGGTGAAATATACTGAGAGATATGGGCTTTGACCACCACGCTCCCCCCTTTGGTCAACCAAAACCTCCCTAAGACGTTAGGATCGCAAGTGATTTGTATCAAAGGGAAGTTCGATACGAGATGTGTACATGAATACCGCATACCCTGGATGAACTCGGCCACAGCATAGCAGGCACGGCGTCTACGGCATCCTCGTACGGCCAGCTGGTAAATATTCTCTTCGGAGGATTCAACAACGGTTGAACTTTAACTAGTCACAAAATGCTGGTGTTCTATTGTTTATTAATGGTCACATCTTGGCCTTATAACTGCTTTACCTATAGGATACCAACGTCGAATGATTTTAAGGTTAACACTTACTTAATCTTAAGATATGGCTCTAAACTACATGGCCTGAAACAAAAAACTGCATTAATTCCTAGCTGATTAAACAGCCTCTTTTTGTATAGCAACAGAAGAGCCTTTACGGCTGTCACCGCCGCTTGCAGTGGCGATATAGAATCGCCCACTGCAGGAATCGAACCCACGACCTCGGGACCGAGGTCGTGAAAGCAACCGCCTTACCTAGTGTGCCATCACGGCTCTTGTGGAGCTGCCGGGAAGGTCAGTGACAGGTTACGTTCCTCCTAATACTGGCTAGCTAATGTAAATACTATATTTTTTAATTTTAACAACAATAATACAATTTTAAAGCACTCCTGGGTAACCACATCTCTCTAGCAGGGCTCTCTTCTCCTTCTCCATCACCCATTTTTTAGGGTGCTTATAGCTGAAATTATAATATATTTAATTCTTTTACCTGGTGCCCTAAGCGAACTTGATCTCTATCCAGGTGCTTTACATATTCTGCAGGGCTCAAGCCCACGGCCTTACTCGTCAAAAGGTGAGCCCTTTACCCGTAGACCAAATCAAGGAATAGGTCGTTTGTATAGTGCCGTAGGAGAGCACAATCTCTGTCGATGCCCTTCACAGAGTGATCGACGTATTGAATTCATCTTCAGCCAATCTGAAATGCTACATCAAATCAGGCTCATTCCACCTTCCGATCATCTTTTGTCGACCAATTAGTGGTCCCTTCTTTGTTTAAAGACCTCTGAGGGAAGAATGTATTAAAATATAGTTCTTTTATATAGCGACCTTCGAGAACTCTATTCAGGCGCTTCACGTATTCTACGAGCCTCGAGCCCACGACCTCGGTCATCAAATACATTCACACTGACCCCAGTCTTTAAAGGCGAGCTCCTTAACCACTCGGCAAAGACAGCGGAAGATTATTTCCTACCGTACCGTAGGCACTGGGCACTAGGCACTAGGCGCACACTAAGCTGCAGACTTTTCTTATACAATCCTTATGCCACCATGTATCATATACTATTTCTATCATGCACTATATAACAGTCGAGTATAGTAATTATAATGATACTAAGTTGCATAGTGCCCCAGCATAACCAAATGCCAATACAAGCGTTCAGCAACTCGCTGAAAGGGAAGCTTCGGCCAAGAGTTAAAGAACATCCTTTTTGCATCAGGCCAACATTTTTGCAATGGCATGTAGCTAAAAATGTGCCTGTGGAGCTGATGTGATAATCTAGTAAAAGGTGACTTTTCAACAGGACATCCGATTTTGTGCAGATGCTACAGAGGGTATTCTGCCGGAGCCCATTTCAATGTTTATACTTTCCAGCGTCCGTTGAAAGCTATGTTTGAACATGGCGAGTAAGTTGGTTTCATTGTCATTCCCTTTGAGAAAGTTTGCTGCTGATCAAGTGACAAGTTTAGCAATAATGTACACAGTGGAATTAATAAAGTTTGATAAATGCCGTAAGGAATAAAAGAACATATACTGTCTGTCAACTGCAACATAATGAAAGCCTAGATTGAGCCTGGCAATTACACTGGCAGGAGATAGAGTATTACATTGTGAAAATAAGTGAACGAAGCACGGATCACTTCCGTTACCTGTATCTTAAAGGCTCCTTGGATGACTGTTGACCGTCGATATCGACGCTCTGAATACTTCCACTGAGATAAACGCGGGTAATTGTAGTGCAGTGCCAGTGATACCCGGGCGAGGTACGAGACGCTCAAGAAGAACTTTATGATGAATGGTACTAAAAGCTACAGACAGATACAACAGAACTGTCAGATAGAATACACCTAAAAGACATTTTCATATGGCATAAGAAGGCCGTTGTACACTGTGTTGAGCCGTACTATTTAATGCTCTAGTACAGGACGTGTACTGATTATTCTTAGCTAAGCACTGCGTTCAGGTACGTGAATTTTATTTATTAGAATCTTGCTTAATTTTTGTCTGTAGGGATTCGTGTCTGTCGGCTCGAAAAGGACGCGAAGGTCCACTGATTTCTGCTTTTATTGCTACTTCTTAACCTATGTAACTGTTAAATTAACCCACGAATATTACTTTCTTTGACCCTAACGTCTAAGCATCTCGAGCTCAGAATTTCGATCAATATAGAGCATGTTATCGTCTAGTAAATGTCTCTTACTGTCCTAGAAAATGTATTAAAAAGGTAAAAGTTATGATACTCCATTGGATGTCATCGATTCCATTGTGAACGCTGATACTTGTTATATGGCTTTCATAAACGAAACTGATTAGAAGCAATTAAATGTTTCATATTTGAGAATATTATAGAAAAAAACATTTTCATTTTATAGACAAGATTCCAGATTTAAGAAAGAAGTATGCTAATCAAAGATACTATATAGTGTTATATAATTATAAAGGAAAAACATGTCATACCAATTTGGTGAGAGTTAAATATACCATAACATTTTAAATTATAATTAGCTCTTGTAGTTACCCTATACAGTTCATATATACCTACTGTTCCACATGTATCTCATGTAGCCTTAATATTTGCAGGTGTATCCGCAATGTTCATATCTATTGATAGATTTATTTCATAGATTGATAAAAGAAAAAGAAAAAGAAAAACTCTTAAAAACAATTCCAAGTTTATTTCAAGAATAACAGAAGTATTATCAGACGATATTATCACAAAATAAAGATTGTACGATATAGTTTAAGATTCTCGTGAAATCGGCTCAAAAGAAGCTACTCCGGTTCGATCGCCTGCCACTCTTTCTTAACAAGACCTCTTTTTTCCATCATTTAGGGAAAACACACTGGCTGGTCTTTCATTACAATAGTCCTAATTATCGTATGCTCGGTCAAGCTTTGTTTGGATCTGAAATTTCTCTTCTTTTTTATAGTCTCCTACACCTGGTTCTAGTAGGTATCTAAGACTATACCAAGTTCTAATTGTTTCTCATGTTTTTCTACATTTCTAGCAGAGTTGGTTCCGTAATTTTACCTTCTTTCTTTTCTATAGCTTAATCATAAAAATAAATTTGATACAGCGGCCTCAAAGAACTCAATCTCTTTCTAGGCACTTTAAATTTGCTGCAAAGAAGCACGATCGAATGGTTAGGCGAAGAATGCTCAATAAACAGCAAGAATGTAATGTAATGTAATGTAATGTATCTCCGTCTGTAACTCCACAAAGTCATCAAGACCATGTGGGTGTTACGCAGGAGAGTTTTGTATAGCGCACTCACAGCCTAAACGGCTTTCGGTACGCATTCGGTAGCCAACAGACTTCGTCTCACGCAACAAAGAGAAAGTGGGAAGCATAGCAGAGTCAGAAGACCAGTTGAGGTAGTGAGTAGTATAGAAGTAGCAGCTCAGGACCGCTGAAAAAGATGTGTCATAGTCGGCAGTAGAGGAGTAGTTGTCGTTGCGCAAGAATTGTGGAAGCGAGTTCCACAGTCTAGGACCTGCAGAGCTAAAGCTTCTGTCGCCAACTGACTTTAAGCGGAGGAATGGGACAGCTAATTTATTGTCCACACAGGACCTCAGGGCACGAATAGGCTGAAACTGATGCAGCAGTTCAGCTAGGTACGAAGGAGCCAAGCCGTTACGGGCCTTGTGGGTCAGCGTAAGAACTTTGCTCTGTATCCTTTGCTCAACCGGCAACCATCCTAGCTCTTCCAGCAAAGGTGACACGTGCTCAAACCGCTGAGACTTGAAGACCAGCCTTGCAGCCATATTCATAGTCAGCTGTAGTGGCATAATAGCTTTATAGCTTCCTTTGGCAGCCCAGCCAAAAGGGAATTACAATATTCAAGCCGAGACAGAACTAAAGAGCTAGTTAAATCTTTTGCAAGCCACTGTGGGAGACAGCTCCTAATCTTGGATAGGGATTGGATGTGATGGCTAGCTGTAGAGGCAGTCTTCTGAATGAAGCTTTTGAAATTGAGGCAGTTGTCGAACACGACACCTAAATTACGAGCACATGGTGAAGGTCGCACAATAGCATCACCTATTAGAACAGCAAAGCCTTTTAATCCAGCCACAGGCTTAGGAATAACGTGGTTGGGGTGGCATGCACAGGATCAGCACGCATAAGCACATAAAGGGCGAATCACAGCGACATACTAAATGCTGTGATAAATATGTGTGCTTTAAGTTCTTTTTAAATATGGTCAAGTCAGGGGATGTTGTGACGCAGGTCGGGAGTGAGTTCCAGGCTTTGTGAGCATACGAACTAAAGACATGGTCTCCAAAAGATTTGAGATCTGTACGAGGTATAGTTAAACAATTGGATTCCGCAAAGCGGGTGGTACGATGCTCAGCTTGGTGGGGGAATAGATCTGATAGGTAGGCTGGAGCCAAAGAATGAAGCGACATAAAAAGAGTTTACAAAACCTAGAAGTCGATGCGTTGCTTAACTGGGAGCCAGTGAAGGTCAGGGAGAAGTGGTGTGATATGGAAACTGCTGAGCTCACGACAGACAAGCCTAGCTTTAGATTATTCTTCTCCTATTGCTCCAGTAACATTATTATTCAAATAATCTAAAATTTAGGTAATTTTTCTATCCATTATCTGTTTCTACTGTTATCTTCTCTGCTCAGAAACTTCAATTCTTTTTCGTATTGAGCAATTAAAAAGCTCTTTTCTGTATAGTTCTATTCGTTCTCTCTACCTGTGCAACATTCTTTTTGCCGGTGGCTAACGCGTTCTATGTTTTACCAATTCTTTCTTGAATGTTCGTTTAATCTCTGATCCAGGATATATTGTTATCTTGTTCAGCCATTCTAATGGCTCTTTCGAATACATATAAATTATTGCTTTAGCCACTTCCTTTGATGATTTAATTTTCAATGCTCTCAAGTCTTAATATCAACTAGCAACGTCAGTCACACTTAATTCAAATTTATATCCATGATCAGCTGGAACATATAGTATGTCAGCCTGATGACGTTCATTAGGTACTATCGCACTACATTAAATAAACCATTAGGAACTTCGTTTGGCCTTGGCTTGAATACTTGGCTTACACCAGACACCGAATCACACATACTTTCCTCTGTTTTCTCTTTTAAAGTTAAAAAATAAAATTCTGTAGCAATGGAAGTATTTTGTTTTAAATTTAAAAACTCAGACTATTGAAGATTATTTACTAAGTGGAAGCCCATTATGTAAAAAAGTCAGACATGATATTTATGATCCTGACAATAAAGAAACTAAGTTTCATAGTAGTGTACTTCGTAATAATTCAGCAATAATGTGTACTGATTTTTATTTTCTAACTCAAAACCCAGCAAGCAATACTCTTTAGCAATGAATAATTTTAAGGAGAGACGTTCTGAAATATTTTGCCATCACAATTGCTTAGAACATGAAACAATCCTTGATTGTGAAAATTGTTCCATATATAAAAGTAAAAAGGAGCTATTACAATGAAAGAACTTGCAACGCTTATATGTTATGTATATTACTCAAGTTATTACATAACTTATAAATAAGTTTAATTTGTAATTAAAAAAATTATCAATGAAATAATAGTCAGTTGATCGTCGTGTAAAGAATGCATAGTACCTAAAATCCGTTCTAGTACTAGTTATTTATAGCTCGAATGTATCCAGATGGTACAGAAGTATAACTAGTTGCCTTAGTAGAGCACAATTGGATGCACCTATTATCATTGTTCCTAATATTATTATTGAAGGAGAGTTTCTGTTGTTCCGTGTGTGTGAGAAGAAACTTTTAAAAATTGAGTTCATTGATTTAGGATTTAAAGATAATGCTAGTACCTCTGTTATTTTTAAATGTTTTATACAAATAGTCTTTTGTAGCAACATCTGAGTACTTAACTGTGATCTCCTGCATTTATTATTGAGTTTTCATTACTATTAACATTATAATCAACTGGAGTTACACTTAGCACCAACTCTCTCTTTATTCCTCCATACGCAGCAAAAACGTCATACAATTTGCATCTGCACACCCCTTTGTTGCAGCATCTAAATAGTTAACTGAATCTGCTAAGCCTATAATTTTATTTCCATTTGTATCAAGATCTGATAATAAGTATCCTGTAGACTTTATTATAAATTGGCTTGTGTAAACTTTGCAATTCATCTATATGCACTGATATTAAAATATTTGATCAATTTAATAGTGCTCTTACTACTATTATTATTCTAATAAATCTATCAGGATCTGATCCTGTAACTATATGAGTAAACGATTTTCCTATATAATCATAGTTCACGTCATATCTGGTTTAGTCTTATTATTAAATCTTCCATATTTTCTAATTATTTCAAACTCAAAATCAGAGTACCTATCTTTTTCTAACAGAAACAAAATAGTTATTTACCGATTTGTGAATCTATTTCTTGATCTGTAGGTATTTTAACATTTCCAGCAGCAATAAAGTTACGTTTTTACTTCACAGTTTAATTCAGGTACAGATAATTCAAATTTAGAGAAATGTGATTGACTTAATCCTAATACACATAGCCGTAGTAAACATTTCGCATGATAGTGTGATGTAATGAATCCATCTTTACTTCTTCTGCTCCACAGACACTTTATCTCTACCAATGTAGTTGTATCAATAATTCCATCTGGAGAATACCGTAACAGCTGTCTCTTATAAAGCAATCATTAGAGCATTCTAGTTTTACTCCGGAGTTTCATTTCTAAATGTGCTATATATATTATACATATATAAATATTATACATATATACTATTTATAAATATACAACTACTGGCTCAAATAAGTTTCCTTATTCCATTGGTACTGTAGGTCGTACCAATCGATCATACAAAGGCCAGATCTAGCTTCTATAAAAACATTGTTGAATCGCAGATGCACAATCCAAAAATGCTGATGTCGACGATCAACCATCTCCTCAACCGCTGCCAGATTAGCTCCTTACCTGATGATCCTTGTGATGATCAAGCCGGTCGCTTCTCTCGATTCTTTTTTCAGAAGGTAGACAAGATCGGGGCGTCCATCCCTGCGATGACAACATCCACACAAGAATGCTGTTTCACGATTCCTGGCTGCACCTCAATGTCTGCATTTAAGGTCTCTGGTGATATAGTCCTGAAGTTCGTATCCCAATCAAAGAAGACAACAAGTCCTCTGGACCCTATTCCCACTGTCCTGCTCTTGCGTTGCATTGATCTGCTGCTGCCTTGCATAACTAACATCATTAATATGTCATTAGCCTCAGGTCATGTCCCAGCACCTTTCAAAAAAGCTGTAGTCAGGCCACTTCTCAAGAAAGCGACACAGGACCAAGAGAACATGAGCAACTACCGCCCAGTCTTCCTTCTACCATTCCTATCAAAGACACTGGAACGGGTCGTGGCGGACCAGCTGAACTCATACATCAAAACTTCAAACCTTGCATGTAAGTTCCAGTCTGGCTTTAGACCTAATCACTCCAATGAGTCAGCGTTGCTTAGGGTATACAATGACCTACTTAGGAATGCTGACATGGGTAGCGTGTCTGTGCTTGTTTTGCTGATCTTTCGGCAGCTTCTGATACTATCGATCACAAAGTTCTTCTAGAGCGCCTCTCATCTCACCTAGGCATAACTGGCCTTGCTCTGCAATGGTTCAGGTCCTATCTCAGTGGGAGACTCCAGAGTATTGATGTGAATGGACAAAGATCATCCGAGGTATCTCTGAAATATGGGGTACCTCAGGGCTCCGTGCTAGGTCTGGTTCTTTTCACGATTTATACTCTCCCTATTGCTGATGTGACTGCCAAACACAATCTAGGCTTTCACTTTTTCTATGCGGGTGACACTCAATTGTACCTTTTCTTTGATCCCTCCCAGCCTTCGAGCATCTCGAGTTCTCTTAACTCACTCGCTGCATGTATTGATGACATCCGCACATGAATGGCAGCATATTTTCTAAAACTAAACGATGATAAAACTAACTTACTAGTTATGGGCAAACCCAGCGTGATTCAGAAATTGGAAAGGTTGACGCTCAAAATTGGCTCTGCCAGCAGATCTCCTGTTGAATCAGCTCGAAATCCAGGTGTTATGTTCCAAGGCGACCTTTCGTTAGACGACCACATCAGGTCCACAGTCAAATCTGCCTACTTTCAGCTACATAACATTCCTAAAATTCGGGCTTGTTTAGATAAGGATACCATGTCTAAGTTGGTCCATGCATTCGTGACATCCCGTTTTGACCTCTGCAACTCACTGCTTACTGGCCCAACCAGCATGTGCGATCAGGCGATTACAGCTGGTGCTAAACTCCGCAGCTAGGCTTGTCTGTCGTGAACGTCACAGTTGCCACATCATACCACTTCTCGTCGACCTGCACTGGCTACCAGTCAAGCAACGGATTGACTTCAAGGTTTTGTCGCTCACTTTTAGGTCACTTCATTCTTTGGCTCCAGCCTATCTCTCAGATCTACTACCCCACCAGGCCAAGCATCGTACGACCCGCTTTTCGGAATCTAACAGCTTACCAATACCTCGTACAAACCTCAAATCCTTAGGAGACCGTGCATGTAGTTTGTATGCTCCCAAAGCCTGGAACTCACTCCCGACTTGCGTTAGAACATCCCCTGATTTGACCACATTTAAAAACTTAGAAACACACCTATTTAGGACAGCATTTAGTGGGTCCCTGTGACTCGTCCTTCATGTGCTTATGTGTGCTGACACGGTGCATGCTGCCACTAACCACATTTTCATGCTTACCCTATGCATGTCACCCCTAACAATGTTATTCATGTTGTTTGTCAAGCATGACATTACTCACCATTCAATTGCGTTTCCCTCTGCAGCAAATGCAAAGCGCCAAGAAAGAGATTGAGTTCTCTGAGGGCGCTTTATCAAGTTCATTATTATTATTATTATTATTGGTGCATACCTAACTTCATATCTGTTTGATAAGTACTTTTTTTTAGTTTTCTTTGTGCCATTTTTCAAAATCTAAATCAGTCAAATCTCCAAATATCACATCACTTCCAAACACAGAATATATCACCGATCCACCAATATTGAGGGTCATTTATTTTTCCATTTATCTGAACCTCGAACAATATATTAAGAAATATGTAAAATTACTCAGAAATAAACTTATTATGCATCCATGAGCCATTCATGCAGGTAAATTGGGAACCATTACTCTTTGAAGTTAACTCAGCAGTGTTCTAACAAATCGTTCGGTAGATAATCATGATAATAATTTTCTTAGCTCTTGCAGCTAATTGTGGAATTAATTAATTAAATTCGATACTAACACTAGGTCTTGGCGCGTTTCTAAGTAATTGATTATTATAATGGAGATCAATTACATAAATTGGCTATAGAGTTAACCATTCTGGATAAATCAAACCTACTTGTTCGGTTGTAGGACTTTTCCCCGGGCGTTTCCCTGCGGACATTTCCCTCCGTCCCTGATGGACCGTGGGACCTCCCCCCCCCCGTCAGGACATTTCCCACATATGTTGATGAATGTATAGCTAAGAATACAGATATATATATATATATATATACGTATTTATATATACATGAACAAATGAAGTTCACGCGCTATTGAATTAAAATCAACTCAGTATAAGCGGCGACTCGATAGCACTACCAACGGAGGTGGTACGGCCAGTGCGGTCAGAGCGGCGTCGGTCGACGCGAGACACCCGGTGCAGTAACGACGGCGGCGGCGGCGGCGGCGGCGGCGGCGGCGGCGGCGGCGGCGGCGGCGGCGGCGGCGGCGGCGGCGATGAGGTTTGGACGGGTGGTAGCCGGCGGTGCCGATGTCGGGAGGGGCGGCGGCGGCGGCCGAGGATACTGCTACGCGCTCGCGGCTGATGCCGGGAGCGGCTGATGCCGGGAGCAGCTGATGCCGGGAGCGTCTGCTTCTTGCTGCCCAGGGCAGAACTTTGACCTTGCACTTGGTGGTCTTCCGAAAAGCCGGGCCTCAGCGACCGCATTTCTAATGACTATACTGTAGGAATATGTTATATATTATATGCTATGTAATATTTTGCAAGATATTTAAACAAGACAGTTTATATCATGGCATTTCCATACGGAAGGGGAGGAAATGTCCTACCCCAGTGAAAAATGTTCTACCCCAGAGGGCGAAATGTCCGGGGGGGGGGAGTCTGGAGGGAAATCTCTGTACCCCACTGGTTCAGTAGCTTCATAGAGTAATAAGAATTTTTTTTATAAACTGTGTGAAATCTAGGTATTCTGTTGAACACTTTCCATCTTTCGGATAGCTACTTCTATTATCATATGGATAAGTACTAGGTTCATTTGCAAGTACAACTACATTCTCAATCTTACAATGATTATTTGTTCAAGGATTTTCAGTATAGGAGCCAGATTTATCAAAAGCTTGTCCAGCAACAATAAGCCGTCTAACTTTATCGATTATGTGTTGTACTATAAGCGTTCTAGTATACTCCATGATTAGTATTTAGTATTATGTTTTCATATCGTCTAACTCTATACTTAAGTTTTAGTTTCCTTCCACGCTCATTAGAAATTCCTGCTAGATTTCTCCCAATACTTAGTGCACAAGTAATACACGGCACCATTAGCCTCATTTTTGACATATTTATTTTGCAACCTGTCCGCTCACCCTGTCCAACATCTGAAGCAAGAGCCTAGGTTGCAATTGTATTGGCTAGCAGCTATTCCAGATGTTACCGTCGTTATACCGTCGTCATAATCCTCCAACTCTTGTCAGATCAATTAAAAATGGAATATTATATAAGATTCTACAAATATCTGCACATAATACCGATCATCTTGCTAGTAGTAGAGAAATAGCAAATGTTCCATTAGTTTCAATTAGGTTATTAATAAATCCTCTTCTGCACATAAATTCACGAACTTGCTTCAGATGCTGCTGCACTAACATCATTCGTAACTCTAGTAGATACATAATCTATAGACCTTGCTTCGTCTTTCTTATGCTGCTGCACTAACATAATTCGTATGTCTAGTAGATACATAGTCTATAGACCTTGCTTCGTCTTCCTTCCACCTAGTAGCAGAATCATCAGTTCTGTTATAATCACTTGGATAAGTAAGATTAAATAAATGTTGATACTGTTTCAATTCCTTGAGCTAATTATAGGATTTCTATCTCTTCAGAACGCAGTCTTATTTTCATAGCTTTAAAAATCCGAGCACCAGCAATGCTAACCAGCTCAACTAAACTTTTGTGTGTGGTGCCAAATATGCCTCATTAGCAGCAGCCTGTACTCGAATTTGTCCGTCTAGAAGTATATATGAATCTGATAGTATATAACATTTATTTTGTTCTCAAGGTACTGTAAAAGTTATTTGTTTATTTTTAATACTTTCAAGTTCATGATTACCATTATTTAAAATATCGGAAACCGATGTCTCGTTTAGAACTTTTTCTTTAAAGGCTCTTGTAATGCTTCAGAATAGTCTTCAGTGTCACTGTCTATAGTTTTTACTTTCTTTTTCTTTTTATTTAGTTTGTTAACTATAGCTTCTTTAATCTGTAAATCCATTTTTAATCTTGTGGTCATATTCTTTGTCTTTTTCTGTTTACACCGTTCATATTCTTTGTCTTTATTTCGTCTTTTCTCTTCCGCTTTGTTGTCTAGTTCTCTTTTCTTTGTCATATGCCCCTGGTCAATTTTTTCTTTTAGTTTGTAGCTCAGTAAGCTCTCTTTGCTGATGCATTATAATTCCTTCGTTTGGTATGTTAACACCCTTACTCCATAGATTACTCGTTACATACTACATAAATTATGGTTACTCCATAAATTAATGGTGCAACGTTTCCTACTCCACCGATTGTTTTAGGCAGGGATAACACAATTTAGATGTGTTATCCCTGCCTAAACAAGCCACAATTATAGCAAAGTTATGTAGCTGAAAGTAGGCAGACTTGACTGTGGACCTCATGCAGTCGTCTAATGAAACGTCACTTTGGGACATGACACCCAGATTTCATGCAGATTCAACGGGAAATATGCTGGCAGAGCCGATTGTAAGCGAACCTTAACTTTTTAACCTTTCTAGTTTCTTAATCACACTTGGTTTTCTCATTAACAGTAAGTTTTGTTCTATCATCATTCAAATTAAGAAACTTTGCTGCCATCCACGTGCGGATATCATTAATACATGCAGCAACAGAGCTGAGAGAATTCGACGTGCTGGAGGGCTGGAAGGGATCAGAGCTGGTTTGGTCCAGCGGTTAAGGTGCTCGCCCTGACCAAGATTGCAGGCTCGAGTCCGGAGGCATACGTGAAGCGCCTGAATGGAGATTAAGTTCTCTTGGGGCGCTAAATGAATGAATTATATTTAAAGCAGACGTATAATTGAGTATTACTGTAATATGTGTAAAAGTAAAAGCCTAGATTGTGCTTGGCAATCACATTGGCAAGAGGAAGATTAAATCGGGAAAAAAACAGGAACGAGCGCAGAACGCGGAGGTACCCCATATTTCAGAGGTACCTCGGAGGATCGTTGTCCATTCACATCAATACTCTGAAGTCTTCCACTGAGATAGGACCTGAACCTTGCAATGCAATGCCAGTGATGTGCAGGCGATATTAAAGGCACTCAAGAAGGACTTGGTGATCGGTATTAACTAAGTTACAACTTACAGTAATTCTGCTTACTCATTTATGATCTCGTAATACCGTTTTGTTTCAAGCTTCTTATGTTCCAGCGAAATACATAGTTTCTCTATCCTTTCATAAGGAGTACCTCATACGTTACTAGGGTCAAATTACCCCTGATTATTCGAATTGAATCCAAGTGTATCACCTATACTTTGTGTGAAACCATAAGCATTAGATCCTAAAAGCACCAGATAGTCACCAAATACTTGCATTGTTATCTTACCACCAGTATATACAGAAAATCTTATTCCTAAGCTATCATTCATTAAGTTAGCATTTTAAGAATAATTTTAATACTTGAAACTACCACCAGTTAAAGGTTTTTCATTTACTACTCTTAAGTGCTGCGTTAGTATGCTTTTCATTAGGTTTACATCATAATAACCCTCTCTAACTACCAAAGCTACAGTATAGACGTCTGTATTTAATCTCTTAAACCAAATAATGTTATTAATATCTGCTGTAACATTATAAATTACTTCATTTGCGTCCTTTGATTCTATCCGATATAGTCCAAGTTTGTTATATTCTCCTTCCTTAAACATTATTGGATGAAATGTTTTTTTATCTATTAGTGGTTCCCGTTATTACTTTTGACATATCTTATATTATATTTCAACAATTTCTATTACAGTTGTAAAATGTTGACCTCCAAAGTCTAATAGCTTCAGATCTTGATTAGTAACTGCAATAACTATATCTGAAGCTGTTTCTCCAGCTAAGTCAAGATAATCAATTGTTTTTGGCTCATACACCAAGGGTCAAAGTTAGAAGCAAACTTCTAATAACCTGTGACTGAGTTTCATTTATATAACTAGCTCTACTGGCAACCAATTTACAATGCCCTTATACTAAATTTACATCTGAAACATGCACCTCATTTTCTGATTCAACTTTCCCTCCTGGTGGACACCTAAAGATATATCAAGTGTTTCTTTTAAAAGTAATCTGAGATCAACAATACGACCTTAGCCTCCTAAGAGACCTCCTAAACTTTTAGTAGCAGCTCTAATAGCTTTGAAAGACTGTAACACTTTTGGTATAATGACATAATAGTGGCTATTTTATTAGACGCTGATAAAATAAGTTTCATTGCTATTTTTGGAAAAAACCTTAACAACGCCTTTGAAGCAATGTTTACACCAGTTGTTACTCCTGATGCCACATCTTTTACTGTGTCAATTCCAGATTGTATTTCTTCAAAAATGTAAAGTTCTTCTGACGTCTGCACTAGGAGCTTCAAACTTTGGAGTTCTAACTCAAGATGCAAGCACAACTCTATATCGGATAAATCGCTGATATCAGAAGTGCGATACTTGGTTGCCATCTCGATAGATCGTTTATCCAAAGATGCTTCTGCCAATTTTTTCTTTCGATTTCATCTCTCAACGTTTGCATCTTTAGTTCATCACCATAAAGTCTCGAGTTATTAATTTTCCCCATATCGTTAAAACATTCCTCTTGTTCTGTATACCACTTTCTGTCGTGACTCATCTTTTATACAACAAGGATACCAAAACTATGGATACTTAATATCAGAATCAATACTCCAAAACCTTCCGTCAGAATCTTTTTTCGTGAGATCAATAACGCAGTAATCCTGTCTGTTAATCGTGCTATTATTAACTTAATTTCTAAATTTTCTACTTTCCACGTTTCCAGCAAAGATATTACGTGTGTACTATATATCGCTGTCGTTCACCTTAAACATGATGATGAGATGCACATCGCTTCTAATTTCTCCACTGGGTATTAGAGGTCGGCAAACTTTGCGGACTAAGTGCCATTTCAGGTGGTCAAGAAGGCACACTAGGCAAGAAGAAACCACGCCCACTCCACCAGCCGGGCGGTGTGGGCGTAATCCAGAGGTCGGCAAACTTTTTGGACTATTAAGCCATTTCAGGAGTTCAAGTGGGTTCACTAGGCCAGGAGGAACGATGTGTCTAAGGAAAGGTTTCCTATTCAAAACTATAGTTTTCTCAATGGAAAACATAATGGTGCACGATCTTAAAGAGGGCAACAATATCAGGTTCTAATGATGGTGAGTTCAGCAGCAGAATAGCATTAAGGTGATTGTCAGTGAGCTGAGAGCGAAGAGTGTTCTTACAAAACTTCATCTTGGAGAGCAGCTGCTCACAGGAATTAAGTCCTGCCAATCATCTTGATCACACGCTTGGCACGGGCTAACAACATTGGAAACTGAGCCTGTAGCAGCTGACGGTAGAAGTAAATGAGAGCAGTGCAAGAAGTAAACTTGGAAAAGAGAATGTCCGAAGCCTGCAGCTCAATCAACTCCAATCTACACATCAGAGGGGGTGTCGTTGTAAGGAAAGTCAAAAGGAGCGCTTACGATTTTGCACTCCTGCGAATGAGAACATCAGTGAAGCGAAAAGAGAATTCATTCCGCAGGGTGGACAACACTGACCTGCTTTCTTCGGTATCAACGAGAGCTGCATCACACTGGGCGAGGTGCGGAAAATGGATGTAGTCGCCCTTATACAGGTGTTTCTCCCATAGAACCAGCTTTGTTTCTAATGCCCGCACGTGGGCTTCCATGTTCATGATGAGCACGGCACGTCCTTGCAGCTTGTGTAATGTGCAGCAAATGTAATCATAAATTACAAATAATTTTTACAAACCAGTACAACAGAGAGTATAGACAACTAACACGTGCGACCAGAGGAGTTCCAAGGGAATTGTGCTCCCGCGGAACTAAGTGACTAAGAGCAGTTTACTGTCCGGGCCTTTTTGCGGACGCGTCGGTTGTCTTTAGTTACGCGATGATCTCTAAGACGACGGTATTGTCTAAGTAAAGTACTTACTGTGGCTTCGCTCTACCATACCGTATTCACAGGAGCGGTAGGCAGAGCGATAAATGCGTGTATCCCCCAACGATCACAAAGCTGGCGAGCAGCGTTCGATCGGAAAGTGGCGGAATTGTTCATTAAGAGCTGCTACGGCGGGCCTCTTTCTCTGAGTACTTCGTCGGACCACCGACGTCTCGCTCTCGTCGGGAATACGCCGCTAGATGGTAACATGCTGTGGCCGATATCGACAAGTGTCAGATACTTGACCCCGTTGAAGAAAGTAACATCAATAGCCAGGCGGCACCAGTTGGAATCTACGTTCGTGGCTCCAAGACACTGGGGCTGGATCCACAGACTGGCAACGCATGCCCGATTTAACAACACGTCCGCTATCTCCCGCGTTACGGAAATGCCGGGAAAGCAAAGCCTGGCCAGGTACAACATACGGTCAACTGCTAGGTGATGCAAATCGTGGAGCGCTCGCAGGTCTACTTCTTGTGCTAGAAGCAGCAGCTGCAAGAATCAAGATTGGCTTAAGCCACGGCTGCTGTACTTGCGTTAAGTGGTCTGGTTTGTTGTTGGCCGAACGCACCGGCTGTATTCTCACCCCAAGGTCATATACTCCTTAATTACGTCACGCATTATTGCTGTCCACCGTCGCGCCAATGCCTCGCCTAGACGGACGGGCTCATCACCTTCGAAAAGCCACCGAAGCCACGAATGCACAGCGGCCGTCAGTAAAAACCGTAGGCATCCGAGGGTCCATAGAAAGCACCTTATTTAACACGGCGGTCATTATCTTACGCGCTACGTTTAATCCGAAGCCTAGCCGTGTAAGGCAGTACCGCCTCCCCTGGTAGGCGACAAACTGGTATCTCCACAGGCAAGTGTTTACATGAAACTGTAAATACGCTTTGCGAAGGTCGATAATGCTGACGCTACTTCCCATGCGGTGCCGTACCCGAAGTTTCTCGCTGGAAACGTGACCGTTGGCAGTGTGGCTGGAAACGTATTGGTTTAGCTCGCGGTAGTCTAAAACGGGCCGCACTTTGTCTTTATTACTCCGGAACACTGAAACTAGCGGCACGAGGCCTTCACGTTCACCTTCGTAGGGCTTCAGCCAGCCGAGTTGGATCCACTCTTGGATCTCCTTATCATAGTCGGCCTGCAAGTCAGCGGGCACGTGGTAAGCTTCGACGTGGTTTACCGAGGTGGGAGAAGTCAGGCCGTCGGCCCAATGCCACTTTACGACCCATTTTCCGTCAAGGCACACAGCCGAAAAGTATCTATCGGAAACACTGACGTCGCTCGACAGTGCCCCGGTTTCATTGCCCGCCCATTAAAGGTTACTACACCATCGTCGGGGCCTATCACCACGCCTCCCAGCTATCGCACAGCATCCATGCCAAGGAGCATATCATACCCCGGTACGATCTCGGATATGAGGCAGTCCAGCTCTATTGCGACGCCCTGCACAGAGCATGTCATGCGGCACGCCGACCGGCAACGAGTGACTGCTCCAGTTAACGTGATTACAGGCTCGTTAACTGGATTAGACTGTGCATAGGTGGCCCGCAGTACCACTGATTTAGTCACAATCGACCGAAAGCAGCCAGTATCAAGGAGCGCCTTCATAATACGACCACAGTTGAAAACATTTATTGCTGGCAGTCGAGTTGACAAGCAGGGGAATGTGCCGGCGCTATAACATCCGCTTCCCCTTACTCGTTTTTTGGCTGTGCATCGGTGCCACGCTCCGGACATATCACTGCTAGGTGCGATTCGTCGCTGCATACCAAACACAGCCTTCTCTGCCTTTGCAACGAACGGAAGCAACTTATGTGCTCATTCATTTTTCAGGCGAAACAAAAACGCTTTTGTGGAGTTGGGCGAGAGCCTCTAGCTCCTAATGCCACGGCAGCGGCCGTGTAGCTCGGCTCCTGGCAACTCATAAGTGCTCGAGCCTTCTCAACCTCAGAAATCGCCATCTTGTCGAGCGAACACGCCGCACGTAGCTGCTTGCGGATGTCCTCTGGAAGCCCTGTTACAAAAGTGCATTTTAGCAAGTCATCATTCGCAGCCACACTCACCAGTCCGGCCAGCCGGGCTGAAATCGATGTGCATACGTCCGCTGGTTCCCCAGCTTGGAGCCACCGTGTCGTGAGCTTCTCATAAGCTTTAACTTTATCCACCGAAAATGCAGCCAGAAGAGCCTCTTTTACGATGGTACAATCTTTCTTCGCCTATCAATCGGCGCTTTAGTACACGGCGAACGCTCCACAGTTTAGAATAAGAGGCAGGAATTAATGGCGAACGGCAACAAAATACAGGGAATCTCAGCCACCAGATCAAACTTTTCAATCCAGCGCTTAAAGTCCCCACTGCCGTCGAATTGAGTGACGATGTTGTAAGGAAAGTCACTTCTTAAGCCAATTCCCTTTTCATGCTCACTATCTTTCGCATTCGAAGTCTTAAAAATAAAATTGTCTTAATAATTTACTTTCCCTCCAACACTAAATTTTTTGTCTTATATTTTTGAAACATTTTAAACATAAATTTTATATATTACAATGCCAGGATTACGTGAATTTACTTTTATAATGAATTATAATTCGTCTTTACAAAAATTAGATAACGTTAAAAAAATTCTAGATGTTATTGCTGAAATTAGTAAATGCCCATTCCCTTTAAAAGATAAATTATGTAAGATAAAAAAAGAATGCTTTATGAAATTAAAAACAAAATAATATAGGGCAATGTCAGACCTTCGAAGTAAATATGCAAATACCAAGTATAATCAAATACTTTTAAACGATAGAATTAAAGGTTGCTTTTAATAAGAGTTAAATACTGTTTTCAATTTATAGGCATCTTACTATCTCTTGCAATTACAGTAACCAGTACTTACATTCAAAAACATGATCTTTCTCACGTAGTAACAGTATTAGGTGCTTTATCAGCAATAATAATCTCAATAGATAGTACAATATCACAAATTGATAGAAGGAAAAGATCTAATCTTCAAGCAAATCATAACTTAGTTTCAAAGATTGTAGATGCATTAGATGATAAAGTAACTAAAGAAGAATTCGATGAAATATTAATTGAGCCATTAGAAAGTCCAGATGGTTCTAAGGCCTAATAACTTGCAACTCCTCTCTAACAAAACTCCTTTTAACATCATTTACCCAAAAGTGAACCGGTTGTTCATGCAATACCATTATTCTAACAATAGTATGTTTAGTTAAACTCCATATCACATCTGTAGCTCTTCTCTTTTCATCTTCTCATTCACCTGGTTCTAATAAATATCCAACAGTTGTTTTAAGTTCTAATAACTGTTCTTGTTCTCCTACTTTTCTATGATATTTTGGTTTATTTAGTTTTACTATTTTTCCAATTGCTTTAACAGGTTTTTCACCAGTTGCTTTTGCAATACTATTATTTAGATAATCAATAATCTTTGGTAAATTATAAATCCACTCTCTGTTTCTAGTATATTCTTCTTTATTGATACTTTCTATTTTTTTTCATACTGAGCAATAAATGCTCTCTCAGCTACTGTTCTATTCATTCTTTCAACTAATGCAACACTCTTTTTACAAGTACCTTCAATAATTTCTGTATCATGTGTTTTCATTTCTTTAGCAAACACTCCTTAAACTCTGATCCTGGATCAACTGTCATTTTCTTTGGCCATTTCAAAGGACCTTTATTGTAAATATCTATTATTAATTTTGTTACTTCCTTCGAAGAAGGGGGTAAGTCGGCCAGTAGTGGAAGTTATCCCCCAAAATGGCCGCTTATAAGATGAGTTGTCACCCCAAAAGCACATATATAAAATATCGAAGACCAGTAAACTGAATGGCATGAAAATTGGCACGAAGAACACTGGTAGCATTAGCTATCGTTTGATGTGATATAGATGCTGTTTTGACCTTCTGATGACCTTTAAAAGTCCAAGGTCACGTATAGCACTGCTGGTAAGAGGCAGCTCCACATTTTTCCGATTGTAAAACTCATTGTAGAAATATGGCAAACCGCTCAAAAAATGCAAGACACTCGACGGGACATTCCCCCCACAAACAATTATAAAAAAAAAACATTTACATCTCAAACTGTTGACTGTCATCACGAACACAGCCCACGGATACTTTGTGACAGGCACATTATATGCATACACACCCATCATGCATACACGCACAGGGGGAGAGTGTCGAGACAGGTGAGCTCCACCTATTTTCCAAGTTTCACACAGATCGGCCCAGTATCGACCAAGTTGCACAATTTACCAGGTACCAAGTACTACTGCTGTGACAGCACTCAGAGAAGCCAACTTAAGCTGCCAAAGCATGTAGGTGACGAATAACAAGATTGTTACCATATTTGTCGCCATAAAACATCGAAACACATACTTGAGCATGTATTTCAAATTTCATACCGATCGGCCGAGTTTTGACGAACCTGTAAATTTATAAGGCAAACAGTGGTAACAAGCAACTGCAATGACCTAGAATGAACATGTAGTAAGTGGAAGTCTGTGGTGCATTCAGTGGTAAATGCAGTTGCAGATGATATTTATTTAACTTTCCGGATGAGCTCAGAGTCTCAGCATTCATCGATAGTGATAAAAGTTGTCCTTGGACAACGTTTTGCCAGCATCCATCATTGCAGCCTCCATAGCCAAAACCAGAAGTTTTGGCAAGTGCAAACAAAGACAACCGACAACCAAGAAACCAATAATGCTGGCATATATTTGCAGCACAAGCTGCATAATGAATGCACATACCGACAATCGCCTTGAAAAGGGCAGTCGTTCTGTTCAGCTCGGACAGTATACAATGGCAGACAGGCACGTGAGCAACTCAGCTTACTTTCTCGGGGCTTTCTAATTATCTACATAAATGGTCCATCACCTGAGCAGTATACCTCATCATTTTTTGGCCTTTGTACGGGCCTCCTACGTACACCTTTGTTCTTGAGGTTGTATTTCGCCTTTGAAAAACTAGCTGCCTTGGATTTTCTGTCGTAATCCTTCATGAACAACCTCATATACCTGCCCACAGGAGTGCCTAACCTTGTGAAAACTGGGATACGACCACACATACCTTCATTCTTCTGTAAACAAGCATCAGCCACTGCCACTATAACTGCTGACAAGCCTGTATATTCAATCTTTCGAGCCTCTGTCCAGATTAGGTTGTAGAGGGACTCATTATGATTTTGGGTGTGACCATGCAAACATTTTTTTACAAGGTCATCGGGTAGTTTATCCTCATACAGATCCTTTGCGGCTTGTTTATCCCTGGTTTTAGTACACGATGTCTTGATTTTGCATGGTCATAAACCGTATTACTTGCTACAGCTTTCTCATAGGGACATTCAGACGACGCACCTTTCGTACAGAACCTGTGATCTGGCTCCTAAGTAGTGGAGAAAGTATGGTAAACAGATTTCCATAAATCCTTCTTCAAGCCCTCTAGATTATTCGTATTCTCTGTCACCGCACGGGCAAAGTGTTGCTGCAACCTACTAGCTATTTGGCCAGTTAGCCCACCCTTTCCATCGAACCCGCCCTTAACCTCTGGGTATTTCGCTTTCTTTCTTTTAAGGTTTCGCAAAGCAGTGCCCAGCCTCTTACTGACATTCGCTATACACTCCAGTTTTGTTATTTCTGTCTCTCCATACGGTTTGGCTTTGGTTACACTTTGCCAAGCTTTGGTATCACCATCCCCTAGATACATAACATACCGTGCACCACGGGTTTCTAGCGAGCGTTCAAACATACGTTTTGCCCCTTCCATTGCATCGCTTGTGCCACTGAAATTTTTATCGCAGTCATGCTCTCCTCGCTTACCAGCTGCACAAACCTTGCATGGTAAGCTGAGCACTTCTGCATCTAGTGCCTTTCCGGTTTTAAGGGAAGTGCCTGTTGCTACCCCATGCTTCGATTGAAAGCCACGGGTCCTCCACGTGCCATCGACAGCGATGGTGATATAACATGAGTTAGCTACAGCCTTCTCCTCTTCTACAGCTCTCACCATTGACAGTTCAGCCTCTTGCGTAGCTGCAGCTGCTATTGCTTTCACACAGTCAGTGTAGCGTTTAGATGGGATAGGGGGAGGTAAATCTAACAACCCAAAAAGTGTTTCAGCCCCTGCTCTTCCTAGCCCAACGCTCCTAGCAGCATAAATTGCCTGAATGTTCAGGGGCAGCTCAGGCTCTGTCGACCTTACACGACCTTGCTTGGTACATGCTTCATCTTCTCACTGCCTTCTGAGGTGGTCTTGAATCTTTATATCTACTAGCAACATCAATAACACTCCGTGCATATTTATGTCCAGAATCATTAGGCATTATAAAATATCTGCTTGATGATTTTCATTGGGGTCAACAATATTAAAGAAACCTCGTGGAATATTCTTAGGTCTTGGTGTGAATACTTGACTTATATCTGAGCCAGGATTGAATTTACCTTCTTTTTTTCTTTCATTTAGAGTTAAAAGTGGCATTCTATAGAGAATGGAAATATTTTGTGAAACGTGTTTAAATACATTTTAAGAGATTATTTATCTATAATGAAAACATCCTTACTGTCATCAAGAAATAAAGAGACCTAAAAGAAACTATGAAATACGTTGTGATATCTGTGATAAAGATATGCAAGAAACAAAATTTGATTCTAGTCTTATGCGTAATTATACAATTTTAATTTGTTCATATTGTCACGTAAATACTAATTCATTTAAAAAAGAAGAGACCAACTAAATGATATTCATTAGTTAAGAAACACTTTAAAAAAAGGTTGCTCTACTTCCTTACATCATTGTTTAGATCATGAAGCTATTTGTGCTATTTCAAAACTATTCCCTCTTCTTAAAGGTAAACGTAAAGCCACAAAGTTAAAAGAGTTAACAGTTTCAATATATCATTTATACTTTTCAGGAGGGTACATAACTGACCAAGATGTTTACTCTTAGTTTTCCAGTCGTATCAATGAAGTAATAGTCTGGCGGTAATCTTGTAAAATAAGCATAATACTTTAAGTCCACAACTGTTGGAGAAGTATTTATGGCCCTTACATCTCCAGATACAGCAGTTGTATCAGTATTAGGATTTAGAAACATACAATTAGATGCTCCAACAACCATAACATTTAATATCATTATAGGTGATGTTTTATTTGTCCATGAATAAGGTGTTGATAGACTTAGTATTGAGTTCTTTACATTTAGATCCATTGATAGAGCTAGTACTTCTGCTATTTTTTAACTGTTTTATTTACATAAGATTTAGTCGCAACGTCAGAAGGATTAACAGGATTTGCAACGTTTTTTTTTTATTGAATATCCACCCATATCAATATTTGTTGTAGAAGGAAATGCTTTTAATAGCACATCTCGTTTCATTCCCCATATGTAACACAATAATCATCATTTAATACTACTGGTTTTGTATTACCTGAGTTCCAATAATTAGATGCTATAGCAAAGCTATTCATGTTTAAATCTCCAGTAATCGTGTCACTAGTTCTTTAACCATAATTACTTACATGACTAACATTGACAGCATCATTAGGATTAACACCTGCTTCAAGATTAGTAATTAATTTACCTCCAAGATTGAGCGTCGTTCCTGTATTAACAACAAATTTAGCATCTGCATAAGATTTTGCAACTAGATCAGTCATTAATTGGATCAGATAAATTAGTAATTCTATTTCCATTTGGATTTAAATCTGAAAGTATAATGCCATTACCTTTCATTTATGTGAAACTTGCTTATTTTCTATATATTCATTGATTAATATTTTACTTCCACTTGATACTTCTCTTACAATTGGAACAATCCTTGCAAATCTGAATGGATCTTCTTCCTCAACAACTTGTATTTCTACCCGTTTTAAAGAAAATATTTTATATTGAAACCAAAACTCTTTATGGTCAAATCTACCAGTCAGAAATTATATCAAATTCGAATTCAAAGTATTTTTAATCTTTAAGCAAAATCATAAATAATGGAGTATGTATTGGCATATCAAAAACATAACGAGATGGAATTCTCACTGATCCAGCCGCAACATAATTTGTTGGTGCTTCTTTGCAATTCAAGCCTTCAACAAATATTTCAAATTCACTATAGAAACATCTACTTCATTTTAGTACATGAAGTCCTAATAAACATTAAACCAAGTATTGTTTTGGTATAGAATCTTCAATTATAATACGACTCCATAAAAATTTTATTTCTCTTAGTGTATCTTCATCTATGATTCCATCTGGAGAATACCAATAAACACCATCACTAGTACAACAATCATTTGCGTTTTCAATATTTCTATCTAATTTTAATTCTAAATATTTAGCAGCTATTGGCTAAAACACTTTACCAAATAACGTTTGTGCAAATTTCATTGGCTGAGAATTAGCAATATATTTTTTTAGTTTTCTATTAGCAATTATTTCAATATCACAGTCTATTTGTGAACCAAAAACCGAATCATTTCCTAAAAAAGAATACACTTCTGACCCACCGAGATTTAAACTCATAGCTCTTTTCCATTCCTCTTACCCTTAATTAAAATTTGTTTTTGGATTATATCTAGTTATTATAATTTTATTTAAAATCTTTTCTATCGTAAACCATCATTCCTTTGCTGCTAGTAAAACTTGCACGACTACTGTTAGATGCTAGCTCAGCACTATTCTTACAAATCGTGAAGTAATTGATGAGAGCACCTGCAGCAGGAATATCGTTTTTACTATTAAACTCAACAGTAACATCAAGTCTAGAAGTTACTCTAAGAAGTTCATCATTGTATTGAAGATCAATTAGATGAATTGAGTAAAGTGAAATCCATTAGGAATTTTATTCATATCAGCACAAAAACCTAAAATTCTTGATAGAGGCAGAGCAATACTAAAATTTCCAAAATCCTCAACAATGTTGTTTATAAATTCCTATATACAAATCCATTGCTTAAAACAGTAGCTCCACATGCAGCAGGGCTGGTTTATGAACCATGACCTGCATACATATCATCAAATGAACATAGGTTCATCTTTTCTCCATCCTGTTGGAATACCTTGAGTTCTATTGTAATCATTTGGATAACAAGGTAGTTCCATCAATGTTGAACGTCTTCCAACACCTTATGAGGGGGAAGGCTTTCACTTTCTTCAGCACCAAGTCAAACTCTCATTATACTAAACATCCATGCACCACACGAATTTGCCATATGTGGGCTGAAATTTGCCACCTCTCGGGGCCTATCTATCTCAGCATGACAACTCTCTCGACACCCGGTTGCTGCCAATGAACGGCGCAGGAAAGGCACGGAAAGACCCGAAACGGAAGCAACTGGCGCTAGCGGTCGCTGTCCGACCATCTGGACACCGCAAAAGTCCGAGAGACTCGTAGACCTTGAAGGCACATTTGCCACCGAGGGGAACATCAACAAGCTCATGGCTGACGCTATAGGCCAAGGTGTGACCCGCCATCAGGTCAACGACAAACGGCGTAGCCTCAAGCGCCGAGCGGAGCGACAGCTAACGTTCTCACGATTGAGACAACCAGAGGACGAGCAGGGGCCAGTGCCACGTGAGAACCCGATCACTGCTAGACCTCAATCAAGTGCAACTGTCAGCCGGGCTGCCTTTCGGCGGTCCCGGTGCACTGAAGGCCCAGAGAGCATCATCGATCTCTCGCTGCTTTGCCTCGATGCAGCGATTAATGGGCAGACAGTTGACCACGCAGACCTGTATGGCGAGATATAGTCACGCTGTGTTCTGATCCCTACTCACCCGCTCTACGGCGGGGGATAGGCGCCAAGATCTGTCAAACACAAAGCGAAGAACTACCGCTGGCCGCCAACGCTCTGAACGACCCGGAAACGCGATCTGATCCGGGAAGTCCTAGATGATGCGAAAACCGCACGATAAGTGCATACTCTCGCAGGCAGCCGTCACTGCCACCTATCGGGAGCGCTTCTCAAGAGGCCTCAGCGAGGTGGACCTGCGAGAATACCCGTATGATGGTCGATGCGATACCAAGGAGTTGATGAAGCCAATTGACCCAGAGGAGGTAAGGGATACCATCAGGGAAGCGAACGTCCACGCCGCTCCAGGACCGGACAGAGTATCTCTCCGGAAACTGAAAGCGGTGGACAAAAATAGACGCCGCGTTGAGTAAGTGGTTTAACTCATGGCTCTATAGCGGCGAAATGCCGAAGGAGGTCAAGGAATGTAGATCCACTCTACTGCCCAAGACCACATCCAATCTGGGCGACATCAATAACTGGCGACCGTTGACCATCGCGTCCACGATTTCGCGACCCTACACGGCCTTGCTGGCTCGCAGGCTGTCACGAGCTGTCGATCTCGACCACAGGCAAACGTGGTTTCGTATGTCAAGGCAGTTGCAGCGAGAACGTCTTCCTTCTGCGGAAGGTAGAGGAGTGGGCTAAGCTCCAGCAAAGATCGCACGGCGTGGTCTTGCTCGATCTCGCAAAAGCCTTCGACACAGTATCGCACGTGCACCTACTATCAGCACTGCGACGGATGAGGATATCCGAGCACTTCGTGCGAGTGGTGGCGGATATGTACACTAACGCCACTGCTTCTTTCCAGCTCGCCACCGGGAACGCGGCTCAGATACGATTTGAGAGGGGTGTAAAGCAGGGAGACCCACTGTCTCCACTATTGTTTAACATCGCGATGGACCCTCTCATGTGTAGGTTGGCAACAAGAGAAGGTATCTGTTCCCCAGCTGCAAACTTTAGTGCGCTGGCGTATGCAGACGACATCGCGCTAGTATCCGAGTCCAAGAGTGGGATGCAGACACTACTTGATGAAGTAACATCTTTCGTCGAGAAAGTGGGCATGCGTCTCAACGTCACGAAATCAGATGGATTCTGGCGGGAGTTCACACGAAAAAACAGTCGTTCTCAACCGAGGACGTCACGTGGACCGTGGGGGACAACCGCCTGCCTACTGGTTAATCCGGGCACCACGACTCGATACTTAGGTGTCAATATTGACCCTTCGTACCGGCTGCCGAGAAACAACCTGGCGCAGCGCCTGAAGTTGTGGTGCAATCGCATTGGTCAAGCTCCTCTGAAACCGCGTCAGCGGTTAGACTTGCTACGCACGGTTGCGATCCCGCGACTGTCGCATCAGCTGGCCTATGCCCGGGACCCCACCTGCCGGCAGTTGGAGGAGCTAGACCGAGTGTCACGTGCAGCCGCACGCAAGTGGTACCACTTGCCGGCCCATGCCAGTACGGCCATGCTGCACAGCAAATCGAAAGAGGGCGGCCTTGGGGTTCACCGTCTCACGACGATGATACCCAGGCTCAAGGGCCGACTGCTTGAGCGGCTTAAGAACTCAAACGACCCTCTCACGGCAGAATGGGCGAGGAAGTCGGAGACCATCAATGCTCGGGAGAACACAGACGCAGAGGCTGATTCTGCTGAGTGGGCGCGTCAGCCTTGGCAGGGTAAGGGAGTGTCATACTTCCGAAACACTGCAGCCTCGGGCTGGATGCTCGGCGACAGAATTAGAGACGGAGACGTGGTCAAGGCGGCCAAGTTACGATGCAACCTTTGGCCAATGAAAGCGTGCCTTGCTCAAGCAAGGCCAGTGGAAGATGTCAGATGTCGCTTGCGCAAACAGACGACAGAGACAGTGGGCCACGTCTCAGGGCACTGCGGGCCGATGAAACCGGCCCGCATCGAACGTCACAACTTCGTCGTCGACTCCTTGGAGCGAAGTCTTATACGAAACGGCATTGCCTACCGCAGGGAACAAATCATTCGGCTAGGTGCTTCCACAAACACAGAGGTACTAAAACCGGACTTGATTATTACACCGGAGCCCACGATAGATGAGCGAGTGCGGACAGCATACGTCATCCACATAAGGCAAGGCATGCAGATTCTGCTAGATGAAGTGGCAGTATTCGTTAGCAGAGTGGGCGCGTCAAGCCTGGCAGGGCAAGGGAGCTCACTACTTCCAAAACCCTGCAGCATCGGCATGGATGCTCAGCAACCGGATTAGCGATGGGGATGTGGTCAAGGCCATAAAACTACGATGCCACTTATGGCCAATTCAAACGTGTCTGGCCCAAACCAGACCAGTGGAGGATGTTTCGTGCCGCCTATGCAAACGAACGGCAGAAACAGTGGGCCACATCTCAGGATACTGCGAGAAACCATATATAAATGAATTATATTAAACCTAACCGGCCTTGCATATCAAGGCATAATTGGGTTGTTGACTCCCTAATTCAGAGTCTAGAAAGAAAAGGCATTGCCTTCAGCAGGGAGCCAATCATCGGGCTAGGTACTTCCACAAACACAGGTACTTAAACCGGACCTCATTATTACACCAGAGCCCACGAAGGACAAACCAGTTCGGACAGCATACGTCATCGACCCGGTTGTGACCTTCGAAGACAAGACCCCACTAGCCAAGGCACATGAAAGGAAAGTAGCTACGTATCGACCACTAAAAGACTACATTTGTGACAAACTTAAAGTGAGTCGAGTAGAAATCATAAGCATCGTAATTGGAGCCAGTGGGGTTGGTTGAAAAACAAAGAGCTGGTATTATAAAGAAAGAATCGGGATTGGCACCCACTGGCTCTACCAACACCTATGTGCACCTATACTTAGTTCATAACCAAATTACAGCGACACACCTAGTGGACTGGGTCACATCCACGCAACCACTGCAAACTGCCTCCTGCGACGGGTTCCAGAGGACCCGGCAGTCTGGTCTATTCCAGAAGGTTATGACTGATGGTGCGGTTACAGGTCCGCGGCAGAATGCGACAAACCTGTACACAATAAATGCAGCACAACAACCGCATTTTTGCATCCGGGCGGCTGGACCCGGGCGGCTGCAGCGAAACAGCCCCGGCATCGATGGACGTGCAGCATCGATCTGGCACCATACTACTGGCCGGACCGACTCCACCTAACTCTGAGAGCCTCATAAGTGGAGCGGATCTTGAACGCGAGACTCCTAACTTAAGTGGCATAGCTGAAGTGACGGGCGATCAGGTCACACTGACTATAGCCAAAGACGTCACGTGGAACTGTATTCGCTGCAAGCTAACTCTCGTTAGTCTAAGAGAATACTCGACCCACCTCCAAGACCACCATAAGTGTGAGGTCAAATATCGGTGTCCAACGTGCAGGAACTGCAGAGACCTCTTGCATGGAGCACAGATACATGCCTCAAAGTGTAGAAATGCTGCCATGAAAGCAAACTGCCCAGAAGAAATCCGCCCCGGTCCATCCTTGGCGTGTAAGTACTGTGGCAGGCAATATCTGTCGAGGTCAGGACTGTCTACCCATGTGCGCTCTCAACATGGGGGAGAAGTAGACGAGTGTCGATACGAATGTACCATATGTGGGCTGAAATTTGCCACCTCTCGGGGCCTATCTATCTCAGCATGACAACTCTCTCGACACCCGGTTGCTGCCAATGAACGGCGCAGGAAAGGCACGGAAAGACCCGAAACGGAAGCAACTGGCGCTAGCGGTCGCTGTCCGACCATCTGGACACCGCAAAAGTCCGAGAGACTCGTAGACCTTGAAGGCACATTTGCCACCGAGGGGAACATCAACAAGCTCATGGCTGACGCTATAGGCCAAGGTGTGACCCGCCATCAGGTCAACGACAAACGGCGTAGCCTCAAGCGCCGAGCGGAGCGACAGCTAACGTTCTCACGATTGAGACAACCAGAGGACGAGCAGGGGCCAGTGCCACGTGAGAACCCGATCACTGCTAGACCTCAATCAAGTGCAACTGTCAGCCGGGCTGCCTTTCGGCGGTCCCGGTGCACTGAAGGCCCAGAGAGCATCATCGATCTCTCGCTGCTGCTTTGCCTCGATGCAGCGATTAATGGGCAGACAGTTGACCACGCAGACCTGTATGGCGAGATAGTCACGCTGTGTTCTGATCCCTACTCACCCGCTCTACGGCGGGTGGATAGGCGCCAAGATCTGTCAAACAAAGCGAAGAACTACCGCTGGCCGCCAACGCTCTGAACGACCCGGAAACGCGATCTGATCCGGGAAGTCCTAGATGATGCGAAACCGCACGATAAGTGCATACTCTCGCAGGCAGCCGTCACTGCCACCTATCGGGAGCGCTTCTCAAGAGGCCTCAGCGAGGTGGACCTGCGAGAATACCCGTATGATGGTCGATGCGATACCAAGGAGTTGATGAAGCCAATTGACCCAGAGGAGGTAAGGGATACCATCAGGGAAGCGAACGTCCACGCCGCTCCAGGACCGGACAGAGTATCTCTCCGGAAACTGAAAGCGGTGGACAAAATAGACGCCGCGTTGAGTAAGTGGTTTAACTCATGGCTCTATAGCGGCGAAATGCCGAAGGAGGTCAAGGAATGTAGATCCACTCTACTGCCCAAGACCACATCCAATCTGGGCGACATCAATAACTGGCGACCGTTGACCATCGCGTCCACGATTTCGCGACCCTACACGGCCTTGCTGGCTCGCAGGCTGTCACGAGCTGTCGATCTCGACCACAGGCAACGTGGTTTCGTATGTCAAGGCAGTTGCAGCGAGAACGTCTTCCTTCTGCGGAAGGTAGAGGAGTGGGCTAAGCTCCAGCAAAGATCGCACGGCGTGGTCTTGCTCGATCTCGCAAAAGCCTTCGACACAGTATCGCACGTGCACCTACTATCAGCACTGCGACGGATGAGGATATCCGAGCACTTCGTGCGAGTGGTGGCGGATATGTACACTAACGCCACTGCTTCTTTCCAGCTCGCCACCGGGAACGCGGCTCAGATACCGATTGAGAGGGGTGTAAAGCAGGGAGACCCACTGTCTCCACTATTGTTTAACATCGCGATGGACCCTCTCATGTGTAGGTTGGCAACAAGAGAAGGTATCTGTTCCCCAGCTGCAAACTTTAGTGCGCTGGCGTATGCAGACGACATCGCGCTAGTATCCGAGTCCAAGAGTGGGATGCAGACACTACTTGATGAAGTAACATCTTTCGTCGAGAAAGTGGGCATGCGTCTCAACGTCACGAAATCAGATGGATTCTGGCGGGAGTTCACACGAAAAACAGTCGTTCTCAACCGAGACGTCACGTGGACCGTGGGGGACAACCGCCTGCCTCTGGTTAATCCGGGCACCACGACTCGATACTTAGGTGTCAATATTGACCCTTCGTACCGGCTGCCGAGAAACAACCTGGCGCAGCGCCTGAAGTTGTGGTGCAATCGCATTGGTCAAGCTCCTCTGAAACCGCGTCAGCGGTTAGACTTGCTACGCACGGTTGCGATCCCGCGACTGTCGCATCAGCTGGCCTATGCCCGGGACCCCACCTGCCGGCAGTTGGAGGAGCTAGACCGAGTGTCACGTGCAGCCGCACGCAAGTGGTACCACTTGCCGGCCCATGCCAGTACGGCCATGCTGCACAGCAAATCGAAAGAGGGCGGCCTTGGGGTTCACCGTCTCACGACGATGATACCCAGGCTCAAGGGCCGACTGCTTGAGCGGCTTAAGAACTCAAACGACCCTCTCACGGCAGAATGGGCGAGGAAGTCGGAGACCATCAATGCTCGGGAGAACACAGACGCAGAGGCTGATTCTGCTGAGTGGGCGCGTCAGCCTTGGCAGGGTAAGGGAGTGTCATACTTCCGAAACACTGCAGCCTCGGGCTGGATGCTCGGCGACAGAATTAGAGACGGAGACGTGGTCAAGGCGGCCAAGTTACGATGCAACCTTTGGCCAATGAAAGCGTGCCTTGCTCAAGCAAGGCCAGTGGAAGATGTCAGATGTCGCTTGCGCAAACAGACGACAGAGACAGTGGGCCACGTCTCAGGGCACTGCGGGCCGATGAAACCGGCCCGCATCGAACGTCACAACTTCGTCGTCGACTCCTTGGAGCGAAGTCTTATACGAAACGGCATTGCCTACCGCAGGGAACAAATCATTCGGCTAGGTGCTTCCACAAACACAGAGGTACTAAAACCGGACTTGATTATTACACCGGAGCCCACGATAGATGAGCGAGTGCGGACAGCATACGTCATCCACATAAGGCAAGGCATGCAGATTCTGCTAGATGAAGTGGCAGTATTCGTTAGCAGAGTGGGCGCGTCAAGCCTGGCAGGGCAAGGGAGCTCACTACTTCCAAAACCCTGCAGCATCGGCATGGATGCTCAGCAACCGGATTAGCGATGGGGATGTGGTCAAGGCCATAAAACTACGATGCCACTTATGGCCAATTCAAACGTGTCTGGCCCAAACCAGACCAGTGGAGGATGTTTCGTGCCGCCTATGCAAACGAACGGCAGAAACAGTGGGCCACATCTCAGGATACTGCGAGAAACCATATATAAATGAATTATATTAAACCTAACCGGCCTTGCATATCAAGGCATAATTGGGTTGTTGACTCCCTAATTCAGAGTCTAGAAAGAAAAGGCATTGCCTTCAGCAGGGAGCCAATCATCGGGCTAGGTACTTCCACAAACACAGGTACTTAAACCGGACCTCATTATTACACCAGAGCCCACGAAGGACAAACCAGTTCGGACAGCATACGTCATCGACCCGGTTGTGACCTTCGAAGACAAGACCCCACTAGCCAAGGCACATGAAAGGAAAGTAGCTACGTATCGACCACTAAAAGACTACATTTGTGACAAACTTAAAGTGAGTCGAGTAGAAATCATAAGCATCGTAATTGGAGCCAGTGGGGTTGGTTGAAAAACAAAGAGCTGGTATTATAAAGAAAGAATCGGGATTGGCACCCACTGGCTCTACCAACACCTATGTGCACCTATACTTAGTTCATAACCAAATTACAGCGACACACCTAGTGGACTGGGTCACATCCACGCAACCACTGCAAACTGCCTCCTGCGACGGGTTCCAGAGGACCCGGCAGTCTGGTCTATTCCAGAAGGTTATGACTGATGGTGCGGTTACAGGTCCGCGGCAGAATGCGACAAACCTGTACACAATAAATGCAGCACAACAACCGCATTTTTGCATCCGGGCGGCTGGACCCGGGCGGCTGCAGCGAAACAGCCCCGGCATCGATGGACGTGCAGCATCGATCTGGCACCATACTACTGGCCGGACCGACTCCACCTAACTCTGAGAGCCTCATAAGTGGAGCGGATCTTGAACGCGAGACTCCTAACTTAAGTGGCATAGCTGAAGTGACGGGCGATCAGGTCACACTGACTATAGCCAAAGACGTCACGTGGAACTGTATTCGCTGCAAGCTAACTCTCGTTAGTCTAAGAGAATACTCGACCCACCTCCAAGACCACCATAAGTGTGAGGTCAAATATCGGTGTCCAACGTGCAGGAACTGCAGAGACCTCTTGCATGGAGCACAGATACATGCCTCAAAGTGTAGAAATGCTGCCATGAAAGCAAACTGCCCAGAAGAAATCCGCCCCGGTCCATCCTTGGCGTGTAAGTACTGTGGCAGGCAATATCTGTCGAGGTCAGGACTGTCTACCCATGTGCGCTCTCAACATGGGGGAGAAGTAGACGAGTGTCGATACGAATGTACCATATGTGGGCTGAAATTTGCCACCTCTCGGGGCCTATCTATCTCAGCACACAACTCTCTCGACACCCGGTTGCTGCCAATGAACGGCGCAGGAAAGGCACGGAAAGACCCGAAACGGAAGCAACTGGCGCTAGCGGTCGCTGTCCGACCATCTGGACACCGCAAAAAGTCCGAGAGACTCGTAGACCTTGAAGGCACATTTGCCACCGAGGGGAACATCAACAAGCTCATGGCTGACGCTATAGGCCAAGGTGTGACCCGCCATCAGGTCAACGACAAACGGCGTAGCCTCAAGCGCCGAGCGGAGCGACAGCTAACGTTCTCACGATTGAGACAACCAGAGGACGAGCAGGGGCCAGTGCCACGTGAGAACCCGATCACTGCTAGACCTCAATCAAGTGCAACTGTCAGCCGGGCTGCCTTTCGGCGGTCCCGGTGCACTGAAGGCCCAGAGAGCATCATCGATCTCTCGCTGCTTTGCCTCGATGCAGCGATTAATGGGCAGACAGTTGACCACGCAGACCTGTATGGCGAGATAGTCACGCTGTGTTCTGATCCCTACTCACCCGCTCTACGGCGGGGGATAGGCGCCAAGATCTGTCAAACAAAGCGAAGAACTACCGCTGGCCGCCAACGCTCTGAACGACCCGGAAACGCGATCTGATCCGGGAAGTCCTAGATGATGCGAAACCGCACGATAAGTGCATACTCTCGCAGGCAGCCGTCACTGCCACCTATCGGGAGCGCTTCTCAAGAGGCCTCAGCGAGGTGGACCTGCGAGAATACCCGTATGATGGTCGATGCGATACCAAGGAGTTGATGAAGCCAATTGACCCAGAGGAGGTAAGGGATACCATCAGGGAAGCGAACGTCCACGCCGCTCCAGGACCGGACAGAGTATCTCTCCGGAAACTGAAAGCGGTGGACAAAATAGACGCCGCGTTGAGTAAGTGGTTTAAACTCATGGCTCTATAGCGGCGAAATGCCGAAGGAGGTCAAGGAATGTAGATCCACTCTACTGCCCAAGACCACATCCAATCTGGGCGACATCAATAACTGGCGACCGTTGACCATCGCGTCCACGATTTCGCGACCCTACACGGCCTTGCTGGCTCGCAGGCTGTCACGAGCTGTCGATCTCGACCACAGGCAACGTGGTTTCGTATGTCAAGGCAGTTGCAGCGAGAACGTCTTCCTTCTGCGGAAGGTAGAGGAGTGGGCTAAGCTCCAGCAAAGATCGCACGGCGTGGTCTTGCTCGATCTCGCAAAAGCCTTCGACACAGTATCGCACGTGCACCTACTATCAGCACTGCGACGGATGAGGATATCCGAGCACTTCGTGCGAGTGGTGGCGGATATGTACACTAACGCCACTGCTTCTTTCCAGCTCGCCACCGGGAACGCGGCTCAGATACCGATTGAGAGGGGTGTAAAGCAGGGAGACCCACTGTCTCCACTATTGTTTAACATCGCGATGGACCCTCTCATGTGTAGGTTGGCAACAAGAGAAGGTATCTGTTCCCCAGCTGCAAACTTTAGTGCGCTGGCGTATGCAGACGACATCGCGCTAGTATCCGAGTCCAAGAGTGGGATGCAGACACTACTTGATGAAGTAACATCTTTCGTCGAGAAAGTGGGCATGCGTCTCAACGTCACGAAATCAGATGGATTCTGGCGGGAGTTCACACGAAAAAAAACAGTCGTTCTCAACCGAGACGTCACGTGGACCGTGGGGGACAACCGCCTGCCTCTGGTTAATCCGGGCACCACGACTCGATACTTAGGTGTCAATATTGACCCTTCGTACCGGCTGCCGAGAAACAACCTGGCGCAGCGCCTGAAGTTGTGGTGCAATCGCATTGGTCAAGCTCCTCTGAAACCGCGTCAGCGGTTAGACTTGCTACGCACGGTTGCGATCCCGCGACTGTCGCATCAGCTGGCCTATGCCCGGGACCCCACCCACCGGCAGTTGGAGGAGCTAGACCGAGTGTCACGTGCAGCCGCACGCAAGTGGTACCACTTGCCGGCCCATGCCAGTACGGCCATGCTGCACAGCAAATCGAAAGAGGGCGGCCTTGGGGTTCACCGTCTCACGACGATGATACCCAGGCTCAAGGGCCGACTGCTTGAGCGGCTTAAGAACTCAAACGACCCTCTCACGGCAGAATGGGCGAGGAAGTCGGAGACCATCAATGCTCGGGAGAACACAGACGCAGAGGCTGATTCTGCTGAGTGGGCGCGTCAGCCTTGGCAGGGTAAGGGAGTGTCATACTTCCGAAACACTGCAGCCTCGGGCTGGATGCTCGGCGACAGAATTAGAGACGGAGACGTGGTCAAGGCGGCCAAGTTACGATGCAACCTTTGGCCAATGAAAGCGTGCCTTGCTCAAGCAAGGCCAGTGGAAGATGTCAGATGTCGCTTGCGCAAACAGACGACAGAGACAGTGGGCCACGTCTCAGGGCACTGCGGGCCGATGAAACCGGCCCGCATCGAACGTCACAACTTCGTCGTCGACTCCTTGGAGCGAAGTCTTATACGAAACGGCATTGCCTACCGCAGGGAACAAATCATTCGGCTAGGTGCTTCCACAAACACAGAGGTACTAAAACCGGACTTGATTATTACACCGGAGCCCACGATAGATGAGCGAGTGCGGACAGCATACGTCATCCACATAAGGCAAGGCATGCAGATTCTGCTAGATGAAGTGGCAGTATTCGTTAGCAGAGTGGGCGCAAGCGTCAAGCTTCCAAAACCCTGGCAGGGCAAGGGCTCAGCAACCGGACTACGATGGGGATCCAAAAACCTGCTTATGCATCGTGTCATGGATGCGAATGGCTCACAAACCGCGGCATTAACAATTGCGATGGGGATGTGGCTCTCAAGGCCATAAAACCAGTACGATGCCAGCCACTTATGGCCAAGCACGAGGAAAACGAATGTCTTCAAACGTGTGTGAAAAGCAAAGGCGTTACCTATATTAATGGGGCCATCGCCAATGCTCTAGGTGAAGGTGTGACCCGTCATCAGGTCGCGTGGAAGAGAAAAAAACATCACACGCAGTGTAACCTCTAGACATCTCGCATTCTCATCGGAGTCTAGTAGAGCGAGTGACGAGACAACGGAAGCAGGGCCACAAATAGATGAGAACCCAAACGAGCTTCCCGAGTCACCAAATGAAATCCTGCTCGATAGAGAGAAATGGCAGGAGGCGAGGTGTAACGAAGGGCCAGAATGTCTAGTAACACTCTCGCTGCAATGCCTCGATGCAGCTCTGGCCGGTGAAACCATCTCCGATGACTCTAAGCTTCTGGCGGAGTTATGGAAAGCCTGTGTAAATAAAGAGAGGTCCAGCGTACGTAGGGCCACTCGCCGTAAAGACCCCTCAAGCAAAGCAGCATCCTATAAAAGAACACAGGAACTTTGGAAATCCTGCAAACACGACCTCATACGGGAAATCCTGGACGACAAAAAGGGCCCACAACCGAGATGTGGGCTCGCTAAGGATCATGTCACAAGCACATACCGAGAACGCTTCTGAGGGGGCCCTGGAGATGTTGACCTTAGCGACTGTCCATATTCGGGTGAATGTGACGCCAGTGAGCTGATGGTGCCAGTTAGTCCGGATGAAGTAAAGGAGGCCATTCGAAACTCCAACTCCCACGCTGCCCCAGGGCCTGACAAAATAACACTGCGGGGGGGGGGGGGGGGGGGGGGGGGGGCTAAAATCAATAAACAAAATAGAGCACGTACTGACCAACTGGTTAAATGCTTGGCTCTATAGTGGGGAGATGGCTGAAGAGGTCAAAGGCTGCAGATCCATTCTACTGCCTAAGACAGACAAACATCTGGACGACATCAGCAACTGGCGCCCACTGACCATAGCCTCGACTGTATCACGCATGTACACGTCTCTACTGGCAAAGAGACTGTCGACTGCTGTTCAGCTAGATACGAGACAGAGAGGCTTCGTATGCTCTGGTAGTTGTAGCGAAAATATCTTCCTACTACGCCAGGTAGAGAAATGGGCCAAGGCTGAGAGGCAATCGTATGGCATGGTTTTCCTTGATATTGCAAGGAGACCTTGACACCATGGCACATGTGCACCTAACCAGTGCACTTGTCCGGATGGGCGTCCCAGACCGTTTCATTACGGTGGTGTCAAACATGTATGTGGGAGCCACGACGGCTTTCCAGTTAGCGACGGGGGGGGGGGGGGGGGGGACATGGACCCTATTAATATACAGAGAGGAGTCGAGCAGGGCGATCCCCTTTCGCCTCTGCTATTTAGCATCGCCCTTGACCCTCTGATGTCCAGGCTTAACCTTCTGGAAGGAGTAAGGTCGCCTGCTGGGAGCTTTAGTGCGCTTGCGTAAGCGGATGACATCGCCCTCGTGTGCGCCTCTAAAACAGGCATGCAGACTCTGATAGATGAAGTGGCAGTGTTCGTCAGCAGAGTAGGCATGGCACTGAACGTAAACAAGAGCGACGGTTTCTGGAGAGAGTTCACCGTTAAAACAGCCATAACCAACCACGGGGTGGAATGGACAGTGGGAAACACAAAATTACCACTAGTTCGACCAGGAACAACAACCCGCTACCTGGGAGTCGCCATCGATCCCACGTACCGGCTGAGTAAAGCCAACCTTACTCAGCTGCTGGAATTGTGGGCGAACAGAATTAGTCAGGCTCCTCTGAAGCCGCGACAGCGGCTGGACCTACTGCACTCAGTGGCCGTACCGCGAATGCTGTACGAGCTGGTCTATGCCCGGGATCCAAGCCGGAGGCAATTAGAGGAGCTAGACACAGTGGCACGATCGGCAGTGAGAGACTGGTTTCATCTACCAAAGAGCGCAAGCTCTGCCATGCTCCACTGCAAAGTTCGAGAAGGGGGTCTGGGAGTTCATCAGCCCACTCAGATGATTCCCAGACTAAAAGATCGCATGTTTGAACGCCTAAGCCGTTCAACGGATCCCGTGACTAGTCTGTGGGCACGGAATACGACACAAGAACACAACAATACAGGGGAGACCACTAGGGCGACAGACCAGTGGGCGTGTCAAGCCTGGCAGGGCAAGGGAGCTCACTACTTCCAAAACCCTGCAGCATCGGCACGGATGCTCAGCAACCGGATTAGCGATGGGGATGTGGTGAAGGCCATAAAACTACGATGCAACTTATGGCCAGTTTAAACGTGTCTGGCCCAAACCAGACCAATGGAGGATGTTTCGTGCCGCCTATGCAAACGAACGGCAGAAACAGTGGGCCACATCTCAGGATACTGCGAGAAACCATATATAAATGAATTATATTAAACCTAACCGGCCTTGCATATCAAGGCATAATTGGGTTGTTGACTCCCTCATTCAGAGTCTAGAAAGAAAAGGCATTGCCTTCAGCAGGGAGCCAATCATCGGGCTAGGTACTTCCACAAACACAGGTACTTAAACCGGACCTGATTATTACACCAGAGCCCACGAAGGACAAACCAGTTCGGACAGCATACGTCATCGACCCGGTTGTGACCTTCGAAGACAAGACCCCACTAGCCAAGGCACGTGAAAGGAAAGTAGCTACGTATCGACCACTAAAAGACTACATTTGTGACAAACTTAAAGTGAGTCGAGTAGAAATCATAAGCATCGTAATTGGAGCCAGTGGGCTTGGCTGAAAAACAAAGAGCTGGTATTATAAAGAAAGAATCGGGATTGGCACCCACTGGCTCTACCAACACCTATGTGCACCTATACTTAGTTCATAACCCAAATTACAACGACAAACCTAGTGGACTGGGGCACATCCACGCAAGCACTGCAAACTGCCTCCTGCGACGGGTTCCAGAGGACCCCGCAGTCTGGTCAATTCCAGAAGGTTACAGCTGAAAGTGCGGTTACAGGTCCGCGGCAGAATGCGACAAACCTGTAAACACCTTAATGCAGCACAACAACACCATTTATGCATCCGGGCGGCTGGACCCGGGCGGCTGCAGCGAAACAGCCCCGGCATCGATGGACGTGCAGCATCGATCTGGCACCATGCTACTGGCCGGACCGACTCCACCCAACTTTGAGGGCCTCATAAGTGGAGCGGATCTTGAACGCGAGACCCCTAACTCAAATGGCATAGCTGAAGTGACAGGCGATCAGGTCACACTGACTATAGCCAAAGGCGCAACTTGGAGCTGTATTCACTGCAAGCTAACTCTCGTTAGTGTAAGAGAATACTCGACCCACCTCCAAGACCACCATAAGTGTGAGGTCAAATATCGGTGTCCAACGTGCGGGAACTGCAGAGACCTCTTGCATGGAGCACAGATACACGCCTCAAAGTGTAGAAATGCTGCCATGAAAGCAAACTGCCCACAAGAAATCCGCCCTGGTGCATCCTTGGCGTGTAAGTACTGTGGCAGGCAATATCTGTCGAGGTCAGGACTGTCTACCCATGTGCGCTCTCAACATGGGGGAGAAGTAGACGAGTGTCGATGCGAATGTACCATCTGTGGGCTGAAATTTGCCACCTCTCGGGGGCTATCTCAGCACGAGAACTCTCGACACCCGGTTGCTGCCAATGAACGGCGCCGGAAAGGCACGGAAAGACCCGAAACGGAAGGAACTGGCGGTAGCGGTCGCTGTCGGACCATCTGGACACAGCAGAAGTCCGAGAGACTCGTAGACCTTGAAGGCACCTTTGCCACCGAGGGGAACATCAACAAGCTAATGGCTGACGCTATAGGCCAAGGTGTGACCCGCCATCAGGTCAACGACAAACGGCGTAGCCTCAAGCCCCGAGCTGAGCGACAGCTAACGTTCTCACGATTGAGACAACCAGAGGACGAGCAGGGGCCAGTGCCACGTGAGAACCCGATCACTGCCAGACCTCAATCAAGTGCAACTGTCAGCCGGGCTGCCTTTCGGCGGTCCCGGTGCACTGAAGGCCCAGAGAGCACCATCGATCTCTCGCTGCTTTGCCTCGATGCAGCGATTAATGGGCAGACAGTTGACCACGCAGACCTGTATGGCGAGATAGTCACGCTGTGTTCTGATCCCTACTCACCCGCTCTACGGCGGGTGGATAGGCGCCAAGATCTGTCAAACAAAGCGAAGAACTACCGCTGGCTGCAAACGCTCTGAACGACCCGGAAACGCGATCTGATCCGGGAAGTCCTAGATGATGCGAAACCGCACGATAAGTGCAAACTCTCGCAGGCAGCCGTCACTGCCACCTATCGGGAGCGCTTCTCAAGAGGCCTCAGCGAGGTGGACCTGCGAGAATACCCGTACAATGGTCGATGCGACACCAAGGACTTGATGAAGCCAATTGACCCAGAGGAGGTAAGGGATACCATCAGGGAAGCGAACGTCCACGCCGCTCCAGGACCGGACAGAGTATCTCTCCGGAAACTGAAAGCAGTGGACAAAATAGACGCCGTGTTGAGTAACTGGTTTAACTCATGGCTCTATAGCGGCGAAATGCCGAAAGAGGTCAAGGAATGTAGATCCATCCTACTGCCCAAGACCACATCCAATCTGGGCGACATCAATAACTGGCGACCGTTGACCATCGCGTCCACGATTTTCGCGGCTCTACACGGCCTTGCTGGCTCGCAGGCTGTCAGGAGCTGTCGATCTCGACCACAGGCAACGTGGTTTTGTATGTCAAGGCAGTTGCAGCGAGAACGTCTTCCTTCTGCGGAAGGTAGAGGAGTGGGCTAAGCTCCAGCAAAGATCGTATGGCGTGGTCTTGCTCGATCTCGCAAAAGCCTTCGACACAGTATCGCACGTGCACCTACTATCAGCACTGCGACGGATGAGGATACCCGAGCACTTCGTGCGAGTGGTGGCGGATATGTACACTAACGCCACTACTTCTTTTCAGCTCGCCACCGGGAACACGGCTCAGATACCGATTGAGAGGGGTGTAAAGCAGGGAGACCCACTGTCTCCACTATTGTTTAACATCGCGATGGACCCTATCATGTGTAGGTTGGCAACAAGAGAAGGTATCTGTTCCCCAGCTGCAAACTTTAGTGCGCTGGCGTATGCAGACGACATCGCGCTAGTATCCGAGTCCAAGAGTGGGATGCAGACACTACTTGATGAAGTAACATCTTTCGTCGAGAAAGTGGGCATGCGTCTCAACGTCAACAAATCAGATGGATTCTGGCGGGAGTTCACACGAAAAACAGTCGTTCTCAACCGAGACGTCACGTGGACCGTGGGGGACACCCGCCTGCCTCTGGTTAATCCGGGCACCACGACTCGGTACTTAGGTGTCAATATTGACCCTTCGTACCGGCTGCCGAAAAACAACCTGGCGCAGCGCCTGAAGTTGTGGTGCAATCGCATTGGTCAGGCTCCTCTGAAACCGCGTCAGCGGTTAGACTGGCTACGCACGGTTGCGATCCCGCGACTGTTGTATCAGCTGGTCTATGCCCGGGACCCCACCCACCGGCAGTTGGAGGAGCTAGACCGAGTGTCACGTGCAGCAGCACGCAAGTGCGACCACTTGCCGGCCCATGCCAGTACGGCCATGCTGCACAGCAAAGCGAAAGAGGGCGGCCTTGGGGTTCACCGTCTCACGACGATGATACCCAGGCTCAAGGGCCGACTGTTTGAGCGGCTTAAGAACTCGAACGACCCTCTTACTGCGGAATGGGCGAAGAAGTCAGAAACCACCAATGCTCGGGAGACCACAGACGCAGAGGCTGATTCTGCTGAGTGGGCGCGTCAGCCTTGGCAGGGCAAGGTAGTGTCATACTTCCGAAACACTGCAGCCTCGGGCTGGATGCTCGGCGATAGAATTAGAGACGGAGACGTGGTCAAGGCGGCCAAGTTACGGTGCAACGTTTGGCCAATGAAAGCGTGCCTTGCTCAAGCAAGGCCAATGGACGATGTCAGATGTCGCTTGTGCAAACAGACGACAGAGACAGTGGGCCACGTCTCAGGGCACTGCTGGCCGATGAAACCGGCCCGCATTAAACGTCGCAACTTCGTCGTCGACTCCTTGGAGCGAAGTCTTATACGAAACGGCATTGCCTACAGCAGGGAACAAATCATTCGGCTAGGTGCTTCCACAAACACAGAGGTACTAAAACCGGACTTTATTATTACACCGGAGCCCACGATAGATGAGCGAGTGCGGACAGCATACGTCATCGACATAAGGCAAGGCATGCAGATTCTGCTAGATGAAGTGGCAGTATTCGTTACCAGAGTAGGCGCGGCAAGCCTGGCAGGGCAAGGGAGCTCACTACTTCCAAAACCCTGCAGCATCGGCATGGATGCTCAGCAACCGGATTAGCGATGGGGATGTGGTGAAGGCCATAAAACTATGATGCAACTTATGGCCAGTTAAAACGTGTCATGTAAAGAGTGTCGAATGGCTCTACAAGGTGCGCGCATCCATGCGGCACTTTGTGCGCAACAATTGGCAAGAGGAGGAATGGCTAGGCCAAGGAATCACGGCATTGCTCTCACTGGGATTACATGTCGGTACTGGGAACACCAGTTTAGGTCCATATCAGGACTGGCCAGCCACGTGCGTGCTGAGCACAAGCACGAGGAAAACGAATGTCTGTTTGCGTGCGCCACCTGTGGTGAAAGATTCGCATCGAAATCCGGTGTGTCTCAGCACGAGGGGCACAGGCATCCACAGGTAGCCAATGAGCTCAGAATAGGAAATCCATCTGGACGCTAGAATCACGGTCAGAATCCTGACAACAGTGGAGCGAATATCAGGCAAAAGATATGTACCCCTAGAAAGGTACAGAAACTGCGTGAACTCGAAACCGAGTTGAAAAGCAAAGGCGTTACCTATATTAATGGGGCCATCGCCAATGCTCTAGGTGAAGGTGTGACCCGTCATCAGGTCGCGTGGAAGAGAAAAAACATCACACGCAGTGTAACCTCTAGACATCTCGCATTCTCATCGGAGTCTAGTAGAGCGAGTGACGAGACAACGGAAGCAGGGCCACAAATAGATGAGAACCCAAACGAGCTTCCCGAGTCACCAAATGAAATCCTGCTCGATAGAGAGAAATGGCAGGAGGCGAGGTGTAACGAAGGGCCAGAATGTCTAGTAACACTCTCGCTGCAATGCCTCGATGCAGCTCTGGCCGGTGAAACCATCTCCGATGACTCTAAGCTTCTGGCGGAGTTATGGAAAGCCTGTGTAAATAAAGAGAGGTCCAGCGTACGTAGGGCCACTCGCCGTAAAGACCCCTCAAGCAAAGCAGCATCCTATAAAAGAACACAGGAACTTTGGAAATCCTGCAAACACGACCTCATACGGGAAATCCTGGACGACAAAAAGGGCCCACAACCGAGATGTGGGCTCGCTAAGGATCATGTCACAAGCACATACCGAGAACGCTTCTGAGGGGGCCCTGGAGATGTTGACCTTAGCGACTGTCCATATTCGGGTGAATGTGACGCCAGTGAGCTGATGGTGCCAGTTAGTCCGGATGAAGTAAAGGAGGCCATTCGAAACTCCAACTCCCACGCTGCCCCAGGGCCTGACAAAATAACACTGCGGGGGGGGGGGGGGCTAAAATCAATAAACAAAATAGAGCACGTACTGACCAACTGGTTAAATGCTTGGCTCTATAGTGGGGAGATGGCTGAAGAGGTCAAAGGCTGCAGATCCATTCTACTGCCTAAGACAGACAAACATCTGGACGACATCAGCAACTGGCGCCCACTGACCATAGCCTCGACTGTATCACGCATGTACACGTCTCTACTGGCAAAGAGACTGTCGACTGCTGTTCAGCTAGATACGAGACAGAGAGGCTTCGTATGCTCTGGTAGTTGTAGCGAAAATATCTTCCTACTACGCCAGGTAGAGAAATGGGCCAAGGCTGAGAGGCAATCGTATGGCATGGTTTTCCTTGATATTGCAAGGAGACCTTTGACACCATGGCACATGTGCACCTAACCAGTGCACTTGTCCGGATGGGCGTCCCAGACCGTTTCATTACGGTGGTGTCAAACATGTATGTGGGAGCCACGACGGCTTTCCAGTTAGCGACGGGGGGGGGGGGGGGGGGGGGGGGGGGACATGGACCCTATTAATATACAGAGAGGAGTCGAGCAGGGCGATCCCCTTTCGCCTCTGCTATTTAGCATCGCCCTTGACCCTCTGATGTCCAGGCTTAACCTTCTGGAAGGAGTAAGGTCGCCTGCTGGGAGCTTTAGTGCGCTTGCGTAAGCGGATGACATCGCCCTCGTGTGCGCCTCTAAAACAGGCATGCAGACTCTGATAGATGAAGTGGCAGTGTTCGTCAGCAGAGTAGGCATGGCACTGAACGTAAACAAGAGCGACGGTTTCTGGAGAGAGTTCACCGTTAAAACAAGTGGGCGCGTCAAGCCTGGCAGGGCAAGGGAGCTCACTACTTCCAAAACCCTGCAGCATCGGCATGGATGCTCAGCAACCGGATTAGCGATGGGGATGTGGTCAAGGCCATAAAACTACGATGCCACTTATGGCCAATTCAAACGTGTCTGGCCCAAACCAGACCAGTGGAGGATGTTTCGTGCCGCCTATGCAAACGAACGGCAGAAACAGTGGGCCACATCTCAGGATACTGCGAGAAACCATATATAAATGAATTATATTAAAACCTAACCGGCCTTGCATATCAAGGCATAATTGGGTTGTTGACTCCCTAATTCAGAGTCTAGAAAGAAAAGGCATTGCCTTCAGCAGGGAGCCAATCATCGGGCTAGGTACTTCCACAAACACAGGTACTTAAACCGGACCTCATTATTACACCAGAGCCCACGAAGGACAAACCAGTTCGGACAGCATACGTCATCGACCCGGTTGTGACCTTCGAAGACAAGACCCCACTAGCCAAGGCACATGAAAGGAAAGTAGCTACGTATCGACCACTAAAAGACTACATTTGTGACAAACTTAAAGTGAGTCGAGTAGAAATCATAAGCATCGTAATTGGAGCCAGTGGGGTTGGTTGAAAAACAAAGAGCTGGTATTATAAAGAAAGAATCGGGATTGGCACCCACTGGCTCTACCAACACCTATGTGCACCTATACTTAGTTCATAACCAAATTACAGCGACACACCTAGTGGACTGGGTCACATCCACGCAACCACTGCAAACTGCCTCCTGCGACGGGTTCCAGAGGACCCGGCAGTCTGGTCTATTCCAGAAGGTTATGACTGATGGTGCGGTTACAGGTCCGCGGCAGAATGCGACAAACCTGTACACAATAAATGCAGCACAACAACCGCATTTTTGCATCCGGGCGGCTGGACCCGGGCGGCTGCAGCGAAACAGCCCCGGCATCGATGGACGTGCAGCATCGATCTGGCACCATACTACTGGCCGGACCGACTCCACCTAACTCTGAGAGCCTCATAAGTGGAGCGGATCTTGAACGCGAGACTCCTAACTTAAGTGGCATAGCTGAAGTGACGGGCGATCAGGTCACACTGACTATAGCCAAAGACGTCACGTGGAACTGTATTCGCTGCAAGCTAACTCTCGTTAGTCTAAGAGAATACTCGACCCACCTCCAAGACCACCATAAGTGTGAGGTCAAATATCGGTGTCCAACGTGCAGGAACTGCAGAGACCTCTTGCATGGAGCACAGATACATGCCTCAAAGTGTAGAAATGCTGCCATGAAAGCAAACTGCCCAGAAGAAATCCGCCCCGGTCCATCCTTGGCGTGTAAGTACTGTGGCAGGCAATATCTGTCGAGGTCAGGACTGTCTACCCATGTGCGCTCTCAACATGGGGGAGAAGTAGACGAGTGTCGATACGAATGTACCATATGTGGGCTGAAATTTGCCACCTCTCGGGGGCTATCGGCACGGAAAGACCCGAAACGGAAGCAACTGGCGCTAGCGGTCGCTGTCCGACCATCTGGACACCGCAAAAGTCCGAGAGACTCGTAGACCTTGAAGGCACATTTGCCACCGAGGGGAACATCAACAAGCTCATGGCTGACGCTATAGGCCAAGGTGTGACCCGCCATCAGGTCAACGACAAACGGCGTAGCCTCAAGCGCCGAGCGGAGCGACAGCTAACGTTCTCACGATTGAGACAACCAGAGGACGAGCAGGGGCCAGTGCCACGTGAGAACCCGATCACTGCTAGACCTCAATCAAGTGCAACTGTCAGCCGGGCTGCCTTTCGGCGGTCCCGGTGCACTGAAGGCCCAGAGAGCATCATCGATCTCTCGCTGCTTTGCCTCGATGCAGCGATTAATGGGCAGACAGTTGACCACGCAGACCTGTATGGCGAGATAGTCACGCTGTGTTCTGATCCCTACTCACCCGCTCTACGGCGGGTGGATAGGCGCCAAGATCTGTCAAACAAAGCGAAGAACTACCGCTGGCCGCCAACGCTCTGAACGACCCGGAAACGCGATCTGATCCGGGAAGTCCTAGATGATGCGAAACCGCACGATAAGTGCATACTCTCGCAGGCAGCCGTCACTGCCACCTATCGGGAGCGCTTCTCAAGAGGCCTCAGCGAGGTGGACCTGCGAGAATACCCGTATGATGGTCGATGCGATACCAAGGAGTTGATGAAGCCAATTGACCCAGAGGAGGTAAGGGATACCATCAGGGAAGCGAACGTCCACGCCGCTCCAGGACCGGACAGAGTATCTCTCCGGAAACTGAAAGCGGTGGACAAAATAGACGCCGCGTTGAGTAAGTGGTTTAACTCATGGCTCTATAGCGGCGAAATGCCGAAGGAGGTCAAGGAATGTAGATCCACTCTACTGCCCAAGACCACATCCAATCTGGGCGACATCAATAACTGGCGACCGTTGACCATCGCGTCCACGATTTCGCGACCCTACACGGCCTTGCTGGCTCGCAGGCTGTCACGAGCTGTCGATCTCGACCACAGGCAACGTGGTTTCGTATGTCAAGGCAGTTGCAGCGAGAACGTCTTCCTTCTGCGGAAGGTAGAGGAGTGGGCTAAGCTCCAGCAAAGATCGCACGGCGTGGTCTTGCTCGATCTCGCAAAAGCCTTCGACACAGTATCGCACGTGCACCTACTATCAGCACTGCGACGGATGAGGATATCCGAGCACTTCGTGCGAGTGGTGGCGGATATGTACACTAACGCCACTGCTTCTTTCCAGCTCGCCACCGGGAACGCGGCTCAGATACCGATTGAGAGGGGTGTAAAGCAGGGAGACCCACTGTCTCCACTATTGTTTAACATCGCGATGGACCCTCTCATGTGTAGGTTGGCAACAAGAGAAGGTATCTGTTCCCCAGCTGCAAACTTTAGTGCGCTGGCGTATGCAGACGACATCGCGCTAGTATCCGAGTCCAAGAGTGGGATGCAGACACTACTTGATGAAGTAACATCTTTTCGTCGAGAAAGTGGGCATGCGTCTCAACGTCACGAAATCAGATGGATTCTGGCGGGAGTTCACACGAAAAACAGTCGTTCTCAACCGAGACGTCACGTGGACCGTGGGGGACAACCGCCTGCCTCTGGTTAATCCGGGCACCACGACTCGATACTTAGGTGTCAATATTGACCCTTCGTACCGGCTGCCGAGAAACAACCTGGCGCAGCGCCTGAAGTTGTGGTGCAATCGCATTGGTCAAGCTCCTCTGAAACCGCGTCAGCGGTTAGACTTGCTACGCACGGTTGCGATCCCGCGACTGTCGCATCAGCTGGCCTATGCCCGGGACCCCACCTGCCGGCAGTTGGAGGAGCTAGACCGAGTGTCACGTGCAGCCGCACGCAAGTGGTACCACTTGCCGGCCCATGCCAGTACGGCCATGCTGCACAGCAAATCGAAAGAGGGCGGCCTTGGGGTTCACCGTCTCACGACGATGATACCCAGGCTCAAGGGCCGACTGCTTGAGCGGCTTAAGAACTCAAACGACCCTCTCACGGCAGAATGGGCGAGGAAGTCGGAGACCATCAATGCTCGGGAGAACACAGACGCAGAGGCTGATTCTGCTGAGTGGGGGCGTCAGCCTTGGCAGGGTAAGGGAGTGTCATACTTCCGAAACACTGCAGCCTCGGGCTGGATGCTCGGCGACAGAATTAGAGACGGAGACGTGGTCAAGGCGGCCAAGTTACGATGCAACCTTTGGCCAATGAAAGCGTGCCTTGCTCAAGCAAGGCCAGTGGAAGATGTCAGATGTCGCTTGCGCAAACAGACGACAGAGACAGTGGGCCACGTCTCAGGGCACTGCGGGCCGATGAAACCGGCCCGCATCGAACGTCACAACTTCGTCGTCGACTCCTTGGAGCGAAGTCTTATACGAAACGGCATTGCCTACCGCAGGGAACAAATCATTCGGCTAGGTGCTTCCACAAACACAGAGGTACTAAAACCGGACTTGATTATTACACCGGAGCCCACGATAGATGAGCGAGTGCGGACAGCATACGTCATCCACATAAGGCAAGGCATGCAGATTCTGCTAGATGAAGTGGCAGTATTCGTTAGCAGAGTGGGCGCGTCAAGCCTGGCAGGGCAAGGGAGCTCACTACTTCCAAAACCCTGCAGCATCGGCATGGATGCTCAGCAACCGGATTAGCGATGGGGATGTGGTCAAGGCCATAAAACTACGATGCCACTTATGGCCAATTCAAACGTGTGGTAGCCAATGAGCTCAGAATAGGAAATCCATCTGGACGCTAGAATCACGGTCAGAATCCTGACAACAGTGGAGCGAATATCAGGCAAAAGATATGTACCCCTAGAAAGGTACAGAAACTGCGTGAACTCGAAACCGAGTTGAAAAGCAAAGGCGTTACCTATATTAATGGGGCCATCGCCAATGCTCTAGGTGAAGGTGTGACCCGTCATCAGGTCGCGTGGAAAAAAAAAAAACATCACACGCAGTGTAACCTCTAGACATCTCGCATTCTCATCGGAGTCTAGTAGAGCGAGTGACGAGACAACGGAAGCAGGGCCACAAATAGATGAGAACCCAAACGAGCTTCCCGAGTCACCAAATGAAATCCTGCTCGATAGAGAGAAATGGCAGGAGGCGAGGTGTAACGAAGGGCCAGAATGTCTAGTAACACTCTCGCTGCAATGCCTCGATGCAGCTCTGGCCGGTGAAACCATCTCCGATGACTCTAAGCTTCTGGCGGAGTTATGGAAAGCCTGTGTAAATAAAGAGAGGTCCAGCGTACGTAGGGCCACTCGCCGTAAAAGACCCCTCAAGCAAAGCAGCATCCTATAAAAGAACACAGGAACTTTGGAAATCCTGCAAACACGACCTCATACGGGAAATCCTGGACGACAAAAAGGGCCCCACAACCGAGATGTGGGCTCGCTAAGGATCATGTCACAAGCACATACCGAGAACGCTTCTGAGGGGGCCCTGGAGATGTTGACCTTAGCGACTGTCCATATTCGGGTGAATGTGACGCCAGTGAGCTGATGGTGCCAGTTAGTCCGGATGAAGTAAAGGAGGCCATTCGAAACTCCAACTCCCACGCTGCCCCAGGGCCTGACAAAATAACACTGCGGGGGGGGGGGGGGGGGGGGGGGGCTAAAATCAATAAAACAAAATAGAGCACGTACTGACCAACTGGTTAAATGCTTGGCTCTATAGTGGGGAGATGGCTGAAGAGGTCAAAGGCTGCAGATCCATTCTACTGCCTAAGACAGACAAACATCTGGACGACATCAGCAACTGGCGCCCACTGACCATAGCCTCGACTGTATCACGCATGTACACGTCTCTACTGGCAAAGAGACTGTCGACTGCTGTTCAGCTAGATACGAGACAGAGAGGCTTCGTATGCTCTGGTAGTTGTAGCGAAAATATCTTCCTACTACGCCAGGTAGAGAAATGGGCCAAGGCTGAGAGGCAATCGTTTCGTATGGCATGGTTTTCCTTGATATTGCAAGGAGACCTTTGACACCATGGCACATGTGCACCTAACCAGTGCACTTGTCCGGATGGGCGTCCCAGACCGTTTCATTACGGTGGTGTCAAACATGTATGTGGGAGCCACGACGGCTTTCCAGTTAGCGACGGGGGGGGGGGGGGGGGGGGGGGGACATGGACCCTATTAATATACAGAGAGGAGTCGAGCAGGGCGATCCCCTTTCGCCTCTGCTATTTAGCATCGCCCTTGACCCTCTGATGTCCAGGCGAGTGGGCGCGTCAAGCCTGGCAGGGCAAGGGAGCTCACTACTTCCAAAACCCTGCAGCATCGGCATGGATGCTCAGCAACGGATTAGCGATGGGGATGTGGTCAAGGCCATAAAACTACGATGCCACTTATGGCCAATTCAAACGTGTCTGGCCCAAAAACCAGACCAGTGGAGGATGTTTCGTGCCGCCTATGCAAACGAACGGCAGAAACAGTGGGCCACATCTCAGGATACTGCGAGAAACCATATATAAATGAATTATATTAAACCTAACCGGCCTTGCATATCAAGGCATAATTGGGTTTGTTGACTCCCTAATTCAGAGTCTAGAAAGAAAAGGCATTGCCTTCAGCAGGGAGCCAATCATCGGGCTAGGTACTTCCACAAACACAGGTACTTAAACCGGACCTCATTATTACACCAGAGCCCACGAAGGACAAACCAGTTCGGACAGCATACGTCATCGACCCGGTTGTGACCTTCGAAGACAAGACCCCACTAGCCAAGGCACATGAAAGGAAAGTAGCTACGTATCGACCACTAAAAGACTACATTTGTGACAAACTTAAAGTGAGTCGAGTAGAAATCATAAGCATCGTAATTGGAGCCAGTGGGGTTGGTTGAAAAACAAAGAGCTGGTATTATAAAGAAAGAATCGGGATTGGCACCCACTGGCTCTACCAACACCTATGTGCACCTATACTTAGTTCATAACCAAATTACAGCGACACACCTAGTGGACTGGGTCACATCCACGCAACCACTGCAAACTGCCTCCTGCGACGGGTTCCAGAGGACCCGGCAGTCTGGTCTATTCCAGAAGGTTATGACTGATGGTGCGGTTACAGGTCCGCGGCAGAATGCGACAAACCTGTACACAATAAATGCAGCACAACAACCGCATTTTTGCATCCGGGCGGCTGGACCCGGGCGGCTGCAGCGAAACAGCCCCGGCATCGATGGACGTGCAGCATCGATCTGGCACCATACTACTGGCCGGACCGACTCCACCTAACTCTGAGAGCCTCATAAGTGGAGCGGATCTTGAACGCGAGACTCCTAACTTAAGTGGCATAGCTGAAGTGACGGGCGATCAGGTCACACTGACTATAGCCAAAGACGTCACGTGGAACTGTATTCGCTGCAAGCTAACTCTCGTTAGTCTAAGAGAATACTCGACCCACCTCCAAGACCACCATAAGTGTGAGGTCAAATATCGGTGTCCAACGTGCAGGAACTGCAGAGACCTCTTGCATGGAGCACAGATACATGCCTCAAAGTGTAGAAATGCTGCCATGAAAGCAAACTGCCCAGAAGAAATCCGCCCCGGTCCATCCTTGGCGTGTAAGTACTGTGGCAGGCAATATCTGTCGAGGTCAGGACTGTCTACCCATGTGCGCTCTCAACATGGGGGAGAAGTAGACGAGTGTCGATACGAATGTACCATATGTGGGCTGAAATTTGCCACCTCTCTCGGGGCCTATCTATCTCAGCATGACAACTCTCTCGACACCCGGTTGCTGCCAATGAACGGCGCAGGAAAGGCACGGAAAGACCCGAAACGGAAGCAACTGGCGCTAGCGGTCGCTGTCCGACCATCTGGACACCGCAAAAGTCCGAGAGACTCGTAGACCTTGAAGGCACATTTGCCACCGAGGGGAACATCAACAAGCTCATGGCTGACGCTATAGGCCAAGGTGTGACCCGCCATCAGGTCAACGACAAACGGCGTAGCCTCAAGCGCCGAGCGGAGCGACAGCTAACGTTCTCACGATTGAGACAACCAGAGGACGAGCAGGGGCCAGTGCCACGTGAGAACCCGATCACTGCTAGACCTCAATCAAGTGCAACTGTCAGCCGGGCTGCCTTTCGGCGGTCCCGGTGCACTGAAGGCCCAGAGAGCATCATCGATCTCTCGCTGCTTTGCCTCGATGCAGCGATTAATGGGCAGACAGTTGACCACGCAGACCTGTATGGCGAGATAGTCACGCTGTGTTCTGATCCCTACTCACCCGCTCTACGGCGGGTGGATAGGCGCCAAGATCTGTCAAACAAAGCGAAGAACTACCGCTGGCCGCCAACGCTCTGAACGACCCGGAAACGCGATCTGATCCGGGAAGTCCTAGATGATGCGAAACCGCACGATAAGTGCATACTCTCGCAGGCAGCCGTCACTGCCACCTATCGGGAGCGCTTCTCAAGAGGCCTCAGCGAGGTGGACCTGCGAGAATACCCGTATGATGGTCGATGCGATACCAAGGAGTTGATGAAGCCAATTGACCCAGAGGAGGTAAGGGATACCATCAGGGAAGCGAACGTCCACGCCGCTCCAGGACCGGACAGAGTATCTCTCCGGAAACTGAAAGCGGTGGACAAAATAGACGCCGCGTTGAGTAAGTGGTTTAACTCATGGCTCTATAGCGGCGAAATGCCGAAGGAGGTCAAGGAATGTAGATCCACTCTACTGCCCAAGACCACATCCAATCTGGGCGACATCAATAACTGGCGACCGTTGACCATCGCGTCCACGATTTCGCGACCCTACACGGCCTTGCTGGCTCGCAGGCTGTCACGAGCTGTCGATCTCGACCACAGGCAACGTGGTTTCGTATGTCAAGGCAGTTGCAGCGAGAACGTCTTCCTTCTGCGGAAGGTAGAGGAGTGGGCTAAGCTCCAGCAAAGATCGCACGGCGTGGTCTTGCTCGATCTCGCAAAAGCCTTCGACACAGTATCGCACGTGCACCTACTATCAGCACTGCGACGGATGAGGATATCCGAGCACTTCGTGCGAGTGGTGGCGGATATGTACACTAACGCCACTGCTTCTTTCCAGCTCGCCACCGGGGAACGCGGCTCAGATACCGATTGAGAGGGGTGTAAAGCAGGGAGACCCACTGTCTCCACTATTGTTTAACATCGCGATGGACCCTCTCATGTGTAGGTTGGCAACAAGAGAAGGTATCTGTTCCCCAGCTGCAAACTTTAGTGTGCGCTGGCGTATGCAGACGACATCGCGCTAGTATCCGAGTCCAAGAGTGGGATGCAGACACTACTTGATGAAGTAACATCTTTCGTCGAGAAAGTGGGCATGCGTCTCAACGTCACGAAATCAGATGGATTCTGGCGGGAGTTCACACGAAAAACAGTCGTTCTCAACCGAGACGTCACGTGGACCGTGGGGGACAACCGCCTGCCTCTGGTTAATCCGGGCACCACGACTCGATACTAGGTAGTGTCAATATTGACCCTTCGTACCGGCTGCCGAGAAACAACCTGGCGCAGCGCCTGAAGTTGTGGTGCAATCGCATTGGTCAAGCTCCTCTGAAACCGCGTCAGCGGTTAGACTTGCTACGCACGGTTGCGATCCCGCGACTGTCGCATCAGCTGGCCTATGCCCGGGACCCCACCTGCCGGCAGTTGGAGGAGCTAGACCGAGTGTCACGTGCAGCCGCACGCAAGTGGTACCACTTGCCGGCCCATGCCAGTACGGCCATGCTGCACAGCAAATCGAAAGAGGGCGGCCTTGGGGTTCACCGTCTCACGACGATGATACCCAGGCTCAAGGGCCGACTGCTTGAGCGGCTTAAGAACTCAAACGACCCTCTCACGGCAGAATGGGCGAGGAAGTCGGAGACCATCAATGCTCGGGAGAACACAGACGCAGAGGCTGATTCTGCTGAGTGGGCGCGTCAGCCTTGGCAGGGTAAGGGAGTGTCATACTTCCGAAAACTGCAGCCTCGGGCTGGATGCTCGGCGACAGAATTAGAGACGGAGACGTGGTCAAGGCGGCCAAGTTACGATGCAACCTTTGGCCAATGAAAGCGTGCCTTGCTCAAGCAAGGCCAGTGGAAGATGTCAGATGTCGCTTGCGCAAACAGACGACAGAGACAGTGGGCCACGTCTCAGGGCACTGCGGGCCGATGAAACCGGCCCGCATCGAACGTCACAACTTCGTCGTCGACTCCTTGGAGCGAAGTCTTATACGAAACGGCATTGCCTACCGCAGGGAACAAATCATTCGGCTAGGTGCTTCCACAAACACAGAGGTACTAAAACCGGACTTGATTATTACACCGGAGCCCACGATAGATGAGCGAGTGCGGACAGCATACGTCATCCACATAAGGCAAGGCATGCAGATTCTGCTAGATGAAGTGGCAGTATTCGTTAGCAGAGTGGGCGCGTCAAGCCTGGCAGGGCAAGGGAGCTCACTACTTCCAAAACCCTGCAGCATCGGCATGGATGCTCAGCAACCGGATTAGCGATGGGGATGTGGTCAAGGCCATAAAACTACGATGCCACTTATGGCCAATTCAAACGTGTCTGGCCCCAAACAGATGAGAACCCAAACGAGCTTCCCGAGTCACCAAATGAAATCCTGCTCGATAGAGAGAAATGGCAGGAGGCGAGGTGTAACGAAGGGCCAGAATGTCTAGTAACACTCTCGCTGCAATGCCTCGATGCAGCTCTGGCCGGTGAAAACCATCTCCGATGACTCTAAGCTTCTGGCGGAGTTATGGAAAGCCTGTGTAAATAAAGAGAGGTCCAGCGTACGTAGGGCCACTCGCCGTAAAGACCCCTCAAGCAAAGCAGCATCCTATAAAAGAACACAGGAACTTTGGAAATCCTGCAAACACGACCTCATACGGGAAATCCTGGACGACAAAAAGGGCCCCACAACCGAGATGTGGGCTCGCTAAGGATCATGTCACAAGCACATACCGAGAACGCTTCTGAGGGGGCCCTGGAGATGTTGACCTTAGCGACTGTCCATATTCGGGTGAATGTGACGCCAGTGAGCTGATGGTGCCAGTTTAGTCCGGATGAAGTAAAGGAGGCCATTCGAAACTCCAACTCCCACGCTGCCCCAGGGCCTGACAAAATAACACTGCGGGGGGGGGGGGGGGGGGGGGAAAAAAAAAAAAAAAAAAAAAAGCACGTACCGACCAACTGGTTAAATGCTTGGCTCTATAGTGGGGAGATGGCTGAAGAGGTCAAAGGCTGCAGATCCATTCTACTGCCTAAGACAGACAAACATCTGGACGACATCAGCAACTGGCGCCCACTGACCATAGCCTCGACTGTATCACGCATGTACACGTCTCTACTGGCAAAGAGACTGTCGACTGCTGTTCAGCTAGATACGAGACAGAGAGGCTTCGTATGCTCTGGTAGTTGTAGCGAAAATATCTTCCTACTACGCCAGGTAGAGAAATGGGCCAAGGCTGAGAGGCAATCGTATGGCATGGTTTTCCTTGATATTGCAAGGAGACCTTTGACACCATGGCACATGTGCACCTAACCAGTGCACTTGTCCGGATGGGCGTCCCAGACCGTTTCATTACGGTGGTGTCAAACATGTATGTGGGAGCCACGACGGCTTTCCAGTTAGCGACGGGGGGGGGGGGGGGGGGGGAAACATGGACCCTATTAATATACAGAGAGGAGTCGTCGAGCAGGGCGATCCCCTTTCGCCTCTGCTATTTAGCATCGCCCTTGACCCTCTGATGTCCAGGCTTAACCTTCTGGAAGGAGTAAGGTCGCCTGCTGGGAGCTTTAGTGCGCTTGCGTAAGCGGATGACATCGCCCTCGTGTGCGCCTCTAAAAAACAGGCATGCAGACTCTGATAGATGAAGTGGCAGTGTTCGTCAGCAGAGTAGGGCATGGCACTGAACGTAAACAAGAGCGGACGGTTTCTGGAGAGAGTTCACCGTTAAAACAGCCATAACCAACCACGGGGTGGAATGGACAGTGGGGAAACACACAAAATTTACCACTAGTTCGACCAGGAACAACAACCCGCTACCTGGGAGTCGCCATCGATCCCACGTACCGGCTGAGTAAAGCCAACCTTACTCAGCTGCTGGAATTGTGGGCGAACAGAATTAGTCAGGCTCCTCTGAAGCCGCGACAGCGGCTGGACCTACTGCACTCAGTGGCCGTACCGCGAATGCTGTACGAGCTGGTCTATGCCCGGGATCCAAGCCGGAGGCAATTAGAGGAGCTAGACACAGTGGCACGATCGGCAGTGAGAGACTGGTTTCATCTACCAAAGAGCGCAAGCTCTGCCATGCTCCACTGCAAAGTTCGAGAAGGGGGTCTGGGAGTTCATCAGCCCACTCAGATGATTCCCAGACTAAAAGATCGCATGTTTGAACGCCTAAGCCGTTCAACGGATCCCGTGACTAGTCTGTGGGCACGGAATACGACACAAGAACACAACAATACAGGGGAGACCACTAGGGCGACAGACCAGTGGGCGTGTCAAGCCTGGCAGGGCAAGGGAGCTCACTACTTCCAAAAAAACCCTGCAGCATCGGCACGGATGCTCAGCAACCGGAGGCGCAGGGATAGCGATGGGGATGTGGTGAAGGCCATAAAACTACGATGCAACTTATGGCCAGTTTTAAACGTGTCTGGCCCAAACCAGACCAATGGAGGATGTTTCGTGCCGCCTATGCAAACGAACGGCAGAAACAGTGGGCCACATCTCAGGATACTGCGAGAAACCATATATAAATGAATGAATTATATTAAACCTAACCGGCCTTGCATATCAAGGCATAATTGGGTTGTTGACTCCCTCATTCAGAGTCTAGAAAGAAAAGGCATTGCCTTCAGCAGGGAGCCAATCATCGGGCTAGGTACTTCCACAAACACAGGTACTTAAACCGGACCTGATTATTACACACACAGAGCCCACGAAGGACAAACCAGTTCGGACAGCATACGTCATCGACCCGGTTGTGACCTTCGAAGACAAGACCCCACTAGCCAAGGCACGTGAAAGGAAAGTAGCTACGTATCGACCACTAAAAGACTACATTTGTGACAAACTTAAAGTGAGTCGAGTAGAAATCATAAGCATCGTAATTGGAGCCAGTGGGCTTGGCTGAAAAACAAAGAGCTGGTATTATAAAGAAAGAATCGGGATTGGCACCCACTGGCTCTACCAACACCTATGTGCACACGGCTAACTTAGTTCATAACCCAAATAACATCAACAAACATAGTGGACTGGGGCACATCCACGCAAGCACTGCAAACTGCCTCCTGCGACGGGTTCCAGAGGACCCCGCAGTCTGGTCAATTCCAGAAGGTTACAGCTGAAAGTGCGGTTACAGGTCCGCGGCAGAATGCGACAAACCTGTAAACACCTTAATGCAGCACAACAACACCATTTATGCATCCGGGCGGCTGGACCCGGGCGGCTGCAGCGAAACAGCCCCGGCATCGATGGACGTGCAGCATCACAAGAAATCCGCCCTGGTCCATCCTTGGCGTGTAAGTACTGTGGCAGACAATATCTGTCGAGGTCAGGACTGTCTACCCATGTGCGCTCTCAACATGGGGGAGAAGTAGACGAGTGTCGATGCGAATGTACCATCTGTGGGCTGAAATTTGCCACCTCTCGGGGGCTATCTCAGCATGAGAACTCTCGACACCCGGTTGCTGCCAATGAACGGCGCCGGAAAGGCACGGAAAGACCCGAAACGGAAGCAACTGGCGGTAGCGGTCGCTCGGACCATCTGGACACCGCAGAAGTCCGAGAGACTCGTAGACCTTGAAGGCACCTTTGCCACCGAGGGGAACATCAACAAGCTAATGGCTGACGCTATAGGCCAAGGTGTGACCCGCCATCAGGTCAACGACAAACGGCGTAGCCTCAAGCCCCGAGCTGAGCGACAGCTAACGTTCTCACGATTGAGACAACCAGAGGACGAGCAGGGGCCAGTGCCACGTGAGAACCCGATCACTGCCAGACCTCAATCAAGTGCAACTGTCAGCCGGGCTGCCTTTCGGCGGTCCCGGTGCACTGAAGGCCCAGAGAGCACCATCGATCTCTCGCTGCTTTGCCTCGATGCAGCGATTAATGGGCAGACAGTTGACCACGCAGACCTGTATGGCGAGATAGTCACGCTGTGTTCTGATCCCTACTCACCCGCTCTACGGCGGGTGGATAGGCGCCAAGATCTGTCAAACAAAGCGAAGAACTACCGCTGGCTGCAAACGCTCTGAACGACCCGGAAACGCGATCTGATCCGGGAAGTCCTAGATGATGCGAAACCGCACGATAAGTGCAAACTCTCGCAGGCAGCCGTCACTGCCACCTATCGGGAGCGCTTCTCAAGAGGCCTCAGCGAGGTGGACCTGCGAGAATACCCGTACAATGGTCGATGCGACACCAAGGACTTGATGAAGCCAATTGACCCAGAGGAGGTAAGGGATACCATCAGGGAAGCGAACGTCCACGCCGCTCCAGGACCGGACAGAGTATCTCTCCGGAAACTGAAAGCAGTGGACAAAATAGACGCCGTGTTGAGTAACTGGTTTAACTCATGGCTCTATAGCGGCGAAATGCCGAAAGAGGTCAAGGAATGTAGATCCATCCTACTGCCCAAGACCACATCCAATCTGGGCGACATCAATAACTGGCGACCGTTGACCATCGCGTCCACGATTTCGCGGCTCTACACGGCCTTGCTGGCTCGCAGGCTGTCAGGAGCTGTCGATCTCGACCACAGGCAACGTGGTTTTGTATGTCAAGGCAGTTGCAGCGAGAACGTCTTCCTTCTGCGGAAGGTAGAGGAGTGGGCTAAGCTCCAGCAAAGATCGTATGGCGTGGTCTTGCTCGATCTCGCAAAAGCCTTCGACACAGTATCGCACGTGCACCTACTATCAGCACTGCGACGGATGAGGATATACCGAGCACTTCGTGCGAGTGGTGGCGGATATGTACACTAACGCCACTACTTCTTTTCAGCTCGCCACCGGGAACACGGCTCAGATACCGATTGAGAGGGGTGTAAAGCAGGGAGACCCACTGTCTCCACTATTGTTTAACATCGCGATGGACCCTATCATGTGTAGGTTGGCAACAAGAGAAGGTATCTGTTCCCCAGCTGCAAACTTTAGTGCGCTGGCGTATGCAGACGACATCGCGCTAGTATCCGAGTCCAAGAGTGGGATGCAGACACTACTTGATGAAGTAACATCTTTCGTCGAGAAAGTGGGCATGCGTCTCAATGTCAACAAATCAGATGGATTCTGGCGGGAGTTCACACGAAAACAGTCGTTCTCAACCGAGACGTCACGTGGACCGTGGGGGACACCCGCCTGCCTCTGGTTAATCCGGGCACCACGACTCGGTACTTAGGTGTCAATATTGACCCTTCGTACCGGCTGCCGAAAAACAAACCTGGCGCAGCGCCTGAAGTTGTGGTGCAATCGCATTGGTCAGGCTCCTCTGAAACCGCGTCAGCGGTTAGACTGGCTACGCACGGTTGCGATCCCGCGACTGTTGTATCAGCTGGTCTATGCCCGGGACCCCACCCACCGGCAGTTGGAGGAGCTAGACCGAGTGTCACGTGCAGCAGCACGCAAGTGCGACCACTTGCCGGCCCATGCCAGTACGGCCATGCTGCACAGCAAAGCGAAAGAGGGCGGCCTTGGGGTTCACCGTCTCACGACGATGATACCCAGGCTCAAGGGCCGACTGTTTGAGCGGCTTAAGAACTCGAACGACCCTCTTACTGCGGAATGGGCGAAGAAGTCAGAAACCACCAATGCTCGGGAGACCACAGACGCAGAGGCTGATTCTGCTGAGTGGGCGCGTCAGCCTTGGCAGGGCAAGGTAGTGTCATACTTCCGAAACACTGCAGCCTCGGGCTGGATGCTCGGCGATAGAATTAGAGACGGAGACGTGGTCAAGGCGGCCAAGTTACGGTGCAACGTTTGGCCAATGAAAGCGTGCCTTGCTCAAGCAAGGCCAATGGACGATGTCAGATGTCGCTTGTGCAAACAGACGACAGAGACAGTGGGCCACGTCTCAGGGCACTGCTGGCCGATGAAACCGGCCCGCATTAAACGTCGCAACTTCGTCGTCGACTCCTTGGAGCGAAGTCTTATACGAAACGGCATTGCCTACAGCAGGGAACAAATCATTCGGCTAGGTGCTTCCACAAACACAGAGGTACTAAAACCGGACTTTATTATTACACCGGAGCCCACGATAGATGAGCGAGTGCGGACAGCATACGTCATCGACATAAGGCAAGGCATGCAGATTCTGCTAGATGAAGTGGCAGTATTCGTTACCAGAGTAGGCGCGGCAAGCCTGGCAGGGCAAGGGAGCTCACTACTTCCAAAACCCTGCAGCATCGGCATGGATGCTCAGCAACCGGATTAGCGATGGGGATGTGGTGAAGGCCATAAAAACTATGATGCAACTTATGGCCAGTTAAAAACGTGTCATGTAAAGAGTGTCGAATGGCTCTACAAGGTGCGCGCATCCATGCGGCACTTTGTGCGCAACAATTGGCAAGAGGAGGAGGATGGCTAGGCCAAGGAATCACGGCATTGCTCTCACTGGGATTACATGTCGGTACTGGGAACACCAGTTTTAGGTCCATATCAGGACTGGCCAGCCACGTGCGTGCTGAGCACAAGCACGAGGAAAACGAATGTCTGTTTGCGTGCGCCACCTGTGGTGAAAGATTCGCATCGAAATCCGGTGTGTCTCAGCACGAGGGGCACAGGCATCCACAGGTAGCCAATGAGCTCAGAATAGGAAATCCATCTGGACGCTAGAATCACGGTCAGAATCCTGACAACAGTGGAGCGAATATCAGGCAAAAGATATGTACCCCTAGAAAGGTACAGAAACTGCGTGAACTCGAAACCGAGTTGAAAAGCAAAGGCGTTACCTATATTAATGGGGCCATCGCCAATGCTCTAGGTGAAGGTGTGACCCGTCATCAGGTCGCGTGTGGAAGAGAAAAAACATCACACGCAGTGTAACCTCTAGACATCTCGCATTCTCATCGGAGTCTAGTAGAGCGAGTGACGAGACAACGGAAGCAGGGCCACAAATAGATGAGAACCCAAACGAGCTTCCCGAGTCACCAAATGAAATCCTGCTCGATAGAGAGAAATGGCAGGAGGCGAGGTGTAACGAAGGGCCAGAATGTCTAGTAACACTCTCGCTGCAATGCCTCGATGCAGCTCTGGCCGGTGAAACCATCTCCGATGACTCTAAGCTTCTGGCGGAGTTATGGAAAGCCTGTGTAAATAAAGAGAGGTCCAGCGTACGTAGGGCCACTCGCCGTAAAGACCCCTCAAGCAAAGCAGCATCCTATAAAAGAACACAGGAACTTTGGAAATCCTGCAAACACGACCTCATACGGGAAATCCTGGACGACAAAAAGGGCCCACAACCGAGATGTGGGCTCGCTAAGGATCATGTCACAAGCACATACCGAGAACGCTTCTGAGGGGGCCCTGGAGATGTTGACCTTAGCGACTGTCCATATTCGGGTGAATGTGACGCCAGTGAGCTGATGGTGCCAGTTAGTCCGGATGAAGTAAAGGAGGCCATTCGAAACTCCAACTCCCACGCTGCCCCAGGGCCTGACAAAATAACACTGCGGGGGGGGGGGGGGGGGGGGGGGGCTAAAATCAATAAACAAAATAGAGCACGTACTGACCAACTGGTTAAATGCTTGGCTCTATAGTGGGGAGATGGCTGAAGAGGTCAAAGGCTGCAGATCCATTCTACTGCCTAAGACAGACAAACATCTGGACGACATCAGCAACTGGCGCCCACTGACCATAGCCTCGACTGTATCACGCATGTACACGTCTCTACTGGCAAAGAGACTGTCGACTGCTGTTCAGCTAGATACGAGACAGAGAGGCTTCGTATGCTCTGGTAGTTGTAGCGAAAATATCTTCCTACTACGCCAGGTAGAGAAATGGGCCAAGGCTGAGAGGCAATCGTATGGCATGGTTTTCCTTGATATTGCAAGGAGACCTTTGACACCATGGCACATGTGCACCTAACCAGTGCACTTGTCCGGATGGGCGTCCCAGACCGTTTCATTACGGTGGTGTCAAACATGTATGTGGGAGCCACGACGGCTTTCCAGTTAGCGACGGGGGGGGGGGGGGGGGGGGAACATGGACCCTATTAATATACAGAGAGGAGTCGAGCAGGGCGATCCCCTTTCGCCTCTGCTATTTAGCATCGCCCTTGACCCTCTGATGTCCAGGCTTAACCTTCTGGAAGGAGTAAGGTCGCCTGCTGGGAGCTTTAGTGCGCTTGCGTAAAGCGGATGACATCGCCCTCGTGTGCGCCTCTAAAAACAGGCATGCAGACTCTGATAGATGAAGTGGCAGTGTTCGTCAGCAGAGTAGGCATGGCACTGAACGTAAACAAGAGCGACGGTTTCTGGAGAGAGTTCACCGTTAAAACAGCCATAACCAACCACGGGGTGGAATGGACAGGACAGTGGGAAACACAAAATTACCACTAGTTTCGACCAGGAACAACAACCCGCTACCTGGGAGTCGCCATCGATCCCACGTACCGGCTGAGTAAAAGCCAACCTTACTCAGCTGCTGGAATTGTGGGCGAACAGAATTAGTCAGGCTCCTCTGAAGCCGCGACAGCGGCTGGACCTACTGCACTCAGTGGCCGTACCGCGAATGCTGTACGAGCTGGTCTATGCCCGGGATCCAAGCCGGAGGCAATATTCGTTAGCAGAGTGGGCGCGTCAAGCCTGGCAGGGCAAGGGAGCTCACTACTTCCAAAACCCTGCAGCATCGGCATGGATGCTCAGCAACCGGATTAGCGATGGGGATGTGGTCAAGGCCATAAAACTACGATGCCACTTATGGCCAATTCAAACGTGTCTGGCCCAAACCAGACCAGTGGAGGATGTTTCGTGCCGCCTATGCAAACGAACGGCAGAAACAGTGGGCCACATCTCAGGATACTGCGAGAAACCATATATAAATGAATTATATTAAACCTAACCGGCCTTGCATATCAAGGCATAATTGGGTTGTTGACTCCCTAATTCAGAGTCTAGAAAGAAAAGGCATTGCCTTCAGCAGGGAGCCAATCATCGGGCTAGGTACTTCCACAAACACAGGTACTTAAACCGGACCTCATTATTACACCAGAGCCCACGAAGGACAAACCAGTTCGGACAGCATACGTCATCGACCCGGTTGTGACCTTCGAAGACAAGACCCCACTAGCCAAGGCACATGAAAGGAAAGTAGCTACGTATCGACCACTAAAAGACTACATTTGTGACAAACTTAAAGTGAGTCGAGTAGAAATCATAAGCATCGTAATTGGAGCCAGTGGGGTTGGTTGAAAAACAAAGAGCTGGTATTATAAAGAAAGAATCGGGATTGGCACCCACTGGCTCTACCAACACCTATGTGCACCTATACTTAGTTCATAACCAAATTACAGCGACACACCTAGTGGACTGGGTCACATCCACGCAACCACTGCAAACTGCCTCCTGCGACGGGTTCCAGAGGACCCGGCAGTCTGGTCTATTCCAGAAGGTTATGACTGATGGTGCGGTTACAGGTCCGCGGCAGAATGCGACAAACCTGTACACAATAAATGCAGCACAACAACCGCATTTTTGCATCCGGGCGGCTGGACCCGGGCGGCTGCAGCGAAACAGCCCCGGCATCGATGGACGTGCAGCATCGATCTGGCACCATACTACTGGCCGGACCGACTCCACCTAACTCTGAGAGCCTCATAAGTGGAGCGGATCTTGAACGCGAGACTCCTAACTTAAGTGGCATAGCTGAAGTGACGGGCGATCAGGTCACACTGACTATAGCCAAAGACGTCACGTGGAACTGTATTCGCTGCAAGCTAACTCTCGTTAGTCTAAGAGAATACTCGACCCACCTCCAAGACCACCATAAGTGTGAGGTCAAATATCGGTGTCCAACGTGCAGGAACTGCAGAGACCTCTTGCATGGAGCACAGATACATGCCTCAAAGTGTAGAAATGCTGCCATGAAAGCAAACTGCCCAGAAGAAATCCGCCCCGGTCCATCCTTGGCGTGTAAGTACTGTGGCAGGCAATATCTGTCGAGGTCAGGACTGTCTACCCATGTGCGCTCTCAACATGGGGGAGAAGTAGACGAGTGTCGATACGAATGTACCATATGTGGGCTGAAATTTGCCACCTCTCGGGGCCTATCTATCTCAGCATGACAACTCTCTCGACACCCGGTTGCTGCCAATGAACGGCGCAGGAAAGGCACGGAAAGACCCGAAACGGAAGCAACTGGCGCTAGCGGTCGCTGTCCGACCATCTGGACACCGCAAAAGTCCGAGAGACTCGTAGACCTTGAAGGCACATTTGCCACCGAGGGGAACATCAACAAGCTCATGGCTGACGCTATAGGCCAAGGTGTGACCCGCCATCAGGTCAACGACAAACGGCGTAGCCTCAAGCGCCGAGCGGAGCGACAGCTAACGTTCTCACGATTGAGACAACCAGAGGACGAGCAGGGGCCAGTGCCACGTGAGAACCCGATCACTGCTAGACCTCAATCAAGTGCAACTGTCAGCAGCGGGCTGCCTTTCGGCGGTCCCGGTGCACTGAAGGCCCAGAGAGCATCATCGATCTCTCGCTGCTTTGCCTCGATGCAGCGATTAATGGGCAGACAGTTGACCACGCAGACCTGTATGGCGAGATAGTCACGCTGTGTTCTGATCCCTACTCACCCGCTCTACGGCGGGTGGATAGGCGCCAAGATCTGTCAAACAAAGCGAAGAACTACCGCTGGCCGCCAACGCTCTGAACGACCCGGAAACGCGATCTGATCCGGGAAGTCCTAGATGATGCGAAACCGCACGATAAGTGCATACTCTCGCAGGCAGCCGTCACTGCCACCTATCGGGAGCGCTTCTCAAGAGGCCTCAGCGAGGTGGACCTGCGAGAATACCCGTATGATGGTCGATGCGATACCAAGGAGTTGATGAAGCCAATTGACCCAGAGGAGGTAAGGGATACCATCAGGGAAGCGAACGTCCACGCCGCTCCAGGACCGGACAGAGTATCTCTCCGGAAACTGAAAGCGGTGGACAAAATAGACGCCGCGTTGAGTAAGGTGGTTTAACTCATGGCTCTATAGCGGCGAAATGCCGAAGGAGGTCAAGGAATGTAGATCCACTCTACTGCCCAAGACCACATCCAATCTGGGCGACATCAATAACTGGCGACCGTTGACCATCGCGTCCACGATTTCGCGACCCTACACGGCCTTGCTGGCTCGCAGGCTGTCACGAGCTGTCGATCTCGACCACAGGCAACGTGGTTTCGTATGTCAAGGCAGTTGCAGCGAGAACGTCTTCCTTCTGCGGAAGGTAGAGGAGTGGGCTAAGCTCCAGCAAAGATCGCACGGCGTGGTCTTGCTCGATCTCGCAAAAGCCTTCGACACAGTATCGCACGTGCACCTACTATCAGCACTGCGACGGATGAGGATATCCGAGCACTTTCGTGCGAGTGGTGGCGGATATGTACACTAACGCCACTGCTTCTTTCCAGCTCGCCACCGGGAACGCGGCTCAGATACCGATTGAGAGGGGTGTAAAGCAGGGAGACCCACTGTCTCCACTATTGTTTAACATCGCGATGGACCCTCTCATGTGTAGGTTGGCAACAAGAGAAGGTATCTGTTCCCCAGCTGCAAACTTTAGTGCGCTGGCGTATGCAGACGACATCGCGCTAGTATCCGAGTCCAAGAGTGGGATGCAGACACTACTTGATGAAGTAACATCTTTCGTCGAGAAAGTGGGCATGCGTCTCAACGTCACGAAATCAGATGGATTCTGGCGGGAGTTCACACGAAAAACAGTCGTTCTCAACCGAGACGTCACGTGGACCGTGGGGGACAACCGCCTGCCTCTGGTTAATCCGGGCACCACGACTCGATACTTAGGTGTCAATATTGACCCTTCGTACCGGCTGCCGAGAAACAACCTGGCGCAGCGCCTGAAGTTGTGGTGCAATCGCATTGGTCAAGCTCCTCTGAAACCGCGTCAGCGGTTAGACTTGCTACGCACGGTTGCGATCCCGCGACTGTCGCATCAGCTGGCCTATGCCCGGGACCCCACCTGCCGGCAGTTGGAGGAGCTAGACCGAGTGTCACGTGCAGCCGCACGCAAGTGGTACCACTTGCCGGCCCATGCCAGTACGGCCATGCTGCACAGCAAATCGAAAGAGGGCGGCCTTGGGGTTCACCGTCTCACGACGATGATACCCAGGCTCAAGGGCCGACTGCTTGAGCGGCTTAAGAACTCAAACGACCCTCTCACGGCAGAATGGGCGAGGAAGTCGGAGACCATCAATGCTCGGGAGAACACAGACGCAGAGGCTGATTCTGCTGAGTGGGCGCGTCAGCCTTGGCAGGGTAAGGGAGTGTCATACTTCCGAAACACTGCAGCCTCGGGCTGGATGCTCGGCGACAGAATTAGAGACGGAGACGTGGTCAAGGCGGCCAAGTTACGATGCAACCTTTGGCCAATGAAAGCGTGCCTTGCTCAAGCAAGGCCAGTGGAAGATGTCAGATGTCGCTTGCGCAAAACAGACGACAGAGACAGTGGGCCACGTCTCAGGGCACTGCGGGCCGATGAAACCGGCCCGCATCGAACGTCACAACTTCGTCGTCGACTCCTTGGAGCGAAGTCTTATACGAAACGGCATTGCCTACCGCAGGGAACAAATCATTCGGCTAGGTGCTTCCACAAACACAGAGGTACTAAAACCGGACTTGATTATTACACCGGAGCCCACGATAGATGAGCGAGTGCGGACAGCATACGTCATCCACATAAGGCAAGGCATGCAGATTCTGCTAGATGAAGTGGCAGTATTCGTTAGCAGAGTGGGCGCGTCAAGCCTGGCAGGGCAAGGGAGCTCACTACTTCCAAAACCCTGCAGCATCGGCATGGATGCTCAGCAACCGGATTAGCGATGGGGATGTGGTCAAGGCCATAAAACTACGATGCCACTTATGGCCAATTCAAACGTGTCTGGAATAACGATAATGCTCCCACTGGGATTGCATGTCGTTACTGCGAACACCAGCGTGGATCCAAATCGGGGCTGGCCAGCCATGTGTGTGCTTAACTTAAGCATGAGGAGCAGGAATGTATGTTTGCACGTGCCACGTGCAGCAAGAGCTTCACCGGGAAATCTCTGGGGTATCTCAACTCGAGGGGCACAGGCATCCAGAAATAGCCAACGAGCGTAGGATGAGCAACCCGTCTGGAAGCTCGAATCACGGTCGGATGCCAAACAACAGTGGTGTGCATATCAGGGGCAAGATATGGATGCCTAGAAATGTACAGAAACCTGCATGAACTCGAAACCGAGTTTGCCAATGCTTTAGGCGAAGGTGTGACCAGCTATCAGGTCACGGGGAAGAGAACAAATACCAGTGCGACTTCTAGAAACCTCGAATTCTCATCCGAGTCTAGTAGGGTGACCGACGAGACAACAGAAGCAGGGCCACACATAGATGAGAACCCATACGTGCTTCCCGAGTCGCCAATTCGACCCCTTCTTCATAGAGAGAGATGGCGGGAGGCGAGGTGTAATAAAGGACCAGAATGTCTTGTAACACTCTCACTGCAGTGCCTCGATATGGCTCTGGCCAGTGAGTCTAAGCTTCTGGCACAGTTACGGAAAGCCTGTGTGAAAAAGGAGAAATCTAACTTGTGGAGGGTCACTCGCCGTAAAGATCTCTGGAAAAGGATACGGGAACATTAGAGATCCTGTAAGCGCGACCTCATCCGGGAGATCCTGGACGACAAACGTGGCCCACAACCGAGACGAGCGCTTACTCAGGACCATGTCACCAACACGTACAAAGAACGCTTTTCCGGAGGACCTCGCAATTTCGACCTTGGCGACTATTACTACTCGGGCGGATGTGACGCCAGTGAGTTGATGATGCCATTTAGTCCTGATGCAATAAAGGAGGCCAATCAAAACTCAAACTCGAACTTTGCCATAGGTATCGACAAAATAACACTTCGGGAGCTAAAATCAATAAATAAAATAGAGCAGGTACTGGCCAACTGGTTCAACACTTGGCTCTAGAGCAGGGAGATGGCCGAAGAGGTCAAAAGGTGTAGGTCTATTCTACTGCCCAAGACCGACGATCATCTGTACATCAGCAACTGGCCATACTGCTCGACTGTATCACGCCTGTACAGGTCTCTGCTGGAAAAGAGACTGCCGAATGCCGCCCATCGAGACACGAGACAGAGAGCCTTCTTATGTTCTGGCAGCCGTAGCAAAAATGTCTCCCTACTGTGCCAGGTGGAGAAATGGGCCAAGGCTGAGAGGCAATCGTATGGCATGGTTTTCCTTGATATTGCAAGGAGACCTTTGACACCGTGGCACATGTGCACCTAACCAGAGCACGCCCGGATGGGCATCCCAGACCGCCTCATCAGGGTGGTGTCGAAAATGTACGTGGGGCGACGACGGCTTTCCATTTAGCGATGGGGGACACGGACCCCATCAGTATACAGAGAGTAGTCAAGGAGGGCAATCCACTGTTGCCTCTGCTGTTAAACATTGCCCTTGACCATCTCATGTCCAAGCTTAACCTCCCGGAAGGAGTAAAGTTGCCAGCTGGGAGCTTTAGTGGTCTGGCCTCTTAGGGTGACATTGCCCTGGTGTGCGAGTCTAAATTAGGCATGCAGACTCTGCTTGATGAAGTGGTAGTATTCGTCAGTAGAATAGGCATGTCACTGGCCGTCAGCAAGAGCAAGAGATCTGAAGAGATTCTGGTGGGTAGTCACCATTAAAACAGCCATTACCAATCGCAGGGTGGAGTGGACCGGGTGGGAAATGCCAAACTGCGGCTTGTTCGACAAGGCATCACGACCCCAGCCACCTGGGTGTCGCCATAGATCCCACATACCGGCTGAGTAAGGCCAGCCGTACTCAGCGGCTAAAATTATGGGTGAATAGAATTAGTCAAGCTCCTTTGAAGCGTCGACAGCGGCTGGACCTGCTACACCCAGTGGCGATACTGTGACTGCTGTACGAGCTGGCCTATGCCCGCGATCCAAGCCGGAGGCAATTTGAGAAGCTATAGACACAGCGGCACGATCGGCAGTGAGGGGTTGGTTTCGTCTGCCGAAGAGCACAAGCTCTGCGACCGATGAAAATCGGCCACCGATGAAAGATTAAGTACTTCCTACTGTGGATAAGACAGTTGGTGCAGGTCCGCGGCAGAATGCGAGAAACCTGTTCCCTTAATGCAAGCACGACAACTACATCGGGACGGCTGGACCGGTGCGGTGCGGCGGTGCAAAACAGCCCCAGTATCGATGGACGTGCAGTGTCGATCTGGCATCATACTACTGGCTGGCCGGACCGACTCTGCCTACTATGCGAGCTCTTAATATGGAGGGGAGGGGGACAAGTGTCAGTTTGAATGTACAGCCTGTGAGCTGAAAGTCGCCACCCGTCGGGGCTATCTTAGCATGTGAAATTCCAACACCCAACGGCTGCCACAGAGTGGTACAAGGAGGGCAGGGTACCCGACATGAGAGGAAAAGGACTGGTGCTACTGGTTGCTGTCTGACCATCTGGAAAACCGCAAAAGTCTAATCTGGGCGACATAAACAACTGGCAGCCACTGACCATCGTGCCTACGATTTCACGGCTCTACAGGGCCCTGCTGGACTGAAGGCCGTTGGCTGGAAGGGCCAGTGATTTCGAGCCAGGGTGGCCGAATTTTGTAGGTCAAGTGCAGCAGCAACAATAACGTCTTTTTTCTTAGGAAAATCGACGAGTTGGGAAAGCTCCAGCAAAGATCGCATGGCGTGGTCTTGCTGGATCTTGCAAAAGCCTTCGTCTTGGTGTCACATATTTATTTGCTTGCAGCACTCTATCGAATGAGGATACCAGAGAACTTAGTGTGGGTGGGGGCTACACGAATGCAGGCGTCACTGCTCTATTCTAGCCGGCCAACGGGAATTCGGCTCCGATGCCTCTAATCGACATCGCAATGGACCCTCTCATGTGCAGGTTGGCATCTACAGAAGCCATGTTGAGTTAAAATAGTAAGGCAAGTACTATTAGAGAATAGTGGGGAAATCTCACTGTATAGTCAGGGTGGCAGCCTCTGTTAGGGACCCAGTAGCGATCTTCTAGGAGGAAAGCACTCCATCGAAGGTATGCAGTTTGTTAACATGGAGTCTAGTTCTACCACGGATCCTTTGAGGGTCTGGTAGACTGGTTAGACCCCATCGGCCTAGGACAGCAGGGAAAACTACATGAATTGGTTTTGGGTAGAAAGGAAATCCTGCTATAAAAGTAATTCGGCATACAATTTATTCATTGACAACCACGTGAACGCACAAGGGCAGTCTAAGCAAAACCTTCTGCGATCGCGCGCACCAGGAGGTTCAGTGTAGATCTACGTAACTGCAGAAAACAAAAAACAACTAAGGTACTGGCAGTACATACCACAGCATGCAGATGTGCTCGAGAAGCGACTGTCCCAACGAGTAACAGCACATCTGAGATACAGATAATACAGTAGCCATCACAATAGTGTGAGACGTCATCTGGAAATGTACACTGTCAGGAGAGCTACATGAGTCGAACAGTGTACGAGACTCACCTCCTGAAAACATCGGGAGAGTGAGGTCAAACTTTGAAGACCGATGCGCAGAAAGAGAGAAAGAGAGCGAGAGAGAGCAAGCTGAATCTGTGCACATCACGCGTTAGATTTAGACACCTATGAAGTCACATACTGTACAAACTAGAAATAAACCCAGTAAGGCTTCAAGATGTTTGGACCCATTACCCGAGTCTAAAAGAACGAGCGACATGAGAAGGCGATTACGGCCACAAAGAGGTGAAAGCCCACACTGATTTTGCCCAGTGATCTCAATGCAATGCCTCGATGTAGCTTGGCTGACAAACGTTTTCCTATCGCTTTTCTACTGGAATATCTTCCTAGCAAAACAAATTGAGAAATGTGCCAAAGCAAGGGGAAAATAGTATGGCCTGACTTTCCTCGATATAGTAAAGGCGTATTATGATATGGTAGCACATGTGCCCCTAACCAGTGATCTCAGCCAATGGGCGTATCGTACCACAATACCAAGGTGCTGCCAGATATGTAGCCAGAGCGACTACAGCTTTCCATCCGACGATTGGTGAGAGAGATCCCATGAGAATAGCACCAATACCCAGTACAAGTACCACTACCTGGGTGCAAGCACCTACAACCCAACCATGCATGCATACAAGCATGCACGTGACACAAATTAACAAACAGAAACATACAAGTTTGCTATGGTCTGGGACCAGGTGTAAGGCGATTGTTCCAGGCCCGGGTCGTGGGTTCGAGTCCTAAAGTTAGAGCTCTTTTATTTCACACTACAAGAAATGATGAAAGCCTTTGAGGCTCTTCTTCTGCCTAGAATGAGATTGAGTTCTCCGACGGTGCTTTATCAAGTATATTATTATTATTATACAAATGGGGCTGCTAAAATAGATAACTGTTTATGGTCCATGATCCCCTTCCAAACATTTGACACTGGTACAGTTATCCAGCTGAGCAGTCCATAGTTCAAGCAGTGAGAGTGCGACAAGATGCAACAATTAGGTCTGACTGATAGCAAGCTTTTGACAATACAGTGAATAACCTCCATAGCACAGTTGCCTCGAACTCTAGTTTTAAAATTAAACACTGTCAAGCCAACCTTTGCATGTATGTATTACCACTGGGCACGTTCAGCAGCAATTGCAACACTTGCATGGCAATCAGGTAAGCGATGCAAATTGCTGACATGACGTTTGCGAGTTGCCAAATGAGCTCTTCAAGCAACTAAAATAGGTTACCTTATTACAAAACATGCATCACTTTAATCAGCCCATATTGCTCAAATTTTCTCAACTGAACTCAACGGTACAATTTCGGGCCAAGTGATAGTAGGAGCATGGGCAGACCATTCAGAAAAGCAACTATCAAGTTGCAAGTGCTTACGCGACAACTCACCTTAAAAAGACGAGGCGGACACCGATCTATCCCAAACGTCTCGTAGATGTTCTAGCAAGCCACACAACCAGTCGCATTACACCCTGTGAGCAGCTGCTGAACACACTATGAGAGCAACACATCTAGCAGAACACGTTGGACAGCTTATATGGTAACAGATGCATAAGTGAACGGTGCAAGCTTAAACTAAGTATTCGAGCAGTTAATGCATAGCTGCTGCTAATAACCGGTGGCAAAGTCTGATATCTTTTGTCGACTTAGCAAAGCCTGTTTTCTGCAGTTACCTCTGCTATACATATACCAACCAGGCAATTTTGAGGGCAATTCTCGCTGCACTGGCCTGATTTAACAGCCTCATTTGTATAGCTGCAGCGGAGCCTTAACGGCTATCACCACTGCTTGCAGTTGGCAGTAAAGGATCGCCAACTACAGGATTCGAACCTACGACCACGGCCGTGAAGAGAAAGCACCTTACCTCCTGGGTTGTCACGGCCTTGCATTTTCTCCTGGCAGAATGTTGCTCGTGAGTTCTCTTTAGTTTGCATAGACGATCCAGTCTCGGCTGATAGCATCGGCATCCTAAAAAGAAAGGTGTAAATACAATATGCACAGAACACATAAGCAGCAATAAGAACCGAGTGCCACACTAAACATATGCGGTTTCAATGGCACTAGGTCTGCAGTAGAGGGCATAACCAGCTGAGTTGCAGCACCCAAAATCACATGCAACAGGCACATGGGATATTACATCACAACGAAGATAGGTAATCTGCATGCACATGGCCTTAATGAGTTGCAATAGTTGTTGTAAGACAAGCAACAACAAAATGTGGACAAAAACAACTCTTTAACTGCATTATTAGTTTGGTCATTCGGTCTGATTGGATCGTGTTTAAACGTAAGCATGGAGCCAGCATTCAAATAAAAACATTTGACACTATTGGTCAGCCAAACTACAACATGGTTCCCGGTAGATCAAAGAATACCAAGCTTACTCTGACCCACAAGGCATGCGATGGCTTGGCTCCTTCATACCTGAACTGATGTACCAGTTTTGAACCTCCACGTGCTTTCGGAGTTTGCTATACAAAATTCATGCTTAGAACTTACACGGTCCACATGGCTGCGTGGACTTACAGACTAAGATTACTTATATTACAAAGCAGTGATGAATTCCATAAAACAAAAAACGGAAGACAGAACCACTAGCTCCGCAAATTAAATCCATGAGCAAAGTTGCATGTTTAGACTTGTTACGTGAGGTAGTAACACCCTTATTTGCATTTGACCAACTTTGTAGGCAGTTGCAATATCTGGTGCTAGCTCGACTTTCCAGTGCTGAAAACAATGCTTACTTTGTTTGCTTTTGTGTCGTTATAAGCCAGCAATCTTCGTACTGTCAAAACAAGTGTAAACTGACAAGAATATTGAGTTTCACACGTGCATAGCAAACATAAGCGTTTATTGGTGGCAGCGTGCTTGTAGATAGCAACCTGTAAAGACAAGACAAAAGCTTATACATGACGAGAAATATATGCCACAGCAAACCAGCAGATATCGGCTCGCTCGCAATTTCGGGCACCCGGACACATTTTGCCAAGTTCTTTTATTGCTGTTTGCTGGGCACGTGCAGCACCTTTCAGAGGCCTGATTGGGGCCAAGTGCCTCGGCATCAATATATACATTCTAGGCCTACTGACAAGCTTAAATAACATTCTATTCGAGGAACATGTGCATTTAAAGTAAAGATCAGCTAATTTGAGGGCCTCATTTATATAGCAGCAGAGCAGCCGTGGGAACCATCAATCCTTTCTGCAAGCAATAAAAGGATTGCCTGTCACCGGACTCCAACCCAAGACTCGGGTCGTGAGCACTTTATGCCTAGCATATGTAGGGGACACCACCTGAGTTAAAATAACGCTTTGCCACACGCCCCACAATCTGGTTTCAAATACTGCCTACAATAAGAATTCAATCTGCTATTTGAATGCTAGCCAAATAAGAAAGTTGTGGTCCCATGCTTCTTTGACAGGGCCTGTGTGAGTCTGACAAGGCTCACGAAAATTTGAAATGACCTGCCAACTGCCATCTAAGAAAACTCGAAAATACTGTTGTGGTTTAAATTTGCCCGGCGCCGGCTGCTTTTTGATAGCAGTTGTAGAGAGAAAAGCATCTGCAACTCGGCCGTGACTCTCCATTCGCACTGCTAATATCCAATGAAAGATGCGAACAAAGTTGCACCCCTACCTGCAGCCAAATTTACAACAATTGGTCAGTAAAGTTACTAAACGGCAACAGTAGAATGCAAGAACCAATCAATTCCTACATATTTATGCAAGTAATGCACAAAACTTAAAATCTCTAAGGATTCTTGCTACCTATGGTAAAAAAAGAGACACGAATCACATTAGTGACTAGATTCATGCACCTACTTTCAATAGGGTAACCTCGAAAACTAGCCAGCACCACGAACCACATACAGTACTATACCTAAGTCGCACAACGTCACTCATATCACAAATGCATGGACAAATTTAGAAGTGGTATCCCTGTCTAAACAAGCCCAAATTTCAGCAATGTTATGCAGCTGAAACTAGGTAGACATGACGGTGGAGCTGATGTGATCGTCTAATGAAAGGTCACTTTGGAACAGGACACAGATTTCGTGCAGATTCAATGGGACATATGCTGGCAGAGCCGATTTTGAGCCCTCGGTTTTTCAATTTCAGAATCACGGATTATTCGTCCATTATTAGTAAGTTGGCGTTATCATCATTCAATTTAAGAGAGTGTACTGCCACCCATGTATGGATGTCATCGATACATGCAGCAAGAGAGTTGAGAGAATTCGACGTGCTAAAGGGCTAGGAAGGATCAAAGCAAAGGTACAACTGAATGAAATCTGCATAGAACTAACAGCCTAGGTTGGGCCTGGCAATCGCATCGGAGAGTTTAAACTGCAAAAAGAACAGGGGCACACAGTTCTGTGGTACCCCATAATTCAGTGGTTGGTCGGATAATTTTTTTAATTTTCACATCAATACTCTCAAGCATCCCAATGAAATAGGATCCGAACGATTATCTTGCAGTATCAGTGGTACCCAGGCAAAATGAGAGGCACTCGAGAAGGGCTTTGAGATCGATAGTATCAAACGCTGCCAAAAGATCAAGCAAAACAAGCAGACAGACTTTACCCAAGTCACAAAGGTCAAAAGATGTCAAGAAAATTAATGTCACGACAATCATGTGGCAATGAAATACAGAATCCTGCTGGGAGACATTAAGCCATGAGCCTCTGTGACCAGGTCATAGGCCGAAAGGTAACAAAAGACTGGCCTTGAAGGTCAGGGTGACCAGAAGGAAGGTAAGGTCTAATGTCTCTCAGTCTTTAACTCCACAAAGCCACGAAGAATATGAGGGTGGTCTCTGAGAACAAATTCATCAGGCCGGCTTGACAGCTGGCAAGCTATCCAGGCATGCAAACAATTAATGATTGCCAAGGTGAGCTACCCATTGTGCCTATAGTATGAATTATTAGTCATAAGGAGTCTTATGGTCATATTCAAATATAGTAGAAATCACAGCTTTACAAACAAGAATAAAAGCTCTTGAACCACTTAGAAGATGAACGAATGACACTTGGCAAAGATTGCAGACCACCTAACAGGATATAAAAAATATGTTGATGTTGAATATGCCTTTGCTCTTGGCATAAGGCTGAGGTGTTCGAGCACCACGACCTAGGTCGTGGGTTCGAGTACTGTAGCAGTCAATTCTGTAGGGTCTACTGCAAGCACAAGATATGCCACATAGGCACTTCAGCCGCTATATAAATTTTGTTGGATCAGCCGAACTTTAATTTTCCATAATATTAAGTTCTAGTAAGTTGGAAGACAACACAATGGAGTACAACACCATACATCCCAAACGTATACCCAAGCCGAACGATCTGCATTGTTATAGACGCAAATCATTCTAAATTTCATGCTGATCGGGGTAGAAGTGGTCAAGTTATGGAATTTACCAGGCACAAAGTTCTCTTGGCAAAACGCTTTCAAAGTGGCTAGGGGGATCTTGAAGCATGCAGTACCTAGCAACTCATGAGTAGCAAAACACGGATCACTCAGGAAACCAATCTTCAAGTATATACACGCGCGTGCTTAAAGGTTTCAAATTTATCTGTTGACAATAAGCTTATCAGTGATATTTGCAAGACAAAAAGTAGTGCAGGCGGTTGATAAAACGACTAACGACTAATCAATCAAAAAGCCGGCTTTCAAAGCACTCGTCTCTCTTTATGACACACAGATCAATAGGGCTACAAATGATGTACGTGCATTAATATACCATCGCCAAAATTCACGTTTATCAGATCCCTATTGGTCGAGCTTTGGCATTTGCAAGGCACGGCAGACAGGAAAGCACACCAAGGAACCATCATAACAACATTGGCCAAATATTACTGACGATTGGGTTACATGAGGAGGCCAGCTAGGCGAGCATGCCAGCCCTGTGCCGAAAAGTAATGTACTCTATACACACGCAATCTTAAAATGTGCACAACCTTACATGATCCTTGAGATATTCCTTCCCGCCAGAATACTCAGTCGGTACCCATCCAATAAGCCCACACGACTAAATGGCCCCAAGCGTCTCAACAGAAACCAGAGCTGATAACGTCACAGTGTATAAGCTGAAATTACCTTAAATTTCCTTTAGTCACATTGAATGCCCACATTACGAAACTTATAAGCACTGTCGCAGTGCGACCGCCGGCAGATAGCTGCATGCCAACACGTGCTATGAAGACGCTATAAAGCATGGCCGACCTCAGACCGAGCTAATGAGATCCCAGGATTCAGTAGGCGCTACGGGTTTATGGACAGTTGCCCCCCCCCCCCTCGTGGATAATTGGCCTCAAATCCGGAAGTGAGAAAACCGGTTCTGGGCCGGTCACCATGTGGGCGTGGCCACACCTGCTGCTGTTTCAGCCGGACTTGCACGACTCCGCCCGGCCAACGGGAGCTCTGAAAACCACCTCACAAGGAGCAGCAGTTAGAAAGTATTGTAAACTAAGTTGGGTTCTTGCCACAGGTAAGCTGTGGTCGTTTGACCCGCTAGTCCTGCAGCGACCCCTTTCTGCCTACGAGTCGGCCTGTGCGTCGGCTATCCACTCGCTCTCCCTCCTTCTCGCTCACTCTCTCTTATCTTATCTGCTAGCGCTCCAGCGTTGCTTCCACGACGGCTACTACATCCGAATGTATGCTCGCATTTTTGCGTTTCCTGCGTACGATACAATACAGCAGTCGTCGTCAACACTACAACTAGTTAGGGGGGGACTTCGTTCTCTTCGTCGACATTCTTCGTTCGTCACGCTGTCAACACGTGCGCTCTAGCTCCTACAACCATGCCAGACTAAAATTGTTGATTCAACGTAGAACTGCACGTTCTATTCCAATAAATAAATTAGTATTATCATTATGTATTTCTGCTAGCTAAAGTGAATGATAAGCTCTTTTTGTGAACCGAAACCGCGTGTTGATAGAATTTTGTCCGACCTCGGCCTCGTTCCGAGCTCTAATAGGCAGCTCTGTCATTGCTCGAAATAATAATAATAATGCACTTGATAAAGCGCCCTCGGAGAGCTCAATCTCTTTCTAGGAGCTTTACATTTGGGTTCGTTGTATAGCTGATGAGCGCTCTCGCCTTCGGAAAGATATGTTTATTGTTGGGACTATGTTCATGCGATGCGTCTGGAGAATTGCGTTTCAAGATACCTAAGTTATTGGCCTTATATTTTGCAAAACGGGAGTGGTCCGCTAGGTGAGGCAATGCTGGCTTAGTTAATTAAGTACTTCTCTCGTTAGCGAGTTTGGAATCAGTCGTTCGCTCCACCTTGACCGTCTTAGGCACCATCCTATCAATTATTACCTTGAGGGTCACGCGTACGTTTGCATATGCTGGATCGAGTCACAAAGCACCAATAGGAGATTTTATCGAACTTTATTTGCAGGTGCACAATGTCGGTAAGCATCTAGTTTGGTCTTATTGCCACACTCCTCGAAAGCTCTCACCAATACAAAAACTCACTTACGGGGTAATGCATCTCTGTACTTAGGTAACCTGCGCCTATGCTAGGGCGCGACCCAGGTAGACTTAACAAAGAAGCACTTGACTCGTAACTTTGGTTCAGGCGTGCAGCTACCTCCTCAGAAAGATAAAGCGCCCTCAGAGAACTCAATCTCTTTCTAGGCACTTTAAATTTGCTGCAAAGAAAACACGATCGAGTCGTGAGTGGTATCATACTTGATAAACAACATGAATAGCATGGTTAGGGGTGACATGCACAGGGTCAGCATGAAGCTTTTGACTGGGCAACCAAAGAAAGCTATTATGCCACTACAGCGGACTATGAATATGGCTGCAAGGCTGGTCTTCAAGTCCCAGCAGTTTGAGCAAGTGTCACCTCTGCTGAAAGAGCTAGGATGGTTGCCGGTTGAGCAAAGGATACAGAGCAAAGTTCTTACACTGACCCACAAGGCCCGCCACGGCTTGGCTCCTTCGTACCTAGCTGAACTGCTCAATCAGTTTCAGCCTGTTCGCGCCCTCAGGTCCTATGTGGACAATAAATTAGCTGTTCCATTCCTCCGCTTAAAGACAGTTGGCGACAGAAGCTTTAGCTCTGCAGGTCCTAGGCTGTGGAACTTGCTTCCACAATTCTTACGCAACGACATCTACTCTCCAACTGCCGACTATGGCACATCTTTTTCAGCGGTCCTGAACTGCTACTTCTATGCTACTCACTACCTCAACTGCTCTCCTAACTCTGCTATGCTTTCCACTTTCTCTTTGTTGCGTGAGACGAAGTCTGTTGGCTACCGAATGCGTACCGAAAGCCGCTTAGGCTGTGAGTGCGCTATACAAAACTCTCCTGCGTAACACCCACATGGTCTTTATGACTTTGTGGAGTTACTGACGGAGATACATACATTACATAGTGGCAGCATGCAACAGAGTCAGCCCGCATAAGCACATAAAGGACGAATCACAGAGACCCACTTAATGCTGTCCTAAATAGGTGCGTTTTAATTTCTTTTTAAATGTGATCAAGTCATGTGGGGATGTCGTGATGGAAGTCGGGAGTGAGTTCCAGGCTTTGGGAGCATGCGAACTAAATGCACAGTCTCCAAAGGATTTCAGGTTTGTACGAGGTATTGGTAATCAGTTGCATTCCGAAAAGCGAGTGGTACGATGCTTAGCCTGATGGGGGAGTAGATCCGATAGGTAGGCTGGAGCCAAAGAATGAAGGGTCCTAAAAGTGAGCAACAAAACCTTGAAGTCGATCCATTGCACGACTGGTAGCCAGTGCAGGTCGGCAAGAAGGGGTGTGATGTGGCAACTGCCACGCTCACGACAGACAAGCCTAGCTGCAGTGTTGTGCACCAGCTGTAATCGCCTGATTGCACGTGCTGGTAAGCCAGCAAGCAGGTAAGCACCTTACCATTGGGCTAAACCAGGGGTATAACATATGTGCAAACTTTACCCAGAAATGGTCTTATCTTTATAAGAACCAACTGGGTAGTTATGGCCAACTTTTCCAAACTAACCTTATTTTTTATTATGATCGCATGGATGTTTTTTTGAGTTATTGTGCTTGTGTGTGTGTGTGTGTGTGTGTGTGTGTGTGTGTGTTTGTCTGTGTGTGTGTGTGTGTGTGTGTGTGTGTGTGTGTGTGTTGTGGCTGCTTGTTCTGTCTCTATAAGTATGTTGGCAAATGTGTTGGTGTGCCTGTTCGCATGCCATGGCACGCTGGGTTTGTTTGAGTTCTCAGCTATGTGCATTTGTGAGTGTGTTTTTGTGTGTGCATGAGCACGCGACTTAAATATGTGTCATCGGTTGTGTGTGTGTGTGTGTGTGTGTGTGTGTGTGCTTGTGTTTGTCTGTGTTTGTGTGTGTGTGTGTGTGCGCTCTCTCCGGCATGTGTATTTGTTCTCGCTTAACCGTTAACCCTACATTTACGTGCACGTGTGTGCTTTGGTGCCAGCGTTGTTGACGTTTAGCATCTCTCAGCAGTTATTAGCCAGCCGTTGGCACCAGGAAGTGATAGAACTTCTGCCACTGCCTGTCATGACTCTAGCACATACATTGAGCATGGCATATGGTGAAGCTGCACATGTCAGGCAGTGAGTAAGGGTGAGTGAATGATGGATGAATTTTTGTCTGCTTTCAGGAACCACATTCTGTGACACCTACCGAATAATGCTTTTAGTAGCACTGCTTATCGATCTACTATAGAGAATCACGTGGTATTGGCAATCTTGTCAGTCTCCCTGGCATGCAGTATACATCCCGAAGCGATGTGATTAATGGAAACTATCATGTGAGCCACAGCACTTCATTACTTTGCTAGGATTTCCTTTATCAGTAGTACTTTTGCTGTGTCTCTGTGAGTGTTTTATGCGCAGCTTATCTTAAAATAAGCTTGATCCATAGCAAAAATTTACTTGACACTTACGTATTTGAATGATTGTTGCCTGTTCAGCAAGCTCTGAAGAATTTTGCATGCTTTTCGGATTATATATAGTGAAAACTGCTGTTGCAGCCATAAATGCACATATTTATAAAATGCATGTCTTTTTCATAAGGTCAAGTACACCCGTCAACTGCAGTTGAACCCTTGATGTGACAAAGCTGGCAATCGCTTCTTCTTTTGCTGACCAGCACACACCTACCGATATATTTCACTCATGTCCAGCAGGCAGTATGCCAAGTAGTTCCAATGCACAGAAATTTGCATTATTTTTCACTTTATGTGCCACATGTATGTATGTATGTATGTATGTATGTATGTATGTATGTATGTATGTATGTATGTATGTATGTATGTATGTATAAGCACTGCCGGTCAACTGTCAGTATATGGCAGTGTTTTTTATGAGCAATGAATATTGGTCTTTTGACATAACGGTACTGACATAAGGTTAGAAATCACTCATGTGATGAACAACTGCTTGCTTATAGTAACCAACATATGCTAACAGCAACGTTTGCTTGCTTTTTCAGCCCATTTTTGTCTCGGTTGGCAATACTAATGGGCATTGATATGAATAGGTCGTTTGTGTGGCACCCTAAGAGCACTGCATCTCTATCCGGGTGCTTTACAAATCGCAGATAGACCTGTAACAGGAGTGCTCAAAAGTATCAAACCAAAGGAAGAAAATAGGTTAGATGCCTAATGAGAATGGCAGTTCAGCAAGAATGGCAATTTGGGTTGGCTGATAGAGGGATGGCACAGTCTATGTGTTGGTGAGGTGTCTAGCTCAGCCAAGCACGACTGGTCGCCAAAGGCATGGCCAGTGATCCACTGGCCCCACCCGAGACCGGTTTCAAATAGGGTCTATGAAGTAGCAGGGGGGATCTGTCATGTGGAGTCGAATGGAGAACAACTGGCGGAGCTCACACAGAACCGTCGCATAAAATGACATGAACGATGGTGGATGGATGATGGATGGATGGACCGAGTTGACCGTCTAGGTCGGCAGTGAGACAATCGGCCGAAGTAAAGTGTCAAGGGAACACTTGTGACCAGCTATCGGCATTGGAGATCAAATATTGCTTGGCAATTCCGAGCGCCGTTGCCACTTAGCTTTGTCTTGCCCATTTGAATCGCTAGGGTGGTGTTCAGGATGAGCCGTGGTAAAGCAGGGAAGTCATGGGGCGACTCCACCTCCCCCAACTACCTGCCAACCGTGGGACCCGTGTGGGAAAACTCGGGTGTGACTGTGCAGAGCATAGTCAACACTGCGACATCACAGCTCCATGAGGTCACAGTCATGCCGTAATGTCATAGATCGAAAAACTATACAGAGCATAGATGAGCTGTGGCTGGAGTCGAGGCAAACACCCAGTGTTACAGACTAGCTATAACTAAGGGTCAATGTCAAGCCAGGTCTCATGCAAAAGCTCATCTTACATGCCAAGACAGCATAGCAACATTCACCAACCATTTAGCAATCACATCACATACTTGGACATAAAGATGAATGCTTTAATAATGTTCAAACTATGGGAACAGATCAGTTTTTTCAAAGAGGACAGACATATCGCGCAGTCGTTTGATACTTATACTGATACTGATACTGATGATGACTTAATTCTCTATTCAGGCACTTCACCTATGCCACGGGACTGGAGCCCACGACCAAATTATCTTAGAGTGATATACACATGAATTATTTTTTTATATTACTTGTACATATTTGACTTAAACGTGATGAGCCAGTCCTATCCCGAACAGCCTTCACCATGGCTCACATGCAGGCGTACATCACTCCTCCCCCACAGTGAACACATACTCACACCCTCACAACTAAGATAAGAATACTGAGAAATTAGTATAGTATTCACGAGATATTGATCCCTTTCTACGAGCTTTACTTGTGCTAGAAATGAAGCTTATCTATTGCACTAAGGACACACACAAACACACACACAAACACATGCTCAAAGAATTGTGAGGTAGATGTGCTTTTTTACTTTTTGTAATATCGTAAAGGCGAGAGATGTGGTGACATCATTCGAAAGTGAATTCCAGATTATGGTAGCATAGGAGCTGAAGGCACTATCTCGAGAGAATTTGAGGTTGGTTAGAGGCAGACCGATAAATTGCTTGTGTCAGAAGAGCCGGTGGTATAGCTTAATTTTGAATTAGCTTGGATCGGCACGCTGGAGCGAGACATTACAAGTAAAAAATCCTAGCTGCTTAAACAGCATCTTTTTGTATAGCGACAGAAGAGCCTTGACGGTTATCACCACTGCTTGCAGTGGCGATAAAGGATCGCCCACGGCAGAAATCGAACCCACGACCTCGGGAACTAGGTCATGAAAGCAACCGCCTTACCTAGTGTGCCATCACGGCTCACCAACCTAAACTGAGTGAAAAAAGTCTTGAAGTCGAAATGGCGATTGATGGGAAGCCAGTGCATGTGTGTGAGAAGTGGTTTAGCTTTACTGTTGTGCTGATGACCACACACAAGCTTAGCTGCAAAGTTATGCACCAAATTTTAACGTATAGTTATGCAGCCACACACCACAACCTTGCCCCTCCCCGAAACACACAACACGTGTCCACGTGAGAACACATACTGGCACTAACCTATACATGCTCTCATGCAAGCAAGCCAGTGCACAAACACCTCAATACACCTTAATAAGCAGTCATTTACATTTATGCCAACACTCGCACTTTGAAAGATCTATAAACCAACCTGCGCAGGCACAACAAAACACCAATAAACACATGTACTGGTGTGCAAGCATTCTCACACATTTACTCATGTGGCTCCCCCATACGCGCGCACACACACACACACATGCACACACACACACACGTGCAAACACAGACTTAATTGTAAAGCCAGTGTTGTGTGACCCTGCTACTTCTGCTATTGTAAGTAGTGCAGCAAGATCGGCCACTAATGTATGCCCCACCTGCAGGTGGTTGGGCAATTGACTCGGTGCAGCTTCCGGCCTTTGATGTAAGTATGTGGCCTGCCACAGATGTACTCCCTCATCAGTGGTGAGTCAGCCAGCTCGTATATCGTATCGTATATGTATGAGGGAATGAAGAAACGAGTCTTGTTCATCGCTCACGTCCGAACCATGTCTCCATGAGACTCCACAAGAACATACACTGCCGTAGCCACTGTCATACAACACCAATTTGTAACTAGTGAGAAAGCTACAACAACTGCTTCTGAACTTAACTAGGGAATCATTTCTTACTTAGCATCCATTCTCCTGCTGCCGACCGTGGCGCATCCTTTCCAGCCGTCCTTTACTGCTACTACCATGCTACACTTTGGGTTGGCTGTACAGCGATAGCCAACTACGTCGGTGGAAGTCAACATAGAAGAACAGCGGACCCTAGAATACACTCTTTGGCAATTCTCCGGGCCAGGATCTGACATAAATAAATAATAATAAATCCTAGCTGATTAAACAGCCTCTTTTTTATAGCGACAGAAGAGCCTTTACGGCTATCACTAATGCTTGCAGTGGCGATAAAGGATCGCCCACAGGAGGAATCAAACCCACGACCTCGGGACCGAGGTCGCGAAAGCAACCGCCCTACCTAGTGTGCCATCACGGCGCACCGTCAGAGAGCTTTCTCGGGGTTTCGTTTGTTCACTAATATACTACCAGTTGCATTGTCGACTCGATCTTTTGCTGTTCGCGACTGGTCGCACAAATTCAGCACTACTCGCTACCTCAGCTGCCCTCCTGACTCAGCTATGCTTCTCGATTACTCTTTGTTTCGTAAGATGTAGTCTGTTGGCTACCGAACGCGTACCGAAATCCGCTCAGGCTTTAAGTGAGCTTTAGAAAACTCACCTTCGTAATACCCACAGAGTCCTCGTGGCTTGCAGATTTACAGATAAAGATAAAATTAACGAATCTTCAGATAGTCTGTCGACTAGTAATTCGAGGCATGCAACGGCTAGCCGGACACGTAGAGCTTGGAACACTGTGAAGCTAGGAACACTGTTAAGGTCTCACGGACACACTTCGGGTGTCCTTTTTTGTGTCGTAATGCCCGGTCTAACTCGGTGCCAAAACTTGTAGGACTTTGATACCGAGAATAGAGTTACCCTTAGCGCAGCTCGATCGGTCGACCGAGTAGAATCCCGACCGAGTGCCATCTGGAGTCCCATTGATCCTTCCATGACCGAGCTGAGCTGAGCCGAGAATACTTCTTGACGAAAACAAGCAATAGCTGCCTCGCAGTCTGAGGGAGCGGCCCTTGCCTGCATGTGGCGGCTGCAGCAGCAGAATGCCGAGCAGGCGATGTAACCAAAAACCCAAAATAACTATTTACTTTCCGCTTGTGCGTATGCCCAATATTACGACATTTGGTTGGCAAACCCAGAACACGATTCTCAATTAGAGGGAACCTTAATCTCAGCTGTACGACGTCTCTCGTAGAAATGGCAGCCCAATCGCAGTTTAAAAATGTCGGGCGGGCTGGTTTATTGTAGGCATTACGCAAGAACGCTTAAGTGCACGAAATTGTATGGGTAAACCTAGAAGACTGTTCTCTAAAGTGAAATCAAAGCAACTGGCGCGCGACGCTTATTTCAGATTGGGGTGCTGCATCGAAATCCCAATTTGTAGGGCGGCGTAAAATTTTCTGGTTAAAGCCGGAACACCATTATGTAGCATTTGGAAAAAAGCTGGGTTCGCTGGCTCACTGCCGGTGCTGGCAGACCGGTAGTATCCGGAGCCACCCCAGGGTCTGACAGCTGGTGGCTGTGGCCTAGGGACAGGCCGGCGGTCAGCTGCGGTTTGACGGCCGTGGTATATCCACATGAGGGAGGGCACTCAAGGACGAGGATGGCAGTGGCCTGGCGGCTCTGTGTGGGAATAAACAGTTGGTGTTGGGCATCGGCTGGCTCTCTGCTGTGGATCAAACTACTGGGGAATCGATGGGCCGGGCTATCTGAAGCCACTGTGCAAGAACGTGCATGCAAGGTCACATGAGATTTAGAGGGTAAACCCGAAACACTGTTGTGTAATGGAATGTGATATAAATTCGTCTGATGTAACTCCACAAAACCACAGAGACTATATGGGTGTTAGGCAGGAGAGTTTTGTATACTGCACTCACAGCCTAAGCGGTTTTCGGTACGCATTCGGTAGCCAACAGACCGTCTCGAGCAACAAAGAGAAAGTGGGAAGCATAGCTGAGTCGGGAGAGCAGTTTAGATAGTGAGTATTGTGGAAGTATCAGCTCTAGACTGCTGGAAAGGATGAGCCGTTGTCGGCAGCAGGCTAGTAGTTGTCGTTCCGTAAAAATTGCGGAAGTGAGTTACACAGTTTAGGACCTGCAGAGAAAAAACTTCTGTCGCCAACAGTCTTTAAGCGGAGTAATAGAACAGCTAATTTATTGGTCCATACAGGACGTGAGGGAACGAGGAGGTTGAAACTGGTAAAGCAGTTCAGCGAGGTATGAAGGAGTCCAACCGTGCCGAACCTTGTGGAATTTTTAAACTAGCCTTACAGCAATATTCATCACCAGCTGCAGTGGCCTAGTCGCTTTTTTGGTGGTTCAGCGACAAAGAAACTACAACAATCTTGCCGAGACAGAACCAGAGAGCTAGTTAAATTGTTTAAAGCCACCGAGAAAGGAGTGAACAATATATTCTCGGAGCATTATTCTTCAAAAGTTGGAAATAAAACGACAGTTATGTGACTTATTGCAAATCGCCGAGCTGGTTTGGTCCAGCGGTTAAGGTGCTCGCTCGACCAAGGCCTGGCTGTGGTCGTAGGCTCGAGCCCTGAGGCACATGTAAAGCGCCTGAATAGAGATTAAGTTCTCCTGGGGCGCTATACAAATGAATATATTATGTATTATATAAAATTGCAGACGTATCGCAGTTATTCGTGAGACTTCTCGGAAAATGGATTTGGGCTGTTTCAAAACAATAAACAGCTCGATCTCTCTAACTTGCATTAATCAACCGATATAGTTATGCTTCTGCCTACATTCGATGCCGTATTAAGCATGCTGAAGTCCCGAAATTCTGTGGGCACAGCCGGAAAAGCTCCAATCGGAATGGGAAATAACGCACACGTAATACAAATACCAGAAGTTGAAAATAACGGCGTCATACAACAATTGCCCTTGCACGTTCTCATGGAAGTGGCCTCCAACGGCGGCCTGGCCTAGTGAGTGGCCCGCCACTTTCAAATTGCAATCTGTCTGCCATTTCCAAAATAAGCTGCCGGAATCTGAGGTCTCAGTTTTAAATTACAGACACCGGTGTTCCTGGGCTACTCACAAAAGTTCTCGAGCTTGCACGGGCACGCTCTTGAGTAAATTGGTCTCCAGTGGGCCGGCCGACCCGGTAATTTTGAACTGCGATTCGCCTTCCATATCTAAAATCTGCGTTTTAAAGCTGCTGGTTAGTATTCAAAATTGTATGCGATATCTTCCGGGTTAAGTTTGAGAGTGCCATGCAATTATTCATCTCCGTTCTTAAGCGAATGGCTTCCATTGACTCGGCCAGACCCAGCCAGCGACCGGCTGTGGGCGAAGCATCGCCACCATGTTGCCCGCCCTAGCCTGACAGGGCAGGAGTGCATAACGTCTCTGCGGCCGGGAGCTTACCCTGTGTAGGCATGAGTGAATGGCCACCCAGTGATGCGATCTTTTCCAGCCGGTCTCTCATGCAGCTCCCGCAGTCGTGAGTAGACGTGCCGTCTTTATCCGGCTCGTGGACGTGTACTGCTCTCGAAGAGTCTTTCGAATTCGATTACATCTTGTAGAGAGGTCAGTGACTACCTTGCTATCGGTGCTTGCTGCACTGCATACGCGCTCGTCAACTTTCCGGGCGCTAAGCTGAAGTCGACCCCTACAAATTGGTGACCCTTATGCTGATTCGAACACGGTAGGTATTCCTAAACCGAACAATCGCTTTAGCTAAACCTGAAAGTGGCGCTGCGAATTCCTATTCCTATCGCCATGTGAAGTTGCCAGAATTTCTACGAAGCGACCCGACGCTTTGGCTAGCCCGCCTTGAGTCGCATTTTCACTTCTTGTTCCACCAGACGTCGGCTGCCGATTTACGAGGTTCGCGATCGCACGCCGAGTCAGTTCCTCCGGCATTTACGGCAGCTGCTAGGCGATGAAAGTGACCGGTTCGGTGAAGATCTTTATACGTAATTTCTAAGGTGATGATTCCCATTTGATTGTAAAAGGAATGTCATCTTATAGTATTGATTGTAAACCAGTTGCACATAATATGGGGAGTTACATGTCAATGTCATTCAATGATTTTGAGTTCAAAGATTCTTATAATTTCATGACTAGTAAATTATGTGATGCTTTTATTTCATTAAAGAAGGATAACTCAAAATTTTATATTGCAATGAGTATTTTTTTAAACTATATCTAAAAATGAACCCTGATGAATTATTAAATATCTTATCAAGAAATGGTGTTTATCCGTACGAATTCATGGAGTTGTTTGATAGATTCTATTAGAATATGATACCTGATATTAAAGCATTCAATAGTTAACTTAGTTTTGATAAAAGTATTAGTGATGAAGATTATGCACACGCACTAAATGTTTTAAAAGTTTTGAATATTAAGGATTTAGGAGACTACCACGATATTTATCTAAAATTTGATGTTACTTTACTTGCTGATTGTTTTGAATCATACATAAGTAGTTTCATTGAAATATTTAAATTAGATCCTGTTCATTATCTATCTGCACCACATTATGCATGGTCGTGTACTCTGTTTTATGCTTCATGTACAATGAACTTACTATATAAAAACAAAGATGATTTAAAACTGTATCAAAAGTTTAAGAACTCTATTAGAGGAGGTGTCTGACAAGTAAGTCAAAGATTGTCTACTGCTAACAACAGCAAACTTCCTAACTACAATAAAGAAACAGAAACTAATCACATTATGTACTGGGATGCTTCAAGATTATATCTAACAGTTATGCTGTGGCACTTACCTATTATAGAACCTATTGAAGATGATTTAAGTAATTGGCCGCTTGAAACAATAATGTCATTACCACCAGATACAGATATAGGTATATTCGTTTTAGTTTATTTAGAATATCCAAAGGAATTACATGATTTACACAATGATCATTCACTTTGTATTGAGAGTAGAATTGCTGACAGTTCTGAATATTCAAACTACCAACTTGAATTTTCAACAGGAGGAAGTGATGTAGCAAAATTGATTTGTGATTTCTCTAAGAATACTAATTATCTAAAACATCATAGGTACTTTCAATTTTTAGTTTGTGAAGGACTGATACCAACAAAAATACATAAAGTTTACAAGTTTAAACAAAAACGTTGGGCAAAACCATTTATTAATATATGTGCAGAGAAGGCGATTGAATTCGATGGTAAAAAAGATGAGTTTAAAAGAAATCTGTGCAAAGGACTTATGTGTCAGACTCTTGGAAAAACTCGTGAAAACGTTGAAAACAGAACATGTGTTAGACTAGTAAATACAGGAACTGAAAAGTGTGATTTATTGTATAATAAGTTAATGAAAGATGCAAAACTTAAAGAAATTAGATGCTTTGATAAAAACTTGGCTGGTTTTGAACAGTTTTAAAGAACTACAATTTTAGACAAACTAATGTTCATCAGAGTAACTATTCTTGATTTATCAAAATTACACATGCAAAGATTTGACTACGATGTATTCAAGCATAAGTTTAATGATAGAATAAATTTGTTATATACATATACTGATTTGTTAGTTGTTAACATAAAGAGTGAACACTTTGATGAAGAATTACTTGACATTAAAGATTGATTTCATAAAGATGAGTTTGGTAAATTCAAGGATGAGAGGAAAGGTATACCAATTAGTGAATGCATCGCTTTAAGACCAAAACTATATTCAATTAGTTATGTAAACTCGATTATGAAGGCAAAAGGAGTTCCAAAATCAGTAATTGAACACTCAGAGTTAACACACAAACAATACTTGGATTGTTTATCTACAGTAAATGATATTTGTAAAAATAATTATAATACAAAAGCATTTAATGAAACACTTGATAGAGATTTCTATCGTGACACAGAGCAAACACAATACCATTACAAAGAAAATGAAAAAAGAACACTATCTGCATTTGAATCGAAACGATACTGGTTAGATTGTGGAGTACACTCACTTTCTTACGGTCACTATAAAATAAAAGACAGGTGAAAAATGTACTAAATGTTTAAATAATATTAATGGTAAATATATATAGATGCCAAAATGCATATATAGATGCCAAAATAAAAGAATGAAGATGACAAACCAATAGTTATAAAGAAAGTTAGATTTAATGATAAAGAGAAAATGGAAATTGATAAAAAAAATACGTTGATATACAAGAAGAAATTAATTTATACAAGATTCAAGATTCTAGAGAAATTAAATATAAATTAATAAAAAAAATCACTATTATAGGAATGGACCAAGAAAATTCAGAAGTTGTATATGATCACGAAAAAGTTGAAGATTCTATTGACATCACTGTTTCAGACTCAGAATCAGTATCTGATATACTTTCTGAAGATCCTGACTATGTTCCAGAATCAGACTTTTCTCACTGCAGTATTAGTGGTAACAAAGATTATGTTTCAGAAGGTGATATAAGTCTTGAAGAATTACTATTTGGAGAATGCGTTATGTGAATTAATTATGTTCAACAAGATTATCATAATTATGTAAATGAAGAAGATGAACTATAACAATTATTTAACAACTTATAGAAATGGATGCTTCAAGAATTCCTAGCTGTGATCAATCTAGAGAAATGGCACTAAAAATTCGTCTTCAAAAACTAAAAAGTTTTGATCATAGAATTGTTAGACATTCACTAGATAGATGTATTCCCGAATTAGATAGTTCATTTACTAGTGTTCTTGTTGAGATTTGTGATGCATGTGATAAACTAATGGAGTGTAGAAGTAAAGTAAATGAGATGATAGATGAAGAGAATAAAAATTCAAAAGCACCAAAAACAAAACTTGGTGTACAAATCTGCTAATAATCTGTTCTTGGTCTTGCAAGTTAATTTGTGTGAATGTAATTGTGTTATAGTTATTGTAGGCAATGCAAGCAGCTTCTGACGTTAGTGATCCAACTCTTCCCACGAGTGTTACCCTTCTTAAATCTTACGTTGATTATCTTGTTAAATCAAGAATGACATCATATGATCAACAAACACTTGATTCTGATATTTCATTTATGACTGATGCATCAGTTTTATCTAGATGCATGTGATATTGAAGCACAAAAAATTATAACAGCCGGATTATCAGATGTAACAGCAAATCTAGAAACGACCGTTAGAGCAAATGTTGATGCACTTCTAGATACACCTGGAGAAATCTCTGGATACACAACTTGGATTGCATCTCAACTTCCAACACTATCAACTGTTATATCAGGAGTTAAACCCGATATCACTGGAATTGTCAAGGATGAGTGTTATGCAGTTCCACCTGATATAAGTGCTAGTACTATTGCTAGACAAAAAGCAACAGCAGCAGCTCTAGCTGCACAAGCACAATCAACTGCTGATTCAACCACACCAACCACTGTGTAATTAATTTTAATTAAAACAAAATTAAAATAATATCATAGAAAGGGTTTCAGTTGAAACAAGAAGTAAAGACGGTTTAGAAGAATTGCAAAGTCAACAGTATTCAAACTTAAAGATTTGTTCATACCCAATGGGTAAAATTAAAGATATTAGGTCAACATTATTACATGCTGTAAAACTAGTATTAGAGTATAAATCATTGAGGATCAATCATTCTGAACCAGAAATAGCATGAATATATTCACTAAAGTTTGAGATGGTTCAATATTTGAAGAGTTTCTCAAAGACTTAAAAATAGAAAAAAATAAACAGGATGAAGTCAGAAGCATGCTCTAAAAAATAGAACTAACCTAACAAATAAAGAAAGAAATAGATGTAGGGAAAAGTTGTGATCTACCAGAAGAATTTATTAAAGAGACTATTGATTGGAAGACTTAATCGACAAATGTGTCAGGGCCATAACCTACGTTAGGAGTAGAAACTCTACTAATAACTAAAGATTTAGTATAATCTGTTGATATTGATGGTAAATAATATAAATTTTTTACTTATCCAATCTCAACAATATCTAATTCATTTGGAGTTGTAATATACTCAGTAGTTATAATTGGAAAATTAATCTTAAATGAGATATAACATGACTTACCATCACTAGAAATTTTAAAATTCTCTGTAGTATTATTTAGTAGTAACATATTTTCAATTCCATATGTCATTCCTAAAATAACAATATAATTTTCATTATATGCAATGTTATGGTAATAATTTTTATTTAAAATATAATTGTCAGTTGAAGTATTAAAAATATTTATAGAAACATGTGCAAATTTTATATTTATAACTATTTTTATTACCAATTGGAACAAATGTTTTTTCTTCAACTCTAAGTATATGACTAATTTCATAGTTAGTAGAATCGTAAATTTTTTGTTCAATATTAAACGTAGCATTAATGTCTTTAATTTGTATTACTATCTTTGAGTAAATTGGTTTTTCATATTAACATCAGATATTTTTGTTAATGTAACATCACTTATTCGTCTAAATACGCTTTCTGTTATATTTGGAAGATTATTTACATCACTAAAGCTAAAACTACCTTCAACGTCAGATGTTTCATAACCAGGTTCCCATCTTGTTCTTAAAAATGTATCTGCAGCACTTTTTGTATATAAAAATTAAGATTATAATAATTTCGTCTTTTAAGGAAAATTATTTGATCAATTGTTAGCGTATGTACATTTAAATTTCCTTTCATAGTTTTTCATAAGTTCCAACTTTGTTTTCAAGATGTTTTTTGTTGCTATATCCTTTCCATTAGTAGAATCCAATACATTTACCTATTTGTTTGAATTTCCAGATAAATCTATTATATTTTTATTTAAATCTTTTCTTAAATAATTATCAGCAAATGCTTTACTAACATCTAATGAATCAGCAGTTACTCCAACATTTGGTAATATATTAGAATCAAAATCTAATGTTCCTTCCATTTCTAATTGTTTTCCAGAAAGCATTTAAGATAAAGCTATATACAGAGTAACATTTATAGCAGCTCCAATTAAATCACCAGATATATAGAAATTTCCACTATCTACTGGCTTTTTATTATTATCAAGAGAGTGACTTAAAAAAGTGTACCAGGTGGTAAATCGCTTATATCAGCATTATATTAAGGTATAAGTAATTTTACTTCTGTTTGCCTATCAATTTGATATAATGCTGACACTACAAACATGTCTCTAGGAACTATAATATCACCCAATGGTACCATACCAGTTATTGAATAAGCATATTAACCAAATCCTTGAATAGCTACTAATGGACTTGTTGAATAAAATAAAATAAATTTTATAATGGCTACATTTCCATCAGATGCTTTGTTTAAATATCCAAGGTTTACACCATCATTAGGATTAGCAGGATCATTTCTAATTATAATAGTAAACCCATTCATATCAATTGGTGATTAACTATCCCTCAAGTTAATTTAAGAAAATTCTTATCCATGTAAGCTTTATTTGGAACATCCTTATCGGAATAAAGTGGATTACTAATCTTTCGTTGCAGCATCACTAGGATGTTTAGGATTTGCTAAATCTACCAACCTATGATTGTTTCTATTATTATATATAATTATATTATTATATTAAAAAGGACTTACAAAGTTGGTAGCATCACTAGAAGTAGATTATTATATAAATGAGATACTACTTGAAGCAGAAAAATCAAAGAGTGATTGGTATCTTGATCCTAGTAAATTTGTATCAGATACGTTTGGAGAAAAAGTAAGTTGGTCTGCAGCGCAACTCGATCCGATAGCATGGGGGAAGAACTTTCTTGAAATTTCAGGTGCATTTCTTCCTGCAATTCCTGCAATAATAGCAAGTATTGCAAGTGTAATAGGACCTGTTGGATTAGCAGTAAGTGTTACAGTTGCAGTTTTAGAATTAATTAAGAAGATAGTGGACGAAACTATGTTTACTGCAAGAGCACCACCAATGAGAACGCATGAAGAAAGACTCAATGCTTTGAGTTTAAAAAGTGAGAGATTAAGAAATGCAATTGTAGATTTAAAAAATATGATTGATTTGTTAGATCGAGGTGTAGATATTTATCTATCAGATTAAGTACAAAATTCAGAGATTAAAACAGATTGGATTATTTGAAAACAGAAAAGAAACTTGTTGAAGATGGTGGTGCTAGTTATTCTGAAGATTTGAAGATATAAAAAAGTTGAGAGTTCAACAGTTGGTATAAAGAGAGAATGTAATTATAAAGCTGAAAGTGCAATGTTGTTAAGTAATCTTTTTGCTAGAGGAGCAAGTCAAGAAGAAATACATAAAGAAGTACTAAAATTACGTGATGAACTGAAAAAAAGGTGTAAGAATTAGTTAGTAATCGGTGTAACGTACAATTTTGTTATCTTCTGTTAATGTGTATGTAAAATTAAGTCGTGCAAATTCAATGTTTAGACGTATTGCTGTCATATCATGAGCATAAGCCGCTTCCTCTGGATCATCACAATATCAAAGGTGAATTATATCTCTATCTATTCGAATATAGGACTTATATCTGTTTGCTATTTTGTCAAAGCATGCACCAATAAAATTAGATGAGATTTTTTTGTTTTTCTTTATTTCTATTGTTTTCTGAATAAGAAGCAATTCTTAGATTTGAAATTATATTATCAGATTTGTCCAAATTAACGTGATCCAGTAGAAAAATATGTATTTCTGTGTTAACAATTAACCATGCCAAGCAATGAGCTTTATATCTTTTACTGTCAATACTGATAACTATATAACCATGCTTGTCTAAACTTCCTGCAGTACTTCCAGCAGGTATAACTCCTCGATTAACTTTCCACGTAAGTTTTCCAGTAAAAGCATTATAGTCCAAAAGTTCCATAACACGTTCTCTGAATGCAGTAACTTCATCAAGCGACATTTCTATACAACACTTTTTTAACTCTTTAAATAAAATTTAATATACTATAGAAATGGATTATAAAGAAGTTAAATTAAACTTTTTTCAACATCAAATGAATCTTATTGCAAAACCAAAAGAACCAATTTCTATCAGACTTAAAAAGGAAGATTTATCAGGTAATTCTACTATCTTTGTAACAAATACCCAATTAAAAAAATTGAAAAGTGTAAATCAAAAGGAATTGGATTACAATTGAATCCAAGTCTTAACCAATTGAAAGCAAATAGAAAATACGTTTCTGGAATCGTGGACTTTATAAATAAATTATCTGGTTACCGTGAAATGCACATGCGTTTTTCTACAGGTGTTAAGTCAGAGGAAGTTCCTGGTGGTTCCTTCAATAACACTGGTAAATAAAGTTATGCTGGATCAGGAACAAACATTCCTGGTATTTCCTTCAATAACAGTGGTAAATATAGTTATGCTGGATAAGGAACAAAAACTCCTGGTGTTTTCTTCAATAACACTGGTAAATATAGTTATGCTGGACCAGGAACAAAGTTCAATCAAAGAATGAATGAGAGATATACAGATGTAAACGACTTAGATAACAAAGCACTTATCCACGATAGTCTATACACAGAAACTTCATCAATGTCAGAACCAAAAAGAACAGAAATCCGTAATTTATCTGACTTAGTCTTAGCAGAATCTGCAGCACGTACTGCTCTTGATCCTAGACAACCGGCTTATGTTCGAGGGGATGCTAAAACCGTAGCAGCGGTTATGTCAGCGAAAGCAAAACTAGGACTTGGACTTGGTGGGATGTTGAATGATTCATTTGCAACTGATTTCTTAAAGGATAAGATAAGTAATCCAGCTACTTTGAACAAGATTAAAAACTATGCTAGAGGAATAGTTGATAGAATGTTAGAGATCACCAGAAAAAATATATAAAAATTTTACTAACCTAATTTTTATTTTGCTTGTTTATTATTTGTATGTGTGTTTTCTTTTTTTCTATTAATCAGCAGGATTGAATTCAGCTCATTTACCAATCTTATAAACTTTAACTTGATCTAATTTCAGTCTACTACTAAGTCTTTGGTTCAGATATATAAGAATCTTTAGTAACATAACTACCATCAAAAGTACCAGTAATACCACACTCATTTCTAAGTTTTTGTATAACATCAGCAATACTATTAAATTTGAGTTATTTGTTCTTTTCAGCAATAGCTATACTTGGTTTATTACCAAAATCAAATCTTACTCAAATAGTTGATCGTTGTGACAAATCATATCCACTGAATTCAAGTTTTTTACTTGCTCTTGCTACAATATCTTCAAGAGTACGAATCTTCTCTTCAGTGAGATATATCCATGCAATGACGTGAGGCTTAGAATATTTAGCAAACTTTTCTTTAATGTGAACATATGCTGGTTAGGATTTTACGATAGCAGAATTTTCAAACACTACAAATTTCTTATCTTGAATTTCCATTTTTATATATGGAAAATAAAATGTTTAAATTAAATTAGCAATTCCATTGTTGTTCCAAAATCAGTTTTTTCCATCAGTTTGAGGAAGATTAGACACCTTCTTCACAATCTGTTTGATTGTATTCTTGTAGTTTAAAAGTCTGAAAACTTGTTATAACTCCAAAATAATCAATTGCTTCTGGGATTGGTGGAGCTCCAAAAGAATCAAAGTAAAAGCATAAATTACCTACTTTTTTTAAGTGCTATCCAATGATAGATTGCAAGATCTAATTTTCCTGTATTACAATCAAGACATTCGTTTTCTAGTGGTTTTTCTAATTTATTTCTTGCAAATACACCACGAAAGTTTGTTATATCTCATTCTTTTATATAATTATTTATTTCTAGATCGGTTACTGGTGAAGATTTTACTTCTTTTTAGTTCATCAAGAGTATTTTTCAATTCAGAAATTATCTGTTTCTTACTTTCTACACCAGTCCCTAGTCTAAATCTAACATGTGATAAAACACCTGTTGCTAATCTTTTACCATGTGATAAAACACCTTCACCAATTGATTCTCCGCTAAGCTTAACAAGTTTTGATTTCTTTCTATCACAAATTACACAAACTCCTTTTATCATACCTCTTAATCCTTTAGAGCTATCTACCTCAACATACTCTTCATAGATTGTATCAATCAGTTTCTTTCACTTCAAGCAGTAATTTCCATTTCTATAAATATAAAACTTGTTTAGTATAGGAAATGTAATTAAGAGTTGGGGCTTTTAGTTTTGGACAAGACGTTGATACTGGTCATAAAGAACCATTACCTAATGTACCTATTAGAGCATTAGTACTTGGACCTCGTGGTTTAGGAAAAACACAATCGATAATGAATTGGATATTTTATGGTATTTTAAATTGTGATACTTGTACAATCATTGCTTCAAGTTTAGATCAAAAGTTATGTCGTGGTCTTATGTCAATGAATTAAGAAAGTCGTTCTTACGTTTGGCTTAATGGTATTGATGAAATACCAGAAGTTGACTCATACAAGAACTGTAAGAATATTGTTGTACTTGATGATTTAATGACAGAAGACCAAACTAAAATTATTAACTTTTTCACTCGTGGTAGACATAGAGGACTGAATATATTTTATCTTGCTCAAGGATTTACTAACATTCCCAGATGATAGATGAGAACTTAAGCAACTACCGCCCAGTCTCCCTTCTACCATTCCTATCAAAGACACTGGAACGGGTCGTGGCAGACCAGCTAAACTCATATATCGAAACCTCACACCTTGCTAGTAAGTTCCAGTCTGGCTTTAGAGCTAATCACTCCACAGAGTCAGCATTGCTTAGGGTATACAACGACCTACTTAGGAATGCAGACATAGGTAGAGTGTCTCTGCTTGTTTTGCTCGATCTTTCGGCAGCTTTTGATACCATCGATCACAAAGTTCTTCTAGAGCGCCTCTCATCTCGCCTGGGCATCACTGGCACTGCTCTGCAGTGGTTCAGGTCCTATCTCAGTGGGAGACTCCAGAGTATCGACGTGAATGGACAAAGATCATCTGAAGTACCTCTGAAATATGGAGTACCTCAGGGCTGCAGCATTGCCCTAAGGTTTGTGTACGCCACGATGCTGAGAGAAGACCACTTCAGCTACACTACGACGGCCCATACGTTGTGCTTGAACGGGCAGAAAAACATTTTTCCGTTAACGTCGCGGCCCCCTCCCCCCCCCCCCGAAAGGATCTCTCAATCGACCGGCTGAAGCCCTCATACGTCGAGGACAGCCAAATCGAAGAGTCGGCAGGCACACCCACGTCATCTCAGGTATCTCCGTCGGCTGCACCTTCTCAAAGGACATCACCTGCGCCTACTTCAGGGCAATCACATTCGTCAGAGCCTCCCAATCCCACTACTTTGTCTCTGGCAAACAAACCACGGTTCGGGTGCCTCGTACGCTTTGCGGATTATATCGTTTGATGTCGCCACATTGGTTTCAGCCAAGCGACTGAGGGAGCCTTTGTGGGCGTAGCATCGCCACCATGTTGTCCCACTCTAGCGCGACAGGGCAGGAGTGCATAACGTCTCTGCGGTCGGGAGCTTACCGCTGATTGGGTGGAGGCGTGAGTGAATGGCCACCCAGTGATGCGATCTTTTCCCGCCGGTCTATGGTTCAGCTCCCGCAGTCGTGAGTGGACGTGTTGTCCGTCTCCGGCTCCCGGACGTGTACAGCTCGCGAAGAGTCTTGCGAATTTGATTACATCTTGTAGAGAGGTCAGTGACTCCTTTGCTATCGGTGCTTGCTGCACCGCATACGCGCTCGTCAACCTTCCGGGGGCGCTAAGCTGAAGACGAGCCTTACACTAATGTAATGTAATGTATCTCCGTCTGTAACTCCACAAAGTCATAAAGACCATGTGGGTGTTACGCAGGGGAGTTTTGTATAGCGCACTCACAGCCTAAGCGGCTTTCGGTACTCATTCGGTAGCCAACAGACTTCGTCTCACGCAACAAAGAGAAAGTGGGAAGCATAGCAGAGTTAGGAGAGTAGTTGAGGTAGTGAGTAGCATAGAAGTAGCAGTTCAGGACCACTGAAAAAGATATGCCATAGTCGGCAGTTGGAGAGTAGATGTCGTTGCGTAAGAATTGTGCAAGCGAGTTCCACAGTCTAGGACCTGCAGAGCTAAAGCGTCTATCGCCAACGGTCTTTAGGAGGAGGAATGGAACAGCTAATTTATTGTCCACACAGGACCTGAGGGCGCGAAGAGGCTGAAACTGATGCAGCTGTTCAGCTAGGTACGAAGGAGCCAAGCCGTGGCGGGCCTTGTGGGTCAGTGTAAGAACTTTGCTCTGTATCCGTTGATCAACCGGCATATATACCGCTGGGACTTGAAAGACTAGCTTTGCAGCCATATTCAAAGTCCGCTGCAGTGGCCTAATGGCTTTCTTTGGCAGCCCAGCTAAAAGGGAATTACAATAATCAAGCCACTGCTAATTTCAAACTGCAATTCGCATACCATTTGTAGGATCAACTTTTTAAAGCTGGGTTATGGCCTAATATTATAGACGAGACGTTTTTAGGCTTAGCAAGAAAGTATTTACTCGATTTCGCAAGCTCGTTTGCCTGCAAATGGCTTCCTGTGTGCTATTGGCGCTGCCAGCAGCGCGGAACTTTCAAGCTCCTATCTAGCCGTCATTTCCAAAATAAGCTGGGAGAAGCTTTTGGTTTAGTATCATATTAAAGCCAACGGTGTTTTGTGGTTTACTCAGAACACGTTAGGTAGTTGCACAAGTGCGTTCTCAGGCAACTGGCGTCCAACATGCAAGCTCGGGCCAAGAGCGTCCGATGCATCACTCCACAATGCTTCACCGCCCTGAAGAAAAGACTGCAGATTCGGAAAGGTTTGATATGGCAGGAACTGCGACTAAAATGTTTCTGTTGAATTAAGCGTGCATGTTACAGAGGCGTAATGAGACCTTTCGGTATCCGGGCACAAAGTTACTAATGGCACCCCTTCCTTTGTCAAAAATAGCTGCAAAAACACACGCTAGCAGGCACATCGATTCGAGAAAGTTTTATTAACTTTAGTATACGTAGGTACAAGGTAGCTATCACTGTTTGAACTTAGGTAAATTTGTTCTTGCCTTGAACGTGGCAGGCGGGTCTATTACAGTTTGAAAGTTGATATCTTCCAGTGTCTCTTTCTCTATGCTTAACAAGGCCAAATCAGAGAGTGATCTTGCCCAATTGAGGCTCTCAGATAACAAAGGATTATCTAAAGTCTTTGTGATTTGTTCTTCATGTGCATATACCTGCTTCACAATGCCTGCTATTTGCGGCTGTTAACACCAATCATTTGGTAATGCTTTCTATACAGCTTATGTAAAGAGCCTAGAAAGAGATTCAGTTCTCCGAAGGCGCTATGCAAATTTATTATCATTATTCGACTTGTTAAAGGAGCGTTCACAACTGGCAGTTGATACAGCTATGGTGAGAAGAACTTGCAAGGCAACTCAAATTAGGAAACACGTATTTATAACTGACCATGAAAGACACGAGTTCCAGTGGTGCCTTTAGTGCTGAGTCGTAATGTGTGGCAGGAAGCATCTTACAGTCGCATATTTTGTTGTACAGCTCGTTTCCAATAATGTCTGAACGATAGAAGCCTCCAAGATCTAGACATTGCTGGCGGAATTGGTCTGGTCAAGTGTCTTCAAAGGCGTCTCAACTTCCAACAGAAAACCAGCTTTGGCATCAAAATCTATCAGCTGGTAAAACCATGTTGTAATTTCTTGTCGGATATAGTCTATGCTGCTCTTCATTATTCTTGAAATCTCCTTCTCTGCCGTGAGATCAACATCTTAAGGAGAGTTCTCCAGGTATCAGGATCCTTCGGCCGATTCTTCGTTCAACTGCACTTCCCCATAGTTCACATTTTTTGGCATCTCGTAGTGATTCTTGGCACAGATCTTCTCAGTCTTGACTACTCAATCTCACGATAGTGAAGGTCACAAGAGGTATCTTTTGAAGTTCATTTTTGGATTCTGCAGTCTTTTCTGAACACGGTCAATCTTCCATAAGATACTGTACCAGAATGGCAACGGAGCTCAAAAGTTCCAAAGACAATTTAGGAGGCTTCTGGCTTCACTTCTTGTTTGAAGTCTTCCACGTGCGTCCTCAAAAATTTGCTCCAAAAGACCTACGATGCTATTCAGTCCATCATTGACAGCTTTCAGAGCCTCCTTTCTTGCAATCCACCTTGTTGCAGAGTCACGTTTGACAGTGATGGCTAAGACTTTCTTCAGTTCTTCCCACATCACAGAGTTGATGTTGAGAAGAATAAGTAGGTGCTCTCTAGTGTTCCAAAAACGGTAATGACCACGGAATCTTTACTTGCAGCATGAACTCCTGGAGGGTTCAAGCTGTGCTTATAAAGGTGTACGAAAATTGCCTTCTCATTTCTGGACAGCGCTCTCTTTTGGACACCTGAAAAGTGGCCAGAAACGATTGCTGCGTTATCGCAGCACAGCCAGACAAGTTAGACTAGCTTGTGTGGTCTGATAGCGTGTCGGGACTCAGCCACGACACGAGGGCTCGCCCTTGACATAGTGTAGCAGGCCGGGACCGCTTCTGACGAAAAGCAGCCCGCCTGAAGCAGGCAGGATGGGGCGAGCAGACCGAAAGGGCAGTTGGAACGCGGACGAAGTGGTAAACGTCCGTGTGCTTGTTAAGCTGCGAGCACCAGCTGAATAAGAAAACTTTAAAAAATAGCTCATTTAACAGCCTGTTTTGTATAGCGACAGAAGAGCCTTTACGGTCGTCATTACTGCTTGCAACCGCCATAAAGGATCGCCCACCGCAGAATCCGAACACACGACCTCGGGACCGAGGTCGCGAAAAGCAACCGCCTTGCCTAGTGTGCCATCACGGAATACACGGATGTTAAAGCCCCCCAGGTGTTTCCGTGTCGTCGACTGTGTGCCGCCAAAGCATCAAGCTACAGCTTGGTCAAAGTCTGTAAACATGATTAACTAGCTCAGCCGGCAATAGTCAGGTCCATTGAAGCAAGGACTTGTTTGAAATCACGATTAGTAGTCTTACATGAAAAATCTTTTGAAAAATGTGCACACTCCATTTTGCTTTTGGCGCCCGCTTGACCTTGGCACCCCGATACGTTTGTTACCCCTGCCCACCCCTTGCTGTGCCTCTGGCTTATTATTGTCACGCACACATAATTATTGAAATTAAAAATATAACCGGTATTTTCGGTAAGCTTAAATATTAAGCACGTCGCAGAGAAGTGATCAACCGAAGCGGTTTCGGACGCTTAGCGCTCGTTCGCTGCTTCGAGTCGTAGCCCTGCACTGGTGCAGCTCTCAGCTTAGCCGCGATGGGAGCCCTTGCCTTAGAGGGGGGGGGGTCGAGTAGGGCGCCTAGTACAGACCCAGCTCCTGACTCACCTAGCTCAGGTTAGAATGGAGCTTTATGCAGGCGATGCGGTTAGGAGATGGAGCGACTAATGTGGTTGTCTTAGCGGGTTCGACTTGGACAGCTAGTACAAGCCTGACTCCTGGTCTACCCGCTAAAGTTAGAATGAAGCCTGGTCAGACGTTGCGGTCAGGATGTGCACCGACTAATATGCTGAAGTAGAAATAGCAGCGGCGCGCGAGGTCAGGAGTTGAAAGGAGAGAGAATATAATGAGACGAGTGACAGAGCTTAGGAGACAGCTTGGGTAGTCGAGCAGAGACTACGCCCCGAGAGCTCAGGGCTGCAGCTTGGTTAGTCGAGCAGAGACTACGCCCCGAGAGCTCAGGGCTGCAGCTTGGGAGTCGAGGCGAGACTACGCTTCAAGAGCACGAGAGGCAAACCTACGACGACGGTCAGCTAAGTGCAACTTAGACTGCGCAGTTGTGTTCGGCCGGCTACTCAGTTAGCTGCTCGTATCTTGGGGTGCTGTAGCAACCCTCCTTCGCAATTGCTAGCGACTCGCGCATAGGTTAGTGTATTATACCCGGGCTTCGGGAGTTCGCGCAGTTAACTCCGTCGGTCTGGTACGCGCCGCGTAAAGCGCTTGCGCCGGCGCGTAGCCACTACTAACAGGCCCACAATAAACTGTTGCTTTCGGCACCCAGCTGTGGCCGCCTGTGTTTTAACCGCACTGCAGCACTGCATCACACAGTCCACCGGTAGAGAACCGGGGGACGAACCTCTACGCGGTTACAGCCCAACGCTGCACTGTTTTCCGGCTGAAAATAATGACGACTGACTGACCATAATCACCATTGACTGTGCAGTGATACTGTTACAACCCGAATACTGCGGCCTCTACACTAACGTCCTAGGTCCTTACACGCAGTGCTCGTAGCAGCGCTAGTTCTTGCTGAAGCTCGACATTCACGTGAATCCCTGAACTGCGACTAGCAAGATGTATATGTAGATGTAGGTGCAGCACCTAAAGCACTCATAAATCCGGATTGGCGGAACATGGCAGCAATGAAGAGCGCCCACGCCTTAAGGTAAAAGTTTTTTCTATTGGTTAGAGACGCCTATACAACAGCGGCGAATGATTACAGGCATCTAGCGTTAGCTCTGCAGGTCCTAGACTGTGGAACTCGCTTGCAAAATTCTTACGCAACGACATCTACTCTCCAACTGCCGACTATGGCACATCTTTTTCAGCGGTCCTGAACTGCTACTTCTATGCTACTCACTACCTCAACTGCTCTCCTAACTCTGCTATGCTTTCCACTTTCTCTTTGTTGCGTGAGACGAAGTCTGTTGGCTACCGAATGCGTACCGAAAGCCGCTTAGGCTGTGAGTGCGCTATACAAAACTCTCCTGCGTAACACCCACGTGGTCTTTATGACTTTGTGGAGTTACTGACGGAGATACATTACATTACATTACATTACATAGCTTTATCGCGAAAAGAACCTTCGTGCGACACCCAAAAACCGTACCGCTGAATTGAATTGCCGAGCGGCACAAAGCCTCGGCTGGATCGGGGGGGGGAGCGACTGGATGTTTTTAACTGCAAGCCTATGGGCGTCCCTTTGGAATCGCTGCGACTAGGAATACTCGGCCGCCCTGAGATGACAACCACTGCACCGGCCGGTCTTCGAGCGTCGATAGTGCCCTCGGACGGCCAGCCCATGTCGGTACTGGGCAATTAAGCTAAAATTGACATGAAATCAGTGACATCGAGCTCAAATTTAGAGTGAATATTGTCGTATACCTTCGATTCAGTATACCCACCGAATTTCATGTCATTGCGCTCACGCTCACTCACTCACGCAATCTACCTCAATCCACTTTAGGCTGTCTCAAACCCACCACAAATCAACTGCACTAAGCTGCAACAAGTTTGAAACATAAAATTACCTATATTTCAAGTGTACTCACAAACCTTTGCCCCATTCCGCTAACGCGCTCTCACAAAGTCCTCTGAAATAGATTTCAGTGTCCCGGGCCAATACCGCAATCTACTGTATTCCACCGCGAAATGAGAGTAGACCTGTGCGAGAAGCTCATTTTTTTTATTTCTCATGACAGTACAATCTGTGACAGGTGTATCGCACTATTTTGAACGTTGTAAGAGCCGTACAGGTCTTGAAGATGCTCGCAGAACCCTAAAACAACTACATTCGTAGCGCAACGTTGGTAAAGAGCTTTGCCACTGCTGTATTTTGCGACCAGCACATCACTGACATTCGGCTGTTCTGCTGCAAAGGCCCTACACATTTCGGTGTCGACGTAATGTGCAACGTCAGCAAAGAAGCGCTCGTAACCCTAAAATCCATCCTAAAAGCAATTGTCTATCCTCAATGGCACTGGAAATAATCCCATATTTGTAGGGCCACTGATTTTAAATAAGGATTCGGCAACAGACACATTTTTCAAGCACTTTTAGCGCTGCGCTATATGCACGAATGTGGTACTAGTGCCGCTCTCGATTATACATGCTCGATTAATTTAAAATGATGCGGTTGCAATTTTAACACTGCCCCGTAATACGCAAGGAGATTTTGAGCATGGCGCAGCCAATTTTCGATGGAGCCTAATGGATTGCCGTATTTTATCTAGGCCAACCCCGCCAATTGCCTTACGTTTCGCGAGAACGCTCAAAGTGAGTGGAATAAAAAATGGACATTGCGTGGAGTGATAATTGGAGCTTCGAACGGCCAATTTGAAACGGATTGGTGTAGAAGCCGGACCATTGCCATTGATTGTACGTTCACTTTTGGTTGCAAGGATGTGGTTACAGTTTTAATAAAATGCACTGCAATACGCAAAAAAAGTTGGAGCTTCCGGCAGCATTTTTATCTATTTCTAACGGACTGTTATAGATTTCAGTTTTGTTCCTGGCCATGGCCGTCAATTGCCATGCATCATCCAAGATTGAACGCATGCAATGGGTGAAAATTATTCACACGCAAGTAAGAAGTTACCTGGAATGAGAAGTGCAGTTTCGTACAGCAGTTTTGTCAATTTTCGACGGATTGCGGCATCGGCCCGAGCCATTGCAGTCGATTGTAGTGCATTGTATGAGAATTCCCGAATCAATTGTGGTGAAATTGTGCGAGTACACCGTAACCAAAGAGTAGATCATCAATGTGTTATCATAACGAGAGCTTTAAGCGAACGCTTTTTGGACCTTTGCGAAGAATTGCGGTATTGGTTGGGCCATTGCGGTTGATTGCAGTGCATTGCATGAGAATGCCCATGAAAATTGTAGTGCAATCGTGCGAGTACACAATAATCGAAGTGTAGAGCAAGTTAAAATCATATTAAAAGCGTCTAGCGTGCACGTTCTGGTTGTTTTGCGGCGAATTTTGGCAGATTGGTTATAGTATGGGACTGGTATTGCAGTTTATTACAGTGACGAACGCTTTGCAAAAAGGCAAAAAATTTTGTAGTTGCACTTTGAACTGAGTCTAGTCCTATAGGCAATGTAAATTGGAGCTTCTCGTTGACGATTTGAGGATAAATTGTAGTGGATTAGAACGGATTATGGTATTGCCCAGGCCATTTCGGGAGATTTACGTACATTGGCAAGGTTCGGGGCTGCACGATTTCGTGAACTTACGTTGGTGTGTACATTACACAGTGTGCTTTACTATGCAATACAAACTGGAGCTCGTCGCCATCTATTTCTAGTCGTTTTGCGGTTGATTGTATTCCGGTCCGTTGCCGACGAATGAAGCACTTGGCACGACAATGTCCTTGCCAGTGCATGTGCAATTTAGTGAGTACACTTGTCGCAGAGTGTATCGTCATGCGAAATCATAGGCGCTTTTCGCACAGGATTATTTTAGTTCTGCGATGGATTGCAGTAGATTTCGATATTGATCCAGGCTACTGCAATCTACTTCAGTGAACTTCGCGAAAGCTCGTGAGAGAAATGGGGCGAAAGTTTGTGGGTACAATTGATATATAGGTAGTTTTATATTCCTTATTTGTTCCAGCTTATAACAGCTTATTTGTCGTAGATTTGAGGAGGCCTACAGTGGATTTCGGCGTATTGTGGCGTAAGTAGCCTTTGTAGCTCATTTGCATGAGTGAGCGTAAACACGATTGCTTGAAATGTTTTTGATCCGCAAAAAATTAGATGTGATAAAATGCTTACAAAAATTTGAGCTCGGTGCCGACAATTTCTGCCAATTTTAGCCTAATTAGAATAGATTTCGGCCGTTCGTCGAGCCCGTCGCTGGGAGGGTCACTGGTAAAGGTAGCCGGAAATGTTTATGTCATTTCGCACATTTATTGTCGAATACTGCGCAGCATTGGACATGCTGTGCAATTCCAATGCCGTACTTCTCCAGCTGTAAGTCCGCGGTGTGCTTCTCACAACCACCGCAGACCAACTTCAGTCGACCAATCGACCTAGGCCCACAGAAAATAGGTACAAAAAATGAGAGATTGCTAAAGCTCACTCGCTGGCCACGGTGCTTTGTGTGCGCCCGCGACAGCCAACACACTCGATCTCACACATCTGGCCAGGCAACGATTTGCTAAACGTTCGCGATCGCCTAGTCGTCGCAGGTTAAGTGTTTTATTTAATTGTGTCAGTAGCATAGAAGTAGCGATTAAGGACGGTTTATTTAATCACCAACAAGCATTTGCCAATGCTGTCTATACAGCATCTGTCAAGTGCCTAGAATGAGATTACGTTCTCTGAGGGTACTATAAAAAAGTACTACTAGTGTTATTATTATTTTTATTATTATTACCTCACAAAGTGCCAATGCAAGCATGTGCGGGAAATGAGTGTAGTTTGATGATATGCCAGCGACGTGGCTCGGACACCGGCGGGTGGTCCAGCGGTTAAATTGCTCGCCCCGACCAAGGTCTGGCTGAGGTTGTGGGCTCGAGGCCCGTAGCATATGTAAAGCGCCTGAATGGAGTTTAAGTTCTCTGGGGCGCTATACAAATCAAGTATACTTTTATACCATACTGCTCCTCTGCAAACCCGCCGGTGAACAGCTGTAGGAAGTATCATCGGGACGGGCCGATGCAGAGGTTGGATGAATCATCGGGACGGGCCGGTACACAGCTGTGGTTCGACTCTGATGCGGCCTGGACAGGCCGGTAGTATTCCTCCCGCTAACCCTCTGGTGAATAAATGTTGGGTTAATCCTCGCGGCTGGCCTGAGTTGTGTGCGCCTGCGGCTTCTGCTGTTGTAATTAGCGAAGCGCCTTGACACTAATGTACATGCCTCACCTATGGCCAATAGTTAAGCCATTGAGGCAGCGAAGCGTCAGGCCACTAATGCATGTTATATCTTGCGTCGTCTGCTGCGATTGATTGAACTCCGATATATGTACACCTTGAGGGTAATAAAAGAGAGTCTCGTTTATCGCTCACGTTCCCCCACCGTGTCTCCGTGAGACTCCTACAAGACCTGCCGCCGGTGCCACTGCTATACAACAACTGGTAGCAGAGAATGGTTTACTCGTGCCGAAAAGGATGGCAGACTTTCTATGGCGGGACGCCTATACTGATGTACGAAATGTTTAACAACGGATTGTACTTTATGCCTCGTCTTCTAACGCTTGAGAAGGCTGTAGCAAGACTAAAAATTTCGATGCCGTTAAAATATGTGCCAGTGTGTGTGAGCGATAACGCGATACACTGTTTGGTTGATCGGCCGGCCGACGTAAAGCAAGATCACCAAAAGCTGCGAAATGAGTTAATTCTGATCTTCTCGGGGTTGACGGATTAGGAGGCCAAGCTTGAGGCCCGAGAGTTTTGGCTGGAGCACGAGCAGCTCGCCGGTGCCGAAACAAAGCCACGGCGACGAGCCAGCTTCATCGTCGGTCAATTCCACCGCCAACTGCCCGCAAGACCCAGATAGACGAGTGGAATTCGTTCAGCTGCCGCAGCTATCCGACGGCAATACTGAGGGAGGAAGCGGGTATGGGACCGAGTCAACATAGTAGCCACAACTGCCGAAGAGCACCAGAACAAAGTAAGTGCACAGCTACATCAGCCGTAAACGAACAAGGTTTAGTTTTGATTCGCACAGCAGAGAGCCAGCCGATGACCACCACCAACAGTTTAATGCAACGCACGGAGCCGAAGGGCGCACGGCTCCCTTCGGCCCCTACTTCCACTCGACTCCCCTCTCCCAGGTTGGGGGTCCCTCCTCCCCACTCTCTCCCAACCACAACTTATCCCGTGAGTTGGCGGGAGGACAAAGCCGGCCTGTGGATAAACCGCAGCCGTCAGACCACAGCTGACCACCGGCCTGTCCCTAGGCCACAGCTACCAGCTGTTTGACCCTGGGTTTGTTTAGGGCACTTACCGGTCTGCCTGCACTGGCAGTGTGCCGGCGAGCCCAGTGTCAATGATCGAAGCATGCATACAGAGAAACACAAACCCCACGAGGGGCAGCAATTGACGGCTCCCAGCGGCGAGGCATTAGTGGTCAGCGGCAAGGCGATAGTAGTCCGCGGCCAGGCGCAGACGGCCCAAGCGGGCGACGTCCCGAAGGCAAAGCGCAGCAGCGAAAGCGTCGTAGCGGCCGAGAGCATCTTGGCGGCAAAGAGCGACGTCTCGGCCGCGGAGCGCAGTGGCGAGAGCTTCTTGGTGGCGGGTAGCCCCCCCCCCGTACAAGCGTCTCGGCGCAGAGTGCAGAGGAGGACTGCGAGATAGCGGTCAGCAGCGAGGCGATAGTAGCCTGCGACGAGGCGCAGGCAGCCCACGAGAGCGACGTCTTGGCTGCAAAGCGCAGCAGCAAGGGCCTCGCAGCTGTGAAGCGTTGTAGCGAGAGCGTCGAAGAGGCAGCGAAGTTCGTCCATCAGAGCGACGTCGTAGCCGCCAGCGCGAACGTCGGAGCGGCTGGGAACCCACACGAGGAGCGTCTCGGTGCAGAGCACAGAGGAGCACAACCGCGAGAACAACAGGCTCGGCGGAGTGAAACTTCGAGAACGACGAGGCCATAATGAGCCGGAGTGTTTTCCGCAGGGCGAGATCGGCCGGCGACAAGTGCATGAGGCCGGCCATCGGGGCTCGCATGGAGGTGACCTGCGGGAACCGCTTGACAGTGGGAGCGGTGCCCCAATTTGCCTAAAGGTGGGCAGCATCTATAACCGGTTGCTTGCTAGGGGCAGAGCTGATGTGAGCTTTTTGCGAGTGGCTTCCACGTAGTCTGCACCCCATTCAAGCCGGCAGGAGCTCTTTAATGCTTAAATTAATATACCGATAGAGCCCGAACGACATTTCGCTGGAAAGGGCAGGAAAGGACCTGAGCAGGCAGTTGAGAGCACGGGAGCCAATGGCCCTCACGACTTTCCAGTCGTGAGGGCCACCTCCTTCCCAGCCAGGCTGGTGGACTATGAAATATATTTTCTATCGGTGTAGGGATGTTGTGTGCGCCTGCGGCTTCTGTCATTGTAATTAGCGAAGCGCCTCGACACTAATGTACATGCCTCACCTGTGGCCAATAGTTAAGCCATTGATGCAGCGAAGCGTCAGGCCAGTAATGCATGTGATATTTCGTGCCGTTTGCTGCGATTGATAAAGCTCTCATATATGTACGCATTGATAGTAATAAAGAGAGATTCTCGTTCACCGCTCACGCTCACCGGCGTTTCACGTGTCTCCGTGAGACTCCCACAAGACCGGCCGCCGCTGGAGCCACTGTCGTACAACAGCGTCACAGATTGCCGTTTTCCGGGCCATTGCCTTCGATTGCCATTAATCGCCCAAGATTGACATACACAATGGGTTGAAAGTATGTGCACCCTTAGTGAACGTTGTTTAGCATGATAACTGGAGCTTAGAACAGCCAATGTCTAGTCAATAAGAATCAGATTTCGGTCGAAATCGGGCCATTGCCGTCTTCGCAGTGCATTGCCCCTTGATTGTGCACTCTTGATTGTTTAAAAGGATGTGATGAGCTTCTCTCTGCTACTGTCGGTTCATTTTTAACGGACCGTTTTGGATTGGCGTATTTTCCCGGGCCATTGCCGTCGATTGCTTTTCATCGCCGTCGATTGAAAGCTCACAATGGGTGAAAATTAGTCGCCCGCACAATAACTGTTAAGTGGAATAAGAGTTGCAGTTTATTGCAGCCAATATGGTCAATTTTCCACGGACTTACTTCGCTAATGGCCCCGATCATTGCTCGAGATTGCCGTACATTGCTGACAGTTATCCACCAAAGCGTCTTGAAAATGCCACAATAGATTATAACTCAAAGAGAAATCTTAATGAGACCAATGCCCACCAACTTTCCTCTATTTGTGAGTATGCATTATAAATTGGCACAGTTTCCCGGGAACTGCCGTCGATTGCCATGCATTGTCGTCGATTAAACGCTCACAAAGGGTGCAATGCATTGCCATCGATTGAACGCGCACAAAGGGTGCAAAGTATGCACGCTTATAACGAGACGTTACTTTGAAAAAGACTAGCTGTTTCATGCATCCAATCTTGTTGATTTTCTACGGATTACGGTATGGGTCCCGACAACTGCTGTCGATTGCCGTGCATTGCCGACAGATACCAAGCAAAGCAGCTTGAAAAAGTCACGATTTCAGTTTGGACGTAGCAAGATGCTATATATAATGACAACTGGGGCTTCGAGCTGCCAATTTCTCGTCGATTTGCCGAAAGTTGGGGTATTAGCCTGTGCCACTCCTGTCAATTTTCATTCATTACTCGCGACTGCACATTCGCGATTAGTTGAAAGGATGCGGTTGCACTTTAAACACAGTGCGCTGTGACATGTAAAAAAACTTTGATCTTGGCCCAGCCGATTTCTGTGATTTGTGATGAATCATAATGGGTTGCCATATTTGCCCGGGCCATTGCCGTCGATTGCCATGCATTGCCCAAGATTGAAAGGTCAGAGCGAGTTGAAAGTATGTGAAAGAAAGTAGTGGTTCAATTTAACCAGTGTGCCTTGTAGAATGCGTAAAAATTGAAGCATTGAGAAACCGATATCAGGGCATTTTGCATCAGGTTGCTGTAGATTTCGGTATTGGCCCGGGTCATTGCATTCAATTGCAGTGCATTACTGCAGAATGGTCGAGGCAATTTTAGAGAAATTGTGTGATTACGCAATTACCAAAGATTAGAGCACCGCGTGCAATCACTATTAGAGTTTAAAGTGTACGAATTCTGGTAGTTTTTTGGCGGGTTGCGGTGGATTAACGTAGTGGCCCGAGCCTTTGCAATCGATTGCAGTGCAGTGCTACAGAATAGTCGAGGAAATTACAGTGAAATTACGCAAATACACACTAACCAAAGAACAAATCAGCGTGCAATTATAATTAGAGCTTATAATGTAGGCGTTCTGGTTGCTGTGCGGTGGATTGCAGCAGATTAAGGTGGATTGCGGTATGGGACCGGGCCGTTGCAGTCAATTGCAGTGCATTGCATGAGAACGCATGTGCACCATGGAGCGCCATTTTCTGTTGCACTTTTAACTGAGTTTAGTCTTATGTGCAATGTCAATTAGAGCTTCGCGATGGCGATTTGAAGACGATTTGCAGTGCAATAGAGTGGATTGCGGTATTTTCCCAGGTCATTTCGGGCGATTGGCGTCAATTGCCAGAGTTCGAGGATGCACAATTTTTTTATTGTATGTGGGTTTGCACACAACACTGTGCAATTTAATAATGAAATAAAAACTGGAGCTCGGTGCCATCTATCTCCAGCCGTTTTGCTGTGGATACGGTGGATTGAAGTGGTTTTGCGGTATTGGTCCGGGCAACTGCAGTCGATTGCGGCGCATTGCACGTGAACGGCCGTGCCAATTCAAGGGGAATTATTTTTAAGTGCAGTTTCCGCAGAGTGTACTGTCACATACAATCAAAAACGGAGCAGGATTTCTTACATTAGAACAGGATTTCTTACATTTCGCAGTGGAATGCAGTGGATTGCGGTGGAAAGCGCTGGTATTGGCCCGGGCCACTGCAGTCATATTTCATTGTACTTTATGAGAATGCGTGAGCGGAATTTCGCGATATTTTCTGGGTACATGTACATGTAGGTACAACGTACACGTAGTTTTAGTGACGACTGGCTTCGCCTGCCTTTATGCTGCAATTACCGGTGCGGACGTTTTGGATTTTAAACCCCACAATCTCTTAACTGATAAAATAAATCAAAGGATTGTTTTGTATTGCGCTCTTGACAGCATGTTTCATGTCAGCCCATCCCAGGCCTTCGTTTCCCAACTGCTTAATTATTTACTAAGTTTGACTAGCCGAAGCGCTTCGCCGGCTTCTCACGGCGAGCATGCATGCTTCACGTATATAAAATAGAACACGCCCAAACATTTACCAGTAGGCTGCTAGCACACACATTCTAGCTCCCCTTCCGCTATCTTCAAGACCCAGTCTCTCGTAATATTTAGGTCCCTTCGTCGTAAGTAAAATACAAGAACAAAATTATGTTACAGTGTTCTCGTATAAATCCTAACTAGAAAAAAGCTTGCCGCCAGCCATTCCATGCTCCGCAACATATCCGCAAGCATTTTGTCTACATAAACGCTTAAAAGTTATTTTAGTACATATACAATCATGATTTGCATAGACTCTGCAAGTGATGAACTCTTAATACATTCGTTTGCATTCCTATCTCTCCCATCATAGTTTGCGGTTTTCTGAAGCATTAATATAAAAATTAGTTTTTCCTCGATCTTCGAAAACTAGTTTTTTAATAAAAATTTGGATAAATCGAGTGATTGAGTGATTGCCAAACGCCCTTCTCTCTCTCTCTCTCTCTCTCTCTCTCTCTCTCTCTCTCTCTCTCTCTCTCTCTCTCTCTCTCTCTCTCTCTGTCTCTGTCTCTCTCTCTCTCTCTCTCTCTCTCTCTCTCTCTCTCTCTCTCTCTCTCTCTCTCTCTCTCTCTCTCTCTATTTGTGCTTGTGACGGTGCTTGTTCTCAATGGTGCGGCAAACGTCGGTGCAGCTGCGCCTCGAAGCACGGCTAGTGAGTCGTTAAGGCTGCCTGCCTCCATCTAAGCGGCTATTCCGAGGGAACGGCTGTAAGAAAAAGCACCCATACCTTTATACACCCGAATCAATATCCGTATCATTGAGCAATCTATTCAATAGCCACAGAGAGGTTCACGCGTCAAGCACCAGCCATAATAATAATAGATCATTTGTATGGCACCGTAAGAGGACCAAATCTCCATCTTGGCGCTTTACAACCCGCTGCAAAAGAATAGATAGCCAAGGGTTCTGGACTTCACGACAAACACAGTATCATATTTTGACAAGCATGCAAATAAAATATTTTCGTGTGCCTCTAAATAATCCTACATTTCGAAAGTTTGTCTCCTGGCTCGACGCCAGCATTGCCCGTCTACCGGCATCCTCTTGTCTTAATCCATCTCGCAGGGTTTTAGGTGGCCCTAGGCTGTGATAAATGAGAGATCTGATAGTTCAGCGGAATGCCTGCCCAGATATTTAGAATGCCATGAAATGGCACACGCGGACAGAACAACGAAAACCTATCGAACTTAATAACAATAATACTGATTAAATTTTTTAGCACCCTCAAAGAACCAAATCTCTTTCTCGGGATCTCACATGAACTGTCAAGGAAGACAGTCTATCCCTATAAGCACACAAAGGGCCATTCACTAGGACGAAGCGGATGCTTGGTGTAGCTGGTGCGATTTGAGCGTTTTTGAATGTCGGCAAGTCAGGGGATGTCGTGAAGTCAGTCGGGATTCAGCTCCAGACTTTGGGAGCTCACCAACGAAAGGTATGAACTGCTGCATTAGTTTTAGCCTGTTCGCGCCCTCAGATCCTGTGTGGACAATGAATTAGCTATCCCATTCCTCCGCTTAAAGACAGTTGGCGACAGAAGCTTTGGCTTTGCAGGTCCTAGACTGTGGAACTCGCTTCCACAATTCTTACGCAACGACAACTACTCTCCTACTGCCGACTATGGCACATCTTTTTCAGCGGTCCTAAACTGCTTCTTCTATGCTACTCACTACCTCAACTGCTCTCCTGACTCTGCTATGCTTCCCAATTTCTCTTTGTTGCGTGAGACGAAGTCTGTTGGCTACCGAATGCGTACCGAAAGCCGCTTAGGCTGTGAGTGCGCTATATTCAAAACTCTCTCGTGTAACACCCACATAGTCTTTATGACTTTGTGGAGTTACAGACGGAGATACATCACATTAGATTACATATGATTTCCTATGGATTTGAGGTTAGCTCGAGACTCGGCTAAACGAATTACGTCAGAAGAGCAGGCGAGACAACGCCTGGCTTGATGGGGCCAGTGCAGGTCAGTGAGAAGTGGCATAATGTGGCAACTGCGACGTTCATAGACAGCCAAGCCGCAGCACTTTGCACGAACTGTAAGCCTTATTGCTCAGGCCAGAAGACCTGCGAGTCTTGAGTTACATAAGTTGAGTACGAGTGTCACAAATGCACGAAATTGGATGCAGTATTCCTGTCTAAGCAAGCCCGAATTTCAGCAATGCTACGTAGCTTAAGGTAGGCAGACTTGACTGTTGAGCTGATGTGGTTATTTAGTGAAAGGTAACTTTGGAATAGTCCTCCAAGACTTCATCCAGATACTACTTATGGTATGCTGGTCGAGCCCATTATGAGGGATAAGTTTTCCAATTTCCGGGTCACATTTGGCTTACCCTATCTAGGAAGTTGGTTTTATCGTCATTTAATTTAATAAAGTTTGCTGCTATCCAGGTGCAAATGCCAGCAATACATGTAGCAAGGGAGTCGAGAGAGTTTGACGTTCTGAAAGGTTCAAAGCATATGTGCAACTGTCATCACCACGGAGGTGAAAGCCTAGATTATGCGTGGCCATCACACCGGCAAGAGGGTGAGAATAAATTGTGAACATAAGTGGACCAAGCACAAAACCCTGGATTACCCCATACTTTATTGGTTCCTCGGATGATTGTTGTCCGTTCTCCCAAAGAGATAGTACCTGAAGCACTGCAGTGCAGGCGATTCCCTAGCGAAATGAGAGACACTCGTGAAGGACCTGGTGCTCGATAGTATCAAATGCTGCCGAAAGATCAAGCAAAACAAGCAGATTGACTTGAACTAAATCAGTATTCTTGAGTAGGTACACACGCAGCAATGGTGACTCAGTGAATTGATATCGCTCTAAAATTCGACTGGAACTAACATGCTGTTTAAACTTTTTGATACAAGAGTTCGACCAGTGGTTCTCAACCTTCTTAATGCTGCAATCCTTTAATACAGTTTCTTATGTTGTGGTGACTCCCAATCATGAAATTATTGTGTGCGAAACGTGGAAATGTGTTTTCCGATGGTCTCAGGCAACCCCTGTGAAAGGGTCGTTCGACACCCAAAGAGGCGACCCATAGGTTGAGAGCCGGTTACTTAGATGGTGGTTTGCCACGACTCATGTCCATGTGTTTGACATGAACAGCAGTAGAGAGACTGGGTGGAACTTGCTCGTGTTCTCCCGGTCTACTGTTGCCTTCTTTAAGCTGCAGCTCTATATCAACTGATGAATTGATTGATCTCAGAATTAGTATACGATTAGCTCGCTCACGTCTCAACGATGAGCCAACCTTGACATGCTGTAACAAAAGCGATTGTGAACGCCTATTATTCTGCTCATCACAGGCACCGTCTTGCCAACTTCTGTTCGGGAGTAAGCAGGTTTGCTTGGCAATATCCAGACTGAAATCTCTCATACCTATACATTACATTAAAGGCACATCTTCAGTGCTGCCGTATTTAAGTCTCACCGAAAATGACAAGAATTGCAGAGCATCCAAACGGCACAATTGGCACCTTGACAGCTGGACCTACTGAAGCACTAAACAGGACAGCTATTCGTCTAAACGACTTGAAAGTTAATTTTCTGCCCCGACGACAAACTCTTGTAGCAAAATACTCAAATATATTGGCATAAAATCCTGACAGATATTCATGTAAGCCAAAAAATATAACGATAGCTGATGCCAGCTCATATAGCACCAGTGACTGCCGGTGCCAAGGCCAATAGCAACGACACTAGTCCAAGGCATAACAAAGGCCCTACGATGCAGTAGCGTTTTGAGCATTGGCTGCTAAAAGCCACAACAAGGTTTTATATGAAAAGCTCCAACAAAAAGCATTCACTGATTACACCTAAGTATCTAAGCTCTCCGGGAATGGCAGTTGATGGCCAGCCTTGTAGCATGAAAGGTCGCCCCAGACAGCGACAGCCAAGAAATTAAAACTAGCACGTGAGTAGTACATAGTCACTACCATGGATGATACAACAACCTTACTCCAGAGCATAAAAGCAAGAGGAGACAGGGCTGCATTCCCCGACATACATGCCATGACATTTACTCACACTAGAGCGAATATAGAAAAGGGAAAGGCCGGGAGGTTCTAGTACTCCGGTCTGCATTGGAAGCTCTACTCGGCTGCTGAAGTGCTGTCTGCACCACTGGGTCAGAGATGTAATGTAACGATGTCTGACTTTCCACGAGTACTGCTAAGCCGGCAGATAAGGTTCATTGTGGACGGTATCACTGCTTACATGACCTTTCACTCCGGAGAACAAGATGGCAAGGTGAATTCAATTAAATGTGCATTGACATAACTAGGGCAATAAACTCGTAAAATAACAAATACGGATGAGACTTGGAGAATGTGTCCTTGTCTGTTTTGGATTTCCTATGAGAAAAGTTGAACAAATCGGACATCTCGTGTACAAACTCAAATAACTCCACGATTTTCCAATGAAGTGCTCAGCTTATAATTAGCAGCAGCAGTGCAAATACTGTCGTCCACCAATACGAGAGATAAACCCGCTGTGCATAGGAATGACTAGCATGATGTTCTGTCAGACCAGGAGGAGGACATCCCAGCCAGGCCATATTTGCCCACTTCGGGTAGCCAAGTACAACTGACATTCTGTTGTCGTCAAATTCCCAGTACTGCAATCCACTAAAAAAATACGTCTTTCCTAAAACGGAACATTAGTCAGATCACAAACGTAGTACCATGTATCCACGAAGCCAGTGAGACAGATACACCAACAAGGAGAGAAGAGGGAGAGCGAGAGAAAGAGGGAGAGTAAGGGACAGAGATATATAAAAGGAATACGACCTCCAAGGAAGATAGACGGACAGAGGGTGAGTCAAAGTGAGGCAGAAAGAGGCAAACGCACCCACAGAGAAAGAGAAATGCAGATGATGTACAGGATTGAAATAATAAAGAAAATGCATCTCCGTGCAAACACATAGGTATGAGAGAGAGAGAGAGAGAGATAGAGAGAGAGAGTGTGTGCGTGTGTGTGTGTGCGCGCACGTGGCAAATGATGGAAGAAAGAGAGATAGATAAGGAGAACAGAAAGGTAAAAGGAACGAGAATAGGAAGAAGGACAGAGATTGTATAGGTAGAGAGTGGCAGAATGGGTCACACTGGTGCAGCTTTTGAAGCATACGAGAGAGACAGACTGACAAGAGCGGCAGAGACAGAAGTAGAGAGAGGCGAAAATGAATAGCAAAAGACTAATATGCTGAAGCATGACTAGCGTAAAGCAGAGCACTACCACTGCTGCAGGTGCTGATGATGCAGCAAACTTACCGTTGAAGGATTGGAATACTGCATCGACAGGCAGCTGCACTCCTCTCCACATGCTCATATCTCGGGGGTAGTCGGGGAACATCCGTTTCTCTGTTTCGTCATATTTCCAGTACATATTGCCACTAATGATATATGTCATTCTATTCAAACCCCACCGGAACATGGCATCGACATTGTCCAGACTCGCTGGAAGGCCGAAGTCTGTTATGGGTTTCCCCTGGGTGGGAAATCCCCCTTTTAATTTCGTGCCATCAAAAAGAAAGTATCGCCTCCCTGCAACGTGAAATGCGAAGTGAGCAATTATTTATCACAGACAGGGCTCGGAATTCTCGAAATGAAGAGATTGTGGCAAGATTAAGTCGCCTGGCAGATGCAGTAGCTGTAAGGTGTGTTGGCTGAATCAGCTCCACGGCCAATATGCCTATCAACATCTAGCAATCTCACCTTGACCTGCAGTACAGCACTGGATTACCAAGGAGAAAACGCCAATTTTTGAAGCCGAAAGCAGATGTTGATTGGCCGGACATCATGTGACCAATTGAATTGCCTTTGCCACACTAACTAGGTCCAACAGCTTGATCTTTTAAGAGAAGCCAATGGCAACACACTTCTTCTGCATGATGGCTCACTCAGCCAATAGTTGTCATTTAGTACTGGTATGCTTTGCATTGCACCTATTTCTCGTTTATTCAATGTCTGAGTCTGAGTGCCTATAGAGCATATTTTGTTGTCAGCTGCAATATCAAAGCTAGTAATTTTCTCAATCATTAACTGGTGAATGGCTTGACGTCAGCACTGCATCTCACAGCGTGAACAGAGCAGAGGGGCAACTTCCAGTTTAAGCACAGCTCTTGCAAGCTCCCTTCGGCCAACAACAGTTTGCGACCGCAAAGAGCCTTCAAGAGAGACAGTGGCCAAGCTTGCAATAATTAGCAAGTGCAGAGAGTGAGGGCATAGTACATACCGATGAAAAATACTATGTCGTTATTGGATAGTTCGAATACCTCGTCGATTTTAGTCCAAGTGCTCGCCGGCGGCAGCCCGACAAAGAAGGAGCCCGTGTCTATGACATTCAGATAAGCAGGAGCGCCACCCTTCTTCATGCGCCACATACTCTGTAAGCCGCCAGAACAGTGTGCATTAGTATTCTACAATGAATGTAGCTACAAAATGCAAGCCAACACCTAATCCCAGTGCTCCTGCCACACGTGACGATACTGATAACAAGGCCGAATCGCCATACCCGACAGAGACCGGCTCAGAATCAGCCCTGCCTGCCTAGGTTGACAGCTCACAAGGAAACAAAGCTGCTGCTATTAACCCTCTTGCTACTGCTTGAGTATCGACCGCCACAGCTTCCTTGTCGCAAAGTGTAGTGTGCAGTGCAATACCATTCTGTCTCACACTTTGCCCCATCACCGGCACATTAGTTTTCATAAAGTCCTTAGCTGCTACTGCGACAATTTATCAGGAAAGAAGGAAGAAAAGAGGATTAGGCAATTTATTACGAATGGATGGGTGTGTGCAAGGCAAAGGGTGCACAGTGCATGACAATTTTAATTATCAATGACATGGTTGCTACAGTCGTACTCGGCTGTGGAAAAGCACAAACTGGGGGCCCACAACTCGGCCAATTTTCGCACATTTACCTCGGTTCAACATTTTCAGGCTTACATTGTGGTCAAGAGACTCCTGTTATCAGTAGACGAAAGTGTGGATTATTGAGAAACGTCAAATTGACAAGTTCATCACAAATAAACTTTTAGGATTTATGTCCACTTATCAAATTCTGCCACAACACTCCACATTAAATTTGCCACAACACTGCCACATTCAATTTCACCATGAGCCAAAGTACAAACCTGTTGCTTCGATCGGTTATCCAAAAGCTGCACCAATGGTGCTTACAGATAGCTGCTCATGACAGCCTTGAAGTTCTGAATAAGCTATGAGTTTAATTAATAACAATAATTGGTTGTAAACTGACTGCTGACCCTTCAATTTTTGACTTAAGTATTCCCATGCTATACAGTGCTAAGCAAATAGCATTCCGTTTTGGCATAATGCTCATGTAGGTTTTGGTAGAGAACGGCAGAGCCCATGCAATGCATGCCCATTCTCATGCTCACCTTTCCTTTAAATGACATTATCTCCTGGCGTATTCTCGTGACAGCATCAAATTTGGTCTTGCACTGCCACGGGATGCCATCCGTTGGAGGCTGCTTCGTAGATGCTCTCGAGGGCCTTACTGTAGTCGATGCTACAAGGTAGGATCAAAATAAGCTGCTTAGATGACCAGGCATTCAGTCTCCTTCTACCATTCCTATCAAAGGCACTGGAACGGGTCGTGGCAGACCAGCTGAACTCATATATCGAAACTTCAAACCTTGCTAGTAAGTTCCAGTCTGGCTTTAGAGCTAATCACTCCACAGAGTCAGCATTGCTTAGGGTATACATCGACCTACTTAGGAATACAGACATTTGTAGAGTGTCTCTGCTTGTTTTGCTCGATCTTTCGGCAGCTTTTGATACCGCACATGGATGGCAGCAAATTTTCTATAACTTAACGATGATAAAACTAACTTACTAGTTATGGGCAAACCCAGTGTGATCCAGAGATTGGACAGGCTGACTCTCAAAATTGGCTCTGCCAGCATATCTCCAGTTGAATCAGCTCGAAATCTAGGTGTCATATTCCAAAGCAACCTCTCGTTAGACGACCATATCAGCTCCACAGTCAAATCCGCCTATTTTCAGCTTCATAACATTGCTAAAATTCGGGCTTGTTTAGATAAAGATACCACGTCCAAGTTGGTCCATGCATTCGTGACATCCCGTCTCGACTTCTGCAACTCACTGCTTACTGGCCTACCAGCATGTGCGATCAGGCGATTGCAGCTGGTGCAAAACTCGGCAGCTAGACTTGTCTGCCGTGAGCGTCGCAGTTGCCACATTACTCCACTTCTCGCCGGCCTGCACTGGCTACCAGTCAAGCAACGGATTGACTTCAAGGTTTTGTCGCTCACTTTTAGGTCCCTTCATTCTATGGCCCCAGCCTATCTGTCAGATATACTACCCCATCAGGCCAAGCATCGTACCACCCACTTTTCGGAATCCAACAGTCTAGAAACACCTCGTACAAACCTTAAATCCTTTAGAGACCGTGCATTTAGTTCATATGCTCCCCAAGCCTGGGACTTCCTCCCGACCTTCGTCAGAACATCCCCTGACCTGACCACATTTAAAAGGAACTTAAAAACACACCTATTTAAGACAGCATTTAGTGGGTCGCTGTGATTCGTCCTTGATGTGCTTATGCGTGCTGACACTGTGCATGCCGCCACTAACCACATTTGCATGCTGACCCTGTGCATGTCACCCCTAACCATGTTATTCATTTCGTTTGTTTTTCAAGCATGATTTTACTTACCATTCAATTGCATTTCACTTTACAGCAAATGTAAAGCGCCTAGAGAGAGAGATTAAGTTCTCTGAGGGCGCTTTATCGAGTGCATTATTACTATTATTATTAATATTCCGTTCGTACAACGTCCAGCTTAACCCAGGACGATCCAGCATGACACTTCAGCTACACAGATGAAGGATATTCTGTTTGCTAGCAGTACACTCATACTATTTTCTAAGTCACTTTTGATTTCGTGGCATCTATATCAAACACAACTACATAAAGTAAAAACTAAGGCCTGGCAGCTACTAAAAAATACTAGCTGATTCAACAATCTCTTTTGCATAGCGACAGAAGAGCCTTTACAGCTATCACCACCGCTTGCAGTGGTAATACAGGATCGCCCAACAAGGATTCAAACCCACGACCTCGGGACCAAGATCATGAAAAGCAACCGCCTTACCTAGTGTGCCATCACGGCACAAACTGTGAAAAGGGCAAAGCTAGAACAGGCTACAGGTTGTACTTGACAGTGAAACTCGACATTCAAATGAGTATCAGAAATATTTGTGTACATACACGAACACCCCACCCCTACACTCTGCTTTTGGCTTCAGCAGGTCTTTGGTCTTGGCCTAGGGGGTTAGATGCTTGCATTTCATGATCTAGATCGTGGGCTTGAGTCCAGCAGTAGACAATTCTGTATTGCCTATTAGAACCAGGGTGCTAGCCACAAAGGCTCTTCTGCTGCTATATACATTACACGAGGCTGCTGAGTATGCTGACCTTTCGTTTACATTAATGCTGCCAGGGGTTGAATCTGCCGACCTTTACCTTTGTTTTTATACCTTCACTACACACGTAGGGGGACATGAGTTCTGCTGTAGTAAATTCAGTTAGTTTATTACAACCTTGTTACAACTCTTGTTACAACCTACAAAGAGTTAGAATAGCCATGACCACGGGATAGCAACAGCAGCTTCAACCATAAGCAGCATCTGCTAAGGAGGCAACAAACAGCACTTTAAGTACCGAGCCTCACAGCCTCTGAATTAGTTAGCAACAATAAGCAGTGGTAGCATCACAGAACAGCGGCCATCAAGGCTGGATAGGAAAGTTCAAAGACCGTGTCCTCGGAAAAAATGCTAGCAATGCACTTAAATCTATTAAAGACATCACAGATACCACATGAATAAAGAGCAGTGGCTGCAGCCACAGATGCACAATCTACCTGGTATTGGTAAACGTGGCGATGTAACAGGCCTTGTCGGTGGAGGTGGAGGAGACGGCCGTGTCGGTAGCGGAGCAGTTGGACGGATACCTGTACGACTACCTATGGCACAATAGAACGCCAGGTCAAGGCAATAGCATCTTGTGTTAAATGCGTAACCATCAACAATCCTGCTGTTGACAGGTTGCCTGCATTGAGCAGCAGTTGGTTAGGAAAGTATGCTGTTAGCTTTACGGATAGCTTGTGGACATCAAGCTACTAAATCGAAGCGTACATTAAATCAAGAGTCTGGGTCGAAGGGTACACATGGGTCACCGAGTACACTCGTCATTGAGGACACACTGTTCAGTGCATAGAGTAGTGCTTCTGTACCCCGGACAAGTCTGCATAGTGCAGGTCTGTGCTACAAGCTCCCCGGGACAATCAGTTCATTGTAAGCTATCACTAACAACAGGTGAAACACTAGTTCTGGCAGATGGCAACACGATGAGAATGTAGTCTTCCCATGTTGATTTCATTCGATCTGTGTGTTCCATACAGTAGCAGCACCAGGCTCCAAAAGATGGAAACACCTGTCTTTGTCAGCGATTAAGAGAGAACTAGCCAATGTCAGATATACTACCCCATCAGGCCAAGCATCGTACCACCCACTTTTCGGAATCCAACAGTCTAGAAATACCTCATACAAACCTTAAAAGCCTTTGGAGACCGTGCATTTAGTTCATATGCTCCCAAAGCCTGGAACTCCCTCCCGACCTGCGTCAGAACATCCCCTGACCTGACCACGTTTAAAAAGAACTTGAAAACACACCTATTTAGGACAGCATTTAGTGGGTCCCTGTGATTCGTCCTTGATGTGCTTATGCGTGCTGACACTGTGCATGCGGCCACTAACCACATTTGCATGCTGACCCTATGCATGTCACCCCTAACCATATTATTCATTTCGCTTGTTTTTCAAGCATCATTTTACTTACCATTCAATTGCATTTCACTTTACAGCAAATGTAAAGCGCCTAGAGAGAGATTAAGTTCTCTGAGGGCGCTTTATCAAGTGAATTATTATTATTATTATTAAGCAAGATAAGAAAATTGACACTGTTCTACTCTAGCACCACAGTAGGCATTTAGCCCCCCCCCCACCCGAAATGACAGTGGGATACTCTCCATGCATCAGCATCTCTCAGCTGGCCAACAGACCAATTAGACACGGGTCTTAGGCCTGGGGTAATGTGCTTGTATTTCAAGACCCAGGGTCATTGGTTCGCATCCTGCACCAAGCAATCCATGATGCTTGATGCAAGCCAGTGATAGCCTCTGTGGATCTTCTGCTGCTATATACCAGTAAACGAGACTGCTGAATCAGCAGACTTTTACTTTTAGCTAGAGGGAATGTGCCAGACCAGGCTCTTGTTTGGCATTAATAATAATAATAATACAGTTGATAAAGTGCCCTCAAAGAACTCAATCTCTTTCTAAGTGCTTTACATTTGCTACATAGCAAGCACGATCGAATGGTTAGTGGTAGCATGCTCAATAAACAACAATAACATGTTTAGGGGTGAAATGCACAGGGTCAGCATGCAAGTGTGGTTAGTGGCAGCATGCAGTGTCAGCACGTATAAGCACATAAGGGTCGAATCACAGGAACCCACTAAATTCTGTGATAAATCGATGCATTTTTAGTTTCTTTTTAAACGTGGTCAAGTCAGGAGATGTCGTGATGCAGGTCGGGAGTGAGTTCCAGGATTTGGGTTACGAGGTCTCGAGGTCTCCCAAAGGATTTGAGGTTCGCACGATATATAGGTAAACAGTTCGATTTCAAAAAGCAGGTGGCACGATGCTTAGCCTGGTGGGGAAGTAGATCTGATAGGTAGGCTGGGACCAAAGAATGAAGGGACCTAAAAGTGAGCGAGAAAACCTTGAAATCGATGCGTTGCTTGACTGGTAACCAGTGCAGGTCGCTAGAAGTGGTGTGATGTGGCAACTGCGGTGCTCACGACAGACAAGCCTAGCTACGGAGTTTTGCACCAGCTGTAAGTGCCTGATTGCATAGATCGTTAGACCAGCAAGCAGTGAGTTACAGAAGTCAATAGAATATACTCGAGGAAGGTCAGCATCCATAAACTAGTCCTCCATGCCGATCTAATCATTAACCGTCTGTGATAGTGCAAGCCAGCAATTTACACAACTAACGATTGAACGTCACATTTAATGTACCCATGAGTTGCTCTTCGAAATAATATTAATGCAGCATCTAATGATGACCCAGGTGCAAGCACAAACCGGTTACTATGTGCTAACATACCGTATATAGCCGTTATGCCATCGATATCGTCAGTTTGAAGCATAATTATGTCGGTGTCACGAGGCTTCTTGTACCATGGATACATTATGGAGCCTTTTACACTTGTATGCATAAGGCCTAAGGCATGGCCAAATTCATGAACAGCAACAAATGGCAGGTGCGTACCTTCCTCTACAACAGCAATACATTCAGGTTAGTGCCACCCGTTACAACCTTACAGTACCACAGCATGATCAGACCAGCATCAGTGTGTATGCATACATAGGCCTTTTAAAAATCGATCTTTGTCAGAAGTTCCCAAAAGCAATGACTGTAAAGAAGGTACACAATTGATTCTCAAAATATACAGTGACAGAAAGCCGTTTGCCCTGGGACTGAGTATCAAAACATAATTTTGTCTTGAGCGGGAGCTGATCACATAACATATGGGTTACCTTACTAAGAATCCAGTCAACCTCTGAACTGTCAAGACTACAGCTCTATTGGTACTAAATACATGGCTTTAATTGCCACGTACGTGCTCGAGTCGAATTCTGGAGTAGTTCGTGAATGAATACTAATACGAATAAACACCAACATAGATACTAATAAAAAAACTTCTGTTTGTAAGCTAGAAAATTCTGGAGGCAATTTTCAGGACAATACCAAAATCCACAAGGAGCTCAAAACACTCACGGAAAGCTTCTGAACGCCTGGTGAATGGCGCAGAAATGGCACCAGGTGGCAGATCAAAATCTAGCCATCAACCATCAAACAGAAACATCGATCGTCCCCATAGCAGAATGTAGGCAATTAACATCCTCACAGCTATGCGAAGGAATTGCTCATTAAAAAACTAACGGGTTTCATAAATGTTAGATTTCTAATTCGACATTTTGAGAACAAAGGTATTATTACCATAGGTTTGTGTTATGTTGAGGTCGGCAGGTACATTGATTGCATCACTGGATATAATGCATTATTCAATGACAAAACCACAAAGGCACGACGGTGCTTCACAGCTGGGGTAGCAAGGTGTGCATGGAACAACTCATGTGCATACAGATCCAGCATACAAAACGCCATACACAGAAACCCCATCTTATCAGTAGGGCTATACTTCGCATTGCCGTGTGCTACATGAGCAGAAATAAACGACATGTGAAAGCATCAAAGCCCTAACAATTCCACTTGCTCGGCCAAGCATCACAATAGGCCAATATAGCCAGCGCCTGCACATACGAGTGTAGCTGGCCACCCATTTCTCTTCATTATCAAAATGTGTGTCTCCATCAATGTCAGACTGTCCAGGGTAAAAGGCATGGGCGAGTGTGCCACCTACAAAAAAATATGAGCAGCAGATTGATTGGGAGGGATAGGATCAGGCAGGAAGCAGCATGAATGAAGCCTGTTAGCTGAGGCAGCAGCATTGGGCTCTTCAGCACCGATATTGGCATGTGAAAACAATGCAAGCCAAATAGCCTCGGTCAGCCGTGAACAGAAGTGACCCTTGCATTGCAAGAGCCTCGACTGGAAAATCGACTACACTCTGCATAAGGATTTCTGCGACGCCAAGAGCTCAGAAATCTGATAACATTTGAAATTCAAGGAGACGATATGAAATCAACAGACCTTTCAAGTTACGAAAAGCCTAAACGAATATTACAGGTACACAGGTCTCAAATAGGCCTACTCCTCTCTCCCTCCCTCTCTCCAGCCTTCCTCGTTACTTTTCCGGCACTGCCCCCTCTCACCCCCTTGGCCTGCCTGCAGCTTCCTTACCCTGCTTGCTCCACGGTAGTAGCCTCGTTTGATCCACTGCTAGCAGTGAGTGGGGAAAACTCCTTATTACTAGGCTCTGGCCATACATCCCAGGCTAATAAATATTACCAAGCATCATGTTTCAGCTATATATAAAATATAGTTCATTTATATAGCGCCCCAAGATAACTTAATCTCTATTCAGGCGCTTCCCATATGCCTCGGGGCTCGAGCCCACGACCTCAGTCAGACTTTGGTCGGGCGAGCACCTTAACCGCTGGACCAAACTAAAATCCAATGCTGCCGGCTAATATAATATATTACTATAATATATATATATATATATATATATAGAGAGAGAGAGAGAGAGAGAGAGAGAGAGAGAGTAGAGCTTATTTAGACCTATAGATATACTCATACATGTACATATATACTGCCAGAAGTCTATTTATAATTGATTAGTGCTTGTAATTGTGCACGTTACCAGAAAATTTGTTTGAACCAAACCACCAAGTTAGTAGGCCAAGATGACCCTCAAAAAATAGGCTAACTAAAGGTGATGACCAGGGCTACAGACAGGGAGGGTCTGCTGCCGGAAGGGGGCCGGCAAGTGCCAGATGACAGGCCAGTGAGCTCTCACAAAGCCAGCTGCAGCACACCGGCCACTCGGTCAGGTGCCCAGCCAATAGTCTGCTTAACAGCCCATAGCATCGGTGCTGCTCGTGGTGAAACTTGTCTGCTCGTCTCTGCTCTGTCTCTCTAGTCCCATTACAAGTGGCCCTCACTCATTCTAAATCTTAAAATTACTTATTTACAATTGATTGATTGTACAATCGTCATTTAAGGTTATAAGTAATGGTAGCTCATTCAGCAACTCGAGAGCTATGCCGAAGCCGACTGCTCGAGTGGGATTTATCTCCCACCTGCCCTGACCGGAGTAAGTCGAGCCACAGATAGTGTCTCTGGTCACCAAAAATATGAGATGTAGTGATTACAACTTAATAAATATTTTATTTGCATAGCGCCCCGAGAGAACTTAATCTCTATGAGGCGCTTCACATGTGCCTAGGGACTCGAGCCCACGACCTCAGCCAGACCTTGGTCGGGCGAGCACTTGGCTGGAAATTCAATACCGAGGCTTTCAACTCTGTATCGAATGCAGTGTACAGGTAGTCTTTACAGCTCAATGGGTATAGCACTAGTTCTGACAGCAAGGGGTTGTAGGGTCGGTCTCTGCGACAGGATTTTTTTTAAAACCAGATGTCAACATAAAGACATACGGCTTTCTGCCTTGAGTTTGTATGTGCAACTGCTGCCGTACAAACTGACTACCCTTCCAACTGTGAATGTGAAATTTATATAAACTGGAAAAAACTTAATAATGTTGTAATGGCAGGATTAAACACCAATCCTACCAAGGTGAAGAGACGAATAGGAGTTACATTACCGAACACAAGATCTATTTGTTTTAGCCGAAAATGCATGCTAACAAGTGAATTAACCCTTAAGTGCCAAAGAACAACCTTGCGGCAACTGTAGCTCATTATCCTGAGGGCTCGAGCCCTTTATGTCCCAAGGAGTTCAATCTATATCTAGCAATGGTCCGATCTCAGCTAGCTGCCTTTCGTTCTTTATTTTTTTAACACCTATCTACCACTTCCTGAACAAATGCAAGGCCACCACACTGCTCATCACTTCTATGCCACCGGTGCCCAACCGTGAATATAATTGAAAATAGCACGTACTGATGTTTACACAGTGAATTCGGGTCGACTTTACTGTCTTGCACTGCCTCTGAAAGTACTTGTAACTTTGCCCAGAGACATGCCAGCGCCGAACCTAACCGATGTCATCTGGCTGGTAGGTGGCAGAAGCAGAGACAATCAGAGTAAGGGGCTGGGTTGAAGGAGGATTATTGTGCTAAAGATACTCTTTGTCCTTATTATGATGGACTCAGAATAGCAGGTCAGGCTGCCGGTGGGGCACTGTTAGGTCCGTCATAACTGACCTATACCCTGGTCGTTTGGATAAGCCTTCTTAGTGAACTTCTCAGTGAACAGGTCCTTTATCCCAACATTTCCATTGTATGCATAAAATCTAGACTGCTTGTTTTTCAGTATAGGTATACTCCTGACAAAAGTTTAGTGTACTGTGCCATCACATTCCAGTCTTGAATACTCATTTTTGTGGGAAGCTGACCGAAACGGATGGATCTTTAGCTGAGACTTACGTAAATGGTGAAAGATATTTGCAGAAGTGAGTTCCAGACTTTCAGTTCAAATGAGCTGAAGGTTTGATCACTTAAAGATTTCAATTTAGTGCAAGGTGAATATGAACAAAAGACAACTTCCATTCAGTATAGCAAAAACGGCATCCTTTATCAGTTCATTGAATCGACTTAGCCTGCTGTGCTAACAAATGCCCAGGATCCAGCCTACACACGATACTGTCCAGTTTATTACAGCGAGGACCAAAAAGTGGTGACAGTATCAACAATGACAGCTTAATATACCACATGCAGTAGCAGCAATTAGAACAAGGCCCAGAAAAACTTATTGTGAAGATAAATCAGGTTCGTGAAGATATCTGTGCAAAGAAAATGCTAATGAAGAAAGAAAGCTTAATCTAGGTAAGCACTCCATTGCTGAACCTCTTACCTTTGCCATCAAACGGAAAGCCGTCCCCATGGTTCCGCTCGGCAAATTTGATTCTAATGTCAGCATGTGCTGAGTTGGTACTTGGGTCAGGTGCAACTTCCCGGAAGGCAAGAGGGGCAACAGCCCCCCAAACCTCAAAGGCAGACTTTAAGACCCGACGTGTTTCACCCTCGCTGAGAAGGCCTGTGTATTCCGTGACTCTGCAAGTTTAAACCAAAGATTACCTGAATCCCGTGCCTCCAAGCCCGGGAACACATAAACACCAACAAAATCACTGCGATATAAAGTGTGAGCATATATATATACATACACGTGTAATGCATATTACTGTAAATGTGTAATTATATATTGCATACACATATACATACATATATTTTAAACCAATATTATATATAAATATATAAATATTTATGTAAATATATATTACAAACAAAGGTTTAAATATGCAAAGCAGCGACAGATGTATGCACAAGCCACAGTGTTGCTTGAGAATCCCTAACCCCACCACCGAACCAACTAAAGCCGGCTTTACACGGTGGGTTTCTTCTCGGTTCTGCTGCAGTCTGGCTTTTGTCTTTGAAGCATGTGCCACCAAGACAGGGAAAGCAGTTAAAGACAGACAGAAGACCGATGAAGCAGAGTGTAGAACAGCCTTCTTAACCTTTGACTGCTAGTTAGTTATCTATCCCAGGCTTGATCTTGACATTCACATTTCCTGCTGGCAGAACCAGGCACACTTCCTCCTGCCAGACCGGCCGACTTGCGAAGTAAAGAACATGTTGGCAATGTGAAGTTCTCCTTGCCCGATTACGGCTTGTATTCGTTATTGTTCTACCGCCTACGGCAGCGTCATAGATACCACTCTACTTCTTGGCCAAGACGGCCAGTAGACCGATGAATGGCAGGAGTAAACGACCAATCGCAAGTGCTGTCAAGACCACGCCTACTTGATTGCCTTGATTGCCTTTGATCCCTCCCAGCCTTCGAGCACCTCAAATTCTCTCAACTCACTTGCTGCGTGCATTGATGACATCCACAAATGGATGGTAGCAAATTTTCTAAAACTAAACGATGATGAAACTAACTTACTAGTTATGGGCAAACCCAGTGTGATTCAGAGATTGGAAAGGCTGACTCTCAAAATTGGCTCTGCCAGCATATCTCCGGTTGAATCAGCTTGAAATCTAGGTGTCATATTCCAAAGCGACCTCTCGTTAGACGTCCATATCAGCTCCACAGTCAAATCCGCCTATTTTCAGCTTCATAACATTGCTAAAATTCGGGCTTGTTTAGATAAGGATACCACGTCCAAGTTGGTCCATGCATTCGTGACATCCCGTCTCGACTTCTGCAAATCACTGCTTACTGGCCTACCAGCATGTGCGATCAGGCGATTGCAGCTGGTGCAAAACTCTGCAGCTAGGCTTGCTGTCGTGAGCGTCACAGTTGCCACATTACTCCACTTCTCGCCGACCTGCACTGGCTACCAGTCAAGCAACGGATTGACTTCAAGGTTTTGTCGCTCACTTTTAGGTCCCTTCATTCTATGGCTCCAGCCTATCTGTCAGATATACTACCCCATCAGGCCAAGCATCGTACCACCCGCTTTTCGGAATCCAACAGTCTAGAAACACCTCGTACAAACCTTAAATCCTTTGGAGACCGTGCATTTAGTTCGTATTCTCCCAAAGCCTGGAACTCCCTCCCGACCTGCGTCAGAACATCCCCTGACCTGACCACATTTAAAAAGAACTTGAAAACACCTATTTAGGACAGCATTTAGTAGGTCCCCGTGATTCGTCCTTCATGTGCTTATGCATGCTGACACTGTGCATGCTGCCACTAACCACATTTGCATGCTTACCCTGTGCTTGTCACCCCTAACCATATTATTCATTTTGTTTGTTTTTCAAGCATGATTTTACTTACCATTCAATTGCATTTCACTTTGCAGCAAATGTAAAGCACCTAGAAAGAGATTAAGTTCTCTGAGGGCGCTTTATCAAGTCCATTATTATTATTATTATTATTATTGAACAGAATGGCAGACATGACCGGCAGACAAGAAATTTGCGTTAAACAAGCATCCATGTACATAGGGCCACTACCAGTGCTAGCTATCGGAACCAGATTTTTTAGTTGGTGGCGATGAGGGTAAGCATCGTGAAGTTTAAATTGGCCAGTAAGTAGCAGTCGACGAAGCCTGGCTGTGATGCAATGGTGAGCTCCCGATGCTCGCACCTGACAGGTAGTTAAGGCAAGCACAGTAACATCGATCGTTGCGAGCGGTGTAGCAGGTGGAGCTGGCAAGTGCACCACAGGCTACAATCTCTGTTGGTGGAGCTGGTGGGGGACAATATTCTAGAAGGACACATGACAGAGGACAAACTGACTAAATAAACCTGCTACAGGAAAATGAATCGAAACAGGAGCTAAGAAAAACCGACCATCCAAACACTTTAGGCTTAAGACAGACACTGCTTTCGCAAGGCACGGTCTTAACCCAGGGGTAAGGTGTTCAAACTTTAAGATCTAGTTCGTTGGTTCGAATCCTGCAACAGGCAATCCCTAATTTTCTCTGCAAGCAGTGATGATAGCGGTCAAGGCTCTCCTAACCCTATATAAATAGGGCTGCTCGATAAGACAACATTTACTCTTTTAATTAAATGGTTGTCGGAAAGATATCGATCGGTAGCACTTCTACAAGTTACAATAGCAAAGCAGGGTCACTATCACTACTTCCTAGACTCTAAGACTAAGCACATAGCCAAAGCGATGGACATTAAAAGGTGGTAACCTGCCACTGAGTCACTAAGAAGGCAGCTTTGAGTAACGATTATTACCCTTGTAAAAGTAGGAGACGTGGAAACTATGCAGCCAACGTTTAGACCACCCATTCAGTAGACAACATCATAGTCAAGATAAGTACAAGCAGCAAGCTGCACAGTCACACCAATCCTGTAATGAGTGCTCATAACGTTGCAGTGCACACACTCACGCACGCATGCGCGCACAGACACAAACCCACACACACACTAGACAGAGCATGTTATTCGGCTTTATGTCACTTCTAGATTGATTAAACAAAAGTAAAAAAAAAGCAAAGGCTAGCTGATCAAACGGCTTCAAGCAGCTTTAGTAACACATTTGCAAGATCCCAGCTGCAGTGGACATGATTTTATTTGGTAGAGAATATGGAGTCGACAGAAAAGGAAAAGAACAGGCATGAGAACGAATACCAAGTTATCTTTTAACTTTCCGGCAGCAAGTTCATCGATGCACCATGAACAATGCATACCAGCAATGCTCTCTAGCCTTTCTTGCGTGCACCAAAAGCCCATCAGCTGAAGAGTATGGACCAAGTACGATAAAGGGAGCAGGTATGTGCCTCTCACCACTACTTAGGCTGTGCTAGCCACCAATCACCACCTACAGCTACCAGGTTCTTAGCCAGTTGTCTCTTAAAAAACATCACAGCATCGCATCATAGCATCACACTGTCTGGATTTTGGAGTCTATGCTATGTCGACTGATTGCCGTTCAGATGATTGCAAAAGAGAAGACTCCGCTAACTGGCTGTACTAGACTGCGGAACTCACTCCCACAATTCTTACGAAACGACATCTACTCTCCTACTACCGACTGTGACACATCCTTTCCAACCGTCCCGAGCTGCGCACTACCTCAACTGCTCTCTTGACTCAAATATGCTTCTCAGTTGTGTGAGATTAAGTCTGTTGGCTACCGAATGAGTACCGAAATCCGCTTAGGCTTTGAGTGCGCTATACAAAACTCTCCTTTGTAACACCTACTTAGTATTTGTGGCTTTGTGGAGTTACAGATGAAAATACACATAAGCCAATTCAGCACGAAGCCATTTCGAAATGCCTACCATGTACTTCGATAGGATAACATCTTTACCGGCAGCCTTTCCAGTTGCTCAGCGCCAGTGTTCACAGTTTATAAAGGAAATGATTTTTTTGGCAGTCACCTCAGCCAATGGAAAGCAATGCAGACGAGTCCACATAACAAAGGAACTATTCAAATAATCAGAGCTACAAGTGAATTAGTGAGCAATGTGTGTACCATTTTTACGGTCTGCCTCTATTGGCTGCTGCTACTGATGTGAACATAGATGCTTAGTGTGGCACCTACGAAAAGCAATATGCATCGACTAGCAAAGAAGCAACCGAGGCAACAGCTGCTGCTGGGGAGGTTGAAGTAGGTGCGAAGCTTCCTTCGACTCACGTCCAACTGATGGTGTTCTTCGGCCAGCGTGAGCCCGACTGGGCAAACCTGCGCAGCCTCCGACGAACTGCAGTACGCCCAGCAGCTGAGGCCGGGTGTTGCTGGCTCAGCACTGCAGCAGCTGAGCGTGCTCGAAGTAGGTTGACGTGGTCTGCCAGACCACAACGTTCGGTTTTTATCAGATCGACCGTCTTCTCATCAATATGACCAGTCTCGTTGAGACCACCCATGAACTGGAGATCCCTGATGGCTTGCTCAATCTCATCGCTAGACCGCAGCTGATTTGTTTCCAAGTCTGATGTTGGCAGATAGCTGTACTTGGCCAAGTAGCGCTGCAAAAAATGTTAAGCTTGCAAAAATGGCAGGTGTCTAGTAAGTAGCAACCTGATCAGCAAACAAAATAGCAAAAACGTCTGTTACAGGCTAATATCTTATGGGTCGGCCAAGCCAAGTGGCTAAGTGAAGGATGGTGCAGCAAGCAACGTGGTAGCATCTTTACAGATGGAATGAGTGACATCACCGATGGAAAGGAAAATCAATAGTAGGATAAGATAACACGATCTATCAGGTGTAAACACATTGCAGCATATCGACATGGCACTGGCTGGCAGCAGTTGGTTGACCTGTGGGGTAGGGTAGAGTATTAGCTGAAAGGTGCTGCCTGGTGCACCGGCCACTGGATTGGAAAATAATCGGTTTCATGGCAAAAACCTGCCTTCCATTTTCTGGTGGTTTCTCCAGTAGCAACACAGGCTAAAGCAGCAGGTGGGTCTCACACACATCAATTGCACCTAAAAGTTGTAGTCAGATGACCCCAATTTGGTGGCCACGTGACAGCTCAAGGTTGCCGAGCAGCAGTTACTGACTCCTTTTTGCATAAATCGTAGAGGTGATTAAACCACTTCTGACGATCTTGGATCACATCACATCAAATCACATTTCAGGAAGGTACAACTTGCCAGCCAGGATGTCACAGAGATGTCAACTCAGCTTCATGCTTTCAAAGGCTCAAGATGTCTAAGCTATGGACCTGCCCAAGATAAACCACGCCTCAACAAAAATTTCCAGATGACTAGCTACAACAATAAATAAATCTAATTGTCATTTCAGGCTCGACTGGCATGCCTTTCCAGAAGCAGGCAAGCTGCAAGGGAGCAGCAGCAGCAGATGGAAGTAGTCATGGTTAAGTTTCCACTGAAACTGCCCAACCAGCATGTAGGGCAGCATCAACCACAGGATGCCAATTATGCATGGACGAGGTAGCCCAAAGTTGCCCCACAAGTCTAGTAGTACGATAATAGAATTATAACCGACTCATCCATTCATCATCTTTCAATGCCCTCTAGCTGTCTACTCTGAGCAAGAGCAGCCAAGCGAATTCTTGTTGTCTGTAGCTTACATTTGACCTGGCTCACAGGCCGGGTACTAAAAGATAAATCATCTGTCAAGCCAGTGCAAGCCTCATACCTTACTCCCGATATTCAGTTATTTCGATAGCAGCTGAGCAGACGGCAGTGGGGGATGGGATACTGGTGGCCGCAGCATGAGAAACGACCACGGGCTCATAATAAAAAACTATTAGCTGATTTAGCAGCCTTATTTGTATAGGTAGCAGAGGGGCCTCAATGGCTATTACCCCTGCTTGGAGTGGCAATAGGGGACCGTCCAATGAAAGATTCGAACCCACGAACCCACGGCCATGAACAGCTAGCACCTTACCTCCTGGGCTATCACGGGCCTACTTGTGCAGTCAAGAAGAAATCTCTTAAAAAAGGAACCAGGAATACCTAGGCTGATCGCCAGGAGCCAGCCACTAAGGAGTGCAATCCTGATTGAAGAATGGGCCAGAGCAGGCAACAATAAGCAGCCGGAGCAGACAGCAATAAGCAGCCGGAGCAGACGGCTGACTAGAACTAGAAGACAGCAGCTCCATCACCAACCTATGGATATAGACACGGCTACTCGGTGACAATGTCTGACAAGGGAGTGTGTGTGTATATGTGTGCGTGTGTGCGTGCGTGTGTTTGTGTGTGTGTATCTGTCTGTAACTTCACAAAGTAATAAAGACTATGTGGGTGTTACGCAGGAGAGTGTTGTATAGCCACTCACAGCCTAAGCGGCTTTCGGTAAGCACTCGGTAGCCAACAGACTTCATCTCACGCAACAAAGAGAAATTGGGAAGCATAGCTGAGTCAGGAGAGCAGTTGAGGTAGTGAGTAGCATGGAAGCAGCAGCTCAGGACCGCTGAAAAGGATGACTCATAGTCGGCAGCAGGAGTGTAGTTGTCGTTGCTTAAGAACTGTGGAACTCGCTTCCACAGTTCCTGCAGAGCTAAAGCTTCTGTCGCCAACTGTCTTTAAGCGCAGGAAAGTGACAGCTAATTTATTGTCCACACAGGACCTGAGGGCGCGAAGAGGCTGAAACTGGTGCAGCAGTTCAGCTAGGTACGAAGGAGCCAAGCCATGGCGGGCCTTGTGGGTCAGTGTAAGAACTTTGCTCTGTATCCGTTGCTCAGCCGGCATCCATCCTAGCTCTTTTAGTAAAGGACACACGTGCTCAAACCTCTGGGACTTAAAGACTAGCCTTGCAGCCATATTCATAGCCATTTGCAGTGGCCTAGTTGCTTTCATTGGTAGCTCAGCCAAAAGGGAATTACAATACTCAAGCTGAGACAGAACTAAGGAGCTAGTTACAGGATGTCCACATTTCTGCTGCCTAATAACCAGAGACATCCGCCCTTCATTACGGTTTCATGCTGAAGCACACACGACAGGAAACGGCTAATTGAATCTGCCAAGCTGGCTTTCCCGGCCTTTAGCTGAGCCAGCAAATGGACCAGATGCCACGGTGACTAATTTTCTGCCGACCAGCATTTAGACTAGGTGGGCGATCAAGGGTCTCGGGAAGCCAAACAGCAACTCTGGCCAAACCATTCATCAACGGTGGGAAAATATGTAATGCAAAGAAAGACCGATTTCCTTCACGGCATGGGCATAGCCCGGCTTAAGCCAAGAGGAGGCCAGACCTATATAATTCTCATGCGAAACACCCACATAGTCTTTATGGCTTTGCGGAGTTACAGATGGAGATACATATATATAGAGCTTGCTAGAGGCAGCCAGTGGCAGATCAAGGGTCACACTGAAGGGCCAGTTGACCTTCCCTACGCATTTGGCTGAGGGTAGTCTAGCACTAGGCCAGATAGCCAGTTACAAGTAGCTGGTAGCACAGCTGCTTTTATAATGTGGTGTAGCATTCCCTACAATTATTACTACAATTCTTCCTCCTACAATACATCTAGCTGCCAATGTTAGCTGTGTCTTAGGCAGCTAACATGCCGATGTTAGTTGAGTAGTGGACAGCTGGAACAGTAGTGTCGTTTATGGCAATGTTAGTAGACAGTAACCGGCTGACCATATAACAGGGACAGCAGGTTGGTCCCAATGGCTGATGGCCTGGAGCAATTCGAGGATGGATGCCAAGTTGGCAAGATGCCAACAGGTAATGGCAGTCCAATAATCGTACCACCAGCTTTTCGGAATCCAACAGTTTACCAATACCTCATACAAACCTCAAATCCTTTGGAGACCGTGCATTTAGTTCGTATGCTCCCAAAGCCTGGAACTCCCTCCCGACTTTCGTCACAACATCCCCTGACTTGACCACATTTAAAAAGAACTTTAAAACACACCTATTTAGGACAGCATTTAGTGGGTCCCTATGATTCGTCCTTCGTGTGCTTATGCGTGCAGACACTGTGCACGCTGCCACCAACCACACTTGCATGCTGACCCTGTGCATGTCACCCATAACCATGTTATCATGTTGTTTATCAAGCATGATATTACTCACCATTCAATCGCGTTTCCCTTTGCAGCAAATGTAAAGCGCCTAGAGAGAGATTAAGTTCTCTGAGGGCGCTTTATCAAGTGCATTATTATTATTATTATTATTATCATTATAAGGTTTGGCAGTTACTCGACAGGCATGGTGACTAGTGTAGTTCACATCGATCCATCAAAGTTATGGTCAAGTGTAGCATCTATACGGCGATAGAATGTATTTGAATCACAGATGCATAGTTCAAAAATACTAATGTTGCCACCCACTAGCTCCTTAACTGTTCCAGGCTTAGCATCACATCTGGCGATTCTCGCGGCAATCCAGAACCTCACATTTGTAAATTCTTTGTAAGCAAGATAGACAAGATCAAAAAGTCCATCCCGAGAGTCCAAAAGCAAAAGCCAAAAGCACTTAGATATGGCCACGGGCACAGGTAATGCCCCAGGTCGCGTCTACGAGACGTCCGTCCTAGGATTAGCATATACCCAAGCAGGATTTGTTGCGACCGAGTGGACGAAAGTATAGATAAGGGCTCACGCGGCCGGGACAGAAATGGGCACACAGATGACTAGACATGCGTATAAAGATACAGAGTAGACAACCACACAAAAGAAGAGAGGGAGACAGAAACATATACACGAACCTGGAGACAGACAAACAGGGGGGCACGGAGAGACAGAAGACCGAGGGGGTTTAGAAAGAGATTTAGTGTTAGAAAAGGTTAATAGAGAAATAATAGTTTACAATTAGAGCACAGCACGCGCCCTTACCGCGATCTGTATATCTCCGGCAGCGAGTACGAAAAGAAGCGAAAACAGTAAGGAGACTCGAGAACCGACGGCGATCTTCGGAGGTCGGGCTTTCGCGATAGGCGATCGGCTTCGTAGCATATCTTCAATTACAGATGGGCGATATAGCTCGCCGGTGACGACAAAGGACCTCCACCGCGTCAGTGCGCGGTACTCGCGGCTCGCGCACCCGAGGGAGGGTTATACTGAAGCTCTGACGCAGAACAGCCAGCCTCGTTCAGATTGGCCGCATGACGTTGCGTCTTGCAGCGCTGCTGACTTCGCGCGAGACCGAAAGGCCGTCGGTACCAGTAATCCTAGGGATCGAGCGCCATTGTTAGCAGGGGGGGTGGGGGGTACTGGCACATTATACCCAACGGCCGCCAGTGGGTGCCACAATCGCTCGCTTCCTACAGCCGTCGCTGTCTCTTCACTTATCCCCTGGTGGAAACTAAGCTAATGCGCAGCGACCGATGGATTCCCTGGCACCATAGAACTCAGACGCAGCGCTGTAGCTGCGGCGAGCAGCTGCAAGGCGACGGCGCGGTGCGCACTGCGGTCATTTCATTTCGCGCTAGTTTCGACGCGGTCGAAGAAATTTATCGACTTGGTCGGAACAGGCGGCAATCGACTCGTCTTATAAGCCACTTCAAGCGAAAAATGGAGATACGTAGATTCTGCCATTAGCGTATTTCTAAGCAAACTGTATTCACACAGAACTGCTATTATTAATTTGCCGCTTCGCTGTGGGAGATCCCGCTCCACTCCCCGAACGGCGATCAGCGGAGCGGAGCCGATGAGGCGACCGCAAGCCGCTGGAGCGAACGCGAAATTAAAATTGGCGCCGCCGTTAAGACAAGACAATAGTTGTGGGAGGTAAATCGGCTACGGCGGAATATCAGCCCGAAATTTTAGTACTGGCGCCGTGACTAAAGCGTAAGTTCCGCATTGGAACTCACGGTCGACCGCTCGCCCCGAAAAAAATGCCGTCGCCAGTGCTAGTGGCGCGCCACTGGTACGGACACTACGCGCCACGCGTTTCCATTAAGTTCCATTTACACGTTCGCGGTAAACCGCGAAGCGGCACAGCTTAAGGACATTCATGCTAGCAGGCGGGGCGACCCGGAAGTAGCGCGTCAGCGAGAGCACCCCATTCAGCAGCAAGGTCCTATAATAATAATAATATTAAAAATGCACTTGATAAAGCGACCTCAGAGAACTTAAGCTCTTTCTAAGCGCTTTACATTTGCTGCAAAGGGAAACGCGATTGAATGGTGAGTAATATCATACGCGATAAACAACATGAATAACATGGTTATGGGTGACATGCACAGGGTCAGCATGCAAGTGTGGTTGGTGGCAGCATGCACAGTGTCTGCACGCATAAGCACATGAAGGACGATTCATAGGGACCCATTAAATGCTGTCCTAAATAGATGTGTTTTTAAAGTTCTTTTTAAATGTGGTCAAGTCAGGGGATGTTGTGACGAAAGTCGGGAGGGAGTTCCAGGCTTTGGGAGCATACGAACTAAATGCACGGTCTCTCAAGGATTTGATGTATGTACGAGGTATTGGTAGACTGTTGGATTCCGAAAAGCGGGTGGTGCGATGCTTGGCCTGGTTGGGGAGTAGATCTGAGAGATAGGCTGGAGCCAAAAAATGAAGTGACCTAAAAGTGAGCGACAAAACCTCGAAGTCGATGCGTTGCTTGACTGGTAGCCAGTGCAGGTCGGCGAGAAGTGGTCCTACCGAGTGGCTTTCCGTGATGGTTGCCTTGCCTAAAAGGTGGCCTCTGTGTGCGGCACATTTTTTGAATGCAGCTGCAGGGTGTTTCTCCTGAGGGCTCTCAATATGGCGGCACATTCGCGAGGGCGGCCGGAGTGTGAATTCGGGTGCCTGCTCTGTGGACGGCACACGCATCGGAAGATGATGCATTCACACGATACAGCTATTGTGTGAAAGTCTATCAAAATAGCAAGATTTTAAAATAGTAGCAAAAGAAGAAGGTCAATTTCGGCATGGAAAAAAGTATGCCATAGATGTAATTCAAGCTATTGCTTAACCTTTTGTATAACCAACTCTGCCTACTGCCTCTGATGATCCTGAGGCTCTTTGCCAGTTCTCTTTGAAAATATCTTGATGAGGATGTCCTAAAAAATTTGTATTCTAATGACAGATTTAGATTTGTCATTGTGATTTAAGTTGCATTTTTGTTGTGATTTATTATTATTACGATTTACAATTACGATTTGTCATTATTTACTGTATATTCGCCTCAGCGACGGTGTCGGATTCTTAAGACGGTTCAAGGTTGCGAGTATGGCACGTGCCAGGTTGTGTGACTGATTAGTGTATATATTTATTATATTGAGCCCATGAGGTAAGGTGCTTGCTCTTCACAACCGAGGTCACGGGTTCAAATCCTGCAGTGTGCGATCCTTTATTTCCAACTTCAAGCAGTGATGCGGTTGCAAGCAATGATCGGTACGGCTCTTATGCCTCTTCGTTCGTGCTAAGCCCTCCCTATGATCCTACCACAACCGTTGCACCCTCTTGCTCGAAGACAAAGTCGCTTTTCAACTAAGCAATTATTGTGCACCCTAAAATTAAGCCACGGTGGCGTTAGGCTACAGTGTACAATTTAACAGCTAGTTTTGTATAGCGATAGAAGAGCCTATACTGCTATCACCACCGATTGCAGCGGCAATAAAGGATCACCCACAGCAAGATTCGAACCCACGGCTTCGGTCATGAAAAGCAACCACCTTACCTAGAGGGTTATCACGGCTCACTAACTCACTGAGTAGATAAGTTATCAAACAGCATGCAAAAGTATTCAACAAACAGCGTTGCTTTAGAGTGATCTCTAGCAACTTGAATTAGGCATAAAATTGCTAAAATACTCTGAACCCGCTATTGCAAAACTCCTACTTGCGTTTGAAGCTATTATTCATCACAATAAATCACTTTGTTCATAATCCTAGGGTAAATGCACGCACAAAGCTTTCTTGTATGCCTGGCTTAAATGCCCAGTCGGTAGACTCCACGGCCTCGAGTAATACGCCTTCCTTGACCAAGGTGTTAAATAGTCGCTCTAAGCGACCCCTGTATTTAAAAGAATTTAGTGCAGGCTGAATTACTACAAATCCACCCGTGCTTAACTTTATAGTTTATTTAGTGGGAAGCCTCTCAAGCGTGTCAAATACAACAGTATATATTTCTTTTGGATTTAATGGGACGCCCGTTGGTGGCGTAAGCAGCGTCGTATAGTTTAAACGACTCTCGACAATCTGAGACTTGGGAGACCGGGCCGAGACAATATTATTAAATATTTATATATACAGCACCCTGAGATTACTAAATCTCTTTCTATGCACTCTAGATATGCTAGACAAGACGAGACGGTACCTACTATTTGGCCTGATTTAAAGCATTTTTCGATGCCTTGCATAAGTACAGGATATATTCATAGCCCCGTGCCTGCGTAAGGACAGAGCCTGTGATTTGGCTCTAGGGCATCATCGTGGAGACAGCAGATTACAGCTAGAGACATCAAAGCTGCACGTAATGCCAGCGTTCATCCATGCCTTGAATATTTAGGGTTCGTGACATTTAAGATTAAACCACAAGTCGTCAGTAGCACGTATTATGTACAGAATCGACCGGACATTAGAAAGAGTCTTACTGACTATGGGGTGAATGTTGTTTTTTGACTCGGTCGCTTACTGCGATTCCTAAAGTTGGACAAAACGTGGTTTTTCGGTCCGCAATTGTTGCAGGTCTTACCCTTGGCCAGATAATTCTTCAACTAATACAATTTTTGTCTATACCGACGCAGTATTGGTTCGTATCGAGAGTTAGCCAATCTTATTATTATTAGTTTCGGGTTGGATTCCAAACTACTTCTGAGACCGTACTAAATATTCAAGCCACATTTATATTTTCCAAGGGTAAGGTACTCGAACTTAGAGTGGTCGGTTCGAGCTGTATTGAAAGCAATTGTTTGTTACCTACTGCCAGCAGGGCGACAGCCTCCGCGACTCTTCTGCCGCTACATATATGAAGCAATTTGATTAGCTAAAGTTTAATTCCCGCCATTCTCACGAGTCCAAAAAGGTCGGAACATTATGTTCTGGTTGGCTGGCTGTACAGCAGCTGCTGGCACAGCTTTATTATAATTTGTTTGAAAGGCCCAGTTCAAAGCGTCAGCTGTGAGATGCTGGCTGAAGAAATTTTAAAAATCGAGACATACTTTGTATCTCGAGTAAGAACAGTTCTAAGCTGAAGATATTCAGATATTGTGGACCGTCATAGTAATACTATTCTGCACACCACCCTAAGAGAATTATATCTCTAATGACTTCTTGCAAATTGCTAACTTGGTTGACTATTCTTAGTTGCTCAATATGGCTATTCTATGGGAGGAAAGCGCCGCGATAGTACTCTGACTACACAAAATACCTTATTGCGACCACTATTAAATAGCATCAGACGGCTGTCACTCACCGTCTACAATATGTGACAAGATGCTGGTCTACAGGCTAGCAGCCTTATTCCGAAGTTGCTAGTTCGCGATAAATACAGCCTGTTCTCAAACGCAGCAGGTCCTTTGCTCAGACGATGATGACCTCCCGGGAGTCGTTGGCAGTGCGGTCACCTGCCGACCATAGTACAGAGCGCTCGTGTTTGTGAGCGTTGACATTTGACAGATATGACCGGAACGACATTGCTCTCAGCTAAGCAAATCGAATCTTGTACTACAACAGTTGCCTCTTGAGTTCACATGTGGTGTAGGTGTGGGTGTAGATATGGGGCATAATCCTACCGGGGTAATTTTCGTGGAGAAGCTAATGCCCACGACGTAGAACAGCAGTTACCATCACGTTTTGCTTGACTCCTTGCACAATAGAGGTCATGTCTACGTATATTCACCGAGGAGAATTTTTCAGACGCTGAGCTGTTGGAAGAGAAGCTATCGTGCCTCTACCGGCCCAAGCAAAAAGCTTCAAGCCAGACTAACTTGCCTAGCCTGCCGAGGAAGCACCCAGCCACAAGGTTGTGTAACACAAAGGAATGCATTCGCCGTAAACGAACAATTGAACTGCTCATCAAAGTTTTTGTTTACCAATGGAGCTTTTCACTTTCTCATTTAAATTCTTGACGTACCACAGTCGTATGCTCCACCGTGTATTACTTTAACCACTGCTGACGAAAAGCTGTTAATGCTCGGCGGTATCAATTAATCTCTTGCTGATCTGTACAGGCAAAACTATCGTCGTGCTGCACTTCGGATTTGAGATGGGGGCTTTTTATAGAGCGAGCCCTTTAAAATATTAAATGAGGCAAACGAAAAATTTGTCGAAATTCTTTGTACCGCGAGCTGAAAGCCGCACTCACATTGCACCGGCAGTGCCGCGAAGTTCCTTGACTCGTAATTGAAGTCGACGTCTTAAGTTAGCCACCGTTTGAGAAAAGTCATTGCCGAGTAACTACCGGCTCTAGGATAGTAATTTCGCATGGCATTTTCTAGCGTCAATTTATTATTTTCTGATGCTCAGCAGCTCACATTCGCACTACTGGTGGCAGGGTATCTTTAGCAAACCATCAAGGTTCAATAGCAATTGTTCTCGAGTAGGAACGACTGGCTACTGTGCTGCCAGCATTACGATTTCAAACGATTTCGTTCTGAAAACTCGAAAGTTCTGTTTAGTGTCAGCACGAAAGAGAATCTATGCTGCTTACATTTGCCCTGCCACCATAGGCCTAGCCAGGATTTTAAGTTGTGTTGGGGCCAGACCCCAACTTGCCAGGTGCAGCAAATCCATGAAAGGCTAAAGAGGGGCTACCTGACCAACTACTACGTCGATGCATGTCTATGAATGGCGATGGATTTTCGACGTAGATTATTGCTATAGCCACTATGCCGATAGCAATACAAGTTTACGATTTTCAGGTCTATAAGCACTACAAAACACGTGTATATATATATATATATATATATATATATATATATATATATATATATATATATATATATATATATATATATATATATATATATATATATATATATATATATATATATATATCATGGGTGTGTATTATTGCTATATATATATATATATATATATATTTAATCTTTTCGGTTTAGGGTTTAGTTTTTAGGGCTTACATGCTTCTTTAATGTTCAGAATTAAGACTTGACAGAACAAAACACCCGAGGACAACGACGTGTGAGGCTTATAAACAGCCACGCAGTGCTTCACTACTTTCTACTACAGAAGAGTGACAGGCCTGCAATCTAGTAGTGCTGCTAATGCTGATATCTGCTAGGGTGAGCTGAGGACAGCAGGCTAACAATGCCATCTCACATATGAGCTGGTGGGGTGGAGTATGGGAATCAAATTACATCCGAAGGCAGATATGCACTTTACGTTGCCTAACAAGAAGGTTCAATATAGGAATATTTATTTATGTTTATACATGTTGACTGGTGAATTTACTAGTTTGAATGAACATCTCCATCGGAGCAGAAAAACATGAAGCATGAACACCATTAATGCACAAAGCCATAAGCAAAATATAACTAAGGCTGTACGGCATCTCAGGACAGACTTTCCAATAAGCTGCCAGTGAACCATAGCAACTAGTTTGGCCTGCCTGTCGCAACAGTACTCACACCAGCAAGCTGAGGCAGCTTATGGTCACATCTTTAGCAAATGCAGCTCATGAAATCATAACCAGGTTCGGCAAAAAATTATGCATAACCTGAGCATTAAGAAACTCCTACAGACATGTCCAAGTCTTAAAGACTGGGTCACTTGTCTGGTGGGATCGCCTCTTTAAAAAAGTACATCATAGGACAGCTGCTGTAAGCAAATCAAATCCTAAGAAGCTCCAGCTGATAAATGATTACCAGTAACAGACAGACATCACAACCTGGTCAGGAAGTATTACTCTTGGGCAGCCCCAGCTACTGCTGCAGCAGCTCGAACTACTGCAGCAGCCCTACCGAGTAAGCAATAAAATGAGAAGATTGTACTTGTAGACTGACAGTATCACATTCTTGCTTGCAACAGTATAACTTCAGTCAGCCTTCTTCGTTGCACAAGTGCTTTGTAGCTGCACAGTCATGATCAGAGTACAAGTGTCCAGTACGAGATCGGCAGTGCAGGTAATTGACGAGAGTAGCATCAATAGCCAAAGCACCATCGCCTGCCCTTTCAATAGGCCAAGTTCTTTGAGTGGCTATCAGACGATAGCACAGCATCTGCAGTATCGGCGCTGACGGTCACTTGCCGGCGCTGGTGGTGTGACCGGTGCGAAGAATGCATGGACGTCTAGGTGTGGAAGATACGACTACAGAATATAAAACATCTTTACCTGTTCAGGAAACGATCAAATATTGGTCATACAATTTACTGCTGTTGCTGATGCTAGCATGGAGGATGACATTTTAAGGTCGCTCGTTCACGTTCACGTGAGGAGGAAGTGGAACGTACCCGAAGGCGTCGAATGCCCGACCGAGTGACAAGCTGGCAGTCGTAAAGGGCTATGCTTCGTAAGGCATGACACCCATGCAAATGGTCAAGGGCAGCATCGGTCACCAGTGGACAGTTGTCCAGCTCGAGCACGGCCAGGCACTCCACTGCACTGACACCTGCTCCCAGGTGTCGTATGCCTTCGTCCGTGATTTGCTCACAGTGTGACAGGCTCTGCAGAGATATCAAGGAAGGTAGGTGGCAATGCAACAAATGTGCATTAAGCAGTACCGTTAAGTTTAAGTGTTGAAGTGCTTCTTCATAAGCAGACTCTGGGCAACTCAGAGCAAGAGAGACACACACACGCGAGGCAAGTACCTAATAGAAGTCTACGGTTTAGGGTTTACTGAATAATTTAGCTAGAAAGTCTAGCACTAGTAATGGCCTAATTTTGATAAGAACACGAGTTGCTGAATAAAGAATTCGCTGGATCGAACTTGAATTATGAATAAATTAGTTCTGAACCGCCAACAGGATCTATAATGTACTGAACACTCTAAAGGATATAGAGCCCGAGAGTATAAGGGTCAATTGTGTCCTTCTACCCTTAACATGTACATGTATCTCCGTCAGTAACTCCACAAAGTCATAAAGACCATGTGTAACTCCACAAAGTCATAAAGACCATGTGGGTGTTACGCAGGAGAGTTTTGTATAGCGCACTCACAGCCTAAGCGGCTTTCGGTACTCATTCGGTAGCCAACAGACTTCGTCTCACGCAACAAAGAGAAAGTGGGAAGCATAGCAGAGTTAGGAGAGCAGTTGAGGTAGTGAGTAGCATAGAAGTAGCAGTTCAGGACCGCTGAAAAAGATGTTCCATAGTCGGCAGTTGGAGAGTAGATGTCGTTGCGTAAGAATTGTGCAAGCGAGTTCCACAGTCTAGGACCTGCAGAGCTAAAGCTTCTGTCGCCAACTGTCTTTAAGCGGAGGAATGGGACAGCTAATTTATTGTCCACACAGGACCTGAGGGCGCGAAGAGGCTGAAACTGATGCAGCAGTTCAGCTAGGTACGAAGGAGCGAAGCCGTGGCGGGCCTTGTGGGTCAGCGTAAGAACTTTGCTCTGTATCCTTTGCTCAACCGGCAACCATCCTAGCTCTTTCAGCAAAGGTGACACGTGCTCAAACCACACGTACCCTTAAGAGTTTAACCCACTAAGAAAAATCTGGTTTAGGTCCTCCCAATTTGTGCTGACTCTTAGCCCGAGACCTACGTTCGTAGCACAAAGGTATAATCTATTTTCTTTAACAACACTGCATCTGCTCATGCAGAGCTGATATCAATGGGGTCGCATTAGCTTGTTATATTACACAAACACGATGTGAAGTGTAGTGAAAATTACAGAACTTATCTCTCTGTATCTCTCTTTCCATCTTTCTCTCTCTCTCTCTCTCTCTCTCTCTCTCTGTGTGTGTGTGTGTGTGTGTGTGTGTGTGTGTGTGTGTGTCTCGCTCATCCTCATCTCTCTACCTTCTTCTCTTCTGATCTTTATTTCCCCTTCTTTCTCTCTTTATCCCCTCTCTTTCACGGAGGTAATGGACAGCATGGAGTGCAAAGCTCGGCTGTCCTATCTGAGGTTAGTTAAGTATTCGGGAAATATAAATAAATATCATAGAAGGGGAGGGAGTATGTGCTAGAGATGTGTGCAGACGTGCAACAATACAAGGCAGCTGCAGTTGCCACGGCTGTCTCAGCCTGAATGCTCCTTGTTTAGGGAACGAACGGCACTTTTGAGCATGCATCAATAGGCCGACGCCAGCTGCATACACATAAATGTCTGCTGTGGACTCTCACGTGCCAAAAAGTATGTGGCTACTGTACCGTTGCAAAAGCTAGCTACAGAATTAGGCACTAAGGTTAATGGATTGTTAGTCAGCCGCACAGCCAATGCTAATTCTGGCCGATGAAGAATTGGCAGCAGCCGGATGTTTGACCACGTGGAAGCAATCTATGAAGGGCTCAGGAGGATGGCTGTTGTCCGAGCTGATTGTCTTGAGCCCGGCAACCGAAGCAGATCCTGATAGAGGAAGTCTCAGCAGCTGATCTTTCTAGGTCCCTTCTAGCAATTAAAGGCAGATGGTCCAACAGGTTGGATAACTTCATAACCATCTTGACCACAACCAATTTCTCTTGAATTCAGGGGGTTTGTCCAAAAGCCGACAGAATACCGTTAAAATCCGCCAATACATTCACATACCCGGGTGTTAGGGGGGAGTGATGGCAGTGGTCAGCTGCCCCCTTGAAACAGCCTGAAGAGGACTGTCGGTTGTATGATGGCAGTTGCTATATGAATAACACAGTTGTCATGAGGGCTTCAGGTAGCTTGAAAATGTAATAAGGTGTCTGGAAATGCATTGTGATCTTACGATTCATGAAAGGCAGATCAGCTGCACTTGCCTTTCCCCTTCTAGGTACATACGAATGTTTCGCCAGCGTGACTAAGACAGAAGGATCTCGTGGACCACCAGGAGTCCTACTCAAAAGAATCCGAAACGACAAGGACGGCACGGGAAAGGTGCCAATTCTGCTACTTTCACGGCCACGATGCCATAGACATTTTAAAGACGTTTGATTGGAGCATAGCCTAGAACGATAAAGACGACCTGAATATCGTTCGTACTAATTTAGTGAGAACTTCCTAATTTAGAAGTACGAGACCTACGATCGTTTCCTGTTCCGCTCGGTGCATTCTACTCAGATCTAGTAGATCAGCCTAGTCGAATCCTGCAAGTACTATGCTGCCCAAGGCCCAAGTCATTACCCGATCGTCATGAAAATCTTCTCTGGTGCTATTTGGGAAAAACTCTTGTCTGAGCAACAGCTAACCCCAAAGAATTGTTGTCACTCACAGGAAGTGACCGCTTAGTATCTCAATCGAAAGAGCACACCTCTGGCCACATTAGCTAACTGATATTGCACTAGGGACTGATGAGTCAAACGCAGTCCCAGGCCGCCAAGACGGTTCGTGATGCGTAGATGCCGACATGTTGTACTTGTCCCTGCCAACGGTAAGATCTTCGGCAACTGTGCGACAAAAAATCACCTCTTGTCTACCTGTGTAAAGTCTGGGAAATCGCGACCGACTTAGCTCTACGCCACATGCAAGACTCACACTAGCACTTCTTCATTAGGCTGGTACCGACGTGGGCTCAACATAGATTGTCACACTTAATGTCATGGGCCATGAATTTAAGGCACGGGTAGACACGGGACTAAGTAACCGGGTGTCACGTGACTTCTTCGTGGTGCTTCATTGTTGCACTGTCTTCGTGACGGTTGCACCAATGCCAATCTGTGTGAAGGTTTATTGCTTAGACTCATTTCCCCTAATAAACAAACAGCGACGAGAGGTGCTAAAGTTTACTTCGGAAGTTCAGTGAAGATGTACCTTTCTCTGCTGGTCTGCTTAGACCGAGAGAGGGTCAGGAATAATTAATAACCGTGATGGCACACTAGGTAAGGCGGTTGCTTTCACGACCCCGGTCCCGAGGTCATGGGTTCGATTCCTTCGGTGGGCGATTCTTTATCGCCACTGCAAGCGGTGGTGATAGCCATAAAGACTCTTCTGTTGCTATACAAAAAGAGGCTGTTTAATCAGCTAGGATTTATTTATTTAACCGTGCAATGCAGGTTTTCGTTGCCGACTGGTGCCTCATTTAATCCAAGAGATGAATTTCCCAATGTATTCGACAAACTTCGGATGCTTCATGGTGAATCGGCCATCAAGTTGCATAATGCTGCACAGAACTCATTCAGTCCGGTTACCTTTAAATACAGAGACCGATTAGAGCAGCCACTCAACACCTAGAGGTAAGTCTTGATGTAATTGAGTCTAGATGAAATTGGCTGTCAGTCATCCTTCGAGCTCTTCGAGTATGGAGAACCTTGCGGTTCGGTCTTAAGTACCTTTCTTTTCAATATCTATAGTCTTCCTCAGGCAGATGCCAATACCAATCTCAATCTTAGCTTTCATTTCTATGGCGATGACACCCAGCTGTACCTATCCTTCGAAGCCTTATTCCGCATCCGATTCCCCTGAAGCTTTCATCGACAACATTCCCACTTGAATGGCTACTAACTTCCCGAAGCTTAACGACGATAAGACTAACTTAATAGTTATGTCCACGGCTAGTGTCTGTCACCTTCAAGTTGGAAGACCTCATCCTTAGCCTAACTCTAGTGAAGTCGACTCGTAATCTGGGCTTGCTGCTCCAAAACGATGTCACTGAATGAGCACATTGCCTCCACTAGCAATTTGGCCTATTTTCAACTGATGACCATTACCAAAATCATGGCCTTCATAGACAAAATTATGACAGCTAATCTAGTTTATGCATTTGTCTCACTATAGATTAATGTAATTCTCTTTATTTGCGACTCCCAGTATGTGCCCTAAATTGTCTGCTACTGGTAATAAACTCAGCAGTTTGTCTGGTCTGATAACAACGACATAGCTGCCACATCCTTCCACTTCTGTCCTAGCTTCACTGGCTCCTTATCAAGGAATAACCCTCTCTTATACCGAATCTCTCTTATTCCCCTCTTTCACAATCATTCTCAACCACAAAATCCTGGCATACAATTCGTTTGAAACGCTTGCCCAGCCTGCCTATCCGACCTCCTGCTTCTCCGGTGTGCTCTTGCACCACCTGCTCCTCGGTTTCTAGTAATCTCGCTGCTCCTTGCACTGAATTGAAATCTGTAATGATCTGGCCTTCAGCTCGTGCGCACCGAAAGTTGGGAACTCGCTTTCGGCTTCTGTCATCACCTGCATTGACTTTGCATAATTTAAGTCTCAGCTAAAAACGTACCTGCTTTGCTCGGCTGCCCCCTCCAATGAACTTGGCTTTTTACTGGTAACTGAGTGCTTGCCCTCTGGGTCTCAGCCCAGTAGATAAGGTGCTTGCTCTTCACGACCCAGGGTGTGGATTCGAGTCCTGCATTGAGCGATTCTTTATCGCCCTCTGCAAGTGGTAGTAACAGCCGTTAAGGCTCTTCTGTCGCGATACAAATGAGGCTGTTGAATCAGCTACGTTTTTTTGCTTTACATGTGCAGGATTCAGTGCATGCTAATAATCATGGGTCATATTAACCAGCAGCCCCGTGTCTCCCTGTTTCGTGGTCTTCTTCTTGTTTCGTGTCTTCCTATTCTTCTTGTGCACTTTTGCACGCTAGGCCAAGCATGATTCTCGTGTGCGTTTTCTTGCTTGTTTATGCATGATGCCTTGCATATCATTAACCTTTGGTTATAGCTTCTCTTATTGCAAGTTGTGCCTGGATAGAGATTAAGTTTCCGTAAGGCATTATAAAAAACCTAATAGTATTTTATAATTATTATCGGTCGGTGGTGACAAACTGGTCAACGTCATAAAGGCTACCGACTGGGCGAGAGGTATAGCTTTCATTACTAAGACAGGCACAGAAAACCTTTGATAATGCATTGACCCTTTGGCACCGAATAAGGCAATCCATCGTGAGCAAAATCAGCTTCAAATGTCAGAGGAAATTTCTGCTCACATTTTGAGCTCCGAATACTTGCGAATGCTCCTATGATTCCCAGGTTTTGTCTAAAGCCACTTGCACGAAGAAGTGTCACCACACTTGCAGATGATGAGGCCCAGCTGCCTTCACTACCATTTTGTCTTGTATACAGGCCTGGTAAAGAGCTAATAATACTAGATGCTCGAAGCAGGGCTCCTAGCAAGCAATTTTCCAGGGACTATAAATAGATGAAAAAAGAGCAGATTTCTATCACACTTCATCAGGCACTGCAGACCTTCGATAAACGAGAGGCATGTCGCCAAGCCTCAGCATCAGATGCTATGCTTCAGGCTCCACTGTTGCTGTTCCCATACATTAATACCAGAAGGCCTGATAGACAGAAGCAACTACCTGCTCCACTGCAGCCGTACTGGTGAGTTCGACACAATCTCTCATCTTAGAGTGGTTTGGTCCTTAGAGGCTACCTGGTTCTTTCACCAGCAGGCTTAGCAGCACCTACATTAAGGGTATTTTAATTTGCATAGCACCGTAACAGAACTTAATCTCTATTCAGGCGCTTCACATATGCCACGGGGCTCGAGCCCACGACCTCGACCAGACCTTGGTCGGGGTGAGCACCTTAATCATTGGGCCAAACCAGCGCATTCTGGCTTTGTTAGGTGCATAACGCTTGTGAGAACTACCGAATACCGTCCGGGCTATACGAAAAAATTGATTGAGGGTATATTTATAAATCATTTGTATAGCACTTAAAGGAACTTAATCTATTCAGGCACTTCATGGGTGCCTAATGTAAAGTGCCCAGAAAGAGGTTGAGTTCTCTGAGGGTACTACATCAAATGTTTTACTATTATTATTATTATTATTATTATTATTATTATTGCCATGGGGTTCGACCCATGACCTCGGTCATCAAATAAATGTGGAGTCTGCCCGTAAAAAATCTCAAGAAAACAGAACCGTAAATCTACCAATGCCTTCGATGGCCTATTTGACTACTAAGTACCTATTTCAGAAGTTAGCAGCAGATATCTTTTATCAGGATCAAAGCGATTACTTGCTCAACCAAGAGGCTGACCAACAGGCTAGCACTAGATGGAAATGGCAGCAACAGCAGTAAGATTAGCTTGCAAGTAACTAAGCAAACACAGGAACAAAACTCAGCAGCAGCATCATCATCGGCTGAGCCGCGTCATCAGACATGACCACAAGATATGGATATAAGATAATCTTGAGATGACCACATTACCTTGATGACTATACTCAATAGGAGCACTGCATATGAATCTTTATGGTTATCTACAGGCCTTTTTACGGTTGTCATGATTCTGCAGAACTTTCGTAGCTGCCACAACTTTGCAGTTAACATGATTTAGAAGTATGGAGGAAAGGTATTGCATAGCCTGCACAAGGGGACTTGCTGTAGGAATAAAGCAGCTGCTTATAGAGGCTTCCTGTGGCTTGACAAAGTAATACTGCTAGGCAGCAAGCCACCAGACATGCCTTTTCCTCTTCGTATGATAGGCAGCCCCAAAAGAAGTCAGAAGTCAGACCATCTCTGCTCAAACTGGCCATGCCTATCTATACATACTACAGTTTGCATATGCACATAGTGCAGCAGACACCAGGGAATAAGCTAAGGCGGAGAGGGAGTGGAGGCCACTTGGTGGGGGTGGGTTTGGCCAAACAAGAACAAAAGAGATATAACGGATTGCCCATTCTATAGAGAAGAAATGGGGGCATCCCAATCGCTAATGTAAAGTCTGGTACAATTGTAAGTACTCTTTTCTTGGAGATCATATACTGGATCCCATGACAGCAAGTTACCTGACTCTGAAAATCAAATGAATGAAAGAATAAATTGAATAGACTAGATTCTAACAGTCAAAGCACTCTACAAGAGCAAGACTGCAAACAGAGGTTTTGTGGCACAAGAAGTACCTATCATTCACGGTGTGTAGGGTACAATCCTTTTGTGAAATAACATAGCTATTCAGAGTCTTAAACATGAGTGAAGGCCCCCTACATGTACTGTTATTGATTGAGGCTAAGATAAGCAACACGAAGCCAGTGTTCGACAACAGACAGGCACAACAGTACACAGTTCCACGCTGAGAGGCCATCTAGACTGAACTTGGAGAGTAGAGACCCACCCAGATACTGCACCCAGACTTGTCCTGGAGGTGTGCCTCATTCGCTTGCAATGCCATAATCACAAGACTTGCTTTGAAGTCATTCTTCCCTTCGAGCCACAATTCACACGAGCAAATATACCCGGGCATACTGGGAGCTGGCACAGATGGCCTAGGTCGGCCACCGAGAGTTCCCACCAGTTACAACAGGCTTTGCAGACAAGCATAATAACCAGGAATGCTTGGGCAGCTGCTCTGGTGTGAAAAGCTGTCAATGGCAAGCAGGAGCACTAGCTATGGGAAGGGCACAATCACCAGGCTGCAGTCTAAAGCCGAATGAGAGCTTGCTGCTCTTCTGATTGCACTCAGGCCTCCCCTACGTATGGCGGCAGCAGCAGCAGGCACTGCAGTCAATCATGCCATATGCCTACATCCAGCTACGTACCAGCTCGCAGAGTTTGGGGCAGTGTGCTGCAAGGTAGCCGAGTGTAGCGTCGGTCACCTGCAAGATGCAATGTCACGGTAACCAAAGAGCAGTGATGCTGCAAATGGCTGACTACAAAAAGTGACCGTTGGGTCAGTTTTGTGACTCATGCAATGCATCATAGAACCATGCATCGAAATATCCCCTCCCTGACAGTGCATGTACAACATCAGGCGACAGTGTCCTATATATTAAGCAGTGTCCGGTGCCACAAAGCATTTCATAAGATCTCTCCTGATAACCTACTGCAGAATTGCCTCTAAACGAAGATATGGGTGTACATTTGGGTGTACATTATGCCATCTAACAGATCTGTCAAGACTAAGGCTGGTGGGCATTTAATGGCCGAAGTCGAGCCAGTTTGAGTTCTGAGGCTACACAGCAGACTGACAGGAAAAGCAAGCCTGCTATGAGGTGGGTAGAAACGAGTGGGCTGCACAGTATCACCACTATTGCAGACTCATCGGTTCCATCTGAACCTACACTTTAATCCTCGATTTTCAGGCTTAACATCATGCCTACACTACAGCATTTCACCAGGCATTTGGCTTTGCACTATGACCGGACGATACCGTGTCAGCCAATGCTGAATGAGTGGGCGCTTCCACAAAACAGCAGCATAGCAGTAGAAAGATGCAGTGGCTTTCCTTTCGTCCAGTCCAAAGGTTGATTTTCTGCCTGCAATGGCACTAATAGCATGCCTGACGACAGAGATCTCAATTCGAACTGGCCATACCAACTTCCACTCAGTTACACTTTAGTGGAAGGCAAACCACCTTTGGCGGTGCAGCTGCAACTGCTCTTCATACACCCGGCTCACCCTGTGTAGCCTCTCGGGCCACAGCAACTAGCACCTAATGTCGGCTAGATTTTCGATGCCCTAAGTCGCCCTCATCTTGCCTCTCCTCGAGTCCCTGCACAAGTTTTCGTGTTAAACAGAATGACGATTTGAAAATCCTTAGTCCTACCCTAAGTCACAGTCTGCTTAGGCTCCAGGCTATTTGACACTGCTCTTGAAAGCCAAAGTTGTGGCTATGGACCCTCGATTTGCATCTATGAGCCAGCTCCAGATACCACATGGATGCACGCAAGCTGTCTCGTGCAGACACCAAGGGCAACTGGTTCATGTGCATTGCAGGTCCCAGACGGCGCTCTTTTGTCAGACCACTCATGCTAAGGCTACTGCACCATCGGTTCGAATAGCTCTTTTTTTCAATCTTCTCTTCAAAATTCTCTGCACGAACGATCGACGTTAACACCTCCTTCTTCAATTACGCAATACCACTCAAACTTCATTTACCCAAAGCAGCCGGGCATTAAGGTAGCTGGTTCATGTGGCTGGCCGCACCACCGAGTGAGCAGGGGGGATTCGAGTGGTGGCAAACTAATAAAAAAGATATTAGCATAGCACCCTAAAAGAAACAAATCCCTTTCTGGGCACTTTTAATATGCTAGAAAGGAAACATGTCAGCCAGTTAATGATAACATGCGCACAAACAGCACGCATAAGCAAACTAAGAGGACAAATCACAGGAACCCAGCAAACGCTGTGAACAACAAGTAAAATTTTCAGCTTCTTTTTAAATGACGTTTAAGTCAGGGAATGTCGTGACGACAGCCGAAAGCGAAGCAACAGCTTATGCACACTAGCTCGCTGCAGCAGCATCACCCTGCTCACACCGTCCTGCTGTCAACAGTTAATTGAGGCCCAGTACGCACCACCACATTGCGCAGAGGCAGCAACAGTGTGCACCCCGTGCTGCTGTCACGAGGCTCAGCTCGAGGCCTAGCTCAAGTCTCACACACAAGTAACAGTGGCAGACAAGAGGCCGGACCATGCGGACCGCTAGGCTGCACCAGGCCCACGCAGAGCACGCCAGTGCGCTTTGGATGCAATGCATGCACTGCACACTGGGGGATATGAGGCAGCACGAAGGCCGGCTCAGGCCCTCACTCGACGTGCAAGACGGCAGATGATAGGACAGAGTAGTGATTGCAGAGGGCAGCCTCGGAAACGGCACCAGCAGCTGCGCTGCCGATCGGGCAGGACATACCGAGATACAGTCTTCCATGTCTACCCTCTCCAGCTCATGAGCACTCTAAGAAAGAAAAGGCCAGAGACTGTATGCACTGACGGCATACACAGTGGCTGCACAGCAGCAGTAGCAGCAGCATCAGAAGCAGCAGTTGCAGCACAGGTGGCTTACTTTGAGCAATGCTTGCATTCCAATATCGGACAGTAGCGAGCAGCCGGCCACCTCCAGGGTACTGCAAGTAAACATGTGCAGGCATACCCTCCGGTTCCTGGCTCCCAGCTAGAGGCTGGCTGAATTACTACCACAACCTGAGCTGGGCGTTACTTGGTCCTTGAGGACTCAGCCACCATGGCCAGCATAGACACCATAGACAGGCATAGCCAGTGGGCTAGCAGTACGACAGTTTCTTCACTCTCCCACCTACTCACTTTTCTTGCACAATCACTTAAATCACCCTTACAGCTAGAGCACATGCGAGGTGCTTTTGCATGTTAAGCACGGGAGACCAGGCTTAGGGGCTGCAGCAGCAGCGGGACAAGCCAAGGAGGCAGGCCGAGGTCGGCCCTCACCTTGGCTCTCACTCGACAGCTAGGAGCAGCCATATTGTTATCGATTGCATAACTGATGGCAAGAAGCAACGAACACGGCTGTGAATCAAAGTCTGCACCAAGTAAAAAGGGTATTCCTCAGTAACTAACATAACAACCTCATCGGGCATAAGACCATAACACTGTGTAGCACAATTATTGCTGTCTACAATCGGTAGTGATAGCTGATAAGGTTCTTCTGCTGCTACATAAATGAGGCTGCTCAATCAGCTATTGTCTCATCCCTGGGTAGTAAGTGCTACTTATAACTTGCTTATACCTCAGATGTATAGAAAATGGCCATTATTCCTTAAAAACTTTGCTTTTGTGAACAGGACAGTGGTGACTAACTTGAAATTAACCAGCTTTGATGACAAATCTGCACCACGTGGTTAACATTTCGCTACTAAGAAATATAACTGAATCAAAATTAACAAGTATTTACTTGAAGTCATACAAAAATGAACACCTCAAAAAGTTCAGAAATGAGTAGACGTTCTAGAGTTGAGGTTATACTGCAAATCGCTTTCTCGAAGAAGATCGCAAACCTAGTTAACCATCCTATATCTGCTATATTGTAATGGCATTACAGTATATGCACATGAAAGTGCTTGCCTTACTCCTCTGAGTAACTCCCATGGCCTTCTGGAATTTTTCAATATAAGCATCAAGGATGTAAAACATTGGGATATTCTACATCTCATTTTGGCATAGTTCTTAGTAAGAGCCTGGATCAGCTGCTCATAGATTTCAGCTCTGTGATTGCCCATAATGCCGTGAACTTGAGCAATGAAACTGCTCCAAGCAGCTTTCTCCATCCTATTCAGCTTCTTGGCATGTTTTTCGTATTCTATGATTGTTAATCTGTGGTACTCTGAAGGTACTAGCTTTGAGCCTTGCCTCCTGCTGCGGAAACACACTCGGAAGTACCACCAGCCCCGACTTATGATGGTTGGATTTACGAAAATTCGGATACAAACTCAGCTGCAGTCACTCAAACTATGATCGAAAATCAAAATGTATCCAAGAAAAATTTCGAAGTCGGCTTGCGGTCAGTAGATCTGACAAAGCCACAGACAGTGATGGCACACTAGGTAAGATGGCTGCTTTTCACGACCTCGGTCCCCACGGCGTGGGCTCTAATCCTGCGGAGAGGATCCTTTATCGCCACTGCAAGCGGTGGTGATAGCCTTAAAGGCTCTTCTGTCGCTATACAAAAGACACTGTTAAATCAGCTAGTATTTAATTTAATTTTTAAACAGTACAGTAAAGAGGAACCGACGTCTGACAGCAATACATTGTAGGTACCGAGGGCTCTCTTGCGTGTGTGACTTATTAGAAGTAAGAAGTATTCAGAGTGATCTCGTTCGTTCTCGTGTTTTTTGTTTCGATTTTATAGTTTGCTACTTTATTACTTTATTTACTACTATTTACTCCTTCACTAGATATTGTGCTTATCTTGAGATGGCTGAACAATTCCCTCTCCTCCTGCACCTCTATGCTCCTCTCTTTATGTATGAGATGTTTACACAAGATCTATACGTGAGGTGGGTGTGTTCACAACCGGCATTAGGTTTAGGCCAAATTCCTAAAGTATACTCCTAAAGTTAGCCCTGAATGGGGTCACTCTGAGGTGGTAAATAGAAAGCCAGCCAAGACGTCGAGGAGGGTAGTGTAAGACACTCACAGCGAGTGGAGAAAATTCCTACCCTTTCACAGCAGTGAGTGAAGCCATCATCAGAGATGGAAGACCGACCAAAAACAACCCCCCCCTTCCCCATCCTTCACCTTCGAGTAACACTACTAGTGGTCAGAGGTGAGCTGCTTGCAATGGCAGCTGGCAGCCATCCTAAGTTACTACCCTTCCCTGCCTACCACGACCCAACCATTCAGTTGCCAGCAGGTCGGGCTCAACATTGAGTGTGAGTGCCTGGCAGGCAGCCCACTTGCCGGAAGTTGGATCTGCCAAAGAGGTGACCTCTCGTTCAGGTAGTGGGCAGGTTAGTGGCGAGGCTGAAGCACCCACCAACCAGCAGCCGAACCATCTGGCAGCCTGCAGCTGCAGTTACTGCAGATAATTCTCTCAAGTGCAGCAGCAGTCACTTGGTCCTGATTGAAAGAAGCCAGCAAAGCGACTCGGCAGCAGCTAGGACAGCAGCGCAGCTCTATGCGCTTACCTCAGCTCGTGGCAGCGCTGGCCCAGGGCCGTCATCGAAGCGTCGGTTATGAGGCGGCAGCCCGAGAGTGATATGGAGCTAAGTTTGCTGCAGCGATCACTTGCCTTCAGCACTGTGGCATCCGTCAGGCGCTACAAGCAAACACAGAGGCGAGACGTATCGTAGGGTGACAGCAGTAATAATAATAATAATAATAATGCACTTGATAAAGTGCCCTCACAGAACTCAATCTCTTTCTAGGTGCTTTGCATTTGCTGCAAAGGGAAATGCAATTGAATGGTGAGCAATATCATGCTTGATAAACAAACAACATGAATAGCATGGTTAGGGATGACATGCACAGGGTCAGCATCCAAATGTGGTTAGTGGCAGCATGCACAGTGTCAGCACGCATAAGCACGTGAAGGACGAATCACACGGACCCACTAAATGCTGTTCTAAATAGGTGTGTTTTCAAGTTCTTTTTAAATGTGGTCAAGTCAGGGGATGTTGTGACGGAAGTCGGGAGGGAGTTCCAGGCTTTGGGAGCATACGAACTAAATGCATGGTCTCCAAAGGATTTAAGGTTTGTACGAGGTATTGGTAAACTGTTGGATTCCGAAAAGCTGGTGGTACGATTATTGGACTGCCATTACCTCCTCAGTGGGCTTACTAGTTAGTGACTTACAGATTCCAACCAACATTCTAGAAGCAGACGAAACAGTATCATTATCATAAACAGAATGACACCACCAGGCCGTAGAAAACCATTAAGCGTTTCCCATGTAGTTAGCCATACGTATTTCTTGTTTTTGAAGAAAGCTGTTAAACGGTTGGTTAAAGTGCAAAAATATGGAACCATTGAGCGTAAGAGTTTGCAGGTAGCACCAGAGGCAGTATTCCCAATTCTTTGTGTTAGTATACATGTATCAGTGCATGTCACCTTCTCCCCTGCTTAACAATCTCAAAGTGAACCGGTCAAGACATTCACCAGCACACTCTTACTAGCCCTGCAACTTAACTGGCCCAGAACATCCTGCCATTAATGAGATTCGTCAGAATCCAGTTAATATCATCCTATGAATCCTATGATTCGTAGGTAGCACCAATCCCGGTCAGAAAAACATGCTCAGTTCTCGGAAGTAAAAGAAGGAAGTCTCTCATGCCGCATGGCTAACGACTACGATGACTAACCGTGGAAGACACAAACAAACAGACTATTCAATGAAGATGATGGGGGGCTTACCGGAATAAGATTACTGTACCACAGAGAATGTATGTTCGTGTAACACCACCACAACTAATTGGTACAAGTACAATGTCGTCCTGTCGCCCTTGAGATATGCAACTCGTCAGTTGAGTGTAAGCAGCTCACTCAGAACACAGTATGGGTGTAGCCAAACTTCAGATGTGCACCATATATCACTGACTGGCCAGCAGCAACTTTGGTGCAGGCAAAGAGTAGCAGACTACTCCAGCAGCAAACAATTATGTCGGTGAACTTTTACCAGTACTGGGTGGCTGGTTGCCGGGAAGTTTACCTTATTTACATTGTTTAGGCTAAGTTAACAGCTCCATTGCAGTACAGAGCCAGAAGCATCGAGCATGTGACTGGGAACCTACCATAGTCTAGAACACGCCTCATGGCACTCAGTGCCAGAACTGCTGTGGTAGAGTGCAGACCAAGTTGCAATCTTGCTGCTTAGCCACAACAGTCATATCTCATTGAGCTAATGAGCCACGAGGTCAGACATTGAGCAAAGAAATTTTACTGAGTTTTAACTGCTGCAAAGCAATAATAATAATAATAATGCATTTGATATAGCACCCTCACACAACCCAATCTCTTTCAATGACTTTACATTAGCGACAAAGGAAGCACGAGCAAGGATCAAAATCGCTACATAACCCAATCGAGAATTGAGGTCAGGGTCCTCACACCCTCTTTCAAATTGAAGATACACAAAGTTTTCCAATAATCTCACATTCCAGCTAGGTATCTTAAATCTCTGTTGTCGTTCACTGGGCTAGATTCAAGAGTGAATCAAAGCTGAAGTTGTTCTAAATTTCAATGACTGATGTTGTGGCATTAACATGAGCATGTAAGGTGTGTCGTTCTGTGCGCACTTAAAAAAACCCGCACCCTCTGTACAAACTCTATTTCGCAAGATGACTTAGAGCAATAAGGACTTTCAGAATGCTGAAACTCAACTTGGATTAAATGTGGAAAACTAGTTCTGAACATCAAATCACCTCCGATCTCTACCTAAGATAAGGAGCTGTCTCCCAGAGTGGCTTGCAACAAATTTAACCAGCTCCTTAGTTCTATCTCGGCTTGATTATTGTAATTCCCTTTTGTCTGGGCTACCAAATAAGCAACTAGGTCACTGCAAATGGCTATGAATATGGCTGCAGGGCTATTTTGCAAGTCCCAGAGGTTTGACCACGTGTCTCCTTTGCTGAAAGAGCTAGGATGGATGCCGGTTGATCAACGAATACAGAGCAAAGTTCTTACGCTGACCCACAAGGCCCCCCACGGCTTGACTCCTCCATACCTAGCTGAACTGCTGCACCAGTTTCAGCCTCCCCACGCCCTCAGGTCCTGTAAGGACAAAACATTAGCTGTTCCATTCCTGCACTTAAAGACCGTTGGCGACAGAAGCTTTAGCTCTGCAGATCCTAGACTGTGGAACTTGCTTCCACAATTCTTATGCAAAGACGACTGCTCTCCTGCTGCCGACTATGGCTCATCCTTTCCAGTGGCTACTTCATGCTACTCACTACCTCAACTGCTCTCCTGACTCTGCTATGCTTCCCACTTTCTTTTTGTTGCGTGAGATGAAGTCTGTTGGCTACTGAATGTGTACCGAAAGCCGCTTAGGCTGTGAGTGCGCTATACAAAACTCTCTTTCGCAACCCCCACATAGTCTTTGTTGCTTTGTGGAGTTACAGATGGAGATACATAACATAACATAACATAGATACCGAAATAAACCACCTAAACACTGGAGAATTATTGCATACTATTTGAAGCTTAATTGCACCCGAAGCATAACTTATTAAGGATATACTTCCGGCCTGGGGGAACTCATGAGATTACACAAATCACAATCGCAGGATGCATCAGCCGATAATACTTGCACTGACTGCAGGATGTTATTGCATAATTTTTGTTCTGTTCACACGTGCCATAATGCCACTCAAATGCATTAAAAGACACATAAAAAACCAGTTGTAACAGATGCCAATGACAGGAAACCAACTGTCACATTAGAGTTACCTCGCAAACAGAAGACTGAAGGCAGAGTTTTGGGTTTACACTAAGGACAGAAGCAAAACGTCGGCAGAATAAAACTCTCCTAGGAGACCAGCAACACGCTGTGATCTTGATTGACATGTAGCAGGTCTGAGTTCCTCCTAGCATTCCTCAGTGCCCTGGCTACATCCATGCAAGTTGTCGTTTGCATCCTTGTGCATGCTGCAATTGCACATGCTATCACTAAACCGTTTAAATGCTTCCTTTACAACACATGTTAAGAGCCTCAAAAGGGAGTTAGTCCTCTTAGGGTGCTACATACATTTTAAATATTATTATTCCTTTTATTGATAAGAAGATCCGCAGTGAGCTGCATCTCCGACCGGTATCAAGCATTGACAGTTTATGGACGTCAGCCGACTTTAGGTCAAGATCTGTAGTACAGTAAGGAACTGTAACACGACTTTCTGCTATGCATGGCCTTGTGGGACATCCCGTCTGTGCTGAGTGGGGTCGTTTTGAAAGGCAGCTCCTGCAGCTGCTCTAAGACAAAAGTACTCTCCACCTTACATCAACGTTCATAACCAGAGGAAGCCCAGTGCACGAGTTTGCCAAGATGTATGTAATTTAATGTAATGTACTGTATCTCTGTCTGTAACTCCACAAAGTCATAAAGACCATGTGGGTGTTACGCTGGAGAGTTTTGTATATCGCACTCACAGCCTAAGCAGCTTTCGGTACGCATTCGGTAGCCAAAAGACTTTGTCTCACGCAACAAAGAGAAAGTGGGAAGCATAGCAGAGTCAGGAGACCAGTTGAGGTAGTGAGTAGCAAGGAAGTAGCAGCTCAGGAACGCTGATGAAAAGGATTACCCATAGTCAGCAGCAGGAGAGTAGTTGTTGCATAAGAATTGTGGAAGTGAGTTCCTCAGTCTAGGACCTGCAGAGCTAAAGCTTCTGTAGCCAACGGTCTTTAAGCGGAGGAATGGAACATCTAATTTATTGTCCATACAGGACCTGAGGGTGCGAACAGACTGAAACTGATGCAGCAGTTCAGCTAGGTACGAAGGAGCCAAGCCATGGCGGGCCTTGTGGGTCAGCGTAAGAACTTTGCTCTGTATCCGTTGCTCAACCGGCATCCATCGTAGCTCTTTTAGCAAAGGAGACACGTGCTCGAACCTCTGGGACTTGAAGACTAGCCTTGCAACCATATTCATAGCCAGCTGCAGTGGCCTAATAGCTTTCTTTGGTAGCCCAACCAAAAGGAAATTACAATAATCAAGATAGTATAACTTTCCAGGCTAGGTACTGAGCTTGCTAAATGATGCAAAACGAACAAACTTAGTACAAACAAAGCAATTTTACCGAGTCACTAGTACACCGATGGTGGCCCGGTGGTACGTGACACAAGCAGGGCATTATTAAAAGCTTAATTGCACATAGCCTCTAATTTTGTGGAGCTGCAACGGGTCACAATTGCAATTGGGGGGGATGCTCAACAGAATGGCAAGCTCACTCTCAACAATTCCTTACTAGACAGATCACCTCTGGTCTGCTACTCGAGAACTCAAGCACACGGTGCAGCAGCTGCCTCTTGTCTGAGGACAAAGCGATGGCAGAACAAGGAACTTCTTTGTTCGACTTCCAGGGAACTCGATTGGCAGCTGCTGCAGCTTCTGCTGCTGCTACAGGTAAAGGAGAAGCCTCTAACCCCGAACATCCGAGACCCTCCAGCTGTTTTTGCCAAGATTAAATAGTTTGCATTATTTACAAGCCATATATAATCAATTTGCAGCACCAGAAATGTTTTATATAGGCATGCACTCATTGGCATTTGATGCATAAATAACGATTGGTACGCATTGAGCTGGCTTGTATGCTATCTTCTCAAAAGGAAAAGGAATGCTCATTAGAAAAGCGAGGCTCGTTAAGGAGCGGGAAACCTGTCGAGCATAAAACGTTCTGGCTGAGCCACCCTCAGCATTATGAAAAAAACTAACCAACAGCTCCTCTTAAGTTCCAGCAACCACTCAATATGAGGACACCTTGCAATGGTGGCAAAGGGTTTGGTATAGTGACTATATCCAGCATCCATTACTGCCAGCTTTAAAATGCCGGTTATTTGCAACATTACCAACTGTCAGGGTCGGTGCATGCAAGCAGGCACTAGGGATACTGGGAGTGCCGAACACACAGCATTTGACAATAAAAGGGCCATCTGAATGATAATGATACAGGGTGACCTCCAAGGTAGCACAAACGCAGTGAGAGTAGCCGAAGCTCAGCTGTGCTTTGCTTGCCTCCTCTGGCCAGGGCTCAAGCACTCATGTCGTGTCCACTCAGCCAGAAGTGTCATGCTGCATAAGAGTAAATCAGGCAAACCGGCAAAGCGAGTGGACAGACAACAGCTGTGTTGTGACTGCATAACAACAAAGCAATACGTGTGAGTCAGACGATTCAGTCAGTACAAGAGATGGAGGATTACAGGGAGAGAGAGAGAGAGAGAGAGAGAGAGAGAGAGAGAGAGAGAGAGAGAGAGAGAGAGAGAGAGAGGGAGGATGAGTGAGAGAGGAAGAGAGATACAGATGAATGAGAGTGAGAGTGAGAGAGAGAAAGAAGATAAAAAGAGAGAAAAGAGAGAAAGAGGATGAGCAAGAGAGTGAGAGAGAAAGATGAATGAGAGAGAGAGAGAGAGAGAGAGAGAGGGAGAGAGAGAGAGGGATGAGCGAGTGAGAGAAAGATGAATTAGATATAACATGGCGAGTAAGCAACAGATAAGTGGGAGAAGATGTTCTCGGGTGGTTCACGTTTGAAAGAAAAAAGCTGGGTAAATTGAAGTGACACTAAGCACATACAGAAGATACAAAACCAGAGAAAGTTTTACCTAACGAGTTGTTCTAGAGTGTCTACATATCTACAAATGCACCAATTCGTTGTTCTAGAGTGTCTACATATCTACAAATGCACCAATTCTACTCCGACAAGGGCTGTGCTGGTCAGGAGCCCCACACTATAACGACAACAAAGTGCTACCGCAACAAGCAATAACATGATCTTTCACAAAAAAGGGGTGTCTAAGAGCAGATACAGTCTTCTTTCTACATGCAAGCAGGCCACAGGGTCTTAGCCCAGTAGTAAGGTGCTACACTTCACGACCAAGGTCGTGAGTTTGGGCCAAGTGGCAGCCAATTCTTGGTTGCCTGCAGCAAGTAGCCACTAAGAAGGCTATGCTTCTGCCATTTAAATGAGGCCGATGAATCAGCTGGTCTTACTTTTATGCAGTGCACGACTGGGGATAATTAGACACGCGGCATTTAAGCACTCAGCTGAACACATGCACATAGGCCCAGCAGCACATGTGAGCACTTCTGGCATCGGTGACCCATCACTAAACAGTTCTAGCCGGGTCTTACTCATCACACTCACTGAGGGGAGGCTCAATATACAGAGGCCCACAGTTCCACTGAGGGCTGCCCATGACCACATTGGTAATCAGGTGAAAGTCACACCTACCCGGACACCTGCAGTCTTAACCAGTGAGGGTTTATTGAAAGAACACACTAGGCATTGAGGTGGTCTGCTGTATTAGTACTGTGAAGAGAGAGCTGTCACATAAGCGCTGCAAACTATGATGATATGATGGCCGGCAAAACTCACCCTATTTCTGGAAAAATAACAATAATAACAATAAGCATGCATTTGCATAGCACTCTGTATGTACTAGGCACTTCAATAGTCGTTGGCCAATATCGGGATTGATTTGCACAGCAACTGAAGAAATGGTCTTCAAAGAATTTGAGAATGTGACTGGTACTGCTACACGACCAAAGTCAGAGGGAGGACAAGTGGTGCAAGGGGAAGTCTGGTATGCAAGCATTTCCATTATGCAAGCCAGAGCAAGAGAGAATGAAGGGCCCTGAAAATGAATGATATGAGCTCAAAGTCAATGTTTGATGGGGATCTAATGCAGATCGAAGCTACTAGGCTTGATTGTTGTGGAAAGCGCAGCCGCTAGAGAGGTTATCTAGCGGCTGCGCCTTCCACGACAATCAAGCCTAGTTGCAGAATTGTGCACCCTATGTAAGCACTCCGTCACGACATCCACTGACTTAACCCCATTTAAAAAGAAATTAAAAACGTCCCTTTTTATGACAGCATTTAGTGTCCCTGTGATTTATACTTGGTGTGCTTATGAGTGCTGACACAGTTACATGCTGCTACTAACCACACTTGCATTCTGACCCTGTGCAAGTCACCCCTAACCATGTTATTCATGTTGACTATCAAGCATGATATCACTCACCATTCGATCGTGTTTCCTTTCCTCGTTGATGGATAATTGAACAACAAGCAGTGCGACCATGACTCACAACTAATTGCTTGCTGGTCGTGCAGTCCAAAAGCAACCATAAGCCCTAGCTAGAACTATTGCCGAAGCTAGCAAGTGCTAGTGCCACTGCAAGCATGATAAACGTCGTTGGCTGCAATATGGCAATGACAACAACAAAAACTAATCCCACAGCTGGCCAAAGACTGAGAGCGGTTAGAGCTTGCAGGGTCCATTTCGATTGCTCCACCACAGTGCCTCCATCAATGAAAAAACTAGCCATTTGGAATCCTGGCTCCGAGTGTGCTGTTGAGATTGACGATGTTTGAGATGTCCTGTATTGCTGCCACAGTAGTGGCTGCCAAGAGCAGAGATCTGAGTAGATTTTCTCAACAAGCACTTCACAAAGAAGTCTCGATTTGCAGAGCAAATGCATATGAAGCAGTGCATCAAGGCAGTCCAAGGGCTGCCCGATCTGGTCCCTAGTGCACTCAGACCACAAAAATGCTAGTATTTATAAGTTGCCGAAGCATTGATTGGACAGAGAAGCAAAGAGGCAGTGAGGGTGTAAGTCCTGAATAAGCAATGTTAATGTCGTAGTGGGAGGGGGAATTTGGATCGAATGACCATCCTGAGCAGTTTAGGGTAGAAAATGCTGATCGATAATGGCCTTGGCTAGAGGCAATAGCAAATCCAGCAAGTTTGCACATTTGCGGTCCAATGCACTGCCTACGCTTTTCATAAGGACATCGGTTGAGGTGGCTGTGCTCCAGGTTTCAGTACGTGGGCCTGTGCTCTCACGTTAAGTCGGTCGACCGATCAGCAAGAGGCCGTTATCCAAACGAAACACAGCACATTCACATCCACAGCATTCGGTGCTCGGAGCAAGTCCTTGGGACAGTGGCTGTCGTCTGCAGAGCCAAAGTTGCACGCATGCATACGCTGTGTGTCTGTGATAGCAATGCGTGTGCCAGCCCACAGTTAGATGGCCATCTAGTCACGACGACCTTTACAAAACACAGCCAGTTGACCAACGACAGAGCAGACATGAATTCTGCCGAGAAGGTGGTCCTGTCTCCGAGCGACAAGCTGTGCCATTGCTAGTGACTAAGAGTGGGTATGTACAAGCCTGCACCACCTACACCACCTGCATGGGGTGGGCACATATTGCTGAATTCAACCCCCATTATACACGTGCACACACACACACACACACACACACGCACACACAAACACGTGCGCACACACACACACACACACACACACACACATACACACACAGAAAACACAAAACACACGCGCGGGCTCCCGAGCACAAACACACACCGAATATCATTAGTCAGCACGATGCTTGCAACCGAGTGAGGCACTGCATGTCACAAGCACAAAGAGATCTTTGTTAGCCACAAAAATAAGCATGAATCAGCAGGCGACTGAAAGAAGTCTGCTAGTGTGATACATAAGCTATAGTGTGACCCAGCAATACCACCACATCTCGAATGCACTCTCATTCCTAAGAGTTGAGCAGGTCTACTACAGTGCTTGTCATACTTGGACAAGTTTAGATTTCCCCAGATACCAGCAGACCTAGTGCAACTTGTTATTTATTTTCCCTTTGCACGTTACAGCTGCAGCCGTGTAGATAGCTAGTGCTACGTCTGAAGAAAATTTGGTGCCTCAGTGGGCATGTAAACACTCATGTACCTATCAAAGTTGTGCAAGTAGATCTCATTTTCAGATTAAAAACCGTATCTCGGATGTAAGATGGAAAAAAGTAAAGACATATTGGCCGCACCCAATCAGCATATGCAGATTTCTTTTGTACTCACTGTTTTGCACATGTATCTACCAATCACTGACCCCTTTCTCCTGCTCAAGTGTCTGAGCTTGGGCCTTACGTCATTTTTAAAGCATTATGATCTGATGCACCAAAAAGCTCATCGGATCATGTCGTCATACGACCCGGAACAACTTTAGTCACACAGCAAATTTGGCTGAATGCCAGACCAGTCAACATGCACTTCCTAATTGTGGCAGGGACAGCCAAGTCTAAGCTGGTATTAAAGGCATGCACTTCTTGGCCACCCATAGTAGGTACCGGCACTTCATCAGGTGATGACACATTCCGCATGACTCCGAGAGCCTATAGCAGAGGGCATGCTGCACGTGTGGCAGAATGAGTTCCTACTCAATCTTGCCTTAGTCAGCCATATATGACTAGCGACCCAGCCTCAATCAACTATGTATGACTAGTGGCTTATCAGGAGGCAAGCATGCTGACTAGTGACTCACACTACACCAGCTCACCATGGGGAGGCTGTGGTAAGGGCTACAGCTTTGGTGCTGGAAAGCAGCAACGTTTGACAAGGTTCCCAACCCATTCGAGAGCATCATCAATGTTAAGTCACATCCAGCAAGACTTCTGTTTGTTCTCGTAGATGCGTTTTAATTAATGTAGACTGCAGCTAGATTTTCGATGTAACGACTAATGAGGAAAGGAGTGCACAGAATGAATAAATCCGTACGCGGATATGCTGTAGCATCATAGCATACACGGTATAACAGTTAATAATGACGGGCTGTAAATACGCATTATATGTGCAAATTAATTTTTTGTAGTAGATTATTCACTCTAGTTGGTCGCTTTGCATGGCTGACGATAGGTACTCAAGATGCAGATCCAAGGGTGTATCATGGGTCCAGGCTTGCCCGCAACATGGGCAAGTAAAGTAATGAGCCGGCCCCAGTGAATCACCGGCCCAGTCAGAAGAGTGCTCACACAGTGCAGAGAGTGTTCAAGGCTTTCACAACTCCCCCTTAGTCGGGCCGCTTGGTGGGCAATATAGAATTGCCTGCTGCAGGAGTCGAAACCACGACCCGGGTGCAAGCACCTGACTGCTGCGCTAAGAAAAAACGGATCTTGACTAGCATCATCTTCAGCTTCACCTTTACAGTACTAGATACGATTGCATCAGCCACTATCAATAACACGTGGCTTTAAATCACATACACATTTCCAAATTCTGTAAAAAATGCCTTGCCGATCAGCACACTCATCAGCCTACCTATTTCTCCACCAGCAGCAATCCTGCTAGCATACAGAATGAATAGCTAGCTGGCATGAGCCATCAGGCTGCAACCTTGCTCCACATCGGCTTACCAACTGAGCCGTGAGAGGCACTGCCTCGGGCTTCACTCGGCTACCCTAGAAAGCTACGGTGAGCAGAAACGCTGCAACACCCAACAACGTTGTAACAGCCCATGTAACCTCCTGATCGTGAGAAATCAGGAGGGTACATGGACTAACAACAGCCTTGACATGCCGAACGTGTGGCATAGTGGTGCCTGCGACATCGAAAATTGTTGCCGGAACTACTACCTAACCGAGAATGACTGGGGCCGGTTTACTATATGGAGACAGACACCGAATGAATCAGGTGGTCAGATCAGCAGACTGGATCATCAGGAGAATGTATGTGAAAGGGGTTCACACTACTCGAGCTACTCATAGGCAATTTCACCAGCTTCACTTCGCTAGCAGTGGAGCAGCTGTGCTATAGATGGGGCAGCAGCCTCACATTTCGGCCTGCCAACCAGCTGGCAACTGGACTAGTGGAGCCACCGGCCCTTATAAGCCATGGCAATGTGCAGCCACAGAGTGCAGAGCCATCTAGCCAATGAGGCAATTGCGAATGGTATCCTGGTACAACATATATTTTCCGGGAGTGGCTCGGATGAAAGGTCAGTGCCAAGCCACAGGTCTTTTGCAAGTGAATGGAAGAGACCCGGTTGAGTGCAAGCATGGACTCAGCACGTGCTTGTGGCAATGCTAATGAGACTGGGTAAGAAGTGCAAAACCATCAAATGTATGCTGCAGCCGAGTGGACCTTCTCCAGCATTGGCATTGAGGTGAACAGCATGTGCCATCACGTTTCAGACTCCTTCCGGAGCTCGAGGAGAGCGATCCTGCAGAAAACAGCATTTGCAGAGTACCTCTTGAAGTGTGAACATCCACTCGTAGTGATGTAATTTGCGAAGGCCTCGAAGATCAGATGGATTCCTACTGGGGCATGCAGGACGACTGCCTGTGCGACAGGCCTGCCGATGCTGCTTCTACTTTGTGTGTTGCTCCCTGTTTGGTTTTAGGGTCGTGAGATCAGGAGGGCACCTGGCTGTGTGACCTCGAGTGGGCGGTGTGGCATACGACTCGAATGGCCTTGACCTGATCTACACAGAAGCAGCTGCTTAAACATCTGTGAGAAGCTCACAGTGGTTTGACAGAGTCTTCTTTGTGTCGTGATCCTTAACAGTACTTATGATCATTCCATTGTGTTGTTTCGTGCCTGCCACAATTCAGTTTTTTTGGAGCCAGAGTGTGGGCTAGGCCAAATTTTGAAACGATTGGATTAGGTAATTTGAATGGAGTGCCTACACTTAGCCAATCCTGCTCCCTTATTAGACTAACTTCCGATTTGACAGCCACCATGGATGAGCAGTACGATGCGAGATTGGCCACAACCAAGGAATGTATCCAAGCAATTGGTGTCGAAATACCAGACAAATGGAACTAGACAACCAACATAACTAGTACTATAGGGCGTTTTGTGGCTTTACTGGAGGAAGTTACTTAATGAATCTGTTTTGGATCTTGGAGTTGAGTGAATTCGGGTGTTAAACAATAGTATGAAGTCATTAGCAACTTGCTTCATGCTCAATCGGCTAATCTAATTTTTATTAATAATGATAAAAGCTAATACCAGTTCAAGAATAAGAATGGTTTGCTAGGGGGGGTGAACTCGCATGGTTGGTTAGCTGCGTTTTGCTAACATTGGGGAGTACGGTAGCAATATCCTAACGAAAGCTCTCGTGACCTTCGTGACAGCTGAAATAGATATAAACAAATTCTTAATTGTTTGCCATGTGCCTACAGCTGTATTAGATTAGCTCGGACTGGGAGTTGGTGCTAGTCGACGTTTGCTTGCATTACTCATTTCTCGACTATGATAAATAGATTGAACAGCAGTTCCGAAAAGGGGGTAATAGCAATGGAAAGCATCTGCGCTGTACATCTGATGATTGATTTAGAAACAGCTTGATGACTGAGCAAAAGTATTAAGCAAAAATTAAAGTAGGATCAGCAGATTTGCCAGCCTCATTTACAGTTCATATATATACATATATACATATATACATACATACATACATACATACATATATATATATATATATATATATATATATATATATATTATACAATTATATTCATAGATAAATCACTTGTATAGCACCCTCAGAAATCTCTTTTTGGGCACTTCACATATGCCACAGGGCTTGAGCTCACGACCTCGGCCAGACCTTGGTCGAGACGAGCACTTTAACCAATGGACGAAACCAGCTCAACATAGCTGAGAAACCTCACCGGTTATCACCCCATTTATAGGCAGAAAAAAAGGCACGCTGAAGGACTCGAACCCATGGCCTAGGTCGTGTGACATGGACCTAAGTGGTAATCACATCCGACCAGAAAAAGTAGACTGAAAAAAGCAGCTAACCTACCAGTGTAAGTGCAATGACCAGTGCTTTGTGGCATACGATTGGACACTGCACCAGTCAGAGGCTGCAATGCTTGTGCTTAGTGCAATCAACATCAGGTACTTAATTATCCGAGACGAATAATGATTATAATAATAACATGTCGTCTGTATAACACCCTAATAATATTTGTTCTCTATTCTTGTGCTTTACTACTGAAAGAACATCAGCACCCGAGGGTTTATGTCATGCAGGGATCATGCATGGAACAGCAAGCATTATGCTTAAGCCAGCATGCTAATGAAAAAATGAAGACATTCATGGCCACCGGCTTGTAAAACCTCAGGCTAGTAATGCACTGAATCATGCACAGGTCACCATGCAAAGCACACGGGCACCAAAAAAGACACCGTGGCAAAGGGAAAGCTGAACAGAATAGATGAGTCTTTAACTGAGACCTAAAGGATACAAGGTCATTGCAGGTAGTGACCATGGTGGAAAGTGAGTTCGAGACCTTTAGTGCATACGAGCTGAAGGCTCGGTCACCAAGATTTCCATTAAGTACACGGGATGGCAAGATGACCAAATGCTGAGGAGCAGGTGGTTCGAGGGAAAGGAGGTCAAATACATAGGTGCAAGCAAGTAAAATGACCTGTACACCAGGTTGAGGATCTTGAAATCGATTCAATGCTTGACATTGAGCCAGTGATGTTCACAAAAGTGGTGAGGTGTGACAGCTATGCCTCCGATGACAGATAAGAAGAGCCTGTTTTGCACCACTTGCAGACGATTAAGGGCACAAGCCTAAAGTCCTGAATAAAATAAATTGTAAATAATCTAGACGTGGCCACAGATCCAGCTACTAGCTCTTTTTTCTAATTGAGCTGTCTCAAAGAGTCTTCAAAAGCCCATCTGTATCACTATTATGTTAAGGAATTATATTAAGTCGATGGTACTCAACTCATGTCCCAAGCCGTCGAGCACAACAAAACAAGCAAGGGAGCACTCTCACTTCCGAAGTAGGTCGTCCAGCTTTGTCGACAGCTGACCGAACAATCCAGGTTGTAACCGTGAGACTGTACTCCGTACTCCCAAGATCAGGTCATGTAACAAGGCAATCGCCTGTGCATGACAGCTTTATCAATTACTGAGCACAAACTGCCATGGTCTATAACAGACATCAATCACACATCAAATGTTACTGAGTTGGTCATGACCTGTATGGCCTTCAGATCACACACCAAGGTCAAGTTCAATCCTCTGATGACACCTTCCAGCTGTGAGATTTACATACATGGCACAGTTCTAATTTTGCAGGCAATGAAGTGTCCTAAAGAGCCAGTCTAGCAATTTTTTTCTGTCAAGACACCAATGAAGAGGCTACTGTTATCCCATAAGTTTTCACTGATATGCTGAGGCACGTCATTTTCCTCTTACCTGACCTTCTGAAAGTTTTAAGTAAATTCCGGTGGCTATTGCTATGACGGTGGCATTAACTCTGCAACCCCAGTCACATTCTGCAGACAAGCGTTTAATGTAGCTATAAGTTGGCCTTGGCCACCAACCTGAAGAAAAATGTCCAATGACTTGGCCATACAAGGAAAACTGCCACCTGGTTGCAAAGACAGGAATGGACTGAGTGTTCGTTGCCTCTCTACCATCTGAGTAGCCCGGCTTCTCTCTGAGTATCCATGACTCGGAGAACTCAAGCCATGTTTTCTGGAGTTTAAGCCTCCAGGCCATACTCTGGCAGCAATTCAATGACATATTTGCATAACACAATGACATAGTTTACAATAATATCATCAAGAGTCTGAGCCAGATCGTATATGGGGGATGGGGGTCAGTTAAGAGAAATTTGTTGAGCGAACACTATTGTCATATTCTTAGGAGAAACGTTACGTCTGAAGCCTATATTGGCATCATTCAGAAGGCAGGGAATATCAGAACTTTCAGCCCATTCCCAACAGTCATATAATTATATATAATGCATTTATATAGCACCCCAAGAGAATTTAATCTCTATTCAGGCGCTTCACATATGCCTCGGGGCCCGAGCCCACGACCTCAGCCAGACCTTGGTCGGGGCGAGCACCTTAACCGCTGGACCAAACCAGCTCCGGTGTGCCCAAAAATGGCTGTAAATCACAATCGTCATAATATATCACTGCTCATCATGACTGACTATAGGCTCCATGGTAGCCACGTGGTGTGCCGATTTTGTCCAGCAGCTTGACTTGATCGAGCCGGTGCAACCAGTGTCCAAAAGTGCTCAAGCTACCCTGGTGTCAATCGACACATCTACATTTGGTAGGTGTGTCACACGTGGGCTAGCCCAGTAGCTTGCGAGTTACCCTAGTCGATGTTTTTCTCTGTCCTATAAACAAACATGCCCTTTGCCTATGGTGATGAGTAAGATCAACTAATCAAGATGAACTAGCCAGGCCGGACTTTGGTCGGTGGTTGCTCGTTAGCGTAAAGAAAATACCTTGTACAGGTGTGACTTTGGAGGCCGGCGGATGCTAGAAAAAGCTGCTCTCCTTCTTCTCGACAAAGACACATAATCAGTATAAGGTCTGGAAGATTTGTCGGGGAAGCTTGAAAGCACCCACATTAAGGTGACCTCTCATGTCGTTTGGTAGTTTAGTAAAGAATGCGCATTTGATCAGCTCATCTCTGTCACTAAGTGTGATTCATCCGACCAGTCCTTCTCGATGATAAGCATAAGCATCGACAGACTTTCGAGGATTTAAGCAGCATTAAACCAGCTCCCCGTAAGCTCAAAAAGAGCCGAGGGATAATGATGCCTTCAGAGCCGGCTTTATGGGGCCTCCTAGCAGACTCTTTTGCCGATAGTGGGAGACTGCAAAGTTGCTGCTAGTCGAGAGTAGTGTATGCATTTTCTTCAGCTCTTCAACGCACTGCAGATTCACCACGACCTCTGCCTGTCAAATGCATTCGAAAAAATCAGCCGTTCTCTCATACAGCTTTAAGATACCAATCAAACCTATGCAACAGTACAGAGTAACGACCTAAAGTACCATTATTATTACGATGCAGCGGAGACACCCACATGCAACCACCAGCACTCTCGAAGAAGTACATGCAATCCTCGCATCCCCCAAGAGAAGGCTAAAAGCACTCGGATTGCATACCACCCATGTCCAATCAAGGTACAGAGCTACATGGATGAAAACTGTACAGCTCTTTCCAACAGTGACATCCTAAAATCCTTGTTGAAACATCCTCTCAAGCTTGAGCACGAGTGTGCCTCCGTGTGTGCATGGTGCTCAGGAGCAACCTTCACAACAAAACGTTACAATTATCAAACTACATAATACGTATGAATAAATATGAATAAAACATGAATAAATACACTTATAGTTAAAACTGAAAATTGAATTTAAAATTTAATTGAATAGAAAGTTCTGGAAGTTTCGACGTGCACAAGGCACCTGCAAGTGTGCAAGGCCACGAGTTGCATATCGGAAATGAATTGAAACACAACTCAATCTTCTCGGAATAACTAAGTGTTAAGCATTACCCCTTTCTTTCCTCAAGATGGTGGTACAAGAAAAATTACCAAGGCAAGTAAATCCGCTTTTGAACAACCATTTTGTTTTGATAGGAAGAGATTCCGGTCAAAAAAGCACTAAGTGCACCGATATATGCCCAACTATCACATGCACCAGTGTGAGAGACACACAACGAAGGTAGCCCATAAGCATCATGCTTTAGAAAAATTACATAAATATAACTAGCAATTTTTAAACTTTCAGCTTTGAAAATCAAACTGTGATATCCAATGATTTTTCACGGTCTCCACTAATGAAGCATGTGTTCAAAGGGGATAAATGCTCTTGCTGCATGTGAGCTGCCGGTGAACCGATCTGTAGCTAGCTCCACCTTTGTGCCTAATGACAGGGCAGCTACAAATACGATGTACCGCTATACCTAGATGAGTGCAATAACACCAGTGCTGAATGATAGCAGGTCATATTGGCAAAAAGCGATAACAATACATCCATCTTATTGAATGACCTCACAAAAAACACGATCAAGAAAAAAGGATGAAAAGGAGAACTTACTTGGCAGGAATGTACATTAAGCACCCTCAGGTCCCTGCACTCTTGAACGATGCAGATAACTCCTTCGTCAGATAGCTGTAACAAACGGGCCGGAAGTGAGTGGTAAACGACATCCAGACCATGGAACCGTGTCAAGCAATAGGCAGGCAGGATATTTTAAACTGCTCATACTGAACATCGGTCACAGCAGCCACTGCAATAATGCTATAAAGAAGCCAAACTGGCAATCACTAGATGATGCCTGATATGAGAAAAATATGGTGTGGCCACGATGTCACACCATACCATGCCCCTTTGCTCTGCAAGCAAAGTTTGCCAAGCAAGTCTCGAGTGAGGAGCTCCTTCCTCCAGGGCTCGGAAGCTAACATATAACAGGCTTACTGGCAGAAGCAGATCCTAGCCCAAACCAAAGAAACATTGAAGAGGCTCTGTCAAGTGATCAGATAAACAGCAAGGAATTTAGATTTTTAAATGCAGAGGATATTCTATGACATTTTGCTAAGAGCATCGATAGAGATTCCAGAAAGTGCAAAACGTGACTGCACTTCGTCGATCGGCAGACCTCCAGCACACCTCGGCGGCCACGCCCTGCACTAGTTCCAGGAGACTCATAGTTCTCACAGAGAGAGGGTAAAAGAATAGCTAAAGTCAGTGGATTTACTGACTCAGGTGTCCATTAATGCACATGAGACAAACCTTATTATTTTAGCTGTGCTGAGATGCAGTACATATGAGGACCAAGCAGCTATTCAAACAGCTTCCTCGAGACCCACTCAATTTTCAATGATAAACAAAGACATATCGTGTGGGGTACTACTGAGTTGTATATGTAGTAAGTCAATCTCATGGTACAGGTATATTGTACAAAGAAAGGACAGGGGCTGAGCAAGGATATTTATCTACATGCAAGATTTTTATGTAAGAACAAGAACCGAAAGTAGTGAATAGTTAGACAGCCCATTCAAAGGTGTTTATTGGACACGAACTCGGCGGTTGCTCATCGAGTGGAAGTAAGGCATAATTTCGTGGTGATAATGGGGCCTCCGAATGGGGCAGCCCAAGTACTTGCCCTGCTATGAAATATTTATATATAAATATCTTTTTAATTTTTTGGCCAGCTTTGTATATACAGAATATATGTGTGTGTGTGTGTGTGTGTGTGTGTGTGTGTGTGTGTGTGTGTGTGTGTGTGTGTGTGTGTGTGTAAGAGTTAAGCTCAGGAAATAATTTTATAGAATTATTTAATTCCTTGTTTACCAGAATGCTGTTGTGCATATTTTTCTTTCCACTTCGTCATCGATTTCTTGCATCTCTTCGAACCGTGTCAAGCGTCTGGTTATGCATACTTAAAATGGCATGCTTCAAACTCTTGATAATTGCTGGGAAACTGTCCGGCACGACTGCTGAGATACATTTTTAGAAAGGAGGATACTTGATGCATCTAGTAAATCTTATTTTGCAGTGCTCCAACAGTACTACAAAATAATATCCATGGAGAATTGTGACTGTGTGTCAGAAAATCCAGATACAGCAAATCCAGGGTCGATGCATGTGTTTTAGCACCAGGTAAGAAAATTCAGGTGGAACCATGCACGCTTTGTTACTAATATTGCTAACTCATTCAAAACTTATGCTTTGATGAAACATCGTTGGCCAGCAGTCGATGAAACACTGAAATATCTTAAGTTAAATCTTGATCCCCAGGGTGCATGGATTTTTCGGCCTAGCACTGAATTTATAGGAGGGAGGGAGACACAGGGACAGAGACGGACAGACAAACAGACAGGCAGGCAGACATGCAGACAGACAGACACAGACAGACAGACAAAGATAGTACTTTCGGGCAGGCAGAAGGATAATGAGTATAGAGACACACAGGAAGCATCTCAGTGGATCAAAAGGTGTGATTCGAATATTGCTTCTGGACCCGGTAGGCTACTAGCCATAGGCTGCGTCAATGTAGGCAAAATGATTCTCAGTGAGGCAGTCCCCCAGTGTAGGCACACTCTATTGTGGTTCCACAACAGAACTCCGACTACTGACTGACAGATGTAGCAATAGGCCAACATACAGTCGATGAGAAAGCATAGATGTGGGCAATCATAGCTTTAATATATAATCAAGCTGTGATATCCAAGGAGGTCTCACGGGTTTTCGCTAGTGAAGTATATTTCCAAAAGGGAGAAATGCACTTGTTGAGCATGAGCTGACGATGAACCGACCTGTAGCTAGCTCTTCCTTTGTGCCTAATGGCAGGGCAGCTACAAACACGACATACCATTATACCTAGATGCTAGCCTGATTCAGTTTTAACAATTGGCTGTTAAATCAAAATATTTCAGACTGTATGCCAAGCAACTATCCGAATAATAATTTACAGTTCTCAAATAAACAATAAATTTGAAGCAAAATGCTAGCAAATATGAATACGAAGGTCATGGGCATCTAAGATAGGTCAGAAATTAGAATGTGTGTCTTACACATTAAACTTCACAGCATGCTCGAGAGTTACAGAACTGGACCTCAGATCGAAAGGGTGTGCATAAAAAGGACGCCAAACAGAACTGCCGGCTGCACTGTCTATAGCCGTTGTCTGCTTTGCATAGCAGGTAGCCAAATGTCAACCCAAGCCATAACTGCTTTCATGAGGTAATTGGTAAGGCACTAAAAGTTAGCTATGCCGATTGCACAATAGGCATTGCCCTAGCTCAGCCTATGGAGCTTTTTCAAAATCCTTGCACGGCTGACAGGCAGCCTCTGTGGTGGAGGCCAATGTGAGTGAGAATCTATGATTCCCAGAGAGTATAGAATAATGCAAAGACAGATGCCGAAAATCGGTTAGTCAAAATCTAAGTCACTGTATTCTGAATACAGTGCTGTGTGCCAGAGGTTTCTTGCGACCCAATATTGCAGACAGACAGCAAGTGCAACAGAGGGCAGCTGTAACAGTGCCCTTTTAAGCAAACAATGGGTGAACAAAGAAAGTGGCTAACAGTAGATCCACTTTGGCCAAAAGTTTAGAGCTGGCAAGGAGGTGCACCTCTGAAAGTGCCTGATTGCAGCCTGACGTTGCCCACAACAAATAAAACAAGACCAATGTGTGGCTTAAAAGCAAAATGGATCGGAATTCAATGGATTAGCTGTCACCTCAAGACAGTGGAAAATAGGTTTTTGCTTAAAGGGCTGTTGTGCTCTGGAACTCATTTTTCTAATGATGTATGGCAGGCTACCTTCCTGTAACAATTAAAGATCGGCTCTAATACATTCCTATCCTAACTAGATTGCATATATGTCCTAGTGGTTGGCTCGGATGGTGCAAATGAGGGCAGGCATGCCCATAAATATGATAATTGGACATTCGATATGCCTCACTAAAAGCATACAAATAAATGGCAAGTACAAATATACAAAACAACAGTTATATGTGCAATGAGAAGAACAAAAATAGCTTATAACTGCCACGATAATAGAATACTTTGTCATTCAGCAGACTAGCACCTTGGCAGTCTTGACCACTCAGGCAATATACAAGACCACTATTTATTAGTGCCGTGCCTGACTACAGCTGCTAAGTCGTGGTATTCACGTTCTTCCAGTTAGCAGGTTAGGTATAGCATGCAGTCACTTTTGGCCACGATGTCACCTTTGTATGCTGAGCTAGATATCAGCGGGTCAAGCACAGGCATCAGAGGTGCCCACCGACCGGGAATTTCAATTTGCATCGATTGGCATGGGAAGGGGCTGCCTATGGAAAAATTTTCCAGCGCCACATTACATCCGATAAAAAAGCATCTATTTATCACAGGATTTAGTTGGTCCCTGTGATTCATCCTTTATGTGCCTATGCATGATGACACTGTGCATACTGCCACTAACCAAACTTGCATGCTGACCCTGTGTATATCACTCCTAATCATGTTATTCTTGTTGTTTATTGAGCATGCTACCACTAACCAATCTATCGTGCTTCCTTTGCAGCAAATGTAAAGTGCCTAGAAAAAAATTGAGCTCTCTGAGGGCACTTTATCAAACGTATTATTGCTAGGTTGAGAGAGTTGAGCCCCTAACTGAATTGAGAAAGCAGCACTTGACCAAGAGAACTTAAGCAAATTCCGCGCAGTCTCCCTTCTATTGTTCCAATCATAGACATCTGAGATCGAGTTGCGGCAGACTACTGAACTATTAAGTTGAAACTTCAAACCTACCAAGTAAGTTCCAGTCTGGCTTTAGAGCTTATCACTCCACAGAGTCAACATTGCTTCGGGTGTATAAGGACCTTATCAGGAAATATCAAATATCAAATGAAATAATATCAGGTGAAATCTCTCTGCTTGTCTTGCTTAATCTTTCGGCAGCGTTTGATACTATTGATCACCGAGTCCTTCTCGAGCACCTCTCATCTCGCCTAGGCATCACTGGCACTGCACCACAATTTTTTAGGTCGCATCTCAGTGGGAGGCTCCAGAGTATTGATTTTTAAGGGCAAAGATAATCCGAAGAACCACTAAAGTATGAGGTACATCAGGGCACTGTGCTTGGTCTGCTTCTTTTCACGGTTTATACTCTCTCTCTCTCTCTCTCTCTCTCTCTCTCTCTCTCTCTCTCTCTCTCTCTCTCTCTCTCTCTCTCTCTCTAGCCGATGCAATCGCCAAGCACAATCTAGGCTTTCACTTAATAATAACAACAATAATAATACATTTGAGAAAGCGTGCTCAGAGAACATAATCTCTTTCTAGGTGCTTTACAATTGCTGCAAAGGAAGCACGATCAAATGGTTAGTAGTGGCATGCACAATAAACAACAAGAATAACATGATTAGGGGTGATATATGTGAGACGCAGTGCTGCCGTGAAGCCATTCACCAGTCAATGGTCGAGAAAATTACTATGATTTATTAACGCAGCCGACAAACAGAACGTGGACCGTATTCAAATACGGACAAAGAACAAACAACAAGTGGGTCCAATATATACTAGTCCCGAGTGAATACTATTGGCTGAGCAAGCCATCACGCATATTAATCTGGCTTTTCTTCTCGATCATGCTCCGATCAGTCCTGATCAGCTGTAGCTGGGGTGGCCTTGGCAGGGGTCTATTGGCCTAGGTACAGCCAATCAGCTGTAGTCTGCAGCTCCAGGAATAGCCGGTCTTCTGACTCAGTCAGTGATGCACTGCAGGTCAAGGTTATATCGTCCGGCACAATGGCTGTGAAGCGGATTCAGCCAACACCTCCCCTCGCTGAGCAGCCACGGCCAGTCATGCAGTTGGGCGAAGTCCAACAGCAGTCGCACAAATCGCATGTTTATGTTTCCCAAGAGGTTTCGTCAGGAAATCTGCTATGTTTTCCTCAGACATGTATCCATACCGTAGCGTTGGAGTATATCCATAATGTAGCGAGTCTGATTGAGAGTTATAATTTTGCAGCCTCTGTCTCTGGTTATCTGGATGCCGAGGATCCAGTGGGCTTCTCCTAGATCTCTCTGATGTATAACCTCTGGTAGGTCAAGGTATATCTCTTCCTCAAGTTCACCATGGAGAAAGGCCGTCTTGACGTCCATTTGATGGATCTCTAGGTCCATCATAGCAGCAATTGATAAGACGGTTCTTAGAGAGTTGAACTTCACGACTGGTGCAAATGTCTCTGTGAAGTCAATACCGTCTACCTGAGAATAGCCCTTTGCAACCAAACGAGCTTTATGACAGTTTACTGACCCGTCTGCGTTTCGCTTCACTTTGAAGACAAATTTGCATCCTATGGCTTGCCTGCCCTTAGGTAGTTGGGTGACCTCATAGACACCATTCTCACGTAGGGAAGCAAGTTCGTCATCAATAGCAGCCGTCCACAGATGTGCTTCTGTGCTGCTCAGTGCATCGTGCAGGGTCGTGGGCTCATCGCTGCAAGCGATCAGCGCCTCAGCCACTGACCCGTATTCACCGTCATACAGTCTGGCAGGCCGTCTAGCACGAGTTGACCGTCGAAGAGGTGCATCATCTAACTCGGCGGGAGCGTGTTGTAGCGTAGGTTCATTGTCAGTCGAAGCTTGGGGTTGTTGCACAGACTCGATCGGAGCTGCTTGTTCGAGGTGCTGCACAGTATCCTCCCCTGGCACTGTAAAAACTTCGTCAAACAGAACGTCACGACTACTTAGCATTCGCTGTGTTTCAGGGTCGTACAAACGATAGCTCTTAGATCCAGAATCATGATTATAGCCAAGAAAAATACAACGTCTTGACTTTGAGTCAAGTTTAGACCGTAAGTGTGCTGGGATCAGTGCATATGCACAGCAGCCAAAGACACGGAAATGAGACACGTCAGGCTTTGCACCACTCCAAGCCTCCTCGGGTGTCTTACCGGGTATCGCCTTGTGAGTGCTATGATTCTTGATGTACACAGCAGTTGCAACTGCGTCAGGCCAGAACTTCAGGGGTAACTGAGCGTGATATAGCATTGACCTTGCCATCTCAGTGATTGTTCTGTTGCTGCGCTCAGCCACGCCATTCTGCTGTGGTGTATAGGGTGCGGTCCGTTGGTGAGCAATACCAGCCTCTTTCATTAGGGCGAGCATCTCATGAGACATGTACTCACCGCCATTGTCCGATCGAAGCTTCTTAATAGATTGACCGCAAAAATTTTCAACTGCAGCTCTGTATTCCTTGAAAATTGCAGTCACTTCATCCTTGTGACGCATGAAGTATACCTTTGCATAACGCGAGGCATCATCAATAAATGTCACAAAGAAACGATAGCCGTTCGTTGAAGCTGTCTTCATAGGACCTGAAACGTCGGTGTGTACGAGAGCAATTAATTCAGACTCTTTGGCACTGCTTCTCACCTTTGGGATGGGGTTGACATGCTGCTTTCCTTCCGCGCAGGCTTGGCAGAAGTTGAGGTCCGTGTGGTTAGACTCGAAGTCAAGACCGGCAACCATGCCTTTGGTTTTAAGCATGTCCAGGCTCCCACCTGAGATATGGCCGTACCGCTGGTGCCAAAGTTGAAAAGATTCATCTGATTTGCATGCGTGAGCAGCCGATACAGTTTGCTGTCTCATAGAGGTACATAGCAGGTAGAAAAGTCTCCCCTGTCTTACGCCTGCAGCAGCCACGTCCGTTGACCCAGGGCTGGTGAAAGACACATTATCACCGTCAAACTTGACCTTATAGCCTCTTAGGACGCATTGGCTTAAAGAAAAAAAGGTTCTTGGCGAGTTTGGGTACGAGCAAAACATCTCGAAGTTCGGCTTCCCGCCATGCAGTACCTACATGCAGCTGAATGCGCACCGTGCCCATGCCGATCGCTTCAAGTACTTCGCCGTCACCCACCACGACACTGCGGGCAATTTTCTCGCAGTATGTAAAGAGCTCGGGCTCGTTGCACATATGCTGCGTTGCTCCAGAGTCTATTAGCCATTCCAGCTGTGATGAAAGCTGGCAGGTAGTCGAGTCGGCAGTGAAAACGAAGGAGTCCGTAGCTGCTGTATTGGCCTCCGATTTGGCATTTTCGTCTCGTTTCCTCTTGTAGCATTGTGAGGCCTTGTGGCCCACCACTAAGCAATAGTGGCACTTACCGGAAAACTTAAAAGTTTGTTGCTTGCCGTGAGTGGTAGACGAAGCCGCTTTACTGTCTTTCCAAGTTTCATTCGAAGCCACAAGAGCCAGCCCTCTCATGCTCTCGTCAAGGGAAGGCCGATTTTGCCGCCTCAGACGTTCATGCATCAGCCTGCTCTGGACAAATTCAAGCGTTAAGTCGCGCATGTCCCTTGCTTCAAGGGCCATTATCAGCGGCTGCCAAGACTCCGGTAGCCCATTAAGCATGCGTAGGACAATCTGTTCCTCCGGAATAGTATCTCCTGCGGCTTGAAGCAAATTTGCAATCGATTTAACCTCGCTTGCATAATTTTGTACATCGTCACCTTCTGCCATGCGGATAGATGCCAGCTTCTGATGTAGGAGTAGCCTACTCATCAGCGTTCTGGAAGCGTATATGGCATCCAGCTTCCGCCACGCCTCCGAAGCCGTTGCCATGTTTCCAATACCGGAACTCATGAGCACCGAATCCGATACCGCCATGACGAGCACAGACAAAGCCTTCGCCGTGCGCCGGTCAAATTCTCGCTGTGCCTTAACATCATCTTCTTCCTCTTTCTTACAGCTCTTACCGGTAAGGGATGTGACTTCCACGGGCCGTCTCTCGTCGCCGTTTACGACACCCCACAGATCGTTGGCGATGAAGTAGAATTTCGCCCGAGTACTCCATAGCTGCCAGTTTTCACCCGTAAACTTCTCCAGACCAACGACGCCAGTGAACGCTGGACCCATAAACTGTGAGACGCAGTGCTGCCGTGAAGCCATTCACCAGTCAATGGTCGAGAAAATTACTATGATTTATTAACGCAGCCGACAAACAGAACGTGGACCGTATTCAAATACGGACAAAGAACAAACAACAAGTGGGTCCAATATATACTAGTCCCGAGTGAATACTATTGGCTGAGCAAGCCATCACGCATATTAATCTGGCTTTTCTTCTCGATCATGCTCCGATCAGTCCTGATCAGCTGTAGCTGGGGTGGCCTTGGCAGGGGTCTATTGGCCTAGGTACAGCCAATCAGCTGTAGTCTGCAGCTCCAGGAATAGCCGGTCTTCTGACTCAGTCAGTGATGCACTGCAGGTCAAGGTTATATCGTCCGGCACAATGGCTGTGAAGCGGATTCAGCCAACAATATACACAGGGTCAGCATGCAAGTTTAGTTGGTGGCAGCATGCAACCGTGTCAGCACACATAAGTACATAAAGGACGAATCACAGGGAGCCACTAAATGCTGTGATAAATAGATGCGTTTTTAATTTCTTTTTAAATGTGGACAAGTCAGGAGATGTCATGACGCAAGTCGGGAGTGAGTTCCAGGCTTTTGGAGCATACGAACTAAAGGAACGGTCTCCAAAGGATTTGAGGTTTGTACGAGATATAGGTAAATAGTTAGATTCCTAAAAGCAGGTGGTACGATGCTTAGCCTAGTGGGGCAGTAGATTTGATAGGTAGGCTGGAGCCAAAGAATGGAGAGACCTAAGGCAGCAGATCTGATAGGTAGGCTGGAGCCAAAGAATGAAGAGACCTAAAAGTGATTGACAAAAAACCTTGAAGTCGATGCTTTGCTTATGGAGCCAGTGCAGGTCGGCGAGAAGTGGTGTGATGTGGAAACTGCAAAGTTCACGACAGACAATCTAGCTGCAGAGATTTGCACCGGATGTAATCGCCTGAGCGCACAGGGCGGTAGGCCAGCAAGCAGTAAGTTACATAAGTCAATATGGGATGTCACAAATGCATGGACCACTTCTATGCAGATGACATTCAGTTGTATGTTTACTTTGATCTTTTCCAGCCCTCCAGCACGCCGATTCTCTCCACTCCCTTGCTGCACGTATTGTGGACATATACACATGAATGGCAGCAACTTTTCTCAAATTAAATGACGATAAGACCAACTTAATCATTACAAAAAAACCAAAAGCGACCCAGAAATTGAAAAACTAAAAGCTCAAAATGGCTCTGCCAGCATAACTGCTGCTCATAGAACTGCCACACTCATGACAGACAAGCCCAGCTGCAGATTTGCACCAACTTAAAGCACCTGATTGCACAGGCCGGTAGACGAGCAAGCAGTGAGTTACAGAAGTCAAGATGGCATGTCACAAATGCGCAAACCAGTTTCGATTAAATAACTCTGCCTAAGCAAGCCCGAGATTACGATTACGAAGAAGCGATTTTAAGTGCTGTTTTCTGATATCTTTATCGTACTTGGTTTACGCATAACTAGTAAGTTGGTTTTGTCGTCATTAAATTTAAGAAATTTTCCTGCCATCCATGTGTGGACGTCGTAATAATAATAATGACAACACACTTAATAAAGCACCCTCGGAGAACTTAATCTTTTTCTAGGCACTTTACATTTGCCGAAAAGGAAACACGATCGAATGGTTAGTCATCAATACATGCACCAAGGGTGTATAGACAATTCGATGCACTCGAGGGCTGAGAGAAATCAAAGCAAAGGTACAACTAAGTGTCATCTGCATAGAAGTGAAAGCTCAGGTTGTGCTTGGCGATCATACAGGCAATAGAGAGAGCATAAACTATAAAAAGAAGTAGACTGAGAACAGAGTTCTGAGGTATACCCAACTGTACTGGTTCCTGGGATGATTTTTGTCTGTTCACATCCATGCTCTGGAGTTTCCTACTGAGATAGGACCTGAACCATTGCAGTACAGTGCCAGTGATGCCCAGGCGAGCGAGATGCAATACGATCAAGAAGGACTTTGTGATCAATAGTATCGAAAGCTGCAGTAAGATCAAGCAGAACAAGCAGAGAGACTTTACTCAAAGTCTGCATTCCTGGTAAGGTCGTGTATACCCTAAGCAATCATGACTGTGTGCAGTAATTAGCTCTACACCAAGACTGAAACTTGCTAGGTTTGAGGTCTCAACATAAGATTCCTTCATATTTACTAAATAAAACCTCAGAGGATGAGCCGTGTAAAGCACAGGCTTTAACCAAGCTTTGAGAAGTCTGGGTCTTGCCACCAATCTAGCCAGTTTCAAAGACGCACCGTGTCTACCCCCAAGCTTAGAAAAGCTAGGAGTTCTTTTTCACTCGAAAACTCAAGTCCAGCTAGTTGGACCCAAGGCAAATTTATAAGACGTGAAAAATTTATAAGTGAATCATTTGCTTGACAACTCTGAGCAGTCTCCCTAGCCGAATATAAACAGCTCAGCCAATAAATTCTACCCCTTTTCCGTTAACAAAATTCCCCATATTCGTGCCTCCACAAAGCCACCTCCGACTAAAGCAAGAGTTCAGTTGCATTCTTGACCTCCCTTAAGAAATTGTCCAAGACTTCTGTACAGAAAGTCACTACCTTAATTAAGCCAAGTAAAAAGAGCTTATCTCTTGATGACCTTATACCATCCCCTCTGTGGCCTTCACAGACAGACGAATTTAGTGCAGCCAAATAGGCTTCTCTGGATAATGCGGCTATTCCAAAGCCTTTCAAAATGGCCATCGTTCGACTAATATCTAACAAGCCTAGATTACATTCCCGGGTCCTAGAAAACTAGAGTCCGGTCTCCTTTCCTCCATGTTGGTCTTATTTTCGAAAGGATAGCCGAAAGCAACAAGTAGAATACATTGATTAATTGTCAAGAACTAAATTGTCAGAAAAATTTCAGTCGGGATTCAAGCGACACTTCTCCACTGAAACTGCTCTCCTCCGTGCCACCAATTGGCATTTTAATCAGCAACGATGATGGTATGTCACTGCCCTGCTCGATTTATCAGCTGCGTTTGACGCTAGTGATTACGATATCCTACTTGAACGATTGAGAACAACGATAGGTCAACTGATGCAGTTTGAATCGTACCTGTCCCATCGGGATCAATCCATTTCGTGTTGTGGTCATGTCGCATCCAGCCAACTGGCCACCTGTGGAGTTAAACGAGGGTTGGTTCTCGGTCTTATGCTGTTCTCCATTTATGCCATGCCTCTGGGCAAAAGTGATTAGGGCCCATGGGATCGGTTATCATTTCTATGTGGACGACGCCCAGCTTTATTTGTCATTTAAACCGTCGGAAGGCACTGAAGCGACTAATCAACTGAATTTTGCCTAGCAGACATTTGATCCTGGATGCAGGTCAATTTCTTAAAATAAATGCTGATAAAACTAAACTCAGAGGACATCCCAAGCCTTCGGCTCGAGTAGGAGACTTAGCCCTTCTAAAAGGCGATGCTATGGTGTTACCATGTGCTCAAAGTTTAGGTGTACTCTTTGATAAATGCTTCACGTTTCAAAACTTCATTAAAAATACCGATTTCACAATAAGCCATCTATGTTGTAATGTAATGTACATTATATTACTCTAACCAGCTCTCTGATTCTGTCTAGCCTGTTTTGTTTTGACTGGGCTATCAAAAAAGCCATTACCCCTCTGCAGCTGGGGATGAACATAGTTTCAAGGCTAGTCAATAAGTCCCAGAGATTCAGCCACGTGTTTCACTTGTTGAAGGAGCTCCGATGGCTCCCGGCTGATCAACTGTTACAGAGTAAAGTTCTTTTGCAGATCGGTAAGCTAAGGCCTGTCATGGCTCGGCTCCTTCATACCTAGCTGAATTGCTGCACAGTTTCAGCCTCCTCGTGCCCTCAGGTCCTCAATGGACAATACATTAGTTGATCCCTTTATACGCTTAATGACCGTTGGTGACAGAAGCTTGTGTTCTACAGTTCTTAGACTGTGGAGCTCAATTCCACAATTCTTACGAAATGACATCTATTATCCTGCTGCCGACTGTGGCACATCCTTTCGAGACACCCTGAGCTGCAACTATTCATTTCTTCGACTGTCCTCCTGACTCAGCTATGCTTCTCACTTTCTCTTTGTTGAATGACCTAGCTACCAGCATAATAGATCCAGGTGCATGCAATTCATTAATGATAGCTCCAGCATTATGTCTATTCAAAAACCCACAAGAAAACAATTAAAATTTCATAAAAGCTATCACATCCCTGACCTAGCACCCTACGTCAATTTGGCAAACACAGACAGATGGCATGAGGACAGCCGAACGACTGGGACCGAAACGTGTGACCGCCATGCCTGGCATGCCGCTGTAAGCCTTGGAACCCTCTCTGGAGAGCGACCCTTAAAAGGCATGCAACAGATGCCACTTCAAGTCTCGGCAGCTTTGCCACCAAGCTTGGCAGCTCTTAGAGCACAGAGAAAGAGAGAGAGAGAAAGAGAGAGACAGAGAGAGAGAGAGAGAGAGAGAGAGAGAGAGAGAGAGAGAGAGAGAGAGAGAGAGAGAGAGAGAGAGAGAGAGAGAGAGAGAGAGAGAGACTAAAAGGGCACATGCCGGATCTACTGCCTGCAGATTCAACTGGACACAAAATGTATAGCGCTAGCTTTATAATGTTACCAAGGCTGAGCATGGGGAGCAAGGTTCTTCACCTCAAAGTCAGTTTTACCCTCGTGCTCTTAAAATTGAATCACGACAGCAAACTCTGAGACCTCACTCCTGTCACTGACGAAGATGATTCGGCATAGATCAGGGTAAGAGCAGCACGTGACTGCAGGTAAAAACGAAGGCCTGACTGCATGAGCACATCAGTGAGTGAACTGAATTGCAACTGCTTAAGTGCACATCTTCCACTTCCATCTTCTAACGCACACATAAACTCACCATGCACTCATGCTGACATGCAACCACGTGTACTAATCTAGGCTTTCACGTCTATGCAGATGACACTCAGCTGTACCATTGCCTTGATGCCTCCCAGTCCTCAAGCACGTCGAATTCTCTCAACTCCCTTGCAGCATGTTTTGATGACATCCACACATGGATGGCAGCAAATTTTCTTAAATTTAATGATGATAAAACCAACTTACTAGTTATGGGCATACCAAGAGTGATTCAGAAATTGAAAAGGTTAACACCCAGAATCGCTCTGCCAGCATATCTCCTGTTGAATCTGCACAAAATCTAGGTGTCATGTTCCAAACTGACCTTTCATTAGACGACCAGATCAGCTCCACAATCAAGTCTGCTAACTTTGAGCTGAGTAACATTGCTAGAATTCGGGCTTGTTTACATTGGGATACCACATCTAAGTTGGTTTCCAATTTTCGACATCCGGTCCTGACTTCTGTAATTCACTGCTTGCTGTCCTACCACCCTGTGCAATCAGGCGCTTACAGCTGGTGCAAAACTCTGCAGCTAGGCTTGTCTGTCGTCAGCGCTGCAGTTGCCACATCACACCACTTCTCGCCGACCTGCACCGACTCCCACTCAAGCAACGCATCGACTTCAAGGTTTTTGTCCCTCACTTTTAGGCTACTTTATTATATATATATATTATTTTCTATTATCTAATATTATATATATATATATATATATATAATTAAATTGCATAGCGCCCCAAGAGAACTTAATCTCTGTACAGGCGCTTGACATATGCCTTAAGGCTCGAGCCCGCAACCTCAGCCAGACCTTGATCGGGGCAAGCACCTTAACTGCAGGACCAAACCAGCTCGACTAAAAAGAAACATGAGTGCAGATTTTGAGAGCACTGACACGACAAACATGGCTGCACACCAGCTGAAACAGCCTGCAAGCAGGCAACGTCAACAACCAACAGATTTGACAAGTAGCATGGTTAGCGGACTGCAGCACATGAAGCTGTTACACGAGATTTGAGTACACAGAGCAAAATGTAGAAAGTATCACATGATTCAGCAACTTACTTGACTACAGCCCTGAGCAATGAAGACTGTCAACTTGCTACAGCCCTTGGCTAGTGCTTCAAGACTTTTGTCTGACATCTCCATACACCAAGAGATGTTTATGTGCTCGAGTAGATGGCAACCACGGCTAGAAGCAAAATGAGACACTGTGCTAACCAATGTAAACACAGGCTAGCCCGAAATATCTGTGATAAATTCTACACTCAACACTCACCTTATTGCTACCAGAGCATCGTCGGACAGGTTTGTACACGATTCCAACACCAGGCGAACGAGCTTCAAACAATTGGTACCCAAACTCTCACATGCCCTGGTCAAAACAAGCATAAGTTGTGAATCGCTGTCAACTGTACGTCGATAGAGAGAACGATCGCAACATCAGCACATCTTTAGCTGCAGCGTTGCTACATATGAAAACTCATTCTCAGCAAACTAAGCCGGACTATTCTACTTGAAACGTGGAAAGGTCAGATGAGGACTTGAGGTAGTAGTAATCAAACACTGACTGATACATCATGCCAAGATAATAATAATAATAATAATGCACTTGATAAAGCGCCCTCAGATAACTCAATCTCTCTCTAGGCGCTTTATATTTGCTGCAAAGGAAAATGCAATTGAACGGTGAGTAATATCATGCTTGATAAACAAACAAAATGAATAACATGGTTAGGGGATATATGTGTGTGTGTGTGTGTGTGTGTGTGTGTGTGTGTGTGTGTGTGTGTGTGTGTGTGTGTGTGTGTGTGTGTGTGTGTGTGTGTGTGTGTGTAGATGATCCTCTGGTCACGTGGTTTAATTTTGTCCCAAATCCCAATCAAAGACAACTAGTTCTGTGTACCCTATTCCCACAGTCCTGCTTCTACGATGTATTGATCTGCTGGTGCCATGCATAACTAACATCCTTAATGTCATTGGCGTCAGGTCATGTCCCAGCACCTCTCAAAAAGGCTGTAGTCAGGCCACTACTAAAGAAAGCAACACTAAACCAAGAGACCTTAAGCAACTACCGCCCAGTCTCACTTCTACCGTTCTTATCAAAGACACTGGAACGAGCCGTGGAAGACCAGCACTCATATATTGAAACTTCAAACCTTGCTAGTAAGCTCCAGTCTGGTTTTTAGAGCTAATCACAGACTCAGCATTGCTTTGGGTGTACAACGACCTACTTAGGAATGCAGACATGGGTAGAGTATCCCTGCTCGTTTTGATCGATCTTTATGCAGCTTTTGATACTATCGATCACCAAGACCTTCTTGAGTGCCTCTCATCTCGCCTGGGAATTACTGGCACTGCATTACCATGGTTCAGGTCATATCTCAGTGGGAGACTCCAGAGTATTGATGTGAATGGACAAAAACTATCAGAGGACTGCATCGACTTCAAGGTTTTTGTCCCTCACTTTTAGGCCACTTTATTATTTGGCTCCAGCCTACCTTTCAGATTTACCCCCTCCCACTAGGCCAAGCATCGCACCACCTGCTTTTCGGAATGAAATTGTTTATCTATAGCTCGTACAAACCTCAAGTCCTTAGGAGACCGTGCCTTTAGTTTGTATGTTCCCAAAGCCTGGAACTCACTCTGACTTGTGTCACATCTCCTGACTTGACCACATTTAAAATAAAATTAAAAACGCATATATTTATAACAGCATTTAGTGGGTCCCTGTGATTCCACCTTTCTGTCCTTATGCGTACTGACACTGTGCATGCTATCACTAACCATACTTGCATGCTGACCCTGTGCATATCACACCTACCATTTTATTCTTGTTGTTTATTGAGCATGCTGCCACTAGCTATTCGATCGCGCTTCCTTTGCAGCAAATGTAAAGTGCCTAGAAAGAGATTAAGTTCTCTGAGGGTGCTATATTAAATGTAATTTTATTATTATTATCATTATTATTATTATTATTTGCAATGATTGTCTTACATTGCCGAATTGACAATAAAGAAATTCTATAAATTTTTAAGCAATACTAGTCTCACTTCACATATGGGAATACTCATAATACATATAAGAATGCCTAATTGCCGGCCCGAGTGTACTAGTAAAGGCTGAGTCGACTGTGCATATGATGTAAATGTGTTGTCGTTACAAGTTAAGACAGCAAATAACCCCTGACCAGGAAGATTATTACTAACTCGATCAGATTGGGCTTGATGATGTGGTTACAATCATAACAGTACATACTTCCACATCCTGCAAAAGTCGAGTCACTCTCAAATAGCATGAGTAAGTAACCTAGGTTAGAAAAAGGTAAAGTTCCCTTATCCAGTGCTAACAAATGTGTTCCAACAGCTAACTAGTGTGGCAGCTCTAATTCTTTCAGTTCCTGGTCTACTGTTTTGACCGGTGCTTCTGGGCTTCTCCTAGTCTGTATCTTCACGGCAACATTTCTCATTCGCTTTCGGTTGCTTAGCAGCAAATCCAGCAAGTTTGATAAAAAAAAAAGTCTGTTAGAATTAAGGATTTTCAGTAGCACAAACTTTTCATTTAAATCAGTTCAAGACTAAAATGATTCTGAAGAGCTTCGACTAACATATCAACATTCTCTCTTGCCCAAAGCATCAGTATTCAGAGCCCCCAAATGCGACTGTTTTACAGTGCAAAGATGCAAAAGATTACCAAAAAAAAGTTTGCCATCGGCATCGGCATGAGGGATTTATCTCATCATTTTGTATTCATGCTGCTTCTGTTATGAAGCAGAAAAATGACCTCAAATACCTACAAGCTATGCCGTGAAGTGAGGCCACTTTACCTCCTCGGCTCTCCCGGCCCAGTAATAGTCGATCGGATCGGATTAAAAGCTAAGAAAATTGTTAATAGCTGGCCGATTCAGGAGCCTTTTTATATATGTTGCACCAACAAGCATAAATTGAACCTCCATGGTAATAAACCAATTAGTCGATGGCCGACACTCTATGCAAATGTATAGTTGACATTTCTTCTGCCATTAAACGTAAAGACAAAGCAGCTGCCGCGTGGAGCTGACAACAGGTACCTACTGATTGGTTATCATTTTACAATTTGTCAAATCCAACTTCTCAATGTGAGGACAATGTTCAGAAAATATCCTGCAACAAATGAAAATTACTACTGCAGAGTGACAATAAAAAAAATCAAAACTTAGTCATATCTGCTGACGATTTCAAAAGCATGCCGTCACGTGCCATTAGTGTAGGCAAAGCACAGGCTGAAGGCATCTTCGGCATGTTTGCGAGCCTGCCCATTCGTGTGCGCCCGAACACGCACACGCACATATGGACCAACCCTTGCACGCACACTGACTGAATCATTATCAGTGCTTGCTTCACTAGTTGCAGTGAACAGCACAGATTGGGTGATCTAGACAACACTTATTTGCTCAAGCTGTCTCCCGGCTATTGGTCTACCGTGAGCACACAGTGCTTCACGTGGCACCTGATGTTTTCTGGCAAATGCTTTCAGCAAATGGCCAGTTACCATATCATGCCATTAAGCACGTTGGAACCTTTCCAACCTGCTCGTGACAATGGTATTACAACAGGCGACATCGAGTAACACTAGGCCAAGTGTGCCTGGCTGTGTGTTGGTCTTTGTCAGCTAACGGTAGCAACCACCTATGGCCAGGGACCCCTAACCTGGGCCAGGGGCCTCACCATAACGCGACAGTTGCACGCTGGACCATTCTAAGACAGCAAAGAACTAAAACAGATAACATTTTCAGGACTTGGTACATTGCTACAACGCTAGCCGCTGGCATTTTGCTGCCGGGTCTTAGCCAAGCGGTAACAACCTAAAACTTCACGAGTCATGCCAGAGTTCTGCAAAGTAGTAGCCACAAATAATAATAATACATTTGTATAGCACCTTCAGAGAACATAATCTCTTTCTAGGCACTTTATATTTGCTGCAAAGGGAGCATGATCGAATGGTTAGTGGTAGCATGCTCAACGACAACAAGCATAACATGGTTAGAGGTGCCGTGCACAGGGTCAGCATGCAAATATGGTTAGTAGACACATGCACAGAGTCAGCAGCAATAAGCACACAAAAGTCGAATCACATGGACCCACTAAATGCTGTGATGAATAAGCTCTTCAACCGCTACATAAATGAGTTGTTGAGTTAGCTACTTTTTTGTGGGCGATTCATCCACAGAGGCTGCCGAGAAGTCTCCTTTATCTTCGATTGGGGCTACGATGCTCAATACCAGAGCTAAAGTGAAACGTTGGCAAGGTAAATCAGCTAGTTTATGACAGTTGCTAGAGATGATTAGTGGTTTCCGAGCTATAACCACTTAGAACCAGATATGTCATAATCTGAGTTGGGCCTTACATAAAGCCATCTGAAGTGAAGATTCGTGAATTATACTTTGTGCAGCATATTGGTTACATACAGCCTCTTCGACTGTAGAGTATTCACCAACGTTAAGTGCATGGACATGTTATAAAGCTACGGCATTCGTCTTCTGCTATCGGAGGCATATCTGCGTGTATCGGTGCAGCTTCTGTGGCTCAGTGCTTCGAGAGGCTAGCTTCACCAGTATCTGTCATGCGTTTTCGAAGATTAGCATCGTTACGGTGCTGTGCTTGTGGCAGAGGACTTCAGTTCTAGAGCCTTTAAACAAGAAAGTCTGTAGCAATAGAGTGGTGGTAGTGCAACATAGAAGAACCACCTAGTTTATAAAGTGCTGAACACCCCAACCGAATACCATTGCACTGGCCGTGATAGCCCAGGAGGTAAGGTGCTTGCTCTACACGACCGAGGTTGTGAGCTCGAATCCTGCACTTAGCTATCCTTTATCACCAACTGCAAGCAGTGGTGATAGCCGTTAAGGCTCTTTTGCAGCTATACAAATAAGGATGTTAAATGATATTTTTTTGTAGAAATAAGGTGTGTCATGATGTCAGCAGGAATTGAAAGTACGGCCTCCAGTCCTACATACATCGACTGCTGCATTCTGCTATACCAAAATGGTTTGCACTCATCAATGGAAAGGTCTCATTGTATGTCCTGCAAGTGTGTATACACGTATGAATTTCATGCGAGAGAGAGTTCATACAACAAGCTAGCAGGCCAAAAGCTAGCCCTCATTCATGCCTGGGCCCTTTACCATCTAGCATAGCCGTTTCCTTTGCTCTCATGAACAACCTAAGCAGGGCATCCTTGAGCTCTTCCACATATCCAGGTGCATGTGCTTTCGCACACACACACACACATATACATACATGTGCACACACATGCGAACACACACACACACCGACACATACACACACACACACACACACACACACACACACACACGCGCAAACACACACACACGAACACGCACACACGAACACATACACACGAACACACACACACGAAAACACACACACACGAACACACACACACGAACACACACACACACGAACACACACACACACACACAAACACACACACATACACATGTGCACTCGCACATACACATCACAGACATTTGAACACACACTCACACGTACACAGGCAAGCAAATCACGGAGTAGGAGTGGACCATACGCAGAACAAAGTCAAGAGAGCTTACTTTATAGCGTCATCGTTGATGCATTGGCAGCCATTCAAGCTAAGCGACTTGAGAAATCCAACACAGCGTTTTGATATGTTAGCGACAACGAGTCCTTCCACGTCGCGCTGGAATTGAAATAGGTCTACTCTTTGCCAGTTGCTCCCATCCAGGGCAAGTACATTCCAGTACTACAATGAGAGCCACGAAGCAATTTGTGCTTAATTAACTTAGAGGAAGCACGAAAAGTAATACACCGAGCAAAGCTAGCATTCCAACGAAATTCTTGCAACGGTGCAAACCAATATGGAGGCAGATGTCCATATTAGCTTCGTGATGCAGACGAATCAGGAAGACATTGAAGAAGCCCAAGCAATATGATAATTGTGTGGCTTTGCCACCACGTGACACTAGAACTGCCGATAACTATTTGGTTAGTCTTGTAATATAGTTCGAGATTTAGCAGCCATCCTAGCGCAAATGTCAACAAAGAAGGCTGCAACAGAAGTCGGGAGCGGCTGAGGTACTGGAAGGCTCGTAACTCACACCATCATGCATAAAAAGTGAAAGCAATGGCTGTGGTTGGAGATGACATCGGCCAAGAGGTACATTTTGCATGAAAAGGAAGCGATTTAAATATAAAAGTCTCACTTAAATAACCACTAGTGCCAGTGCTGCTGAGTGCTACTGCAAAGTATTATCGAGGCGACAAGGTAAGTATAGATATCGGTGAGCAATGGTATCAAGCGCTCAAGAGAGATCCAGCGGAACTAGCAAACTCCTGCTTGCTAGGCAGGGATGCTTCAGCTGTCGCTACACCCACACCCAAATGGCAGCATCCCACTAGCTTGCTGTAATAGCCCAATAGGCTAACTAGTGAGTAATTCTTCACCTTGTAGGCCTTGTAAAGATGAGGTGGTCTTTGCTGGACTCTGAAGCATCGCACATGGCAGGAGATTATAGGTGAATTGTATGCACTTACACAGCACCGACTTGTCCTACTTTCACAGCAATAGCGCGCCGGCCACGGGAGAGAATGCCCCCAATTTGCATGGCTTTAGAACATCGAGTTCAGTACCAGGAATATCTCGTTGTTTTCTCAGTTCATATGTTCTTAGGCATACGTGCACTTGCGACTACAAACTGCAGTTGAAAAGGTGGATCACCGAAGATTCGCAAGAAAATACCAACACCATGTCAAGGTTCAAAAGTTGTTTTGGCTTTGAGTGTGCTACAGCAAACTCTCTTGCATAACACCCACTTCAGAAAGATTATTAGACTGATGCTGTGAGAAAGTAGTTTTTTGTAAGCACATTGCACAACAGACTGCCAGGCAATATCTCTATTGGCTACCTCGATGTGGCCCTTCAGCTAGTGCAGACCTACCAGGTTTAGGTTCATGTAAACAAGCTTGCAAAGTGGCACAATGGATCACAAACGATGGACCACAGAGGTCAAGACGGCCTTAAAGTGGAAAGGGTGCAAAATACGTCGATAAAGAGCTACTTTCTCACAGCATCAGTCTCAATCTTTCTCTCAGAGTCACTGTTTCATTGATCTCGGCAAATCCTGGAAAACTTAAAAATGATGCAAAGAAAGGAGGCCTGCTGGCAAAGACTTGATTGATGAGTACAAAGTATAATCTGTAAATATCGTGATGAGATGTATGTAAACCTAAAGTAAAGGTCAACAGCTGATTCAAAAGCCTCTTTTCATTTAAGTAATTTAATTTAACGTATCATCCTCTGCAACTCCACAAAGATGAAATGGGTGTTATGCAAGAGAGTTTGCTATAGAGCACTCAAAGCCTAAGCAGCTTTTGGAACCCATAAGATAGCCAATAAAGTCTATCGCGTGGAAAAAAGAGAACGTGAGAGGCATAGCTGAGTCAAGAGGGCAGTCGAAGAAGTAAGCAATAGGGATGTGGTAGATCAAGGTAGTTGAAAAGTATATGCCACAGTCGGTAGCATAAGAGTATATGTCCCTGCATGAGAATTGTGGAAGTGAGTTTCACAGTCTATGACCTGCTAAGCAAAAGCTTCTGTTACCAATGGTCTTGAAGCAAATGAATGGAACAGCTAATTCATTGTCCATTGAGGACCTGAGGGCACGAGGAGGCTGAAACTGGTGCAGCAGTTCGGCAAGGTATGAAGCCGTGAGCCTTGTGGGTCAGCATCAAAACTTTACTCTGTATCTGCAACCAAAAGCAATCGAAGCTCCTTTAACAAAAGAGACACGGGGCTGAATCTCTGGGATTTGTTTACCAGCCTTGCAGCCATATTCATCACTAGCAGCAGAGGTTTAATGGCTTTTTTTGGTAGCACAACCGAACCGAAATTATAGTAGTCCGACCTAGACAGAACCAGATAGCTAGTTAAACTTCTTGCAAGCCACCGTAATAGACAGACCGTAATCTTAACCGGAGAACAGACGAAATGGCTACTTGTACAGGCAGTCTTCCTAATGAAAACTCCAACATTTAATAATAATAATAATAACGCACCTGATAAAGCACCCTCACAGAACTTAATCTCTTTCTAGGCGCTTTACATTTGCTGCAAAAAGAAATGCAACTGAATGGTGAGTAATATCGTGCTTGATAAACAACATGAATAACGTGGTTAGGGGTGACATGCACAGGGTCAACATGCAAATGTGGTTAGTGGCAGCATGCAGTGTCAGCTCGTATAAGCACATGAAGGACGAATCACAGGGACACACTAAATACAGTCCTAAATAGGTGTTTTTAAGTTCATTTTAAAAGAGGTCAAGTCGGGGGATGTTCTGACGCAAGTCGGGAGAGAGTTCCAGGCTTTGGGAACATACGAACTAAATGCACGGTCTCCAAAGGATTTGAGGTTTGTACGAGGTATTGGTAGACAGCTGGATTCCGAAAAGTGGGTGGTACGACACTTGGCCTGATGGGGTAGTATATCTGAAAGATAGGCTGGAGCCATAGAATGAAGTGACCTAAAAGTGAGCGACAAAACCTTGAAGTCGATCCGTTGCTTGACTGGTAGCCAGTGCAGGTCGGTGAGAAGTGGTGATGTGGCAACTGCGACGCTCACGACAGACAAGCCTAGCTGCAGAGTTTTGCACCAGCTGCAATCGCCTGATCGCACATGCTGGTAGGCCAGTAAGCAGTGATTTGCAGAAGTCGAGACGGGATGTCACGAATGCATGGACCAACTTAGATGTTGTATCTTTATCTAAACAAGCACGAATTTTAGCAATATTATGAAGCTGAAAATAGGCGAATTTGACTGAGGAGCTGATATGGTCGTCAAACGAGAGGTCGCTTTGGAATATGACACCTAGATTTCGAGCTGATTCAACTGGAGATATGTTGGCAGAGCCAATTTTGAGAGTCAGCCTGTCCAATCTCTGAATCACACTGGGTTTGCCCGTAACTAGTAAGTTAGTTTTGCCATCGTTTTAGTTTTAGAAAATTTGCTGCCATCCATGTGCGGATGTCATCAATGCATGCAGCAAGTGAGTTGAGAGAATTTGAGGTGCTCGAAGGCTGGGAGGGATCAAAGCAAAGGTACAACTGAGTGTCATCCACATAGAAGAAGTGAAAGCCTAGATTGTGCTTGGCAATCACATCAGCAAGAGGCAGAGTATAAACCGTGAAAAGAACCGGACCTAGCACTGAGCCCTGAGGTACTCCATATTTCAGAGGTGCTTCAGATGATCTTTGTCCATTCACGTCAATACTCTGGAGTCTCCCACTGAGATAGGACCTGAACCATTGCAGAGCAGTGCCAGTGATGCCCAGGCGAGATGAGAAGTGCTCTAGAAGAACTTTGTGATCGATGGTGTCAAAAGCTGCCGAAAGATCGAGCAAAACAAGCAGAGACATTCTACCCATGTCTGCATTCCTAAGTAGGTCGTTGTATACCCTAAGCAATGCTGACTCTGTGGAGTGATTAGCTCTAAAGCCAGACTGGAACTTACTAGCAAGGTTTGAAGTTTCGATATATGAGTTCAGCTGGTCTGCCACGACCCGTTCCAGTGCCTTTGATAGGAATGGTAGAAGGAGACTGGGCGGTAGTTGCTCAAGTTCTCTTGGTCTAGTGTCGATTTCTTGAGAAGTGGCCTGACTACAGCTTTTTTGAAAGGTGCTGGCACATGACCTGAGGCTAATGACATATTATTTATGTCAGTTATGCATGGCAGCAGCAGATCAATGCAACGTAGGAGCAGGACAGTGGGAATAGGGTCCAGAGGACTTGTTGTCTTCTTTGATTGAGATACGAACTTTAGGACTAGATCACTAGCGATCTGCTTAATGCAGACATTGAGGTGCTGCCAGGAACCGAGGAACAGCATTCTAGTGGGGAGGTTGTCATTGCAGGGATGGATTCCCTGATCTTGTCTATCTTCGGCACAAAGAATCGAGAGAAGCGATCGGCTAGATCATCACACGGATCATCAGGTAAGGAGCTAATCTGTGAACGGTTGAGGAGATGGTTAATTGTCGACATCAGCATTTTTGGATTGTGCATCTGTGATTCAACAATGTTTTTATAGAAGCTAGACTTGGCCTTTGCTAGGATCGATTGGTACGACCTACAGTAGTTTTCATATGCCTGTCGATGGACTGTTAGTCCGGATCTTTTGTATGCTTTTTCAAGCTTTCGTTTAGTAGACTTGGCTAGTTTAATGTCTATGGTAAACCATAGGCCGTCCGGGCGGGGGCGCACAGTGCGCTTTGTCAGAGGTGCAAACTCGTCAAGCGTGTCAGCTAGTGTCGTGTTGTAGCTATCTACCAATGATGACAGATCGGAGGGAGGATTGAGCAGCAGAGGTGAAGCAGATATTCTCGCACGGACAGCATCGATGTCAAGGGTCTTGAGGTTTCGCGATTCACAGGTTATTTTAGAGGAGGGTGTGGGCACACACTGCATATTGAATGAGATCTGCATGTGGTCAGAGAAGCAGGATTTGGTAATAATTGGTGATGACAAAGTGCAGTTGTATGAGAAAATCTGGTCGAGTGTGTGACCCTTGATGTGGGTAGGGCCATGCACATGAGCCACAAGAGACAATGAGTCAGTCGATGCACGAAATGAAATTCGGTGCTGAAAGCGTCAGATAAGTTATCAAAGTGAACTTTGAAATCACCCATAACGAGGAAGGATCGATTTCTTGCACACAGAATCGAAATGAGATCGGATAAATCTGAGATAAAGGAGGATTTGGTACCTGGTGGGCGATAGACTACTGCCACTATCGGTAGCTTGTTTTCGGGTGAGACCAGGACAATTGATTCAAAAGACTGCTTCGAAGGTACTGCAAATGGCTTGAAGTTGAATTTCGAGCGCACGATAATAGCAACTCCACCTCCAGTTTTGATTGATCTAGGGGTGTGAAAGAACTAGAAACCAGATGGAGTAGCGTCTTTAATTGTCGGGCAGTTTATCGATTTCAGCCAAGTCTCAGTTAGGGCGAGCAGGTCGATACCATTTTCAGAAATAAGGTCGTTTATTACTAGAGGTTTATTGCACATTGAGCGAGGATTCCAAAGGCAAGCGTTAAGTCTGGCCGATGGGGTTACAACAGGCTTGATGACCACTAAGTTTGAGGAATTTACAGTGACGCATGTGGGGGAGCGTGCTGAGTGGTTCGAGACTATGCTAGGAATACCGAATGAGCGGGTACTCAGCTCGCAGGTCCCGCCCAACGAGCGGCGTCTGAGCTAGCGGTTCCGGCCACTGCGGCGGCTACAGGTGCTTTTCTTTTGTTAATGCATAGTTCATGAATCTTAGCAACAACATTAATATCTAGGAATGCATTTGATCTGCAACGACGAAGCGATAACAGCTGCTGACGATCATAACTAACAAGCAGGTTACTAGCCGCCGGCAAAGCTAAGGCAGCTTTGATGGGTGCCGGTTGAGCAACGGATACAGAGTAAAGTTCTTACACCAACCCACAAGGCCCGCCACGGCTTGGCTCCTTCGTACCTAGCTGAACTGCTGTACCAGTTTCAGCCTCTTCGTGCCCTCAGGTCCTGTGTGGACAATAAATTAGCTGTCACATTCCTCCACTTAAAGACAGTTGGCGACAGAAGCTTTAGCTCTGCAGGAACTGTGGAACTTGCTTCCACAGTTCTTATGCAACGACAACTACACTCCTGCTGCCGACTATGAGTCATCCTTTTCAGTGGTCCTGAGCTGCTGCTTCCATGCTACTCACTACCTCAACTGCTCTCCTAACTCAGCTATGCTTCCCAATTTCTCTTTGTTGCGTGAGATGAAGTCTGTTGGCTACCGAGTGCTTACCGAAAGCCGCTTAGGCTGTGAGTGGCTATACAACACTCTCCTGCGTAACACCCACATAGTCTTTATGACTTTGTGAAGTTACAGACGGAGATACATTACATTACATGACCTCAGATTGCCTGGCTATCAACATCTTTCAGTTAGTATAAGTCGGGGGTGCTGGGCTGGAGCTGGCTGCCTTGCATCGGGCCTGAAAAGTGTTCCGAATCGAAAGTACCCGTGAATAAACAACTAGCCGTTACACTCGGTTTATTTCTTAACGCCTGAGCATATGCTATAGTGCAGAGTACGTTGACAGGGCCTTGGAGGAGGCTAACCGGGCATATGGAAGGATGGAAGGAGGTGCACGGGCATGGCTTTCATCGGTCCCGGCATCGAAGCAGCCAAAAAAGGTTAACATAAGCAGCAGCAACCTATTCACTAGCTTGGTTAACCATTGATAGTAGGCTACAAAAAATATCAGGATAGAGAGCAAGTGGTAGAAATGGAGACCCGTGAGCTCAACAGGGGGAGAGCTGGAGTGGCGACCTTGGGGAGGTGTATGCAAACCTTTCTATATGTGTTAGTTCAAAAAAGTTATGCTTACATGCTTAAGATGAGGTTATGCATGAAGCCCAGCAAATAGCAGGTCGGTTTGACAAGTTTTCATGCATATAGACAGGTTATGTATACAGAGTGTACATAATGAAAAGTGCACTTGCTTTTGCACTATTTTTGCAACAGTACCGGCCATAATAATTTTTCATCGCTGGGGTACCAGAGCAAAGCTTGGGAAATTCAGTCAGTCAACCAGTGCTCACCGTGAAATTTAATGCTGCCCAGGGTTGAGCGGAGAATTTCTTAGCATGGCACCAATATCTACATCTATCGGCACCACACTGTATATTACGAAGCCTGTTTTGCACTGGATACTTGATTAGCAATCAATGGAGCTATTCTCAACATTGGTGTGAGTGCTGCAAGCGAGCCTTCTGCTGCATTAAGGCCAAGGGCAGCTGTAATCGCAGGGAGGGCCACGAGCTTTTGGAGTGGTGGCTTCTCACATGTCTCTGACACTGTGTAGAGGCCAACACACATCCGGGCACAACAGTGCCCAGAGCTAGGCAGTCAAACGCATGCTCTTCTGCTCGTGAGTTTCTTCAGGCTTTTGGCTGCTACTTCTATGCTCACCTCGTGACCTCTTGCACACAACCTTGGGGGAAGGTTTGCCAGTGTGGGTGCCATGAGGCAGCAGGGCTTTCGTTACATATAGAAATGCTATGAAATACTTAAGACAAGTCGCTGGGACAGCCAATTGGCAGAATATAAATAAATATAAATATAATTCATTTATATAGTGCCCCAAGAGAACTTAATCTCTATTCAGGCACTTCACATATGCCTCGGGGCTCGAGCCCAGGACCTCAGTCAGACCTTGGTCGGGGCGAGCACCTTAACCGCTAGACCAAACCAGAACTCGTGACAGACAGGGCTGGATGCATAACTAGGGTCGTTTGTAGGGATGGGTACACTTTCTGCCATGCCCAGCCATCCTGATACAATGCACGAAGATCGTTGGCCAGTATTTCATGCAAACTCATAACCAACCTTTGCAACTACACTTGACTCTGATTATAGCAATATGCTCGGCCTGGAAATGGCCATTCTTGTGGGCAGTGTATTCCCGTATGCGGAGTGAGACTATAGTTAGAGTAAATCTGAGACTCAGAAATGCTATTCTTACAATACTAATAACAACAATACATTTGATATAGCACCCTCAAAGAATTCGATCTCTTTCTAGGCACTTTGCATTTGCTGCAAAGGAAGCACGATCGAATGGTTAGTGGTAGCATGCTTAATAAAAAACAATAACATGGTTAGGGTGACATGCACAGGGTCAGCATGCAAGCACGGTTAGTGGTAGCATGCACAGTGTCAGCATGCATAAGCACATAAAGGTCAAATCAGAGGGACCCACTAAATGCTGTAATAAATAGATGTGTTTTAGTTTCTTTTTAAATATGGTCAAGGCAGGGAATGCCGAGACACGAGTCGGAAGTGAGTTCCAGGCTTTGGGAGCATACGAACTAAAGGCACGGTCTCCAAAGGATTTGAGGCTTGTACGTAGTATAGGTAAAGCGTTAGATTCCGAAAAGCGAGTGGTTTGATGCTTAGCCTGGTGGGGCAGTAGATCTGATAGGTAGGCTGGAGCAAAAGAATGAAGGGATATAGAATATTCTTTGCAAAAAAATGACTGTATTTTGATACTAAATCTTTTTAGAGATTCCCCGTAAAAAATTGAATTTGGTTTCATGCTACAGCAACGTCAAGTAATTACATGGCAAAAGTGACGAAAACGAACTCAGTAAATCACACTTGAGAAAAGCAGAGCGAGGCAAAGCTGTACATTTAATGCTTGCACAACCACTTTTTCCATTTTCTCCCAATTTTTAATAGTCTCTACCATAGCACTTACCTCTAGATGACCATTCATGTATTCCCTGGATAACAAGCATAACAAATATGCATTAGTGAACTATGTAATAACCTCAGGTCATGTCTCCGGTCCTTTGAAAAAGGCTGCTCTTAGGCCACTCATTAAAAAGGCAACTCCAGATAAGAAGTTAAACGACTTCTGCCGAGCGTACCTCCTACCACTCCTATCAAATACACTGGAACGAGTAGTGGCAGACCAGCTAAACTCTTATATTCAAACTTCAAACCTAGTAAGTAAGTGCCGGTACATTTTAGAGCTAGTCACTCAACTGATCCAGCATCGCTTCTGGTGTATAAGGACCTACTCAGAAATGCAGACTTAGGCAGAGTCTATCTGCTTGTTTTTCTCGATCTTTCGGCAGCATTTAGGGCTACTAATCACGATATCCTTCTTGAGCACCTCTCATTTCTCTTGGTATCGCTGGCGCTGTTCTGCAACGGTGGTAATGTACTATGTCATTGGGATACTCTAGAGCATTGATGCCAACATATTATGTGTAATTCGTGTATATAGCACCTTAAGAGAATTTAATATCTATTCAGGCACTTCACAATTGCCACGGGGCTCGAGCCCAGGACCTCGGCCAGACCTTAGTCGGGGCGAGCACCTCAACCACTAGGCAAAACCAGCGCTGTGAAGACAACAGTCATTGGAGAAGCCTTTAAAGTATTGGGTGCCCTACTTGGTAAACTTCTTTTCACACTTGATACTCTCCCTCTAGCCGATTTAATTAATACGGAGTCTCAGCTTTTATTTTTATGAAGATGACACACAGATGTACATAGATGTGCTTTGATTTATCCCTGCATTCCAGCATGTCAAACTTTCTCAGCTCCCTTGCTTTGTACATGACTGACATTTGCACTTGGATGGTAACAAACTTTCTCAAATTGAATGAGGATAAAACTAACTAGTAATGGGCAAACCTAGTGTTACTTGGAAATTGGAAAACTCAACTTTCAAAATGGGCTTTCCCAGTATCTCCTGTAGCACCTGAGCGAAATTTGGGAGCCCTGATCCGCAAGTGATCTTTCACCAGACTATCACACAATCTCCACAATCAATTCTGTAGACTTTTAACTATGTAACGTTGCAAAAAATTCGAGTCTGCTTGGACAGGAATACCACAATAGGTTTGTGACATCTTATCTCGACTTATATAACTCCAAGCTTGTTGGTCTACCGGTCTGTGCAATAAGGTGCCTACAATTGGTACAAAACTCTTGCAGCTAGGCTCATCTATCGTGAGCTTGGCAGTTGCCACATCACACCACTTCCAGCCAGCCTGCACTGGCTCCCAGTCAAGCAGCGAATCGACTTCAAGATAATCTCACTTTTAGGTCTCTTCATTCTCATTCTCCAACAAGGCATACCTTAGATACTTGAGCACATCGACATAAAGTGATGACGTCCAAATATGAGAATATCCTAAAAGAAATCAAAGCAGCTGAAATAGATGTGTCAAGTAAATGGCTAGCTTAAGGATCATACACAGCAGCATGTAAAAGTATGTAGATCGACTCCATGAATGTACACGTGTGCAGATATTGTACAGTATTGTCGTTATGGCTACAATGCTCTGTCAGTTGCAGAGTGTATCAAGAATGCAATGCAGCCTACAACTATACTTGATCTACAAAATGATGTCGGCATGCATACTGCCTGAAAGGTAGACAATTGCATAAGCTGACATTCATGTAGCTATTATTGCCACGATTGTAAGGAACTATTCACAGTAGCTTGTATGCCAGATTATACCTACAGCAGCATCCACATAGGGTGTGAATAAAGCTAATGAGTCTTTCGACGACCATCACTAACAAACCTACAGCATGCAACAAAAACGTGAAACGAGTTATTGACGAGATCACACAGAAATGATCATCACGAGCGGATAAGCAGTCTCCTGCTCATGGCAGTGAAAACCTGCTATGCTGTCACAAGTCTCCCGAGACTAGCATCTTATTTGTATGCTGATAAGAAACGATGAAGTGGAAACACAATTGCAATCAACTTTAATGTTGAGCACTAGCCAGACTACATGTAGAATCAGACAAACCAAGCAAATTAATCTATGTACAGGAAGCTCTTGAAGGCTGGACAGGCAGAGTTGTGCCCGAAATTCTGCAAAATGTGCCTTTTCACACTCGAGCTGCCCTCAGCAGCTTAGCTGCAATGATGGAGCAGCTCTGCCGAGCCAGACATGGACTCTTCAGCCCTAACGGGCAAAGCCAGGTAGCTGCAAGAGAACCAGGTAGCTGCAAGGGTAATAGTTACATCTAAACAGCTGCTAATGAAGAATAATATCATAGAGAGCCGTCAGAGAAAATAAGAGCTAGATTACTCTCACATAAGACCTGCTTTAGTCTAAAATAGTGCTCTGAAGGGAATGCTTCCTTTCTAGCATGTATAGTGCCTTGAAAGAACTTTGCATCTCTTAGGTCGCTATGGAAATGTTCAATTAGTATTCTTTTAATTATAAGTTATACTAGGTGGCCCAAATACAAAAACCTTGCTGTATGTAGCTAGGTATCTGTCAAAGGTGGTAGCGGGTCTAAGTGCATAGCTGCACACCTATATTTAATCCCAAAACCGATAACTGAGATCGAGAATAAACGAGAATATGGATAAATGAAATTCTCTTCTCAACGGCTGACAAACCACTAAGACGTGCACAAGTGATCACATCCGGCTGTAGCTATAACTGACTATATACTATAGCCGGTGACTGATTGCTTCACTTTAAGTTTGGAAAAACACAGCCCTAGGCACGTGTGGGGGTTTGGGGGTGGAACAGCATGTTGACGTGAAGGCTAGCCTAAGACCTTGAAGTATGTTTCATGTCAAGCCACCAAAGCCTAGGTGCTGATCAGTCTATCGCATCAAAAAGTCAGAAAGTACAAAACTATGGTGGTCCGTCTGAAATTATGCAAGTTCCATGGAAAAGACATGTGTGGCAGAAACCGGCTGAGCCAGACCAAGTGAACCTGACATTTGAGTTTTACTAGTGCCCTCTCACAGGTTACTACTAATTGCCTTCGTAGCTAATATGATCTCATTGCTGCACATTTACAATCGATCAATAATGTATATCCCAGATTTTCAGGACGAAGAAGACGAAATGAATGCTCAACTGTCGCGTGCCATACTAGTGGATTTGGCTATTGCGTGTCATAATAGGGGATTTGGCTAAATGCAATGTAATGTATCTCCGTCAGTAACTCCACAAAGTCTTAAAGACCATGTGGGTGTTACGCAGGAGAGTTTTGTATAGCGCACTCACAGCCTAAGCGGCTTTCGGTACTCATTCGGTAGCCAACAGACTTCGTCTCACGCAACAAAGAGAAAGTGGGAAGCATAGCAGAGTCAGGAGAGCAGTTGAGGTAGTGAGTAGCATAGAAGTAGCAGTTCAAGACCACTGAAAAAGATGTGCCATAGTCGGCAGTTGGAGAGTAGATGTCGTTGCGTAATAATTGTGCAAGCGAGTTCCACAGTCTAGGACCTGCAGAGCTAAAGCTTCTGTCGCCAACTGTCTTTAAGCGGAGGAATGGGACAGCTAATTTATTGTCCACACAGGACCTGAGGGCGCGAACAGGCTGAAACTGATGCAGCAGTTCAGCTAGGTTCGAAGGAGCCAAGCCGTGGCGGGCCTTGTGGGTCAGCGTAAGAACTTTGCTCTGTATCCTTTGCTCAACCGGCAACCATCCTAGCTCTTTCAGCAGAGGTGACACTTGCTCAAACCGCTGGGACTTGAAGACCAGCCTTGCAGCCATATTCATAGTCCGCTGTAGTGGCATAATAGCTTTCTTTGGTAGCCCAGCCAAAAGGGAATTATAATAATCAAGCCGAGACAGAACTAAAGAGCTAGTTAAATTTTTTACAAGCCACTGTGGGAGACAGCTTCTAATCTTGGATAGGGATCGGATGTGATGGCTAGCTGTAGAAGCAGTCTTCTGAATGAAGCTTTTGAAATTGAGGCAGCTGTCGAAAACGACACCTAAATTTCGAGCACGTGGTGATGGTCGCACAATAGCATCACCTATTAGAAGAGCAAAGCCTTTTAATCCAGCTACACACTTAGGGTGTCCTATGAGAAGAAGTTCGGTTTTATCATCATTTAATTTCAGGAAGTTTTCCGACATCCAGGATCGAATATCGGCAAGGCAAGCATTCAGTTTCTCAGTTGCTGCAGCAGAATCCGACGGTTTAAATGACAAATACAACTGAGTATCGTCAGCATAGAAGTGATATCCTATTCCATGGGCCTTAATCACTTTTCCCAGAGGTTGTGTATAAATGGAAAACAGCAAGGGACCAAGTACAGACCCTTGAGGGACTCGACAGGTGACCCTTCTCATGTCTGAGACCTGACCCCCACACGACACGGATTGAACACGATCAGACAAGTATGATTTAAACCACGCCAGTGCTTCGTCTGCCAGACCGATCGTTGTTCTCAGTCGTTCAAGCAGAACTTCGTGATCAATGGTGTCGAAGGCAGCAGACAGATCTAGCAGAGCTAGGGCAGTGACATTCCCGTCGTCGTGGCTAAAGCATCTGCCGAAGAACTAACCTAAACCAAAGATGCCACTGTACTCGTGCCATCATTTTAAGCTGCCAGTTCCACTTTCAGTAAAATGCCTGAAACCCCGAGCCACCACAAAGCCTCATCACACCCAAAATATTCAACCAGTCGGGAGTAGGATAACCAATGAAACTAAGCTGCTAGTGTTCCAGCAGTTTCTGAATGGCTGTCCCTGTTTAAGATTACAGCCTAGTCGATAGCTGCTGCCTATTTCATCTAAAAAAAGAAGCTGAAAACGCATCTATATATCACAGCATTTAGTGAGTCCATGTGATTCGTCCTTTGAGTTCTTATGCGTGCTGACACTGAGCATACTGCCACTAACCATATTTGCATGCTGACCCTGTGCCTGTTACCTCTAACCATATTATGCTTGTTGTAGTTGATCATGCTACCATTAACCATTCGATCATGCTTCCCTTGCAGCAAATGTAAAGTGCCTAGAAAGAGATTAGGTTCTCTGAAGGTGCTATACAAATGTTTTATTACTATTATTATTTTGCTTCATTCAATCACAGAAGATATTTCTTAAAGCTGAATAAACTGCAGTTGAATTCATAACAAATTTTAGCATATAACAAGGGTAAACCATGACGTTTTGCTGTGAGAAAAGCTGCCTTAAACTGGTAAGACTAAAGTTGGACATCACGGAGCAAACCCAGGCATATTCTTAGCAAGTAACAACGTCCCTAACGGCTGTTCGAAGATGGATGGCATCACTGTGATAGTCGATCATGTGCATTCATTGGTGTCTCCATCAACTGCAATTAATAGTTATTGCAACGAGATATAAGGAACAACTCTTATTTTTGTAATTATTGTTCGTGGATGCTGTTAAAATTTCTGATGATGGTGAAAAATTTATTCGCAGCTTCTTAAACCGCACATCAATCACTAGTGGGCTAAGGTTGAGTGCATCAGCATTTACAAAGGGCATTACTGAGTTCGGAAACGAATTCAATTTCAAAATACAGAACGACCGAAGGCCATCTACCGAAGGTCTGAGAGAAAAAGCTCTCTTCGAAGGTAGCTGATCCCACAACCTCTGGGCCAAAAGAAGGGCACCACGACTACATATACTGCACAGAAATCTATGCAATCTGACTTCACGTAAGCTCAAATAAAGAGCGAAATCAATTGATTCAAAAGCCACAGGTAATTAAAGAGCATCAGATAAAACCTCTAGGCTAAAACAGAAGTGTTTTGCCTACTTCCACTATACCCAGAAAATGGCTAATTCTGCATTACCAGTGAAACTAAAAATCAGAACTTCAGTTAAAAAATTTGACATTTTAGACGTCAGGAGGGCGATATCACATTAAAATACGGCAACACGCTGATTTCCAGTGATTACAAACTTCCGGGTGGCAAGTATTCTCATTCTTAAATACGGTGAACAAACAGCAGGTACACATAACAACAATCCTTCATGGGAAGGGTGACGAATCAAAAATTTAGAATGTAATGTAATGTATCTCCGTCTGTAACTCCACAAAGTCATAAAGACCATGTGGGTGTTACGCAGGAGAGTTTTCCACTTAAGTAAAAGCATGCCAGTACATGTATATGCATGTGCTTATCCAAAGAGCTAGGTTTCAGAATATATCGTTATTTCGGTGGCTATTCATTTTCGCCCACACCTGCATCGGCTGATTGTTTGTTTTCAGCTGATGCTGTACTTTAAACTACAATTTCTCTGTATAACTGCCTATGCATTCTATATATGCCTCTATTAAAATGATTAGGTTTGAAAGTCTGCACGAAAAAGACTCAGTAGGTCTAGCTGGTAGAGCCAGATGGACTGTGAAATACGCTTAATAAAATGCTACTATAGTAGTACTGTAATCGTACGGCATTAATGGCATCATGACAGCTATGGTTAACAGCTTTTTTAATCTGTCGTACCCCCGGGATTTGTAACAATACAAATATATACATAATAGTGAAATAATAACATAAAAATCATAGTAAAATTAAACCAAGAGCAAACTGAAATTGTTTAGCTACAGTCCCCCAATATCTTCTAGTGCAATTCCATCAGAATATTCAATTATGTAAACTTTACTCCTGCACGGTAGACGGTTCTTTGGGTGCATGCAATATCAGTGCTAACTTTAATCCGTAAAGCCACTTCTTGAGTAACAACAGACTGTCATCTAGCAGCACTAAGTACGCTTTAAATTAGTCCTCAGTGCTTCCCATTCTTTTCAAAACACAAAATATTAATTTGGTGGAGAGAACTGCTGGCTGCACTTATTGTACTTCTAAGACAAAGCTACCATTCAAGTCTTTACGATCATGAAGACTAGGTGCTGTCTTGCTAAGGCACTTGTGACTAGCAATTCTTAAGTCTAGCCGACAGTCTGGAGTCAAATCCTGAATAGCTTTTGGGATTCAGCTGCTATTTGGTCTCTTAATAATTAGAATATCCTTAGTACACATAATGACATATGCATAGCACCCTAAAAAGATAACACCTTTCTGGGTATTTTACATATGCTGGAAAGGCCATCGTGTATCCTATAACAATAGTAACAATAATACACTTGATATAGTGCCCTCAGAGAATTCAATCTCTTTCTAGGCACTTTAAATTTGCCACAAAGTATTGCAATCGAATAGTTAGTGGTAGCATGCTGAATACACAACAAGAATAACACGGTTAGGGGTGACGTGCACGGAGTCAGCATGCAAGTGGTAGCAGGTACAGTGTCAGCATGCATAAGCACATAAAGGAAAATCACAGGGACCCACTAAATGCTGTGATAAATAGATGGTTTTAGTTTCTTTTTAAATGTGGACAAGGAGATGTCGTGACGCAAGCCGGGAGTGAGTTCCAGGCTTTGGGAGCATACGAATTAAAAGTCTCCGAAGGATCTGAGGTTTGTTTGTACGAGATATTGGTAGACTGTTGGATTCCGAGAAGTGGGTGGTATGACGCTTGGCCTGGTGGGGGAGTAGATCTGATAGCCAGGCTGGAGCCAAAGAATGTAGGGACCTAAAAGTGAGTGACAAAAACCTTGAAGTTGATGCGTTGCTTGACTAGGAGACCGTGCAGGTCGGCAAGAAGTGGTGTTATGTGGCAACTACACACTGACAACAGACAAGCCTAGCAGCAGAGTTTTGCACCAGCTCTAAGAACCTGATTGCACAGCCGGTAGACCAGTAAACTCTCAAGGATTTTGCCGTTACATATCATGACGTAAATCCTTACTCACAAGAAGGGTGTGAAAACACGAGAGCTGACAGCCCATCAGCATTGTATGCTTACTATGACAACTCTGGCATTTACTATCAAACTTAAGAATTCGTCAGACACAGTATCAGCCATCGGCTGATAGCTATTCGAATGATAAAGAACGGGGTGCTTAAACAGATCTTCTATTTCCAGAGCACTTCAAACAGGCATGCTGCCTTTAGGTCTTTCATCAGGCAGAGCCTAATTAGAGTTGGGCCTGATTAGGGTACAAGAGCTAAACTAGTTCGTGTGTTCGAGTCATTGCGTCCAAGTTATTACAATTTTATGTATTCAAGACTTCCTGTCTATGCCGTTAACCGGCAGCAACTTTTTCAAAACTCCGTAGCTCGTCTGCTCTGTAGTCCACGGCATAGCTGCCGCATCGCACTACTTCTATCTGTGCTTCACTGGCTCCCTATCAAGTGTCGAATTAATTTCCAAGATCCTCAGTCTAGCTTACAGGTCACTTCACTGGCTTGCACCAGTCTATCAATACGACCTCCTTGCTCCTCAGCAACTAGTCATATTGCCGTCCCTAGGACTAACTTGAAATTTTTTGGTGATCGAAACTTCAGCTCCTAATAACTATATAGCAATAATAATACGTATAGAACCCTCAGAGAACTGAATCTCTTTCTAGGCACTTTACAGATGATGTATAGAAAGTATTACCGAATTATTGGTGGTAACATTTGCAAGCAGCAGGCATAGTGTAAGCACACACATCCACTGAAAGTCAGGAACTCCCTTTCCGCTATGATCATTACCTGCAAAGACCTAACATCTTTTAAGTCTCAGCTAAAGACGTATCCATTCGTCCCGGTCAGATTTCCCTTCACCTAAGTGAACTTAATTTTTTTGCTTCAGTATGCTTTGCATGCATAATAATAATAGTAATAATGCACTTTATAAAGCGCCCTCAGAGAACTCAATCTCTTTCTAGGTGCTTTACATTTGCTGCAAGGGGAAACGCGATTGAATGGTGAGTAATATCATGCTTGATAAACAACATGAATAACATGGTTAAGGGTGACATGCACAGGGTCAGTGTCAGCACACCAAGGATAAGCACATGAAGGACGAATCACAGGGACCCACTAAATGCTGTCCTAAATAGGTGTTTTTAAGTTCTTTTTAAATGTGGTCAAGTCAGGGAATGTTCTGACGCAATTCGGGAGAGAGTTCAAGGCTTTGGGAGCATACAAACTAAATGCACGGTCTCGAAAGGATTTGAGGTTTGTACGAGGTATTGGTAAACTATTGGATTCCGAAAAGCGGGTGGTACGATGCTTGGCCTGGTGGGGGAGTAGATCTGAGAGATAGGCTGGAGCCAAAGAATGAAGTGACCTAAAAGTGAGCGACAAAACCTTGAAGTCAATCCGTAGCTTGACTTGTAGCCAGTGCAGGTCGGTGACAAGTGTACCGGTGGCCACGAGTGTCTTCATGCTTGTTTTAGCATGCTGACCTAAGCATTATACTGTTTTGCTTGTGCATGATAGATACAGTGCATGTCGATAACCCTTGGTTATTTATTCTTTTGCAACGAGTTGTAAAGCACCTGCATAGAGATTAGGTTCTCGGACAGCGCTATACAGATGACCTATTATTATTATTATTACGTTCAAAAAACAGCTGTAAGTCTCCTTCCTAAATGAATAAAGAGATCAAGCATCACGGTTTTGCATATCAAAATCACCAATGACTGTTGGGGATCCTTCATCCCGACTGAACGGTGTGCAGGTAGACACAATCTGGAGGACTTTTAGCCAATAGGCAAGCTGGGGAGGGCGGTTTGAGCAACTAACTTACTAGCTGCCCAGCAGTAGACCTGAAGCCGCAAAGCCAGTGGTTGACTTGAATAATGGACAAGCGGCTCCTCCGATGGCAATATGAGTTGCAACACTACTAATCACAAAACTATTGTCATAACGAGGCCCTTCTTGCAATTTACCCTGAAGGTCCATAGTGACAAGGAAAGATCCAACAAGTTTCTCTGACTTAGATGCTAGGTCTTATCCCTGAAGTTAGGAGCTTGTCATTTACGACCCAGCTCATTGGTGTGCATCCTACAGAAGGCAATCCTTTATAGCCAGCTGCAAGTGAGCTGTAAGCCGCTAAGGCTCTCCTTCTACTACACTAATGAGGCTGTTTAATAAGACGACTTACCTTTTTGGTAGGTGTTTCAATTGGTAGTAATTTGGTAATTAGGTAATTTGGTAGGTGTTTCATTTCAATGAATCCTAAGCTTTGCAGTTACAGCTGCATAGTTAACAATCTCCAGCTTAATATGACTACTAGCCGACGACACATTACACTATACAAAACAATTTTTAGCCTGGTTAGTAAGTATTATTTCCAAATTGCTTAGGCCTCAGAAAGTATAGCCATTATTACCTCCACAAATTCTGCTTTTGTGACCATGACAGTGATCAACTTGAGATTGAATCATTTCCGATGAGAAAGTTGACAGATTTGCGACTTCTTGTGCACATGTATTCAGAAAGAACAGCAAATGAATCCAAATAAGGATATATTTAATCTGAATTCATACAGAATGACCAATCAAAAGGGTTCAGAGAACCCCAAAAATTATTTGTTGTATCATTTAAATTGTCAATATGAGCATTAAGGTAGGACATTATTGAACACTCTTCATCCCATTTTGGCATAGTAGCCAATGAGAGCCTGAACGAGTTGCTCAGCCTTGTTCAGCCTTGGGAGTGCTCAGAAAGCCGTGAACCTGTGCCATGAAACTGTTCCAAGCTGCCTCTACGTCATTTTCAGCTTGATGGCAAATTTGGCACACTATACGGTCTTGTTTATCTGTGGTCCCACAACGATACCGGCTTTGACCTTAGCCTCCAACCACTGTGGAAGACATTTGTGAGGTACCTGAAAGTTGCTAACTCGTTGTATAGACACATTATAATTGCTCGATGAGGTCTATCTTGACGTTCAGTGGTGGCATCAGCAACTTCCAAGGGTCCAGGAGTAGGGGGGGGGGGAGTTACCAGTGGCTCCCATTTTATGCTCTTCCCAACGGAGAGCTCGGTCTGCTGTGGCAAGTCGCTTTTGTGATAGTTCACCTTAACCGATGCGTCTGTGCCATTGGCAAAGAAATAAGAAAATTCGTGAAATGGGAGGCTCCTCAGGAATGGCACCCTTTTGAAGTCTCCAATGACCCTCCTAGCTACAGTCGCCATACTTAAAGGTACTCAGCAACATCTTGAAACTCCAGTAGTCCTCTTTAAGGTGCACAGAGTGAGCCATTGAGAGAGCCCGGTACGTATTCCTGTTATGAAGCAGCATGGCTTTGAGGTTCCTGGATGAACTGCCAATGAATAGGTAGGTGCCATTCACTCACGTTACTTGTGATTCCTATGGCCTCAAATAGCCTCGCCAGGTTGTTGCACAAGCACAGCTGATCTTGCCGACAGGTTAAGTTGCAAAACGTTCGTGGTACTTTCTCTGATTTGCTTCTAGTACACTTTCATCCAACGAGTTCCACCCTTTGAGCCTATATGTCAGAAGCTCAAGGATCAGATCGTTGAGGTCTTTTTGTTTGAGAAAAAGAGGCTTTCTCTTCTCAACTGCATCTGTGATTTTAGAATTTGTATGACTTGCTGCTCACTCCTGAAGATGACTGATTACCCTTCGGGGGAACAGAGAGCTCAGGGCAGTGTGGTACTGGGATGATGGATCAAGGAATGTGTGGATACATGATTGGAGGGATGCTCTTGCCAGTTCCATTTTTTTGAAAGGGCCCACCACACAGAAGTAGCAGTTACTTAAGTGCTCAGTCGGTTCCCACAAAATTCTTGGGGTTTCCAGCTTCGTTGATCTCTTTTCACCCCTGTACCAGCCTGTAAACATGCCAGACTTATATATATTAAAAACGAAATTTCACATAGTACCCAATATTGCGTAAGAAACTCCATCTACAGAGCAGCAATCGCCCCTACCTTTCAAGAGTTCTCTTGCAGGGCTGTTATGTAAAATGAGATGCCCAGTGCTTGTCGTGTTCCCTGACAGGCATGTCTAAGTATGACTTGTAAGCCTCGAACATCTTAATAGATGCTTTCACCGAGTACTTGTTTGCTCTTGTCATGTAAAAGTGTCCACACAAATAGCAAAATGCATCTTCTGAGAGCAAGCGACCTCTAGATGGTGTGCCAAACACATATGGCTATTCACTATTCTCTTACTCTGCAATAACATAAAGCACTAGTACTGTTTCACTTCTATGGATGTGGTCTACTCTATTGTGTTATGTCAGCCTAACCATCACTAATTCCTGTGGCAGCACAACATGGGCTATCTGTGCTAACGTGATGTTTGTACTGTGCCTAAGAGCAAAACTAGAAAATTACAAAATATCATTTCCCTAACCAAAGAACGAAAGTTTTCTGGAACAATAGCTATTTCCTATTTATTTTAGGCATACGAGATTAGGAAAACACACTTTGTACCCAAGGACAAAAAATGAATTCTGTTAGACAAGTGTTACCGGTTTCATAGCTCTATTCTGATAGGTAATGAAAAAGACGAACTTCAGCAGTAAACTTTCTATAAGCCTTCTTTAGTCCATTGGATAAAACCTTTGAAAACATCAATCTCAACAATGAGCAAAAGCAGTAAAGAATGCTAAGCGCATGCTCCTAACTTCATTCACAATTTATAAATTTGAATGAGGCCCTAAAGCTTGAAGCATAACAATAATAATAATAATACACTTGATAAAACGCCCTCGGAGAACTTAATCTCTTTCTAGGCGCTTTACATTTGCTGCAAAGGAAAATGCAATTGAATGGTGAGTTAAATCATGCCTGAAAAACAAACAAAATGAATAACATGGTTATGGGTGACATGCACAGGGTCAGCATGCAAATGTGGTTAGCGGCAGCATGCTCAGTGTCAGCACGCATAAGCACATGAAGGACAAATCACAGGGACCCACTAAATGCTGTCCTAAATATGCAGTGTCAGCACGCACAAGCACATGAAGGACGAATCACAGGGACCCACTAAATGCTGTCCTAAATAGGTATGTTTTTAAGTTCCTTTTAAATGTGGTCAGGTCAGGGGATGTTCTGACGCAGGTCGGGAGGGAGTTCTAGGCTTTGGGAGCATACGAACTAAATGCAGGGTCTCCAAAGGATTTAAGGTTTGTACGAGGTATTTGCAGACTGTTGGATTCCGAAAAGCAGGTGGTATGATGCTTGGCCTGATGGGGGAGTATATCTGAGAGATAGGCTGGAGCCAAAGAATGAAGTGACCTAAAAGTGAGCGACAAAACCTTGAAGTCAATCCGTTGCTTGACTGGTAGCCAGTGCAGGTCAGCGAGAAGTGGTGTGATGTGGCAACTGCGACACTCACGACAGACAAACCTAGCTGCAGAGTTTTGCACCAGCTGCAATCGCCTGATCGCACATGCTGGTAGGTCAGTAAGCAGTGAGTTGCAGAAGTCGAGACGGGATGTCACGAATGCATGGACCAACTTGGACGTGGTATCCTTATCTAAACAAGCCAAACAATTTTAACAATGTAAACAATTTTAGTAATGTTATGAAGCTGAAAGCATGTAAAGAATATTGTCATTACCACAGTCTTTTACCGATCCTAATATTATACTAATACAAAATCCAATAATTATAATAATAAGATATTTGTATAGCACCCGAAAAGAACTAAACATCTTTCTAGACACTTCACACTTGCTGGAAAAAAGAATATCAATTAGTTAGTGATAACATGCACAATGTAAGCACACATACGCACAAAGGGACGAGCCACGTGGACCCAGCCAATCCTGTGAGGAACATGCGGCTTTTCAGCTTCTTTTTAAATGCCGTCAAACCGGGGAATGTCGTGACGTCAGTCGGAAGTGAGCTCCAGGCTTTGGAAGCCTAAGAACTGAAAACACAGGTCTGCAAAGGATTGAGGTTGGTTAGAGGCAAAGCTAAGCGACTTTAGTCAAAGAGTAGGCAGTAAGATGGGAAGCCTGCTTAGGAAGTATTTGAGATAGGTATGGCAGTGCAAGAGAATGAAGGAGCCTAACAGTGAGTGACAGTACCTTGAAGTCGATTCGCTGCTTTATGGGGGAGCCAAGGCAAGTCGTTGAGAAGTGGTGTAATGATGTAGCATTTCTGATGGTCTACATAAACAAGTATAGCTGTAGAGTTTTGCACTAACTGCAAGTGACTTATTGAGCAGGCAGGAAGACCTGCAAGCAGTGACTTACAAATGGGACGGCACAGATACATGGACCTGCTTTGCTTCGGTATCCTAAGTGGATTTAGAAAACGTTATCATTTTATGAAAGCAACAAAACAGCTGGTGTTTTTACTCACAAACAATCTCAATTGTGTAGCTAGCTAATGACCAGCCTCGGTACCATAGATTACTTCCGGCACAAATGGCATTTAATAGCTCACTATTTGAGTGAGTAAATTTCTGCAGGCGTAGTTTAGGAATCATACTAAACTGGTTTGGTCCAGCTGTTAAGGTGCTCGCCCCGACCAAGGTCTGGCTGAGGTCGTGGGCTCGAGCGCCAAGGCATATGTGACACGCCTGAATATAGATTAAGTTCTCTTGGGGTGCTAAACAAATTATTTAGATTTATATTTATATTTACTGATCACTGCTATTTCATACCTGTACAGCTGCCTTCACACACAACACACAGACACATACACGCACTGTGATCCAGACCGTGACCCAGAGAAGCCACTGAAGTTTTCGGTTCCCAAGTAACTTCGGACTGTAGCTTCGAGCTGTTGTTTTAAGTGCAAGGCAACTAGGCCAACGAGCACAGCATATCTGCTAGCATTCTCATGAAATGCAGTGTCACACACCTTAGCAATAGTTCCTTCGGCAATTTCTTATTGATGACTGCCTCATCTGAAGGTGTAAATGCTGCTGTTATCTACAAACAAAAAGATATTTAGTGTGATTGACCCTGCTTATGCAATTGGGCTGCAGTTGAGAACAGGACAGATACCGCGATCAAAAGTAGCATGCCACTTTTCATATTCCGAATACGACAGAGCACCAGCCTGCACAGAAACAGAGCTGAAATAGTAGCTTCGGCACTCTTTTATTGGTGGTCCTGTGTCAACCAGTGTTCGAAGGCTAAGACTAAAGGATAGCATAAAAAGCCAAGACCACTACTGTTTCCTACTAAGTCATGTGAGTGCCTATAGCATGGTAGAGAAGACAAGAATTCACCGGGATCGTCCTAGTCCCTACTATTCAGAAATCACAAACGCCATTTAGCCTCTGGTCAGTAGCACCTCCCCTTCGGGGCTTGCCACCGTTATCTAGCCGAAGCAGGAGACAGACTATCGGGAGCAGCTAGGAGCTGCCAATTTGAAGCAAAGCGCCAACCACAACAAAGACCACAGGTGTGCGCAAGGAGCATGTGATCTCTACAGCCAAACTGTACTGGTACTCTCTGAAAAGACTCAGATTTCTGCCCTTCCTTCGATTTATTTCACTTCTTTGGGGGTACACAGGTCATTGGGTATATCCACTCATTTACCCCTCTCCATACCAATGAAGTGCCGATTGAAAAGCAAAGCCAGAATGAGTGTAGTACAAGAAGCATTTTCAAAACTTGTCCAATTCCCACTAGCATTTTTCTAACTGGACATCCCTGGGACTAACTTCAAAAGATACATGCCAAACTATGTCAAAGTGGTAAAGCAAGGCCGTGGACCCTGACATCACTCACACTGGGATGGAGTTACAGGGGAAAATGTACAATTGCATACATTTACACTCTATATATAGAGGTGTCAGTCACTTGGGATGTACAGGGTATTGAAGTATATAAGGAGAGCATGCCTTTGTGAAATCACAAATTTGTCCATTGAATTTCAGTACATCAGTTAATATATTACACTAATCAGTTTGAACACTTCTTCGGAAATATTGTATGTGGGTTGTGTAACTGTTTCGGCAATATTGTATGGGGGGTTGTGTAACTTAAAATTGATAACAAGATTACAGCAATAAATTTGAGCTGAGCCAGACAGCACTTGAGAGAGAGAGAGAGAGAGAGAGAGAGAGAGAACCAAGACAGAGTGAGTTAAGAGAGCCAGATGGGTAGATAGGCGACAAAGAGAGACAGAGACATTCAGAGAAGGAGAGGCAGGAACATGCAAAGAGACAAAGGGAGAGTGACAGAGAGAGAGAGAGAGAGAGAGATTAAGAAACGAGAGAGAGAGAGCTTGAGAAAATTGGAAGACTGAGATATAGATAGCAACTGAGAGTGGAAGAGAAAGATGGGGAGAAAGAAGATACAGACCAAGAAGATGGAGAAAGCAACCCAGTGAGAGAAAGCATGGTGGTGAGAAAGGAGATGGCGAGATAGGAGTCAGAGAATTGAGGTAGGAAACGGGCAAGAGTGACGCAAAGAGAATGAGAGGGGAGACAATGTGAGAGAGAGAGAGAGAGAGAGAGAGAGAGAGAGAGAGAGAGAGAGAGAGAGAGAGAGAGAGAGAGAGAGAGAGGGAGAATGAGTATTAGTGAGCCCCATGCATCACAAATCTGTGGAGTCCTGACTTAAGAAGTTACGAATCCTATAAGATAATAATCCAAGATTTTGCCATGCATAAAACATATTTGGTCACTAAATAAAGTATACATGAGTGGCAAGAGCTGAGCAGGATTGTTATCGTGAGAAAATTAAAGGCTGCTTCTGCTTGCTTATCATCAGCTATCGACTACCAGTAAGTGCCAGTTCAGAGCAAGCATCGTAAGCAGGATTTTCCTGAATGTGAGATCATGCAGTATGCAGTCAACACTCTTTTGTCACATGATTGCTGGCGGTGGCTAAGAGGTAGACACCAGGGGATAAAGTTGAAACACTTGTCACTCGAAATAGAAGCTGGTAATCAAATACACATACCGAAACATAAGTACATTTTGCTATACTAACACATAATATCAGCTTGCAGGGAAAGCCATCGTCTAGGAAGTACCACTGGAACAACCAGTTCGGCCAATGTCTGTACTAAGACAATGGAGAGTAGCTTCCGTAGCCGCCAATACAAGGACACCAAGTTTTGCCTCCCTCCTGCTCTCGGTCGATCTATCGGTAAGCCATTGCATTTCAACCACTGAGAAAAGCACGTCCTGCCAACGAGAATTTCTAATGAATCCAAGCACCTGCAATGAGGACTGGCACAAGTCATTCAAGTCTGCACTCTCATACCAAGACGCAGTGGCTCACGTATGTGCGATCACTCTATCAGACATACACAAAACACGCTAACACACACACACACACACACACACACACACACACACACACGCGCGCGCGCCAGAACGCGAAAACAACTCACGGCGGGCATTGGAGCACAAACGCACATGGACACGCTCGAAAGCACGAGAGAAATGAGGCAGGCATAGCAACGAGCGAGAGAGTCGGAAACCAAAATCAGAATACAAAAGATTGAGCTGACTCATAATGAGAGAGAGAAACACAGTGGAGACCGCCGCAGTACTGGAGACCGACCCCAACCAGAACTAGAGAACAGTTTATACGCGATCAAACGACACACACCGATAAGACACAGTCCTATTCTGTAAAACTTAAACAAAACGCTAACAAACTGACCATAATATGGACACACAAGGCCACACGCGAGCGTAAGATCATGCCAAGGCCAAAGGGAACTCAGCGGGTGGCGCCTGTCAACAAACTAAGGGCACCCCATCCAAAGCGTACCTGGGGCTGGCTCTTCATCAACTTCTGGTGGTGACCATTGGTGTTGTAGGAACCACGCCTATTCATCTCGTCAGAAATGTCCAGTGGATGTATTTGCGTAATTTTTACCGTTTACGGAATCTTCAGACAATGCATACCCACGGCCAGTACCACCGTCAGCATAGTCACCAAGCTACCTCAGCTGATTGGCTAAAATGGCGACTGAGACCGAGGTTAACGGCGGGTGATGCCCTCAGCTATGTTGACCTCGGACGGGTGCGGAAGTCCGTCGTTTCGGCACGTCTCCTCGGACTTCATATTTATCAATGATTAAGTACCGACAAACGTACCCAGAGGCCTAGCGGGGGGGGGCGGGGATGGATGTCCCTGAGCGCCAAGACCAAGGGGGCGCCAAAAGCAAAATAGATTGTGCATATTTTTTTAAACTTTTCTATGTGAGAATACAAATCTTGATTACAAGCGAGTCATTTTTGCAATGGACTTAGCGATTACTGGCTGAGCTAGTTAAACGTGTTTACAGACTTACACCAACCTGTAACCTGACACTCTGGCAGCTTACATGCGACGACACGGAAACACCGAGAGGGTTTCAACGACTGCGTATTCAACTGGCTCTCGCAGAGCAACAAGCACACGGCCGTCCACCCCTCGGTCACCCCGCAGTCCCCGTTCCAACAGCCCTTCCCGTCCGTCCGCCCCATCCTGCCTGCCTAAGGCGGGCTGCGTCGCGTGAATGGTGACCCTGGCCTGCTACGCCGCGTCAAGAGCGAGCCAGTGCGCCATGGCTTAGCGCCGACATGAGCAGCGGTTTGCATAATTATGTGCGACAATGACTATTGTGTGACTTTTGTCCTCGCTACTATATAAAGCTTGTGCCTGACCGCAGTCACTCTCCTGGAGCAACGGTCCGCCGGTCAGTGAATGTAGCGCTGAGCGCGAGCTGCTGTAAGCCTGTTAACGAGTCAGCTTGGAAGTCACCAGTGTATGTCAGCCGTAAAATATAGACTATTCTTGGGCTTTTACTAATATTGTTTTATTTCTAGCGCTGAGCGCAAGAAGTCCTGAGAGAGTTTTCAGCTGCATCAAGTTCTTGGCTTCTCTGTAACCTCGCAGACGTTCATCCCCGGCTATCTACCGGTGGACTGTGCTATGCAGTGCTGCAGCGAGGTTAAAACACAAGCGGTCACAACTGGGTGCCGATAGCAACAGTTTATTGTGGGCCTGTTATAAATGGTTACGCACCGTCGCAAGTGCTTTACGCGGCGCGCACCGAATCGACGGAATTAACTTCGCGAACTTCCGAACCCCGAGTATAACAAACTAACCTACGCATTTACGCGGCGCGCACCGGACCGATGGAGTTAACTTCGCAAACTCCCGAAGCCCGACTACAATAAGCTACCCTACACCTGCGTCGCTAGCGATGGTCCCCGAAAGCGGGCCGCTACAGCACTCCAAGATACGAGCAGCTAACTGAGTAGCGAACAGAACACAACTGCGAAGTCTAAGTTGCACTTAGCTGTTCGTCGCCATAGGTTCGACTCTCGTGCTCTCGAAGTGTAGTCTCGCATCGGCTACCGAAGCTGCAGCCACGAGCTCTGTCAGTCATCCCGTTATATTCTCTCTCCTCTAAATTCCTGACCTCGCCTGTAGCTGCTATTTCTACTTAAGCACATTAGTCGGCCCATCTCCTGAACCGCATCGCCTGCACCAGGCTCCATTCTAACTTCAGCGGGTCTACACCCGATGTGTCCTATGTAATGTAATGTATCTCCGTCAGTAACTCCACAAAGTCTTAAAGACCACGTGGGTGTTACGCAGGAGAGTTTTGTATAGCGCACTCACAGCCTAAGCGGCTTTCGGTACTCATTCGGTAGTCAACAGACTTCGTCTCACGCAACAAAGAGAAAGTGGGAAGCATAGCAGAGTCAGGAGAGCAGTTGAGGTCGTGAGTAGCATAGAAGTAGCAGTTCAGGACCACTGAAAAAGATGTGCCATAGTCGGCAGTTGGAGAGTAGATGTCGTTGCGTAAGAATTGTGCAAGCGAGTTCCACAGTCTAGGACCTGCAGAGCTAAAGCTTCTGTCGCCAACTGTCTTTAAGCGGAGGAATGGGACAGCTAATTTATTGTCCACACAGGACCTGAGGGCGCGAACAGGCTGAAACTGATGCAGCAGTTCAGCTAGGTATGAAGGATCCAAGCCGTGGCGGGCCTTGTGGGTCAGCGTAAGAACTTTGCTCTGTATCCTTTGCTGAACCGGCAACCATCCTAGCTCTTCCAGCAAAGGTGACGCGTGCTCAAACCCTAGTCGAGCCCACTATGGCAAGCACACTAGTCGGTCCATCTTCTAAGAGCATCACCTGCACAGAGCTCCATTCTAACCTGAGCAAGGTGGACTAGGAGGTCTGTACTGCGTGCCCTAGTCGACCCCCTTAAGGTTCAGGTCCTATCTCAGTGGGAGACTACAGAGTACTGACATGATTGGACAAAGATCATGACAAAAATCAAAGAACCTATGGGGGTTGCAGTTGAACGATGAATCTGCTTAAAGATAAAGATGCCTGAAGAACTCTCTCACGATATGATGTCTCACGGCAGAGGAGATTTAAAGAATAATGAAGCAAAGCATAACTATCTGCGACAAGAAATTACAACTAGGTTTTTTCGGCTCAAGATCTTGATGTCAAATTTGGTTTCTTGTTGAAAGTTGTGCAGCTTTTGAAAACACTTGACTAGACCAAATTCCGCCAGCAATGTCTAGATCTTGGAGGCTTTTTTGTTCAGAAATTGATGAAAACGAGCTGTACAACAAAATATGTGACTGTAAAATGCTTCTTACCACACATTACAACTCGGCACTAAAGGCACCACTGAAACTCATGTCTTTCACTGTCAGTTATGAAGATTTTTTCCTAAGTTGAGAGTTGCCTTGCAAGTTTTTCTCACCCTGTAATGTAATGTAATGTATCTCCATCTGACACTCAACAAAAACTATGTGGGCGTTACGCAGAAGAGTTTTGTTTAGCGTACTCACAGCCTAATCAGCTTTCGGTACGCAGTCGGTAGCCAACATACGTAGTGAGTAACATGGAAGTAGCAGCTCAGAGCGGCTTGGAAATTATGATCCTTAGTACCATGGCGAGCCTTGTGGGTCAGCGTAAGAACTTTGCCTGTATCCGTTGATCAACCGGCAGCCAACACCGAAGCACTTGTTCCGCTTGTTCTTCTTATCCATGCAGCCCTTTAACGCTTAGCATGGTACCACTGAGGATTTTGTTTTAGGTGGATCAAAAACACTTTCAGCAACATGGCTATAGGCAGTACTTGATGGCTATTCCATGGGTAAATATGCAGCAGAAGACTGCATAGTTGATGCATTCAGGACCTTGGAGCACGAGGAGGCTGAAACTGTAGCAGCAGGTCAGCTAGGTATGGAGGAGCCAAACCGTGGCAGGCCTCGCGGGTCATCGTAAGAACTTTGCTCTGTATCCGTTGATCAACTGGCAGCCATCCAAGCTCTTTTAGTAAAGAAGACGCGCGGTCAAACCTCCGGCCTTAAAAACTAGCCTTGCAGCCATTTTCATAGCCAGCTGCAATGATCTAGTTGCTTTTTTGGTAGCCCATCCAAAAGAGAATTACAATAATCAAGCCGAGACAGAACTAAGGAGCTAGTTAAATTTTTGGAAGGCACCTCAAGGAAGACAGCTCCTTATCTTAGATCCTTATCTTAGGGATCGGACGTGATGGCAAGCTGTAGAAGCAGTCTTCTGAATGAAGCTTTTACAATTTAGGAAGCTGCCAAAAATGACACCTAAATTTCGAGCACATGGTGATGGTTGCATAACAGCATCACCTATAAGAAGAGCAAAGCCTTCTAAATTAAAAGAAAACTTAAAAACACACCTATTTAGGACAGCATTTAGCGGGTCCCTGTGATTCGTCCTTCATGTGCTTATGCGAGCTGACACTGTGCATGCTGCCACTAACCACATTTGCATGCTGACCCTGTGCGTGTCACCCCTAACCATATTATTCATTTTGTTAGTTTTTCAAGCATGATTTTACTTACCGTTCAATTGCATTTCCCTTTGCAGCAAATGTAAAGCGTAAAGCGCCTAGAAAGAGATTAAGTTCTCTGAGGGTGCTTTATCAAGTGCAATATTATTATTATATTATTATTATTATAAAGCGCCAAGAAAGAGATTAAGTTCTCCGAGGGCGCTTTATCAAGTGCATTATTATTATTATTATTATTATTATTATTATAAAGAAACACTGGAAATTATTTATTTTCAGACTGTAAGAGATCAGTTTGCCACGATCAAGGCCAGAAAAAAATGCCTAAATTAAAGCTGCGATAGCTACTTTGTACCTGTACTACAATCAATAAAACGGTCTCGACTCGATATGCCTGCTACCATATGTTGTTTGCATTTCACCTGTTGTGAAGCTATTTTGCAGCAACTTTTGACAAAGGGAGGACGCCATTTTTAGCTTATCCCTGTGCGCCGAAAGGTCTCACTACGCCTCCGAACATACTTAACACTTGCTCTCTTCATCAGAATTATAGCCCTCCATAGTTCGTTCACGAAATTCGCCGCATTTCGATAGCACGTGGCTCGAGAGCTCTTCTGTCCCACTGAATAGTTAATCTGGTCCGAATGACTTTACTAGGACTCTTAAAAATACCAAAATGGCTGGCATGAATGCTTTGAAAAGACAGGTTTTCGATTAACCACGTTCTATCAAAGGCATGAATTGCGTTCTCTTTCAGATCCATAGCATTGGCTATTACTTCTAAGCCAACAACATTCAGTTGTATACATGTCATTCAATCTCTCAGAGTCTGGTATGGCGATTGATAAACTGAATGCCTGCCTTGCAGACATGCAGTGCAAGATGTCAGCTAATTTAATAAAGCTCAAATATGATAAACCTCCTTATAGGAAACCTTAACTTGCGGCTGAAGTAGGTGGCTTTGCACTACTATTTGGAGGTGCTGAACTGCAAGCAATATCGAGTATTAGTAATTTGGGTTTCCTCTTTGACGGCTGCTTGTCTTTGAAAGGTTTTATTCAGAAGGCTGCCTCACGGCAAGTCATCGCGTTAAGCTTTTTCCTAGGATTAAGGACTACTTAGAACAGCAGCGGGCTATGGATCTTACTGGCTCACTGCTTCGGTCTAGACTAGAAAATAATAGCTCTCTGCCAAATCTCTGCTGTGAAAGCACTCTGCAAGAGAAAAAGTTCAAAAATTCGTTAATGCCAGCTGACATTGACACTCAAAAATTTTATTGTGAGCTCATCGCACAGTGTTCTTTATATTCCGATTCTAAATAGTGATAAAACAACCAGAGCTGGAATAAGACCCACTTAATCAAAATAAATTAAGAAATTGAACCATAAAGTAAAAAATTGAAGTAAAGCTTGATATAAATTGAGGCGGGTGGCAGAGTGAGTCACTGTCGCATGAGAAAACTCTCATTTCTGAGTTATTCCTTTTGGTGTTGCTATGGACCCCAGTATGCGAATCCTCAGAAATGATTTCGTGTCTATTAGAGTGAACGAATAATGACATAAATTTGAAGTTACAGGTAAAGAGATCTTTAAACCTGTCGTTATTAATATTCTTTCTCTGACTCACTTTCCTTTCTAGTTTCAGAAAGCAAATCTTCGCATGAGGCACGTAATGGTGGAGCCGGCGTTAATGTTATCCTTGGTACGTCTTTCAATGCTGCCAAGACGGAGGGTCGATCTTGAAGCGCTCCAGAGAGCCCAATCGTGGTCATCAGCCTAGCCAGGAGGCTCTTGCCGCCGTTCGTCCTGCTTCCCGCTGCCAGTGTTGAAGTGTCTCGGACAGGTTGTTGTGCCGACTGCTGTCCCGGTGCGAATAGAAGGTCGTTGGAACTAGGGCGAGCTGAGCAAGAGAAGCTGGCTGGAGGCATGCCTTCCATCTTAAGTTGGCTAGTGTCGCTTATGATCTTCAGGCTGTCCCTGGAGGCGGCCCATAGCCGCGCTGCGTAACTAGCCAAGCGAGGCACCAACGGCTTTTCTTCGAATCCGAAAAACCTGCAACTCGTAAAGAGCATCACCGTGCAATGCATCGGATTGCATTGCATTCGCCGCACCCCGGCGAACTAACTTCTGCGACTAGCGAAATGAGCTTAACGATCTTGGCCAACCCCCTACCCGCAGAGCGCTACATGACTACCATTCGTTGGGGAAAAACAGTTGAGGCGTTTCTCCTCTCTCCCATACTCTCCCTCTCTCTCTCTCTCTCTCTCTCTCTAGTTTAGAAAATGGTCCCAGTTTACTTACTCTACCGATTCCAAGTCAGTCAGATGCAGCAGTTAATAATAATAGTAATAATTCACTTGATAAAGCGCCCTCAGAGAACTTAATCTCTCTCTAGGCGCTTTACATTTGCTGCAAAGTGAAATGCAATTGAATGGTAAGTAAAATCATGCTTGAAAAAACAAACGAAATGAATAAGATGGTTAGGGGTGACATGCACAGGGTCAGCATGCAAATGTGGTTAGTGGCAGCATGCACAGTGTCAGCACGCATAAGCACATCAAGGACGAATCACAGGGACCCACTAAATGCTGTCCTAAATAGGTGTATTTTTAGGTTCCTTTTAAATGTTGTCAGATCAGGGGATGTTCTGACGCAGGTCGGGAGGGAGTTCCAGGCTTTGGGAGCATATGAACTAAATGCACGGTCTCCAAAGGATTTAAGGTTTGTATGAGGTATTTGTAGACTGTTGGATTCCGAAAAGCGGGTGGTACGATGCTTAGCCTGATGGGGTAGTATATCTGACAGATAGGCTGGAGCCATAGAATGAAGGGACCTAAAAGTGAGGGACAAAACCTTGAAGTCAATCCGTTGCTTGACTGGTAGCCAGTGCAGGCCGGCGAGAAGTGGAGTAATGTGGCAACTGCGACGCTCACGACAGACAAGCCTAGCTGCAGAGTTTTGCACCAGCTGCAATCCCGCATTCCCGCTGAATATCATGGTCATTCAGGGTAAAGAAGAGTTCATAAATCTTGCAGGGCAAACGTCTTAATTTGTATTGAGCAGCTAAGGCTTCACGGGGGTCTTGCGGGACCATCAGGAAAACATCCTTCACAGTGAACCTATAAAGCATTATATTGTTCGGAGGAGGCAAGAGGGAGATGTAAGCCCCAGCAGTAAAGCATTGGCAACAGCATAGCGCTACCAATGGCCAAAGTTTGCGATCCTGGCTCCTCCAAGCAGCAGCTACAGCTGCCTGCACACTTTATATAGTAAGCAGTGTTGCCTGAGATCTCCAATTTTTATTCATAGCCCGGTCAGTTTACTCTTACTTTCTACTTCGTTGCTGCTGGTTTGAATGCGGCATCGAGGGGTGTGGCTCAGGTGAAGTCCCCTTAGCATACAGGCATGAATAGGCTGCCGCGACAACTATGCTCATATTAGAAAGACAAAGTAGCAATTGTGTCAAAGCAAAGAGGACGCAGTCGTCCTTGGAATGATGGGGGCTATCGGCATTAGGAAAGTATTGCTAGAAGCACCATGCTTTCGTGTCGTGAGTACAGTCTCGGCGTCGAAATTGAACGACGTCCGTCCCAATGTAGTTTTCACGAGCACGCTTTACTGCCGGCTTATCGTACGGACGACGTGCGCCTCTTTTGGGAACCTACATTGTTGTGTGCAGCTACCAACACGCTCTACTCAATAGACACACTCGATAGCGTCACTAAGGTTCAAAACTACTAAAAATAATGGCGTATGTAGAGATATGCATGTATCCATTTCAACACAGCCTGTCTGCAATAATGGTTACGGCTGCAGAGGCTTAGGAGTCATATCCACCTTGTTTGTAAATTACGCAACGAAACACTAGTAACAGCTCACGAATAGGTACCTGAATATGTTTTCCCTTCATCATAAAGGGAAAACCCAAGTCCTGCGGGCTTTTGCGTCTGCTTATACCTGACATATTGCGGACGTTTCACAGAGCCTGCAACAGCTCATGTCTCTATGATTCATAGATGTATAGTTTCATATCTCTATGGCTCATTGTAATGTAATGTAATGTATTTCAATCGACAACTCCACAAAGTCATAAAGACTATGTGGGTGTTACGCAGGAGAGTTTTGTATAGCGCACTCACAGCCTAAGCGGCTTTCGGTACGCATTCAGTAGCCAACAGACTTCGTCTCACGCAACAAAGAGAAAGTGGGAAGCAAAGCAGAGTCAGGAGACCAGTTGAGGTAGTGAGTAGCATAGAAGCAGCAGCTCAGGACCGCTGAAAAGGATGAGCCATAGTCGGCAGCAGGAGAGTAGTTGTCGTTGCGTAAGAACTGTGAAAGCGAGTTCCACAGTCTAGGACCTGCCGAGCTAAAGCTTCTGTCGCCAACTGTCTTTAAGCGGAGGAATGGGACAGCTAATTTATTGTCCACACACGACCTGAGTGTGCGAACAGGCTGAAACTGGTGCAGCAGTTCAGCCAGGTACGAAGGAGCCAAGCCGTGGCGGGCCTTGTGGGTCGGTGAAAGAACTTTGCTCTGTATCCGTTGCTCAACCGGCACCCATCGAAGCTCTTTTAGCAAAGGAGACATGCGCTCAAACCTCTGGAACTTGAAGACTAGCCTTTCAGCCATATTCATAGTCAGCTGCAGTGGCCTAGTTGCTTTCTTTGGTAGCCCAGTCAAAAGGGAATTGCAATAATCAAGCCGAGACAGAACTAAGGAGCTAGTTATATTTTTTGCAAGCCACTGTGGAAGACAGCTCTTGGATGTTCTTGGATAGGGATCGGACGTGATGGCTAGCTGTAGAGGCAGTCTTCTGAATGAAGCTTTTGAAATTGATTCGGGTGTCGAAAACAACAATTTTGAGCTCGTGGTGATGGTCGCACAACAGCATCACCTATTAGAAGAGCAAAGCCTTTTAATCGCTAAGGTGTCCTATGAGCAGCAGTTCGGTTTTATCGTCATTTAGTTTCAAGAAGTTTTCCGACATCCAGAATCGAATTTCACCAAGGCAAGCATTCAGATTCTCAGTTGCTGCAGCAGATTCCGATGGTTTTAATGACAAATACAACTGAGTATCGTCAGCATAAAAGTAATGGAGAACAGCAAGGGACCATGTACAGACCCTTGAGGGACTCAACAGGTGACCCGTCTTGTGTGTGAGACCTGACCCCCACACGACACGGATTGAACACGATCAGACAAGTAAGATTTAAACCATGCCAGTGCTTCGTCTTCCAGACCGATCTTTGTTCTAAATCGTTCAAGTAGAACATCGTCATTAATGGTGTCGAAGGCAGCTGAAAGATCTAGCAGCGCTAGGGCAGTGGCATTCCCGTCATCGTTGCCACGGAGAATGTCATTGTTTATACGGAGGAGAGCAGTTTCAGTGGAGTTCTGCCTCTTGAACCCTGATTGAAATGTTTCTGACATTTCATTCTTTTCAATATGTTCAACCAGCTGCTTAGCAACAATTTTTTCAAGAATCTTTGACAAGAAAGGAAGAAGGGAAACTGGGCGATAGTTTGCATGGACCTCTGTATCTAATCCTGGCTTTTTCAAGAATGGGTCTAACGATTGCAGATTTGAAGAACTTTGGGACGACCCTTTTTCCCAAGGAGTACTAAAAATTTCGGTTATAGCAGGGTTAAGTTGGTCTGCTACTGAAGACCACAGAGATGATGGTATAGGGTATTTAGGAAACGAGCTCTTTTTGCTAGATCTTATTAAGGTAGCCACACCGCATGTGGAAACCTCGGAGAACCTTTTAAGAAAGGTCACAGGTTGTGATACCGCAATTGCTTTAGTCGGAGGGGGCTTTATGGAGGCACGAATGTGCACAATTTTTCAGTAAAGAAGGCTGAAAACTTTTCAGCTGACCCCTCAATATCCGGGGAGTCAGACCTCTCAGCATTGGCCAGTAAATGGTTTACTGTCTCGTAAATTTGTTTAGAGTCCGACTGGCAGGAATTCAGCTTTCGAGTGAAAAAAGAAGCCCTGGTGTTTTAATCTTCCGGGTGTAAACTCGAAGAAAGTCTTTGAAATTGACTAGATCTGCATCAGACCCCAATTTCTTGAAACGACGTTCAAGCCTACACTTAATCCTGTGCATCTTTAGGAGTTTTTTGTAAATTGAAAGGAATCTCCACCACTTTGTATACGGATAGAATGAAGGTGAGAATTCTTGTCAGGAGCATTTCTGAGTGTCATGTTCACTGCATCAGTGAGGGTATCGAGGCTACCGGTCGAGTCTGAATGCAGATCTCATTCTTAGATTTAGCTCATCAAGATTTAGCTCGTCCCTGGAAAAATCCCTGCCCTAAAGCCCGCCAATCCGGTAGACGTAAAAATACCGGCACAACTCCGGCGAAATACTGAGGGCTTACTTTTTGGAAAGCTGCAGCAGGTTAGTCCATCGACCTTGCGTCAAACCGGCCTGACCCTGGGTGCTGGATGCGAGACCAATGGCTGTCCGACAGCGTTCCGTCACCCCTTGCGTCAGCAGCTCGTCTCCGTCCCATGCGCCAGCGATGTCTTCTTCCCTCGGGTGATGCTGCGGTTTTCGCATTCTAATTTTGTAAGTCGGCGAAGCTTCCTCGGAAGGCTGCGACAGTGAATGCGGAGAAAAAGTGTCGACAGCCTCGGCGTCGCTGTCGAGGCTGTCGATGGACTCTCCGTCGTAGTTGAAATCGTGACTGTCCCTGTTTCCCTTGCTTGCCCTGGAGCTAAACATTTGCTTAAAACAAAATGGAAAAATAAGGTCGCTTACTAGATACAGTTTTGCATTTCATGTGTAGGCACTACAGTCTGTCTAGACGTTTTGTGAAATAGACAACATAGAATCCGAAGAGGATTTACGAAGAGTCTTCAAGCCTTACGTTGATGTGGCATTAGCTAGACATCAGTTACATGAAACTAATTGCTAAATTTAACACTTAAAACAAGGTAAAAAAATTAGACTAACAATTTCGGAAGGACTAACGAGCTTTCCTGTGCAGTTTATAGAAATTTCCTGAATCTTTAACCGACGTCGATGTTGAGTTTGGCCCCCATCAAAAATCCTGGCTATGCCATTAATTCTGGGCCACCATCTTTTTTTCTTGAAGAGAATTTACCAGTCGTACTAGACTGCAGCGATATTGGAATAAAAAATTGTTATTTCTTTTCGCGGCCAAAGACTGCTGCGCCGACAGACGGCGGGACACTCTGTCGCACCTGAGGCGCGGGTTTCCAAGTGAATGTTTACTACCACGATTTCTGGATCCAGAGGTTTCCTGATTTGAATTCTGTTGGTGGTAGGAAATTTTCTCTGGTCAATTGACGCTTATACAACTGTCTGCAAATTGATACTTATATAAATGTCTGTCAATGTCACGCCAATGTCATCGTTGCACTCGAAGCAAGAAGGAGACCTCACCGAAAATTGTCCGAAAATGCCGTTTACAGTCTACATGCTCGGCGCTATGCATCCTGTAAAATATGGTCTGTGGCCTTTGAAGTGAGAGCCTTGCGGGTCAACCGATTATCGAATCACCCGATTATGGTCAGTGTTCACGGACTGGCGAAATATCGTGCCTGGAGCAGGATTCGGTGCCGGCTTTGTGTTCTAGAAATCTACGACACTAGCCACACAATTCGTAATGCTAGCCGACTAGCCCCACGTAGCCTAGCCACGACGCGGTCCCGTGGGCATAATGTTTCTAAGTCCAAGACGATTTAAGATCAAAAGCTGAGCGATGCTCAGTTTCTTAGCAAGCGAGGGAGGATGTCATCCGGTACGCTGGGCCCAGGCAGACATCTTAACCATCGCTTCTACCGCTACCGATACTTGGGTACCTGCTTGCACCACTGGAACAACATATATATTAATGGCCGTGATAGCCTAGTGGTTTAGGTGCTCGCTCTTCACGACTAAGATCGTGCGATGGGCGATCCTTAATTGCCAACTGCAAGCGGTGGCGATAGCCGTTATGACTCTTCTGCCACCATACAATTGAGTTTGTTAAAACAGGTAATATTCCCATCTCTCTCACTCTCTTGTCAGCCAAGGATAATACTCTTAATCCTCGTCTCGCTGCTGCGGGTCCATCACCAAAACAAGCGTGAAACTAGTGTGAGCAAATCTTTCAGATTGGAATAAAAAAAAAGGAGTGACTAAGTTGTTGTCTAAACTGCTTGATTCTCAATAAAGCTCCTCCAAAATAAACTGGTATTACCTTACATTTAACTAAACGCACCCCTGTATTGTTCTTTAAGAATATGTCCTCATTACAGAGGCATCCTTAAATAAATTTCCCCGAAACGGTGCTGCAGAATGGAGGCGATTTCCCCCAGAGGTCATGTTTTATAAAATTCGGAAAGCGAATTCAGTGTTACTTTTAGCTGTAAGAAAACAACTCGTGCGCGTGTACAGTTACGCCGCGCTGGACTCACCCCGTCTGGAGCCAGCTGCGAATCGGACTCGCGAAGTGCAGCCTTGTTAAATCCTAGCGACTGGATGAATTGCACCCGTTCTGTTCTTCGCGACATTTGGGAATACTGTCGGTGGAGATCTTGCAGCCTAATTGAAAAGCATGACAATTCGTGCTGATTTGGAAAGTAGACCGCGGCACCTTCGAATGGGGTTTAGGTATGCTTCGATCCGCGCTGCCACAGCCGCTTCCTTTGCCTTTTTTGTAGCTTGAGGGTGAGCATCGGATAATCATCCTCAGTTTTTGTTATTCCGGAAACCTGGCCGTAGTTGTCGAGGTCAACTTTCACAGGCCATCGAATGAAAGGAGGGTGCTCGGTAGCGGTGGAAGTAATTACGTGCCTAAATAGATACGCAAAGAGGATTAACGTGCATCTAACCATCAATTCCGGCCAAGCGAGCAGAGGCACTCCCTTAAGAACTCGAATGCTGGGCCCAGCTATCGCGGTCTCACCTGCCCTCCAGCTCCCTCTCTGGCGGTGCCGGTACCCGAAACAAGAGCGAATGCTGCACTTGTTCGCTACACGTTCGAAGTTGGTTCTGAAGCTGCAACGCGTGGCCTCCGCTTCGGCATCGCGGCATTGAAGAGCGACTGAGTATGTACTTAGCAAATCTTATCGTTCATATTTATAAGATTCCACTAATTCAGCTTAAGAATATTTTTTATAATTGTATTAGCGTACGTGAAAAGCAGTCTCGATCAGTCTCTTGCTATGCTACATAAAAACTGCTCCAGCGGTTTCCACATATCTATGAAATACTCTTAAGATCAGTTCAATCTGACTTCATCTTATGACCAGTTGTCCGATCAAGGTACAAGCAAATAAATATATCACACCCATGTTAAAATCTGTTAAGCGAGGTTCAAACTATTATCTATGACAAAATGCCCGTGAATTCGACGCGTGCACGCACCTAAACAATTTCTTTAAGCGCCAATGATCGCATTACGGTGCTGCAGTTCAAAAAGCCCCCGAGATATACTGACCCGAAAGAGATGCCGCCTGAAAAAGACTCATACTTATTAAATTATTTGCTCTTAATGGTGATGTATCTCCGTCTGTAACTCTCACAGAGCCAAAAAGACTATGTGAGTGTTACGAAGGAGTTTTGTATAGCGCACTTACAGCCTAAGCGGCTTTCGGTACGCATTCGGTAGCAAACAGACTTCGTCTCACGCAACAAAGAGAGAGAGAGTGCATGCTGACCCTGTGCATGTACCCCTAACCATGTTACTTATGTTGTTAATCTACTTTAATACCACCCACCATTCGATCGTGTTTCCTGTGTAGCAAATGTAAAGCGCGTAGAAAGAGATTGAACTCTCTGCGGCGCTGTATCAAGTGCATTATTAGAAAGTGGGAAGCATAGCAGAGTTAGGAGAGTGGTCGAGGTAGTGAGCAGCATGGAAGTAGCAGCTCAGGACCGCTGTAAATAATGAGGCATAGTCGGCAGCTGAAGAGTAGTTGTCGTTGCGTAAGAATTATGGAAGCGAGTTCCACAGTCTAGGACCTGCAGAGCTAAAGCTTCTGTCGCCAATGGTCTTGAGGCGAGGAATGGAACGGCTTATTTATTGACTATACAGGACTTGAGGGCACAAGGAGGCTGTAAGTGGTGCAGCAGTTCAGCTAGGTATGGAATTCTCTCTTTCTCTCTCTCTCTCTCTCTCTCTCTCTCTCTCTCTCTCTCTCTCTCTCTCTCTCTCTCTCTCTTCATCATTTATCCCACATCTAATTTGCAGTCCAACGCCAGCTCCGCTCTTCTCCGTACGATAATGGGTTATTTTAGGGATAAGCAATAGTCTTTTGGAGGAGGTCTGGCATTAAAGTTTGTAGAGACTATCGTCCCAACCATTCGCACCCTGTGGTAATTGAAGTCGTGAGTTCCATTCTTAAGGATATGTCACATCATTCTTTCTCTGGACCTGTTGGATATTTACTAGCATTCTTTCTCTTAATCTGCGCAATACTTCTTGAAGTGTCACAGCGTTAAGTGTAACCTAACTGATGGCGTCGAGACACACTAAAATTTTTGACCCGGGATATTCTGCTATCGCCAGTGTAATAGTATTTGCCCTCTGGGTCAATTCAATAATTATAGGAAAGGTAGCTCAGTTGCTAAGCACCAAAGTCTCTATGTTCGCTTTCAGATGAGATTCTGTAACCCTAATATTTGCAATTAGGGAACGTGGCGCTTTGCTAAATAATTATGACGAAGATTACGAGAAAACCAGTAAGGGGAGTCGTGGACCAAATGAGCATTGTTTTGATCTTGCCTGTGCTGAGTATCCGTATCCAAAGCTGCCGTACGAAAACGCAAACTCAATTTCAACATCGCCGATGCCACGGCCGTTCTGCGAGAACTCAACTGTTTCGACCAGGTATTGACTCTAAAACGTGTACCGATGGCTTTGACACGCAATTGCACACACATTTTCAGAGTAATATTCTTTTTAATAGGTATAAATAGTATTAAACTTTAGCTTCACTTAGTACAACAAGACGATAACTAGGCGAAATACTAACCGATCGCACAACGGCGCTTGCAGGACCACGTGGACAACTCGCAGACATCGAGCTAGCTACTACCGCAGGACGACATCGGGCGTGACCATTGGACACAGGTCAGATAGATGCTTCTCCAGTAATCAATCGGACTTTGTCAAAACAAACGGACAATAAGTGCAGTAAAGGCAGGCGGAGTTAACAGCCTCATTTATATAGCGTCAGAAGAGCCTCAATGCTTATCCCTACCGCTTGCAGACAGCACTAAAGAAATTCCCGCTGCAAGACTCGAAAACCAAAGACTTGGGTCATAAATATCGAGAGCTTTACCCCTGAGTAAAGACCTACGGTCGGTCAGTCCTAATGGAGCTAGCTAAATTTGAATCAACCAAGCTCGACCGCGACTCTTTGAACTAGTGAGGGCTGGGTTGGTAAAGATCGCATCTTAATTCATTAAATTTTGTTTAAAAATCAAACTTGCCATTAATTTTCTCAATATTCAAATAAATGTCACAAATATGAAATAAAAGATTCGTCCTGTTTTGTATACCTGCCGTGTACTACTGTATCCAGGCTCGGTTAGTGGGGGTTCGACGAATTACCGCAATCCACTCTAATTAGGCTAGCAACGACCAGACGTAAGCGTTGTCGTGCTCAAATTTTGCGCTTGTAGTACACGTTCAAATTTATCTGTCCACAAAATCTCATGTTGCTTCGCGCACGCGCACTTATGCAAATGAGCTTCGACGCCGGACGCCTGTACCGCAATCCACCGCAATCCATTCTAGTTCTCGTCAAATCGAGACCCCAAATCTGCTGCGAGAAGCTCCAAAAAGTCTGGAATATCAAACTACGCTACACGCACAATGTACCCAGAATACTTCGCGCGATTCCGCTCATGCGTTCTCACGAAGTCCACTGAAATAAGATTGCAGTGGCCCAGGCCAATACCGCTAGCCACCGCAATCCACTGCATTCCACCATACAACGAAAGAAATCCTGATCAAAGAGCTCCTTTTTTGATTGCATATGACAGCACACTCTGCGACAATTGCATTACAAAAACTTCACTTGCATTGGCAAGGCCGTTCTCGTGCAATTCGCTGCAATCGACTGCAGTAGCCCGGGACAATACCGCAATCCGCTTTAATCCACAGAATCCACTGCATAAAAATCAAAATACATTGCGCCGAGCTCCAGTTTTTATTGCATATTAAAGTGCACCGCGCTGTGTGCACAACCACGTAAAATAAAAAAATTGTGAAACCTCGCACTGTGGCAATGGGCGGCAATCGCCTGAAATGACCTGGAAAACTACCGCAATCCACTCTATTCTACTGCAAATCACCCTCAAATCGCGGTCATGGAGCTCTAATTAACATTGCATATAGGACTAGACTCAGTTCAAAGTGCATCCACAAAAGTTCGCTCTATTGTGCACACGTTCTCATGCAATGAATTGCAATCGACTGCAACGACCCGGTCCCATACCGAAATCCACCTCAATCCGCCAAAATCCGCTGCAATCCGACACACAGCGACCAGAACGCGTACATTAGAAGTTCTAATTATGATTGCACGCTGCTCTACTCTTCGGTTATTGTGTACTCGCATAACTTCACTGTAACTACCTCGGCCATTCTGCAGCAATGCACTGCAATCGTCTGCAACTGCCCGGGCCAGTACGTCAATGTACCGCAACCCGCCAATAAACGACCAGAATACGTACACTTTAAGCTTCAATAGTGATGGCGTGTTGCTCTAATTTTTGGTTACTGTGTAATCCCACAATTTCACTCCAATTGCCTCGATCATTCGGCAGCAATGCACTGCAATTGACTGCAATGGCCCAGGCCAATGCCTCAATTCATAGCAATCTGATGCAAATGCCCTGAAATCGGTTTCGCAATGCCTCAATTTGTAATGCATGCTACAAAGCACACTGGTTAAAGTCAACCACATCATTTTAAGCAATTGCGCTCGTACAACCTCGGCAATGCATGGCAATCTAGGGCAACGGCTCGGCTCGACGCAGCAATCCAACTAACACGTTTGCTCGCGTTTGCTTTGTCGTCTTGCACCCATACGTGTACTATGTATAGGACCCTCCCTGTAGGCTCGTTTAGTTTACCCCCTGTATAGCGTGTGCGTGTGTATTATATAAAGTGTCGTGTACCCGGTCAATAACCCGCGAACCGCTGTTGCCGGAGGACCCGCGTAACGACCAAGAACGGACATGGTAGGGGGCCCTAGTGGGAATAGACTAGAACCCGTGAACTTGGCTACGCTGCCACAGCTGACTAAGCTCCGGTAGTGCTTCGTAATTCCGCGTTCAACTGAATTTGACATTTCACATCTACAGGAATCTTATAACAGAAGAAAAGTCCTCAGTGTACCATTTTGATGGCAATATTACTTTAAACTATGCCATTGCTTGTTATCTTGATTCAATCCAAAACTAACTTGGAGTTTTTTGCTATTAAATTTGTCATTAGTCGCACATGAGTGTTTGCTTGTTCACGTAGAACTGTAAACAATTTAGCTTATCTCAATTAGCGGCTAGTAGGTTGCCATCCTGAATTAAGATAAGCGTATTGTCTTCTATTGTAAGCTACAATATTGCATTACGTGTGGCTGTTCACGCAGTGTTCCGATGTGGGGATGTCATGGCTCAAATTCCCCTTAAATTCAATATGGCGAAGTCATTAAAATGGGGAGGAAGGAATTTCAATCTTGAACTAAGGCTTTCATCTGAGCAAATCAAAACTGATCTCTTGTTTATCAAAGTCCTATCTCCTAAGTCTTTCGCGGATTTTCAGGGTTTTCAGGCTCTTTTGGCAGCTAACTACTGTCCTTACATGCTCTCCATTGCTGCTGCAGCTCTGGCAAGGTAACTTAACTAATACGATAATTAATCGAATACACACCTTGATGATGTTGAAGAGATGTATATCCTTCTCACCTATCTTCCTGTGGCCACCGTGGCCTTGAAAGCCGATCATTATTATTCGCACCTTGTTGCTGCTATCATTGAGAGAACTGTTAACCTGTAGAATGAAGTTATTAGTTGACGACTATTCTCAGAGATTTAATTACATTTAAAAGTATAGTCTATTACACCAGCGGCAGTCAGGTCAATCTTTCCACTACAAAACATTGTCAAACTTCAGACTTATTAGATTAGAACGCCACAGCCAAGCAGGTCCATGCATTTTAAGATTTTTAACAAAGCATCCCCCAAGATTTCTGATCAACTGGAAGTCTTTCTGCCTTTGCAATAAGACGCTAACGTTAGTGTCGCAACTGCTCCATTGCACCTCTTCTAACTGACCTGCACGGGCTTCTAAGCGTATTGACTTCACTGTCATGTCACTCACTCTTAGCTCCCTTCATTCCCTTTCTGCTACCTTACGAAAATACCTTATTCTCTTTCTCCTACCAAATACTTCCTGGTCAGGCTTCCCATCCACTAACTGGAACTCACTTCCGACAGACATCACGCCATTTCCGGATTTTACAGCAGCTAAAAGGAAGCTAAAATCCTACCCGTTCCTCATAGCTTTTGCACCGTCCGTGATAACTTCCATTCGTGCTAAGCATTTATAGCTACGTTGGGTTAGCCAAACCACATATCATTCTGCTTTTTTGTGGCTCATTTGATGTGCTCAATTTTTACTGCTCCTAGGTTCTTCATAGATCAGTGTGTTCAGATACCGTTCTCGCAACAGGTAGTTTAACATTATCTGTCTCTGTCTGTAACTACATTAAACCAAAAGTAATAAATGAGTATACGTCTCATTCAGCAGACAGGTCGCTTGTGGAGTTCCACAAAGGTTCGTTTACTGTCCTGTTGTTTTTCTCCATTTACATCGAGCCTCTTGCAAAAGTGATTCGGGCCCATGGGATCGGCTATCAATTCGATTATTTGTCATTTAAACCATCGGAAGTCCCTGCAGCAACTGATAAACTGAATGCTTTCCTTGCAGACATTCGATCCTAGAATTATGCCAACATCGTTAAACTAAACGATGATAAAAAAAACTCCTACTCATAGGCCACCCTAAGCCTGCAGAAGACTTCGCTCCTCTAATTGGAGACGCTGTAGTAAGACTGTCATCATGTGCTCATAATTTAAGTGTTCTTTTTTAAAACTTCTTGACGTTTAAATATTTCATTAGGAAGAAGATTTCCCGCTAGCCATCACGTTCGATCCATTTATAAGATTCTGGCCTACTACTGTGTATGGCTAAAGATCTTACTGGCTTCTTGGTTCTGTCCATGCTGGAGAACTGTAATTCAATGTTGGCTGTATTACCAAAAATTCTCTAAGCCTCTGCAGCTGATGCTGTTTATTGCTGCAAGGATAGTCGACAAATCCCAAGAGATGTAGTCATGGGTCTCCTTTTCTGAAGCGATTGCTTTCGGTCGATTAACGAAGACAGAGAAAAGTTCTTACACTGACCCATATGGCCTGCCATGGTAGGCTCCTTTACACCTAGACGAACTGCTGCTGCACCAGTTTCAACCTCTTCGTACCCTCGGTTCCTCAATGGACAATGAATTAGCTGTTCCATTTCATTGCTTAAAGACAATTTTCAATAGAAGCTTTTGGTCTGCAGGTCATAGACTGTGGAACTCACTTCCATACCTCGACATCTTCTCTCTTGCTGCCGACTGTGGCACATCCTCTCCAGCCGTCCTGAGTTGCAACTTCCATAATACTCACTTCCTCGACTGCCCTACTGATTAGGCTGTGCTACTAACTTTCTCTTTGTTGCACGAGATGAATAAAAAAAAACTCCTATTCAACTTCCACTTGTGGCTCGTGTAGCTACAGTTTTTTGGTTTGTGTAGCTACAGATGGAGATACATTACATTACGATGGTGACATACGCTTTGGACTAATTTCTAAAAAGAGGTAGGTATTAAGCGCACGCAGCTACAGAGATTGCACGCCGCCTAATACAGCGACTACACTAGTACCTCCAAAACAAAATGCTTCATGTCGTCCAGCACCATGCTTGACTTGTTTCCATATTTGCAGCTATTGACAGTAGTTATTTTCATGGAATCTCCTACACTGAGCTTGAAGTAAACATTGACAGCAGACTGCTTGGAGAAATCTATAACGGCAGGCATGCAATCATTTTTTCGAACAAAAGTCCTTCCAGTGCTCTACGCAATATAGAACATTAGTAGCCAAAACAATTTCTGCCACTAAACCATGACCGTAAGCAGAGGCTATGGGAATCGTCGAAATTGTGGTGCTATACATTCGAATTCAAGAGCAGATTGTTTCACGATCGGCCCATTTGAAAAAGTGACAGTCCCCCCTGAAAACCTATTCACATCATCGCAACGTGCATGTTGAAGTCGTGCAACCCCAGCAGCCATTTGAGCTCTATTTCAGAAAAAAGTGTTAATCTCTTTCTTAAAATTTGCTTAAGAGCTTCATAATAATAGTAATAATACCACATTTGTATAGCACCTTCAGAGAAGTGAATCTCACTCTAGGCGCTTTATAGATGCTGCATTTAAAGCAATATCAAATTTTCGGCGGTAACATCCTCAGGCAGCAGACGTCAGTGTAAGCAGGTACATGCACACGAAAGACGAATCACAAAGACCCACCAAATGCTGTAATAAACAGATCGAATGCGCGCCTCCTACAGAGGTCTTGCCTCCCCGTGTAAAAGAATAGCCCAAAGGAATTGATCGAGCTCGCACGAATGCTTCGATTGGTTCGGATGTGTTATGACCGAGAAACTCCCACTAGTTCGAGTATCGGCATAATAATAATAATAATAATAATTCACTTGATAAAGCGCCCTCAGAGAACTTAATCTCTCTCTAGGTGCTTTACATTTGCTGCAAAGTGAAATGCAATTGAATGGTAAGTAAAATCATGCTTGAAAAACAAACAAAATGAATAATATGGTTAGGGGTGACATGCACAGGGTCAGCATGCAAATGTGGTTAGTGGCAGCATGCACAGTGTCAGCACGCATAAGCACGTGAAGGACGAATCACAGGGACCCGCTAAATGCTATCCTAAATAGGTGTTTTTAAATTCTTTTTAAATGTGGTCAGGTCAGGAGATGTTCTGACGCAGGTCGGGAGGGAGTTCCAGGCTTTGGGAGCATACGAACTAAATGCACGGTCTCCAAAAGATTTAAGGTTTGTACGAGGTATTTGTAGACTGTTGGATTCCGAAAAGCGGGTGGTACGATGCTTGGCCTGATGGGGTAGTATATCTGAAAGATAGGCTGGAGCCATAGAATGAAGTGACCTAAAAGTGAGAGATAAAACCTTGAAGTCAATCCGTTGCTTGACTGGTAGCCAGTGCAGGTCGGCGAGAAGTGGAGTAATGTGGCAACTGCGACGCTCACGACAGACAAGTCTAGCTGCCGAGTTTTGCACCAGCTGCAATCGCCTGATCGCACATGCTGGTAGGCCAGTAAGCAGTGAGTTGCATTAGTCGAGACGGGATGTCACGAATGCATGGACCAACTTAGATGTGGTATCTGTATCTAAACAAGCCCGAATTTTAGCAATGTTATGAAGCTGAAAATATGCAGATTTGATTGTGGAGCTGATATGGTCGTCTAACGAGAGGTTGCTTTGGAATATGACACCTAGATTTCGAGCTGATTCAACTGGAGATAAAATGCTTGCAATTTGCAAAGGTCTGAAGCTTGCAATATGCCAACGATAATGACATAGCGCTCGTTATTCTGCAAGCAGCGCTAGCAAAAACAACATAGTAGAAAGAGTGTGAACCGTAACCTGCATTTTACGGCCGATACCCACATTTGACCTCCAGTCCACTCGCTGACAGGCTTACAGCAGCTCACACTCAGCTCTAGTACTCACCGATCGGCAGACCGTTGCTCCAAAATACCCACTGCAGCCAGACCCATGCATTGTATAACGGCCTGGTTACAAGTCCTGCAATTATCTCGTGTTTACATAGTAATACATCGCACTGCTCATAAGCCTCAACCTATCGCAGTTATTTCTTAAGCTGCTCAGTTAGAATTCAGCGACAAAGCTCGTAGTTTGTAATCGCAGTTCAGCAGTCAAGATCGTAGCTAATAGTCGCGAGGCATTATGGATCGTCTGGGAAAACGTGTGCTATTAGAATAATAGTAATAATAATACATATGTACAACACCCTGGAAGGGCTGGATTGCCGTTCAGACAGCTTACGTGAGCCACGCATGCCCTTCTCTGAACTAATGCCAAGCCCTGGTATGCGAGGTAAGAGCGAGAGTAGGTGGGAGATCGAGCGATGTGTGTGATGTCGATACTCTGGTGTACGCTGAGGCAGACTGAGACGTGACCACGGGGCTTTGGGGGAGAGAAGAATGAGAGCCCTTGTAGCGTAGCGTTAGTCTAGGGTAATTTTAGCACAGAAGAATTTCTTGCTGAAAAACACTTTGTCCTCGATAAGTGAGCAAGAGGGTGCAGCTGTTGTGGTAGGATCACGATGAGGATTTAGCGTGAGCGGGAGGCTCATGAGCAATGAGGCATTTCTGCCTATCGCCTCGGCCTGCTCTTCACATGAGCAGCAGATTGATGTCAGCTAACCTGTCAACCTCGGCCAGATCATCCGAGGAACCACCGAAGTATTGGGTACCTCAGAGCTCTGTGCTTGGTCCCGTTCTTCTCTCGGTGTATACTCTTCCTCTTGCCGGTGTGATTGCCGGGCACAATCAAGGCTTTCACTCTTTATTTCCTTCACAATCAAGGCTCTCACGGCAGATGAGACTCGGTGGTACCTCTGCTTTGATCCTTCCCAGCCCTACAGCACATCGAATTCTCTCACCTCCCTTGCTGCACGTATTGATGGCATCTGCACATTGATGACAGCAAATTTTCTTCAATTGACTGATGATAAAACCAACCTACTAGCTATGGGAAAACCAAGTGTAATTCAGAAATTGGAAAACCTAACACACAAAATCGGCTCTGCCAGCATATCTCCGGTAGAATCCCAGCCTTCGAGCACTTCGAATTCTCTCAACTCACTTACTGCATGTATTGATGACATCCGCACATGGATGACAGCAACTTTTCTGAAACAAAACGTTGATAAAACTAACTTACTAGTTATTGGCAAATCCGGTGTGATTCACAAATTGGAAAGGCTGACGCTCAAAATTGGCTCTGTCAGCATATCTCCTGTTGAATCAGCTCGGAATCTAGGTGTCATGTTCCAAAGTGACCTCTCGTTAGACGACCACATCAGCTCCACAGTCAAGTCTGCCTACTTTCAGCTATATAACATTGCTAAAATTTGGGCTTGTTTAGATAAGGATACCATGTCTAAGTTGGTCCATGTATTTGTGACATCCCGTCTTGACCTCTATAACTCACTGCTTGCTGACCAACCGGCATGTGCAACCAGGCGATTACAGCTGGTGCAAAACTCTCCTATGGCACTACTGATTTCGAACTCGCTCACCGAACCGCTAGTCGGGAGTGGGGGACGCACTTTACCGAGGCGACGCAGCCCGCTCAACGTCATATCGAGCGTTACTGTACATTCAATTGTGTGACAAAAGTTTAGTGGAAGCGATTTGGGATTTCGTTGGCGGTTCGTGCTAAGCTCATTCACCCTGTTTGAGTACACTAAGCATGGACCGCGTTCATTGTTGCAACTTTTTTCGTCTGAAACAGCCGTCTGAGTAAGCGGATTTTCAGCCTCTAAAATATTGGTTTTTATTTTTCGAAAGTGAGATAGTACCTTTTGTGTACTTTTAATCCTCTACTGACAAATACTTCAAGTTTTCGACTCGTGGGGAAACATGTGTACACCAAAGCTGTCGGATTATGAAAATGCTTAAGATTACCAACAGTTCCTGCATTATTACGATGAGGAACCATATATGCCATCGTCGAAATTTAGACGGTATAAAAACCCCAACTCACCTATTAGTTTGTTATACTTAGGGCTTCGAACTAACTGAGATGTACGCTATGGCTGGCGCTGTACAGTCGTGCTTCTAAGTGTCTACGGAATAGCTACTAGCTATTGCTTCTCTTGCAGAAAGTTCTAAAGCGCCTAAATAGAGATCAAGTTCTCATATGGCGCTTTACAAAAGATGTATTCTTAAACTATCCGGAAGCTAATCACCGTTCACCCTAAAGGCTGGTCACTTAATTGCTTTCTAAAATTAAGGCTCCATGTGAACACGAAACAGAATTTCGCGTGCATTGTGCAATTCAAAAACATAGCACGCAGCGGTATAGAGGTAAATACATCATCAAAATGTGTAGAAATGATAAGGCCTACTGTAGACGATAAGAAAGCCAGCTCTATCTTCGCGGTCACACAAGCAAACGTGACGTGACAGTCAAGCGCGTGATTGACTGAGCACATCTGACTCTGGCCTTGGCGGCAAGCCTCGTAACACAACTTTTAAGATAGAAGGCTTGCATGGCATTGATCATTCAGAAGAAACTAATGCTGTCAGTTAGGAATATTCTGAAATTGACTCTTAAATGTAAAAGTGGTGAGCACAGCATTTTAAAAATAAAATTTGAATTTTTTTCCATGTCGATCTTCGAATGAATCAACGGTCAAGATACTAATTTCCTGTAACCTAAAGCTTAACTCCCGAAAACCATGTGATGTTCACAAAATACATGTAACAGATGGTTTACGTAAAAGCATTACCACTTAAGTGAATTCATACAACGACTCTTAGACATTAATCGGTCATCACTATTTTCCTTACCTTCATATGTATAACTAACAAAATTAATCGACAACAAAGTGACAATAAAAGATGCGATTTTAAATGACATACCCTTGAGTGCGTCAATCAACTTCAAGTGTTTGCATTTTTTTATATGTATAGATAAGACGCCAATCTGCAAATATATATAATTTTGCATTTTGTTAGATTTCAGTACAAAATTGCAATCTACGCTTGAAAACTTGTGCTGGTTTTGTTTTGTCTTTATTTTCCCCAGCTTTTGAAGAGTTCACACATATAAATAAGAGTTTGGCAAAAGTGAAAAGACGAACAAAAAATACATGGCATGAAGTCTGAGTTCAGAGAAAATCGGGGTTTTGAGAATACAAAGGAAAGTTTTTTTTTAGATCGTTTAATGTAGCTTGTCACTGACAAAATAATAATAATAATAAATTAAATCGTATAGCTTATTTGGGAACTAAATCTCTTTACGAGCATTTAAACTCGGCTGGAAAGAAAATACATCCGGATGAGCCCATCGATGACAATTTTAAATGCACAATTGCAGCTCATATAGGCAAAATTTAAAAAGTAATTCACTTGTATCAATTGAATGCCGAGATGCGGACTTGCCAGTGCCGTGCAAGCAAACTCAGTTGCCATTAAAATCAAACCATCCCGAGTTACCAGCGCTTTGCTTGCTGTACTATCCGTCTTTCAGGCGCGACATCAATTCACTCTCATTTCCTCACACAACAGATTACGCGCCTAGGCTAGCTGCAGAAATTGTCAGGAAATCACGCATTGATCAAGTGCCTTTCGGCTTCGCCTCCATCATTCTGGGGGGGCGATTGTATCTATTGGATTGATCGCTGGTCGATCGCAGAAGACGCTATTCCTGCCTAAGCAAAATCGTAACGTGCTTTAGATGGCTATCCGGATGACTAGACGGACGGCTAGACTCGCTATCCGGAAGAATTATTGCCAGCGGAGTGCCAGGACCGATGTAGTCAATATACTGCTAGACAGAGCGCCGGTGCAGGGTGAAGAGACGTAACGTTAGGTAATGTGACAAGAGCAGGCTTGCGACAGACAAGCTTTGCACAGACAATAAGATACAAAAGTAGTGAGTTACAAAGGTCCAGATATAATGTCATGAATGCATGGACAAACTTCGCTGCCCCTATCTAACCTTACCTTATTTGAGCACGTCCCAATCTTTGCTTATAGTACGCTAACATCTAATGGTTTGGTACAAGTTGACTTAAAGGGAAAAATGAAACGTGCAGATTGAGTCTTTAATTATTGAACTTATGCAAGCAATTAGATAAATCAACGCAAAACTGACACTTAGCTAAAAATTGCGACTGTGTGGAAAGCAATAAAATTAATTATCTTCCACAAAGTGATATTACGTTGAAGATAGATTCCGTTGTTGTAACTTATTTGGCGTTACACTCAAGCCGCAATCAAGTTACATTCAAGTACGCAAGTCACGATCGAATAAAATCTTGCTAAATTCTTGGTTTTTTAATTGCGACAAGACAAAATAACATAACAAGCAGAAACTGTATAGGTTAAACTATGTAACGATATATTTTCAAACAAAAAAGGCCGGTAGCTTTATTTGGGGCTGTAGATTATATATTTTGAGAAACTCGGGATGGGCCTCGAGGGATCTGAGGGCTCGATTCAAACAGAATCGGGTGGAGCAAGGTGGTGATTTATGACTTTCGTGCGTACCGTGCAGGATGTAGCTCATACTACTACCCGAGCTCCAACTAAAAAGGGCCCTGAGTAAAGGTGGCCTAAGTGTATTCTTAGGTGCTTTAGCATTCTGGCCTATATAAAGATGGTGTTTCTTTGCTTTAGCATGCTATCTAAGCAAGATATCTTGCATTTCATTAACCATGTGTTATTGCTTAATTTGCATCAAGATGTAAAGCACCTGGATAGAGATTTCGTTCACTTACTGTACAGCATGTTATTTCGCCAAGCTCTTCGTGCCGCTACCGCAAAATGGGATTACAACTCAGCTTCATACTATCTAATTTTGGTTTTTCCTATATGTTTTGTGTGCTTGCCTCTGTACATTAATCAATGTATGTTACCAAACAGGGACCCTACTAACCAGGGTGTCTTCTTGTATGCTCTTCAAGCGTGTCTTAGCACGATACCGTTCTGGTCATTTACTTTTCGTTATTGCTTCCAGTGCAACGAGTTGTAAGCTACTGGATAATGATTGTGTTTTCTAAGGTTTCTATGCAAAGGACTCATTATTATTATTACTGTTGTTATTCTTATCTTACATGATATTTATAGATATGTAAGGCAGACTATTATCTAAGAAAATCCAAGCAAGTGACTTGAATCTCAGAATCTAGATTTGTATGCCCCTATAGGCACTTTATAAATATTTAGCTTTTGACGAGATGCTTACGCGTCAATACGTTTACAGGAAGTTCAGATTAGCTTTCATTTTCATTAAATATGGCGGATACTCTAGTCTTTCTCCTTAAAATTAATGCACCTTAATACTTATTAAGGAGGCTAAAATGGATCAAATGCTAAGTAGAGCTGGTTGTCATTGAGGTAGAAATGGAAGCACAAATTATGTTTCTCACTGATATCGGCTAGAGGTAGAGATACAGATAGTGAAAGGAAGGGGTCCAACACCAACCTCATAATTCAAGGGCTCCTCCAGATGAAAGAAAGCTATTTATTGGACATCTACACTAGGACATAACTCACTGAGGTAGGACCTAATCTATTTTACCACTGAGCCAGTACGGCGTTAGCCTCACGTGTCGCTCATCTAACGTCTCACGTGACGCTAGCGTCAACGAACACTCTTCGTTTAAACGATGTTAGGAACTATGCGCATGGAGAACTGCACAAAATGTACTCCAGTGTATCTCCGTCTGTAACTCCACAAAGCCATAAGGAAAAAGTGAAGCGTTACGCCAGAGAGTTTTCAATAGCGAACTCAAAGCCTAAGCAGACTTCGGTACGCATTTGGTAGCCAACAGGCTTAATCTCACGAAACAAGGAAAAATTTGAAAAGCACGGCTGATTCAGGAGAGCGGTCGAGGAAGTTGGTAGCATGGAAGTAGCAGCTAAGCCCGGCTGGAAAAGATGTGTCATAGAGAGCAGCAAGAGAGTAGATATTGATGCCTGCGAATTGTAGAAGTGAGTTCCACAGCTTTCGTCACCAACGCTCTTTAAGCGCGGGAATGGAACAGGACGTTGCCAGGCTGATGGCTAAAAGCGACATTTGATTGAATATCTTGCAAGGTGATAGCAATTATAAGGATACTGACAACTACGACGACGTTGACACAAAACGCTCACACAATGACAATTAGCAATTAGCTCGCGAAAGGTTTGCAGCCACCAGAATATTCTTCCGCGACACTGACTTGTTTACTCCGTGTCTAGTATACCTGGTAGAATAGTGTGCACTACCGATTAAGCGACTAGGGATCCTTCTGACTGCTGACCAAAGCTCGGTAGTTGATGATTCAAATTAACACGATCTTAACTATACTCACCGGTGGAAGATCTCTCTCAATGCCTCTCGACAGAGAATTATCCATTGTTTTGCAAGCTGCGCCAGCCATCTTTGGCGGCAATTGCTTCTAAACTTCAACGGCTATAGAGCGTCTTAGTCTGCGTCCGTGGGCAGTGCCGTAAATGTAAAGATCCACACAGAAGCTGCTGTCGTCGAACCTTTAGTTTGGCAGAATTCAGATTAAAACTTCACGTTTTCACTGCTGTGTACTCTAGGAAGGATGAATTTTCGGAGCCAATAAAGGAGGGTTATAAACCCCCTTTTGAGCAAAGGCCGACGTCTAATACAGCCGCTAGATCTGTACGTTGGACGCTTATATTTAAAAAATATAGCAGCTGAAAAACACCAGCCTTATTTATGTACGTAGCGGCAGAATAAAAATATATAATTCATTTGTATAGCGTTCTAAGAGACTAACCTTTATCCAAGCGCTTCCGATAGGCCAAAGGGCTCGACCCTACAAACTCGGGCCAAACCAGGGTAGTGAGTAGTAGCCCTAGCAGCTTCGCTTCACTTGCAGGGGAAAGCGAAAATTATCTGCTGAGGTATGCGACCAGATAGCGTATCCGCTGCAGGACAAGCCGCTAGTCCAGGCAAGCCGGTACGAGGGGCTAGCCACCCAGTTTTTGGCAACTCATCAATTGCTGAGTGCGTGTTTGCGGTGTTGTGTGCGTCTGTTGCTTCTCAGCCACTAATTTACGCCCCATCTGCTGCAGGTGGTTGAGCAATTGACTCGGTGCAGCCTTTGATGTAAGCATGTGGCCCACCACAGATCACTCCCTTATCTGCGATGAGTCAGCCCCTAGCTCGTATATGTACCCGCTGGGGGAAAAAAGATCAAGTCTCGTTCACCGATCACGTTCGCCCAATAGTGTCTTCCTGAGACTCCACTAGCGCTGCTGCCGCTGAAGACACAGTAACGTAACTCAAAGGTAACTTTGGAACAGGACACCTATATTTTGTGCAGATACAGCAGGAGATACGCTGACGGAGCCGATTTTGAGCGATAATAAATAATTTTGAAGGATAATCTTTTAAGCGAAAATAAAGAACCTCGAAGGATCAGAAGGATTCGAACCCGTAAAGTGCGAGCGTCTTACTGCCGGTGGCTAAGAACCACAGTTTAGATATTCCCCATCGTTTATTCACCAAAAATTGTCATTTGCGTTTAGGCTATGTTTACAGCTAAAGGCTTTAGTTCTACTTCATTTCTTCTGCTGCTCCTATTTTTCTCCAAAAACAGTTGCATACGGATTTAACGGTTTTAAAACAATTTAAAAGTTGCTTTGGCAATAACCTAATATATATATATATATATATGTATATATATATATATATATATATATATATATATAGTTGGTTATTGCCCAAGCAACTTAGGGCCGCATCCCTACCTGGCTAGGCATCGTACTACCTGCTTGTCTGAATTTGATCGTTTAGCTTAAACTCGTACAAACCTCGAAACCTTTTGAGACCACACCTTTAGTTCGCATGCTCACAAAGCCTGAAACTCACTCACTCTCGATTAACATCACGACAGACATTCCTTAACATGGCGACATTTAAAAAGAAGCTTAATGCACACCTGTTTATTCCAGAATTTAGTGGGTCATTGCGATTCATTCTTTGTGTGCTTATGCGTGCTGACACTGCCTGCTGTTACTAACCATATCTAGATGTTGACCCTGTGCATGTCACATCTAACAACGTTATGCTTGGTGGCGAATCTTACCACTAATCATTCGGTCATGCTTTTCTCACAGCATCTGTAAAATGCCTAGAAAGAGATTAAGTTACATGGGAGCGCTATACAAACATATTATTAATATAACCCCACTATTTTTAATTTTCAACTCTTCACTTTACTTGTTAGCCCAACTCATAAAAACGGCAAAGACGAACCGCCGAAAGCCTACTTCGGCTCTCTCAATGTAGTGTATCTTTCCGTCTGTAACTCCACAAAGTCATAAAGGCCACGTGGGTGTTACGCAGGGGAGTTCGTATAGCGCACTCACAGCCTAAGCGGCTTTCGGTACGCATTCGGTAGCCAACAGACTTCGTCTCACACAACAAAGAGAAAGTGGGAAACATAGCAGAGTCAGGAGAGCAGTCGAGGTAGTGAGTAGCATGGAAGTAGCAGCTCAGGACCGCTGAAAAGGATGAGCCATAGTCGGCAGTAGGGGAGTAGTTGTCGTTTCGTAAAAATTGTGGAAGAGTTCCACAGTCTAGGACCTGCCGATAGCTACCTGTAACTTTAATTTTACATCCGGGGCCACCTATAATTTTAATTGAACATCCGGCTGCTGTCTGTACTTTATTTCTTGGCTTAGCTACGAAGCTATGGACGTCGTAAGGGCTGGGCTATTTTTGGCAAGAGCGGTGGCTTGAGACACTCGCATCAACGTTGAGGAATCTACATGGGAAGCGAAGCAAACAGCCTACATAGTAATTCAAAATTCACTTCTTAGAAGACAAGGTACCGTCTAGGTTCTTTTAGTGTTCAAGGCCAAGGAGACAAGCCGCACCATACCTCTTTCTCAACGCTGCCACATCGTGGATTTCAGCACTGAACAGCCGTCAGTACCAATTTCATGACATCTGCAGGTGCCAGTTCATCAAAGATCCAATTTCCCAAGCTTGCTGAGATTTCGCGGGATACGTGAATAACGTAAATGCCCGATCTGTCTTTGAACTAAAAGAGGGAATTTCGTCAGGCTGTTAGAGTATCCTCAGTGACATGCAGGGATATTTTACCATAGCTTAAAGCCGTCTTATTCTCGATACAGCCTGCTCCCTGCCGATTGATTGTCGGTGTTAATCGGTCCTTTCCTAGTAGGGGACCTCTATTGCCGTTTACGGGAAACAATCGATTGTAGCTATATGCCTGTGACTTTCTTACCTGTGGCCTGCAACCTACCAGATAGGTGGGAAGAGCAAACTTACATGGATGCACAGGCATATACAAGTCTCAGCAGGCTTGTGATGCTGGCATATACAAGTTCATACATGTTAGAAAGGTTTCTATAGCCGCTTAAAGCCTAAGGCTATGCATACGGTAGCCAACAAACTCTTACACGAAACAAGGAGACGCGAGAAGCATGGCTGAGTCCTCAAGGCAGTCGAGGAAGTGAGTAGCCTAGAATTAGCAGATCCGGACGGCTGGCAAGAATGTGCAAGAGTCAGCTGCAGATGTCGAAGCATATTTGTGGGACTTCCACAGTCTGGAACTTGCAGAGCAAAAGCTTCTGCCACTAGTCTTTATTCAAAAGAAGGAAAACCTTATCTCTTGCCCATAGAGGACCTGAAGACACCATGAAGACACCATGAAGCCGGACTTGGTGCAGCTAGGTATGAAAAAACAGCCGTGGAAGGTCATGCGAGTCAGATTAAGAATTGTTCCTCTGCATCCATTGATCAACAGTAAACCATTCAGCTCCTAATGCAAAGGTTCCATATAATAATACTAAAAATGCACTTGATAAAGCACCCTCAGAGAACTCAGTCTCTTTCTAGGCGCTTTACATTTGCTGCAAAGGGAAATGCAATTGAATGGTGAGCAATATCATGCTTGATAAACAAACAACATGAATAGCATGGTTAGGGGTGACATGCACAGGGTCAGCATCCAAATGTGGTTAGTGGCAGCATGCACAGTGTCAGCACACATAAGCACGTGAAGGACGAATCACAGGGACACACTAAATGCTGTCCTAAATACGTGTGTTTTTAAGTTCTTTTTAAATGTGGTCAGGTCAGCGGATGTTCTGACGCAAGTTGGAAGAGAGTTCCAGGCTTTGGGAGCATACGAACTAAATACACGGTCTCCAAAGGATTTGAGGTTTTTCCGAGGTATTTGCAGACTGTTTGATTCCAAAAAGCAGGTGGTACGATGCTTGGCCTGCTGGGGGGAGTAGATCTGAGAGATAGGCTGGAGCCAAAGAATGAAGTGACCTAAAAGTGAGCGACAAAACCTTGAAGTCAGTCCATTGCTTGACTGGTAGCCAGTGCAGGTCGGCGAGAAGTGGTGTGATGTGGCAACTGCGACGTTCACGACAGACAAGCCTAGCTGCGAAGTTGTGCACCAGCTGCAATCGCCTGATCGCACATGCCAGTAGGCCAGTAAGCAGTGAGTTGCAGAAGTCAAGACGGGATATCACGATTGCATGGATCAACTTAGACGTGGTATTCTTATCTAAACAAGCCGGACGTTTAGCAATGGTATGTAGCTGAAAGTAGGCAGATTTGACTGTGGAGCTGATGTGGTCGTCAAACGAGAGGTCACTTTGGAACATAACACCTAGATTTCGAGCTGATTCAACAGGAGATATGCTGGCAGAGCCAATTTTGAGCGTCAGCCTTTCCAATTTGTGAATCACACTGGATTTGCCAATAACTAGTAAGTTAGTTTTATCGTCATTTAGTTTTAGAAAATGTGCTGCCATCCATGTTCGGATGTCATCAATACATGCAGCAAGTGAGTTGAGAGAATTTGAGGTGCTCGAAGGCTGGGAGGGATCAAAGCAAAGGTACAACTGAGTGTCATCCACATAGAAGAAGTGAAAGCCTAGATTGTGCTTGGCAATCACATCAGCAAGAAGGAGGGTATACAGTGAAAAGAACCGGACCTAGCACGGAGCCCTGAGGTACTCCATATTTCAAAGCTACCTCAGATGATCTTTGTCCATTCACGTCAATACTCTGGAGTCTCCCACTGAGATAGGACCTGAACCATTGCAGAGCAGTGCCAGTGATGCCCAGGCGAGATGAGAGACGCTCTAGAAGAACTTTGCGATCGATGGTGTCAAAAGCTGACGAAAGATCGAGCAAAACAAGCAGAGACACTCTACCCATGTCTGCATTCCTAAGTAGGTCGTTGTATACCCTAAGCAATGCTGACTCTGTGGAGTGATTAGGTCTAAAGCCAGACTAAAACTTACTAGCAAGGTGTGAGGTTTCGATATATGAGTTCAGCTGGTCTGCCACGACCCGTTACAGTGTCTTTGATAGGAATGGTAGAAGGGAGACTGGGCGGTAGTTGCTCAAGTTCTCTTGGTCTAGTGTCGATTTCTTGAGAAGTGGCCTGACTACAGCTTTTTTGAAAGGTGCTGGCACATGACCTGAGGCTAATGACATATTAATGACGTTGGTTATGCATATGCAGCAACAGATCAATGCAACGTAGGAGCAGGACAGTGGGAATAGGGTCCAGAGGACTTGTTGTCTTCTTTGATTGAGATACAAACTTTAGGACTAGATCACTACTTTGAAGCTGAAGGCCAAGAGCACAAGCTGAGGCGATGGAAGCACACAAGCTGACAGGCGAATAAAGCAACGCAAAGCTGGCAGTAAAAGATTTCTTGTTGGACGGTGACGGGCATCGGTGATTGGATTGCCCCCTAGTACGGCAGCAAACTCCGGCAGCTCTCTAAGCTCGACCGGAAGAGTCTGCTCTCCTAAATCCTGAGAACCTTCAAATAAAAAAAAGGCAGTCCACAGCCAGACCTATCACAAGAAAATACTGCAAGTACCATGAGGTTGCAGGGGGACCGACGAAAGGCCTTGTAACAGGCACTTGCGTCTATCCACTAGCTGTATTAAATCGGTGTGGCTCCCAGAGGCTCGCTGTAATTTTAGTTTTACATCTTGTTCTGCCGGTGGCCGATTTACCGGCTGTGCCAGGATGCATGAGCTCAGTGGCTGCCTGCAACACAGCTGCAGGCACGGCATCAATGGCCTATCGAAGCGCCCGAGCAGAGGCCACGAAGCGGAACGATGAAGGATGCTTAGCTTGACAGCCGGCCCGTGAGAGGGGGTGGACAGCCCCACCTGACCCAGAACTTCCTACAGACAAGGACAAGTCATGTAGACGGTAACTGGATGAGGGGACATCCATCGAGCAAACCAAGTCAGCTGTCGAGCAAGAGGCAGGTGAGGATCCAGAGCACTACGTTTCCGTCCCAGAGCTGATTCGGCGACTGCCACCTGTGTGTTGCCATCGACCAGGAGGGTGAAACATACTTGGAGGTCTTCCTTTGCAGAGAGTGCACCGCCCACGTGAACTAGCTGGCACAGATATAGTAGGAGTACGAGGTCAGGTAGAACACACTCTGTTCGAGCCCAAAGGTAGGGTCACAGTTCTTGGCAGGACTGAGCCTTGTTTTGTCGCCAACATTGCATTAAAATGACTGGTGATGCATGTCACAAATACCTGTATTTCCTAGGTATACTGAGTACGTGCCACAAAGCATATGTATTGAATACAAGCACTGGGTTAGAATTACCTACTGATAGTCAATATGTAGAATAAACTAGCAGTCATGGAAAATAATAGTTATGCCAAATTTGTATAGCGCCCAGAGAGAACTAAATCTCTTTCTAAGCACTTTACACATGCTGCAAAGGAAGTAGAAACAAGTCGTTGTGCTGTCACCACCACTATTAGCCATGTCTAAAAGAAAAGATAGTCGGGCTGCAAAAGGCATGCACTTGCACGAATTAAGCTATCTGGTGTCAAGTTAAATGGGAATAGCCATCGCATTGCAAACGTACCAAAACATACTTGATGACTGTTGTATTTAACTGGCTGCTTGTGGTCTAAACGTTGCACGGCTTGCCACATTTTTCCATGCAAACAAGCGATAATACAGGCTTAAAGAGCCTTCTGAGGGGCGAAGTTCAAGAAAATCCTTGACCCCCCCCCTTTTTCAAGACTAACTTTTTACTAGGATAAGTAACCTTTGCATTTAAAAGTTACAACAAACACAAAACGAAATTGTTTGGCAGCTGTATATTTTATACCAACACTCATTTCGAAATGCATTTAATGGAAAACCATTGGTGTTCATGAATATTGCTGATGAAACCCATTTCTGATTATTATGAGTAAAGTCGGTGAAAAATAGCATAATATAAATTGGCCTGGTGACTCTGCAGTGAAGTACCATGCAACTAGCGGATCGATCGGCAGTAGAACTCTCCAGCAATATATATATTTCATTTGTATAGTGCCCTAAGAGAACTTAATCACTCTTCAGGAGCTTCACTTACATTCACCTTGACCTTGGTTCGAGGCAAGCACCTTAACCACTAGGCCAAACTAGTGCTTTGCTGAACACGAGCAAGCAAGTAATGTAATGGACACCGACTGTGAGGTTCATTTTAAAAGCAATCACAAACTATTAATCGCCAAGTGATCCTTTCTCCCCTAGCACACCATGCTCTAGCAACAGGTATGAGGTGCCAGTTGACCTATATAAACTGCATAGACGAATATACTAGCAAACCCATGATCGCTACAACAAAATATAAGAAATGTAAATAAAACGTTGGCATTAATAATTATACCTTTCTACGAGATTGCAAGCTTTATTGCTAGAGGTTCGATCCGGAATAGCTTGAATACATGAGCCCGTTGCAGAATAAGCGATATGTTGAGAGAAAATAAGCACATCTGAACTCAGACTAGTAATGCAAGAAAAACAAATCAAAGCCCACAGCTGAAAAATACTGGCACTGAAATGAAAAAATATCAAACAGATGAGCGACACAGCACAACGGCAGTAAGCAGGTCTCGACTTAATAACAGCCTTATATAACCATTCGATATGAAAAAATCAATCATGTGAGCTTCACAGAGTTCAGAGCTGGATAAACTATTTCGAATAAATAAGCCAGCCGTCCATTTCTAATCGCTAGATCTTCAGCAGTGTCACCACCATCATTTCGAATAGTGGCATCAATATCGTCATTCATTAATAGTAGCTGCAGAAGATCCTTTGCATCTCTGTTGCATGCAGCAAGATGCAGAGGACTTTGTCGGCCGTTTGTGAGTGCATTTATGTCAGCTCCATGTTGAAGCAACAGTGAAGCAACCCTTGCATGATTCCAGTGGCATGCACTATGTAGAGGCTGCCAGCCATCGACCGTCTGTGCAGTTATACTGGCTCCGCGAGCTAGCAACAGCTTGACCAGGCCTTCGTGCCCACTGTAGCATGCTCTATGCAGAGGTGTATAAAGATCGTCATCACGGGCATTCACAAGCTCCGGGCTAACTTCCAACAGGGTCAGTACGACATCCTCCAGGTTGTGCTCAGCTGCCCATAGCATATGCTTAGGGGGATCAGCTTTAATCTCGTCTAGTGAGTAGGGTTCGATGAACTCTTCATCTGCATCCCAATAGCTTGGCATCGAGCTTGGTTGCCCCCTTTTGGCTTCTAGAATATGCCTCATAACGACATCATCGTCAGAAGTGCATAGCACAGCTTCACTGCTGTCGTCCTCATCACCAAAGGTAGTGACATCCATCTATTGGTAGACTGCAGATTCTGCCTACAAATGAGGCCAAGGGGTGTTAATGAGAAGAAGCTTGCAGCTCAGCTGCCAGAATGATCCATAATAGCTAGTCACTCTAAACAGAAGACTGGTTTCGCCAGTAATCAAACGAACCAATCAATTTTTTGAGAATGCACTTTTCAGGAACAGAACAGCAGGTTGTACGATGCTTGGCCTGGTGGGGGAGTAGTTCTGATAGGCTGGAGCCAAAGAATAAAGTGACAGAACCTTGATGTCACTACGCTGCTTGCTTGGGGCCCAGTGCAGGTCGGTGAGAAGTGGTGTGATGTGGCAACTGCAATGCACATGACAGACAAGTCTAGCTGCAGTTTTGCACCAGCTGTAAACCCCTGATTGCAAAGGCTGGTAGACCAGCAGGCAGTGACTTACAGTAGCCGAGATATTACAAATGAATGGACCAATTTGAATGTAGTGTCCCTGACTAAGCAAGCCTAAATTGTAGCAATATTGTGCAGCTGAAAGTAGCCAGACTTGACTATGGAAGTGAAGTGTCCATCTAGTGAAAGATCACTTTGGAATAGGAAAACTATATTACGTGCAAATGCAACAAGAAATATGCTGGCAGAGCCAATTTTTTAGTGATAATCTTTTAAGTTTCAGAGTCACACTTGGTTTTTCCATAACTAGTATGTTGATTTCGTCGTTCTTTAATTTGAGAAAGTTTGCTGCCATCCATTTTGGGATGTCAGCAATACATGCACCAAAGATAGGCAGAGAATTCGACCTGCTAGAAGACTGGGAGGGATCAAAGCAAATGGACAACTGAGTGCATTTTGCATAGAAGTAAAAGCCTACATTGTGTTTTGCGATCACGTCAAGAGGGAGGGTATAAACTGAGAAAAGATGCAGACCGAGCAAGAGCCCTGAGGTACCCTGTAGTTCAATTTAATAATATAATTTTTAATATAATACTGGCTGAGGTAATAGCCTCTTTTGTATAGCGACAGAAGAGCCTAACGGCTATCACAACCGCTGGCAGTGGCGATAAGGGATCGCCCACCGCAGGATTCAAACCCACGACATCGGGACCGAGGTCGTGAAAAGCAACCGCCTTACCTAGTGCACCATCACGGCTCACCAGTTCAGCAGTTCTTCAGATGACCTTTGTCCGTTCACATCAATACTCTCACTGGAGACTCCCACTGAGACAGGTTCTGAACCATTGCAATACAGTGATGATAGTGCTCAGGCAAGATGTGAGGTCCTCAAGAAGGACTTTGTGATCAATTGTAAGGATGCTATACAAATGTATTATTACTATTAGTAGTAGTAGTCTTATAAGATCACACGGCTCTTTTTTCATCAGGAAACGTAGCAGGTTTCTGGCCCCAGCTGAATTATCGATTTCTTCTTTAGAGAAGAACCAGGTTTGGTCTAGCATAGGCATGTATAAAATAGAATGCTTCGAACTTCAATGATTCCTGTAGAAGTGGCCAGCACAGTCGTCGAGATGCATTTTTTGAGGGGGGCCTTTCGTACATCCAAAAACTCATGTCCCGACTGAGCTAGCAAAAGCTATCTTTCAAAGACTGCAACTATTTCCAAGGCCACTTGAAACTTCCAAACAAGTAACTCTGCATGTTTTTCACACTACTCGTGGGGATGCTGGCATGCCCTTCAGGTTCCTGCGATTGGCTAACCCTGACAAGAACATGGTCTGGCCCCCTTGGTTCAATCCTGGCTACTCCCAGGATCTTGGTCATGCCTAGATGCATACTTCTGCCGACACGTGGACATTCTCTTCTTTGAGGAGCTTACATTGGCTTGCAACGGCCGCTTCTGTTCTCTCATTTGCCCCATGAGCTGGCCTTTCTAACTCTACAGAGCGTGAGTGCGCTGGGCGCAAGGATGCAAGATACCGAGCATAGGCGAGGGCGTGCTAGTGCACGGTTAGCAGTCCACTGCCACAACAGAGATGACTTACTGACCTGCTTACGGACGCAGCAAACCATAGCCACAGTGCTCTTCCGCCTTTCGCCTCCAGCATCGCGTGCCACCGAGCCCCTTCCCCTTCCGGGTAGGGGGAGGTAACCGGAAGCACGAATGCCCAAAGCACGAATCGGCTTCATTTAGAGAATCGCCAGAGCAGCAGCAGCAGCAGCATGACGGTGATCATAATTTTTTATTTATTTGTTTTGTATCTCCGTCAGTAACTCCACAAAGTCTTAAAGACCATGTGGGTGTTACGCAGGAGAGTTTTGTATAGCGCACTCACAGCCTAAGCGGCTTTCGGTACGCATTCAGTAGCCAACAGACTTCGTCTCACGCAACAAAGAGAAAGTGGGAAGCAAAGCAGAGTCAGGAGACCAGTTGAGGTAGTGAGTAGCATAGAAGCAGCAGCTCAGGACCGCTGAAAAGGATGAGCCATAGTCGGCAGCAGGAGAGTAGTTGTCGTTGCGTAAGAACTGTGAAAGCGAGTTCCACAGTCTAGGACCTGCAGAGCTAAAGCTTCTGTCGCCAACTGTCTTTAAGCGGAGGAATGGGACAGCTAATTTATTGTCCACACAGGACCTGAGGGCGCAAACAGGCTGAAACTGATGCAGCAGTTCAGCTAGGTACGAAGGAGCCAAGCCTTGTGGGTCAGCGTAAGAACTTTGCTTCACTCTTTCATGATTGCCCGAGAAAGCACTGGCAAGTCTCCTTTCTCCACGCCCACCCCCTGGCAAGGCTTTGCAAGCGGCACGGGAGTCAAGGACGTCCATCAACAACTCGAGCACACGTCACAATCGCCAGCCACCAGCAGCATGGCCAGGGCTCAAACCTCGATGCACGACACTTTCGGCAGAGCCAGAGCTTACGGTACCAAGCCAAGATCGGCTGCCCAAGAGAGCTAGCTGTGCCCTACCAGCGATAGCCATACCCATTGACCACTCGCCCAGGACAGCACCGAGCAGGTGCTCTCTCTTTTCCTGGATGTTGTTTTTTCAACCAGTGCAAAGAGTCTGTCGTAAAGGCCACAAACGATTGGCTAACACTTCTCCTGGGTCACACCCCAGAGGAGCACCGAGGAGGTAGCTGATGGGTGCACGAGCTGAGGCTCCAACCGAGCCATGCTCTAGTGCCTCAGCAATACATATCCTAGGGTCCCAGCTGTCTCGCTCAGTCCAGCTTTCGGTGCGACAAAAGAGTTTCGAAGCAAGCACACAGCCACTCCCGAGGTCGAGGCCAAGCAGCCCAACAGACCGATGCAACTCGACCCACCGGAAGTTCGAGGCAAGCCGGAGCATGCCGGGCATCCGAAGAGCCTGATAACTCACTGTGTCTCTCATAATACCTACATCTCATTCTCAACTTCAGCAGCTCGTCAGACTGAATGCTGCTTTGTGATAGCTCTGCAAAAACGCTTGCCCTACCCCAAGGCATCTTGTTGGGTTTCCGAGGATGGCATTTGCTTGAAGAGTAGGGGTTTACCCACCTCAGATCTTAGAAAGCAAGTTCCACTGACCGCCATTGAGGTGTACAGTTGATGGTCACCTTGAGTCTAATTTAGAGAATCTATATGCTCGAATTTCCTTGATGTTAAAGTCGATTGCGGCCATCTGTACAGGCAACTCGCAGCATTAGAGCCCACCAGGTGAGTAAGTACCTCACAGCAAGCAGCCTTCTGCCACAAGTAAACAGCAGCCTTAACAAGTGATCCAATACACAAAGCAGACCTGCGAACGTGCACGCAAGTAATACCAATAGCAAAATGAAAAAATGCATATGGCCCCCCTAAAAAAACTAAATATCTTTCTAGGCACTTTACATGTGCTGTAAAGGAAACATGTCAAGTGTTTATTGATAAAATGCCTAGTGAAGGATCGAGTAAGCACACAAAGGATCAGTCACACGTACCCAGCAAACTCGGTGAAGAACGGGTAAGCTTTTAGCTTCTAATTACAGGCCGTCAAGTCAGAGGGTGTGGAAGTCGGTAGTGAGCTCCAGGCATGGGGATCATTGTCTCCAAAGGATTTGAAGTTGGTACGAGGCACAGCTAAACGACTCGAATCAGAGAGCAGACGGTATAATGCCTGGCCTGGTTGGGAAATAGTTTGGATAGATAGACTGGACCACAAGGATGAGGAACCTAAAAGTGAGTGACAAAACCTTTAAGTCGATGCACCAATTGATGGTGAGCAAGTGCAAGCCATTTAGAAGTGTGTGTAATGTGCCAACTGTGATGCTCACAACAGACAAGCCTGGCTGCAGAGTTTTGCCTTATTACACAGATCGGAAGATCGGCAAGCAGTGAGTTACATAAGTCAAGATGGGATGTCACAAATGCATGGACCATCTTGGATTTGGTATTCCTGTGGAAGCAGACCCGAATTGTTGCAATGTATCTGAAAGTAGGATGACTTGACTATTGACTTAAAGAGATCAAAGCACAAGTACCACTTGCATACTGATCCTGTGCATGTCATCCGTAACCATGTTATTCCTGTTGTTTATCAAGCATGATACCACTCACCATTCGATCGTGTTTCCTTTGCAGCAAATGTAAAGCGCCTAGAAAGAGATTGATTTCTCTGAGGGCGCTTTATCAAGTGTATTATTATCATTCTTATTATTACCTGTGTGCCATCAACATAACGATAAAAGCCTAGATTTGCAGCACGCATGAGCCACTGGGTGGGGGACGTTCGTGAGTGTGTGTGTGGTCAGCACCCAGCTGGCGTTACTCTCGTGGCAACGGTGAATACAATTGATCGCATGCCTCGTTTAAACAAAAGAGCGTAAACAGTTTGCCCACCCATGGCTGGCGAAAAGTGGATCCTGCAGACACATTATCAACGTTACAGACAGACTTAATGAAGGTCTGGTGGTAAGCGGCTACCAAAATTAAAGTGCAGCCATAATGGGGTGGAGACAAAATCTTAAACCAATTTTTTATATTAGATCTCTTTTAATCGCATTCTTAAAAAATGCGCGAAGCGAACTGCGAACGACTGTCGTCGTTCTGTCATGCAGTTGGCCGAACAAAGATAACAGCGAGAGGCTAGCAATGTGTGCAACACATGGCTTTCAGAAAATTAGTCGATCCCATGCAATTAAATCCACAAACATATTCACTCCGGCTCGGGACATGGATCTGTCGTGCTTACGCGGCGACTGGTCTGGTCGCGGAAACCCGGGGGTCGCAAAGGACTCCTACTTGAAGCAGCTCGCGTGTGCGACGACACGAGATACCGCGTAGCGGTTCTCACCTGAAATCAGTACTTGGTCAGCTTACGATGGGCGACGCAGTAATCAGGTCGCCTTCTTAGCTCCCACGCAAGCTAGGTCCAATATGCCGACGACTGGTATTCCAGAGGCAGACGCCCAATGGCACAGCCGGAGCCGGTAACCGGAAAAGATTCAGCGCATGGCCACACCGGGCTCCTAGAATTATGGGATTGACCGCCCGGGCACCCCCACCACAGAGGCCTCCGCCATGATGCCGAACGGATACTTCAAAATTTGAAAGATGGACGTAATAAACACCTACCTGGGATAGTCGTGAAGACCTGGGATTACGCCATGTGTTACTATGTAACTTCAACAACCGCGTACTACAATCTCAGTACGAACTGGTAACGTTAGCGTACCGTACGCGACAGTTGACGAAGGGCCAGACGGCGGCGTAAATCTAGGCCAGCGAAAATGAGCAAGCTGTCGTTCCGAGCTAGAGCATTGGATTGCTCCAAGCCTATGCCGGTTTACCGGTCCGAAGAAATACCAGACCTTCCAGATTTTGCAGCCATAAATCGTGCAGTACCGCAAATGCCGACAGGAATGGAAAAAGAGGAAGAAACTGTAAGTCAATTTCTGCAACATCTAGGGGCGCTTGCGGGCCGCCATGTTTGTTCTGGTGCGCGCCAAGTCGGTGTGACCCAATTTAGCGTCTTTGGTTGAGAACGCTCCCTCCGGAGAAGTTTATGGTCATCTGAATGGTTCAGCGATGTGACTTATATGCTTAGAACGTGTGCTGAGCTACGGCAGTTCTTTCGCGCTAAGTATTTCTTGTCGACCTATCTACGGCCGGGTCACGTGATACGCAATGAATGGCCATTGACAAGTCCTCGAAGCCCCCACCCACCTCGATGTGCGGTTTTTGCTCCTCACCGGCCACTCTGCTGCCGCGTGGAGGACCTGGTTAAACGTTGACGCCGTAGCCCATTTGAACCGCCCATGCAGGCGCTTAAATTGTTTTTCCTCCAAAACATTTTATGTCCGTAATAAATATATATGTAACCGTTTGAGTCGGCTTCCACTTTCCCGCCATTAGCGCCGGCGTTCTGCCTTGTCAGTTTTATTTCTGTGCAGTCAGCAATGAACAGTGGCTCTTATATGCTACGGCGCTAGCCCTTCGCACCTCTTCGCTTTTAAGGGTCATTGGGGCCTAACTGCTGTGCTGAGGGCCTAACTCTGTTACTGAGTTGACAGGCTTAAACTAAGGTCATTCGTCGTGCAATGGCTAGAGCACTGCTGTATCTGCTTGCTTTTTAATGCTGTAAATGCGTTGCTGTCTGTGATCACTTGGTGTTCACAAAATGTGCCTTGTTGGTAGGAGCCCCAGAGTCGATTTCATTGTGGTAGCTTATGCATTGGTTTTTACTCATTTGTGGGTTACACACAGTAGTAGCCCTGAACATCTCCAGTTTGCTTTAGCGTGCTGACCTAAGCATGATACATTTTTTGCTTTTGCATGGTTGATACCGTGCATTTCACTGACCTTTATGTGCCTGCACAGAGATTACATTGTCTTAAGGTGTTATGCAACTGACCGGTTATTATTATTTATGAGCAGATGCCTTCTATGACCCATGGCCTAGTACAAGTCCATTATCGTTCAGTCTTCGACAAGATAATAATAATAATAATGCACTTTATAAAGCGCCCTCAGAGAACTTAATCTCTCTCTCTCTAGGGGTTTTGCATTTGCTGCAAAGGGAAACACGATTGAATGGTGAGTAGTATCTAGCTTGATAAACAACATGAATAACATGGTTAGGGGTGACATGCACAGGGTCAGCATGCAAATGTGGCTAGTGGCAGCATGCACAGTGTCAGCACGAATAAGCACATGAAGGACAAATCAGAGATCCACTAAATGCTGTCCTAAATAGGTGTGTTTAAAGTTCTTTTTAAATGTGGTCAAGTCAGGGGATGTTAAGATGCAAGTTGGGAGGGAGTTCCAGGCTTTGGGAGCATACGAACTAAATCCGCAGTCTCCAAAGGATTTGAGGTTTGTGTGAGGTATTGGTAGACTGTTGGATTCCGAAAAGCTGCTGGTACTATGCTTGGCCTGGTGGGGGAGTAGATCTGAGAGATAGGCTGGAGCCAAAGAATGAAGTGACCTTAAAGTGAGCGACAAAACCTTGAAGTCGATGTGTTGCTTGACTGGTAGCCAGTGCAGGTCGGCGAGAAGTGGAGTAATGTGGCAACTGTGAAGCTCACGACAGACAAGCCTAGCTGCGGAGTTTTGAACCAGCTGCAATTGCCTGATTGCACATGCCGGTAGGCCAGGTTGCAGAAGTCGAGACGGGATGTCGCGAATGCATGGACCAAATTAGACGTTGTATCCTTATCTAAACAAGCCCGAATTTTAGCTATGTTGTGTAGCTGAAAGTAGGCAGATTTGACTGTGGAGCTGATGTGGTCGTCTAACAAGAGGTCACTTTGGAGCATGACACCTAGATTTCGAGCTGATTCAACAGGAGATATGCTGGCAGAGCCCATTTTGAGCGTCAGCCTTTCCAATTTGTGAATCACACTGGGTTGGCCCATAACTAGTAAGTTAGTTTTATCGTCATTTAGTTTTAGAAAATTTGCTGCCATCCATGTGCGGATGTCATCAATGTATGATCATCACTTAGCTGTTATGTCTCCATATGAGCCATCTTTCCATCAATCTGCTTGGGCCAGCTCCTTTAGTAGAGTACCTAGGGACCGAGTTGCCGGTGTTTCTTCATTCGATAAGTTATGTTTGACAGAAAATAGAAGCTGGAATGGAAATGACCTTCATAATCAAGCCTGCCGTCCTCTGGTAGTTGTTACTATTTTTGTGTTGCGCAATACATGTTATGGCATTGCCTATACTACATTTGTGATGCCAGCGCTCCTATGGTTGACAGGTTGCCACTGTCGTATTGAGTTATTCAATCTCTTGGTGGTGGCGTTTATTGTGGTGGCAAAGTGGCTGCTGTGTCGTTGGCTTTAAACTCGGGATTGCAGCTTTGATGGCCTAGATCAGCCATCCTAACTCGGCATTCCTCTTCTTGCTGGCACTGCAAACGGCTGCCGAAATCGTGCATCCTCACGCTCGGCGACCTGTCCGGAGGGGCTAGGCAGTAGCTCCAGGTCAGGGCTCGTCTGCCTCGGCCGGTGCTGCTTGGGAAATGGGAGAGCATGCCCTATAGACACTCTCCGAACCCGAGGTAGAGGACAGCGCCGAGGCAGGGTGAATGCTTGGACGATCGGGTTTGGTACTTGGATGGCAAACGTTTTATGCCTGAGAGCGATGTACGTGGACAAAGTGGATGCAATGCAGGAGCATGTCCTGTCCATGAGCACACTAGAAGTTAGGTGCTTCTCCACCCGATGTTGCAGCAGTGATTTGCCACACCCATGGTTGCGACATGCATACTGTCAGTGGCTCGGAAGTGATACGGCTGGACTTCCGACTGAACCACTGCAATGAATGGTCTCAAGTTTTGGGTGAATGTTGCATTCTGGGAACTTGCTCATTTATAATTCATTTGTGTTAGTGTAACAAAGTGCACCTAATTGAAGCTGCTGTTGCCTGCCAGCCATCAGGCATTACTTAGCTTCCTTCCTTCCTTGCATGAGGCCACTTGCAAGTTTGTAGCTGTCATCAGATAAGCATGCTTGAGTGCTGTCTGGCAGCCTTGGTGGCTTCAGTAGCCAGAAGTCTGCCACTAGGGCAACTTTAACGGCCCTTGTACCTTCAGCTGTTATGCTGGCATGACAGACGAGATGCACTGTAAGTGATCGTGGTTTGGTCTGTGCCAACCTGGGTTCCATTGCATGCAGCTGCTGTAAGAATCGTGCTTTGGTGCTTTGTTGCCCTTGCTTTTATGTGGTGGACCACTTCTCTTCCCTTCATTGTGGACGTGCATTCAACTTCTTCGTAAAAGCTATAATTTCGCTTACTCGGCTAAGATGCTGTTGGAGACTGTGCATGTGCTTACAACTTCTGTCCTGCTGCCGACTGCTGCACATTCTTCCCAACCGTCCTTTGGTATTACTTTCATGCTACTCACTCGACTCTCTTCCTTACTCAGCAATTCGTATCACTTGTTCTTTGCCTTCTGAGATGAGGCCTGTTGGTAACCGTTGGTGCGTCAAAACTTTAGTGAAATGCCCACTTAGTCTGTATGGCTTCGTGGAATTACAGGTGGAGATGCAGACACTCACAAGTATGTACAGTTATATGGTGGCAATAGCAATAAATACCGGTGCAAAGATGTTATTAGAGGTCACATCATTCGTCCTGCAGCAGCTGTCCTTGACTCAGTTGGTCTTGGTGGTGCTACCTTGTGCATTTGCTGCCATAAAATTCCATGGGGCCCTCGCGTATTCCATATTAGCTTTAAATACCATCGGGGCATCGCCGTGAGTAAGGGGGCAACAGACCCCCTTCTCCTGGACCGGCGTGAACGTGGGTGTCGAGTGACATGCCATCCAATGATTGGTTGTCTCTGGCAAACTCAGGTCTGGCCTTTCTTTACTCAATCCAGGCTACACTCTCTCGGTTTCTCTGACACTAGCCTAGCTGCCATTTATGACTGCACTGGTTTTCGGTAATTATGTCGATGAACCACTGTTTCTACCCAGCTTTTGTTGGTGCTCCTGGTGTGCTTAGTCCTGTTTGGAAGCATATTTGTCATTGCTTGCTGACAATTCTGCCATTATCGTCTGATCACTGGTTAGGTATCAGAATGTGCATCTTTGTGACGCTAGTCTTTTCTTTACTCTTTATTGTCCACCATGCCGATTCCACACTGACTGCAGCCATCTTCCCCATCCCCCTTGAATAGATCACTTGGGGAGGCTGCTGGGCCTTTTTGGCCAATGATTTCTAGCATTAGCCACTTGTGACTTGCAAATAGGCTTGTGTGTCAGAATATAATCGGTGGCTTAGCAAAAGCAAACAGTCGTCTGTGACAACGGTACTTAAAGACCATTGACTCAAAGACCATTGACTCTAGTACAATGCATAGTGTCTCACCAATGTCTTCCTGGTACCGAGCTTTGCTGTCCATAACATATGAGCTGTAATTAAGCAGGATAAATTGGAGGACTTGAAGAAACCTGACACCTGGAGGGGGACCAGTAGCACCTAGCCCTTCACCTAAACACTGGTATCACTTCTTAAATGTGTGAGTACAGCATGAAGTCCCTTTGGCTTGTAAAGCTGAAGTCTGATATGAGGCAGTACCATAAGTGACATGCTCTTCGGACTCACTGTGCATTCATTCTTGTAAATGCACATGAACCAGTAATGGTCGTGCCACTGGCTGTGCACGTACTCATATGCATATTCAGGCACGTGTCCAAACACGCATTTTCTTTGTTTAGAGGCATCCTGCTGCTAAAGCCCTGTAAGTAATACTATGAATAATATACCCAGCGATGGCTTCCAGCCCCGAAAGTAAAGACATTTATAATTACTAGCACATTGAGGACATTATTACTTTTTAATAGTTATGTGTTTTGAAAGACTAGTTCTTTATATAAAAAAATAAACATGAAATCTACCATAGCCATGGACGCAGCGCTTACGAAAATGTACCTGCTGCCGCCACGTGCATGCCTGATGCTGATAGTAGGGGAGATGTGAGAGCTGCAGTCCTGACTGTACTGTCGTGTGTAAAGATAGCTTTTTTAAATTTTAACTGCATTTGTATATAAATATATATATATAATTCATTTGTGTAGCGCCGTAAGAGAACTTAGTCTATTCGGGCGCTTCACATATGCCTCGGGGCACAAGACCTCACGACCCCAAACCTCACGCCCTCAGCCAAACCTTGGTCGGAGCAAGCACCTTAAACACTGGACCAAACCATTTTTTGGCTTATCTTTTTGAGTGCCTCCCCCTTTACAAACAGAAATAGATGCTGTGCAATGTTGCATCTATGAAAGTAGTTTATAACTGCATGTGACACAGAGAACCATCTCAAGCTATCTTGCCAGTTTTTATATCAACAAGCAGGAGTAGCCAGATCTGAGGTCGCAGGAGTTTTGTCGTTGTTCTTCTGTTGTGGGCCACACATAAACTGCCTGTTTCTAGCACCTGTCGGTGTATGCAGAAGTAGGGGTTCTTGGGCATAACTGTTGCTGAACCATCTGTCTGGATTTTTTTCGATGAAGCATGCGCTTGTGTAGGAAAGCTATCGTCAGCTTTTGCAGCAACCTTGGGGGGTCCTTGACCTATGAGTTGCCTGTGTGTAGACAGGCTGGACCCTTTATGTAGCTTAGCCTTTTTTACACCGGATATTCGAGTGCAGCTTATGATAATAAATATAAGTCCTGGGTTTTGTGTAGTCCGTGGTAGCCCCATGAGGTAAAGTGCTCTTCATGACCGACCTAGTGGGTTCGAATCCCGTGGACAATCCTTTATTGCCAACTGCTAGCAGTGGTGATAGCCGTTAGGGCGCTTCTGCCTCTATACAAATGAGGTGGTTAAATCAGCTAATATATTTAAAGCAGAGAGGAGCCTGACTGGGCCCTGTTTAGTTGGCAATAGCCCTTATTCTTGAAATAGGGCCAAACAATCGAAGACGTTCCATGCCCCCTTTCTTTGCTTTGTGCCACTGTGCCCTAGGCTTGCCGTGTTGTTAGTGAGTGATGACTAAATAGTCTGGATGTTTCACATCGATCTGCAATTACTAGTCCAAAGGGTGTCGCTGCCCACGGTGGTGGGAGCTGCTTTATTCGTTTGTGGTGTCATTCCTGTCGCATTTTCGTCACAACAGACGGCGCTACCGACGTGTTTGCTTGACGATAATGCCTCACCAATGTGCACATTATCTCGGCATGATTGATATCATATAAACTTTTCGGCAAAGCTTAACTATGCAGCACAAACCGTTTATCCTCGCCTCGAACTTACCAGTAGGATTAGTAGGAGTAGTCGTTTCTACGAGGTATTTGGCAGCAAAAACTCCATACCATTTAACGTACAGTCGACGACAACGACGAGTGCAGTCTTCCTTGGCCACAACTTCAAAACTTCCCAATGTTGTCCATAGCTTGTGTTTATTCTAGTCGCCAATAATACATTCGTGATATGCTTTCCTAAGGTCCAAGAGTATTATCGAGCCGCCGGCAAGAAAGACCGTAATGTAGAATGGCATGCTAAATCGGGCAGATAATTCTAGTGCTAGAGACAATTATGTGTTCCTGGATTATAATAATTAGAAACAGGATATGTCACAATCTATGGTTAAGACAGCATAAGAAGTGATCTAGTTCATAGTTCAGAGGGATTGCTAATGAGTGGTACACCACAGTTGGTGCATTGAACATATAGACCCTCCGTAGCTTTGGAATATAGGCCCTGCTTTGTTGCCTAAATGTCGATGATTAAAGGCCGAAGTGCAGAAAACCACTGAGAAAATTGGTCAAGCAATCGATCTTTTGTTTAGGGTGCCTTTTAAAAGACAAACGTTTTAGAAATTAAAATTAAATTAGAGAAATTAAAAAGAAAGTAAGAAACTGAAGTTTTGATGAGTACTAAGTAAAAGAAAATCATTAAAAACGATTATGCCCTACCCTGTCTAACCCATAAGTAAACCCGAATCAGCAAGCATATCTACAAATAACAACTTTGCCTACACTCAGGTGATAAAATCCTTGAAATATGGCCTCCTCTGCTGTGGCTGCAAATTCGTTAGGGTAATAAGAGATTTTTCTACGATACCAGGTGTACTAAAGTTATGTGAAGCATGGGAAAATATTTATTGACAGACCAAAAACGACCACATATACGTTTAGCATGCCATTGTCCCGCCACTATACTTTACGACCTCATTGTCTAGCCAGGAATAGAGGCCACCAGCTTCTGCCTTGTTGCTTCTGCTGTAGCACATTCAGATGAGCCTGAGTTTACTGAAAATGTCGGCTGCTGGTGTAGGCCAAACACCCGAGCTCAGCCTTCTGTCGTTATTGCACCACAACCGTTTTATAATAGTAGTAATAATACTTATGATATAGCACCCTCTGAGAACTTAACCTCTGTATAGGCACTTTGCATTTGCAGGCACGACCAAATTGTATTATAGGGTTTAGATTGGGCAACTGGCTGAGCCACTGCACCAGCAATAAACAAGGATTCGTCAAAAAGTACTTCCTGAGAGTATGCTTAGGGTCGTTATCTTGCTGCCAAATGTAATGACCCCCAACAGATATTTGAGCCTCGAAATCAATTGTTATTTACCTCAATGACTTGACCAAAGTACCCTGAGGAATCCTTGTTTGGTGCTGATGCAGTGGCTCAGCCAGCGGCCTAATTCGAACCCTCCTCCGTAGAAAGACTTTTGAGCGATAACGACATGTGGCTGAGGCCGGGTGTTCGCCCTACACTACTGTGTCATCTGCATTGAAATGAAAGCCTAGATTGTCTTTGGCGATTACATATGCTTGAGAGAGTATACATTTTGAAAAGAAGTTGACCAAACATGGAGCCTTGGGATACCCTGTACTTAAATGGCTCCTCGGATGACCGTTTCGCATTGACATCAACACTCTGGAGCCTCCCACTGAGCTGAGCTCTAAACCATTGCAGTGCAGTGCAAGTGATGCCCAGGTGAGATGAGAAGGACTTGGCGATCAATGGTATCAAATGCTGCCGAAAGATCAATCAGAGACTCGACCTAACTCCTAATAGAGACTCCCTGAAAACGTCGTTATATTTATATCCAAGTTTAAGTTTAGCAGTGTCAACCAAGTGAAGTCAGCAAATTCGATGACAGAATAGCACCAGATCAATGGGCGACCTTGAAGATTGAAGCATAAGTGCTTCTCGCACATGTTAGTCTTCAATGAACAGTCGATCTCATGCTGCATCCAGAATATCAACAAAGCAGCAAACCGCCAGCAGCAGCTTACACGTTGTTTGGCATGTGCTACTTTATTAACCATGCCGGAGTGGGCCTTTTTAAAGCTCATGACGGCAGAGCTGCGCATGTGAAAGGCTGTTGCACGGCTTCATCTCTCCGAATGTGTCTTGGTTCAAGCTGTATACTCTGCTATTTGTCATTTATACCGTCGGAATCTGCTGTAGCAACTGATAAACTGAATGCTTACCTTGTAGACATTAGATCCTGGATGTCGGCAGATTTACTTAAACTAAACGACGATAAAACAGAACTGCTACTCATTGGATACCCTAAGCGTGTGGCTGGATTAGAAGACTTTGCTCTTCTAATAGATGAATAAATGATGCTGTTGTCCAACCATTACCGTGTTGCATTTCACTACCTCTGGCCCGAGGTCGTGGGTTCGAATCCTTCGGTAGGCGATCCTTCATTGCTGCTGCAAGGTGTAGTGATAGTGGTAAAGGCTCTTATGTTGCTATATAAAAGAGGCTGTTAAATCAACTAGTACTTTTTTAGGTGTCGCCTTCGACAGCTGCCTAAATTTTGAAATCTTCATTAAGAAGACAGCTTCAACTGTTAGCCATCACGTCCGATCCCTATCTAAGATTAGGAGCTGTCTTCCACGGTGGCTTGCAAACAATTTAATTAACTCCTTGGTTCTGTATTTGCTAGATCATTTTTAATTCCCTTTTGGCTGGGCTACCGAAAACTGCCACTAGGCCACTGCAGCTGGCGATAAATATGGCTGCAAGGCTAGTTTACAAATCTCGGAGGTTTGACCTCCTTCACTAAAAGTGCTGCATCAAAATCAGCCTTGTCGTGCCCTAAGGTCCTCTGTGGACAATAAATTAGCTGTTCCATTTCTCTGATTAAGATCTTGGCAGCAGAGGCTTTTGCTCTGCAGGTCGTAGACTGTGGAACTCACTTCCACAATTCTTACGCAAGGTCAACCACTCTCCTGCTAACGACTATGGCGCAACCTTTCCTGTCATCACCGCTACTTCCATGTTACTCACTACCTTAACTGTTCTGCCGACTGGGCTATGCTTCTCACTTTCTCTTTGCTGCATGAGATAAAGTCTGTTGGCTACCGAGTGGGTACAGTAGGCCGCTTAGGCTTTGAATGCGCTATACAAAACTCTCCATGTGCTATACAAAACACCCACACAGTCTTTGTGAAGTTACAGCCGGAGATACATTACATTACATTATTTTGATCAATTTTCCTATTAGTGCACTATGGTTTGTGATGGTGGTGCCAGCCCCAACCACAGTCCCTTATTTCTGCTGCCACTGCTGCAGCACCGATGCCCCAGCAGCACAGCTGTGGGTGATATTTATTTCACATAATCGGGTGGCTTGCTGGTTGTAGCAGCTGCAAAAAAGTGACAGCTTGCAGAACATCTTGTGATGCTGGTCTGACAACCCTATTGCTGACTGTCGGGGTCAGAGGATCTTTGTGGCATTCATTCGCCGACTTTAAACAGAGAGATGAATGAGCATTGGCGTTTTTGCAAGATTTATCCATCTGGCAATATGGCTTTAAAGGGCAAGCACCTGCAGCAGCTTTGTCCTTTGTCGGTCCTGTGTGACTCCGAAGCTTCGGGCTTCCCCCTTTTCAGGCATTTGGGGTTGCTTTGAGGGAGTGGCAAATGCCCCACGTGTCGTGTGCTCAGTGTTTGTTGTTAGCATCGGACTCATCACTCATCGGACTCGGTGTACTCAGTTGAGTTTGAGCGAGTAGTAGCATTTGGTCAGTGCCTCTGTGTGCTGACAATACTAGGAGGTGCCAGTGAAATCCTTGTTTGGTCGGTGCATACATGAGCCGAGTATGTCGTCTGTCTGAGCTTCAGCTTGCTTGGTGCGTCATTGTCTGTAAAGCGCCTAGAAAGAGATTAAGTTCTCTGAGGGCGCTTTATCAAGTGCAATATTATTGTTATTATTATTATTGTCCTTGCTGAAATCCATGTGGCATGGGATTTGTGAGTGATGCTCTCTGCTGGTAATAGTTACTGTGCTTCGAACCTAGCTGACATGACTGATTATGCGATGGACAAACACTGGAGTCGAGTGCATATAAAAATCGCCATGTGGATTCATGTGGATGGAAGGACGTTTTTTTGTTTAGCTTTGATTGTAATATTGTCCTCATCAGTTGGAGTTGATTCTCATGAAGACAAGCAGACCTAATCTGTTAAAATTCTTGGTCGGCTATGTGCTGCCAGGTGCTCCTGCATGCACTGTTTGCCAGTGTGCTTTTTTGAAGCTCTGACTCGTTCTAATCCTTAGCCACTACCGTCAACCTAGTGGCATACTCGTGCCAATTACTGCTTAGGTCTAGGGAAAATGAGATGTCTCGTTTGCTTTTCATCGGAACACTCGAGTTTGTTGGTGTTTGTACTCACACATTCAAGTATTTATGAGGTCCGTTAGACGTTTACTTAGCAACTATTTACCACCGGAAGTTCCCGGGTGCCGTGAGCAGGTTTTTACATTAACCTGATTGTTTGCTCTAAAAATGAACTTACTAATCGATGGCTTGATTGAGGATAACTGTCAGGAAAAACACTTGGCAGCATGGAAAGATGTTGTACCTTGAAAAATGGCAGTGTGTATGTGTTCGCACACTTTCTGTCTGATAATCTTACTTGCAATCCAAATCGCTCAAGGTTTTCGGAGTGACCGCTTATATTGCTGGAGGTGTTATTTTTGCACTTCTTGACTGAACCACATGCATGGAACTGGTCATCTGGTGCTCTCCTACCATAGGAAAGACAAGTAGCTAAACATCGAAATCAAAGATAGAATCGTCTCCTACCACAAGATGAGTGTAAGCAGTGTGATGGTTTCGTGGAACCTTGGTATTGTTAGCAAGGAAACTGCCTTGTGCAACCTGAAGAATTTGTAGGATTGTAATGTTGACGTCTTACTACGCTCTAGCCGGCCACTTGCCGACCGAAGACCAAACAAAACTGGGTGACCGCGTAGTGAGTCTGGCTGCACTGGGTCAACCGAAAACCCTCACTTTGAGCTCTCTCAAAGTCCTTGGAAGAGGCGACGAACAAAGCTGCTAGATGAACTGTGTTTTTGGAGCATGGCATTCATAGAAGAGTCAGCAAGCACAAGCTGTTAATGAGTGTCAACGAAAAAGCCATCTGCAATAGGTAGTCGACACCCTCATTCAACAGCTGATGACTTGAGCATTGTTCTTTGAACCGGCTAAAGTAGAAATCATAATCCTCGAAGATGGCAAACGGATGCCTTTTGTTGGCCGTAAAAATGTGTTGAGTTCCAACCGTGGCTACTTATACCCTGTGCTCAAGTATGGTGATGGCAGCGTGCTTGTCTGGTCATGTTTTTCTGCTTCCAGCATCAGAACTTTTGACTGATTCTGTCAGACTCTTCACTGATGCATTGATGGATTGGAACATATTTATACGTCGTGCACAATGTTGAGTTTCCCTGTGCCAGAGCTATTTTGGGGGATGGTTACGTTGGGCAAATAAATAATGAATCTAAGCGCACAGCGATGCCAACAATATCTGAGTACTTAATTGGTCAAGCCTACCTCCTGATCTCTCAGCCCTATTGAGCACATGTGGGACAGGTTGGAGTCGAGAACCGTATCTCGTCTCGAAAGCAGCCTTTTGATCGGCTTAAGCAGCTACTGTATAAGACTGCATAAGTTCCGAATCGTGCCGAAAGCTGACAAAAATGAGTCAATGACTGTGGAATAAATGCTTGAGTCAATGTGTGAGGAATACAGGAAGTTGTAAAGAATAGAGGTGGTCCGAAGTCCTACTGGTGTTAGTATCCATTTGTTCATGTATAACTTTGGATCTCATAATAAAATATATTAAAACACATGTGCGCATTTGTCTTGTTACAATTCTTAAGTCAATCGGCTGAAGGGATAGAAGCTTTGTGAAAGTATCCGTACTGATACTATCCCACTTGACGTCCCGGGCTGTGCTTGCCTGATCGAATGCCTCTTCATTTTTACAGCATCTGGGAAGGATTGTATCTAAGCTTAGCAGACGTGTTTTCAGTGTGGCTGAAATCTTACGGGCTGACTACGTCAGCGTCCCCTGGCTAGTCTCTTGTTACATGTGCACGACTTGTCCTTATCAGTTTTGATGCGACCTAGAAGTGACCGATCACTTAGGCGCGACCATATGATTAAAGTATATGACCATTGTCGGCGGCTCTCTCGCATGCAAGATTTTCACACTGTATTTCATGTATTGTCTCACTATTTCCTGGACATTGGTTGACATGTTGCATTCTCATGTTCGTGCCTGACGAAAGTTAGCATAATGAGTGGTGTGTCTGTTTGTGCAGGAGCACCACTTGCAACGAGCCTTGTCAGCGCAGCAAGTGTACGGGACAGCAGAGGCCCTGGTCATACCGGTGCCCGACATCGACACGTTGGGCGATGACTACGACCGGCTTTATCCCACAGACTATCGTGTGTCCAAGCAATATATTCACATCCAAGCACTTGGTATGGACCAGGAAATCCCGGACTATGACATGGACTCGGGAGATGAAGTTTGGTTAAATGAGCAAACAAAAAAGATGGAGCTAACTCCGGTGCAGTTTGAAGAAATGATGGATCGCTTAGAGAAGGGCAGTGGCCAACAGGTAGCTGGTTTTGAGTATTCATTACCTGCATCAGACTCTTATTTTTGTGGTTGAGTAAGCACCCGGGTGTGGCATGGGATTTTGTTCTTGATTAACTTTGTTTGAATGAATGCTTTGTATTTTCAGGTTGTCAGCTTGCAAGAAGCCAAGCTTCTGTTGAAACAGGATGATGACCTTACTATGTCGGTTTATGACTACTGGTTAAACAAGAAGCTGCGAATGGTAAGCAGACACAGTTAGCTTGGATTCTGGCAATAATGTGGGCAGCACAGCTCACTGTAGCAGTGGTGGTACTTTCTTGACTGTTGGTCTTTGTCTCTTTCTGACAATGTAGCAACACGCACTGATTCCACAAGTTAAATCGGAAAAACGAGATGGTACCACTACCAATAATCCCTACGTTGCTTTCCGAAGGAGGACCGAGAAAATGCAAACTCGGAAGGTTAGTCTAAGTAACAGTTCATCGTACTAGTTATCTATTGTAAAAAAAAAAACTTTTGCTGCATACTTAAGTAAGGGCGATTGCCTGCTAAATTATCTCATCGTGAAGTTTTGTGATGTGGCCAGAAGCATTTCACATCTTTGTAATGTCAGTGCCTGCTAACCTTTACAGAATCGGAAGAACGACGAGGCATCCTACGAAAAGATGTTGAAATTGAGGCGTGACCTCAACAAAGCAGTGTAAGTAGCGTGTTTTTCTCGCGTAGTGAATGGTCTTTTGTATGCATCACATCTTTGCAGAAGGCAGATGCGTACATGCATATGCCAATCTTGGTCCCATAATTGATCTCGTGGACAGCCAACTTGCCAGACTCGGTGTGTCACGTGCACTTATCCTGAAAACGTTATACTGATGGCAGCATTGCACATTTAATATCCACCACTGTTTGTGCCCCCAAGATTTTGTTATATGCAACATTTATGCATACGAGATGTTTCTCTGTCTACCTGCAGTTGTGTTAAGTGCTCACCCCCCCCCCCACTTATCCAACCGTGCATGGTTGTTTTTTGTCAGTATACTATCGATGTCTGGAAGTTGTTTCCTTTTTCTATTTTGACTAGTTAAAAAATTGAATTAGGTGGACTTGAGTGATCTACCATGCAGTGCATCTGAAAGTTGCTTTATTGAGTTCTTGTAGGGGCAGACCCAAAACCTGTCTCTGACTTGCCACGGTTGTGCCATTGGTAATTCAACATTGCCTTGGGTATGCTTGTTAATATTGCTTGTTAATTGCTTAATTGGTCTTTAAAAAGAAACAAGTTTACTTAGTTCACCTTATTGTGCTTGTTAACAGTGTTGCTGGTGTGTTTGGTCCTGGATCCAAAAAGAGTCTAATCTTGCTGTCGCGATAGAGCCATTCTAGTCTACCTCCTCTTATATATCTTCTATATCTTATATATATATATATATTATATATCTTCTCTATTTGCAGAGCACCACTGCGTAAATTTTGTGCAACTTGCTGTAGTTTCTACTTTTTTGCAAGTGCTTCTACAGCCAGTTATTTAATGTTATGTATCTCCGTCTGTGACTCCACAAAGTCATAAAGACCACGTGGGTGTTAAGCAGAAGAGTGTTATATAGCGCACTCACAGCCAAAGCGGCTTTCGGTGCACATTCGGTAGCCAACAGACTTTGTCTCACGCAACAAAGAGAAAGTGGGAAGCATTGCAGAGTCAGGAGAGCAGTTGGGGTAGTGAGTAGCATGGAAGTAGCAGCTCAGGACCGCTGAAAAGGATGGGCCATAGTCGGCAGCGGAAGAGTTATTATGTATGCTCCTTCGTGATTGTTCTCTTCCTCTACCCCGAAGGTGAAGAATTTTAATAGTCCTCGGTTGTCTGGCGACTAATCTATCGTCACCATTTTCCTATGGCTTCCGTGATGTTGTCCATCACTTCAGTTGTTCCTAACTGTGGCTGCTAGGTTTGGTCTTCAAATCCTAAAAAATTCAGTGGTGGTTTTTGTGTTGTGATTCAGTGATGCTACGAGGCCTGCCAAGGCTTAGCTCCTTCCTGGACTGCTACACTAGTATCAGCTCAAAATACCGTGTGCTAACCGAAGGCCATCGATTTAACTTCCTATATTCCTGGATATTGGCTCGGTTAGCTTACGGCAAATATCCAGAGCTAAGCAGTCCCACGGCTGTTTTAAGTCGACCGTAAAGCTGAGAGAGACAGAGATGCTGCTCTTGCCTCTAAGGTAGCACTCCAACGTGACCCTCAGTCGCACAATACTATTGAGATCGGGTGGGTAATAGCCATAAGGACCTCGGCGTATGAGTTTGCAAATATTGCTTTGTTGCCATTGCAGTATACCTTGAGGGGGTGATCAATATCTGTTTACAAAACCTGGTCCTCTCCATAAGAGCTCCGGCACTGGTGAAACTAACATTTTTATGCTACTTACACTGCTGTCAAAAAGTTTCTATGCTCCTGCTATCAGAACATATTTTTTTCATTCAAAACGCTCAAAATGTAGTACGGGTCTAACTCAGTAGCAGTTGTATTGCAGAAAAGAAAATAAATATATAAATGCCTTTAATTTATTGGATGCAATCGTTGACTAGTCAGGGCACCACGACTTTTCTTAGCTTCTCTGGCAATCGCCTTGGCTTTGAGTCTACGGATTGGCTGCACGTTTCCGGAGTAATGGACCTCCATCAATCCTTCAAAACCTTAAAGAATTTATCGGGCTTCATGCACCTGATAACTCTTACTTTTAATGCTTGGTCGACTTCATCACACAAATTTTAGATTGGGTTTACGTTTGGTATTTGGCTTTGCCACAGAATGTTGAATTGTGATTGGCTCGAAGCCGTAGTCCATGGAGTTTGTGGAAAACTCTTTTAACTGCCAGTGTTTCAGATCGTTGACATTCTGCCAACAGAAATTGATCCCGAAAAGCATTAGGAGGCGGCAAGCCATAATTCTGCACAGTGTTGAGATGGATTTATTAATCTTTGATTCATGTGCAGAAGTCTAATACAGATGTATTAATGGTCTTTTGCAGACAACCTGTAACTTATGCTTCAACCATTTGCCGGCAAACTTAATTCTATGTAATTTGCTTCTCTCATAGCCTTAAAGCATTAAGACTTAACAATGCCGCCGGCTTCTTCCAAGGACTTGATAGAGTTAAGAGTGTTGTTTTCCCTTTACCCATTTCTACCAGTACTTAGCAGCATGTGGGTTTTCCCTTTTTTATTTGCTTTAGGCCGGCCGGTGTGTGGTGAGCCGTCCATCCTACTGCCGTAACAATACTTCCGGGTTTTCACTCCCCCTCCATTGCATAGGCATGCATGCAAACAATCTAGCCGTTTGAATTGCAAGCTAATCAAACCAAGTGCAAACTCACAGTCTACCATTTGTAAAAGTAAACTTCCGTTCCAGGCCACTGGTGTATTTTACTTTTTAACTTTCAACTTTTTTTACTTTTTAACAGTTACCATAAGTGCAGCTATCTATAGTGAGTCAATTTTTCATGTAAGCGATTGGGTTTATGAAAAAGTTGGCTGACTTGACAGCCTCATTTAAATAAATAAATAAATGCTAGCTGATTTAACAGCCTCTTTTGTATAGCAACAGAAGAGCCTTTCCGGCTATCACCACCGCTTGCAGTAGCGATAAAGGATCGCCCACTGCAGGATTCGAGCCCACGGGGCCGAGGTCGTGAAAAGCAACCGCCTTACCTAGTGAGCCATTACGGCTCACTGTATATATAGCAGCAGAAGAGCTGGTCAATAAAGGATTGCCCACTCCAGGACTCCAACCCACGACCAGAATCGTGAAGAGCAACCTGACCTCCTTGGCTAAGACTCTTTTGGCCCACATCTCCGGAAGCTGTGAGCTGTGTTTATTTCGTGTGTGGGTGCCTGTGGGGCGTGTGTGTGTGTGTGTGTGTGTGTGTGTGTGTGTGTGTGTGTGTGTGTGTGTGTGTGTGTGTGTGTGTGTGTGTGTGTTTGAGAGTCCTTAGTCTTTACTGCATAATATTATTTTTATTAAAATTATTGCATAATTAGCATTTGGTGTTGCTGTTACATGGGTATTTCACTTTTCGACATTAAGTTTAGAATGTGTTATGTAATGTTCTGAATGTGTTATCTGATGTTTTTGAATTTTTTCCATTGTGAATGGCCAAATCTTTGTAGGTCCATTCTCGAGATGATCAAGAAAAGAGAGAAATGTAAGAAAGAGCTGCTTCAGCTTACCATCGAGATATTAGAGAAGAGGTACGTGGGTAGTCACCGGGAGCAGTGGCTGGACACGTGGCTTGCGCAGAAGTGTCATTACTTATGCTAGCCTTGCCTATTGAAGGTACCAAATGGAAGACTTTTGTGGCCAACATCTTACTTATGCCGAGTCACAGAAGACAACCAGACCTGCATTTTATCCGATATTTGAGCAATACAAAGTTACAGCTCCTAAGGTGCCTAACGTAAGCATTTTATTATTGAGTAGTGCGGGTTGCTTAGCTAGTGGCTACTCCACTAGCTTGTCCTGCACAGTCCGAAGCCGTGGTCAGCACCCCGAGTGATGGGGCTGTCCAGAGTGGAGGCCGTGCATTTAAAGTCACCCGCTCCCCCAAAGTGTTGGCAGAGGTAGAAGCTCGGGGGTTCTCCTACAGCTAGCAGAAATAAGCAGCATCTTGCCCCGCCCTTGCCCTCCGCTACACACTTGCGCGGTTGTACCAGAACCTCTATATTCATCCTGTGATAAACCTCAACTTGAGCTCTATACCGTCTCAGGTGTCAAATTATTGTCACCTTTGTCTTTCAGAGCTTATTAGACTTATTCATAGCAGAATGCGCTGACTGCAACTGCTTGAAGTAGACACCAAAAACTGTGCTTGTAAGCTAATGTATCTAGTGTATTGTAATGATGTAAGCCTTGACACGTTCGTAGTCCTTATGCTAATCAATTTTAATTTGCTAATGTGACCACCTCACTTTACGAATTTCCTGTGAAAATGTGTGGCCTGCGGAGACTTTTAATACTGTCGAAGATTCTCTTGGTCTTGAGATGTTATGGTAAGTGATTTAAGATGTCTCCTGCTGTTTGCAATTAAGGCTACAATCAGTCAGCTTAATCTGTGCACACTTGAGCACAGAAGTACCGACGACCCATAGTTAATGAGCTGTAGGCATTCGACTGTGAAATATTACACCGAACCACAAGGAGAGAATCCGCACAATTCGTGTCATGCCTTTCACGATGGCGTTTTCATAAACCAGTGTACAATAAAAAAATAACGAGAGAAAGTGGCTTCGACTTTTGAAATGCATTTAAAAATGGCAGTTCTCCATTTAACAACACCTTGATAACGACTGTGTTATCCATTTATGGGGGTTAGACATGCACACCATTATAAATGCAACACTATGCCACCAATGCCTATTTGCTATCCTCGGACTATCACCAATCGTCATGCCAATCGTCAATTAAGACCACCTAGTTGACTGTGTTTACCAAGGGTCAAATGTGGGCTTTGCACCAAACGCTACTTGGTAACTTTGCGATTGCTATAGTGTCAAACTGTCATGACTTCGATGAGGTACAATCTGAAGAAGAAAGCTAACAACTGGATCATTGATAACCCAAGGAAGGACTGTATGTAATCCAAGGCTGCCTACATGCCACTACACCTAGTAGGGCAGACTGTCAATGAGCGAAGCGTTAGGTATCTTTTCACCCCTGTAAGGGTTCATGCTCTAGGCCATCGATTAAGCATCGACTAGAAGAAGAGGGTATAAACTTCGCATACACTTTAGCTTCTTATATATACTGCACGTGATTACAGCAGGTTGCAGTTACTTTTTTAAATATCAGAATCGAAACTTTTGTCCGGCAGCCATTTTAAGCCGCCTAGCCGATACTTCTGCATTCGAGTGAATGTCAGGTGGTGGGAATAGGTGCACCGATACGTTGAATATGTATGGACATGTGGGCACTTGTGAAGTACACACCGGATAGCATTTCTAGAATGGGCAGCACCGGCCAGGTTCTATCCTGTTCGTGTTGTTCTGCTCCAGTGGGCACTGATGCATCGGCTATTTCGAATTGTCAAGCTATAGCTAAGGCGTTTCAAAAGTCTGTATGAGTTTATGAAGATTAGATGCTTACGAACATCTTCTCATCAGCTTCCAACTCGGACTTGTCTTTTCCAGCCGTCTTAAGCTGCTACTTCGGTGCCCTTCACTTCCTTGACTGCCCTTCTGACTCAGCTATGCTGCTCACTTTCTCTTGGTTGTATGAGATCAAGTCTGTTGGTTACCATATATGCACCAAAAATTATCTATGTGCATAGTTTGCTTGGTCGCCCTAAACCTTGTTGGAGTGCTTCCTTTGTGCATTTGCATGTCCTGTCGTGTTTCAGGCATCACATTGGCCATGCAGCAGGTACCTGCCTAGTTCTTTAATTACTTGCCTGTTGCAGCCGTGCTCCTTTTTGTAATGTCTATTTAAAGTTTCTTTCGCCACGATCTGACAGAGGTTCTAAGCAGAGCAGCCAGTGTTTTGTAACACAGCTTCTTTGGGTAAGGCAGGACAGCATGCCCATTGCAAGTGTCTAGGTGTCAGAGGCCTCAGTTGTTCCTGGTATGGGTATGGTAGTTATGTGTTCTGTGTGGCCCGAACTGGGAATGCCACTGCATACCATGATAGCACTTCTGCATCACCACCGTTTGTGGCAGCCATTTGCAGCTCCACCGTGGCTTGCCAAGATTGATGTACTGAACAGGGCTCTTATTCGCACCCAATAGAAAATCTGCTTCGTGTGGCTAAGTTTGTCACCTTTCGTGGTTGATTTGCAAATCCTACTGTAGCCATACTACGATCTTGAAATTCCTAACTGTAATCGGTTTTTGCGGATCTCTGCCAAGCGCGATCGTATTTGGCAGGACATCGAGGTTGCAACAACCAACAGGAAGCCAAAGCGTGAGTACAAAAAGCGGAAACATAAGCAGGCCACCTCATTGCCTTGTGAGGCAGTGGTTTCATACCTGCCCAGCTCGTACGAAGTTGACATCATCGCTGACGCATACTCAAGTGACGAGGAGCGGCAGTCACCGGTACGTGCCTCGGTGCATTCTGAGATGCTGCCCTCCTATGCCTCCTTCCCAACCTCTCCCCTCGGCTTGCTGTGAAGTGCCGCCTTACACGGCTCGTTCTGCCACTGCAGGACCTCTCCGGCTCGGATCAAGATGACGAGAACGATCCCGACGGCCGTTATGCGTTCAGGCGGAAGAAATTTTGCAGCTACCAAGCGGTAATTAATCCTATAGCCAATCTTGGCAGTGTGTTGTTCGGGCGTTTGGGGGCTCGTGTGGGCATTTCGTTGTGCTTATTGATAAGACTAGCGTTCACATTGGTTGCTATCGTTTGCTCTGCTTCGTAGCCACTTGGTTGCTTGGGTGACTGGCCGTGGTCGGGCGCCGAGAACGGCGTCGAGTGCGACGGAGAGCTGCTGCGCTATCGCTACTGTCTGACTTCGGTCGCTCGACCCCGGCCTCGCTTCATTGGCTATGCCAGGAGGCGCATCGGAAGAGGCGGTCGGTAAGTTCTATATCAGTAACCTGCCGAGATCAATACGCTTTTCGGTCTGATTCGTTCTGTCATCGCTCGTGGTCAATGCAGTCTCACGCCTTCTGGAGCCAGGCTAGGATAGGGAATGGAGGGCTGTGCTGGGCATGCTGCCTCGTCCCGTGTCTAGGGGAGCCCAACAGGAGTGCTGTGATCAAGCCACCACCCGCTAGCGCTGGTTAACTGTGAACACTTCACCAGTGCTGCTGCTGTTACCTTTTGAATCCCTCTCAAAAGGCTCCATGCTACCAGGCTGCTATTACACTTTTGACGACTATTTCCAAGCATGCCATACTCACTCATGGTTGAGTGGTGAGGACGCGGCCTACGTCCACGTTTTGGAGCTGGATGCAAAGATCTGCCCAAAATGCAGCCTCATTTAAGCATATAACTTAAATTGTTGCAAGCATTGTGCTGCTGCTGAATTTGGCTAGGTGACCTTCTGTTGGTTGGCCTGTAACAACACGCTAGCAATTTTGCCGTTTCCCGCGAGACCTCATTTTGTCGTCTCATATTATTATCCCTACTGTAGTTTTAGCAAGCATTCAGCATCCGTGTGTGTGTGCTGCTCTTGGTGACAGTTTCTGAACTTGTCATATTCCTTAATATGTCACCGATTATGTTTGCACCTGCAACATTCCTATTCGTGATTGTGTAAATAGGCAAGTTGCTACAAGGCTGCTCCATCTCTGTGCTCTGTTGCAGCTGTTTTATGCCTGATCATTTCCCGGGACTAATACTTATATATCTTATTTTCTTCTCTTCTCCTATCTTATAAAATGCAGTGTGATAACTTGCTGGAAGTTGGTGAAAGTGCGTCGTACCAGCTGGCTGCAGTGTAAATAGATGCCCGTGTGACCTTCACCTTGTCGTCACACTTTCTCTCCTTCCCCTGGGTTCTAGCTCCCAAGGGACGTTGACTTGGTTGACTCGGTTTGCAAGGTTTGCTGCTTGCATGCTGAGCTTGTGAGTAGCATAGCAGAGACTTATTACCATCTGGGCCGTGGTTTACTCTGTGGCAGTATTCGCCGGGTCTCGTCGTTCGGCCTTCGAGTCTGGCGAGCTCGAGGTCGGCTCGAGTGCATGCTCGATTGAAGGCGAAGCCTTCGGACGCTGTAGGCCAGCCGCTTGACAGCAATGGCAGAGCGAGTTGGCAGCTGCTATCAGTAGACACTCTTTCTCCAGAGAAGCCGTACATGGCTTGTCGCCGAGAGCATATAGTTTGGACTCAGCTTCGTGCAACTTCCTATAGTCAGTAGTGCTTTCGGGAAGCTGCCGAGCGATAAAGGCGGCAGAAGGGAGAACTGACAATGTGGAAACCATTAGCCCGCTGCTCGCCACTCCATACACGTATCCGCTTGCCTCACACATGTGTGTGCATGTACACGACACGGCTGATCTTTCCTCTTGCTTTTTCCTAGCATGCTGCTTGACAGGGCCTCGATGGAGGCCCGTGGCAGCGGCGAGCCCTGGGACACGGAGCTCGAGCACTACCTGGAAAGTCGGCCATCGACGCACGTTGGCCCGCCGGCAGCTCCGGAGCTGCTGCGCTCGTCCAGTGGCGACAGCCGGCTGCCGCGGTAAGGGCCGCCGGGCGCGAGCCGGTCCGGCGCGCGACGGGAGCCGGCAGTGCCTTCCTTGGCGGTGCCGCACACTGCCTCGTCTTTTTTCTCATCGACGGTGATGGACGGTGTGGAGCAGCGGGTGACCAGGTGCCCGTGCGTTGCAGGCCGCTGCACTTCTGGCCCGGCGCCACCACCTTGGACAGGCCTTTGAGTGACGCTTCCGGCGCTGGACTCACTAGCAGCCAGGAGGTGTGCTCTTCGGTCGGCCTAGCTTGCAGCCAGGAGGCAGCCGAGTGCAGGGACTCGTTTTCCGACCGGGACTGCTATGTCATTTCCGCCGGCTCCTCACTGCTCGTGCAGACCCAAGAGGCTCCCCTGCTAGTTCTGACCAATCAGCAGCAGTCAAGAGGGCAAGGTGCTGGGAGCTGCTCGCTAGACGGCCGGCGGCAGCAGGAGCTGCCTGCTGCTGCGAAACCGCTGGACTTAGGGCAGCAGGCTGTGGCCGTGCCGATTGCTTATGACGCTGACTCTCAACACCTTGGCTCGAAGTCACTCCCTGCTTCGGCAGTGGCATCCGGTTCGCGCTTGGCACATTCCTTTTCGTCACAGCCCTCGTCCAGATTCGTTGTGGACTCGGCTCAAGCTGCGCTCGCAGTATCTGCGCTTACAACGTCTGGCACGAATGGAGCTCATAAGGCCGTGGGAATGGGCCAGGCCAACGGGCCTCAAATTAAAGGTACTGCGAGCAGCGGGCTCCGCTGTAGTGGTCGATACATCGCCTGTTCTTAGGCTATTCTTATGGGGTCATGCTCCCTGATACTCGGCACCTGCCCGCAGTGCCGACAGGCTCTTTCGGTTCCTGCACCGAACTGCTCGTCGTGTCGGGTATGGCACGCCAGCTGGCAAAGTGTCTGCACGGGTCCTTGCAGGCCAAGCTGCTGAGCTCACCTCTTGAATTCGTCACGTGTGGCCCCCGTGTAAGCACAAAGAGTATCTCTCAGCCATCGAGCCCGTGCGTGCCTTGGTTGGCTAATGAGTCACGCTGGCTCTCACTTGCAGCACGAACCACATTTGCTTGTGTTTCATGTGCTCACCCTAAAAATTGAAATAAAGGGGCAACAGTGTCAAGAGTTGAGTGAATAAGTAAAGATCGGCTGATTCAGCAGCCTCACTTTTATAGCAGCAGAGTAGGCTTGGCAATGTTCACCCACCTGCAGTGGACAGTAAAGATTACCTGCTGAGTGACTCGAACCAGTGACCGGAACAGTCGTGAAGAGAAAAGTTAGTGCAGCCGCTTTACTGGGTATTTGATGCTGTCACGTCTGATGCATGTACAATTTGGAGAGGAAGCGCATGCTATCTGGGTCCAAAGAAGCTAACAAGCAAAGCTTGCGTGTGTGTGCGCACGTGCATGGGGGGGTGTGTGTGTGGGTGTCAGCGAGCTCTGGGCATCCCGAGCTACTTCATTTTTAGCACATTTGCAAGGTCTGAAGTGCAGTAATAGATGAAATTTGATATTAAATGTGTATTTGAAATTCCATAAGTCTTGGATGTAAGCCTGGGTTTTGGAAATACCAGGCCGAATGTTCAAACTTTCCTCGTGTGCATTTTTCCTTGTCAACATCAATGCCAGTAGCTCCTACCCTTGGCACGTGTTTTGTTGTGATTTGGCATCTTTTAGTCCTGCTTATTGGTTCAAATGACGATGTCAATGGGACCACCGTAGACAATGGGGTTGCCATGAAAACTTAAGAGATTATTAGCATGCACCTCATATTTTCATTGGGTAAAGAAAGTCGAAAATATTTGTTTAATCGGATAAATCTACAGCAACAGCTTTTCAGTTGGTTAAGGGCTCTAGGTTGTGGGATTTTAGATGGCCTCTGCCTTCATTAGAGCAAGTGTTCCCTCCTATGGAATTGTTCAGTGTTTGAAGCACATTTGTTAATACTGCATTTTTTTCTTAGACAGCTATTCAACAATTTTATTAGTTCAGTACCATGTTCAGCAATGCCATTAATGACTTTAATTTAGTCCACAAACTGTCATGAGCCTGGAGGTACTTATCTACATGCGGGCCAGCAGGTGGTGTCAGAGTTTAAAACCGCATTGGTAGCCCCAGAATATCACCAAGGTGTATGCTAAACGTAGCAAGGTCGGCCAGTGTTTTCCGTGTAAGTTGATTTTGCTCATCCTTGTACTACTGCTTCATGCGTGGCGTGTTGACTCATAATTTTCTTCAACTTTCTCTAACCAGAGTTGAGCTTGTAACTCTTCCAAAAGCAGCAATCGGAACTGGTTATGATTCTTAGCATACTCACAGTAAGTCTAGTGAGATCAGATTCTTATTAAAGCAACTTTTATTCTGAGGAAGTATGGGCTCTTTGACTCAGCCTACTAGCTTTCACTTTGGACCGTCTCTGTGCCATTGGTTTTTATGGAACTGGTTGATGTGTAAAGACTGGCTTGTGCCCGTGAATAATCACGTGGGATTGTTCCATGTTGCAATAATATAATGTGGGCCTACGTGTCCGCACAGCCTAGTTGGTAAGTCTATACTGTCGGGCAGGGACTCCATACCACAATCTGGGTCGGCAAGTGCTTGAATCTTCTAGTCTCTTTCTCTTGTTGGCCTTGTCATAAATGAGGCATTCGCTGAGCTTTGACAGCAAAAAGCTCCCGGGCTTCTTCAGTCTCTTCCTGTTATAGAGTTTGTCTGTTGAGTTTTGGCAGTGTGGTACTGAGTGGCTTCTTTTGTTGGTTGTTTTTGTCGTTGTCTGCGATGGTGTGCTTTCATTCTTCTTGCTTCACTCCTTTTTGTTCTCAATTCATTGCTGTTAAAACTCGCCAGTCCACAATAGCAGCAGAAATTACAGCTCCGTAAAGAGTCACTGGGAGATTCTATTTATGCATGTCCATCGCTTACCAAAGGCAGGAGAAGCCTGACTTCCGGTCACTTTTGCTCACTCTGGGAGTGTTCCAATATGCCAACTCGGCTGGTCCAAGCAGAAGCTGGCGAATGCCTCATTTTCTTGTCACTTTGGGCGACAGCAAAGGTCGCAGAGAGCGGAATGCTACGGCAGCCCATTGAAAACCGCTCCGTAATCCTGGATAGTTCTAGCATTTCAATGTTCAATTCCAAATATGAGTGCATTTTTCGGCTACCTGTGAAAATTTGCTAATTATCTCCACCTTTTTTTAACATATTGCTGCTGCCATAATAGTATTGAAATATACCACTGTGGACTCTATTTAAACGTGACGTCAGTGACTGTGCCTAACTTACCGACTAACAAACCTAACTTATATTGGTGTAGATTGCTGTGCATGCATATATTCAAAGACATGCTCTCTCTCTCTCTCTACCTCACTTTGTGTGTAAGTGCTCATTTTATGTTAAACTCTAATCAATAGCTGCATAGGTCTGCTCTAAACCGTGCACTCGTTTTCTTGCCTACTTGACCATCGTGCCCCATATCTTGAGTCACTGGCGATACATCGATCTGTTTACATAATATGTGCAACCGTGAGATTAATTTATCATGTCTATCTGAGAAGCATTACTTGTGAGTAAGCAACCTACATTTGTCACCTAACAGGAATTGCAAAAGATTGCAATTGGTTAGGTATACTAAGATTATACCTGTGCCTGCTGGAACCAGGTACTGGGAAGGGGGTTCGTGGATCCTGTTTCTGTAACGCCGACGAATCTGCTTCTGTTAGTTTTGTATGACTGATTCCTTTTGATTTGTATTTCAATGGACTCGTATTACTATGAAAAATACGTCATAATGGGCCACGAAAACCTGCATACGATTGGGCCAGAAACGAACGGGCAGTATCGTAGCACCTCATCCCGTGGGGATATCCAGCAACCTGCATGACTTCTAGTTTTTCGCTTTAAGTACTGATTGCAGCAAACTAAAAGGTGGTGTGAAGGTGCTCACCTTTAACGATTGAGGTCAGTTATTTTAAATCGATATGTGCTGGCAAATGTGAGAACTTGAAAAACTGTTCAGCATTGCTAGACAATGTTCACTGTCAGCGGTCTTTTAAAATTATTGATATCACAGTCGCTTGCAATAGACAGTAAGAAATTGCCAGCTGCAGCATGCGAACCCACGGACCTGGATTGCCAAGTGCAAGCACCGTGTCCCTAGGCTATGCTGTGTGCCGACAACCATGCCGTGATCACTGATACTGAGCCAGTCTGTGTGGTTGCTGTCCAGCACATGCATGGCCAAGCTGTTGCACCGGTGCAGCTGCTGCCGATCTGCTTATGCATTGCTTTGTGCCGATTCACCAGGTGCTCGGCAGCCTGCCTCGTCCACCGGTGCTACTCCTTACGTCGTGGCCACCTCCGATGCAGCTGCTGCTTTTTCGTCTGCTGGCAACTGTGGAAGCAGTGGCGTGCCAATAAGCATGTTGAGCACAAAGCCAGGCAGTGCCGCCTCCTTTCCAGCCGTCCTGCGGGTAGGCGCCACGCCGAACGAGAGTGGTGACAGTCTATCAATGTCTTCTCTAGTACAGTAAGTTGTTTTGATTGGCTTTATACTTTGCCCGACTTCTCATCTGACTTTTCCGGCTCGAGTGACCTCTGCTAGCCGAGCTGTGTTTGCCCTTGACCCTGCAGTCGAAGCAGTCCCATTCATTTATGCTGCCAGTGTATGTGGCTGTGAAAAGCCTTGCCGCCACGTGTGTTCATCACCTTAGCGCATCCTCTGTGTCGGTGTGTGTCAACTGTCGTGATGTTTGTTGTAGATCAGAGCTTGATTACGGAGAGACGTTGCTCAGGCCTGGTATTAACAACTTAGATGCAGTGACTTCAATGGAAGTCAGTTGATGACGTGTATGCCATTTTGTATGCTGAAATGAGAAGCTTCAAAGAGGAAGGGGAGAGCTCCTGCTGCTGTTTTAAGCTGCTTGTGAGAGAGCAGCCCTAGTTTGCTTAGCATAGCTCTCGAAGCATGACTCCTAATCTGCCAATGTCTGATTGTCCTGAGCTCAAGCGCTTGCTGGCACAGACATTACATGTGATACGTCCAATGGACAATAAGCACCATATAGCAAACATTGTTATGATGTGTGCTTTAATAGACGATGGTTTTTTCCATCAACCACTTTATCGCCTTGATATCTGCAATGATCATTTGTGACCTCTAGACACACTATCTGGTGATGCGATGTTTAAAACTTTGCATGCTGATGTGCATGCCTGAGCCCCTTCATGATATGGTAGTCGTTAACCATTATGGCCTTTCGCTGTTATGACAAGCTAGCATAAACCATTGGAAAGCGCAGTGAATGTCTATGGATGCCCAATTCAATGCAAAAAACGAGTTAAACGTGTTAATCTTTGCACTAAAAATCGACTTCCCATTTCAAACTCGTTCGATTGCTTATCCTTACTGGGCCGTGATAGCCCAGGAGGTAAGGTGTTGGCTCTTCCAGGCCGAGGTCGTGGATTCGAATTCTTCTGTTGAGTGATTCTTTATTGCTAACTGCCGGTGGTGATAGTTTATAAGGCTCCTCTGTTGCTATACAAATGAGACTGTTAAATCAGCTAAGATTATTTATGATATAAAAGCCCTGCAGTTGTAGTTCAACAGGCCTCAGTCAGGTGGACCAAGCACCACCGAGACAAATTCTTGTGAACTCATTGCTTAAACATCTCAAAATACTACCCCCACCTAGCTCCATCACTATTAAGACCTTTAATCGGGCCCCAAATGAAATAAATTAGAAAGAACCAGCCCAACTGAGTACTTTGACTTCAAAAAACTTATTGAAGCAGTTGCTGCTCGTGATGCTAGCCCGTTGAATTCATACCAGCAGTTCTTGAAGACTGTCGCTTTTATGAACTTCACTATAGTGCATTGTTCACTAGTCGTCAGTTGCTCCCGGTGCCAAGTCCTGCTGTATGACCACTTCGAGTATGCAGACGTGTTAATGTGCAGCTGGAGGCCCTTGGCAAGTGCTTGAAAAAATATTTGCTTGTTTAACAGCCTTGTTTCTATAGCAGCAGAAGAGCCTTATCGGCTATCACCACCACTTGCAGTTGGCAATGAAGAATCGTACAACACCATGACCTTGGTCGGTCGTGGGTTCGACCTTGGTCGTGGTACGGTCAACCAAGCCGCTAGTAGAAAAATTAATCGTTACATCGGTGCTTAAGAGAGAAAATTAATCGTTAGGTCTTCATTCGAGGGTCAAGCAGCGGCTATTCCCTGTTGGGTTGAGATTACCGTTAGAAACTAGAGCTTCTACTTTCACCTTTTCGACGAATATTCGCGTTACACAAAACGTGACAGTTGAGAAGAACTAATTGGCTTGAGAGTTACCTAGGATGTTGTCTACAATTAGCTGGCTCTTGCAAGTTCTGCTTAAATCACTTCCTGATAGTCGAAAGTAAATCGGCCACTAATAAGATATCATATCAAGTTCAGTATTTTTAAGGCAGATGCATCCATTGTGCAGGTATAACTTGGCAAATAGAAACGTCGTGACTTACTGTGACTATCACGAGTGCTTAGATATCATGTCTACCCCTACCCATAGCTTTTGCGTATTACTAGACCTCGGTGCTTCCGTTCCCGTGACGATATTGTGGCCTTAGTGCAGCATAGTTTGATTATGGATACTGTGGAAGACTGACTCCTCAGTTTGGTCACGAATTCGCCCCTTCCTATTGTATTGATAGTAATAATAATAATAATACACTTGATAAAGCGCCCTCGGAGAACTCAAATCTCTCTCTAGGCGCTTTACATTTGCTGCAAAGGGAAATGCAATTGAATGGTGAGTAAAATCATGCTTGACAAACAAACAAAATGAATAACATGGTTAGGGGTGACATGCACAGGGTCAGCATGCAAATGTGGCTAGTGGCAGCATGCACAGTGTCAGCACGCATAAGCACATCAAGGACGAATCACAGGGACCCACTAAATGCTGTCCTAAGTAGGTGTTTTTAAATGTGGTCAGGCCAGGGGATGTTCTGACGCAGGTCGGGAGGGAGTTCCAGGCTTTGGGAGCATACGAACTAAATGCACGGTCTCCAAAGAGTTTGAGGTTTGTACTGGGTATTTGTTAACTGTTGGATTCCGAAAAGTGGGTGGTACGATGCTTGGCCTGATGGGGTAGTATATCTGAAAGATAGGCTGGAGCCATAGAATGAAGTGACCTAAAAGTGAGAGATAAAACCTTGAAGTAAATCCGTTGCTTGACTGGTAGCCAGTGCAGGTCGGCGAGAAGTGGAGTAATGTGGCAACTGCGACGCTCACGACAGACAAGCCTAGCTGCAGAGTTTTGCACCAGCTGCAATCGCCTGATCGCACATGCCGATAGGCCAGCGAGCAGTGAGTTGCAGAAGTCGAGACGGGATGTCACGAATGCATGGACCAACTTGGACGTGGTATCCTTATCTAAACAAGCCCGAATTTTAGCTATGTTATGAAGCTGAAAATATGCAGATTTAACTGTGGAGCTGATATGGTCGTCTAACGAGAGGTCGCTTTGGAATGACACCTAGATTTCGAGCTGATTCATCTGGAGATATGTTGGCAGAGCCAATTTTGAGCGTCAGCCTTTCCAATTTGTGAATCACACTGGGTTTGCCCATAACTAGTAAGTTCTTGATGCTCTTGCACTGGCCTATCTATAGGAAATACTTTTTTTTAGGCTTTGCATCCTACGGCCTTTGTAGCTTGTAACTCGTGCTGCTGTGCCTTGAACCAACCTCAAAACCTTTGGAAACCACGCCTTCAGCTCAAATCCTAGTTCAGCTCCTCAAGGTTGAGCACACTGCCGTCAAAGCTTCTTTGAAAAGAAAAAATTTCCTTATACTATTAAGCACCGATTAAATCAGTGACCTCGACTCTGGCATAGTCGTCTTGAACCTACCGGCCTCCCTGCAATGGAGAACAAAGCTGTGACTGTAAGGTGCAGTTACAAGTGTTCAAATCTCACGCTTCCCCTGCCTGTCCAATGTGACAGCCATGGATACGCCGGCTGGCATCGGTGCATTTTTTCCACGTCTTTTCTTTACGACTCTTCCTCTATTGCAAGGCGTGACCTACGAACTTCACTCAATTATGTCCAGCATTGTCGTCAGCCAAATAAAACTACAGCTCACTGGCACTTTCGATATATCACGGTCGTCCACTCTTATTTTTAGCCTTTCCAGCACTTTTCATCTGCATCAGTATTGCCAACTCGTCACTCAAGGCCAGGATATCGAGATATTTTTAAGACTCCCTAGCCGTTAGACCAAATATCAGTCTAAGTCTAATCTAAGTGCATTTATTTCAATGCTCTCCGTGGTTTTTGCTTTCTTAAGCTCGCCTTGTTTGGGTTAACAAGGTAAAGCCGAACTCCTTCGTGCGATTGACAGTTATTTATCATGAACGTCAGCTGGCACCAGCTTGCCCACTAGTGCATGCAGCCTGCAGTGTGTCAACATGGTCGCAATCTAGCCAGCTCTGAAGCTGGCTGTTAGAACATTGTACCCATTGTACCATGCTGTAACGTGAGTAGCCAGAGCCAGCAGCGATGGCGGTCTTTCCCGAAAGTGTCATTACGAGACCATAGTGCGACTTGGCTAAGCACAGCATGCATTCAATTAGACTACAGTCCACTAACAAGTTTATATGCAGCTTGAATTCAGTCAGTTACGATCTGCTACTTCCTCCCCCAAAGCTTGTCTTCGGCAAACTCTCACTTGTCTCGTGTCTGCTTGTAATCCTGTTTGCAGCAATGGTTAGAAGCTAGTGTAAAACAATCAGAAATGCTACATGACTTGGTTTGTCTCCCCAGTGCAGGCTTGGTGGCTTGCTGCCTAGCCATAATAATTGTGGTCCCGGAGGAATATTATTCAATATAGATTACCGAATAGACCTGCAGAGCACTAGATCATAGGGGAGATATCCAGAAAATTCAGCGCAAAACAATTGAAATTGGTTTGCCTTTCAAATGACAAACATACACGTTGTAAATAAAATATAGTTCTATGTGGTGCTATAAGACCGGTCAGATCGTTTGCTGATGATTTTATTGCTTTACTTTAAAAGTCGGGGCATGGACTTGGTAACTGAGCGTTGACCTGTTACCTGCTCATATCCGAAATGGGCAGTCGTCGGCAACTAGTAAAATGTCACTGCCCATGACACCAAAGATTGCTAAATGTGGAAAATTGTCAGAAATGTTCATAGCTATTAAGTTTGCTGGTTGACGTCCATGATCAGGTTCATAGCAATAAAATGCATTAGAGGAGTGGAACACCTTTATCTTGTGAGGGAGTAAGCGACTATAGCCGGAAGTCTCAGCATACTGCTGTACCCAGGCTGGGTTTGATTGGCAGGGACCGGACGGCTATATTGAGGGTTAGGGTCACCGGTTAGACCGGGGTCGGACCCTACGGCATGGCCGGATGTATGCGGTGACATGAGGTCACCTGGGCTTTTGGGTACGGGAAGTTGGCCAAGTAAGTCGTGGTGTTGGAGGCTCACGGTCTCGCCGAGTTATGCACCTGGATTCGTGCAGGCGTGCTCCGGCGATGCTGCCACGCACGAAAGGGAACTAGTACCCAAGGCCCGAGCGTAGCTGGATAGCTCGCTCGTTGTTGACTTGTTTATACCGCGTTCCCCGTGTAGCGTGTTCGTGACCCCCCCCCCCGTGTGTTGGCGTCTTTCGGCGGAAGCTTACGACTGTGGTAGTTGTCGACTCGGACTAGCCAGCAGTTACTCAGCCAGCCGGGTTTTGGACGCCATACGCTCGTACTGTTGGATTCGGAGTCGATACAACGACAGGACTGCAGAAGCCGACTGACCCCAACTAACACGTTTGTTCGCGCTGCGCTTGCTGCGTCGTCTTGCGCCCCCGTAGTGTACTGTGTATAGGACCCTCCCTGTAGACTTGTTTAGTTCCCCCGTTGTTGTTGGCGCATGCGTTATAAAGATGTTTAACGTGACGGCCGCTCGTCTTACCCTAGCTCGGCGGCATGGCGAGCGGCAGCGTGGCCGGAGGTTTGGCTGGAATTAGCCGCTGACCCCTTGAACCCGGTTACACTACTAATCCCCATGATTTTAGAGCTCAGCAAGCCATGAACGGATGACATACTGCTCTGTACTCATGTAAAGGTACTGTGTATGATGGGATGTTGAACAAAAGCTATCGATATTGCATTAGCACTGTGATTATTGTTCAGCAAAGGCTGTTCCGAGTGATCTTATTAGACGACTATCACTTATTACAACAAGCGATCTCTTCCTGCTTGTGTCAACGACTGTGGTTCTGTGACAGCCTAGCCGCCAGTGATCTTAACTTGTTTGCATGTCCTCCACTACTATTCGTATTGGCGTATGCTTTGCTTTGGCCTCAGCCATCCTATGTAGGGGTGGAAAAGTTATGCTATGCTCATATATCCCACTAGACAATTATTCTGGGCAGTGGAAGGGCGGTGGGTTGTTTCACGAGACAGCTGCTCGAGCAAAGGCAGTAATACTAATAACAGTAAGACAATTGTATAATGCTCTCAGATAATGTGATCTCTTTCTAGGTACTTCACCTATGCTTCAAAGGAAGCATGGTTAAACGGTTAGTGGTAGCATGCTCAATGACAACAAACATATCATAGTAAGAGGTAGCATGCACAGGGTCAGCATGCAAATATGGGTTAGTGGCAGCATGTACAGTGTCACTAGACATAAGTACACAAAGGATGAATCACATGGACCCACTAAATGCTGTGATAAATAGATGCATATGTAGCTTCTTTTTAGATGTCGTCAAGTCATGGATATCGTGACGCCATTGGGAGTTAGTTCCACGTTTTAAGAGCATACAAGCTAAAGAAAGCGAGGATTTGTGGTTTATACGAGGTGCAGCTAAACGATTAAATTCAAAAAAGGGGTGGTGGCACGATGCCTAGCCTAGTAGTAGGGGAGTAGTTCTGATCTGTTGGCTAGAGCCAGAGAATAAAGGGATCAGCAAGTGAGTGAAACAAACCTTAAAGTAAATACGCTGCTTGACGGGAGGCCATGCAGGTGTGTGAGAAGTGCTATAATGTAGCAACTGCAACACTCACTTTTTTACCAACCGTGAGTGTCTGACTGCATAAAAAGGCCTGATGACATACAAGCAGCAGTCGAGACGGGATGTAAGAAATGCATGGACCAACTTGGAGTTGTTTTACAAGTATATGCAGGCCCAGATTTTATAATGTTATATAAGTGAAAGGCAGACTTTACTGTGGAGCTGGGGTGGCCGTCAAGTGAAAGGTTATGTTGGAACAGCACACGCAAATTTTATGCACATGCTACACAAGATATGCTGGCTCTGCCCACTTTGAGGGATAGGTTTTTCAATTTCTGAGTCACACTAGGATTGACTACAACTAGTACTCGAATCTGCCAACCTGTTTCATATCGATGGTGCTAATGAATCAGCTACCCTTACCGACATTAAAGATGGCTACTGAGTTGTGGCTTCGGGATTAGATAGTTGTATAACCCGATCCAAGAACTCAACACCACAATAGAATGAAATGTCTCGGATCCTTACGACCACTATGACTACTCGCATCCTTAAGACCACTTTAACTACTCAGATCCGTAGGACGGTGGAATCATGCCAAGGAGTCAGCATTCGAAAGCATATGTGCAGCTCGAAGCTGGCTCCTGGCGAATTCATGCACGCGCCCGATAATTTTACTATGTCTAGGCACTCCAGATTAAAAGACACATCTAGTGTAGCTGGCAGCTGTTTAGTGTTGTCCCGGCTTCTGTTTTACTACGTAGGCAGCACCATTCTTGCTGAAAGGGCTTGAAAAAAACAAATGTTAACGATCCTGGCGAGACTCGAACTCGCAATCTTTGGCTCCGGAGGCCAACGCCTTATCCATTAGGCCACAGGACCTGTTCCAAAATATGGTATGTAATTATTGTAATTATTTGCAGTTTTGATTTGCTAACCAAACGTCTGGTAAATTTCATTACTTATAGCTAATACAATTAAAAATAAAAACAAATAAGCTTTTTCCCTGTCATACCGATCAACGCCCCCTTAGCCAGAGCTCATCCGACTACCTAAGCATCCACATGTCGCTTTTTGCACGAATGCAGCGCGAAACCGACTGAGCCTCCCACATAAGTTGTCGCACGAAGATGTACTTAAATGATCAAACGAATGGCATAGCGGATAAAATAATCTGGCTCGTATATACAGTAGGTAGCGATGCGTACGGTGGTTGCCGAGTCTGCAGCACCGAGGGAAGAGAAAGTGAGTGGGAGGATATATGCGTCTTTCTGGATGTATGTATCTATTGGCTCGTACATTTGTGGTTTCATTTAATTGACGACACTGCCCGTGATCGCTGTACGAGTGTACTGTGACACTCGATGTGGTAGGCAGTCGGGACGTGCTATTGGTGATTGCTACGACGTGGGAGTCGGGAGGGGGGACTCCGGTGAGCGAGAGGGGCCAGGAGAGTCATGCTTCGCCCTGCTCTGTCAGTGGTGAAATAAACTGGTGGTGTTGCTCGTCGGCTAGCGTTCTGTGCTGTTTGCGACGATAACTCAAGTTTACAATGTGGTTTTGTTTATGTATACCACAGTCTGTGACAGCACCTAAATGTTGCTATTTGCCAGTACTAGGCTGGGTGGCCGCCCCGACCACCGGCTAGCCAATCGGAGCGCAGCTAGGCGTTGGCAACAGCGCCAACGAATCAGAGCGCAGCGTTCCGGTACCGCAGACGAGAGAAGAGGACGAACGTCTGCGGGTGGGCAGTGGCGCTTCTGCCGGCTCAGTGTATAGATGAAATAAACTGGTTGTGTTCCTCGTCGGTTAGCGTGCTGTGCCGCTCGCGACGATAATTCAGAATACATACAACATTCAAATTGGTCCATGCATCTGTAACATCCCGTCTCGATTTCTGCAACTCACTGCTTGCTGGTCTACCAGCGTGTGCAACCAGGCGCTCACAGTTGGTGCAAAACTCTGCAGCTAGGCTTGTCTGTCGTGAACTTCACAGTTGCCACATCACACCACTTCTACCAGACCTGCACTGGCTCTCAATCAAGCACCGCATCGACTTCAAAGTTCTGACACTCATTTTTAGGTCCCTTCATTCTCTGGCTCCAGCCTTTATCAGAACTACTCCTCCACGAACCTAGGCATCGTATCGCAAGCTTTTCTGAATCAATTCGTGTATCTGCACCTCTTACGAACCTCCGATCCTTTTGAGACCGTGCCTTTCGTTCGTATGCTGCCATAGTCTGGAACTCACTCCCTCCTGACGTCACGCATCCCCTGACTTGACATTTAAAAAAATGCTAAAAACGCTCCGATTTGTCACAGTATTTAGTATGTCCTTCTCATTCGTTTTTATGTGCTTGATGCTTAATGCTGACAATATGCATGCTGCCACTAACTATATTTAGCACAGGGTGACATGACTCAGTTTTAGAGTGCATAAAAATGCTCAGCAGGAATTACCTCTGTCCTAGATCCTCGTGCAAGAGGACGCAGCCGTCGTAGTAGGACCCTGAGGTGATTTATGTTGGCTGGCCAGTCAACCCTAAAGTCCCGGCTAGCAATTTAAGAATAGGGCAACGCTTACTCAAGGTCGCTGTCGCCGCTAGCCGTCCTAGAGTTGCTGGACGGGTTTCCGTGAGAACGAGAAATGAGGCTGAAAAGCACCTGCATCCTCTAGGAGGCAGTGGTTGTGGTAGACGGTTTCCGTGACAATGAGAGAGGTGGCTGATGGGCATCTGCGTTCTCGAGCTGTGAGCAAGAGGATGCAGAGGTCGCAGTAGGATCATAAGGTGATTTATATTGGCTTGTCAGCCCTGTTGTCCCGGCTAGTTATATAATGGTAGAGCGACGCTCACTCGGGGTTCCTTCTTCGTCTTCGGACCAGTTTCGACGCCGTCACGGGTAGCTGCTGGACTCATTTCGCTGAAAGCGAGGGAGGAGGGTTGGCTGTTTGCCAGCGATTGACGGGACAGAGCGAGGCAGCGCTAGGAGGATTCGGTGAACTCCACCAAATACGGTCGTATAGCGCCCGTGCTCAAATTTCGTGTTTGTGTCCTATGTGTGTGTTTTTGCGCATTGCTTCTGTTGTTTACTCTTCCCTATAGTCTACCTAAAATTCCCGATCTTAACTTGAATTGGTGAATGGGTTGAGCCAGTGGAGGAAACCTGAAAAACTAATTGTCCATGAAAACAGCCCTTTTCGCCGGCAGGCTTTTATAACATGAAAAGAAACAGAGAGGAGACTTCTCAAGGGAAGTGGAAAAGACACTACTGTTAAGGCATCAATCTTATCTGAAAAAAGATGGCAGGTAGTCTTAAAGAGAGTTATCAGCTGCATCAAATTCTTGATTTCTCAATACCACTTGGCATTGTGCAGTATCTACGAGAGTCTTGGTGAGAAAAACATTGGAAAAATCTTGAGACTTCTTCATCTTCTAGCTCAGTTCGACCCTCTTGTCAATCACACCTGGACCACGCCAGAAAGAATCCAAATTCAGTCTCTTATCTGACTCCCCAAACCCGAGATAGGTTCCTCAGTATCCGTGCATCCACAGCCAGAGCGAAGTTACTCATTGACATACGGCGAAACAAGTACTATATAATTCTGTTTGAAAACTTCTGATTGGCACACCACAAGCACATGTCTGAGATCACTAGATATGTCTATGCTGATTGTGACAACAAAACAGATATTATCAAAGAGTCTTTCTTGGGCTTTCTTCAAATCTATGTCAAATATGCTGCAGCAATTGAGGGTCTCATCTTGGAAAAACTTGAATTTGAAAAAATGTCCTTGCAAAATAGCAGGTCGCAGTGCAACGACAACGCAGCAGTCATGCCAGACCACTTGGCAGGTGTCCAAAAGAGAATGCTGCCCAGAAATAGGAAAGCAATTTTCGAAAACAGATAACCACAGCTTGAACCTGGCAAAGGAGTCCATCCTGCAAGTCAAGATTCCTTTGTTATTACCTTGTTTGTAGTAATAGAAAGCACACACTTATTCTTTTCGAGATAAACTCTCGGGTAAGAAGAACTAAAGAAAGTCATAGCCATCACTGTCAAACGTGACTCTGCAACAACGTGGAATGCAAGAAAGGAGGCTCTGAAAGCTATCAATGATGGACTGAACAGCACTGTAGGTCTTTCGGTGGAACTGTCTAAGGACACTTGAAACAAGAAGTGAAGCTGGCAATCTCCTACATTGTATTTTGAACTTTTGGCTTGTTGATATTTTGGTACAGCATCTTAAGGAAGATTGACCGTGTTCACAAAAGACCGCAGAATCCAAAGATGAACTTAAAAAGATACCTCTTGTGACCTCCATTCTCGAGATTGAGTTATCAAGACGTCGAGAAAACCTGTGCCAAGAACAACTACTAGATGCCAAAAGGAGATGCGAGCTGTGGGGAGTTGCAGTTGAACGAAGAATCAGCCGAAGGACACATGTGCCTGGAGAAGATCTTGGTCCCACGGCAGAGGGGGAGATTTCAAGGAAAAGGAAGAACAGCATAGACTATCAGCGACAGGAAATTACAAATAGATTTTCCCGGCTCACAGATCTCGATGTCAAATTTGGTTTCTTGTCGGAAGTTGAGCAGCTTTCGAAGACACTTGAACAGACGAAACTCCGCCAGCAACGTCTAGATCTTAGAGGCTTTAATTGTTCACACGTTGATGGCACTCAGCTGTACAACGAAGTATGTGACTTTAAAATGCCCCTTGCCACACGTTACGACTCGGCACTTTAAATAGTGTCTCATTGTCTGCGATTGTTTTATTGCCATGCTATTAGTATATGGGTCAATGGCGTTTATGGAGGCTGGTTTATGGGCCAAGCCGGTTGATTGGGAAATGGTTTTATGAGGGTGGGTCACAGCCTGCACAGGAGGAGGCAGTGGGAAGCACGGCTGTGGTGTAGCGCTGCGACCGTTGCCAGAGTGTTGATGCTCCTCCTTCGAAGTCTGCGTTTCATTGCTTGTGTACTGTCAGAGCGTCAGCTTATATTGTCAGTTATGGAGAAGATGCTTCCTAATTTGAGAGTTTCCTTTGCAAGTTCTTCTCACAGTAGCTTTTTCAATTGCCTATTGTGAACGTTCCTTTAGCAAGCTGATGATAATACCATTTTATTCGAGAGCGTCAATGGGACAATATTTAAATATATTGTAGTTCGTTCGCACAGCAGAGAGACAGCCGATGCCCAACACCGACAGTTTATTACTAACGCACGGAGCCCAAGAGCGCATGGCTCCCCTCAGCCCCTGCCCTCACACGACTGCCCTCCCCTGGTCGACTCCGATGACTCATCGACCACAACGGTGCACCGGCCGACCCTGATGGTGAATCCACCATCTGGCCACCAGCTGGTCCATGCCGCATCAAAGGCGGACCACAGCAGTGCACTGGCCGACCCTGATGGTGAATCCACCATCTGACCACCAGCTGGTTACCGGCCTGTGTCCATACCACATCACAGGTGGACCACAGCTGTGCACCGGCCCCTCTTGGTGGTGCTTCTAACAGCTCATCAGTGGCTTATCAGAGGAGCCTGCATACAATACATACATACGAACTACACGCTCCCTTGACCTTACCGTCACAAGTCAGGAGCCGGCATACAATATATACATACATACGTACATACGAACTACATATATTAAATATAATTCATTTATATAGATTGACTCTCGGAAGCATAGAGATAGAAACACTGGGAAATATTGACTTTAAACTGTTAATCGACCAGTTTGCCACGTTCAATGCCAAAAGATTTACTTAAGTTAAAGCTGTGATAGCTACCCTGTACCTTTATTACAGTTGATAAAATGGTCTCGACTCGATATGCCTGCTAGCTTGTATTTTTTGCATTTCTTCTGTGGTGGAGCTATTTTGCAGCGATTTTTGACAGAGGGAGGGGCGCCATTTGTAGCTTTGTCTCAGGGCACTGAAATGTCTCACTACGCCACTGTTCAGGGCTGTCTCCCTTTGTATTATGCAGGAATATATATATGTATATTACAGGAAACTCATCTTGAACCCATTTGGACGGAGCTGTGCAATCGTATGCATAGAGTTTGACCTTCGTCGGCTTGGGAGCACCATCACGAAAACAACAATACTGTAACGCCGAAGGTTTGGCGGAGTAGGCTTAACCTGCCGCTTACTTAGCGGCGTAACCTACCACCCGGTGCCGTTCGGTGCGCGTCTACACGAAATAAGCAGGCCGCCACGAAACGAGCTTTTCTGGCGCTGACCTACTTATTGTTACTAAAGGGGGTCGTGAGTCCTTGGCGTGAATTGGACAGCGAGACATACAAATTGGGGATTTTACTGAGCTTTATTCGCAAGCGCACAATCGCTGCGCTTCTAGCTCAGCTTTATCTCCACACTCCTCACTTGCTCTCTGTTGTTTGATTGCCGTCGCGCACTGCATACAACATCAACCGATGTGCAACACCACCAGTTTATTCTCTCTACACACGGAGCAGGGCGAAGCACGACTCTCCTTGCCCCTCTTGCCCACCGGAGACCCCGACTCCCTTGTCAAAACAACCACGAATGGCACATCCCGGCTGCTTACCACATCGAGTATCACAGCCCACTCGTACAGCGATCAGAGGCAGCGTCATCAATTAAATAAAACCACATGCCCGCCTGATCTGGAGATCAATTAAAGACGTAGCCAGAGCAGCAAGCAGCTGTTCTTCTCCAGTGCCTAGACAACGAGAAGGCTAACCATTAACCACATAGTCCTCATAGTGCGCCAGCGGTCTCAGGCCACATCTAGGCCGTAGCTGTCTACCGGGCTCGTCCTCTCTGGACGTATTACCAGGGCCAGCATCGGAGTGTTCGTCAAGGAGTTCGTTGGCGTTCGGTACTGGTCTGATAAAAAAATACTAGCTTATTTAACAGCCTCTTTTTGTATAGCGACAGAAGAGCCTTTACGGCTATCACCACCGCTTGCAGTGGCGATAAAGGATCGCCCACCGAAGGATTCGAACCCACGACCTCAGGGCCGAGGTCGTAAAAAGCAACCGCCTTACCTAGTGAGCGGCGGATTCCACCAATTTCAATGCCAACTCCTTCCGCCGGGGCAGTAACTGTCCCCTGAGGCCATTGTGTGGTGCAGTGGGCTCCAAGGGGTTCTACGAAAACCCGCTGACCCTGAATCAAGTCATTTCCGTCAGAGCTCTCTGTGCGAGGCTCACGAGCCATCGGAGGTTTCCATTCGTACGAGAAAAGCTAACGGCAAGGCGATGAGCCGGCGTCCAATCTGGTGGTGGCAGAGAGATTGTACCAGTACACCATCATCATTATGTCCCGCCCACTACGGGCTGCCATTCCTTTTATTGTTCGGTGGTTTCGCTCTACTATACCGTTTCCAGAGGAGCGGTAGGCACAGCGATACATTTCGTATATCCCCCAACGATCACAAAGCTGGCGAACAGCGTTCGATCGGAAAGTGGCGGAATTGTTCACTAAGAGCTGCCACGGTGGGCCCTTTCTCTAAATATTTCGTCCAAGTGTCGGACCACCGAGGTCTCGCTCTCGTCGGGTATACGCCGCCAGATGGCAAACCTGCTGAGGCCGCTATCTACAAGTGTCAGATACTTGACCCCGTTGAAGAAAGTAACATTAATAGCCAGGCGGCGCCAGTTGGAATCTACGTCCAAATGTCCATGGCTCCAAGACACTAGCGCTGGATCCACAGACCGGCAACGCATGCACGATCTGACAATGCGTTCCGCTATCTCCCGTGTTAAGGAAATGCCGGGGAAGCAGAGCCTGGCCAGGTACAACGTAGGTCAACCCCTAGGTGATGCAACTCGCTCGCCGGTCTACTTCTTGTGCTGGAGTAGCAGCTGCGATAATCGAGATTGGCTTAAGTTACGGCTGCGGTACTCGCGTTAAGCGGTCTGCTTTGTTGTCGGCCGAACGCACCAGCTGTATTCTCACCCGAAGGTCGTACTCCTTAATTACGTCGCGTATTATTGCTGTCCGCCGTCGAGCCAATGCCTCGCCTAGACCTCGCGTACGAATAGGCTTATCGCCTTCGACAAGCGATCGAAGCCATGAGTGCACAGTGGCCGAGTCAGTAAACAATTCGATCTCTCGCAGGCCCCAGGCCAGGTCTAAGTTTAGGCCCTTTATGACAGCCTCTAGTTCGGCCAGATCATCTGGCTTTCAATGCCAAGAGGCATCCTCGACAGTCTACCCTCCAATTCGCAAGCAGGCGCCTATCGCTAAGCTGCTTGCGTCACACCATACCTGTCTGCTGGGTGACGAGGGCACACTCCACACTCCGGAAACTGGATCCTCTTTTATCACGCGTCGGCTGATCTCCTGTGCCATCCGAAGGACGTCCTCCGTGACCTCGGCATCCCACGACAGGTTTTTTGTGGCTCTCTTTACGTAGCTGCAGGCTGGTCGAAGCCATCCGGCAACGGGAAAATGGCCCGTTAATTGTCCACACCACGAGAAAAGCTGCCAGCGAGTCGCGCACTGAGGTAGCGGTTCAACATCGTTATCTCTGCCCCACTACCCAGCTTTCCTTCATGGTCAGTGACGCGAAGCCCTAGTACGCGACCTCCAACCAACTTTCCGCGGGTTTAGCTTCGAGCCCGAACTGTCGTAGGAGAGAGATAGCACGCTCATTCGTGGCAATGCCGTTGTTGGAGATTATATCGTCCACGTATGAGTCAGTGCCTTCGCGAACCCGTGGGTCCATAGAAAGCACCTTATTTAACACGGCGGTCATTATCTTAGGCGCTACATTTAATCCGAAGCCTAGCCGCGTGAGGCAGTACCGACTCCCCTGGTAGGCAACAACCTGGCATCTCCACAGGGAAGGGTCAACATGAAGCTGTAAATACGCTTTGCGAAGGTCGATAATGCTGACGTTACTTCCAATGCGGCGCCATGCCCGAAGTTTCTCGCTGCAAACGTCACCGTTGGCAGTATGGATGGAAACGTATCGCTTAAAGACAGTTGGCGACAGAAGCTTTAGCTCTGCAGGCTCTAGACTGTGGAACTCGCTTCAACAATTCTTACGCAACGACATCTACTCTCCAACTGCCGACTATGGCACATCTTTTTCAGCGGTCCTGAACTGCTACTTCTATGCTACTCACTACCTCAACTGCTCTCCTGACTTTGCCATGCTTCCCACTTTCTCTTTGTTGCGTGAGACGAAGTCTGTTGGCTACCGAATGCGTACCGAAAGCCGCTTAGGCTGTGAGTGCGCTGTACAAAACTCTCCTGCGTAACACCCACATGGTCTTTATGACTTTGTGGAGTTACTGACGGAGATACATTACATTATTGGTTCAGCTCGAGGTAGTCTAAAACGGACCGCACTTTGTCTTTATTACTCTGGAACACTGCCATTAGCGGCACGAGGCCTTCACACTCCCCTTCGTAGGGCTTCCCCCAGCCGAGTTGGATCCACTCTTAGATCTCCTTATCGTAGTCGGCCTGCAAGTCGGCGGGCACGCGATAAGCCTCGACGTGGTTTACCAAGGTGGGAGAAGTCACACCGTAGGCCCAATGCCACTTTACGACCCATTTTCTGTCACGGTACACCGCCGAAAAGTCTCTGTCGCAAACATTGACGTCGCTCGACAGTGCCCCGATTGCACTGTCCCGCCCATTGAAGGTTACTACACCGCCTTCAGGGCCTATCACCTCGCCTCCCGGCTGTCGCACAGCATTCATGCCAAGGAGCATATCATACCCCGGTACGATCTTGGATACAAGGCAGTCCAGCTCTATTGCTATGCCCTGCACAGAGCATGTCATGCGGCACGCCGACCGGCAACGAGCGACTGCTCCGTTGAACGTAATTACTGGCTCGTTAACCGGAGAGGACTGCGCCGAGGTGGCACGCAGTACCGAAGATTCAGTCACAATCGACCGAGAGCAGCCAGTATCGAGGAGCGCCTTCATAATACGACCTCCGTTGAGAACATTTATTGTTGGCAGTCGAGTTGACAAGCAAGGGAATGCGCCGGCGCTATAACATGTGCTTCCCCTTACTCGTTTTTTTGGCTGCGCATCGATGCGACGCTCCGGACATATATCTGCTAGGTGCGAGTCGTCGCCGCATACAAAACACAGCCTTCGCTGCCTTTGTGACGAACGGCAGTCGTGACTTATGTGCCCTTCCTTTTTGCAGAATAAACAAAAACGCTTCCGTGGAGTCGGGCGAGAGTCTCCAGCTCCTAGTGCCTCAGCAGCGGCCGCGTAGCTCGGCTCCTGGAAACTCATAAGCGCTCGAGCCTTCTCAACAACCTCAGAAATCTCCATCTTGTCGAGCGCACACGCCGCAATTAGCTGCTTTCAGATGTCCTCTGGAAGCCCGGTGACGAAAACGCATTTTAATAAGTCATCCTTCCCAGCCACACTCACCAATCCGGCCAGCCGGGCCAAAATCGATGCGTTTACGTCCACTGGTTCCCCAGAATGGAGCCGCCGTGCCGTGAGCTCCTCATAAGCTTTAAATATATCCGCCGAACATGCAGCCAGAAGAGCCTCTTTTACGGTGGTATAGTCTTTTTTCGCCTGTCCATCGATGCTTTGGTACACGGCGAACGCTCCGCCGGTTAGAAAAAGGGACAGGAATTTGTGGCGGTCGGCAGCGACAATACCTTGGATCTCTGCCACCAGATCAGACTTTTCAACCCAGCCCGCAAAGTCTCCGCTGCCGTCGAATTGAGTGACGATGTGGCTGAACTTTACGTTCTCCATTACTGCCGAGGTAGTTTGTTGTTTGATTGCTGTCTTGCACTGCATAAAACACCAGCCGATGTGCAACACCACCAGTTTATTCTCCCTAAACACGGAGCAGGGCGGAGCACGACTCTCCTCGCCCCTCTCGCCCACCGGAGACCCCGACTCCCTTGTCAAAACAACCACTAATGGCACGTCTCGGCTGCTTACCATATCGAGTGTCACAGCTCACTCGTACAGCGATCAGGGGCAGCGTCATCAATTAAATAAAACCACAATCTCAATAGCACAAGCACTCTTGCGGAGGGAATACGTCCCCGCACTTAGGCTACCTACGCCTATTGTGGGGAACGACCCGAATAGGACAGAGAGCCCGAACCGGAGCCGGAGACCCTGACTGGATAACTAGGGCTTCGCTTCCACCTTAACGGCAGGAATACCTCATGCACTACGCCAAGCACTCTTGCGGAGGAAACGCGTCTCCACACTTAGGCTACTTACGTCTCTAGTGGGGAACGACCCAAGTAATGTAATGTAAAGCAATGTATCTCCGTCAGTAACTCCACAAAGTCATAAAGACCATGTGGGTTTTACGCAGCAGAGTTTTGTATAGCGCACTCACAGCCTAAGCGGCTTTCGGTACGCATTCGGTAGCCAACAGACTTCATAGACAGAGCCCCAACCGGAACTTGAACCCTGACCGGAGAACTAGGACTCCTTTTCCACCTTACGGTAGGAATACCTCATACAGTACGCCAAGCACTCTTGGTGAGACCACGTGCACGCACATTCACACGAAACACAGAAGAAACAAAAAATGCAAGCTCGAGCGCTATACGACCGGATTCAGTGGCGTCCACCAAATCCTCCTGGCGCTGTCTCGTCCTGTCCCTCAATCGCCGGCGAACAGCCCGCCCTCCTCCCTTACTTTTAGAGAAACGAGTCCGGCAACTTCCGGCGACGTCGTCGAGACAGAGCCGAAGAGGCCCCCTAGCGAGCGTCGCCCTATCCTTATATAACTAGCTGGGAAAATGGGGCTGACAACCCAGCCAATATCAATCACCTCAGCGGCCTCGGCGTCACCTTGCTCACAGCTCGAGAACGCAGATGCTCTTCACCCACTTCTTTTGTTCTCATGGAAACCATTCAGAAAATCTAGGATGGCTGGCGGCGACAGGCGACATTGGGCAAGCGTTGCCCTATTCTCAAATTGCTAGCCGGAACTATAGGGTTGATACTCCAGGAAATATCAATCATCTCATTGTCCTACTACGATGGCTGCGTCCTCTTGCTCTAGGGCAGAGGTGCTTCCTGCTGAGCAATTCTCAAGCGCTCTAAAACTGAGTCAGGCCGACGCTGCGCTACAATCCAAAGGCCGCGCCATGACATTGCAAGTGTATGCTTTACTACAGCCTAGAATGGGCTATTGGACTTCTAAAGAGGGGCTATTGGGTCATTTTTGGCAAAATGGGGCATGGATGTTGATGGGCGCAGCCCAGTCCCCCCTTCAGTCAGGGAACCATTCCCCACCCTATAGCCGGGCGGCGACCTGGGCCGCCCGCTATTCCTAACGCCCCCCGACCGCCAACAATGACAAAATTATGTACTCACTTCTCAATCTACGCAAGCGTCCACTCAAAAATGCGAGGTCGTGTCGAATAAACACTGTGATTGTGCGCTATTTTTTATATCTACGGGTCATGGCGCGTGGATTAAAATCTTGACGGTATTGCCCCAAGAGTCTATCTATCTGATACCCGGCACGACATCTTGTGTTTCACTTTGCGTTATATCTATTTCTGCTTAGCTCCATGACCGCTATTAGTTCCAGGGTGTTTTGCGCCTGTTAATTGAAGAATAGTGAGTACCGTGACGTAGAACCACATCATTATGCCGACCGCCTGTTATGATCCCCTAGGTCATTAACCTGCCGCCAATGAGCAGATTTTGGTTGCCCTTTTACGGTCCGACCTGTCGTCGGCACGCAGCTGCAAGAAGTATGACAATACATCTTTTAATTATATTAGTAGTATAATAATACATATTTCATATATATAGGAACGTGTAGAGAAGTTCCAGGATTATTGGCGAATAAGAGGTTTTTAGGATTGGTACACGCGGCACAGGTGCCTAGGAACTGTACCGCCGATGTAGCTCTCCCGATGCTGGAGGAGCGGTAGTACGCGATGGTTAGACTAGAAGAAGCCGCTGTCCTGTCGCGATCGCGAAATCAAGATTTAGGGAGCGTCCGAAAGCTGAATCTATGGTAGGGCTCGTTTTTAAGTGCCTCAGAGTTTGAGCTGCGCGTGAAGCTTTTGCGCGTTCGGCGCGTGGAGCTGTCTGTGCTCGGGGACGACGCGATTCTAACGCCGCTGAACATGCTCTCCGGGAGCGCTGAGCGGCAGCTGCGACAGCTCCGTGAAAGCAGACGCAGACGAATCAGCGGCGTTCGCTTTTTCATTTAAATTGTGAGCTCTCTGGCGTGACCGCAAGATAAAACTTCTAGTCCAAGAGCTCAATGCAGCAGCCACACCCGTCGGGCCGACGATAGTCTGCTGCTGTTGCCGCCGCGAGCTCTGAGCGGCTCCGTCGCGGAGCCACCCGAAATGCGCAGGGGGCGTTCGCTGAGAGCTGGCGTGGCGTAGCCTGGTCGTGTGGCGGACCTGAAAGAACTGGCCGTCTCACGCCGGGTGTGAGAGTCGTCGGCCGACTTTGTGGGACCGCGTTAGGGTGCGACTCGTCTGAGCGATTCAGGCGTACGGTAACAGTCGTTTCTTTCGCTTTGGCCATTTGCTGCGTGCAATTTGTAGGGGCTCGGAGCTGGAGGATATCAGCATCGTCCGAAAGATGCCCAACCTCGAGGTTGTGAGTCTCAGGTATCGTGTCGCTGCTGAGCTGTGGCGCCGTTATGAGGCAGCAGCAGGAGGCCAAGCTGCTCACCAGTAGTCTGGCTTAGGGCTGGCCTAGCTCATTCGGAATTAGGAGAGGCTCCTGGAACATTAAATGGAATGGAACGGCACGATCTGGTGCATTTAAGTACAGTGTGCTTACAACCAATGTGCTTACTAGTGTATTCACTACAGCATACTTGTACATCGTATATGTAAAGACAGATTTATAATAATAATAATTATTATATAATATGAAATAATAATAATAATAAATTAAAGGTTAGCTGATCAAACAGCCTCATATAGCAGTGGAGAGCCTTAACGGCTATCACCATTTGCAGTAGGCAATAAGAGATTACCTCCAGCAGGAATCGAACCCACATCCTGGGTCGTGAAGTTTGAGCACTTTACCCCTGGGCTAAGACCCGGAGGCTGCTTTGTATAGCGTTCTCAGAGAACCAAATCTCTATCCATGTGCTCTACAACTCGATGCAAGAGAAGCAAAAACCACTCGTTAATAACATGCAGATATCAGGCTTATATTAACATGCAACATCAGTTGTATCTCGGGATTTTCAAGCATTCCGTTGTGGACTCGGTGGCATGCATGTGTGCCGTCATAAGGTTTTAGTGAACTGAGCTAGCCCTGCGAGGGTCAGTTCAATTATAGTTTTATTAGTTTTTTTTATTATTGTTATAGTTTCGTACATTTAAGAAAATTCAGCTGCTAAGGCTGTGTACACCTTACGGTGTACGGTTTTTTGTGCTGCCTGATAAAAGCAGTGCACTGTTCTAACTTTGTGTGCATGCTTGAGTGTACTTGTACATGCGTATACCGTCCATGTGTGTGCACCTGCTATGGCTAGATTGAGGTTGCATGTGGGTTAGCACCTCGAGCCATACGCTTATGTGCCATTTAGAGCCCGTATGTAAATGTGGGTGCTGAATGACTGCACTCGCAGGCATGCATCTGACCAATGTTGAGCGTGCACTGTTTTAATTACACAACTCTGTTGGAGGCAATTATATTCAACCTTGTTTCTGTGACTTTCATAGTGTTAACAATATCACGACCTTGGCGGACTTTAAAGAATGCCTCAATTTGCAAGAGCTCTATGTACGGAATAATGATATTGAGGACCTTAATGAGGTGTGGTATTTAACGCAGCTTCCCAAGCTCAAGATCCTTTGGTTATCTGAGAACCCGTGTGCACAAGGCAGCAAATACCGCCTGACGGTAATCAGGAGCTTACCTGCCTTGACCATGCTGGATAACGTTCGTAAGTTTCTTTTGCCACTGGAGCAGTCATTATGCGCAGAATTCCTGCCATTTTCTAATGTTGCCACCAACATGGTGCAACCAGGGTATCACTGTTGCTATAGGGCAACTCCAGCTTTCTCAGCGACTGCTGCTGCGAAGGTTGCTCCTATCTTTTTGCAAGTGTAGCACGTGCCGTGCTTTGTCACACCCACTCTGGAGGTTTCTGCTTGCTGTTCCGATCGGTGGCACGCTTTTCCGGTATTAAGGGCGCACACATTTCCAGTAGTGACACCCCAAAGCCACAGTGACCCAGTGGGTGCAAATCCTGAGCGGCTTTCTAGGCTCATTCGGCAGCTCAGCCAGCAGCACTTCATGTCACTCAACAAAGAGGAAGTGTGAAGCATAGCTGAGTAGATTCATCGGCAGCATAAGATGGCAGGAAAAGGAAGTGACCTCGTCGGGGAAAGAACTGTGGATGTGAGTTCTGCAGTACAGAGCAAAAGCTTCTCTTGCCAACGATGTTTAAGTGAAAGGGATTTATTGTCCTGAGAGAACTTGAGGCCTCGACTAGGGCAGTAAGTAGTTCAGCTAGGCTTGGAGGAGGCAAGAAATGGCTGGCCTTGCAGATCAAAGTAAGAATTTTGCTCTGTGTAAGTTGATAATAGTAATACATTTGATATAGCACCCTCAGAGAACTCAATCTCTTTCTTGGCACTTTAGATTTGCTGCAAAGGAAGCGTGATCGAATAGTAGTAGCATGCTCAATAACAACAAGAATAACATGGTTAGGGGTGACATCCGCAGGGTCAACTGGGAGTCATTGAGCTCCTTTAGTAATAAATAAATCCTGCCTGATCCATTTTGTGGTGTCCGCCTGATTATCGATGGACTATTTATTTCTGATCCAAAATTCGTCCAGGATTTTTAACAAATGTGGTTTTAAAAAAGGCAAGCCAGAAATTTGTATTGAAGCAGTACGGCTGGACACATTAGCTGTGGTGTACATGATATGATTCTTAACCGGGCTTTCCTTTTTAGATTTTTCCTATTTCGTAGCATGTGTTACATAATATGTGGAGGATTCTCAGATCGTATAGTGATAGGAAGGAGTCCACTTTATAGCCAAGTCTGGTGGAGCAAGAGTCAGCTGACAAGTGACACTTCGACAGCATGCTACACCTTCCCTTCAAGGCAAATATGGCTGCTCAGCTCCAGCTCACTATGTAAATCAAAGATTAATACTAAAAAAGTATTTGTATAACACTCTAAGAGAAATATATGTCTTTCTTTAGGCAGTTCATTATACCAACTGAGTAATTGTAGTAACTTGCATAGTTTTAGCACGTGCAAGCACATCAAGGACAATCCACGTGGAAAAGCAAAGTTTGTGAAGTTCGAAGAAACATTCACCTATAATGCTGTACACTGCATACAATGTCGGACCTTACGACATAGCAACCGATTTGTATTTGTAGTTGCATAGTTATTTACAGGCAACTTTTCTGCCGATCTGTGCACCATCTGTAAGCTTCTTGTTGCACAGGCAAGCAGACCTGCAATTAGTAGAAGTGAATATTAGAAGTCTTGGTGGGATTTCACAAACGCTAACTATGCTATGATACCTTGTCTAAGCACATCCGAATTTTGCAATATTCCTTTTGCAGTAAGCTCATTTCCTTGTTGTTTTTGCTCTGGCCCCTTAAGACACCTTTCCTGCCGATGGCTTCCAATCGTGAGTGGACTAGTGGCCAAGCCTTTGCTGTAGACACGGCGTCACTTACCAAATGGTCTGTGCCTGCCTACTTTTCACTGCCGAGACCTAGTGCTTGCTTGTCTGCAGCCTTGCTTTTGCCCGAGTTAGCACAAGCGACTGATAAACTGAATGCCTGCCTTGCAGACATTCGATCATGGATGTCAGCCAATTTACTTCAAGCTAGACGATAATAAAACCGAGCTCCTACTCATAGGACACCCTGATCATGCAGATATACTAGGAGACGATGCTCTCCTGATTAGTGTTGTAGTAAGGCATGTGACGGTAGGCTAGTTATTCAGTTCAGGCCGTATCTACTTTTGGCTGTGAATAAGGCGTCCGTAGACCCGATAACAATGGCCGAAGAAGGACCGGTATGCCGCGATAGTTGTTCACCCGAACAAATCACCTAAATCTCCATGCACTGCGTTAGTTAGCCTGATGGGCTCGACCCCACAATTACCCAGTCTTGCACAAGCGTTTGCTCGTTTGCCTCTCCGCAGCCCTTGGCTTCGCTCGCCACTGGCGCTGGCTCGCCAGCTAAATGGTCTTTCCTTTCTTTTGCACAGCCGTTACTGCCGAGGAGCGAAGCGCTGCTCTGGAGGAGGGCGCAGAGTTGCTCAGACCGAGCATTCCTCCCACGGTGCCACCACAGCCCGCGCCTCTGAGGCCCGACGCCAGCGGGCCTGCTCAGCCACCGGCTGAAGGGTAAGGCTTCTGAAACCCGTGGACCAGTTGCTGCCAGTTTAGTTATGCTTGATCGTTATTTCGAAGTTCTGGTACTGCTTTTGTGTGTGTAAAGGGTTGTGCTTTTTAGTGTCTTGGTCGGCTTATCTACAGCTTGCCCAATGAAGACACTATTGTACACGAGTCACTAGTTGCCTACAGTTTACACTATCTGCTTTCTTCCTTACCGACGCCTACTTTTTCTCTAGTTGAGGCGTTTACACTGTACAGGAAATATTGATTTATTTACCTGTACAGGAAATATTGATGTCCGATTTGGTCCGCCCACAACCCCCTGCTGGAATGCAGGAGGCCTGATAAGATAAATGATTCACTGGGAAGCCACCAGGCAGTCACCCATATACATTGAGTTCGCTGCTACAGTCATCGTTGCAGACGAGTATGTGAAGAAGAAAATGAAGGTAGGGATATCAGATTTAAGTTTTTTTTGGGAAAGCAGTGTACAGTGCTTAGTAATGTGCACCGGTATGTAGTACCGAAGATTTAGTGATTTAGTAATCCCAAACCGCAGGGGAATCGGTGCCGAGTGAGGAAGTAAGTCGGTAGTGAAAACGTTTTGCCTATGAAGAAATACCTACTCTCCACTGCACCGGTAGTCCACAGCTTCAAAACTCTACGCCGTGACTGCAGGAGCGTACACTCAAACACGAAATGTGAGGCACGGGGGCTATACAACAGTGTTTGGTGGCATCCACCGAATTCTCCTGCTGCTTGCTCTGCTGTCTCGTGGTCCACCGAATTCTCCTGCCGCTTGCTCTGCTGTCTCGTGGCTGCCGATCTCTGGCGTGCACAGCCAGCCCTCCTCCCTTGTTCTAAGAGAAAGCTAGTCCCTTGTGGCCACGAAGAACTGAAGGTGAAGGCATTGAGTGAGCATTGCCCTACCCTTAAATAACTAGCCCGGACAATAGGGGTGAGAGCTTAGTGGTATTGGTCCCTGCGCCGTGGAATGTAATCGTAAGGAATTAATGCCGTCACTCGACCGCCGGGGATGAGCAACCCCGTCCAGCTTGAATGCCGCAAAGGTTCCAGAAGCTTCTTTTTGGACTTAGTTATGGCCGAGGTTGACAGGCCAGCCGACATCAATCAGCCGCTCCTGAGGATAGCAGACCAATGGTACTGGCCGAACAGCTGGTTGTAGTACAGCTTCCCGGCTCGAGTTAAGTCCTTCCTATCTCACCACACTGCTGCTATCTGGTGTTTTTACGCCGGCAGTTCTTCTGCGCCCTAAAGTTGAGCCAGGTTGGCGCTGTGCTACACACCTATCTACCACGGAAAGATCCGACCTCGGATCTGCCCTTTAAACTGATGTAAATGCCGAGCTCACACATGCACAATCATCAGTGCAACAATCATTCGATATTGTCCCTAACATGACATCTCGACGTGCCAATCGAATCGTCGGAACGGCACACTAGCAATAACTCAGGCCCCCTTTTTGAACTTCTGCTTTCAATTTTGTTGAGGAAAATTGGCGGAACGTCCCTTACCGAGGCACTGCCTAGAGCTGAAGCCGCGAGGTTGGTTGCAGCTCGGTTGGAGCTAGTCGCTCATGTAGGAGCGATCGAGGCGCTCCTCCCCTTGCCAGTGTAGCCGAATATCTGGCGACGATCTGCTACCGTGGCCGAGCCATAGCAACAAATGTGTGTGCAACTCCAGTTGGTCCATTCGGGGGTTTGCGTTCGTCTACACCAACATTAATGTTAGTGTGAGCTCTTAGATGGAAAGTGCAACGCAAAAGATGTTGCAACCTCGGTCTCCCTCCGAAAAGTGGCTTCGGTCGCCGTCGATGACGTCGCCCCTTGAGGTGCCGCCGGACCTTCCTATCTCACCACAATGCTGCACCCTCTGGCTCGCTGCTCGAGGACAAAGGTGTTTTTCCACCGAGCAGTTCTTTTGCGCCCTAAATTTGAGCCTGGCTCTGTGCTACACACACACCCCACGGCAAAAATAACAATCGCCTACCTTCGTAGGCTCGAGTTATATTGAAGCGTTCAGGGCAACTCCCTGAACGAGGAATGATACTTGGCGGTTCTAGCCAGGCCTTAATCGTTTTCTACAAACAAGACGCTGTGTGTTTATGAAATGCACCAGCAAATCCATAACAGCAAATATCACTTAGCACTAGACACCAACAGGCCCGTAACGGTGTACATCACTTAGCGCTTGACACTTTCCCGAACCACCTTTTTTATAAGCCTATTGTCCTTTTCTTTCTATTCATCTTATACTCGTCTGCATTGATGACAGCAGCAGCAAACTCAACTTCTGCCGGCGGCTTCCCGTGCAAACCCTCTTTCATACTAGCCTCCGGCATTAGAGCAAGAAGCTTCTGGCAGTACTAAGTCGGCCAGCCGTGTTTCCTGAATCGGTAGTGTAAACGCACTAACAAGGTGGAAAGTCGGGGTCGGCAAGGAGGAAAGTAGATAGTCTAAACGCAGCTTTAAGGTATTTTTTTCGGATAATGCACTAGTCATAACCTGAAACTTCAATAAACAGTAGGTATGCTGTAGTAATTGCCTATTCTTAGCCTCTCTCACTGGCAATTTTCAAACGGATAACCTTGGTCTTCTGTAAGCGCTTCCATATTCTACAATTTGGGATTTCCAATTCTACGTCTTGGCCTTTGTTGTTTATGCTTCCTTTCAGCTCAGGTTTTCTTGCTGAGTAATCTATCAATATTGCTGCGACTAGTAGAGGAGTTTCATAGTATCTTTATTGTGACTTAGTGTTGGTGGTTCTGCAGCCAGTTCGAATATCGGACTTATTGCAATAACGTTACGAGCAGCTGAGCGTAAGTAACGTTTAAGTGTTTCAATTACCTGGCCCGTGGTATACAGGCCACGCACACACATGGCAGTGTGCAGTGGGTGCTGCCAGTATTGTTGGACTGCATGCCACCTGCTTCTGTTTGAATCACCTGTGTACCGAATAGCTTCTGCCTAGCTTGCAGCCTTCCGTCTTGTTGTGGCCTACGTGTGAGTGTGCATGTCCGAATTGCCGATCTCTTTTGTTGGATGGTTAATGTTTTTTGCTTCATCCTTAGCATACTTGTTTGATCTTAACTGCCCGGCAGTGTATCCTTGCACTTACCTAGTCGTAATAATTGGGCTTATGTGGCCTGTGGCAGAGGTCATGTTAAAACGTTTGCGCGCCTTAAGAGTTTACATGCGAGGCACTTGGACCGCTGGATGAGCAAATATGGGCCAAAGGGCCTGCGCTCGTTGCAGTGGCATAGCTTTCACCGCATTCTGAGAGGTCCTCCATCCAGCCCAGGCTTTTCTTAGGTCGTCTTGTAACCAGCAAGCACCGGTGGCATCGCTCGATGCAATGCTGTCCTCATGTTGTAGATGGGTAGGTAGGGGCGAAAGAGATTAAAACAACGTCAGCTCTGAAAGAAATGTCAGCAAGGCTGGCATGACCTGTCGAATCAGTGGACCGAACCTGCCATCTGGTTAATAGATTTGCTACATATTATTTGAATAGTTGTAGTAGCGTGCTACAAAAAGAATCTAGGAGGGAAACCCGAAAATCTGTCGCTGTCATTTACTGACAACACCACACACGGTATTAACTGAAGCTTAAAGAATGAATTTAGGATAAGGCTCAGTAGAGCCAACAAGATGAATTACGAGCCTTCAATGGTAAAGTCTTTTAAACAAAAAAATCAAAGCGTATTTCCCACGAAGAAGCGACAGTAAAAGCTAGCAAAAAGCAACCAAATAACATAAACGAGAACTGAAGCAGAGGCACGCACTACTGGTTTGGCCCAGTGGTTAAGATGCTCACCCCAACTGAGGTCAAGGTGAATTTATTTGATGACTGAGGTCGTAGCTTGTTCCCGTGGTGTATGTGTAGCACCTGAATAGAGATTAAGTCCTCATAGGGAGATATAAAAATGAGTTGTATTTATTTATTGTACTAGTGTAAGTTCGTGTGTGAAGGTCACTGGCTGATTAAATGTGGTCCTGCAAGGCGCTCCGGTAAGCTACACTATCGCTGTGGAGCTCCGTACAGTTTCTGTCGGTTCAACTGGCTAAAAGTAACCTTACATGCCGGTTGTTCGCACGGCTAGATCCTTTCAACCTGCAAGGTTGTCTCACAGTAGAAGCCAAGAGGCGATAGGGGTTGCCGCTGCCAGGCGTCTAAATCCTCGAGAGCTTTCTGTGTGTGTTACTGCATAGCGCTGCCTTGTTACTATAGCTAACAACAGGGGTGGGTCGCTCAGATTGGTCTGGGTTTGCGTGAGATCGACAAGCGATGAAATTGAGCTGGGGCAGATATATGAGATATATCTCATATATATTAGATATGTGAGATGTATTTGGGCAATATACAGCAAGTGGGGATCACACTTACTTAAGCACCTGCTCCCATTCGACTAGAGCACTATATGTTATGTACAAGAGATCACGAATCGCTATCGGGGCGAAGGTCCAAAGACCCAACGCTTAACCGATCTTGTAAGGGGTGCTACACATAGGATAGGTGACCCTATATGCTACAACACCCGAGCTGAAATTGAGGCAACGCCCAATTCTTGGGTGAGGAGGGTCTAGTGGTCTCTCCCCTGCTCGAATAGTTGATCAGCTGATCTTCGTCTTAGGTAGGTTTGGAAGCAGGGATCTTCACCCATTTATCCTGTTGCTGACGTAAAGTAAGCAATGGGATCAGCATCTGCTACTCGACCAAGGTTTTGTGATATCGCACCCGAAGGTATCCTAGATGTGACAGTGAAGTGAAGGCCAGTCGAGTAAGTCAACACGTTCAGCCGAGCGGCGATCAAAGTGAAAACGATTAGGCCGTTTACACGTTCGGTTTTTCTGTCGGTTTTTCATCAGTCTTTAACAAAGCTCCACCCACGGAGTACTCAAGAGTTCGCTGTAATTGGGGCAGTAGACAATTGTGCATGCTTAATGGTCAGGCTGGGCTTAGAGGTTGTATTTTCGAGAGCTCTACTTTATTAATATACTCCTTACTAAATGTGTCCCATAAAAAGGGACTCGCCGAGTAAGCCTCAAAGTCAGCGAAGTCATGCTGTCTTTTGCCATTTTTTCAATACAAAGGAGGCAGGCTCTTAAAGGCAGTTCTGATCAGTCGATTAGTCCGTCGGTTTTTCCAAAGAAGCTGAGCCAGGCGGTCGTGTATCGGTTTTCCGTGAGGAAACCGAGGCCCACTGGGAGTGATGTAGGCAACAAGACCCACCGAAAACCGATGGAAACCGACGTCTGCATACAGCTCAAGTGGGTCGTTCTCACTTCTTGAGGGGTTGCCTTCGAAGGAGCGTACTAACAGCCCATATGAAAATAATGGTTGCCATGCGACGAGAAATCTATTGAGGCATATTCTTACTCTCTGCATTAGCAGGATCAGGTGAGTCAATTGCAGTTCTGACAAGTTTGCAAGTTTATTAGTGCAGGTGCTTGACTCTCTAATGGTTAATTCCACGAGCTTATTACGACGATCTCCTTTACAGAGCACCTAAACTCGGAGAACCTGCTGCAGCAGCATCACACATCACACCGGTGCCAGCAGCAGCCAGCAGGTACCCTCGGGTAAGCCAGTGGTGCGAATCAGTCGCTGTCTTTATACGCTTACAAGCCTGTATGGCATAAAATCACTGCCTGCCGATGGAGTACTTTCATTTGGAACTTGTAAAAAAGGGGGTAGCACCTGTTTTGCACTCTGCATTTTACTTCTTGTTCCTTTACCCTGCTACTGCACCTGAAAAACAAGCCAGGCTTGATGTGGCATTTTCTTTATTTGGCCAATCCTGGTACTTATTCAAACCCACAGAGAAGGGGGCAAGGGATCGAAGAGGGCACGGTACAGCCCGAGTACCATGTAAATGACAACACCGGAGATCACCTCTTAACGAGTCCTAACTACTAATGAAAACAAGCAACAATGATGCGATTGCTGTGTGTGTACTGGCACCGTATCACAGCTCGGAAGTCCTGTTAGCGCTGTCACTTGTTGTAGAGTGCTAACATTCTACACGCAGTTCTCTGCCTGCTGAAAGAGTTAGACGAGGACGACTTGGCAAGGGTGTACGAAGAAGTGCAAACGGCATTGCAATCTGTCCGATAGCCCTTGCACACGGTGGCTCTGCCGTGCCTTGCAGCACTTGCTCATGCCTCGCAGCCTCCGAGGCACCGTAAGGCCTGCTCTGCTGTCGACCCAAGAAGTTGCCTGCTGCCTCAGAGTGCGTCGCTGCACAAGTCACACCGTCGTCGTCGTATGCGCGGGTGGGTGTGCACTTACACCGCTGCCACTGCTGGTATCACATACTGTATGACAACGTTGTTGTAGAGGACAATCAGCTGGGCAGCTTGCTCTGACACCAGGTCTAGAAACGCGAGACGATTTATATATTAGCTTTGTTGATTAAATAGCTTTATTACAACACTTTTTAAAAACTATAAATAAGCTTGGTTTTTAAGTGCACTTGGTTTGTGCATACTCTGCCAATAAATTTTGGGGTTACCAGCTGCAGGAAAGGGCTTGTTTAAGTCATGCCAGACTAATATTGCTACCCTACTCTGCAGGTTAGTTGCTGTCACGCGCCAGTCTCAAGCTGAATGCCAGCGAATGTGATTTATGGAGAATAAATGGATTGGCTCTACCATAAGTGAAGGGTCGATGTTTTTGATTGGCCTATACACTGCCCTCCAAAGGTTTCTATGCACCCGGCCCATCGATCCGAGTTCGGTTGTTGCTAACGCCAGTATTTGCGTAAGTCATTAAGCTACACTAGTTATTGAATTGTAACAATCTGTCAATATAATTTTCCACTAATTTGCAGTTTGCTACGCTTGGTTGAGTAAGTAACTGCATTCGTCGGCAACCGAGTCAACAGTTCTCATGTAAAGAGATAGGGAGGCGTGGTCACGTTACTATCGACCTCCCTCTTGGATGCCATCCAGAAGAACTTATTTTGTCACCGACTATGCCTCGGCCAGCTAACGTACCCGGAAGTTTTCTTGACCTGATAAGGCCCTGCCATAGAGATGCTCAGTATGGGACCAGAACATGCCACTAGTTGCACACCTTTCTGAGGTTCAAGAGTGCTTTTGATGTCTTTGGACAGAGATGGCCATTGAAACCAAGATATCGAAGGCAGCTGAAGATCTCAGAGGCTATTGTTTGGAACAGTATTAGGAAACATCTGGACAATGGTAGCACAGAGGCACTGCCGTGATCGGGTCGCCCTTCTCCGAGGGAGGACCGGCTTTTCAAAAGCATGGCTCTGAAGGACAAGTTTGTTCTGCTAAAATGCACTGCCAGAGTCTCTGCCAAGCAACCGGAATGGTAGTAGGCCAAAACACCATGAGTAGATGGCTTAACCAACAAGGACTGAATGTGCTTGTGGCCAATTCATTGTTGACTGTACAGCACAAAAAAGCAAGGCTGGATTTTGCTTGCCAATCCCAGCATTGGGGCCGAGATTGTGAAAAGCAACTGCCCTACCTAGTGTGCCATCACGGCTCACCATACATAAGCTCAGCCACGGTTTGATGCGCGATCGCCCGGTCAGAAACAAAGATCGGCAAATGCTATTTTCTGATAAATGAAGAATTGAGAGATTTATCTAAGAAGCCAAAGGGAACTTCAAATGAAGAATGTGCTAGTTTACAAGTAACAACCCTGTTATGCTACCGGCTAGGCCACGGTGACTTCTCTAAGTCGTCTCCGATGACACTCCCTCAGCTTTGAAAGAGGCTTCTTTTCATGTAGCTAAGTGCTCTTGTGCTTTTTGTACTTGTTGGAAATGCTAGTGCCCAGTGGATACATAACTAGCAGGTCGTGTCTGTGCATTACAAGCCTGTACCAATTGACAGGCACGGTGCCTGGCAGCAAACCGGGGTGTGGCACACATCCACGTTGTATGCATATCAGCATGCTCATACTCACTCAGCACTACTCGATCGCTATTTACTTGCTGTCCGACAAGAAATTGAGCTAGCTTCTTAATGTCGACATGGACACTCTTGAAGTCCCTTGCCTGGTCGGAGTCTGCTGTTGCACGATTGCTCAGCGGAGCTCCGTCAGCTCCCTCTGCAAAAAAGACGATCTGCAACAAAGCGACTCTCAGCCCATTCTAGTATCATGCACCTGCATGCCGCCCAGAGAAAAGGACACTTGGTATGCATAGCAATAACACGGAAAGCAATAACATCGAAGCCAAAAGAGAGCAAAGGCACAGAGAGCGTGCCACAATAGGCAAGGATACGAATGCTGGTAGCCCATCTTCATTCTTGCTCCTTTTTGAAGAAAGTTTCATCATTAAGGAGCATTGTGGTAGGAGTACAGGAAGTGCTAACAGCTGAATGTTTATGTCCTGATCGGGCACATGTCGGGTGTTACCTACATGCCACTGAAACTAAAGATCCTCACTGCATACCACTTACAAGCTAGTGTGTAGCTCATCCTTTGGAGACCGTGCATTTAGTTCATATGCTCCCAAAGCCTGGAACTCCCTCCCGACCTGCGTCAGAACATCCCCAATCTGACCACATTTAAAAGGAACCTAAAAACACACCTATTTAGGACAGCATTTAGTGGGTCCCCGTGATTCGTCCTTGATGTGCTTATGCGTGCTGACACTGTGCATGCTGCCACTAACCACATTTCCATGCTGACCCTGTGCATGTCACCCCTAACCATATTATTCATTTTGTTTGTTTATCAAGCATGATTTTACTCACCATTCAATTGCATTTATTTTTACAGCAAATGTAGAGCATCTAGAGAGAGAACAAGTTAAAATAACAAAATAAACAAAATAACACAGGAGGAATATACAGAACCCGGCCAAATCGACAGAAGCAGCTAGCGCGTGCTGGCTACCAGTCCAATACTTCCGACATTGCTGGCATCCTGCTCAAGCTTCTGAAAAGGGCTTGAGGCTTTGCCACACGAATGAAAAAAGCTATCTGGTGACATCGTCCAAGGTGCAAGTCGCCATCTCCTCTAAGGCAAGCACTAGGTTCGAGCTGCCACCGAATCAGTGTCCAAGGCAGCAGCCCTGCTGCTCAGTGCTCCCCCTGCATTTCTTGCTCAATCAACCTCACTCAATACCAAAAACACGTGCAACGCTGCTGCTGCAAGATTTCTTGTGTACGGCCTAGCAAGTCGGCAAAACTTAGCGGGGTCACAAAGCAAGAAGCACTGCTCCTGGCGTAACTCCCGATCGGCTGAATGACGGGGGGCATGCAGGCACTGCCATGCATCTCGGTCACGGTCGACGACAGATAATAATACTCATACATTCCTTATAGCATCATCAGAGAACTTAATCTTTTTCTAGGCACTTTACATATGCTGCAAAGGAAGCACGATCGTATAGTTAGTGGTAGCATGCACAGTGTCAACATGTGTCATGTGTCAACATGTCTAATATGATTAGTGATAACAAGCACAGTGTTAGCACCAATGGTACACATGTCAGGGGATGTCGTGACGTCAGTCGGAAGCGAGTTCTAGGCTTTGGAAGCATACGAACTAAAGGCACGGTCACCAAGATATTTGAGATTGGTTCGACGCATAGCTAAACGATTCAAGAAAGAAGAGCAAATGGTATGACACCTAGCCTGGTTGGCGACTAACTCTGATAGTTGGGCTGGAGCCACATTATGAAGAGACCTGAAAGTGAGATAAACTACTCTGGTAGGTAGGCTGGAGCCACAGAATGAAGGAACGTAAAGGTGAGATAAACTAGGGCGCAGCTAGCTGTAGCCACAGAAAATGCAGTCCAGGCACTAATCAGGCCAGTTCGGCCATGGACAGCAATGGAGACCTGCGAGCACTATTAGCAAACCTAAAACCTATGACCGCCTTACAAGGTTTCGGCCGGTGTCTGACAGTGTCTATATATAATATATAATTCATTTGTATAGCACCCTAAGAGGACTTGACCTCTAGTCAGGCGGTTCACATATGCCACAGGGCTCGAGCTTTTGACTTCTCAAATGTACCTATTTACTGGCAGCGAGACGCCGATACTCAGACGCCACACACACTGAGACCAAGGTAGGGATGCAGTGCAGTCTTTTGATGGTGCAACCAAAGTAATGCAATGTATTGTATCTTAGTTACTTCACAAAGCCACAAAGAATAAGTGGGTGTGTTGAATGTGTAGATGTACGCATCTTGCTCAATAGCAAACGACTTTCGAGAACACTCTCGAACAGTACTTGGCAACACTGTATTATTCACTCGTGTAATGTAATGTATCTCCGTCAGTAACTCCACAAAGTCATAAAGACCATGTGGGTGTTACGCAGGGGAGTTTTGTATAGCACACTCACAGCCTAAGCGGCTTTCGGTACGCATACGGTAGCCAACAGACATCGTCTCACGCAACAAAGAGAAAGTGGGAAGCATAGCAGAGTTAGGAGAGCAGTTGAGGTAGTGAGTAGAAGTAGAAGTAGCAGTTCAGGACCGCTGAAAAAAAGATGTGCCATAGTCGGCAGTTGGAGAGTAGATGTCGTTGCGTAAGAATTGTGGAAGCGAGTTCCACAGTCTAGGACCTGCAGAGCTAAAGCTTCTGTCGCCAACTGTCTTTAAGCGGAGGAATGGGACAGCTAATTTATTGTCCACACAGGACCTGAGGGCGCGAACAGGCTGAAACTGATGCAGCAGTTCAGCTAGGTACGAAGGAGCCAAGCCGTGGCGGGCCTTGTGGGTCAGCGTAAGAACTTTGCTCTGTATCCTTTGCTCAACCGCCATCCATTCTAGCTCTTTCAGCAGAGGTGACACTTGCTCAAACCGCTGGGACTTGAAGACCAGCCTTGCAGCCATATTCATAGTCTGCTGTAGTGGCATAATAGCTTTCTTTGGTAGCCCAGCCAAAAGGGAATTACAATAATCAAGCCGAGACAGAACTAAAGAGCTAGTTAAATTTTTTACAAGCCACTGTGGGAGACAGCTTCTAATCTTGGATAGGGATCGGATGTGATGGCTAGCTGTAGAGGCAGTCTTCTGAATGAAGCTTTTGAAATTGAGGCAGCTGTCGAACACCACACCTAGATTAAGAGCACGTGGTGATGGTCGCACAATAGCATCACCTATTAGAACAGTAAAGCCTTTTAATCCAGCCACACGCTTAGTGTGTCCTATGAGAAGCAGGTCGGTTTTATCGTCATTTAATTTCAAGAAGTTTTCCGACATCAAGGATCGAATATCGGCAAGGCAAGCATTCAGTTTCTCAGTTGCTGCAGCAGATTCCGACGGTTTAAATGACAAATACAACTGAGTATCGTCAGCATAGAAGTGATATCCTATTTCATGGGCCTTAATCACTTTTCCCAGAGGTTGTGTATAAATAGAGAACAGCAAGGGACCGAGTACAGACCCTTGAGGGACTCCACAGGTGACCCTTCTCATGTCAGAGACCTGACCCCCACACGACACGGATTGAACACGATCAGACAAGTATGATTTAAACCACGCCAGTGCTTCGTCTGCCAGACCGATCGTTGTTCTTAATCGTTCAAGCAGAACTTCGTGATCAATGGTGTCGAAGGCAGCAGACAGATCTAGCAGAGCTAGGGCAGTGACATTCCCGGCGTCGTTGCCACGTAGAATGTCATTGTTAACACGGAGGAGAGCAGTTTCAGTAGACTGCTGCCTCTTGAAACCTGATTGAAATGTTTCTGACATTCCATTATTTTCAATATGTTCAACTAGCTGCTTAGCAACAATTTTTTCAAGAATCTTTGATAAGAACGGAAGAAGGGAAACTGGACGATAGTTTGCTAGGACCTCTGTGTCTAATCCAGGCTTTTTAAGAATAGGTCTAACGATTGCCGATTTGAAGGACTTGGGGACAACCCCTTTTCCCAAAGAAGCATTAAAAATCTTGGTTATGGCAGGGCTAAGTTGGTCTCCAAGTGAAGACCACAGAGATGAAGGTATAGGGTCTTCAGGAGACGAGCTCTTTTTGCTAGACCTTATTAAGGCAGCCACATCACAGGCAGAAACATCGGAGAACCTTTTAAGAAAGGTCACAGGTTGAGGAACGGCGATTGCTTTGGTCGGAGGGGGCTTAATGGAGGCACGAATGTGCACAATTTTTCAGTAAAGAAGGCTGAAAACTTTTCGGCTGAGCCCTTAATATCTGGGGAGTCAGACCTGGCAGCATTGGCCAGTAAATGGTTTATTGTCTTATAAATCTGTTTAGTGTCCGACTGGCAGGAATTCAGTTTTCTAATGAAAAAAGAAGCCCTGGCTTTTTTAAGCTTTCGGGTGTAAACTCGAAGGAAGTCTTTAAAATTGACTAGGTCTGCCTCAGACCCCGATTTCTTGAAACGACGTTCCAGCCTGCGCTTAACACGGCGCATCTTAAGGAGTTTTTTTGTAAATTGAAAGCAATCTCGACGACTTTGAACACGGATAGAGCGAATGGGAGCATGCTTGTCAAGAGCACTCCTGAGTGTCATGTTCATCGCATCTGTGAGGGTATCGAGGCTGCCGGTCGAGTCTGAATGCAGATCAAGAAGGCCTGCATCACAAACAGATTTCAAAAACTTGTCCAAGTCAATGCTTTGTAAGTTATGTCGTTTGGCAAATTCGACATTGCCCTGCACGTACGAGGGAGCAGTAACAGTAAACGAGACCGAACAATGATCTGAGGGTCAGTGGGCACACCACAAAGTCAGTGGGGAGGACATCCTTAGTGATCACGAGATCTAGAATGTGGGTGCTATGATTAACGTGTTGGGCCAAACCAAGATTCTCCAGACAGTCAAGAAATGAGCGGACCTGGCTGTTGCTAGGGTTGTCAACGTGAATATTGAAGTCTCCTACAATCAGTAGCGGCCTGTCACACACAAATATTTTAGCGAGGAACTCTGAAAACTCCTCTATAAACAAGTTTAGACAGCCAGAAGGAGGCCGGTATATCACAACGGTGAGAGGCATTGTCTTTGATGAAAACCTGATAGCAACCGATTCAAACAATGACCCATGCGAGAAACTGCACATTTTATAGCCAAACGATTCGCGAACAACAATTGCAACCCCGCCACCAACCTTGTCAGAACGCATGGACTGATAGAATGAGAACCCGGGTGGGGTGGTCTCGGAAATACAGCTACTGGAACAAGGCGTCATCCATGTTTCGGTAAGCAGAAATGCATCTAGCTTCTCCTGGACCACCTGATCGCGGATAAGTAACCCCTTGGTTTTTAGCAAGTGGAAATTTAGTAGGCGGAATTTAAGAGGCTGTCCAACAACTGGGCGACGGCGATGAAGTGGCTCGTATTCTCTACCGTTTGCGTCCGGCCTGGCGGAAGCTGGCTCTTCGAATTTTAATTGGACCTTGGTAACGGCCGTGGGACGACGTTTCACAACGTGCTGGGCTACAGCGGGTGGGCTACTACCGCAACAAGTACTATTTAGTGCTTTAAACTTACGAGTCGTAGATTTGATAGCCGAGCTGTTGATGGGGCGAACGCAGGATGCAGGTAGGTTCTCACTGACCCCCGGAGAAGGCCCGCCGGTAGGTATCGACTAATGGCGACATCGCATCTTATGCTAAGCAGGTCCTGTACCGACGGTGAGTGGCAGGCGATCAGGTGAGCAAACACGTCAAAAAGGCAGTAATAATAGTTAGGAATAAGGGAATGACCAACTCTTTAAGTTTCCTTAAACTTATCAGAATGGCAGCTTCCGCCAGTATCTGTCTGGCTTCTAAGTAAGGGGTCCCACTGTCTCGTAATATGCTGTCCCCTTTTGGGTGCTCACCTGCTACCTGCAAGGTCTCTCCTTAGCTTTATTAGTCTGACTCTCTGCCACTATGCCTGCTGCAAACTCACGCACCTTTGCAGCAAATATAAAGTTTCTAGAAAGAGACTGCGTTCTGTGAGGGCGCTATACAAAATGCATTATAACAATTATTATTACTACTGCGGCAGTTGCTCTGCATCGACTACAGCGACTGCCGTGCATGTTATCGGTGCATCTTCCTCGACCTTCCGGTGCGACCTCGACCACTCCCTCTCCAAGTGGCCCGTAGGAGCACGAGGCCGACACGGACCACGCCCATTAGTGGAGGTGGCTTCGCCAAGATCAGCAGCAGTAGCCTCGGTTGAACAAAGTCAGATATCGGAAAATGTAATACTGTAAACATTTCACTTACCCCAGATGGGCTGGACAAGTCCCTTGAAGAATGTGGAGACATTGACCATGTCCGTCTCGATTTTTAGTACTAGCTCACCATTTAGGTTTGCTGAAATGATCTGTGCCAACAGCAAGTTGGTGTCACGCACAGAGGTACCACTGCACAGACAGTACAAGATACAAAGCAATATAAATATTAAAACATTCGCATAGCACCCTACGAGAACTGAATATCTTTTCTATGCACTTTTACACATACAGCAGCCAAATACGTGTCTCTCCATTTCGAGGGCAGAGCTCTTCTCATTCGGCAGCTGACTGGTTGCTACTTGTGCACCAACAAGGTTTTGGGGTGCCATCACTAAGTATCTAGCACTACATCCAATTAGTATTCATGGCTTTGTGAAGTCCCAAGCAGAGATGCACATAAACATGCACACATGTACCTCTAGATACCTGTATATAAGCAATATTGAGGGTCAATCTCTGAGGTTAAGTCTGTCCTATAATCCTCAAACATGAATGGCTATGCAATCTTTTCAATAATGCATTTATCTCGTTTATTTCGTAGAACTTTTGCATGGCTGAGTCGTCTGGATTATGCTTTTGCATGTACGTTTTCTAGGCAGGACAGTGAAAGAGCAGACAAACAAGATGCCATGAGATCAGGATCGAGTGGCACATTCACACGGGTTCAGAATTGATCAGAAGACAACAGCTTTGCAACCTGGACCACAAGATGCATCTACAACATTCAGCATTTGTCCATGGGGCTTCATTTGACCAATATCTACACGGCTCCAATATAACAGCAATTATCTGAGCCCACGGCTTGCTAGGCCAATGGCAATAGACGATCCAAGTCTCCCTGGAAAATATAATACCTTCAAGAACTACTGCCCCACCGGGCTAAGCATCGTACCACCCGGTTTTTGGAATCTAACTGTTTACCTATACCTCGTACAAACCTCAAATCCTTTGGAGACCGTACCTTTAGTTCGTATGCTCCCAAAGCTTGGAACTCACTCCCGACTTCCGTCACAACATCCCTGACTTGGACCACATTTAAAACGAAATTAAAAACGCACCTATTTATCACAGCATTTAGTGGGCCCCTGTGATTAGTCTTTTATGTGCTTATGAGTGCTGACACTGTGCATGCTGCCTCTATATACTTGCATGCTGTGGCTAACCACACTTGCATACTGACCCTGTGCATTTCAACCCTAACCATGTTATTCTTGTTGTTGATTGAGGATGCTGCTACTAACCATTCAATCATGCATTATTTGCAGAAAATGTAAAGCACCAACGAACATTTGAAATGTCTCAAGCTGTGCACATGAACACAAGTATGGACTTTCCAGATCGTGCGATTGCAAAATAACATGCTCAAATAAGTGATCTGTGATTTAGCTTCCCTACCACCCAATTCTTGGGAGCTCTTCACGTCTCTTAAGAGTCGAGCAATCGACTTGTTCCAAAGATATTGAAAGCCAGCCATTTCGTTATCGGAGAAGCTATATTTGTCAAATAGGGACGAAGCTGGTTACCGCATGAATGCAAGTCATAGGGTCGAAAAAAGTGGGAGGTGCAATAGAAAACAAGGCTTTGCAGTACCACGGAGTAAAAGGTTATTTTAGCTGGGTAGTTGGTTTTACTGAAATCGAAAAGGCAATATGCCTAGAAAAATTGAGGAAAGGTGAAAAAATGCTAGGGAAGAAGCAATCTTAAGGGGACGGTGGCTTCTGGGTTAGTCCACGCGAATCAGGACCACCGGCCCCCTTTCTGTATGCTCATTCGATCGTGCTTCCTTAGCAGCAATTGTAAAGCGCCCAGAAAAAGATTGAGTTCTCGGAGGACGCTTAATCAAATGCATTATTATTATTATGGCACTCTAATTTTCGAACTTATATAGATATGTAAATTGCTCAAGGGACATTGCATTCCCCAACAGGGAGGATGATACCCAAGGAAAAGGCAGCCAGTAAGGCTATGGAATCTCAGATCTCACCATTTGACTAGTATGTAGCCGTGTAGGCCTGGCAATAGTAGACTAGCAGGCCCACAAAAGATAGCAAATCACAGCCGACATGCAAATAGCAAACCAAAACTATACAATCTAGTTACGAAAAGATAAAATTAGAAAACAGTTTGCCGAGATTACGCTCAACCTTGTTTACAAAGTTTTAGAGCCACACATAAACTCCTTGCCTATGGGGCATAAAGATATGTTATTACTCATGGTACATTACTGCTGCTAGACAGCACAGACGTAGCATAGATAAAGTACAGACTAGTAATGTAATGTAATTTATCTCTGCATGTAACTCCACAAAGACGGGCGTTACGAAGGAGTTTTCTATAGCGCACTCAAAGCATGAGCGGCTTTCGCAGCGCACATGGTAGCAAACAGACTTCATCTGACGAAACTAAGAGAAAGTGAGAAGCATAGCTGAGTAAGGAGGGCAATCGAGGAAGTGAATAGCAAAGAAGTAGTAGTGCAGGAAGGCTCGAAAAGGATGTGTCAGAGTTGGCATCAGCAGAGAAGATGTTGCACAGGAATTGTGGAGAAGGTTGGACAGTCTAGGACCAGCAGAGCAAAAGCTCTGTTGCCAGTGGTCTTTAATTGGAAGACTAGAACAACTAATTTATTGTCATGGAAAATATCTGGGGGTAAGAGAAGGCTGAAACTAGAGCAGCAGGTCAGCTAGGTATGAAAGAGCTAATCCACAGCAGGCCTTGAAAGTCCGAGTAGGAATTTTGCTCTGAGTCCATTAATCAACCATTAGCCATCCCAGCTCATTTAGCAAAGGAGCCACATGGCTAGATTTATCCGATTTATTAACAAACCCAACAGCCATATTCATCACTTCCTGTAAGGGCTTAATGGCTTTTTGGTACCCCTGCCAGTACTGATTTCTAGTAATCCAGTCCAGATAGAATCAGGGAGATAGTAAGACCTTTAGACAGCCACTACGTTGAGAAGGATCGAGCATGATAACTAGCTGTAAAAGCGGTCTTCTGAAAACCTTGCATTGTAATGTAATGTATCTCCGTCTGTAACTCCACAAAGTCATAAAGACCATGTGGGTGTTACGCAGGAGAGTCTTGTATAGCAAACTCACAGCCTAAGCGGCTTTTGGTACGCATACGGTAGCCTACAGACTTCGTCTCACGCAACTAAGAGAAAGTGTGAAGCATAGCAGAGTCAGGAGAGTAGTTGAGGTAGTGAGTAGCACGGAAGTAGCAGCTCAGGACTGCTGAAAAGGATGAGCCATAATCGGCAGTAGGAGAATAGTTGTCGTTGCTTAAGAATTGTGGAAGCAAATTCCACAGTCTAGGACCTGCAGAGCTAAAGCTTCTGTAGCCAACACTCTTTAAGCGAAGGAATGGAACAGCTAATTTATTGTCCACACAGGACCTGAGGGTGCGAACAGGCTGAACCTAATGCAGCAGTTGTGCTAGGTACAAAGGAGCCAAGCCGTGGCGGGCCTTTTGGGTCAGCGTATGAACTTTGCTCTGTATCCGTTGCTCAAACCGCTGGGACTTGAAGACTAGCCTTGCAGCCATATTCATAGTCTGCTGCAGTGGCCTAATAGCTTTCTTTGGCAGCCCAGCCAAAAGTGAATTACAATAATCAAGCCGAGACGGAACTAAGGAGCTAGTTACATTTTTTTTACAAGCAACTGTGGGAGACAGCTCCTAATCTTGGGTAGGGATCAGACGTGATGGCTAGCTGTAGAAGCAGTCTTCTGAATGAAGCTTTTGAAATTGAGGCAGCTGTCGAAAACGACACCTAAATTTTGAGCACGTGGTGATGGTCGCACAATAGCATCACCTATTAGAAGAGCAAAGCCTTTTAATCCAGCCACATGCTCAGGGTGTCCTATGAGCAGCAGTTCGGTTTTATCATCATTTAATTTCAGGAAATTTTCCGACATCCAGGATCGAATATCGGCAAGGCAAGCATTCAGTTTCTCAGTTGCCACGGCAGATTCCGACGGTTTGAACAACAAATACAACTGAGTATCATCAGCATAGAAGTGGTATCCTATTCCATGGGCCTTAATCACTTTTCCCAGAGGTTGTGTATAAATGGAGAACAGCAAGGGACCGAGTACAGACCCTTGAGAGACTCCACAGGTGACCCTTCTCGTGTGTGAGACCTGACCCCCACACGACACAGATTGAACACGAACAGACAAGTAGGATTTAAACCACGCCAGTGCTTCGTCTGCCAGACCGATCGTTGTTCTCAATCGTTCAAGCAGAACATCGTAATCAATGGTGTCGAAGGCAGCAGACAGATCTAGCAGAGCTAGGGCAGTGACATTTCCGCCGTCGTTGCCACGTAGAATGTCATTGTTAACACGGAGGAGAGCAGTTTCAAAGGTCAAGCAATCATCAGGACATTTACATTATGAGGACACCTAAATTACGATTACACATGATGATGGTAGCTTTTGGTAAATTGGCCAACATCTAGGACTGTATATCTGAAAGGCAGGCATTCAGTTTATCTGTATCAGTTGCTCCAGCTGATTCTGATGGTTTGAATGACAAGTGCAGCTGGGTGTCATCGGCATAGAAGTGACAGCCGATGTCATATAATAATACTAAGAGTAGTAATAAAAATAGTAATAGTAATAGAATAATAGTAGTAATACTAAAGCATTTAGATTGTACCCCAAGAGAACTAAATCTCTTTCTAGGCACTTTAAACATGCTGAAAAGGAATATGTCAATTGGACTCATATCAATTGTCATAACATGTACAATTGCAGAACGAACAACACAAAGGAGAAATCACATGGATGGAGCAAAGAGGGTGAGGAACTTGGGATTCGGCTAGTAGCTTCTTAAATTTTATCGAATCAGGAGATAAAGTGATCCCTTGGGCCCTAATCACTTTCTGGACATGCTCTGTATACGCAACAACAAAGAACAGCTAAGGGCCGAGAAAAGACCAGTAAAATATCTTATTACCAAAAACCATTATGTATTTCAAGGAAATCCAAGTTAAGAATTCCTTACATCCGTGACCAGCTATACAGCTCAGCTGCCATCTACCACAGAACGATGTTAAGAAAAAAGGCAGCAATAAGCAGCTTACCACGCCTGAACTTAGGTTTTTCATTCTGTCCACAACGTTCTTTAGAACTTTCATAGGTGGCATATACAAGCTTACCTGAAAAATAGCTATACACAGTGAACGCTTCGTGCTGTACAGTCAAAGCAGCAGCAGCAGGTGTGAGGCCTTCAGGACCAAAGCAGCCTTGCCTACAAACAAGTGCTCACTACTAATTGAACAAGTTGGCTATGCGGCTAGGCAATAGCACATGTAGGCCGGTACTTAAAAAACCACCACTTAACGAGTCGCTTGTGAAGCTTTCCCATTCAATTCAAGCTGAACTCAGTCACTTGCTGCAACAAAGCCTGCACTCTGCCCAAGCAAAGCTATACAAATAAATAAATCCTAGCTGATTAAACAGCCTCTTTTTGTATAGCGACAGAAGAGCCTTTACGGCTATCACCACCGCTTGCAGTGGCGATAAAGGATCGCCCACAGCAGGAATCGAACCAACGACCTCGGGACCAAGGTCGTGAAAGCAACCACCTTACCTAGTGTGCCATCACGGCTCACCTCGGCGAAGGGCAAAAGTGCTGTCAGCGATTGCCTGACCGCCGGCTCATTGGAGCGCCTGATGTGGCTGCATGCAGGTACAGCCGAGTATAGCTGTGGCAATCAAGAAAAACCGCGAACACGGGTGCTCAGCTCGAGGTGCTGTGAAGACTACAGTTACTGTAGCAGCAAGTACAGTCAGTGAATACATATGAGTGTTTATTAGTGTTAAATAACGACTCAATTAAAAGCTAAGCTCCAGCAATGCTGCAACATGCAACAAAGCAGCTGGCAGAATTACTTCTGACAGGCTTCGTCTGCTGGTGTACTATGTGAATGGCAGGTGGGAGGATAACAAACCGGAAACCAGGCTGGCAGCGGGTTTTGCTCACTGGTTTGGCCCAGTGGTAAAGGTGCTTGCCTTTTACGACCAAGGTCAAGGCGAATGTATTTGATGACTGAGGTCATTGGCTCGAGCCCGTGGCACATTGAAGTGCCTGAAGATTAAGTTCTCTTAGGGCGCTATCCCAATGAGTTACACACGCACGCACGCACACACACACACAAAGTCGACCCTCGTTTATCGTGGTTAATCCATTCCAGACTACTGCAATAGGTGAATTTCCGCAAAGTAGGATTCTTTATTTATAAATCGAATATTTTCGTAGTTAGCACAAAGAAAAAACCTGATTACAACCTAAATACGTTTTTCAACATTATTATAGTCTCTAGACGTGAAATAACACCCTTTAGTCACCGTTACACTCGGATCACCCAATATATATTAGACATAATAAGGGAAAATAAGACTTATTAGACGTTACAAATATCATATCATTATTGTACGTTTAATTACACAGTTCTTACACACAACCACTAACCTATGAAAATAACATAACTTGTTCGATGATGAAGCGATGAAGATTAAGAGATGTACTGCACAGCAAAGAAGAGAAAGGTTACTGCTCCTCTGAAGACACGACCTCAGTAGGGGATTCTTCAGGTGGTGTAGTATCTTGAACAGGTGCATCGTCGTTTTCTTCCACCGAAGGAGTACTAGGCATAGGCAGTGGGTGTTTGGGTGCACGGCTGAAGAACATCGTGATAGGCAGTTGTTGTCGCTGTCTTTTCATATTCGTGAGGAGGCTTTTGTAGGCTTTCATCCCTACATCAAGTCCATTCCGGAACCAAAATGCACGCATCATTTGTGGGTCCCATTTGCCAATCATTTCCTGTACTTCCCTAATAGTTCTCACGACTTGTGAGAGATGCTCAAGTGTAAGGCCAACTTCCTCCTCCTGACCCTCAAGAACATCTGGCTGCTCTTCCTCCTCCTTCTCACTCGCAGATTTAGCCATTTCCACCAGATCATCGTCAGTTAACTTCTTCCAGCTGGCCTTCACGGTCTCCGTCTTCATGTCATTCAACACGGCCTGGATGTTCATCAGACAGGTCGCGATGGTATAATGCCACCAGTACTCTGTCAGCAAAAAGTTCTCCTCAAGGTCCATCCTTCGACGAGGTGCTGCAGAGTGTTTTGAGTGGGGAAGGCATTGAACGCGCGAATAATGCCTTGATCCATGGGCTGGATCAGCGAAGTGGTGTTGAGAGGAAGGAACTTTTCAATTAATATACAGTATTTGTAAAAACCGCGATAGAGTGAAGCCGCGAAAGTCGAAGCTCGAAGTGGCAAGGGACGACTGTATATATACATATTTATTAATTTTAGTATGGTCAGAAAGCACAGATTCTTTAAGCTGAGGGTAATGTCATCACAGATTCAGAAAGTTAACATCCAAATGTGTAGCTTAAAGATCAAAGTAGACGGTAGTAGTCGCGATAGGACAGTACAGGTGTACGATCATCTTCGTTTCCAGCTGCAAGCAAATCCCACTCAAAGAAAAGTGGCAGTGTGCCTACAGTGTGCCAACAGCAATTCGTTCACTTCCTGCCTATAATTTGTCGGAAAGTACCGTAAATTAACTTTCTGTATATTTTTAATCGCCGAAGAATACTTCTAAAAAACTCACGTGACAGCATTGTCCGATAAGAACGTTCGGACTCGTTCTGGCTAAGCAGAATACTTGGACAGACCAGAATCAGAACCTGATTCTGATCACGACAACTGGAATTGCATAACGACATCAAGTGTACAGATCAAATTGCACGAATCTTAAATGATCTCGTCTGGGAGGGCTGCTGGCAAGTGCCTGAGTATTGGGTATGTGCATGAATATTCTACCGTTAACATAGAAGAGGCAACAGGGCCACACTCGCGACGGCAAAACACGGCTGTCTTTGTTGATGCAGGCACACTGATAGATGGGCACAGCAAGCAGGGACGGCCGGAAGCTGAAGGAAGCCGTTCTGGGATTGTGCTCCTCCTAAGTATTTTCTGAAGTACAATCCCTGGCATGACCAAGGAACGATGGTATAGTGAATCCTCTTAGACGACTATGTCAAAAAGCCAAAAGTGGTCGTAGAAGCTACCTGAACAGAACGTATTGCCATGCTTTTGGCTCAACGCAAGCAGCAAGCAAATCTAACCGATGACAAATGATGGACGCCCCTAGTTTTACTTTGGAATAGAGTCCTGCCCTGTGGTAAACCAATTTGGTAGCACGTAGTTAAGAAAATACTGAGATTTTTATGGTTATATAGCGAGTCTTAGGGTGTGAGGATTTTTTCACAATGCAGTACATATAGAACCATATTAACTCAAGTGTGTATCGTTATGCTCAGTTTAGCAGTTTATTTGGATGCAAGTCTGAAAATGTCACGGATAAATGCAACGGATCAAAGCAGACAATTTGGAGCACTTGGACAAGAGCAATTTGGCTTTGCACCTACTCGACACATTCAAATACACCTTCGACGTCAATAGAAGAATGCAACGTGCAAGTTGCAGAATGGGAAAGTAATCCGCTAGTTCCCACGAAATAGCCATTCACATGCAACCGCCCACCAAAGGTAATTATGAAATTAATCACACAGGGCATCACTCAGCTGGCATTGCTAAAACCACAGCAGCTTTAACAATTATAGCAATCGAAATGTGTTGCTAAGTGAAGCCTGAACACTTACGTCAAAATGAGCAGTTCCAGGCTGCTGGTAATCACCCCATAATTTTGTTGCTATAACCTTGGCAGGAATGTCATGCACAATCGTTCTGTTGTATCCAGAAGTTGATGGCTTAAAGAAGCAGACGGTTGCAAAATTTTAACAGTCGAAATTCGTGAACTCTTGGGCCGATGAGCGCACGCAATGGAACTATGCGCTCCACACTATACCAAACCAACCGCACTTGTAAGCTATATATGAATATTAATTGCAGCACAGATTCGACATTAAACCACCGTCAGTGATGAACCAGCACACCCCAGGGTTCCAGCCCGATAAGAGCAGCAGCTCTAATGTTGAATAACATCCGAATTTTGCCGAAGTAATGGAGTCGACATCGGTAGATCTTACACAGGGGGGGGGAGTAAGGACACTGGCAGTGGCGGCACTGAAGATTTCATGGCAGCAAGACGACTTACCACGTCTACCTCAAGTGTGATGCAGGGTGTTGCCTTTTTGGTCAGCTTCATTTTGACAACTCGAGCTGCCTGTGTTGACTTAAATGCCTTGGAAAGACTGTCCGCAGCTATCTCCAAATAAATTTCATTATGCTCTTGACTGACACCATCGACGTCATACTGTGTAAAGAAGCTCGCCTAGATATGAAATGCAAGTGATAAGAAGACAGTGCTAGCACTAAGTAGTGATGATCTACCAATACCGAGCTCATATGCAATTGAAGTACTAAGCAAAGCAATGCTATTTCAGCTTAATTGGCACACAGCCTGTAAAACTACCCACAATTTCACACTTAGCCTTATGGACTAGGTCAGACATAGTGCTGAGGCACAAGCATTGAATCATCGAGGCAAGTGCTTGAATTAGGCAGTCCCGTAAGTGAGCAGCAAAAGGAATGCTCAAGGGCAGCCCAGGTCGTTAAAACAACCAGGTCCTGAGTGCAAGGCACTTTTTATGCAACATGCCTATAAAAAAGAGCCTTAATAGCTATCACCATTGCTTGCAGTTGACAATAAAGGATCGCCCACTGCAGGATTCGAACGCACGACCTGGCTCGGGAAGAGCAAGCAACTTACCTCCTGGGCAAAGACCCAGGGGGTAAGTTGCTTGCTCCACCCAAGTCCGGCTTTCAAGTGCACCCTGGGTATGGCTGACCCAGACGAACCTGATTCTGTGGCACTAAATCGTCGGTGAAGACCCGTAAGGGAGGCTGGGTCTTACGGTCTGTCACACGAATGGTCAGATGAGTGCCAATGCACACAAAGGCAAGGCTGTTATACGCTGGTACGCGGCTGAGCTTCTGCTACATGACTCAGCAGGCACACCGCGCCCCCTCCTAATCAGTCCCTTCTTCTGTGTGTCGTGAGTGTGGATAAAGTACCAATGCAGCTGTCGGTGTAGCAATCTAGATACCTGTTTAAAGCTTCTGACAAACAAATAAATGAGTCCAAATTTAAAAGTGCAAACAATCTTGGACACCCATCGCCTTTCACGACCGAGGTCGTGGGCTCAAGCCGGGGCGAGGCATATATGAAACACATGGACAGAGGCCAATATCTCTCTAAGCGCTATACAAATGAATTATACATATTTTTTTATCGCAATGAGCTAGAACATTCTAGAACATGCAAGCAAGGTGAAGGCACCCGAGGCCAGTCTTTTGCCCTGACTGGACTGACGTAAGCTCGGCGAAAGCAAGGAGCCCAGACACGAGCACACAGCATCGACTGCAGCAAGGGCTGCAGATTCTCGAGCAGAGCCTATGCACGCTTGTCATCTGATGGAATTGCAAGAAAGGCGAATGCCTTTGAGACAATGAGGCGACTGGTATATCCGACAGCTAGTCTTGAATGCGACCTACCCGAATGTAATACATCTTAGCTTGCATGACTCAACCAACGTCTCTGCCAGAGACTTCTCGGTGGCATACCTCCATAGCACACCTCAAAAACCTCCACGGTGGCTAACACACGGATAAAAGCCAGTGCCTGGGTGCATTCGCAGGCACATCGGCAGCAGCAGCATATCGGCGGCAGCAGCAGCACATTGGCGGTAGCAGCAGCAGCAGAGCATACAGGCAGAATACAGTCACAAGTAATGCACCGTGCAGGTTTGGCCCAGTGGTTAAGGTGCTCGCCCCGACCAAAGTCTGGCCGAGGTCGTGGGCTCGAGCCCTGTGGCATATGTGAAGCACCTGAATAGAGATTAAGTTCTCTTAGGGCACTATACACATGAATTATATTTTTTTTAATGATTAACAGACTTGCAGGTAAGGCAGTAGCCAAGGAGTCATCCGGAGGTGCAATAAACAGGGTAGTATTCAGTTAAAAGTAAAAAACAAAAGTAACGATTATCTGATTCAACAGCCTCATTTCCACAGTGGCAGAAGAGACTTTCATCCACTTGCAGTAGGCAATTGAATATCACCTCATGCATAAAACTAACACTAGTTATGGGCAAACCCAGTGCGATTCACAAATTGGAAAGGCTGACGCTCAAAATTGGCTCTGCTAGCATATGTCCTGTTGAATCAGCTCGAAATCTAGATGTCATGTTCCAAAGTGACCTCTCGTTAGACGACCACATCAGCTCCACAGTCAAATCTGCCTACTTTCAGCTACATAACCTTGCTAAAATTAAGGCTTGTTTAAATAAGGATACCACGTGTAAGTTGGTCCATGCATTCATGACATCCCGTCTCGACTTCTGCAACTCACTGCTTACTGGCCTACCAGCATGTGCGATCAGGCGATTGCAGCTGGTGCAAAACTCTGCAGCTAGGCTTGTCTGTCGTGAGCTTCGCAGTTGCCACATCACACCACTTCTCGCCGACCTGCACTGGCTACCAGTCAAGCAACGGATCGACTTCAAGGTTTTGTCGCTCACTTTTAGGTCACTTCATTCTTTGGCTCCAGCCTATCTCTCAGATCTACTCCCCCACCAGTCTAAGCGTCGTACCACCCACTTTTCGGAATCCAACAGTCTACCAATACCTCATACAAACCTGAAATCCTTTGGAGACCGTGCATTTAATTCGCATGGTCCCAAAGCCTAGAACTCCCTCCCGACTTGCGTCAGAACATCCCCTGACTTGACCACACATTTAAAAAGAACTTAAAAACACACGTATTTAGGACAGCATTTAGTGGGTCCCTGTGATTCGTCCTTCATATGCTTATGCGTGCTGACACTGTGCATGCTACCACTAACCACATTTGCATGCTGACCCTGTGCATGTCACCCCTAACCATGTTATTCATGTTGTTTATCAAGCTAGATACTACTCACCATTCAGTTGCATTTCCCTTTGCAACAGATGTAAAGTGCCTAGAAAGGGATTGAGTTCTCTGAGGGCGCTTTATCAAGTGCCTTATTATTATTATGACTTGAACTCATGTCCTTGACGTGATATGAGAACCTTACCAGCAGGCTAAGACCAACCACCTTCAAAGAAAGCTCAGCAAATAACCATATGTCCACCAAATTTTAGTTCCCAAGATATGGCTTAACTAAAGCAACAGCTGTCAACAATCTTTGGGTAAGAGAAAAATAATGTATCAATTCATCCCGCCTGAGATGGCCTGTGAGCAAAAACACCGCCTATGAAGTTCAAACTGATAGGCAGAAATACACCAAACATATCATACCGAAGCAAGCATCGAGAACAAGGCTATATTTCTTAGCAAGTCTGGAGCTTGGCAGGAAGCCACTACAGCTTCCCATGCAGTCCCCACCTGCAGGTCAATGATGTTTTCTTGTCAAGTCACAGGACCCTGTCCGTGCTCCTTCCTCGTGCCCACATGCCGATTTAACAAAAAACTTTCAGGCCTTCCTGCCTATGCCTATGCAATAAGATGCAGCCGGTTCAAAAACCCTGCAGCTAAGCTATTTTGTCGTGAATGCCGCAACTGGCACATTACACAACACAACTTCTCGCCGACCAGCAATGGCTCCCATGAAGAAGCAGTGAATCGATTTCAAGGTTCTATCACTCACTTTTAAGGCTTCTTCATTCTCTTGCTCCGACCTACCTATCGGAACTACTTCCTCACCAGGCTATACATTGCACCACCTGCTCTTCCGACCGAAGTTGCTTAGCTGTGCCTATAACCAAACCCCAAATCTTTTGGTGACAATGCCTGAAGTTAGTGTGCTCCCATAGTCTAAAAATCACTACCCACCGGTATGATGCCATCCCCTGACTTGATGACATTCGAAAAGAAGCTAAAAGCCCACCTGTTCCCAAACAGCATTCATTAAGTTCGAATGAATTGTCCTAAGTGTGCTGCACGCTGCTGCTGTGCATGTTATTACTATTTAATTGATATATGCTTCCTTTCCGGCACATGTTAATTGTCTATAAAGAGGCTTATTTCTCTTGGGGTACTATACAAATGTATTATTATTTTCTCTACTAATTAAAGACAGAAAGTCCCTGCGCCATGCCACAAGATTGCACAGCGTTGTCTTCCGTGACGGAACTAATATAACTCAGCAAAGTGAGCCCACAGGCAGTGAGCTCTTGTTTTATGCTCGTCACAATTCCCCTGATGGTCATGCTATTCTTTAAAGCTGCTAACCAGCTCCTATTGATGATGTTCGCAGTTTTCAAGCAAGGCGAGATAGCATTTGATCGTATCTCACAAACGCAGCACAAGGGCCTCCTTCTGCAACTGCTCATGGCCTAACAGCCTAGCATAAGGCCCTCTGCCACTGCTCAGCTAGGACTAGGGCCATAAGAACTCATCTCACCGCTCAAACGTCGATCGGTGCGTCAATCGACACGGCACTCATTCCGATATGAATTGGCCGGGCTAGCACTCGGTACTTTGTACCACATAATTCCCTACAAAAACTCAAGATGCTTCTGACGTCGAAACGAAAGATCAGCTGCTATATGTCATTAAGCTGAAGGCTATGAGAAGGATGGCAAACTTATGACACCGAACCGGTAGCCAACGCTTGCTAGGTAATCATCCTGCAACGGTCCCAGTGGCTAGTGGCCCTAGTAAGCTGCCGATCCAAGGTTAGTAATCAGCCAATTAGTTCCAGATGCCGGTTGCATGGAAGTCTTCGCCAACCCCAAGGATTTGGCTAATTGACCAGAAAATACTCCAAGTATTTTGAACTTCTAAAGCTTAAGTACTGGGATCTTGTCCAAAAACTGATGCCAGAAGATTTTGCTGTGGATGTATTTGGATTACATAGACTTACATAGACATACATAGATTACATAGAGGCACACACCTGTCTCATCTTCTGACATGGAGGAGAAACGGCTCATCGTAGTCATAGAAATTTATCAGCCTCCGAGTAACGACAGCTGGATTTTAAGCGCCACATTAGCCAAGAGGCCGTTTAGGTGCGTGGGTACTATACCCTGTACATTAGAAAGATAAAAAGGCACAGGCGGCTTATTTATTGCTTCTGCTTACATAGTTTTTGCTTGGCCTAAATATTATAGTATTTAATGCTTGCTTTGGTTAACTACTTTTTACTCTTCGATTGTTAGCAATCTTTTGCTTATGCAAATCAGAGCTCTCTCCTTCAGCATGTACATACAGCATCCGGGCACTGGTTCAGGCACACAAACTGATTTGTAAATTGAAAATTGACTGATCTGTCAATTACAGAGATGCAGTGATGCTACGACAGAAAAGCTTAACAATCTCGAGGGAACACAGCTATGCTCATAACAATCTCGAGGGCCACAGGGTCTATTTATGCAGCATATGTCGACATCTTAAAACTAAATATTTGACAACAAAGAGCAGAACAGAAGCGAACCGATGGCACGGTACATCAGCCGGATTATGACTTCCTAGACATTATTCCAAGGTTTATGAGTTATAATAATTAGAAGCCGGGTTTTCAATAACCCACGGTTAGGTGACATAAAAAGCCCAACTCTTGTAACCGTGAGTGAGTTCAGATGTGTCCTGGGCTTCGAAGAGTCATACGCTATGGCTGGTGCTGTACACTCGTGCCTCCGAGGCTTTGAAATAGACAGCTCTACGGTTCAGATTTGTGGACATGTTGTACTAAGGTGTGGGCACTCTTTATTTCTGCCGTGCTCAGCTACCTTCGGAATACCATCGTGCAATCTTATCACACCGGAAGCAGAATCTTCCATGTTTGCTACGAATGGATAATCAAGTTTCAAATCCATTTCACCTACGAGCATTTCGCAGGGTTCCCAGGCAGGCTGTGTCCGTGTGTATATATATATATATATATATATATATATATATATATATATATATATATATATATATATATATATATATTAGCATTAGCTTTTAATCAAAGGTTGCAACCAAAAAGGCACAGACAAGAACATAGACAAGAACCAAACAGATTCTTCCAAGGGTAAGAACTTAACGCTTCCAGGCATACTGCTGCATTCTGGGGGGGGGGGGCTGCAGGTAAGCAGCCAGCTTGACTGAGGAGCAGACCTCAAAGTCCTTCCGGCATATGACTGACCGGCTCTGGCAACTTCTTAGGTAGCATCAACCTTACTGGACTTCTTTATGATACCTTCCAGGGTCAAGCTGAGACTTTAGCTGTCACTGCATATGAGCTGTCCTTGCATTTTGTTTTTCAACAATTGTTATGTTACGATTCTGTCTTTATTCCTTCAGACGTTTCTGGAGCCTCCTTCACAGCCATCCTTTGCTATTTTTCTTCTACATTTTTCATGTTCTAAACGTTCTTCTTAATTGTGTGGTACTTCTTACGTCTTCTTTGTTGCATCGAGCACAGTAAGCCGCCAAGCTCACGTCCCAATGACGCAGAGGCGCTTGCAAGGCTCGTGGCTGCAGAGGCTTAGCTACGAGCAGGCCGTTGAACGGCAGCAAAGAGGGTAGGACACGATAGTAAATAACGTGGAGGAGCATGCATGCCCCTGTGGCTGCTGGGAAGTTTTCTGTCTACGTTCAGCAATAGCCTTAGCCATGTCTGAAACTATTGTGATTCGAATTCTGCAACGACTGAAAAGCAGAATGTTTTGCATGCTAAGAATGGAGGGGCAAGGGAGAAAACTGTCTAAAGGCGATCAAGACACGACAAGCCCACGAAGAAACATGCCTAGTCATACAAAACTAGAGCAGTGCACATCTAAAAAAACAACAATGCCCCATAGAGGATGTCCTAGTTAAAGCACACATCTTCCCTAGCCCAATATTAGCTGTTCGCTTTGTAGCAATCCACAGATGATAAGCGGTTGCAGACCAAACTTTAATGCACACATTAAAAGAGTGCTAGCAGCACGATGCACTAACCTTTGGAATCTCGCACCACATCTGTGTACCGCCCTGTAGGATCCGTTCACTCAGTATGAAGAACAGCTTCGTACTGTTTATCCTAAGAATGCACATCTTTGCCAGTTTCGCAACTGTACAAACGACATCTATAAAAGATGCAAGAAAAATATGACGCACTGGTTTGGCACAGGAATAAGGTACTCGCTTTTGACTACCAAAGTCGTGGGCTCGAGCCCTACGGCAGGCATAAAGCACCTGAAGGATTAAGCTCTATTCGGGCACTATATAAATTATATATACATATACATATGTATATATATATATATATACAATTTAGATAGTGCCCTACTAAGAGAACTTAATCTCTATTCAGGTGCTTTATGCCATAACACACACACACATATGCACGCGCGTGCGAGCACACACACACACACACACACACACACACACACACACAAACACACATGCAGGCCACCGGGGCAATATCTAGCGGCATCATACATGTGTAATAATGAAGTCACCTCGATGACCGACCAAATCGCACTACACTTAAGTTACTCTATGCGGTCCTGTGAACTTCACAAGCTTGAGATATGCAGTCAGTCAGGCTGCGATGTCACGCTGCCCGGCTGTCGCACGGGAGCCGCGGTTCGGGCTCGAGTCGTTCGCAGCAGCTGCATAGCTGCGAAAACGCTAGCCTACCGGTAGCAGCTTACTGGACAAGTTCTGAACGTTGGTAGTGCCCTGCGCTACAGCTCGGAATCTCATTATGGTTTCAGCACTCAGGACCACAGTCGTGTTAAATCAGCTGATCGCTAAGCAAAATTTTCAGTCGCTTCAGTAAACAGCAACGCTGGAGGCACTGGAATAGCGCGGGCAACCGCGATCATTCAAGGTGAAGGTTGAGTGGGACGTTGAACTGAGTAGAATTGGCGTTTAAGGTCAATGGGCGTGGCCACCCAGTCAGGGCAGACTATTTCGTATATAGTTCGGTTGGCCGAGTGTACTAATATAATAACAATAATAATAATAATAGTAGTAATACATTTGATATAACGACGTAATCAGAGCGATAGGCTAGATTCGCTCCTGCACGTCTCTCGCAGTCCGTCTGTAGACCAACTTTGAAATTACTGTTTTAACAGATTTATGGAAGAAGCCTAGCTAGGTGTTCGCAGTCTTGAGTTGGAGACGACGCTACGGAGCGATGCTGTAGCTGCTTTCTCGAAGCGTCGTCTGCCTCGCCCTACACCACTGGGCTGCAGGCAACTAAACAACAGTCTTGTGATTTTGCAGGTGCATATTCAACGCAAAACTTACATGCAGTAGTTAAAGCTCGTGAAAATCACGGGAAATCTCAGTGCTGCATAACAATGCGGGCCCGAGTGTCCGCTGACCTAGTTGTAAGCCCACCATAATAAATAGTAATAACACATTTGATATAGCGTCCACAGAGAACTCAATCTCTTTCTAGGCACTTTACATTTTCTGCAAAGGAAGCACAATCAAATTTTTAGTGGTAGCATGCTTGATCTCAACAAGCATGACATGTTCAGGGGTGACGTGCACGGGGTCAGCATGACTTGTGAGCCCGACGTTCTCTCGGGCAAGGACTACATGCCGCTACCTGGGTCGTGAAGTGTGCGAATCTTACCTTCGGTATCTGTTAGTTATTGACCTTGTCATAACTGAGGCATTCGTTGAGCTTTAGCAGCAAGAAGCTCTCGGGCTTCTTCTTCAGTCTTTTCCTGTTGCAGAGTTTGACATATGATATGGCCGTTTTGTTGAGTTTCGGCAGTTTTACAGTGAGTGGCTTCACTTTTTGCTTGTTTTTCTATTTATTGTATTTATTGTCTGCAATAGGTACACTTATATTCTGCTCAATTTGCTCTGTTGTTTTACAAATTTATTGCTAGAAAACTCATCGGTGCAAAATGGTGGGCGGAAACTACAGGTTTTAGGTGGAAATTGACCTGAACCCGTGAAAATTGGGTTAAACTCAAGACTTTTTTTGGAAGGGCGGCGATCAAATAAAAGGCGGCACTGAGTTTACTCTATGCCAAATCATAAATGTTCCGGTTAGATTGCGGCGGGACGGCATTAAAAGTGGACAGGTTATCCACTCATAACTCTGAATATATATCTATGTACGAACGCAAGGTCGTCCTACCGGATAAGAGCGCGCCATTTTTGAAGGCCGGCCCACCCGGCAGCTGCCGTATAAGTCAGGAGGAGAATCGCGCTAGTATTGGTAAGAAGCTTTTGTTTGGTTTCAATGGATAAGTTAAGAGAGGTGCTGGGTGTTCGCCTTTACGCTATCAATAGTAGTACACATGAGCTCTTCGATTATCTCGTCGTTTGCAATCGTCACTTGGCCATCCGCGGCCGCCTTCCGTAGTCTTGAAGGCTGTGCGTCAGCCGGCAGCGAAAAGATACTGCATACTAGGTGTGTTTAGCTTGTTGTTTGCGTGAATCAAGGGCTATAACCTTGTTTCCCACAGTCCGTTATTACGGAAGACATTGTTGGTAAGGTTATAGCTGCTGCTTAAAGGACCGGCCGTATTTGGTAGTACCCCCATATTACTGCTCATAGTGTATTTCTAGGACAGAGAACGAGCGAGCGAGCGAGCGAGCGAGCGAGAGATAATGAGCGAGCGAGTAAGAGAGAGAGAGAGAGAGAGAGAGAGAGAGAGAGAGAGAGAGAGAGAGAGAGAGAGAGAGAGAGAGAGTGAGCGAGCGAGCGAGCGAGCGAGAGAGAGAATGAGTTAAGCGAGCGCGAGAGAGAGGCATGGGCAGAGAGTAAGGCTTCACCGAGCACCCAGTCCTGCACTAGCCTTTTAATACCCGGCTGTCCCCTAAATTTGTGTCCTGGGCTCGAGAACGCGCATTGTGCCCTCCGAGTTTGGAATCATGCCCGAGTATCCTAATGCACTCATGCACACGGTTTTGGTTCGGCAAAGGGATGTTTGAACTGCAGCACGCCTGGTGTGGCTCCATCGCTGCTGTAAAAGGTATTAAACTTTGGCTTGATCGCCAATGCGTTATGCCTCAGAGTTGTTGTCGTGATGGCTGAGTTGGTGTGACTCGCACCTCAGGTTTGTAAGATCGTGAGTTCAACTCTCGACGACGCCACATCATTTTCCTCTTGCCTTCCAGTGTTTCCAGTTGTTTTCCAGTGCTACGATATCATTTATGATTTTAAGAACTATCGTAAATCCAGCTGGCAGTTCATCAAGTTTTTTGTCCAAATGGAGCTGTGTCAGTTCTATATCGATCACGCATGGTTTGATTTATCTGTCCTGGTTGTCGTGCTCTTCCGCATTTAATGAAACAACATTTTACGACTAGCCATCAACTGGAATGTATAAGTCACAATTTATTCAGGTAGATTGTGTGTTTTTATTATTGCCATTTTACTCAGAGGCTTGAGCTCAAGAATAGGCCAGGATATTGAATACCTATGCAACCAGTGGTTAGCATTGGGTGTGTGCCACTCACTCACGGCTGCTCAATGGCTGTAAACCTAACTAATACGTCGATGCATTACTGTTAGTGCTGATCCTGCTGTGGTCACGATGATCATAGAAAGGTAACAACAGTCGTATAATTTTGCAGGTGTACATGACTTGCAAAAAATGTTTATATATGTATATATTTATTACAAACACTTTTGAGATAAGTTTTGGGTTTCGGATTTAGGGAGTATAGTTTAGGGTTTGGGGTGGAGGCTTCAATGTTAGACTTACTGCTGTAAGTACTATGCTCAGAGAAGAAACCACACTTTTCATAGACCTACGTCGACTTATTAGCTGGATAGCCAGACGGCAAGGCCTGAACTGTCTTGAGTGAGGCCTCACATTTGGTTCCTGTCGATTGGGAACACACAGGTAAATGTACAGCTGGTGTACAGCTGCAGTATATTGCTATTTGTCTGAGTGAAGGTATATCTGGAATTATTTTTGTGCCGAGGTGAGGCTGAGGCAAAATAGTCATGATCTGAGTTACCTAGCTGAGACGTCTAGACCATTTTTGTTTGCTGCCTTTTGCATTTCAGCTTACCAACACAGCATGCTAGCATTTGCACAAAGGCTGTGCTGTTAGGGCATGCCTGAGAAGGCTGACACTGTCGACTTTTTCATAATGAGGCTTTGCATTTAAAGGCACCGTGAAGTTCAAGAAGTTCTGATCTTCTGAATCCTTGAACTTCTTAAGCACATGATTTTTACCTTTTACATGATTATTGCATGGTGCCTTTTAATGCAAAGCCTCAAGTGATCTACTCCTTCCCCAGGCCAAGCTTCGTACAACTTGCTGTTCTGTCTCAACTCGTGTAGCTATACCTCATACGAACCTTGAAATCTTTGGAGGCCGTGTCTTTAGTTCATGTACTCTTAAGGTCTGGAACCCACTCACGACTGACGTCACGACATCCCCTGACATGACGACATTTAAAAAGAAGCTTAAACACCTGATTATGACAGCATTTAATTGGTCCCTGTGACTGGTCCTTTGTTTGGTTATGCATGCGGACACTGCCTGCTGCTACTGACCATATCAAAATATTTATCTTGTGCATGTCACATCTAACAATGTTATGCTGGGTGACATTAGGAATGTTACTGCTAATCATTTGGTCATGCTTTCTTTACAGCATCTGTAAAGTGCCTAGAAAGAGATTCAGTTCTGTGAGGGTGCTATGTAAATGTATTATTATTATTATTATTATCATATGCCGAGTATCAGCCCTACTACACACCTGTAGGTGCTGAAGGTGTTCTGAGCAGAGGACACATCCTCTCTCCTGCTGCCGGTGCCGACTCGATCGAACCCATCCTTTTCAGCTGTCCTGTGCTTCTACTTCCATGCTATTTACCTCCTTTTACTGCTGTCCTGACTCAGTTATGCCGCTCTCATCCTCTTTGTTGCGTGAGATGGAGTCTATTGGCTACCGTGTGTGCACCTAAAGCCGCTTAGACTTTGAGTGTGCTATGGATAATTCTGCAGCATAACTAACATCCACTTAGTTTTTGTGGCTTAGTGAAGTTGTGGCCGGAGGTACAGAGGGCTGCTGGGTGGCTTGCAGTCACTATGACTGGCTGGCTCGGGCAAGGTTCAAAGTTCAGTTTCCTACTGAGATTATCCGTGTCCTACTGGCTGCAAAAGGGTAGGTTCTCCGGGGGACAGCCTCTGGAAACACCAGCCGAGGACCGTGGGAGAGCACCAACTCCTGTTCAATGCCAATCGTTGAAGCACTAGTTATTTTGCAGCCATAAGTTTAAAAAATTGAGTATGCTTAAGTTGTTACCACCAAGTCTAGCTATGTGCCCTTGCAACTTAACTTTATCTTCTTGAACTGCTTCAGCAGTGACATCATCGACCATTACATAGCTTCGGATTCGTACTGGACAGTGACTGTCAGGCTGTTTCTCACGTAGTGCATGTTCACGTGTGACCTTGATTGTGGTCCAGTGACATGCACCTCGACATTTTCCGGGGGTTATGTGTACTGTAGAGCACTTTTCAGCAGAGGTTGAGGGTGATTCAAGTCAGGATGCCAGAAGACAGCTTCGTGAGATGCCTGCACCTTACCCATGGGCTAAGACAGGCTCAAAGCCTATACAGCTATCAGTGCGTGTATGGTAGCCAACATAATTTTTCTCGCTCAACAAAGATGAAGTGAGACGTATAGCTGAGTAAGAAGGGAATTCAAGAGAGTGAGTAGCACAGAAGTAGCAGCTCAGGGTAGCCGAAAAGGATTTACCAAAACTGATGGCAGGATAGTTGTCGTTGCATAAGAGGGGTTGCCGTGATTTCCACCGACTAAGACCTGCAGAGCCAAAGCTTCTGTGGCCTACTGTCTTTAAGCAATGTAATGAAACAGCTAATTTATTGTCCAAAAAGGACACGAGTGAACCAAGATAAGACTGGTGCTGCAGCTCGGCCAGGTATGAAGGCGCCAACCACGGCGGGCCTTATTGGTCAGAGTAAGATTTTCTCTCAAGTCAGGATGACAGAAGACAGCTTGATAGAATGAAGCTTGCTGATTGCAGGCTTTAGTGTGACCTTCTCTGTCCACAAGTTTAGATAGAAAACTGTCAGAGAGAGAGAGAGAGAGAGAGAGAGAAGCAGAAAGAGATGCACTCATGGCATGTTTTCAGCATTATGGAGTTCGTAGTGAATAATCACTTAAAACATTGCTATGTGCCGGCTTTGCTTGAGTCACGAGCTTGATGTGCCAAGCCACATTATTGAATTTGTGTTGGGGTTTCCTGAATGAACATGTAATTCATCGAGGTTTGCTAAATGCCAGCAAATGTACTCACACGTGCACTTGCCGATGAATGGTGATCGTTGGTATACACGGTGAAATTACTTGGTGCATCTGGGCTGGATTATATCAACGCATTGCAGCTGCTGGACTTGAGCAAGAAAGAAGGCTGTTGCTGGCAATGCTCGTGGTTTCTGTTGCCGGTCGGCCACCACCTTGGTGAACCTTCTTGTTATTCAACAGTACATTGTGTTGCACAACTAAATAAAGTTACTGGAGCCTGACCACTGTTTACTCAGTACACAGTCATTTTAGATTTTCCTCCTGCTGAGCTTCTGGCACTTTTCATTGTGTCCGAACACCGTGAAGGGTGAATGTACAGCTGTCATTGTAGTCGAGTGCGTCATAGTCGTAGTAGTCGAGTGCAGTGCTCTGCTGTGCTGGCACCCGACCGATTCTCTCAGATTGTGCCATTGCTCGTTGCATGGGCTCAGCTGAGCTACTGGTCCACTGCTATATCACTGCCCAGCTGGAGGGAGACACAGCTTGTTGATTGGCAATGGATGCAATTGTGGCCGAGCTTAAAGAAGGTCGTACAGATGGTATCGATGTCAAAGTTGAGGTATGTTGCTTCATTTTTGCTACAGGCCTCTTACGGGTGGCTTCATGTGCTTTATTGGTGTGCTTGCAAATCACTCTTTGTTGTAGCGCTGCATTGCTGGATTTGGCAGCATGAAAACCGACCAGCAGAAAGCCATCGGCACTTACTGCGTCAAGCTCATGCATGCGAGCCAGGCCATCTTGGAGCAGCTAGCCGAGCCTCAGCGAGCAACGGTTGTCAGAGCTGTCAGCCATTGCTACAGATGCATAGAAGCTTCGTCGCTCACAGCTCAGCTGAAAGACATTTTAACTGTGGCCAAGATCGCCTACCACATGATGGCCAAGTTGTTGAATATGGTAAGGAATGGGGTGGTGTATAGTACCGAGCTGGTTTGGCCCAGTGGTAAAGGTGATCGCCTCGAATCAAGGTCAAGGTGAATGTATTTGCGAGATCGTGGGCTCGAGCCCCGTGGCATATGAGAAACGCCTGAATAGAGATTAAGTTCTCTTAGAGCACTATACAAATAATAAACTTGATAAAGCACCCTCAGAGAACTCAATCTCTTTCTAGGCGCTTTACAGTTGCTGAATATATATATATATATATATATATATATATATATATATATATATATATATATCGCTCACCATTCGATCATGTTTCTTTTGCAGCAAATGGTAAACGCCTAGAAAGAGAGAGTTCTCTGAGGGCGCTTTATCAAGTGTATTATTGTTATTAATATATATATATATGTATATATACAGTGGTGACCCAAACAATCTTCGAACCCTGCGTTTCAGCCTGGTAGGTAGATAGAACAAGATAAATTGCGAAAGTTAGCACTGTTGACATAAACTGAAGCATGCCGTAGTTAAAAGCAGTTTATTGTGCTCAACATTGCAATGAAATAAAAAAATATTTGCAGAATGGTCCTCCATAATTTTTTATAATGGTGAGGATCTTTCTGGGCATTGACCCCGACAATTTTTCACATGTGTGAGATGTGATTATCTGCCATCCCTTCGGCAATAGTTCACATAATCCATTACAATTTTATGGAAGGATGATCTGTTCGCATATTTTACGCTCCAACTCCTGCCACAAATGTTCAATGAGATTCAAGTCTAGACTCTGACCGGGCTATTCCAAAATCCAGAAGTGATCGCAGCCTTGCCGCATAGAGTTGTCAAAAAGCCCGTTGCTATGCCTGCGGTATGATTGCGATCGTTGTCCTGATGCCAAATAAAGTCCAAACCATGTATGCTATGAGCTGACAGAATACCAACATTCTTAACAATGTCCAGGTAGCGTTCCTCATTCATTATCCCCTGCACTCTGTGTAAGCTCCCAACACCAGTAGCACTAAAGCAACCCTTACCATTACCAGACCACCATCATATTTAACCGACTTTTGGAGACAAACATCTAGATATGCTTCTTCCTTTTGTCTTCACACTTGTAGAATGCCCCCTCCGTGAGGTAGCAAAGAGGGTGAACTTAAATATGTCAGTCCAAAGAATTTTGCTCCACTCAGCTAGGGTCCAGTGCCGGCTGGTATTTACGGGAGAAAGCAAACCTCATACGTTTGTGCATATCGCTAAGTAGTGGCTTCCTCTTGGTAACTTGCTCGTTGAGCCTCTTCCCGATCGTTCTTTCACTGGCAGTAATCCCTGAGAGCTTCGATTCTTTCTTAATTTTCAATGAACAGGTGAACCTGCTACACATCGCCGAGCTGGTTTGGCCTGGTTAAGATGGCCAAGGTCTGGCCTAGATCGTGGGCTCGAGCCTCGAGGCATATTCGGAGCGCCTGAATAGAGATTATCTTAGGGTGCTTTACAAATGAAATATATATAGTCCTACCCTCATCTTCCGGTCCTCGCATATCGTCGATATCGTCGTGCAGCAATGCCTACCGCTCCCGATCCGGAAATTAATAGTTCCTGTCTGTTCTAGCTTCTTCAAATTGTACCTCACTGCCATTGCTGTAATAATTATCTTCCTTGCAATTGCTCGTTTACAATAATCCTCGTTTTTCAATGCAGGAAGTGAGTGTACCCTTCTGGCACTCAGAGAGCTTGGAAAATCCGGTCATCTTCGGTTGATCGCTGCTTACCGTTGAGAGCCTCTGAACCCGAAATGGCCTAGCTATGTGGTACCCAGAATGCTTGAAGTTGCATCCTGGCATTCATGTGCGCGATTTGCTGCTGTAGCAGGCTGGTCATGTTTACCTGGACATGCAACCCTAGTTTTAGGGTGTGGAGATAACTCAAATGGCCCAAGTGCTGGGGATTTCCGACTTCACTCCATTAAAATTTCAACGATATGGCAGATGGTGAGGCTTATGAGCTTTATTGTATATCATTTGATGGAAAACACATTTTACGAGTATTTCATAATTAGTTTGTGCAGTTAACAGGGACACACTCAACAGAACTCAAAAAGTAAAAGGGCCCTTGTTACGAACATTTTTTGGGCCGGCATTGTCTATATCTTTACTGTTCTGGATCTAATGTAGGAGTACGGCTACCGAGAAAGCCTTTTCCTTTTCAGCAGCAGAGCCTCATGGTTGCAATGCTACTTATCAGTGCTACGATAGTGCAGCATTTTTACTTGTCATTAAATTCAATGTGTCTTTCAGTTAAGCTGTTGTTGCAAGTATACATAATCTAATAGGCTGTAATACTCTGTAGCAACATGTTTGCTTCCGGGTAGTGATGTTACTTGCTAATTTCTTATGATTCAAATTGTAGGAATGTTTTGACTAAGACAGTGGTATATTTAAAATAACCTATTTCTATTGAGAAAAATGGATGCATTCGGTCTTGCTTTTACATTTAGTCGTGTCAAACTGCACCTATTCAGTGCTCCTCACAAGATATGCCGTGAGCCGGAGTGACCAAACGATAAAAATGAATCAAAATTAGCATTTATTTACTTTGAAGTTATACAAAAATGTCGACACAATACATAGAAATTTGTAGTTTTTTGACCTGTAAGATAGATTTTATTATGAATCACTTTCACGAATTAATCAGTGTCCCAGCATGTTCTCACACTGTCCTTGGTGGTCCTCTGTGATCAAAGCCGGTTAAATCCTCGTGGAAGTGCTCACCTTGCTCCTCCGAGTAAGCCCATGCTTCCCTCGAATTTATCAAGAAGTCGTTATTAATCAAAAAGAATTAGTGATATATACTTGTAAGGACATCCTGCAGCCGTGTGCCATAGTTCTTCACCATAGTCTCAACCAGCCCCCATAGTTGTTTGCCCTGTGAATGCCCAGGAAGCCTCGAATCACTGAACGAACATCATCCAAACTGCTTTCTTCTCATTATTGAGCTTCTCTGGGAATTCATCGAGCTTAATGATCTTTGTCTGCACTCCCACAAATATGCTGGCTTTAGCACATTAGTTAATAAGGCCCTATTTGGTGTGAAGTGGTGGCATCAGTACCTGACAGGGGTCCACCAGTGACTACCACTTGACATTGTTACACCCCATTGAGAACTTGGTCTGCTGTGGCCAGTCGCTCCTGTATTTTTGTGCATGGCTGTTTCTACTGTCCCAAGAAGGGCGTAAGTAGCAGGGAATCTTGGTAAAACCAACTCGGAGACTCATCAGGAATGTCACCATGTTCAAGTCTCCCTTGACCTATTCAAACTCATCATAACTCGAGACGTCCAGCAAAATCTTGATGCTGATGTAATCCTTTTTGAGGTGAACCTGTGAGCCAGGGAAGCAGATATATACTTGCTTCCATGATGGAGTAGCATGGCTGGGAAACTCTTGGATGAGCTGTCAATGAAGAGGCTCCACTCATTCTTTGTAACTGCTACCTATATTGCCTCAAACATAATGTCCACATTGTGGAAGAAGTTGAAAAAGTTGATGACACTTTCTCTAATTTGTTACTTTCACACGTTCGTCCAAGAAGTTACACTCTTTGAGCCTAGTTGTCAGCACGTGGACTTTCTAAGACCAAGGTCTCTGATCATATCGTTGAGGTCTCTTGTTGGGAAACTACTGCTTTTTCTTCTGAGTCGCATCAGAAAGCTTTATGACGGTTTCCATGATCTGCAACTTGCACACTTACATAAACATATTCTACGGCATCAGCTAAACGTCAAAAACTTGGCCTTGGACTTGATGAGACCAAGATCGCTGACCAAGTCACTGAAGTCTATTTGGTTGGGCTAGTATAGGTTTCTATTCCTAGGTCCGCCTCTGAAATGGTCATCCTAATTGACAATAATAATAATAATAACGTACTTGATAAAGCGCCCTCAGAGAACTTAATCTCTTTCTAGGCGCTTTACATTTGTTGCAAAGGGAAATGCAATTGAATGGTAAGTAAAATCATGCTTGAAAAACAAACAAAATGAATAACATGGTTAGGGGTGACATACACAGAGTCAGCATGCAAATGTGGTTAGTGGCAGCATGCACAGTGTCAGCACGCATAAGCACGTGAAGGACGAATCACAGGGACCCACTAAATGCTGTCCTAAATAGGTGTTTTTAAGTTCCTTTTACAACTTGTTCCATTGACAACTTCTTCCTTGTTTCCTGACTTACTGCTCCCTTTAGAAGACGGCTGGTCTCGCTTCGGAGGAGTGGGTATTGGGAGCTTGGGACAGTATGCTGCTGGGGTAAAGAAAGATCTGGATATGTGATAGCAGGTGCGTTCTTGCCTGTCTGTTGCTTGGAAGGGTCCGCCGGAAGAAAATAGTAGTTCGAGTGGTTTACAGGTTCTAGCTACATTCATTGGCATGCAAACTCCATTACTCTTTTTGCCCTCTGGAGCATCCTGCAAAAGAAAAAAACGACATCGCAAGAATGAATAAATAAAATCATTTCATTTGTGATAAATTTATTTCACTCACGACTAAGTTTCGTACAATTTCGAGTATCAATTTTTCATCTTACCTTTAAGACCTTTCCGGCAAGTGAAATGAGGTGCCTAGCATGTGACTAACCCCAGAAAGGCATGCCAAAATATGCCTTATATGCCTCACACACCTTAGCAGATGCTATCTGAGTGTACTGTTTTGCCCTTTTCTTGATAAATTTGCCCTAGACCAAGCAAAATTGGTCTGCTTTATGCTTGCTGCCTCTTTATGCCATCTCAAGAAAATGCAAGTGTAACCACTAAGACTGCTGAGACAGAATTGAACTGGTGGGCTTAACGCTCATGTATTTATAACTCTTATGTATAGTACTATAAGTATCAGCAGGAAAGGTATTAATGTTTCTGATGTAATAATGCATTGAGCAACTGATCCAAGCCTCAAGGACTTCAAGTAGCGATACATAGAAAAGGCAGACACATTAAATCCTAAATTTTGTTTATGTTTTCTATAAAAATTTGATTGAACTTGTTAATTTACTTGTGTGATTATGGAAAATAATTTTATACAACAATATGATTAACATCTGCCTTTAGGCTGTATTTGCAGTGTTCTCGAAAATAAGTAAATTTCAAATAATCACTGTCCTGTGCACAAAAGCAAAGTTTGTGCGGAAGATTTGCCATTTTCTATACTTGTGGGACATTGGCAATTGGAAAATAACAATTGCTACACAGGAACAAAGGTAAAATAAATATTTGCTACACCGTGTTATGGTGCTTGTGGCATTTGGCAGCAGCTACAACAAATGCGCTAGTCTGGTGTTAATTTCGCATGCTACGAGACGGATGCAGCAGTACCATGAGCATGCGACACAGTGCTATGCATGCTTACATGTTCAACTCCTTCCTCATTCCCTCTCTCCACAGGGGGACTTTCAGGCAGCCATCTGCTGCAGCGACTGCATTCTCAAAGAGCTTGTTCTCCACACTGGAAAGGCCGCTTCGTCTGACACAGATAACATAGCACAGAATGCCTCGGCTGCTCTGTGGAGCAAGGGGAAATGCGCTCTTGATGCCAGCACTGCTGCTGCTGCACCTGCTGCAAGGGACAAGCTTGTCGGTCATGTCACGAGGGCAGCTCCTTTACTGGGTCGCTCGCTGTGCTTCGCTGCCCTGTGCAGCTTGCCCGATGGTCAGCTGCTCGCGGCTAACTATGAGCGTGTGACAAGCAAGATTACACAGCATGTTGCTGCTGCCTCCGAGGGGCGGGGCGGCGGTTGCTTTGCAGCCGAAGCGCTCGGCAGCGTCATGTCGCTGTATGCTGACCTCGTCGCCTTGCCGTGGTCGTCGGTCTTGCCGCAGCTTCGACTGTTCGCCTGTGTCCAGTGCACCACCTTCCTGGTGCAGTGCAAGGACCCGGCCGTGGCTTTAACACGCCTGGATGCAGGCGTCTGGGGTCTGGCACCGCTGCAGCAGGAGTGCGACACGCGTCCTGCCCTCAGCGCTGCCTGGGCTGCGCTGGCTGCAGCTCTGAGGCTGTACGTGGTGGCTGCTGGTGACGACGAGGAGCTGCCCATCATTTGCTCGGCAGCCAACGGCAAGATGGGGCCACGAGCCTCGCTGTCAGACCTTGCCCATTCGTTGGATCACTTTGCCGAGCTGATGCGACAGTGCGACCCGCTGCTGCGTGGCGACGAGCTGCTGTGGTTTGCCGTCGTCGATCCGGTTCACCAGCTGCTCGAGGCGATGAAGGACAGAGCGCGAGTGCTGTCGGCTGTGACGTCACAATTTTGTCAGCACGGCAGCGTTCTGGTCAAATTCACTCAGTCGGTCCTCAGTGTGCTCAGGTAGGTTGTGGTGCGTGTGGGCTGACTGAGCTCTGACGCACACCGATTCCACGAGCTCGGCAGGCTTTACATTGACCATTTGTCTGCGCGCCACTTGCTAAGTAAACCGGAATATCTGGTCTCTACTTTTTCTAGTCTTTACCAAGAAGTCTTGCTGACCAAGCTGGTCGCTCAGGTGCTGTCACAGACTGCCAGCCCATGCTCTGCGGCGACCGAGAGAAGACGCATTGTCGTGAAGCGGCTGCAGCAGTCGGCAAAGGCTGGCACATCGGCTGCCACCGTGCTGCTTGCTGCTGCTGGTCTGCTTGACTCTGGCATGCCGAGTGTCCTGCGGCAGACGCCTACCTCCTCCATGGCTGCTTCCGACAGCATAAGCATCGAAGTGCATCAGGTAGTGGAACAAATGGCTGCTATGTTGGAGGCTTTGGCCTTCAAGGAGCCCGAACTGATGAAGGAGCTAGCCTATGCTGGTAACTCGATCTGCCTGCAGCATATTGATGACGATGGCAGCTCCTGTCAGATTTGCTCACTATCTTTTCATGTTTTACCTGTGCTGCTTTTGCGTTGTGCCATTGTGCCCGTTCTGGTGTCTCGTTGCAATAGTTTGTGATGCTTTCAGTTAGCGCATGGTCACTGGGAGCTTATCTAGTTGTGGTATTCAGTGGAAATAATGTGCTCCTTAGCAATTTTCTAGGCGATGACTTTGTAGTCTTTAAATAGCCCTGTAGTATATATATCTTAAGTTGCCGGATACTACAACTTTAACCTTACTTTGTAGGCTTCTCAGAGGTTTTATCTCTCTACCAAATGTTTTCATGCTGTCACTTGCTCTAGTGGGGTGGGCCAGCAATTATCGGCATACATCACATTTGAAGATCAGGTTCTACCTGTCAATCCTAGTATTGATACATAGCTGCTCGTGCAATAGGGACATTTGAGTGTATTTCTCATAGAACTCATGCCCTTGCCCTGCAGGCGTCAGCTTTGCTAGCAGACCTCTTAACTGCCGGACTATAGTCGTAGCAGTATTGCTGATCGTCCTCAGTTGCTGGAGCACTAACATTCATGTTACTGAAATACTTGTGTCTTTTGGTAACCCGGTCACAAGTGCTCTTCTACAGACAGTGGTACTCTATGATGGCAGATGGTATCTGATTGGGCAGCAAATTTCAAATACTGCTGTGGTCTCATCAAAGCTGGTACTTGCCGATGTTACCCAGAGATGTTAGGCGTCACGTACCTTCACTTGATAAGACTGGCCATGAAATAAATGTTTGCCAGTGTAGGTGTCAGTCAAAGGTTCAGCATAATGCAGCAGAAAGCTTCCATAATGGTGATCAGTGTCAGATGGCGTCCGCTATGCAATGTAATGTAATGTATCTCTGTCTGAAACTCCACAAAGCCATAAAGGCTATGTGGATGTTATGCAGGAGAGTTTTGTAAAGCGCACTCACAGCTTAAGTAGCTTTTGGTATGCAGTCGGTAGCCAACAGACTTTATCTCACGCAACAACGAGAAAGTGGGAAGCATAGCAGTCAGGAGAGCAGTTGAGGTAGTGAGTGGCATGGAAGTAGCAGCTCAGGACCGCTGAAAAGGATGAGCCATAGTCGGCAGCAGGAGAGTAGTTGTCGTTGCGTAAGAATTGTGGAAGTGAGTTCCACAATCTATCTGCACTTTGTGCTAGCAGGTGCTCACTTGTTCTTTGAAGCTACCCTACTGCATAATGCCGGCCTCAAGCTGATGGGGAGCTTGCAATTTGACGATGCTACGAAGCTGCTCAAGAATGCTGTGCGCATGTACAGGTGCTGCAGCAGCGTTAAAGACAGTGCAGACGTTCAGGTAGAGTGGGGCGCTGTGCAATGAATCTCGTTTATTGTTCTCGCTCCTGATAGAGCCTGGCTCACATGAGGCTGTTGCTCGCGTGAACTCACAGGACAAGTGGTACTCCTCGCTGGCAGGCCTGAGTGAGTGCTATCAGCGCAGTGGCTCATGGATGTCTGCTCTTTGCCTTGTGCCAGAAGTGCTGAAGACAGGTGCCACAATTGACAAGTGCCTTCAGCAGTGGGTGGGTGTGAAGCGAAGCTTTGTCAAGAGATGTATGATACCTTATCAAAACCTCACCGACTCATCCGACTGTAGATTAGACGTTCTAACAACGTAAGTTTTGCCACATGGCTGTCAATTGATGCTTCAATGAGACTGCTGTTTGAGCACAGGTGTATTTTATATTCTGATTCATTGCAATTTTATTAGGACGATGAGGGAATGTTTGGTGGCCCTGAACCCGGAGATCATTGAAGAAGACGTCGTTGCAATGCTTCTTAAAGAACTGAAGGCCTACATTGCCTAGTAAGTGCTGTGAGTGATCATGCAGCTTGGTCGAGCTTCAACTGCCGATACTTAATTTTGTTGCCTCTATTTCAACAGCAACAGCACGAGCAAGGCTAGCGGAGCTGGCTTGTTCTTGTCCGAGCTTGCAGTCGTCAAGGACTTGCTGTCATCACATGCAGTGGCAGGCTGCCATCGGGCATATGCTTTGCTCAGGCGTGTTCACTTACAGCTGATCTTGTCGCCAGCACAGGCGCAAAGCGAGACAGTGACTTCCGACAGGTATTTCCACTCTCCTTGTGCAACTGCTGATAGACACGGGGCACGTGAGATGTGTTGGCGCATGCGAGATGCCAGCAATAGAAGAACAGAGTATTCTGTCTGTCTGTCTCCATCTCTCTCTCCCTCCCCCTCCCCCTGTCTCCCTGTCTCTCTCTTTCTCTCTAAGGCATTTGATGTTACCTTTACTCACTAACGCTTGTAAACGAGTGTCTAAGTCTGTGTTAGTCCATAAATATTAGTAAAAAATAGTTGTCTTGGAATAAGCGTATGCTACCACGAGTCTGTGCAACGATGGGATTACCCTACTTTAGATGATCAGTGAGATTGGATATCCGAGGATACCAGTGACATGTATTTGTTTCATAGCAGATTTCCAACTTCGTCCTCCCTAGTAATGAGCCCTGCCTCTGATTTCTAACTGGGCTCTTGGCTTTTGCTATTTTCCAGCTCTGACTCATGAATCTTGAGCTACCCAATTAAAATATATTCTCATTCGTTCACTTAATATTCACAAACATGCGTGATTACTCATGGGAGATTTGGCAGAGGTTTCTTTAGTTTTCTTGGTCTACTGGTCGGCTTTTATTGAGTGGCCATAAGCAGCCTTTTTGAACGATGCAGGGATGAGACGTGATGCTAAGAATATATTTATTATTCTGGTTATGCTGGACAGCACTAAATTGATTAATCTTATAAGGAGAACCATAGGTACGAGGTCTCGACAGTCAGTTATTTTCTTAAACTGGGAAATGAATTTTGAGATGAGGTCACTAGTAGCAGACTTGAAGGTGGACATTAAGGTAAAGCAAGTCATAAAAGATATGAAGCCCGGGGTTTTTGGTACCTTGGGGGATGGATTCTCAGATGTTATTTAACTTGCAAGTTCGAGAAACAATGTAGACTGCCACAAGGATCACTAGGTAAGGTGATTACCTGGGAGCAGTTAAGAGCCGGTTGATGGTCGGCATTAGCATTTATGGATTGTGATGGTCGGCATAAGCATTTATGGATTGTGCATCTGTGATTCCACTCTGTTTTTATGTAAGTTATTCTTTGCCATACCTAGTATGTGTTGGTACGGTCTACAATAGTCCTCGTATGTTAGTCGATGGACAGTCAGTCCTAATATTTTTGTACTCTTTATTAAATTTGGGCTTGGTATTCCTTGCTTGTTAAATTTCTGCCGTAAGCCACAGGCCGTCTTGACAGGGGGCTTATAATATGCTAAGTTCGAGGAGCAAACTCATCCAGAACGTCAACTAGTGTTCTGTTGTAGCATTCCTCCAGAGAGGGCAGTGAGGATAGGTGATTGCTTAAGGGGTGAGGAATATGACATGGGTCTAAAGGTTTAAGATTAATAGATGATTTCTGTTACTGACGAGGGACAGAAACTGCAGAGAAAAAGAGATCCGCATGTGGGCAGATTGTAGAATTTGGTAGTAGTATACAATCGCAGGAGATTTTTTGAGTGTGTGATCTTTGTTGTGATTGGGGGATGCACATGAGCCTCAAGAAAATGAACCAGTCAATGTTCGAGGTGTGCCGATAGATTGCTTCCCCCAATAGCTGCTTGCTGTTGGAAGGACTTAATACAAGAGATTAGAAAGACTTTCAAGAGGACTGCATATAGTTTGAAATTGAGGGAGGAACTAGCGACAGTGGCTATTCGAATGTCTGTTTTGATTGATCTGAGATTATGAACGAAAGAAAAGCTTGTAGGGTTGGCGTCTGTTAAAGGTGGTAGTTAGTCGATTACAGTCAGGTCTTGGCCACATCAAATAGGTCAAGGGTATCGCCATGAGTCGTGCCACCGACTTTTGGAGTTTGTTACAGATTTGGTATGCATTTTGTAGGCACATTACGAGTGGCCACTGGGTTTATAGTCGATAGTTTATAGACATGATGACTGCCAAGTTAGCATGATTCACACCAGTGCTTGAGGGATAACCTGCTGGGCAGCTTCAAACAAAGGAGGAAATACTGGATATTCACCCCTTATTCACACTCTTGCTTCACGTTGGATTCCTGCAAGAGATACACAATTTGCAAATCCTGGTAGATACAGCAACATACAGAAATGCATTTCCACGACAGTAGCTAAACGGTATTGGCCGTACACGATCGTACCTAATAGTTTGATCACTAAAAACTGAAGAAGCTATAGTGGCAGCTGGCTCGGGTGCAGGAGCTTGTGCCGACAGGATAATGTGGATAAGCAGCCAGCAAGATATCCATAGACATGTAATTTCTTGTGTTTAATGGTCAAACAACAAACAGATATACTTTAGACATGTATTAGCTGCACTAGTTTCCATATTCGGTGCTCGTGAGAACTTCTGATTTTCGGAAAATCCATCAACCGTCAGAAAAAACGCCACCAGCACTTGCTGAATTTGAAGTTCATGCTTGGTGCTTCATGGTTGTCTTTTAGAGCACTAGTGTCAGTACCTCCGTGTGTTTGTCTTTATGTTTGTGCATTTCTGTCGTCAGGGTTTGTTGTGTGCTGTGAGGTTGCCTTATCGTGTGTGCTCATGCTTTAGTGCATGATTGGTTGACTGCTTGTGTGCATCTGTATGTGCGCGCACACGCACATGCATTCATCTGTGTGTGCTAATGTGTGTGTGTGTTGTGCGCGCGTGCGTGAGCGTGTGTGTTTGAGTGCATGTGTGTGCACGAGTGTGTATATACACGTATGCCTACCTTCAAGCTTTTGTGCATTTAAGCTAATGTGCATGCGCTTCCTTGTGCAAGTCTTTTCATTACTCTTGAAGCTGTAATCTTGCTCATTTCTCCTGAAATTCCACCGTGCTTTGCGCATTCTTCATTGCTATTTGCATGTCTGCTTATCACTGTTCATTCAGTAGCAAGAAATTTTCGTGTTCCGCTATTTCCTTCAACTTGCTGTATGTACTTTTGGACTAATTTTTCTATCGAATTGTTAATCTACTATTGGCCACTCTGATGTGTTTGGTTTGCCGATTAAGTGGCCTGGGCGCTGCTGATAGAGCTAAGCTTTTAGTGAGGCAGCACTAATGCAAGAGTGGAATGGATTTGATGGGTTTCTAGTAGCAACAACTGGTGATGCTGTATTGGTGGCATCCATGGATCAAATGCTAGTGTGCATGACCTTTGTGATGAAGACTCCCTCTGTGGAGTTGGTTTTGCGTTGCTTGCATTAGCTTTAGCATCCATATATAAGGTTTCCAGAATTCTCGGTTTGGGTTTGTTGCATTGAAAAAGGCCAAACTAATGCTGAACATAGCAAGCCAGGCCTGGATTGATGCATTTGATTTATGTTAATTACTGTGCCACGTCAAACTTAAATTTATGGCCACTCATAGCTGCTGTAACCCATGTAGGTCATTACTGGAAGATTGTGAGGCAGCCTTGTCAGAACTGTCTGATGACCAAAGCAGCACTTTCTGTGCCGATGTCGCTGCTCTTGCGCATTTCACCAGCTATGCGATCCAGCATCTACGTGGATTGACAATGGTGAGTTCCAGTGCTTGGCCACTTCGGTATAATACATGTAGTATAATGCAAAGTGCGTTGCTTTGGAGCAGTGGTAGGTACAAGTTTTTTACTTCAGCATTTCGCTCCGTGTTGATCATACATCATTGCTAGAACACGACAGGGGTATTGTCCAGCTGATTATTTGATATAGATGTCAAATGCATAACTTCTCTAGCTTCAGTATAGCCCTGGTTTGGCCCAGGGGTAAGGTGCTCTGCTTTAATGTACTGTAATGTATTTCCGTCTGTAACTCTACAAAGCCATAATGACTATGTGGGTGTTATGCAAGAGAGTTTTGTATAGCGCACTCACAGCCTAAGTGGCTTTCTGTGCATTCTGTAGCCAACAGACTTCATCTCACGCAAGAAAGAGAAAGTGGGAAGCATAGCAGAGTCAGGAGGGCAGTTGAGGTAGTGAGTAGCATGGAAGTAACAGCTCAGGACTGCTGAAGCCATAGTCGGCAGCAGGAGAGTAGATGTCGTTGCATAAGAGTCGTGGAAGCGAGTTCCACAATCTAGGACCTGCAGAGCTAAAGCTTCTGTCGCCAACTGTGATACCACAGGATAGGAAACTAAAGCTATGCGAAGCATGGGAAAAATATTTATCGACAGCACTAAAACCATCGAATATGTTGGAAGTATGCATTTAGTGTGATGCCATCCCACCACGATTCTGTATGACTCCCCCATCTGGCCAGGCATAAAGGTCACAAGCTTCTTATCGGCAATAGGACCGCTTAGCTTATCATATGGTTTTATTTCACTAAATGCTTGCCTCGAATAAGAGAAAGCTGCTTCAGCATAATGTGTTGGGCACTATTCATTTTTCCACGAGCCACATACTTCATAATTTTAGCAGATGCTTTGACGGCCCACTCGCCCTAGCAATACTGTGCACTATTCGTGTTCACTGCTTAGTTTTCATCTGGATTTTCCGAATGACACATATGTAGGTATGTTCTTGGTGTCAGCTGATTTCTGTCGTACTTTTGTTTCTGCAGGGTCATCAGCAGTTCGAAGAGATGAACCAGCCCCAGGGCGATATCGCAAACAGTGCCAGTAGCAACAGCAATACTGTAAGCAAGCCCACCAAACCAGTTCTTGGGCAGCACTGCAACAGTTTGGCACTTCTCGACCAAGCTATTTGCTTATGGAGCAGAAGTATTAGAAATGGAGGATTTCTGTATTGTGAGCAAGTTACACTGTCTTGCTTAGACGAAGCTGCATCTATTTTTGCTCTGTTTGACATGGTAAGTCTATTCATTCTTACATATTCTGAACCTTGACCTTGGTTTGCCCTGGCATGGATCACACCTCTTAATAGTCGCTGAGGGTTTGCAGCTTCAGCTCCTCTCAGTGTGCTTGAAGTGCTCCCGACCCTGATACAGGTGGGATGCAGCTAATATCAATGGTATTCATGTGCCTGGTGTGGTGATTCCACGTTTTCTTTTCCAATATAATCCTCCTGCATATACATACATTCTTCCGAACCATGACCACAGTAATGGATTGATTCTTATCCCTAATGTTGCTCTAACTGCCTTTTTTAGCGTCCACATGTAGGCCTGTGAATGGAATGTTTTTCTTTTGTTTTCTTTTGTTTGTCTTTCTGGCATGACCGACGATGACTATGATAGGAAGTGGTAGCGACTTGTAAAATGCCTACATGAACTCGGATGGTGATGCCACTTTCCTTTGTCTGTGAATGCTGTTATGCTCTAGCTGAAATTTGAAAAGGACTATGCGAAGTAGGCAGTTATGCCACTTTGCCTTCTCTGTGGACACTCATGTGCTCAAGCTGAGCTTAAACCGTGTTAGCAGGTTGGCTTAACTAGCAGAGTTGCTCCTCTCACACGCTTGGTCACAGATTTGCGAGCAAAAACATTTAGATAAGTGAATTCTGGCCAACCTCTGGCAGACATACCCCCTGCACTTAATCACATATTTGCTTGATGCCCCAACTTTCGAAGCAGATCTTATTTGTGCTGTTTGTTTGTAGTTAAGCCTCATTTATATGGTCCAACTTTCATTTAGCCAATTCGGTCAACTTTCTCTGATGTTCAAGATGCCCTTTGGTGATTATGGCTAAATTCCTTCAATAGTCTTGCCACTTTGAGAGAGCTTATACAAAACTTGGATCATATAAATGCAAATTAAGACTCGCTAAACTCTTTTGTTAGTGCAACACAACATCCATTATATCTTATATCAATGTCGTCACCGAAGTCTTAGCAGTTGTGGACTACATCCCAGTCACATCTTGCAGGTCAACAGCTGGGGTCGAATAGGTTAGAGACCTTAGAGATAGCCCCTGAATATGAAGAGTCGTGGAGGTATATGACATAGCAAAATCAGTCAGTGCCGTTTTCCCTACAATATAAGGAAGTCTATCAGGATGCTGTCTCAGCTCTTTGATCCTTCAAACATGGAACCACGGCACGTCTTTCACCGAGAAATGCAGATTCCACCAAAGCCTCGTGCACATCAAAGGACTTGCACCAAGAAGTACTTCGCCACACAGGCAATATTCTGGTTATGATATATTGCAAGGGTTCAGATTAGTTTCAGGTTGCTACAGGGAGTTGATAATGAGTTTGGCATACAACAGCTATATGTCTTGTAAACGATGATGAAATGGGCTGACCTATACATGATGTCATCCGCTAAATTTTCTGCTCAAAGACCGTCTGATGCCTTTCCTTAAAGAGGGTATAAGGTATAAGGCCGTTAAAGTGTTGCGCGAACGTACCCTCACCGGTTTGAAAAAAATTTACTTATAGGAGAAGTTGTGGCTCCTGCTTTTGTAATACCGATAAAACTATGTTCATTAGCATGTATTATGTATACCGCTTTATTTATATAACACATTTTTAATACATTATCAATGTCGGTTGTTAGCATTCTTCCAGCTACATTCGGCCATGATTCCAAAAATTTTCTTCGAATGTTATTAGCCGGCTTATTTATTGTAACTCTCAGTTGCTGCTGTTTGTTCGAATTGCTCGCATGTGTTGTAAATGAGACACGGTGTATATTTTTGACAGCAGGCTGAAAGGCATTTTCCACTACTATACGTTGGTTTCATTTGCTTCAGCCTGGTAGAGAATTTGAATGCCTTTTGCTTATTCAACAAATGCTGAGGCAAATTAGCAGCAGCTTCGACGTGCGCAAAGAGTGGTATGAACCTCAGACAAACGTTTTGGCTCGGCTGATCACGGTTTCACTTCGTCTCGGTCTACTCGATGAGGCTAGTGGTTATCTCACTAGTCTGCACAACATGACAGAGAGCAACACTCACTTCAAAGCGGCATGCCATGCTAGCGATCGGGTCCAAACGATTGCTGCCCTGGCTGAAGCAGAGTGGCTACTACTTAGTGGACAGGTGAGCCCACAGTGCTTCATTTAAAGTGCAAGTGAGAACAGTACTGCATGTAGCTATGCCACCCTTTTTAAATCTTTTAAAATCCCCCACTGTTGTACTGCCATGAGATCAAGTAGATTGCTTGTCAGTGCCGACTATTTTTATGGTAAGGGCTAGATCGGTTATATGGCTGGCAACCAAATGTGGCAGCCCACCTCTTTTATTGCACAGTTGCCAAGTAGCACCACGTCGAACCATTTCAGGACTGTCCTGCATTTCTGGACCATCGAAAAGGCCACACCGGAAGACAAACGCTTGCATATCAAGTTCTTTGTCACATCCCTGTAGGAGCTAGGATCCTAACAAGATGAGCAATTACCTCTACGTACACATTTGAGCCCGATGTTGGTAACCCGGGTTACCGAATTTCTGCAATTAGAATCTGAATTAATTTTTTTATTTTGCGGATAGCTGCTCTAAAAATTGAGCGTTTCGAAGTCGAAAATTGACCTGATACAGGAGCAGCACCATCAGAACTATGTCGAAGCAATCTGAAGAACTATGTGCACAAGAGCTCAATGAAAGGATGCACACTATGGTTGGCTATATGACGATATAAAAGATGTTAGCAATGATGTTCTTAACAACGCAATGGAACTGGTGTGCAAGTTCTTGGAAACATTTCCCGGGAACTTTATTGCCACCCGCTGTCTGAAAAGATTTTGCAGGAGGTCCGAAATCGCGGCACCAGTGCTCGCCTGTGTAGTATCACTGATTGTGAGGACAAAGATCCTGACAATATTGGCGCGCCGTTGGCGGTGCCATCCGATATGGCGCAGACTGAAAGTGACAGAGAAAAGAGTATCAGCGCAGGAGGCTGCTCCGGGCATGCAGATGCGCTCTATGGGGCGCCCGAAGAAGGCACCAGTGGTTGTCCCAAATCAGCCATCAATCTTGAGCTATTTCTCGAAAAAATAGGCTCAATTTTTGTGATCAAACCCGGGATCCTTGCCCTTAACCATGGCAACCAGGGTTACGCCATCGGGCTCATTTGTATATTGGTGTTTGTCAGCATGCTCAGAGAGGTCAGCAATCATGCATCGTTGCATATGCCTGACGTACATACCTGCAAGAGCAAAAAAGACTGAGGAAGAAGAAAGCAATGCACTGACGTCTACCCACCCTTGTGCATTGGGAAATCCAGCTTATATAAACATGGCAGTGAGGGCTAGAAATCCACGACTCTCCCACCCCCATGCTGTGAAGGAGTGGTTCTATCCAGGTGCATTAGTTACACCAAATGTTGATGGGCTAATGCCATGCTCTTGTGTCTTACCAGTTTAAATAGTATGAGTTTGGTTGCCTGTGGCAAGGGCTAATAGAGAGAAATGAAGGGGTGCCTGCCGATCAAAGGATGGCAACACTGTCTTCGTTGTACACAATGAAGTATGTTAGCTACCGGCTGTGGACCGAAGGTCACTTGGGCTCTGAATGCTCTATGTTTTAGTGACATTAAAAACTGCCCAGCGCGAGAACCGTTTACGCCTCACAACTCTGGAGTTAGGCAGTGAATTATAAAAACACGAGTATCCATTGAATCCATTACCATCCTCCAGTGGGTGTCTCAAAGTGAACTCTGAGTGGAATGATGAATAACCTGCCTGTAGGCTTCATGCAGATGCCTCATTTCATTCGTCTGATATAGCAGCAGCAGGGTGTGCTCGGTTGACAAGCTGGACTAGGAAAACAGAATTATGAAAAAATGTTCGTGCAAGCAATGAGTGTTTCTCTATGCCAAAGCTCATTTGAAAGACAGCCAAAATCAAGGACATCTGATTGAACTGCATAACTTACGTTTTGCCCAAGCGCTTGCTGCCACTGCCATGTATAATCGTACTTGTGTAGTAGGACTTGTGCAATATTCGCTAGTGGGGCTGTTAATGCAATGCAACTGAGTTTTCAACTTTTCTGCTGTTTCGATGCTTTATTGTGTTGACTTCCTATGCATATTGGTAACTTTTTGTAAGTAGGGTAACTGGTAACGCTCATAAGAGCCATTTCAAGTGGCTGCCAAGTGTCACATGTGGTGCACGAATGATTACGTCAGGTCGCCTTTCGATATCTTGTAGCAGCACGCATGTTAATTCCTTATTAGCAGAACAATGTGTCTGGCTGTTTTTCCTTTTTAGAAGAAGACCCCACTGGCTGGTATTGTTAGGTTATGTAATCTCATACGAGCTCCTTATGCAGTATCATGATAGCTCACTTTCCGGGATTCAGTTCTACTGTCGTATTGAAGACCACATTATCGGCACCGTTAAACTGTTTGCAACTTGTTTACAAGAGGTGCATTGGCGTTCTTGCTCGGCCAGAGGTCACTTGCTCGTGCTCGTATGTATTCTTTAGGTGGACAAGGCCGTAGCCAAAGCCGACCAGATCCTCGACTCACACACCGGCGGCGGCAGCAGCAGCAGTTCCGATAGCAAGGCTTCGTTGACCAGCAGCAAGTGCCTGTACGTGGGCATGGCTTCTAGATTGCTGGCCATTGCAGGCTCAGAGTGTGGCTCAGTCCGCTTGCCACGGCGCATTGGTGTGCTGGAGCACGCCCATGAAGCGGTGAGAATGCACACGTCTCTGTACTCCTTCGTCGCAGGCAAGCAGGACTGCAGCAGCTGGCCTGCCACTAAGGGTAAGGCTGCGCAATCGCTGTGCCGTCATTGCTGTGGCATGAGCTCAAGTGCGCGTGAACTTAAAACGCACCTGTTCCTCACAGTATTTGCTTCGTCCGTGTGAATCATCTAGTTGTGTGCTTATGCATGCTGACACGTTGCTCGTTATCACTAAACAATCGACACACTTCCTTTCAAGCATATGGAACGTATCTAGAAAGAGATTTAGTTCTCTTAGGGTGCTGAAAAAATGTCTAATTCTTATTAATGTTACTGTATGAACTCCTACTGTACGATAAGTGCATATGCTTGGCCCGTGGACGAAGGTCGTCAGTTCATGTAGCCATGCTTGCCGTGCTATCTATATATGTATGCTATATATATCCCATCAGATGACATTCCTAACAGCTTCTACCCCAGCTGGCGGTTCGGTTAGACATTTTTTATCATTAAGAAAAATGTGAGTTGAATGAACCAGCTTTACGAAAGACCATACGGAGGTCGCGGCTAAGCATCAACGTTAGGGAAAATTAAGTTCTAGTTCGCTTGCCACTCAAGGGTTGGCATGTTGACCGACCTGTGCAAGGAACTGATGTAATGTGGTTTTGAGTCGTGTGCAGTTGAAGTAGACTTCATGGAAACACCTTAAGAGGATGTCAAGTTAGGAGAAAACCCCAAGTCAATGAGAAAGACAATTTAGCGTCGTTGAAAAGCTATTGGAAGAACTTTCACTGGACTAGTGAACAATAGGACAGTAATTTATTTAGTGATGAATGCCTTTTGCAAGCAAGAGAAGTGGCAGGTAATAACTGTCAATAGGAGACTTTTATGGATTCTCAGTGACTGACGATGCTACCAAGTGCATGCAGTATGTGTCAAGAGGGCAATCATCATGTTTCAAAATGCCATTGCTCCATACTGCCGAGCTACAATCTAGCCAGAGGATGGATGAAAACAACGTCAATTGGCTGGCTTTTCCAGCCCTGTTTCTTGATTAAAGTCTTGTGGAGAATATTTATAGTATGACTAGTAATATGCAGTACTAACCACAAGATTGCATGCGTCTAAGTGGGAGCTTATGAAGAGTGTAGTTAAAGCTCTATGTTATGGTTAATTGTATATCATTCGTCACGAAATTTATTGAAATGAAGAGGATTATTAGAGCTATTGGTATTCGAGACCCATAGTTGTCTCAGAAGAGTTGTAGCACACGATTTGCAGCATGCTGAGGTGCCATCATTGATCAGTGGGTGGCCAAGTTAGTCCCCAGCACAGGCTGTCAATATATGACCGGAGCTAATAAGATAGGACCGATAGTAAGACCACCGACCAAAACTGGCCAAGCATTGCGCCGCCTGAAACCGGTATGTAAGGGCAGCTTGTAGTGTGATTAGCTGTAGCACTTGTAAATACAATTAGTGCTGTAGCAACATTTTAGGAGTGTTATAATCTGAATTCAATGCAGAGAAATCGACTTCTGGTAGACCAATTCGAGTGCTTTTGGTAGATTAGTAGCACTCGGTACATCCCGGGCAAGGGTTTTTGTACTGGCCTAGTTGCCCATGCTATTTATGTCAACGGCTGTCTCTGCCGACCCTCCGCTCGTCCTATGTAGGATCACAGAGGCCAAATCAAGCGTCATAGTTATAGGATGCATAGTCATGCAGGATGAATGCTGACTCGCAATGGCTGACGGGTTGACTGCCGCCTTCGTCGACCCCATTGACAAAGCAAGGACGAAGAGACCGGCTGCTTTGCTCTGTTATGGTTCCTTAAGAACCCCACTTAAAAGCCTGTATTAGATTATGTATTACGAATGTTGCACTGAATTGGGTCATTATCAGTGCATGTAAGCCAACCACACATCCAAATACAATCTTTTTTCTCATAGCTTCCATGCTGCCTGAAAGTCTTCATTGTCGGACATTGCGATATTCCTTGACTAATGAAGTGCTTGTGTATTTAGCTCTCTTAGGACACTAGACAAATGTACTATTATTATATCTACCTATCCGTACTGCTTCCCAAACTGGTCTGGCATCTTGCCAGCCGCTCTTGTGACTCAAGTCATTTAACTGTGCCTCGAACCAACCTCAAATCTTTTGGAGACCCGCTTTTAGTTTGTATGCCCCCAAAGCCTGGAATTAACTACCGACTGACTTTAAGACATTCCCTGACTTGACAGCGTTTAGAAAGAAGCTAAAAACCCACCTTTCCTCACGGAATTCCCCCTATCTATTACAGTCGACCTTGAATATGGTGCAGGTCAGTGTGGCTTAGGCTTTAGTGAAATAGCTGGAGCTTGGTCTTGAACTGGGCGGGGCATGGCTATGTTCAGCCAATTTAAATTAAAGCGCAGCTGATTCAACGAGCTCATTACAAAAGTGATAGAAGAACCTTTCGAAGCTTTCACTTGCTTGCACAGCATACCATAGAATTGCCCGATGTAGGACTTTAACCCATGGCGCAGGTTGTGAAGTGCTAGCACCTTGCCATTGGGCTCAGACCCAGTGATACTGCTCAAAGGCTCTTTTCAGAGCCACCATTGGTAGGAAGAGTTAAACGTTCTTATTTTTAATAACCTCTCATATAGTTCGATCTTGATGTGGCTCAAAATGTATGCTGAACCCAAGTTAGGTGTCTCATCTGATGCTGTCATCGACATATCTTGAGAAAGCTCACAGGAGCATTTTTTGCCTTTTATCATCCCCATCAAATGGGGTATAGCTAGACGAGTTTGCAATAAAACTAGTTAATTAGAATTTACCGAACTAGGAAAACTGATGCAACCTTCGGATTGGTTGCACACAAATTGCAGAGCTAAATGTGTCAGTGCTGTCGGATGTATTATATAGTCTGGTAGTGCGCTCCTCAGCGCTTGCGTGCTGAGGGTTGGCAGGGCGATCTTATGTGCACGTGGATAGCCACTGCTGCTGCTGTCGCCTAGGAGACATGAGCATCCTGACGGCCCTGAGAGAGCTTCTGGTCACGCTCGACGCCTCTGCGACCGTGCACCTACTGGCCGAAGACATCCGCTCCTCACGGTGCTATTGCAAGGAAGGCCTTGTCCTCAGCCGCCCACTGCCTTTGAGGTACTGTGGAAGCCTCTGGCCAGCTTCGACTCTGGCCTGCGAGCGAGCCGGCAAGCGCTTGTTTGCCGAGATGCGCTCCTCGAGGCAGTGGCTGTGCTCAAGCCGTGGCACTCTCGTTGTGCCGCAGGGCCGCCGGGTTCCTGCTACACCTGGCGAAGTCGGACTCGCTAAGCGCCGCGCACGGCGACTGCCAGACGAACCTCGGCTCGGCTGCTCACCTGCTCGACACCGTGGTCGCCGGCGCGGACGTCAGCAAAAGCCTCTGCTCGTCCGATAGCCTTGATCTGCCTGAGCGGCTGGCCTGCGCTCGCTGTCGACAAGCCGAGGCGCAGCATCTCATCGTTGCCTCCGACGGCAGCAACGATGGCGAGGACGAAGGCTTCATCAAGAGCAAGCCGCTGGCGACTGCCAGCGGTGGCAGCCTGGGCCGCGACGGTGAGGACGACGACCGCTCGATTGGTGTCTCGTCAGCCTACGGCACCGACTTGTCTGCCGACCCGACGGCATCGCCCCGACTTCGCAGGCGCTCGGCGCCCCCAGCCGGCCTGGCAGCGATCGCCCACGAGCAGTCGTGCACTTGTGCTAGCTGCGGTGGAGGCGACGGCCGGTTCGTCGTGCTGCAGCAGCTGCTAGTGATGCACACTGTGAGGCAGGCGGAGGCCGCACTCGCCGAGGGCCGACCCGACATGGCCACTCGCTCGGCCTTTGATGCCTTGGCAGTCGTCGAGCGTTTCACGGCTAAGGTGCGGTGCTGGCCTGTGGTGCTGGCATCATCACCCGCAGTAGCCGGCACTGCCTCGGTGACCGTCTTTGCCAAGATGGCTATTGCAGCCGGCCGAGCTCTGCTGGAGGCCTCACCGGCTTCGAGCAATCGCGATGCTGCCGTGCTAGCTTGGAGGAAGCTCGTGCAGAAATACTCCGCGGACCACCTATCTGGCGTGCACGAGTCGAGGCTGGCCGAGGCCGAAGTTTTCACCATTCTGCCAGCCTTGTCTCGTCACGTGACTGATGCACTGAGCTCTCTGCAGGTGCAGCCGGCACTGACCAGTCTTAGCTGGTTTGCGTCGGTAAACGCAGTTTTGGCACCAGCAGCCTGTGGCAATGGTGGTGCTTCGGCTGTCTCGCCCTGTGCTGACGGTCCACCTGTTGTGGTACCGCCGCCACCTCAAAAAGTCAAGAAAAGTCGTGTGAAAAAGGCAGCCCACTTTGACGATTCCGACCCTGACATGGACGACAGCTTGGATCCCAAAGGCGAAGCGTCAACTCTTGGATTGCAGCTCGTGCATGCTTGTGCAGCAGGTGACACGTGCGATGCTCAGACCTTAAGCTCATCTGCCAGGGCTAGGGATTCCGGGATGCCCGGTGCAGCAACGCCTCGTCGCATGACTCCGCTGAAGCAGCTGCCTGTGAACGCAGCACAGGCCGAGGGGACCGCGCAGCACTGCATAGTTCCATCAGCTTCTGGCCACGGCAGAGGCAGAGCAAGAGCTGTAGCAAAAGCCAAAGAGAACGTCGCGTCTTCGAACCCCTCAGGTTTGAGCCATTTTGCCATCTTTCTCGATGAAGGTAAGCGGCAGCAGCAGAAGAGCACGAGCCGGCATGCTCCACTCAGTGGCAAGCGCTCCGGGGCCGAGCAGGCCTCGTCATCGTCTCAGCATCGAGCAAGCTCTGCCCTTGTCACTCCGGCCAGGCAAGGCAGGAGACAGCTCGGCGCCAATGAAGCCTCGATGCAGCACAGCAGCAGCAGCACCTCTGCTGGTGCTGTCGCCGAGGCCGCCCCCGCGTGGCAGCCCACAGCTTCGATGGGCGGGCGACGGAGTGAACGTCAACGCACCGTCGCTGCTGCCCCGGCCGTCGAGACCCTGAGGGCGGCCGATGCTGACAGTGGCGCTGACAGATTGCCCGACGTGTCGGTGCAACCTCGGCGGCTTGCTGCAAGAGCGACCGGTGAAACGAGGGCTGTGCGAGCCAGCACCGAAGGTCGAGCCGTCAGCAGAGGCACTGCTGCTGCAGCTCCTGCTGCTTGGACGTCTCCCCAACTTTCGCTTGCACCGGGTCCTGCCACCATGGTTGTCGTTGGTGACGGCTGTTGCATCTCGACACTCGCAGATCGCGCCGTGGAAACCTTGAGGGGTGCGAAGCGGCAGCCGATCATGAGGAAGGATGTGTCGTACGAGGTGGACAATGATCATGCACGGTCCGGCCGGAGGTGCGCTCCCCCAATGCTAGCTGCCGAGACCGTGATGCCGAAGCACTGCGTGCAGCAGCGGTCCTCTACGTGCAGTGATGGGGAGAGGGAGGGCACACTGCAGACGGATCGCCAGATTCAGTGCGTGGCCGAACTATGTCAGCAACTCGAGGGCGCACTTAGCAAGTTGCGTCACTTTCCGCCTGCAGCAGCCTACCGAGCGGCGAGCCTTGCTCTTGCCGCCGGCTACTATAGGCTGGGAGAGGCCGGCAAGAGTGTACGCCATGTTTGCGAGTCGGCAGCAATCACCTTCCGACATATTGCACAGCGAAACTACTCCAGAAAGCTTCGGTGAGTGGCATGCGTTGACTCACCTGTTTTTCCATCTGTGGAATGAAGAGCGGGTGCTAATTGTTCCTGCTTTTTCTTTGCTTGGCCTATTTCCGTGCGGCTCGTGATAGCAGCTCTGCTGCTTCTTATCAATGCCACAGGAAAGCAGCCAAGGCAGCCGTCCCGGAATGGCGGATCGAGCAGCTGTCGCGATGCCAAGAGCTTTTGCAGTTCGGAACGAGCGAATTGTCATTTTCTTCTGCGATTGAGCGGCTCCCGGATGGTAATTGGCAGTGTCGCTGCACGCCTTTGGCCTACTTCTCTGTACGGCACACTTTATGGACAGAACAACAGTGTAATTGCAATCGAATTGCAGGTTTTGCACCATTGCCTTTCCGGATGGCAACTTTACGCACACTCAGGTTAAAAAAACCTCGAATTATGGCCACTACTGCCGTGGCTGTAAACTAGTTCGAGTAATAAGAGGGTTTTTGCGATGCCAGACATTCTAAAGTTATGTGAAACATGAGAAAATATTCATTGACGACCCACAAACAAACACATATGCTGTACACACACGTGTGTATGTATTTAGTGTGACATCACACCACGATTCCCTATGACCTCCCTTGTCTGGCCAGAAATAGACTACTAATTTCTGCATCGTCTCTTCGGTTGTAGCACACCCAAAGAGGCTGAGTTTTACAGTAAATGTCGGCTACTGGTGCAGGCCGAGCACCCGGTCTCAGCCGCTCATCGATGTGGGGTGATTAGCTCTAAAACCAGACTGTAACTTGATAGCAAGGTTTGAAGTTTCAATATATGAGTTCAGCTGATCTGTCACGACTCGTTCCAGTGTCTTTGATAGGAACGGTAGAAGGGAGCATGGGAAGAAGTTTCTCAAGTTCTCTTGGTCTAGTGTCGCTTTTTTGAGTAGTGGCCTGACTATAACCTTTTCGAAAGGTGCTGGGACATGACCTGAGGCTAATGACATATTTATAATTTTAGTTATGCATGGCGGCAGGGATTGGCTCTTTTTGTTGTCTATCTTGCTGACAAGTTATTTCATGTCCTGAGCGCTCTAATAATGTTAAAAACTGTATTTAGAGAGCCATGAACAGATTTTCTATGCTCTACGAAAATATTCGATTTATAAATAAAGAATCATACTTTGAGGAAATAAACCGATTGCAGTAGAGTCTGGAACTGATTTACTGCTATAAACAGGGACGACTATATCTCAGCTGATGACGCGTATGTTCAGCTCAGCTTTCTTGCGCCTCAGTTAACTTGCATTGTTTGTCCTGTGTATTCTTGTTCAATTGTGTTCTGTTTTGCATGCGCATGATTCAGTGGGTGTTACTAACCGAGTACTACTAACCAGTGACCTTGAGTGTCTTCTTGTTCTTGTGCGCTTTTGCATGCATGGTTTGCTATGCATGATACCCAAGTTATCTAAAGTCGGCCTTTGTAGCCGAAACCTTTTTTTTTTTTTGTAGTCCGTCTCTGCGCTGCTAATCTAGAACAATGCAGCAGCTGTGTGCGTGCTGGGCAAGGCTGAGGAAAACGCTGTAGCGGCATCGATGGCGCTTTTATTGTTGCAAACTGTGCTTGGCATTTATCTCCCACGGCCCCCCTCCCGTTCGCGCGAAGCCCCTTCATGTGGGCGCTCACCCGAATGTGTATTTGTGCCCGCACGTGTACGATCGTGTGCAAAAACCTACAGCACCTCGCTATGCGTTGCCTGACTGCTGCTCCGTGCTCCTAGCTGCTGCTGAGCACTCAGCAGCAACTAGGAGCAGCGATCTGCAAAGGCTCTTGTGGCACACACTGCAAGGCAAGAGACTGCTGTGTGTGCAGTAGCTAGTATTGTGTTGGTATCCACGTGTTAAACGTTGCGTCACCAGGCCACAAAGTACCAATCTGCAGTTGTTGCAAATCTTGGTTAGCTGCTTTCTGTTTGTCCCCCTCACCAGACTCTGGCCCTTGCCATGGGCAATTTGCTCACTCCCACTTCAGTCTTAGTATTGATGTGGCATCGGATTGGCCAGTGTGACTTGCTGTCACTAAGATTTTGCTGTATTTCCGCACCCAATTTAGGCTGGACGGTGTGCCAGCTTTCGGTGATTCAGCTGCCCGGCTGTGAGAGCGATTCCAGTGGCAGCTTGTACATTACGAGGTTGCAGAGAGGCCAGGCACCGTTGATTTGCCTCGTACCAGCTTTTAGCACCATTGGCAAGGTAAAATCATCTTGCCTCTTCTTGTTTTTTTCTCCAATCTCTTTTTCATCTTTGCCATATGTTGGAGTACCAGTCTTTTAAAATTCACTGCGTTGCTGTGGTCGATGGATAGAGTTTCCAGGAATTGACTCGACCGACAAGTCGCGTGGAGTGCCTGGCTGCAGGGCTGAAGGCTACTGATAGCTCGCTCCGGCTCGGGTTTCTGTAGTCGCTTGCTTGCGTGGGAGTGCTGCCGTGAGACCGCTTCCTTCCCCATCCGAATTGGCCTGGGGGCATAACTAGAACTCTGGGTGGGGGACTGTGCTCGTGCGCTACAGTTGAACCAATTTTAACTGCCTGTGGCAATGCAATAAGAGCAATTAGGAAGCTGTACTCTACTTTTTTTCGTGATGCCTCTTGCGGCCGCATTGCTGCACATTTTATTGAAGTGCCAGCCCTGGTTTCTTTTGTCAGCACCAACCCAAAGTTTTGCGGCCACACTTCTGCTTCGACCTAGTTAATCAATCAGAAGCAGTTATTGTCTTGAGCTGTATCTTGTGCTCAGTTGATGACTTTTCAGCCAACAGGACTTTTTTTATACCTATTTCTTGTGAGAACTGGGAGCGCTGACTGTCAGAAGATAGGCATGCAATGAATGACCTGTATTAATGTATAATCCTTGTGAGATCATAGTACATAGTAGTATTGGTAAGCTCTCATGTGTAGTTATCGCCTTCTTTTACTGTTAGTATCAGGTCCGGGACCTTATCGAGAGCTCATGCTGCTTAATGGTGACAACGGTGGAAAACTAGATGGACGCCCACAAGCAGTTGCGCTGTGTCATGATCAGGCAAGGGAGCCGGTGGCAAACCGGACGATGCGAGTTAGATGGGTGGGTAGGTGGTTGTCGAAACCACCACATTCAGCAAGTGGTCTGCTTCTGATTTCCAACAGTGATTTCAGCTTCCATGTTCTTGTCTCTGAACACAGCGTTGCATATAATGTTGGAAATGGTTCACAGGCTTTGATGTCAACCTATATCATTTTGAATTTTAGTACTTAAGCCAGATGAGACAGATGATGACTGTCATGGTACAAATAGATATCAGAGTTTATTTACTAATTTGTCTATTTAGTTACAACATGCACTCACATAGTTTAAATTGAACATTGAATTATTAAAGCCTTTACGGCTATCACCACGGCTTGCAACAGCGATCAAGAATCACCCACTGCAGGATTCGAACTCACGACCTGGGGACCAAGGTCGTGAAAAGCAACTGCCTTACCTAGTCTGCCATCACGACTCACCAGTTACTCGAACTTTCGTTACTCGAATTCTATGCTTTAATTGTCCATCGTCAGGTATACTGTAGACCTTACTAGTCGAGCCCTGAGGCACATGTGAAGTGCCTGAATAGAGATTTAGTTCTCTTGGGGCGCTATACAAATGAATTATATTTTTCCCCTACCGACCTGCGTCAGAACATCCCCTGACCTGACCACATTTAAAAGGAACTTAAAAAGCACCTATTTAGGACAGCATTTGGTAGGTCCCTGTGATTCATCCTTGATGTGGTTATGCGTGCTGACACTGTGCATGCTGACACTGTGCATGCTGCCACTAACCACATTTGCGAGCTGACCCTGTGCATGCCACCCCTAACCATGTTATTCATGTTGTTTGTTTATCAAGCATGATTTTACTTACCATTCAATTGCATTTCCCTTTGCAGCAAATGCAAAGCACCTAGAAAGAGATTAAGTTCTCTGAGGGCGCTTTATCAAGTTCATTATTACTATTATTATTATTATTACCTCAGGTGCTTGATCCGGATTTTTTCAGAGTTCATACTCTTCCTCGTGCCGACGTGATTGCCAGGCAATATCTATGCAGATGACACTCAGTTGTACCTTTGCTTGGATCCCTCCCAGCCCTCTATCATGTCGAATTCTTTACACAGCCTTACTGCATGCATTGATGACATCCACACACGGATTTCAGTAAACTTTCTCAAATAAATTGACGACTAAGCCATCTTACTGGTTATTGGAAAATCAGCGTGATTCAGAAATTGGAAAACCAAACATTCAAAATCGGCTTTGCCAGAATATCTCGTGTTGAATCTGCATGTAATCTGATCTGTTCCCAAGTGACCTTTCAGTTGACGACCACATCAGTGTCGGCCTTTCAGCTGCATCACATTGCTAAATTTCGGGCTTGCTTAGACAGGGGTACTACATCTAAACTGGTCCATGGATTTGTGACATCCTGTCTCGACTTCTATAAATCGCTGCTTGCTAGTCTACCGGTGTGTGCAATTAGGTGGTCACAGTTAATGCTAAAATCTGAGGCTAGTCTTGTCTCTCATGAGGTTTGCAGTTGCCACATCACACCGTTTCTCGCCAAACTGCACTGGCTCTCAGTAAAGCAGCGTATCGACTTCAAGGTTCTGTCACTTACTTTTAGGTCCCTTCATTCTCTGGCTTCAGCCTACCTATCATGACTCTGCTGTTTTAACTTAAATCGTTTAGCCATTCCTTCTATTAACCTCAAAATCCTTTAGAGATCATGCCTTTATTTAGCTTGTATGCTCCCAAAGCCTGAAACTAACTACCGATGCACGTCACAACGACCTCTCACATGGTGAAATTTAAAAATAAGCTTAAAGTGCACCTGCTTATTACATAGTTTAGTGGGTCTTTGTGATTCGTCCTTCCTGTGCATATGCCTGCTTACACTGTGCCTGCTCCTAGAGTATATTGCCACCGATCATTTGGTAATGCGTACTATACAGCATCTGTAAACTGCCTAGACAGAGATTCAGTTGTCTGTGGCTGCTATACAAATGTAATAATATTAATGATATTATTATTAGTTGAGCCAAGTTTTTTGCTAGGAGCAGTCTATTTTCGACCGACTATAAACCGCTATATTAGAGACCAGCCCTTTAAAAACGATGGAAGATTTAGATGTCCTGTTGCAATTCGAGCCTGAGTGTCCTCTGACTTAGCTGGTGAGCTATACAATCAGGACAGGACTAGAAGCTACGGTGTAAGTCGTGATGTACTCACACCTTACTTTCAGTCTCTTCCTGTTGTCCACTTTATCATATGTGTGGTGCTTGCTGAATTTTATAAGCATAATGCTAATGCACTTTATTTTCAGTCTCTTCTTGTTGTCGAGTTTGTCGCATCTAACGTTTTCTTCGAGATTTGGCAGTGTGGCACTGACTGTGTAGCACGTCGTTTTCTTGTTGTTTATGATAGGCCCACGTTCGGCTTTGAGCTCTTTCATTTCGGATTCATTGCTAAGAAAGACTCACATGGCCACAAGGCAGTGGAAGCCACAGGATTTATTTAAAAAAAAATTGGTAGTACTTTAAATCTCTTCATATATATAAGTTAGAACTCATTTGAAGCTCTCCCAGCTGTTATTGTCTAGGCCAGTGGCCTTCTAGAAACTGTAGTTAGATATAAATATATTTCCCTTTGAGCTCCATTTGTGACCTCTGCTCACAGGATGTACAAGGCTCAAACTTCGACTTTCATTTACGATACTTCCCTACAAGACGTATGAGATGTATTTTCAAAATTATAGAGATTGATTGACCTTGGTTTTGAACGTGCAATCTTATGCAGCAGTGCTGCAGCTGCGGTGCACTAGCTATGTAGTTGGGCAACAAGATTCTATCAAAGTCTCGTGCCGTCGACCTGCACCTACCTGCAAGCTGGTCAATGGCCACTCTCACCCTTTGTGAACCTGTCATTCGCTCATGCAAGTTCTGTTTGGCCTTCGCTGACCATTGACAGGGAGGCTTAGATCGAACAGAACGTTACTGTTCTGGTGGCCATCTACTGAGCTAGCATCATGGGATAATAATAATAACAATGCACCTGATAAAGTGCCCTCAGAGAACTCAATCTCTTTCTATGTGCTTTACATTTGCTTCAAAGAAAAACGCGATTGAATGGTGAGTAATATCATGCTTGATAAACAACACGAATACCATGGTTAGGGGTGACATGCACAGGGTCAGTATGCAAATGTGGTCAGTGGATGCAAGAACTTTGATTTTCGGAAGAATTCTGTAACAAACAACGGACACACATGAGAGCGCTCTATGTCGGGAGGCGAGAATGCTGATGCTGTGTCACTATACTGCACACACACACACACACACACACACACACACACACACACACACACACACACACACACACACACACACACACACACACACACACACACACACGATGGTAGTCTGAAAATCCATTTGCCGCGAGAATCGAGATATTGCCTAAAATATTTCATTGTCTTAATCAAACCTCACAACAAAATTTCGCTTTATCGTATGACTTAGGTAAAATAAAAATATTGGTAACAAATACCTTACAATCCTGGTCGGCTTACCAGGGGCACAACATGGAAGCTGGGCTTGTTTTGCCTTTTCTGGAGTTACTCCTGTCCTTCGACATTTTTCCAGAATACTGCTTAGTTAGAATTACCAGATCTGCCAAGTATTCCCCTCTACAAGCATGCATCACAACAACTTTCATCAGTGCTAATCAAGGGTTTGAGCCAAGCTATTGTGCAAGTGTGAAGCCACGGGCCAGACATCACAGCAAGCCTGGAAATCCACGGAGCAACAAAAAAGAATTATTTTACATGTTTATACAGTTCTAGGAGTTTTTCTTTAGAAATTGTATTCGACGGTTTCTCGCTCCTGTTGCACCGAAGTTTCATCATCTCAAACTATGCCAAGCGTAGGTCTGGGCATGACAAAACAGGATCTCTCAAATCTTTGGCTATTTCAGAAAAAGTGCCTAATGCATTCGTTGAAACGCACTTTTGCATTTTTGACAGTTAGAAACATGTCACATCAACGTAATATTAGTACATGTCTCATCCACGTAATAATAATAATAATAATAGTAATTCACTTGATAAAGCGCCCTCGGAGAACTTAATCTCTCTCTAGGCGCTTTACATTTGCTGTAAAGTAAAATGCAATGGAATGGTAAGTAAAATCATGCTTGAAAAAAACAAACGAAATGAATAATATGGTTAGGGGTGACATGCACAGGGTCAGCATGCAAATGTGGTTAGTGGCAGCATGCACAGTGTCAGCACGCATAAGCACATCAAGGACGAATCACGGGGACCCACTAAATGCTGTCCTAAATATGTGTGTTTTTAGGTTCCTTTTAAATGTGGTCAGGTCAGGGGATGTTCTGACGCAGGTCGGGAGGGAGTTCCAGGCTTTGGGAGCATATGAACTAAATGCACGGTCTCCAAAGGATTTGAGGTTTGTAAGAGGTATTTCTAGACTGTTGGATTCCGAAAAGCGGGTGGTACGATGCTTAGCCTGATGGGGTAGTATATCTGACAGATAGGCTGGAGCCATAGAATGAAGGGACCTAAAAGTGTGGGACAAAACCTTGAAGTCAATGTCAACGTAGTATTAGTACTCCGTGTTCTGATGGTGCTTCTACTCTTTGAAGATTGAACTATTTCCGAATCCACTTGAAATTACCAAAGAAGTTCATTTCACACATGTCTTTCAAACACAGATGGCAAACCGAAGTCACAGAACATAATTTGTTATTAATGTTGCTTCCTAATACCGATTCTACCTTCTGGTAGCGTTTTCTGCCCTTATTTCTAAAAAAAATCGGTGATGTTTAGGTTTATGTTAATTCATGGGGTGTTGGAATTTTCTGGCCACTAGCGTATTGATCTTAATCTGTAGCTTGACACAGACTAAACGCTTTTTTGTGCAGTCAGAGCCTACGCAGCTTTCTATATGTATACAGACGATAGCGAGCATACATCATTCTTCACGATAAAGGGAACATTATTAGTATAGCTGAATCAGGAGGGCTGTCAAGGAAGTAATCTTAACCACTGGGCCAAACCAGACCGGAAGCCATCACAGCTTAGTAAGCAAACGAGACACGTGACTGAAGTTCTTGGATGTTAAGGCCAACCTGGCCACCATACTCATCACCAGCTGTAGTGGCTTAATGGATTTTGGTAGCTTTGTCAATACTTAATCACGGTAATCTTGTCAAGAGAGAGCTGGGAAGCTGGAGAAATATTTTGGTAGCCAATATGGTAGGCAGTCACTCGTAGGAGTGCACATTAGTAGTTAATGTAATGGAGCACAATCTATGTAGGAGAAAAGGAAAGCGTATTTCAAAATAAATTCTAATATAATTTTTATTAAAACGAACGTGAATATGTTTTTATGAAATTAGCTCGTCAGTGCCTGGTATCGAATCAGCATTGAGTTTCGGGTATTGAGCCTACAGACATGCCATCTCTAAATTTATATTATTTAAATAGTAACCTCCCCCCCTTAATGGTCACAGGCAGATTCTATTTATACGGTACGTGATAAATGCCTACCAAAGGCAGGCGAAGCAAGGCATGCTCAATTTCAACCTTGGCAGCTTACGTTTGCAGCCGTATATGCAAATGAGCAAATAATCTCTTTGACATGGCATTTATTATTGTTGTACTGTCGTAGTTGTTACTATAAATGTCTCAAAAGACATAATGTCAACATGGTGTCAGTGATTGTGACAGAACCATAAATATAACTATATATAATACTATATATGGTATACATACAACTATAATATATATATATATATATATATATATATATATATATATATATATACACATACACTGTAACTTAATGTAGGGGTTGATTATTATATTGGCATGCAGATGAAAGCCTTTTGTTTTCAATCTAATAGGTGATTTAAGGATTTTTTAGGGCGGTCTTTCAGAATCTGTAACTCGTTTTGTTCCAGCACGGCAGGATTTAAATAAAAATTGCATTTTACATTTTAAAATACTGAGTGCAATAGAGGGAGTGTCTGCAATCGTGTAATAACGATATCATCTAGGTTATGCACAATTTAAACATACATCTTCCTTCATTTGGTCGGATGCTTTTAAACTGCCTCTTCCTCGACTTTCTGCTATGCTCAGCAGCTGGATTGTGGCACTTCAGTCTTTAACAGTAATCGGCCATTATGTTAGCATTCCAGTGGCCTTGATATCGACGCTCTATTTCACTTATGTCCTGATGGAACCTCTCACCATGATCCTTGCTCAATGCTCCTAAATTTTGATGGGAATTAGTCAAGGAGAGGGAGTTTAGAAAATGTACCTTGGCACTCATTCTGCTGTCAAGTTCCACATTGCATTGAATCATGTTCTCAACGATTCGAGAGTAGTTAAAGACTTGGGATTGCTTTGAAAGTTTCTACCACAGACTTAAATCCATTTCATGGCTGCAACTCGAACCCAGTCATTTTTCATGTAAACTGTGTATTTGTGAAAAATTCTCTGATCTGTGGACCAAGAAATGACAGCTTTTATCTTTGCCTTGCTAATGTGAGGAAATGTTTCTTGTAAGTACTTTAAGGTATCACCGTCTTGGTTCAGAGCCTGAACATGGTTTTTCATTGATCCAAGCTTGCTGTCGACAAGAGGAGGCTCTCAGACTTTGTTATCCTAGACACAATATGTGTTTGCTCTGGCCAGTCTTTCTTTCGGTAATGAAGAACATCAGAGCGACTACCCCAAAGAAATAAAATGTAATATATTTAGTGTAGCCATCTTGAAGTCTAAGCAGAAGGGCAATGACCTTTAAATGGCTGCAGATCTGCCACTGATGTTGATCATATTTGATTTTGTCGATAATTATTTTAATGTTTCTGTAAGTCTTTCATCGAGACAGCATGAGCGACAAGCCAAGAGGAAAGTTCGTTTCTACTGTGAAGTAAAACTCCCTTTAAATGTGGTTCGATGAATCAATAATGAGTCTTCATTCAGCCGGATCACAAATTGTTTCCATTTAGTTAACTAGACCTTTGGCATTGCTGCCATAGACTAGTGAATCCTTCGTTGAAAAGTATAGAACCCTTTTTTCACGATGTCTATGTCAATGGCTGGTTTGGTCCAGTGGTTAAGGTGCTCGCCCCGACCAAGGTCCGGCCAAGGTCGTGGGCTCGAGCCCCGAGGCATATGTGAAGCGCCTGAGTAGAGATTAAGTTCTCTTAGGGCACTATACGAATGAATTATATTTATATACCACAAAAATCCAGTACCTGGTGCAAGAATTTTTTCCACTTCTAATTTAGAATCAAGGAGTTCAGCCGATACTTTGGGCAGGTCAAGGTCTTTCTCTTTACGTCATCAAGATCAGATTGTGACATCAGTTTAGGTGTTGGAGGATCAAAAGCATCATAGTTGTCATCAACATCACCTTCAGTTGAACTCGAGTTACTGTCAGGCAATAATCTCGTCAATTGTAACAGGTGAAACACGAACTCCTACCTCGTCATTGTGTGATACAGGTAGAATCACTGACGGTATATTTGGATATTCAGTTTTATGCTTATTCTTCTTGCTGACACCCTGCACGTCAGTGATGCAGAAACAGCAGTCCGAAACATGGTCAGTCTATGTCATTAAATGACTATAACAAGTAAACATAATGAAAGCCAATTTCATTATAAATAATGAGTAATTTTAAAATGCCTGCAAAGATTCGATAAGATTGCTGCTGTCCCGAGAGGTAAGATCTCTTTAGTATGCTATAGTAAGCCAGTCCTCTGAGTTGTGACCTACCAAGTTGGCTTGGCTACTCCTGTGTGCACTCAGAATGTACATGAGAAACAGCTGGCTTTCTCTTGGCTTTCGGCTGATGGTGCAGCTGCAGCCTACAGTCACGACCCTTCAGTAGTGAAGATAGGCTTGGTGGAACAGTTAATCGATGGGTGGCTAACTAATATGTCAAACCAGTTGCGCATCGGAAGCATGCAATGAGGAACCCGTCCTTAGATGTTGGTTGAGTGGTACTGTCGAATTGTTGTGATAACAAGCCCCTACCATCTGATTTTGAGAAGCAACCGAATTCGTGCAGAGGCTTTTAGGTAGCCTCGATCAGAAGTTATATTCCGTGTTCTTGCATGTTAATGAGCTATTCCGGGCCAGTAGACAATTGGCCAATAAGCCTTTTTTCAGTGTGACCTTGCCGACTCCTCCAGCTTGCCCTTTCAGCTTTTGAAGATGTTCTATGCCCTGCTGTGTACATGCTAACTACGATGCACGAGTATTCTACTGAATACTTGGACATGAGCAACCAAGGTAGATTGTGATGGACGTTACACTGTAACAGTTGGTCGGGCGATGATTTGATCTGTGATACAGGGGCAGTTGATCAAAGTACTTTACATGGTATATTGTTTGTCATAATGTTGAACTCCTTAGACTGACGGGGAGCTTAGCACTATAATCATTCACGTTGTCGTTATACAACGCAAGTAATTACGTATGTAAGTGCGTGCATGGGTGCGCGGCCATGCATATGGGTGCTCTTTTGTTGGATCATACATGGGATGCATATTCGTTATCCTCGCGGCAGGAACGTAATAATAAGTAAATGAGCTAAACGACTTGCATCTCATTGCAGGACTTGCTTGCAGAGTTTGCTGACATCATGACCTGCAGTACAGACAGTATGCTTCTTTCAGACTACAAAGCTTGGTGGTCGGAGCGGACCAGGCTGAACAAGCGAATGGAGGTAGCATGGGCATATTCCTTAATTGCTGGCTTGGTATTCCTGCTTAATATTCATATTGTATTGGCCTTGGCTGGTATGTTGACCATAACATATGTCCTATGGCTTCTCTGGGCGAACTAGAATTTTGTAACCGCCCTTACCCGCATCGACTTTAACGACATGAACTGATTCCCTTGGAGTCACAAAACCACACTAGTTTATTGTCCAACCGTTAGGTAGTACTTTGTTGTTGCATCTCATATGCATTTTGATACTAGCTTTGCCCCAAAGGAGCAGGCAAATACAAGCACGAGATGCATCTATACTTGCAATTCAGTGTCTTATGTGGCTTAAGCCCAGACAGTTGTACCAGGTACAATTTTAATTTGGTGGCCATGATACCCGATCTCAGACATTGTTTACCATTAAAAACAATCAAGAATGCAGGGTGCTCGAAAATGTGTTAGGATAGGGGACAACTGCAATGTAGCCGAGGCCCAACTGCCATCCCCTTTACCGTTTTCCAGGCTCACTCTAGTGGAGGCCTGCAATACAGCCTAGGTCCTAGGATTCGGCTCACGATAAAGTCAACCCTGTCAAAAGGGCCAGTGAGCATTCTTTCAGTCAGAGACATGGCTTTGAGCTGTATTTTTGAGCGAATGCTTAGATTGCCCGACTGCTCACTCTTGTCAGTTCTGCAGGCTGCTTACAATAGGTAGAAGTGTCGAGCTCTGTCTAACCCTGGTGGTCGCTTGTGCACGACTCCGTTGACAGGAGCTGACGAAATGCCTCGAGTCACGGCTGCTCTGCTGCTGGAAGGGCATGCTGCTGGGCTCGCGTGCGACTTCGGGTTCGTCATCGGCTGCAGCTTCATTTGACAGTCTGCGTTCACGTTTTTTGGATGCGACCGGGCTGTCTGAAGGTCACTTTCAGGTTAGTAGATACTTTTACGGAGCTTTAGTTTGCTGCATGAGAGTATATACTTTTTATATGTATCTTTTTTATGTGCCTTGGGTTGCAAGATGCCGAGACTGTTTCATCAGCTGTTACCACATCGGGTGACCACACTGGTACGGTTCCTTTGGTGCTCAATTTGGTGTCGTTCGAACTGGCGACACTTTTTTCGGATTAGTAAACTAAAATAGAACGTGGTAAATTAAGCTGAGCCAACAGCCAGCCTTGCTTAGTACAGCCTCATTTGTATAGCAGCAGAAGAGGCTTATCGGCTATCACCACTGCCTGCAGTGGGAAATAAAGGATGGCCCAACTGCAATATTTCAACCCCGACCTCGGTAGTGAAGAGCGAGCACCTCACCTCCTGGGCTATCACGACCAGTAACAATAGCCAACCTTCGTCGAACTGGTTCATATCGATGAAGGCAAGATACCTAGATATGCCTTGGGACTTGACAGCAGCCTTTCGATTCCATAAGCATCCGTATTAACTGCCGACTTCCAGCAAACTTGTTGCCACAAAAAAATTGCAGGGTGCGTTTTAGTTGTTGCTACACCGGAGCTTAATTCGGAGAAAAGCTCTGATCGCTTCCTTTGCACTTCCTGCAGGTGTGGCTGGACGGTGCTGCCACTTGTGGTGCCGAGGAGGTTCTGCAGTCCTTGACACTACAAGCAGAACTACGCAGCGCCGACTTGCAGCTGGCGCACAGCGGTGCCGGTATTGCACTGGAGCAGCTGGCCCGTGACCTTGTCGTAGCAGCTACCGCAGTGTCGGAGGAAACCACCGGGAAGAGGCATCCTACACTGTTGGTCCTTGACAAGGTCAGGGACATACACCTACTTACATCACCTTTATCATATTACACCCTCTCCTTTATTATATTATTATTGTGGGAGCCAAACTGGCGATTCATTTTTCAAATGTGCATGCGCAGTGTTAGTGTACATGCGTTTGCATGCCTATGTGTGAGAATGCATGCACGTGCGAGTGTGTATGAATGCTATGAGTTGTTCACCTTTGCGTGCTTGCTATTGTGGTCCCAGACAAAAAGTTTGGATCGAGCACTTTTTTTTTTTATTTGTGCAATTTAGCTAGAGACTGACCGGTGCCGTGTAAGCAAGCTTTGCCCATCGCCCATCCTAGCTGATTAAACAGCCTCTTTTTGTATAGCGACAGAAGAGCCTTTACGACTGTCACCGCCTCTTGAAGTGGCGATTAAAGATCGCCCACCACAGGAATCGAACCCACGACTTTGGGATCGAGGTCGTGAAAGCAACCACCTTACCTAGTGTGCCATTACGGCTCGCCCATGCCTGCTGCAGCGCCTAAGCATGTCCCCACCTTGGCATTGCAATCTGCCGACCGCCCTCACAGCCACACTCATAGACTGCCCAACCTTCATCACGTTCGTCAATGTGCACGCTAACAGATTCGACATGTTGTACTCGTGAACCAGTCAAAGCCAGCATTGGCGCCCCTCCCCTATTGGACATCCCCCCCCCCCCGCCGCTTGGCAGAGGTCTTATTGGGGTGGGTGGAGGGCTTCACATAAAATATACATGACAATGTGTAAAAGAAATAATACCTGCTATCGTATTCTCTGTGCTTTTCAATGTAGAATGAGTTTCGATATATGAGTATACCGTGCTCACCTACATTGGAAGGTATGCTGCTTTATGCAGCAATGCACAGCATCGGCCTCATATTTACATCACACAGGGCAAACACCATACGTCTTCAGTGTTCTTTTCGAGAATTCTGATCATGCATACTGCTGATGGTCATACCTAGACGAACGATAGGCGGCGGTCTTGCAATCGCCTTCATTCACCTAGAATAGGTTTATGCACAGCCCTAGTTTTCCCAACTGCAGTTTCATATCGGTCCGAGTGTGTGGATGACCTGTCACTGTGCTGACTGCATAGTACAATGTAATGTATCTCCCTCTGTAACTCCACAAAAACTAAGTGGGCATTTCACAGGATAGTTTTCTATAGAGCACTCACAGCCTAAGTTACCTTAGGTACGCATGCGGTAGCCAGCAGACTTCATCTCACATAACAAAGAGAAAGTGAGTAGTGGTAGTGGTAATAGTCGATGCCAACTAGAGTCCAGTGGTGTGGACCACATGCACGACCTCTAGGGCTGAGTGTCGTCGTGAACGGAAGCAACAGAAGAGAAGTGCAGACAAAGATTATGCCCTGGCATCGGTCATTATAGTTGTTTCACTATGGGGCTATTCAGATGATAGCATAGCATTAGTCTGGTAAAGCTAAATGTTCATACACGGTCCAGAAACATGATGGCAGTTTTCCTATTACCGAGAAAGAGGTGTGAAGGAAATTGCCTTTGTGGTACAAAACTGCAACAACGAATCACGTGCAGTATGTCTTGTATGCTATATTTTGTAACTGTATGCTCTAAAGACGTTCTGGATATGGGGGCTTGCCTAGAAGGAGCTTTCTTAATGGCTTTGCCGAGCTAATCAATCAACATTGTAGCATGCTCTGCTTTCAGCTCTGCTCAGTTTACCAAGCAAAACAAAACCGGCTGGGTGCATCCTTGAGCGTGTAATCGTTTTAATTGTAGAAGCTTCAGCATCTTCCATGGGAAAGCATGCCCACGCTGCGTTTGCAACAGGTTACTCGAATACCGTCACTGGCTTTCGTCGATGCCCATCTGACGTACCATCGTCTAGATGCTCAGTCAATTACAAATGTTGGTATCGACGATCGAAAAACGTTTTATGTCCTCAATCCTGACGGCAATCTCCCGAAAACTGAGGACACGTTTAAGACTTGGTTCATGAGGTATCTATTGTAATGTATGTGCATTGCTTTTCATCAACTGTGACCAGCAAGTGGCCAAAACAGGCTGTGGTGATTACAATTCGGGCTGCCGCTGAGTGCATTCCAATGCAAACGTTGTAGCGAAAAGGGCTGGGATGGCATCATCGGCCGTGAACCTAGTGGACATCAACTGGTCAGAGCTCTGACAGAAGCAGATATTTTTCTGTATGAGCTATGGCAAGCTATGCACTGTGCTTCACTTTGCTGTATCTGTAGCATGTAGCAGCAGTTGGTAAAAAAAATCGCTTAAAAAACCCTGTAAACCATTTTCAGATATTGTGGTCATGGCTCAGGCAGCAAGTATCTGGATGGAGAGAGCATACAGACGTTGCCCTGCCGTCCAGCAAGTGTACTGATGGGTTGTAGCAGTGGTGCTCTTGTGGCCAAGGGCACACTGGATGCTACTGGCATGGTGCTCAATTACTTCATGGGTGGCTGGTGAGTGCTCGATTGCTGGTCCTCCTGGCCGACGGTGCTTCCATACGTATAGGCCGTGACAGTGTTATCATTGTAGGCAGGCACAAATATCTCGTTGTAACCGTCGTTGTTTACATCACCAATGGCTAAAGCCCCGACTGTGCCCGGTGTCGAATCCTGAAGTACCGTAACTTCGTAGGTCCATTCTGCTGGATCCTGGGAGGTTGGAGAGAGTATGTAGACATGCCCGTCGTCGTCTCCCGAGAGTGCTATTAGGGGTTTGCCGATTTTTGTGCTGCAACACAGAGTCTAGGTGAAAGTAGTCGGCTCATCAAGTCCGTGGGCTAGCAAGGTTGTCACCATTGGCTCAGCCTATTCAGAATGGCGCTGTGCAAAGTTACCTGGTTTGTGGATAGAATGTTACTGCTGATCCTGGTGCCCCCTTGCCGGTCTGTGCCTTGACTGGCTTAAGGCCTTCTAGCAGCACGTGGGAAGTAAAGTTCCCGGTTCTGCCAAAATAATCGGCATGTCCTTTGCGACCAAAGCAACAGCAGATGCACGAATCATGCTACCGTCAGGGACAGCCACGTAACTGGAAGGCATTTAGTTTGATGAGGCCTGGGGTTATACCTAGTAATGTCTGGTGAATATGAGGACTACACATTGCACATGATCATACTACTCGATGTCGGCTCTCCATCAATACTTAGCATCTGCTAAACAACTTACAGTAATTGATGTTTCAGCAGTTTGCCATCTGACACGGCTCTCGTTGTCACAATTACCTGTGTGATAGGATTATGCCTACAGTACGAACCATGCGAAATTGACGGTTGGTGTGATGCTGCAGTTGCCTATTGGAACATAACAGCTATTAAGATACTTGTTCATTCGGCATCCAAGATCCGTATTAATTACTGAAGACAAACAGGATGCGTTAACGGTTGCCGATGGAATGCTAATTGAAACAGAGAAAGCTTTGCTTTTCGGTATTAGTGTGGCTGTTGGCTTAGCACAAATTTTTACCGTTTGAGCAGCATTTTTAAAATACACAACGAATATAAACTGCATGATATCATTCTGTCCTCGAAGCTGTCTTACATATTACATGCTGAACTTACTTACCGAAAATCGTCGGGCATTTCGAATGCAAGTAACTGTCCATTACTTATGTCGTTATTTGTCACCAACAAATCGTCCATGCCATCACCATTGAGGTCAACTTGTACGATGTCGAAAAAGTGTCCATATGTACGGCCTATCACTTTGCTGGATACCTACAATTCATTTGATTAAAGGCTTTATACCCGTGTGGATAGGAGTATTTCTACATCTTACTAGTTAGGCTTGTTGACAGCCTTCTTTTGGTGTGTACTAGGCTATGATGAAGGGACAGCGCGGCTTATTCTTAGTCAGCTTGTCATAGCGGCAGGTGCCTATATGGAGTACACAGATTATTATAACTATGCTTGTACGTTTATAAAATATTAGTGCCCTTTGCCCAATCAAGCAGCAGTGAAATGTAAGGAACAGGTGATGATTCCATCATGCAAACCCACCTTACTAATATCAGTCCAGTTACTATTACTGTCTGTGGTCCAGAATATCGTTAGCTCTTGCGAAAAATATCCGGTTGTGATGATACATTCAACGGTATTAGTCGAGGTGCTTAGTTGAACTAATCTCAAGAAAATATCGGGTCCATTTGCTGATATTACATGTTCTTTCCAAGGTACATTTCGATATGGTTCGTCAGTGGCCGGCTGTTCAAGCCACAGCAGCTCTCCCTTTGTCGTTCCTTCAAATGATTAATTAAGAGTACACAGCATGGATCAACACATGCATATGGCATGCGCTTCGACGCTGTACATTTCAGCAAGCTGGCCACTTTGCGTGACATTGAACATGCAGTCCATGATTTAACATGCCGAACTATGAGGAGCAGAAGTTTTTAGTTAAGTAGGGTTGCTGCTTGTAAAGATGCTGCATGCAGGTCGTTTCAAGAGCATTTGTGGATTCTAAGTTGGTGAATGTGCACCTTGGCATGTTAGAGTACTGCTAGCTAGGCGAAGTGCAGAAACCGCTGATGCACTGTGGTTAGCAGAAGATTTCAAACACCAGAGGAAAGGGCACATTCGCATTTTTGAAAATGCACATTGATGAAATGGCAAGTACATACCAATAATAGGCTTATCTGCTCGACACGTAACGGCATCCACAAGCCCATCGTCGTTCATGTCCTTCCAAATTACCCTGTGGTAGAACCAATATCTGCTTTCATCATCGTCTGACGTCAGTTTATATGGCCCAAGGAAAGGCACACTGCCAATATCAAACAATTCAAGAGACCCCTTCGTCTTGAAAGGTACAAGGAAACCATTTGGAGATAGTATCATTTGCCGGTTGAAGACATAATCTGAAAGCAAGAATGCTGAACAGGTTTCTTTTCATGGCAGGTGATATTGCTCAGAACACCATAAATATTCCACACAATGCCGGAGACTGAGTGTTTGTTTGCTAGAACGTTCTGATTATAGCATTAGGTCCCAACATGTAGCCTCGTGGTCTTAACAGTCAAATTTGCAACCATTCAGGAGGACAAAAACAGCCAGAACGTCCAAAGCCCGCTATTCCTGCTATGTAGGGTGGCACATTATCGGCCATTTTCGATTTTTGCATGCAGGTTCCCAGTGATACTGTGCCATTTGATGCAGATCATCGGTTGGACATGCTGATCTCGTGGCGATTGCCTGCTGTCGATGAATTGCACTGTTCACTGTGTGAAGACATGCTATGTCAGGAGCTGTGCCTATTAAGGGATTCTTACAAAAGCTTATTTGCATAGCTTAAAAGGAGGGATTAGAGCTATTTTTTGCTTGCTGATGGTCACTCTTGTTACTAGGTTTTCTGCATAGTTCAGGCTACACATGCTGCCTTTCATTTGGGCATCCTCATCAACTGTGTATAATGCCTTTCGGTTTAAAAAGTTGAAGGCTAGCTTATTTAACAGCGGCATCATTTAGATAGCAGAAGAGCTTTACTGGGCTGTCACCACAGGTTGCCGTGGGCGATAGAGAATTGCCTGCTGCAGGATTCTGACCCACGACCTAGGTCGTGAAGTGTAAGCTACTTGGCCCTGGGCTAAGGCCCAGGGGCAAGTAAAGTTTAGCTGATTCAACAGCCTCGTCTATATGCCGGCAGAAGAGCCATCAACCCATCGCTTACAGTGATGTAGTTGCTGAAGAGCTTACCCATCAGCTGTCTGGTGCAGGCAATGACTACCTGGCCCAAACGAGGGTCTGGGAGTCATCTACTTTCTTGATAGAATATTAGCACAGTTGGGCAAGTCAGGATCAGTATGACCTCAAAACTGATTTCAGCACGTGATTTAAAGCGGGTGTCAAGGCATAGGTACCATATTTCTTACATTTCGTCAGCTATGGGTTATTTTCTCCGATCTCTGACGAAGACAAAATGTCGAAACTACCATAGAGTAATGCTTCTCTTCAACCTGCTGTATCCCAATCAAGGAGTGAATTGACTCAGAGGTCCTGCCACTCACTTTTACGTTCCCCCATTTTCTTGCTCCAGCTAAGCTATAAGAAAAAGTGCCTCCTCATGCACGTTGCGCTCCTGTGGCCGTGGAGCCTTTGGAGACCGTGCCTCCAGTTTCCATACAACCTAAGCCCGGAATTCACTGACGCCCGTGTGAATTGTCCCGCAAGTGCCTAAGCATTCTGAAATTGTGCCTATGATTACCACTAATCAGTTAATGTGCTTAATTTCCGTCCTCGGTGAAGTACCTAGAGAAAGATTTTGTTATCTAGGGCCTAATATAAAAACAAAGGTTTTATTATTTTTTATTATCGATTAATTTAAATGTTTCCATCCAATCTATATGAAGTGTTTAAAAAGAGTTTTAGTTCTCTTAGGGTGGCTTGCTTATACGAAGGCTCTGGTAATAGCGCTACAAGACTATCACTCTGCTTTTATATCCAGCCATTGATCTTGTTTTTTTTTTACTATTTCTTCGACGTATTAACCTTATTGGGCCACGATTACAACGGCATGTTCCTACGTTATCAGACGATTGTGTGCTAATGGTTGAATATGACAATACGTTTTATGTTTTGATCAACCGTTATATTTTTTAATTGGCATCTGATAAGCACATCCGTAAGACAGTCAGTTGTTGCCTTTCTGATCTTCTGCCTTAGCCGATTTACGTATGAGCTTGTGTGAGCTAACCGTTTACAATTCAGCCGCTAATGAGATTCTAGTCGAATCTCGCCCGGTCAAGCTGCTCGGGTGTCAAGTGCTGGGCAGTTGGTTACACCTGGCTGTTTCTGCAACAGCCTTGCTGGTAGCTTGTGTGACCCTTACAGCAGTACCGGTCTTTGTTAACTGGCCATGCATTGGTCTTTGGTCCACTCTGAGCTAAGCGACTGCTCAGTCTTTTGTTCAGTAGATCGATGGCTATGGAGCTACCCTTCTTCTAATGTAGCAGACTCTTCCCTGCTGCAGGCTATAGCATTCTTTTCAAAGCCATGCCTTGTTTTTGTCACCTCTAGGCTACTCACTCTGCAGCGAAGCTCGCAAGCACTAAGTCTCTCTCACACATATATTCTCTCACACTCATTTTCTTACCTTAGTTTCACTAAGCTCTCACAGAAGTTTGTAGCATAGGCACACTCGATCCTGGACTCCCAAATCAAGCAGAGGCATCAAAGGGATTGATAGTTACCTGGCACGCTCTGGATCTCGTTGGGCCACACCACCTGGGTCGATATCAAGCTGACTGGAATTGTAGATGGATCGGACAAGTACTTCGCCAGCCCCGCGGCTAAGTAGACACCGTCGGTCGAAAACGGTATAGCATCGAAAGTGGAAATGAGCAAGTCCCAAGCATCTTCTACTCCTGTAGCACTGCTGTTCTGATGAAGTGCTAAAAAGGCCGGGTACTTGACGTTGAAGCTGCCCAGCCGTCTCGGCAATGGGGTAGCAGGAGCTGCCCGCAGATGAGTGAATTGGGAGCAGCCCACGAGAAGGGCCAGCAGCCGAAGCAGCAACGTCTGTGGCATTCTAGGTGGCAGCTATGTGCTCCTCTGTATGCCGCGCTGTTCTGTCAGTGCTATGACTCTAGCTACAGAAAAAATACCGATAGCTTATCATGGCCTGCTGCTGCAGACTAGCCAGTCACATGCAATGTGGTCACCACACCTGCCTAATCATATTTGCCTTTAACCAGCACGTGGACCTTAAGCTTATCGTTATGTAAGGCGTTTTTTGTAACCTCGGGACCCTTGCTGACTTTAAGGACGAACTTTGCCACAAACTTCAGCTTTGACCTGTTGATGCTGATCCTGCATTTCCCGGCTCAGTGTGACGGAAGATTGATCTACATAAAAGGGCAATTGTCCGAGACCATTAGCAGAGGCCTTTATTTTGAGACAGCTAGTTTAAGAATGATATCTTAATGTCCATCTGGCTTCTAGTCAACTGTCACGTGCCCACTCAACTCATGGCTTGCTGTCCATACCAGCTCTTCAATTGGGATGCAAGCTCGTCGACTTTTCCGTGGAGTATGCTTTTGTGATACCACCATATTTTAATAGGACGACCTTGCGTTTAAGTAGCCGATGCAGGAATGCTGTGAGGGGTTCTTTAGAGTGCTATAGCCATTTGTTAGAAAGTAGTACGTGAGTGCTCTCAACCTTTCCAGGGCTGTCTACTTTTTGGCATCATCAGACATTTGCCAGGATTCCCTTCGTTCATGCTCCAGTTGCTAATTCTAATGTTCATGTCAGCAGGCTTCCTATTTCCGGTCCTATCATAGTTACTGGAGCAAGTAGTGGCAGACCATCTTAGCTCTTACATCACCACTTCCAACAGAGCAATTCAGTCCTAGTCAGGTTTAAGAGCTAATCACTCCTTAGAGTCAGCACTGTTGTGGGTCTAGATTGACCTCCCTTGGAATGCTGACTTAGGTACCATCTCTACTTGGTTTCTCAACATTTGAAACTCTCGATCACTTAGTCTTGCATGCTGACACTGTTTATGTCCTAACCATGTTATTCTTGTTGTTTATTCAGCATGCAACCACTAACCCTTCGATTGTGCTTCTTTTGTAATGTAATGTAATGTACCCCCGTCAGTAACTCCACAAAGTCATAAAGACCATGTGGGGGTTATGCAGGAGAGTTTCCTTTGCAGCAATTGTAAAGTGCCTAGAAAGAAATTGAGTTCTCTGAGGGCTATATCAAGTGTATTATTATTATTTTTATTATTAGTAGTAGTCCTTCTTGAACCTGGTCTTGCCCTGGCACCACAGCACTGCAATTTGTTAAGGTGCTATCTCGGTGGAAAACTTTAGAGCATTGATGTCAATTGGCAACTGTCATCCGGAGAGCCTCAAAAGTACTGACTACCCCAGGGATTTGAGCTTGGTCCACTTCTTTTCACAATTTATATTATTATTTCCCTGTGCGCCATGTAATACTAATGATGAGTCGTTACCCCGAGTACCAAAGCTCTATCCAGATGCTGTACAATACAAGTTTCTGCAAGAGAAGCAATACCCTAGGTGTAATGGCATGCAAGGTGTTATGCTTAGAACACTATGCAGAAACACAGAAATAGACACTTGGGACCACCGCTTAGTGGTGAACCACCTAGTTATTAAGGTGCATATTGTGACCCCTGCGATCATGCACAGCCATAGATGAAACGGCGAGTACCAATCCATCAGGCCAAATTAGCGCCAGTTTCGAAGGACTATTAACTTTACAATTTTTTGGAAAATTTTAGTAAATAAGTAAGTATTCGTGCAAATCATGATTAGGGTTCTGATCTTCAATGTTAGAGGGGTAGATTTCGTCAGGCCAGAGTTGGCAGAGATGCAGAAGGCCTGTGGCAGCTTACTTATTCTGCTTTAGAGGAGGCTTCCCTAGCATGGTATTCTTCTGAAGCCTAGCCTGGTCTTGTCATCTCTACACCAGAGCCCCCAACTGGGTACCCATACCCACCTATGAGATCACAGACGTCACTGACACCTGCCTTGTATACATGGGTTTAGGTGGGTATGGGTACTTACTTGAGCGGTCTGCATCTACTCTTCTCACTATGCCATAACTATCCTTTCACAAAAAAACACTCGGGGCCACTGATAAGTGAGATCCCTGCACTTTGTGAAGTAGAGATGAGCAAAGCACACATAGAAGAAAGCATTCAAGTTAACTGGGGCTGAGGGAAAGCTGAGTGGATCAGATGTGTTTTTTGGTGAGACTAAAGTGATGCAAAGTCAATGCAGGTGGTGACAGAAGCTGGAAGCTAGTTACAGACTTCGGTCTATATGAACTGAAGGCCTGATCGCTTAGTGATTTTAATTTAGTGCAAGGAACAGCCAGTCGACTAGAAATAAAAGAGCAAGTGGTGCGACAGCACACTCTGGAGAAGCACCGTAGGTCAGACTGGTACTTTTGTGCAAGCGAGTGAAGCAAACTGTAGGCGAGAGAGGGTCTTGAAGTCAATACTATGCTCAAGTCTCAGCAAAAACGCATCTGTTCTGTTCCTTTCATCTGTTAACTGCCCCCATTTGCTTTCATGGAATTGTTGCAGGGCATTCAGCATTGTCCGAATATCTTTTACAGCCCATGCATCATCGCCAACCTGTGGGACGTCACAGACAGGGACATCGACCGCTTCCTGAAGGCTCTGCTCAACGTCTGGATGGCCGATGATGGTAGCAGCCGTGGAAATAGGGGCCATCTGCTGAACAGCATTGGCAGTGCAAGAAGTGCATGCAAGCTGCCTTTTATGATTGGCGCTTCACCAGTCGCTTATGGCTTGCCAGTAGTTCTTAAGTAGCCTGCTGGCCAGTGGTGTGAACGGTATATATATTATTTGGTTGCTTTTCTGTTACTACCCAGTCTTATATCAACTGAACTAATGGCTCTTGACACTAAGCGATTGCAGTGGCACCTGCAATCTTCTTGATTACACACCTGTAATAGCGAACTCCCTTTACAATTGTGTATATTTATCGCAATGTCTTATAACCTGTTTCGTGTGGGTACAAACTCTTTATACAATTGATTCATGCTACTGTATTTGCCTTGATGATTCTTCACAAATACGGTACTAGCTAGTTTGATGAGTCGATCGACTGCTCACAATTTTGTCAGTGGCAAAGTTTGTGGGCATGGAGTCCAAATTAATAATGGAGGCAGAGCCGGAGGGCCTTGGCCCCCCCTGGACACAGAGGCCTTCTTACACTAGTTTATCCCTCGCCTCACCTTTGCCCCTGCCGTGACCGCTAGACAGCCCTAAAGCCAAGCCAGGCTGCTGGTGCTATCGGCTTGATTGGTGTATGGTTGACGTCCTTTGCAATTAACGTGGTCTTGAAAATAACTTCTGGTAATCAATCCTCTGCACAAATTGTCGTCCTTTGCACAAATTACCCAAGAGAACTCCTAGCTGGATGAAGACATGTGTACTGGCAGAGGCAGGGAGGCTTTTGCCACTCCCTGTAATGGATCAGCAACCTGGATCCCTATTCCTACACCTGCTGAACGTCACCAAAATGACGAAATCATGTCTTACTTCCCGTGTACGAGCAACTGCCAAGCAACCATTCAAGCTGCAGCTACAACAGGGATCCCCAGCGATCTGCCTGGTCAGCTCGAGGTCACACCGAACATTTGGTTGGTGCATCAAATTCAAAAGCAGCAGCATACCCAAAAGACTGGCTCACACAACGAACTATGGAGTTAAATAAGTTTTATGTAGTCGCATTTCGGAAGCATATATTTAATAGTGTTCTACACTACTAAACGGTAGTGGCACTGAGCAGTCCAATTGACCAGTTTGAAAAACGGCTCTGTCAGTCTATCTACGCACATCCGGCCGATGCAATCAGGCACTTACAGTTGGCACAAAACTCTGTAACTAGGCTTGTCTGTCGTGAGTGTCGTATTTGCCACATCACACCACTTCTTGTCGACCTGCACTGGCTCCCAGTCAAGCAGCACATCGACTTCAAGGTTTTTTCACTCACTTTTAGGTCCCTTCATTCTTTGGTGCCAGCCTACCTATCAGATCCACTGACCCACCAGGCTAGGCATCGTACCACCTGCTTTTCTGAATCAAATAGTTTGGCTACACCTCGTACGAACCTCAAATCTTTTGGAGACCATGCCTTTAGCTCGTATGCTCCCAAAGCTTGGAAATTACTCCCGACTGACATCATGACTTGAGATTTAAAAAGAAGCTAAAAAAGCATCTATTTATCATAGCTTACAGTGGGTCCTTGCGATTCGTCCTTTGTGTGCTCATGCATGCTGACACTGCCCATGCTGCCACCAACCATATTTTCATGCTGACCCAGTGCAATTTATCTTTCTCATGAAACTCGTTAATGCGAGCAACACTTCACCACTTTCACAGAATACTGCAGCAGCAATGACATCAGCAAAGTCGTACAAAGATGAATTAGATTATTCGAAGACTACATATTTAATAATAATAATTTAATAGTAATTTAACATAGGCTACATGTTTAGTTTTTAAATAGCTAGCTATTTCTTAGAAATAGCTATTTCTTAGAACTGCAGGCATATGCAATGCCTCGACCACGGTGGCTTTGCTCACGATTAAGGAGGCCTTATTTTGTCGCCATGCATCCACATTTACCAAGTTTCACTTCACCTGTAATACAAAGCAGTGCTACACAAATACTCACAACTTGAACACCATTGACTCTAGGAATCACAATGTATTCGCTGCAAAATGATGCTTCCTAAACTGTCTGCTGCAAGACGTCATCACATAAGCTTTCAGTCACTATTAGCCAACACAAGTTTATATTGGTTATTATAATTAAACTACAGGTAGGAAGCCAAATGTAGGCTTAGTACAAAAAGCAAAACTAGGCATCGAATGCATTCGCTAGCTGGCGAATACCAACGAGCATTGTATTATATAGCAACAGCATTTCGAAGACTGATTCAGCAGTTCGGGCAGTCCAGTTCAAGCTGCGTAGCTGCCAGCCTGGACCCGACATCTGCATCCACAGTGAGCATCAGCTCAAGTGTGGGAGGACTAGCGTTGGCAGTAGCACGAAACCGCTGTCGGGCACTGCTATGTCTCACTTCAGCCCGTCCATGACTAGTCCTGTAAGCAGCATGAGGAGGCACTGCTGGCCGAGACAGCCACGCACGCATGTCTGGCTGCCGACGAAAACGATCGTCTAACATCGGTGGAGCTTCGCCGAGCCGCAGTCGGAGGTCTGGGCTCAGCTGTGAAGAGCGACCTGGAGCAAGTGCGATTGGCTGAGATCGGTAGGCTGCCGGCTCGGCCTAAGAGCACCTAATGCACTGAATCACCTAAGAACACAGGAACATAATTTGCTGCATCCAGCATTTCACTTTTCAAATTGCTTGCGATTAATGTGCCGGCAGGACATAGCCAGCTCTCCAAATCGACTTAGGTCCGGATCGCCAAGGCGGCTCAGGGCTACCGGCCTGCTGTAGGCAGATTTGCAGCCTAGGCCCGGCCTGCCTAGCCTGGCCTAGGCGTGCCGGTAGCTTTTTGGAGCAACCACAATTAGAGCAAACGCTGTAGAAAGGGGCTCAAGTTGTATTGATTAATGAACTTACACTGGATACTGCAATCCTATGGCAGGCTCGAGGTCTTCAATCACCTCTGCTGACTTAACTAAAAAGAATATATGCGATTCACCATTCACTGCAGTCTGAAAAGATCAACTGCAAAGACTGATAAGCTGAAACTGCCTGGCTTGCAGACATTGGGTGCCGGATCTAGTATTATTTCCTTCAACCGAATGATGACAAAACCGAAGTCCTTCTTGTTAAAAACCTCTTCGTACGGCTGAAATAAGCAACACACACTATGGCATCGCTGATTACGAGGTGCCGTAGTAGCAGGACCACCATAGAGTGCTTTTTATTTAAGTGTCCCATTCGACCACTGCTCGACTATTAAATTGGCACGGTTGCCGGAAAAAAGTCCTAAGCCGTTATAGTGAGCGCTGAATACACCAACTAGATTAGTGGCTAAATCAAAATAATTCGGTTGGGTCTATTTGCTAAAGGAGAGGCAGCTGCATATACAAGGTAAGATTCTTAATTTGACCCACAAGGTCCATCACGGCATAGCTTCTTGGCAAGCCGTGATGGCACATTAGGCAAGGCGGTGCTTTTGACGACCTCGGTCCCGAGTTCGTGGGTTCGAATCTTGTGAGGGAATCCTTTATTGCCACTGCAAGTGGTGGTGATAGCCGTCAAGGCTCTTCTGTCGCTATACAAAAAGAGGCTGGTAAATCAACGAGTATTTATTTATTCTTCCTTCCTAAATAAACTCCTACCTTTCAGAATCCGTAGTGGTCACTAGATATGACAACACTGCAAACACACTTTTTGACTCAAATTTTAATAACGTTTACCTCAAGAAAAAGACCTTTATAATTTCAAATTAGTATTTATTTGTTAGCTATTTATTATATATTAATTATATATTAGTTATTGTTGCATTATATATACCCCAAAAGTATTAACCTTATTAAGCTGTTTTGACGGGGTATTTTGTCTTGGGCTGTTTTGTATGCAGGCTATTTTGTCAGGAGTATTTTGTCCTGACCTGTTTTGTCCTGGGCTATTTTGTTGGGTCACGCCAAGCCACAAACAAAAACGGTAAAACAAGACAGCTTGCAGCATCAGCCAGGAAGTATTACTAGTCGCTTGTCGGATTACCAACGAACTAATAGTAAATAAAAACCGGCAATTAAGCAAAGATGCAAAGGGTAGCCGAACCTTTATTGCCCACTGCAAGTGGTGGTGATAGCCGCTAAGGCTTTTCTGTGGCTATGCACATTATTAAACCAGCCAAAAATACTAAATACTATCTAATTTAGTATCTAGATAGTTTAATTTCTATTGGGGGCAGTAGAGACTTAGCGGCTATCACCAAGACAGTAAACCATTTACTAGCCAATGCTGAGAGGTCTGACTCCCCAGATATTAAGGGCTCAGCTAAAAAGTTTTCAGCCTTCTTTACTGAAAAAAATTATTCACCTTCGTGCCTCCATAACCTCCCCAACCGACTAAAGCAATCTCGGTTCCACAACATGTGACCTTCCTTAAAAGGTTCTCCTGAGATTTCTGCATGCGATGTGGCTACCTTAATAAGAGACAAGCAAAAAGAGCTCGTCTCCTGAAGACCCTATTCCATCATCTCAGTGGTCGTCATTAGCAGACCAACTTAGCCCTACCATAATCAAAATTGTTAACGCCTCTTTGGGGAAAAGAGGTCGTCCCCAGGCTCTTCAAATCTGCAATCGTTAGACCATACCTAAAAAGCCTGGATTAGATACGGAGGTCCTTGCAAACTATCGCCCAGTTTCCCTTCTTCCTTTCTTGTCAAAGATTCTTGAAAAAATTATTGCTAAGCAGCTGGTTAAACATATTGAAAATAATGAAATGTCAGAAACATTTCAATCAGGATTCAAGCGGCAGCACTCCACTGAAACTGCTCTCCTCCGTTTTAGCAATGACATTCTACGTGGCAACGATGACGGGAATGTCACTGCCCTAGCTCTGCTATATCTGTCTGTTGCCTTCGACTCCATTGATCACGAAGTTCTGCTTGAACGATTGAGAACAACGATCGGTCTGGCAGACGAAGTGGTTTAAATCATACTTGTCTGATCGTGTTCCATCCGTGTCGTGTGGGGGTCAGGTTTCACCCACGAGACCGGTCACCTGTTGAGTCCCTCAAGGGTCTGTACTCGGTCCCTTGCTGTTCTCCATTTATACTCAACCTCTGGAAAAAGTGATTAAGGCCGATGGAATAGGGTATCACTTTTATGCTGATGATAATCAGTTGTATTCAAACCGTCGGAATCAGCTGCAGCAACTGAGAAACTGAATACTTGCCTTGCCGACATTCGATCCTGGATGTCGGAAAACTTCTTGAAACTAAATGACGATAAAACCGAACTGCTGCTCACACAACACCCTAAGCGTGTGGCTGGATTAAAAGGCTTTGCTCTTTTAATAGGTGATGCTGTCGTGCGACCATCACCGTGTGCTCGAAATTTAGGTGTCGTTTTCGACAGCTGCCTCAATTTTAAAAGCTTCATTCAGAAGACTGCATCTACAGCTAGCCATCATGTCCGATCCCTATCAAAGATTAGGAGCTGTCTTCCACGGTGGCTTGTACAAAATTTAACTAGCTCTTTAGTTCTGTCTCGGCTTGATTATTGTAGTTCCCTTTTGACTGGGCTACCAAAGAAAGCAACTAGGCCACTGCAGCTGACTATGAATATGGCTGCAAGGTTGTCTTTAAGTCCCAGAGGTTTGAGCACGCGTCTCCTTTGCTAAAAGAGCTTCGATGGGTGCCGGTTGAGTAACGGATACAGAGCAAAGTTCTTACACCGACCCACAAGGCCCGCCACGGCTTGGCCCCTTCGTACCAAGCTGAACTGCTGCACCAGTTTCAGCCTGTTTGTGCCCTCAGGTTTTGTGTGGACAATAAATTAGCTGTTCTATTCCTCCTCCTAAAGACTGTTGGCGACAGAAGCTTTAGCTCTGCAAGTCCTATACTTTGGAACTCGCTTCCACAATTCTTACGAAACGACAACTACTCTCCTACTGCCGACTATGGCTCATCCTTTTCAGCGATCCCGAGCTGCTACTTCCATGCTACCCACTATCTCAACTCTTTGTTGCGTGAGACGAAGTCTGTTGGCTACCGTATGCGTACCGAAAGTCGCTGAGGCTGTGAGTGCGCTATACAAAACTCTCCTGCGTGACACCCACATAATCTTTATGACTTTGTGGAGTTACAGAAGGAGATACATCACTTGTATAGGACAATAAAGGGTTGCCCAAATGCAGGCATCAAACCCCCGACCAGATTCGTGAAGTTGAGCACCCTACCCTTGGCTAAGAACCAGGGGCAGGGTAACGTACTAGATTTGCCATAGAAAAACAACGAACTAGTTTGGTTCCCGGCTCGCACAGCACAGAACGCCCGCCGATGACCAACACCGCCACGGTATTTCACTTCGTCGGAGCTTTGGGAAAGCAAGATTCTCTTCACCATTCTCTCACCCAAGGGAGTCCCTCCCAGCGACTGCCCTGTCACACCAATCGCTAACAGCACACCCCACCCGAATACCATATCGAGCGTGGCAGCCCATTCGTCAAGAAAGCATTTGCCCACACCTGCTGGTGAGGGGCTCTCACTGTGATCAGTGGGGGCACTCTCTCCATTTGCACCTGCCCACTTTATAACCTAGCCTTCCCAGATCGGCTGTAGTCGTGCAAGCGGCAGTTCTCCACCTTTAGCCTCGCCTGGAATCTTCCTCTCCCTTCGTTTTCTATTGCAAGGACATAGCATGTACACAATCACTGTCGTGGCAAGTATTTGAGCTTTCAGCAATTTAGTGTAGTGAAGTAAAGCACGATTCGTGCAATGCATACGAATAAGCACACACGTGTGCACACACACATTCCTGTCCTTGGCTTGTGCTGCTGCTGTCACATAAGGCTCCACCTTGGCTCATGTAATAGTACAATAGATCAAAGGTTCTGATATCTGATATGCTTTGCTGCAAGGTGCTCTCCTGTGTTAATCGGATCTCTCGAAGCTCCAGCAGGTCGCAGGTCAAGGCATTGTAGGAAATGCCAAGCCAAAGAAATCACAGCAGCAATCACAATCGCGTTCTTCAAGACGCAGAGATCTTAACATCACGATCATCGCTAAAACTGCACGAGTGTGTGGAGGGTCGCGGGTGGACAACGACGCCAAAGCATGCATGGCTGAAACGCTTACCTCTTCAGCATTGGCTAACTTCCTAGCATTGTCAGAACTCCTTTCGACGACGAGCATCATTCGCTGACGTGTCTGCAAAGCAAGCATGGCAGGGTAGATAGACAAGTAGACACTGCTTGCATCGCTTGCTGCTGCCATGACGGAGTTCAGCAAGCTAAGTGACGTGCCATGTAGCAGCTGCACCTATCACCAGTGAGATGCCTCATCCGGCAGCTGCTCGAGCTGCAGCGATGGAGCATGAACAGCAGCAGGGAGCAATGAAACTAGCAATACCCTACTCTTACATCTCTGAACGCATCAAAGCAGGATTCAGTAGAGCGACAGCACCGACCGACAGCTCCCCGAGTGCACAGGAGGACGATCGTAGCCCTGATTTGACCCAAGGGTGAGGTGCTAGATTTTCAACGACCATAGTGGTAGGCTAGAGCCCTGCGTCATATTTAAAGTGCCTGAATAAAGATTAAGTTCTCTCAGGGTGCTGTATAAATGGAATAGTATATAGGGTAAAAAGCACGGCCATGTCCTACTCACAATCCTCCATCAACGTCCATGCCACTTAACTACTTGGACCGACTCTCTACAGTACCCAACGTCACAGTCTCTCAAATCTCTGACAACAGTCGCCAGTCACGAGCTCTGGTCTCGAATTCCCACTGGGTCTTAGCTTAATAGTGCTTGTTCTTCACGATCTAGGTCTTGGGTTCGAGTCCTGCAGTGGGAGACCCTATATTGCTAACTGCAAGCTGTGGCGATAGCCGTTAAGGCTCTTCTGCCGCTATACAAATGAGGTTGTTAAATCAGCTAATATTTTTTAAACAGCCGGAAATTCCAAAAACAGCAGGACTTCAGCCCATTACAAGTTCAACATCATGTGCTTATCAAGGCTACTGCCACTAGCAGCAGCTTGCTTCAGCTGCCGGAGATAGGCATTAGAATGCATTAGAATTTGTGCAGCAAACATGCAGCACCGTGCGCTTGTTTCTGTGTGCTTGTATGTGTGTGCTATTCGAGCGCACTCATGAACTCGTGCAGTAGTGCAGCCGGCAGAGACAATAGCAGTGGCAGCAGCAGGTGATGCAGCACGGTGAGTGCCTGCGACTGCCTCAGTACCAGCTCCTTAAGCTTGTCGTTCAGCTTCCTTTTCTCGTGGTTGAGCCTTTCAATCTCCTCCCGAGCCGTCTTAGACTTGGATGTTTCCAGCAATGCAATATGAGTATCCTTTTCGCTTATGGCAGCCAATATGGCTTCTTGTCTGAAATTCAAAATCATGGAAAGAGTCACCAGTGAAGACACATGAGAAATATCATCTAAAAAAACTGGAGCATTAATAATATGCCCAAAATGCTATGTATGGACCCACTGATGTAGCAGATGACTCAGTGTAATGGATACGTTTTCATTGGGGTTAAGCTGCCTAACCATGAGCATACAAGTACAGCACATTAAATGGTAATAATAGGGCACTGCAGGTATACACAGGCCTAAACATAACAAGCAATAACGAGATGGTCTGGCACTTATGCAGACTACGCAGGAGTCTATGCAGGAGTCTATGCAGGAGGTATTCGGACGGCCCAGCCAGAGCCAGAGCATCAAGGGAGCAGGCAAAAGAGGTAGATCGGCTAGGCATAGTAGGTACATGAGCGATAAACATCTCTTCGAATAAATAAAGATTGAAAAATTTAATGTCGATTAAAGAATCTGGCTATCCTAGGGGCACGACCATAATGGGGCATGAAATGCGCCGGAGCAACTTGTCCAGTGAGATTTCCTGATCGAATGCCACGATCGCAGGACTGCATTGGACAAGGCAGGTATACAAATGACTGAGCAAGGCTTTACCCAGTGTTCTTTTACAAGGTGCTTTACAGCCGTTGAGGCCTTTCCTCAGACCCTAAGCTAAGCCTGTACAAACGACTCATCAAATAATGAGAGTGCAAATGAAGCACGTGAGAGGAATTACTACTACTGACCATTTGATAATAATAATAATAATAATTCAATTGATAAAGCGCCCTCAGAGAACTTAATCTCTCTCTAGGCGCTTTACATTTGCTGTAAAGTGAAATGCAATGGAATGGTAAGTAAAATCATGCTTGAAAAACAAACGAAATGAATAATATGGTTAGGGGTGACATGCATAGGGTCAGCATGCAAATGTGGTTAGTGGCAGCAAGCACAGTGTCAGCACGCATAAGCACATCACGGACGAATCACAGGGACCCACTAAATGCTGTCCTAAATAGGTGTTTTTAGGTTCCTTTTAAATGTGGTCAGGTCAGGGGATGTTCTGATGCAGGTCGGGAGGGAGTTCCAGGCTTTGGGAGCATATGAACTAAATGCACGGTCTCCAAAGGATTTGAGGTTTGTATGAGGTATTTCTAGACTGTTGGATTCCGACAAGCGGGTGGTACGATGCTTGGCCTGATGGGGTAGTATATCTGACAGATAGGCTGGAGCCATAGAATGAAGGGACCTAAAAGTGAGCGACAAAACCTTGAAGTCAATCCGTTGCTTGACTGGTAGCCAGTGCAGGTCGGCGAGAAGTGGAGTAATGTGGCAACTGCGCCGCTCACGACAGACAAGCCTAGCTGCAGAGTTTTGCACCAGCTGCAATCGCCTGATCGCACACACATTGATGTAGCAAGACAGCTGAGTGTATGCATGCACATGCATTTTAGTTGACTAAATCGTCTTTTATGTCTATTGGCTACAGTCAGGAGAGGAACAGAAGTCGCTCTGAAAACATGAGCCAGATCAGGATGCGAAATAAAATGTGAGGACACAATACAGGCATGACACATGAGCAGTGATGCTTGCACGGGAGCTTTAACTGAAGACAATAAAAATGACATCAAACTTCAAATCCCTCGGAAACCGTGCCTTCAGTTACTATACTCCCAAAGCTTGGAACTCACTGCCGTCTGACACCACGTCATCTCCTGGTTTGAAAACATTCAAAAAGAGGCTGAGAGACTACCCGAGCCTTTGCTCCATCGTTGCCGCCTTGTGTGGTTGTGATCTATGGAATCGTGCATGTCACGACTAAGGGCAAGAGTGACATGCCTTTTTTACATCGCCTCAATGGACCAGTCTTTTTTCATGTGTGCTTTGCTTATCTGCATGGTTGAGTGAGTTTTACTAACCGAGCGTCCTACTAAACAGTGGCCCTGTACTTTTGCATGCTTGTCTCAGCATGATAATTGTGTGGTTTTGCATGCTTTCCAAAGCAGGAGACCTGGCTTTTTCTCAACTATTGGTTATTGCTTCTTTTATAGGGACTAGTTCAAAAATAAATCTTAGCTGATTTAACAGCCTCATCTGTATGGTGGCAAAAGAACCTTATCGGCTATCACCACCACTTGCAGTTGGCAATAAAGGATCACCCTACTGCAGGATTCGAACCCACGATCTCGGTAGTGAAGAGCAAGCATTATTAATGTTGTTATGAAATGATCGGACATTTAAACGTCTGGGGGTTGCAGAGATGAGAAAACCAGATGGGCCAACGATGAGAAAGATGGGCAGAGGACTGGCCCTCGCTAAGGTTTGGTAGGCATTGCATGATGTATCCGAAGTACAGCCAGGCAATCGACGGCTGTGAGTATATGCACAAACAGGCACATGATGATGCCACCAGCTATGGCTTACTTCAGCAATGCTTAAACACAGGTGGCCAGTGAGGTGAATAGCACATGGCCACATCTGCTGCTAAAGGTCAAACGACGATAAGACTACTGAGGCAACAAGCCACCCCACGTGGAGGATTCTACCAGCAATGCATGCCCACAAGGGGTTTACAACAGCCGACGGAAATATAAAATAAGCTACACAGCGAAAGCCAGCGAATGTGTATAGGGGCTGGGAAGAAATTTATTATCAGAACGAAAATGATGGGGGAAGACAGGCACAGTGGCGAAAGTTGGGTGCAGAAAGGGATATTTGGAGCCTGATCAGCGTCTCAAACGTAATCACTGGCGCATAGTGTCTCTCATTTCACGAAGGCAGCATATTTACGAAGGCCTCTACTACATGAATACATCCCATGTCAACAGCAAAATGCACCCATGGTGAAAGAGTTATCATAGATCATGGGATGGAGGAACAGCTCAGTATAGTCAAGTAATTGTGAAGACTACCTGTGCTGTGCAGAGCAAAATCAATAGAAAGGGAACAACTAACACGATATCCAGCAGTGCATGTATTTTCTCAGCATGAATGCTACAGATTATAATAAATAGTAATTATACATCTTCATTGTACCTCGAGTGCCTATACAGTATATTGAAGCCTACATCTCTTTGTAGGCACATTATACAGGCTGAGAAGGAAGTAAATAGACTGATCACTGATGATAATGGGCTCAGCTATCTAATAATAATAATAATAATAATAATAATAGTAATACTAACTGATTTAACAGCCTCTTTTTGTATAGCGACAGAAGAGCCTTTACGGTTATCACCACCCCTTGCAGTGGCGATAAAGGATCGCCCACCGCAGGATTCGAACCCACGACCTCGGGTCCGAGGTCGTGAAAAGCAACCGCCTTACCTAGTGAGCCATTACAGCTAGCATAAACATGTAATGGTGATTCACCTGGACGAAGGATGTGCTCTAAAGAGCAGGTGGGTTTAGAATTAGCTTTAAATGCATTTAAGTCAGGGATCATGTCATCACGATGCCGTCATGCACACAGGTTGCTGGATGCTCCAGAACACCATAAAAAACTGCAATTTATACGTAGCCTGCACATCGACGATGTGACGTGAGGACAGAGAGGAACCCAACAGCAGTTAAATTCGAGACACTTCTACTTCTACTACCTAGAGTCCACTCGGAGCTTCAGTGGCATCCACTGCACGAGATGCACAGCAACGCCCATTCTCGGCTGCAAAAGCCACCTCAGAGCGGTTACTTCAAAGGACGTTGTAACTTCATTGGACGATAGGACTGCACGACCAGATGCTCTTGGCATTAAGGCAGTGGCAGCACTGGCACAGCTCTTCGAATTGGGATCTGCATTGCTATCTGCAGCCTACGAAACGATGAGCAGCTTGCTGCACAGACCTATTAGGCTAGCAGCCAGCACAGGCCGGCCGCCAAAACGCCAAGGAGCTCGTTCAGCTCAGCAAGGTCACTCCCAAGGGCAAGAAGCAAGCAGCCAATGGTCAGAGGCTCACCAGAGCCTCAGACGCAAGGCTAGCCAAGACACTTTGGCAGGTCTCTGACCATCCCAGCTCAAATATACTTGCTGGCTTCGGGAGTCCCTCTCATATTTAAAGACCGTTGGGGACAGAAGCTTTAGCTCCGCAGGTCACAGACTGTGGAACTCGCTTACACAATTCTTACGCAACAACAACTATTCTCCTGCTGCCGACTATGGGTCATCCTTTTCAGCGGTCCTGAGCTGCTACTTCTATGCTACTCACTACCTCAACTGCTCTCCTGACTCTGCTATGCTTCCCACTTTCTCTTTGTTGCGTGAGACGAAGTCTGTTTGCTACCGAATGCGTACCGAAAGCCGCTTAGGCTGTGAGTGCGCTATACAAAACTCTCCTGTGCTATACAAAACTCTCCTGCGTAACACCCACATCGTCTTTGTGGATTGGTGGAGTTACAGACAGAGATACATTACATAAGATATCCTGGCCTGTCGCTCCATTTACCTCCACCGAGCGACAAGAGCGCCCCTTCGACCTTCACGAGGCTGTGCGTGGTGCTCTTCTACAGCAGCACGATAGCTTTCACTCTGCCACCCCCCCCCCAGTGGCGGTCTGCTTGCCTGCAGCCATAGGCCGTGCGCACTGCACGGTGCCGGCGCTTACTTCATCTCGTATGCCTCCTCAGTGTGCCGCACGCGCTCCGACGCCATCTTTCGAAGCTGCTCGTCCTTGTCTCGCAGTGCCTCCTCGAGCTCGCGCGTCTGATCGCTGCGGTCATAGGCGCGCAAGATGGAGATCTCGGTGCGCGCCTGCGTCAGCTGCCGCTCGCTGCGGTCCACGTGGCGCTGCAGGTCGGCGACGACGAGCTCACGCTCGGCCGTGATCCGAACGCTCTGCCGCAGAGCCTCCTCCAGCTCTTCGACGCGCTCCTCCAGCTGAGCATGGCCCCCGCCCACAGGCGGCTGCTGCAACGTTGCACCAAGCCAGCCATGGGCGAGCCAACTCGCCCCCCCCCCCGAGCAGCAGAGCTGCAGTGCTGTGCAGCCTTTGCAGAAGCGGTTTCACTGACCAACCGAGACTTCTGCATGCACAAGCATCGGTGCTGCCCGGACCGGCGCTCGAAGTGCACCAGACAATGCCGACCGACCGACGGGGCGCTGAGAGCATGCTCTGCGAGGGCAGTCGTTCGTGGGCACAGAGCTGCTGTCACCCAGAGGGCAGACTTGGGCCAGCCTAGCGCACACCCTCTGCACTTGGAATGCTGGGCACCAAAATGGCTGGCTCATAAACAGACAGATGCCATAGACGGTGTCACGCCGTGCTCCGAGTACCTTGCTGCTGTCTGTGGTAGCCCTGCCAGCTTCCGGCTCGGCACCAGCGCCGGGTGGCTTGGACTCCTCGCCTCCGCCGCCGGTGACAACACTCGGCGCCCTATCAAAGTGCTGGCTCCGCCTGGCAGAGGCATACCTCTGCTTGACCTCCTTGAGCTGCCTACAGAACCGAGCACGAAAATGCCAGCGTGTAGACGCTGTGGCCAAGCACGCCCAAGTTTTTCGACCCGGACACGCGGCAGATAAGCACACGCGAAGCCAAACTGATAAGGGCAAGCCCCATCAAGACAATGCCTGAAATATTTTAACAATGTGTCGTCCGAACAACTAGTTTGCTTCAACGTGCGTGCAATCGCGCACATCATACAAGCACTGCCCATGAACCATACAAACAGATTGAACGTTATTTAAGTACGCTCACAAAGTAGGGTATGTGCGCGAGCAAAGACATGCATGTGTGAATATACAGGCATTCGATGAGTGTGAGCAGGCGTGCACACATGCGCCGGAATAAATTTAATGGAGTCGCAAAGCTTTTAACAGCCGATCATATTTTTAAGCTGTCGCAGGAAGCTGTTGTTCATAGGAAGTGCATGCACGTTGCAAGCATCGCCTACCAACACACAAAGCCTGAACGACTTTAAGGTCAAAAACTGGGCAGTTAAAAGAGAAAAACCCAACAAGCCGCTCGGATTGCCAACAATGCCTGAATGACAGCCAATACGCACATAACAAAACGGCAAAAACGTGTCAAGTCAGAATGGGGAGGGAGAGAGAGAGTAGAGAGAGAGAGAGAGAGAGAGTAGAGAGAGAGAGAGAGAGAGAGAGAGAGAGAGAGAGAGAGAGAGAGAGAGAGAGAGAGAGAGAGAGAGAGAGAGAGAGAGAGAGAGAGAGAGAGAGAGAGAGAGAGAGAGAGAGTGAGAGAGTGACTGTGATAAACAGGAGGAGCGGCACTACTACACGGCCAGGCAGCCCTGGCACGGTAGCAACAGCAGGCAGCACTTGTGTCTTCGTATAGGCTTGCTAATTCGGCAAAAGATGCAATTGGCAAGCACGGGGCAGATCGATGATGCACCAGCGCTACCGAGCGACAGTCACAGATACTCACGCCGAGAAATGGAAGCAGAAGAGAGAAGCGAAACAAAGCTGCTGTCGGCTCTAGCATCTGGCATCTAGCAGTGCGCCCAACTTGCCAGCTGCCGCTGACGTCCGGTGGCCCAGATCGGCAGGGGGAGCCAGCACTGACCCGGCTGAGCTTTGGCAAGCGACGACTTACTCTGTCAGCTCATACACCTGACTGTCCTTGACATGCTTCTCCGTCTCCATCGTCTTCACGATATCGTGCAGCCTCTCGACCTCGGTCTGAGCATTCGTGGCCTGCTCGCAGCAGCGCGCCACCTCCCTCTGAGCAGCCTCGACATCAAGCTGCAGCCGTGTCACGTTCTCTGCCTGCAGAGCCCTCTCCGAAACCAGCTAGAAAAAGAGGCAAATGCGCATGTGTGGTGGCGTGAGCGCAAGCAAATGTGTTTCCAGGCTTGTACACACGTGGGTGCTTCCATGCAGCACCCATGCATACCGGCAAGCACTCGAGAGTATTACACACAAGCTGCAGTCAGATGCACGCACACACTTGCACTTTGGCACACACGAGCAGGCGTGCTCGTGAGCGCATGATGCATGCACGCATCTGCGGTATGGACGTATATTAATGCTCACTCGCACACCAGGGTAGAATAAACCAACCACGGCATTAAAAGCAAGAGACTACTTGGCGAGGCTTCCCCGACGGAGGTACGCCGAGCTAAAGCTATAACAATGGTCATGCCTTCACTGGGCAGTAGACAGCGCACAGTAGCGCCTGCCGGCATGCAGAGCGACAAGTCAAACGGCAGGTGGCCTGCCTGGACCAGGCACGACTACCCTTGGCACGACGCTTGGCACCACCCCTCTGCCCCCCCCCCCAGCAACTGGCTGTGCGTACGCAGGGCTCAGCCAGCAGCAGAGGCAGCTGCAACCGGAAGGCGTGGTTCACCTTGTCGTAGGCGCTCCTCAGCTCGTCCAGCTCCCTCGCTGCCTGGGAGTTGTGGCCTTCGAGCTGGTGCAGCCTCGAGTCCTGCTTCAGCCGGTCGGCTCTCAGCTGCGACAGTTCACCTTGCAGCTCCAGCAGCTCGACCTGCGCCGACGAGCACGCGGAGGCGGTGACGTGAGCACTCAGCCCGGGCCTCAGTCGCAACTGCCGCTCTCGTTCTACTGGCTGCTGCATAGATGCATCCAGATGCAGCAGCCAGTAGAACAAAAGGGGGGCATGCTGCCATGCAAAGAACAAAGCCGACTATAACCCTGTCTTTCCTCCGCCCTGAGTCCCTATCTCAGTCTCTGTCTCTTCATCTACTTCTACCCGTCTATATTTTCCCTTCTTCCTCTCTTTTTACCTTCCCCGGCTCTCTCTCTCTCTCTCCCTCTCTCTATCGGCTCGTTTTCTTTGTTGCACGACAATACGGCTAAGGAGCCTAACGATGCCAATCACTAACATATCAAACAGCTTTCCTTGCTAGGCACCTGCTTGGCAGCCACAGCTTTTTATTTAAGGTATTTAACCATTGACCGGTTTCTCATCATTAGCACATTTTGGCAGCTCGTCATCAACACCACGTTGATGGCAGCTCAAGCTCTGCAGTTTACCGATAGACCGAGACAAGGGTTGCCAAGGATTGCCACTTGGCACATGCGATTTTGAGTCACTGGAACACCAAGTATACATGGTCGGGCATCTGGGAATCGTTACCGAAGCTGCTAACTGGCAGGCTATGTCATTAGCTTCTGGTGTCCTTCCTTCCCTCAGACGTGGCCCGGATCTAATTTGCAGAGGAGGGCAGGCATAGGCAGTCCTTGCAGACTCCTTCTCCCCAGCCTTCCATACGACCCACGTGTCATCGCCTTGCAATAGAATGCACACTGACCAGTCACATAAACATCATTAGTCAGCTGCTGCCTAAGAGCTATTGGCTTTCATAACACATGCTGACATCAGCAGCCTGTTTCCTCGGGTCGAAAATGGATCAAATATAGGTGAGGTGACAACGGTCAGTATATGCAGTCGTGTGCTTTTGCAGTGACATGCAGTAAGCATGCCGTCCTTCACCGAAGATCCGTGTTCTCCATGTGGCGCCACCAATCTACCAGGTCATACTGGTCAAGGCTATTGGCATCTCTAATGTGTACATTATCAAGTCCTCTATGACAGGAGTTGTTTAGATACCAAGCACCCACAACCAAGCAAGGGGTGTTCTATTCTTGACCAGGCTCTGTTCTCATATTTGCAATTATAACAGAACCGGTCCTGCTTTCCACAGTACTAAAGTCAATGTCACGGCCGACCATAAATTAAACATTCAGCTGGTCATGCCAGCAGCTTGACATCGATCGAGCCGGTGGTACAGCACACAGGAGGAGGAGGAGGAGGAGGAGGAGGAGGAGGAGGAGGAGGAGGAGGTAGCAGCAGCAAGTAGCAGCAGCAAGTAGCAGCAGCAAGTAGCAGCAGCAGGCTACTGGGTGGTAGTAGTGGCGACACTACAAACCGGTAAATGGCAGCAGTCGCTTACCTGCTTGTCACTCAGCTCGCATTCGAGGGAGCTGGTGCGCTGCTTGAGCTCCTTGGCTGCTTCCTCCGCCGACGCCAGCTCGGCAGAGTGCTCATTCACTGCATCGTCTTTCTCTCGCTTTAGCCTGCAAGCAAAAGGTGGCTGCAATAAAATCAAAACCAACTTAAACAGGTAGATAGAATGGTCGCCAACAGTGTGCACAAGTTGACCAATCGGCTTGAGCTCAAGAAATTATCAAAGGTGTCCAAGCAAGTTCCAGCTTGCACAGATGGCAGGAGCGTCGGGTTCCACTTAGACGACAAAGGCCACGGCCAAGCCGAATCTTGGCGTTGCAGGTGCCGAGCTCGGCCTACCGAGCCACCCCTTCCCCGGGGCTCCAGCATGCACTGCCTGAACAAGGTCGAGGGTTCAAGTCCTGCAGCAGGCAATCCTGTTATCTTCTGCACTCGGGAGTGAGTCACCAAGGCTCTTCTGGCAATATGCAAATGGCGCTGTTAAATCAGCCGACCTTAACTTCTATATACGAAAAGCCAAGACCACACAACACAGCTCCAGGGTACGTGCGAGAAACGGACTGCTAACAAGGAGCTCATAAAACAAAAACCGTAAGAGCCCTAGCTGCTACAGGCTAGGCATTATTTTACCTGGTTTCTCTACCTGGAAAAAGGACTGGAGCTAGGGCCAAAAAAGCTTTGCCGACGTGCTGAGCCCTACTGCAACTAGGCCGGTTTGGCAATCAAGCTGCTTAGCTAGGCAACTGGAGCGTCAACATCCCCTAAAAAATGGCTAGCTTACGATTGGACAAACTGTGGTACAGCGGCCTCGCACTGCACAGCACCTTCCTCGGGGGTCGCCTAGACGAACAGGTGGTGGGCACTTGTAGCACGAGCAGCCGAACTGACCTGTCGATGACACGGTCGCGGTCGCACAGGGCTTCCTCCAGGCTGCTCACAGCCGAGCTGGCGCTGCTGCTCTGCAACAGCAGCGCCGACAGCGAGGCGCGCGCTGACTCCAGCTCGCCTGCACCATCGACCAGCTGTTGCTCCAGGCTTGACACCTGCAATGGTGGTGACTGCCTGGTCACATGACGACAGGTCACAACGGCAAAGATGTCCCACACACAAAGACTCATATATATATCTATATATATATCTATATCTATATATATATATATAGATATATATATATATATATATATATATATATATATATATATATATATATATATATATATATATTATATATATATATATATATATATTTACATCATTCAAAGTCTCATTCATACGGCAACAGATGTGACTTCAAAAAAGGTTAGCTGATTTAACAGCCTCATTTATATAGCAGCAGAAGAGCCTTAAAGGCTATCACCCCCTCCCGATTGCAGTGGGCAATAAAGGATCGCCCACTTAATGACTCGAACCCAAGACTTGGGTCGTGAAGAGCTAGCACCCGTTTATCAAATTGGCTGGGGAGCTTTTAGAAGCTGAAGGGAAAGGGCATTCAATGGTGGCACGGGCTGTGAGAATTGAAGAAGGCTTTAAGCTTGTATGCACTAAACGTCCAGAACTCGCTTCAGGATGCGGTCACTATCGGCAATGACCTTGCATCATTGTCTCAGCTCAAGATACATCTGTTCCGGTCAGCGTTCTCTTTGCCTCAATTATCTTGTCCTTTTTTGGTTCCGTGTGCTTTGCATTCGTAACTGTCCATTCAGTGCATGCTATTGGTCATAGGGTTTACAAACCGGTGACAGTGTATGTCTTCATAATTGGTTTAGCATGCTGACCAAAGCATAATACTTGTTTGCTTTTGCATGCTTGACACAGTGCATGATATCGAGCATTGGATGCTGATTCTCTAACAGCAAGTTGTCAAGTGCCTGTGATAAAGATCGAGTTTCTTATGATTTTATACAAACGACCATTGCTACTACTATTACGGTGAAAGCTGTGCTCGATCAGAGGAGATGGATGGAATCGCCTGACAGGAAAGGTCTCGCTTGATGTTTCTATCACCCGAAGGAGCTACAGTGGTACCTCGGCTTACGAGTTTAAATTCGTTCCATGCCGAGCTCATAACTCAAATTACTCGCATGTTAAATCAACTTTCCCCATTGAAATGCCATTAATCTGTTCCGGACCCCCAAAAACACTGCGATTTGTCACGTTTTTAAATTAAAAAAATGTACTTAAAATAACGAATATTGTTCTAAAAACAATACAATTAAATGTCTTGCAATAAGCCAGTTTTATTAATCCAAACATACAGGAATAACTTGGAGATCAGACGACTTAAAGATTAAAGATGCTAATAGAGTTAGAAGAGAAATGCTGAAATGAATATCTGATTCCTCGCTTTCAGTTTATTGACTGGGCCTTTACGTCGACACGCCGATTATGATCACATATGTGACGAACTCACACGATGATATTAATAATAAAAAATACTAGCTGATTTAACAGCCTCTTTTTGTATAGCGACAGAAGAGCCTTGACGGCTATCACCACCGTTTGCAGTGGCAACAAAGGATTGCCCACACCAAGATTCGAACCCACGACCTCGGGGCCGAGGTCGTGAAAAGCAACCGCCTTACCTAGTGAGCCATTACGGCTCATTTATTGAGTACAGTACCTACTTAGCTGTTCCTGCCATAGTCGGATATAACACCGGAGCCTGGCGATCTTGTGCGTCCAAGCACCACGATGGCTCACTCGAGCCTGACTGGGAGCACACCAAAGGGCCTGCGTTTGGCGTCACATCCGGGTCGTAGGGCAGACAACTAGCACTGAAGTATCTAAAGCTGGCTAGTAACCAGAATTTTAGTTAGAAACTCAAAGCAAAAAAATCGGCCAAAAGACAGCTCGTATTTCGAAACACTCGTATGTCGAGACATTCGTAAGCCGACGTACCACTGTAATACTAACCAGACACGACATAATCGATAAGGAACAGCCACAGAGCTCCCATCCGACCAGATGTCACATGGAAAATGTGAAGCCCTAGGGCGTGCAGTGCCAGTCGCCAGGTCAAGCTGTCACCAGCACTCACGTGGTCGTTGGTCTAAATGCTGGGGCGAGTGGCTGCACAACATCTGCAGTATGTTGGGGTGGTCAAAATGGAGTGGTACAGTATAAATGCTGGTGTAATGCAGCTGTCGGATTTATGTAGGAAAGTGACACCTCGAAGAGACAATGTAGTATCAGAGCATAAGATAAGAGTAGATAGTATACTACGATCCTCGGGAATAGAAATGGCAAACTCCTCTAGCTAAGCTTGGCTTCAACACCATTTCATCGACAGTAGTAACAAGAAAAAGGTATTTGCATAGTACCCTATGATAGATAAGTATGTTTGTATGTCTTTTACATGCACTGAAAAAGAAGCAAGGATGTCAATTGATCAGTGATAACTATTCGAACACTCGCAATACGCATGAGCACATAAACAACGATTCACATTGACGGAGTGCAGGCTATCAGGAAAAGGCAAGTTTCTAGTTTTGTTTTAGTTGTCCAGTCAGCGGGTGCTGTGTGACGTCAATCGGCAGAGTTCCAGGCCTTAGGTACACAACAGCTCAAAGGCACGGTCTCCAAAGCATTTGAGGCTGGCTAGAGGCACCGAACTAAACGGTCCGAGGAGCGAGTCTGAAGAGCGACCCCTCGAGGAAGGGCCCAGTCCCAAGAAAGAGGCCCCGTCCTGCTTGAGGTAGGGGGCCTCCTCTCAAGGAGCGAGGGGGCCCCCCAGGAGCTAGCGCTGCTCGGCGGAGAGCCGGTGCGAGTCGTTGAGAAGCGGTGCAATGCGGCAGTTCACGACAGACAAGCCCAGCTGCCAGCTCCGAGACTATGAGCCAGTACCAGGCACGGCTGCTAGGCACCTTCTTTTCCAGTGCTGCAAGCTTCTTATCCTTGACCTCTGCTTGCAGGCGAAGCTCGGAAGCCTCGCTGTCTATTCTGAGCTTCTCCGACTTGAGGTTCTCCACCTGAGCACTCTTCTTCTCTATAACGGCAGCTTTCTCTTTCACCTGAGTGTCAAGGTCATGTATCTACAACGGCATGCAAAACGAACCGAGTAGCACGGGAACCAAGATGTATGCACGTGCAAGGCACAGGATGGCAAGGCTGTGACAGTGTTGCCTCCTCACACCCCTGTTTAAGCTAATCATTGAAATGTATGCAAAAACAACGCCACACATTCCGAAAGACCCAAGCCACGGCCACCGGCTCCCTAGGAGCTACGTGCATGCACGGGTAGATATCCTCTGCATCAGTCAGAAAGAACATCGACACTCAATTGAAAGACCGTGCAACTAACACCTACTTTTGAACCGAAGCCAAGTACAGGTGCACACGAACTCAAGTGTCAGAGGCCATTTTAGTGAACATAAGATTATTAGACATTGGAGGCAGGGTTGAGTGAATGGCAATCATGTCAACAGCATTTTGGAGCTTAGTCGTGGCTTTACAGCAAACTTTCCTAGGACTAATCTCTCCTTTTTACCCAGGTCTTCGGGAGTTGACCGAGCTTGAATGACCAAAGCCTAGTTATCACTAGCAAATGGCATGGATAACCTGTCGCAAGGTTCATCTTATGCACCGTGGCCACAATAGCAGATCTCGGATGAAGCATAAGAATAATTAAATGCTATGACTCCGTGGTGGATCAGGCGACACTACCACACCAAACCGACTTGAAAGATAAGAAATTTACATTAGGAAGGAGGAGTGTATTAAGGGCGCCAGGAGATGTTTTAAAACACCTAACCCCAACCAGGCACTGCTGCACTGCAGGATGTGGCCAGAACGCCTCCTTTAGCCGCCAACCGGCTAGCGAAATGCACTTTTCTCGGCCAGCAATGACTTGAGTAAAGTACTCTTTGAGGAATCCTTGTTTGGTGCTGGCGCAGTGGCTCAACAAGTTGCCTAACTTGAACCCGCCTATTTTGAGAACCTGAATCTGTGTACCGAAGGCACACTGCCCTTCAGTGGAGTCCTTCGGAGCTGTCTAAAATTATGTTGAAGCAAGCTCCGGCTATATATCGGCTTCTATGCACAGACACTTAGCTCGCAGAGCTGCATACGCACCCAAAAAGCTGCTAGAGCAGCTTGTTGGGTTCGTATGCCTTCAGCAGGCAGCTAGCTACAAAAACTGCTATCACTCATAGTTATTAGAGGGGCTAGGCAGGTCCCGATAAGACTTCAGGACAGTTCGACAAAAGAAAAGCAGACAGCTTGCATCAACATAATTTTAGACAGCTCTGAAGGACTCCACTGAAGGGCAGTATGCCTTCGGTACACAGATTCAGGTTCTCAAAATAGGCGGGTTCAAGTTAGGCAACTTGTTGAGCCACTGCGCCAGCACCAAACAAGGATTTCTCAAAGAGTACTTTACTCAAGTCATTGCTGGCCGAGAAAAGTGCATTTCAATGTCCAAATACTCTGTTTGGTGGTCATTACATTTGACAACAAGATAACAACCCCATGCCAACTGCCTAGCACGTGAAATACTTTTTGACGAGTACTTGTTTAATGCTGGTGCAGTGGCTCATTAAGTCTCTTGAGCGATATCGACAGGAGGTTGAGGCTGAGTGTTCGGTCTGCACTAGTAGCTTAGTGACCTTTTCAGTAAAAATTAGGCTCTTTAAAATGTGCTACAGTAAATGAGACAGCATAGAAGCTGGGAGTGTCTATTCCTGGCCAGACAATGGAGGTCATAAAGAATAGCGGTAGGCTAACGTCATACTAAATACATACACATCAACGGCATATGTGCTTGGTTTTGGATCGTCAATAAATATTTTCATATGCTTCGCATAACTTTAGCAAGTCTGGCATCGTAGAAAACCCTCTTATTACCCGAACGAGTTTATAGCCACAGCAGTGGCAGCCATTTGCAAGGATTTTTTTAGTCACAAAAACCCATGCAGTATATAGCAGCCTGTATGACGAATCCTTGTTTGGTGCTGGTTCAGTAGCCCAGCCAGTCACCTGATTGGAACCGCATAGCACAAATATTGAGCAATATTGACAGGCAGCTGAGGCAGGGTGTTCGGCCTACACCAGTAGCTGACATTTTAAGCAAAACTCAGCCTCAGTGAAATATGCTACAGCTGAAAAAGAAAACGAGAAGCTGTTGGCCTCTATGCCTGGCCAGAAAAGGGAGGTCATAAAGAATCGCGATAGGGTGAAGTCACACTAACCTCATACGTATACCAACAGTATAGGAGCAGCTCACTGCTCACTGTGGACTCGCTTCTCTTCTGTCATAGCTGACCATGATGTGCCATCTTGCCACGTGACGCAAGGATGCCATCTTGCCGTGTGACGGAAGGACGAACATTCTCACTTTAATTAGTAGAGATGTGTTTGTTTTGGCTGTCACTAAGCATAAGCTAAGTAGGCCTGGAATCTAAGATAACCCTTGCGATTACCCGAATGAATTTACAGTCACAGCAGTGGCGGCCATATTGCATGGATTTTTGAGACTGAGTGTGTGTGTGCGTGTGTGTGCGCGCACGTGTGATGCAGGCATCGTCAGGATAGACAGCAGCTTCTGAATGCCTGTAGCAGCAAATCTGCATAGTATGAGTAATAAACGTCAGAATTATCTAGTGATCCAATGGTGTATTATGAACCTGTGTGACTCTCAACACTTGTATGCTGCTTCTATGATTACTTCTTTGACTGCCCTCATGACAAAACCTTTTCCCTCTCAATTTTTTGTGGCATGAGAATAAGGCTATCATGTGTGCATCGGCAGCTGAATACGTTTTGGGTGCACTATAGAACACTTTCCAGACTAACACCATCTGAAGCTTCGTGGCTTTCTGGAGCAACAGAAAAGATACCTTCGCCACGGCAGCCGTGGCCTAAACTTTTGACAAGCCAACCGTATAAAACATTAGCAACTCCTCAAGTTCAGCCACCGTGAGTCAGACTGACGTTGATTGCGTGTATGTCCAACTAATAATCAATAATAATCGATCGAATAATAATCGATTGCAATAAAAACGGCCATGCGATATATCACAAAGAGATTTAATCTTGCCAGTAGAGGGCAACAGTGGTGCTGTTTGGTAACTGTAGGGCACATTGTTGATTCAGTCCCTTGGCAGTGGGCCAATTCAGCAGATCTGGCAAGCATGTGCAATCCAGCAAACATCACACGACGGTCATTCAGCAGAAGGGCAGTCAAAGTTGTGCCAGATGCCAAAAAACAGGAAAGATTAAGCAGATTGGGGTGGCTTCAGGTTGTGAGTTCGGAGTGTCACGTGAATGTAATGTAATGTGTCTCCGTCTGTAACTCCACGAAGCCATCAAGACTATGTGGGTGTTACGCAGGAGAGTTTTGTATAGCGCACTCACAGCCTAAGCGGCTTTCGGTACGCATTCGGTAGCCAACAGACTTCGTCTCACGCAACAAAGAGAAAGTGGTAAGCATAGCAGAGTCAGGAGAGCAGTTGAGGTAGTGAGTAGCATGGAAGTAGCAGCTCAGGACTGCTGAAAAGGATGACCCAAAGTCGGCAGTAGGAAAGTAGTTGTCGTTGCATAAGAACTGTGGAAGTTCCACAGTCTAGGACCTGGAACTGTAATCCGTGCAGTCCCGAAATGACAAATGCTTGCCGTGCCATTGCAAAGACATGTACCTCGTGTTGCTGCATCTCCAGAGTCTTTGCCTTAGTTTCCACATGTTGCTTCAGCACGTCCACGTGCTGCTGGTAATCCAAATTTTGCGTCTCTAGAGCTTCTATTCTGTTCTTTAGCATGACTATTTCGTTTGCCTTACTTAACAGCTCAGCTTTCATATTGTCGATCTGCAAACAAAGAAATTTCTTTCTAAGAAAATAGTCAGGTTCGTGCTCAAAAAACGGGGAGGGGAGGAACCGGGAGTGAGGACATACAGACACCAGACACACACAGACAATAGAGACACACCAACAATAGAGACACACACAGACAATAGAGACACACACAGACACAAGCATTCGAAGGAAGCCCCCACGAATCAAATGCCTGTCTATAGCCACAATAGATTTTTAAAGTGGCTTCAACCCTCGCGAAAAACTTCACCATGCACGTCTGGACAAAGAGCAGCTGCATCTCTTTCATCATCTGAGCTTATAAGAGTGATGTCATCATAACGTCCAACACGCAGTAGGGGAAAAGAAGCAAAAGCAAACTGTTAGGAAAAATTAGGCCACTTCTGCTCAAAACTAAATTAACTGTAAATACGAAAGCAGTACATGGGCAGATCATTTTATGGGTTCACTTGTACTTACCCGGTGGGTCTTAGCGTAGGGGTAAGGTGCTCGCTCTTCACGAGCCAGCTCGTGGGTTCGAGTCCAGCAAAATGGCCTCGATCCTTTATTGACCACTGCAAGTGGTGGTGATAGCCGTTAGGGCTCTTCTGCCATTAATGTAAATAAGGATATCGAATCAGCTATTTTTTTTAGGCTGAAATGAGGTAGGATAGGGATTGAGGTGACAAATGTGAGCTGTGGTAGTATTGGCTAGCAGGTCAGCCCAGATAGAAACGATACTCACACCGCCCTCTGATTATTACTAATCCCGTGCTGTGGTATTCAGGCAAATCTCTCGGGCCTCGGTGCGATCGGCAAATGATGCCACTGACTTGGCAAGTGATATCACTAGGTGTCATTACGAATCCTTTAGCTGACAACTCTATACGTTTGCTGTAGACACGTGTGACACACTGTCAGTGCATTAAGTTGAAGCAGTAGCTCTAAAATGCATATAATAATAATGATGATGATAAGAAAACATGTATATTGTGTTATAAGAAAACTAAGGAAGCCTGTTAATTAGTTGGTAATAACAAGCAAATGGTAGCTGCAGCTGTCGGTAATACCATGCCCCTTAACTAGTATGCATGCTTTGGATTGCCTGGCCAGTGACTAGGTTGACACCAGCGTTGAATCAATGATAAAAAACTGCGCTGGTGCAGGTTGCAGGATAATCTGCCATTTCTTAGCTGCCGTCAACACTGTTGTATGAATCACGGTGACTGAAGCACGCTGTATCTCTAAACCACCACCATTTCAACATATTGGACCACGGTGGTGGAGGCACCATGACCCTGTTTTCATTTGCACCTAGTAATGGTGGCAAGGTACCCTCGGATCAGTGCAGGGTTCGTTTCTTTTCACTATTTATATACTCTCCCCTTGCCGATGTAATTGCCAAGCACATTTCCAAGGCTTTCATTTTGATGCAGTAGACACACAACTGTCCTTATGCTTTGATTTCTCCTTGCCTTCAAGAATATACAACTCTCCATTCCCTTGCAGCAATAATGCAAACATTTACACACGGATGTCTGCAAACTTTCTCAAATTGAATGACAATATAACCAACTTAATAGTTATGGGCAAACCTTTCAGCACTCAGAAATTGGAAACCCTAAGCCTCCAAATTGGCTCGGCCAAGATATCTCATATAGCCTCTGCACAGAATCTGGGGGTCCTCTTCCAAAATGACTTCACTAGATGATCACATCACCTCTAGTCAGGTTTGCCAACTTTCATCTAAGAAACATTGCAAAAGTTGGATTTACCACGATATTCCAGCTAAGCTGCTCCATGCATTTGTGACCGCTGTCTCGTCTTCTGTAACTCACTACTTGCAGGTCGTCCTGGTAATGCTATAAGATAAAGTTGGTGCAAAGCTCTGAAGCTAGGCTTGTCTGAGATTACCGTTACAACTGCCAACCACTTAACACCGAAGTACACTGGTTCTCCCCCCCCCCACCACTCAGTGTATGTATCGACTATAAGGTTCTGTCAGTGACTTCTAGGTCCCTTCATTTTCTTGCTCTGGCTATCCTATATGACCTATCCCACCTATCTGAAAAATGTCCTAATTAGGCTTACCATTGAACCACCCACTTATCTGACTATGGTCGTTTGGTAGTACCTCTACAGAACCTCAAATCCTCTGGAGACCCAACTTGTGTTCGTATGCTGCTAAAGCCTGGAACTCTATCCTGACTGACACCACGACAATGACTTGCTGCCATTTAAAAAGAAGCTAATACCCCACCCACTCCTCACTGCCTCTGCCCAGTCCATAGGAATTTCCTTTAATATCTTAAAATTGTCAACTCCATTGACAATTAGTTGTATATGAATGCATCCAATAAGTGAATAATGCTGGATCGGCCCAGTAGTTAAGGTGCTTGCCTTTAACGACCGAGATCAATATGAATGTATTTAATGACCGAGGTCGTGAGCTCAAGCCCCGTGGCATACGTGATGGCGCCTGAATAGTGATTAAGTTCTCTTAGAGCGCTATACACAATTTCCTTTTTGTGCTGATGCCTGCTGAAACTTTGCGTGTCATTTCAACTATGGCCATGCTTCCTTTCTAGCATATGTAAAGTGCCTAGAAAGAGATTTAGTTCTCTTAGGGTGCAATGTGTTTTTGTTTTTTTTTTAAATTTTCTGCCTTCACTGCTTTGCTATTAATGTATAAGGAGGCGTGTGGTTATGATGTCACTCTGCTCCAAGTTCTGCCGCTGCATGAAATACCGGTAAAATAGGCACAGCGGCTCTCAAGCAAAGCATCTGTCATTCATGCCTGGGATGAATAACTGCGAGTTCTGATAAATAGATTGCTACCAGTTTGGACTTGCCATACGATGTTCGAGTATGCAATCGCCAGCTCTAACATGTTTTAAGGTACATGGAACAAGAACATGACGAGTCAGCACTGAAGACCTGCTAGTGACGAGTATTATAGGGGGCCAACTACCAAGCTATTCTCCCACCATTAGCCCCATCAGCATATTATTATACTGCTAGCTGACGGCTGACCTTGGACTTGAGAAGTTTCTCATGACTGTGAAGCGCATCCAGGTGTAGCCGATCCTCGGAAGACTGCTGGTTGCAGCTTCGCAAGCGGCCCAGCTCTACTTCGTGTCCCTTCAGCTCGCTCTCTAGCTCTGATATCCGTGCAGCCTGAAGAAAAATAAAATATATGGTCGGCCACGTTGTTGAGAGTTTCTGTCGGCTGCTGGTAGACGTTTAGCAACACAGAGAGGGGCACACACAGAGTAGATGGCCAGAAACTCGGGGCCACGTTCGGCTGTCATATCGGCCAGTGCAGCTTGTGCATGCACTGGCCATGCAGACGCTCTAGCCCTATCAGGGGTTCAGTGTCCAGTAACTGCCCACAGCTGAGGGTACATGCATCTCTCTTCAGAACATCTGATCAGTGTTGTTAGAATAACAGCATAGCACTAGGATGGACGACAACAAGAGCATGATGGATTGCCGGGAGTGCCAATTCAAAAAAGTTATGCAATTTCCACTCTGCATGGCTCGAGAAATCGGCTACCTAGATGCTGGATACTTTCATGCAGGTTGGCACTTCGAAACTCGGCTTAACTACGTTGACGGTTTGTAGGCAGTCCAGTTTGGTACGGTAATATCTGCGCCAGCCAATCTTCATCAAGCAATACCAGCATAAATAAATACATAAATCCTAGCTGATTAAACAGCCTCTTTTTGTATAGCGACAGAAGAGCCTTTAACGGCTATCACCACCGCTTGCAGTGGTGATAAAGAATTGCCCATTGCAGGATTCGAACCCACGACCTCGGTCCCGAGGACGTAAAAGCAACCGCCTTACCTAGTGTGCCATCACGGCTCACCGCATAGCCGCTACAGCTCCTACTAATGGTTTAAATCAGAAGACAAGCGCAGACATCACAGTACCTGGCATCTCCTGCCAACAAATGGGGCCATTAGCTGGAAAACTGAGTGTGCAAACTACGATGGGCAAAGAGCTCGGCAGGTCTGCTGGCCAGCCATACCATCACCACTCAACTAGGCAATCGGCCATCCGAGCCCTGCCAACCCAAAACGCCCTGCAGCTGTAGAGCTAACGACGGAGAGTAATTGCGGAGCAACCGCTGTTCAACTGTTGCTTCTTGATTTTTCCTCCACTCTCTGGGCAGTATAAAAGACGAATTTGAGGTGGCGAGTACTTTTCTTTTTATTTTGTGCCAATGGTACTCCTTGCTTCGGAAGGAGCACAAACACAAGTCGATAATACGTCACCACTCAGCTTCCGAAGAAGGCAGCTGCAGCTTGTCCTTTCTGCTTTGCAAGTATAAGAGTGGACTACGATTCTGTCAATACTAGTAGCTTTTGGTAGGCATCTAACTTTGCCTTAATAATCGAACGAGCATCAAGCAAATTCGACAGAGAGGCTTAGCATCTGTAGCCACATGGCTTTAGGCGGTGCAAGCTGTGCACGGTCAGCCATAGCAGTATATGTATAACAGTCAGTCATGTATAGCATAGTGCTACTGTGCCTTAACCAGTTTTAGTCAATCGTGTTTGCTTGTTTTAACCTTGGAAGAGTAAGGTATAGAAGATCATGGTTAAGATATGTTTGTTGCCCACAAAGCTCGGTAGGTTTGCTGCTGGCGTGTGTGCACTTGATCTAATAGAGGAAATTAAATACAGGAGGAGACTAGACCTGCCATAGTAATAAAAAATGCTAACACAAGTCATTCTTAGTAAAACGGCAATCGCTGTATGTAGAAGAAACTGAGACAAAGGGCTGACATACCACAGTAATATAGATATACCATATACATATACCATATAACGTATACAGATATACCACAGATGTACCACACTGCAGTCATGCGCACCAATAGCATAACGTTAAGAGCTGTGCATGCCACAGTCGGAAAGATGCCTCGAGCTGAGCCGGACCAGCAGCTTCTTCAAGTGACAGCAACTGATTACTGCAACTGCCAACCAACACGAGTCAAACTTACTTTCTGATCAAGCAATGCCTGCAGATCTTCGAAATGCCTGCTATCTCTAGCCATTTTGCCAAGACTGGCCTGGGCCTCCTTGAGCTCAGCTCTGGCAGAATCCAGGGCCTAAAGTATACAGAACTCAATTGCCACGGCACACACTGGCCAGGCTAGCATTGCAGATTGAAGTGTGTGTAGAAGTACAGAAAGCAAAAGCCAGCAATGCAGAAGTCTGCCACATAGTCACATGAAAGCTTGCTGCACGCTTAGGCATAATTTCTGTAATTCCATAATCTATGAGGACTAGGGGGTTCTTAGGCTGGAGAGATTTAAATAGCTCGCTCAAAGCCTTAAGCAGTGTTTGTATGGTCCGATCCTACACCGAGTTTCTTCCGACTTTGGGGACTGTGTCAACATGATCGGTAGATCTGCCCACCAAGGAAGACTGCAGGAATGAATAGCAGGAAGAAGCAAACTGTCCAGAAAGGTGTGCATGGCAAGTACACACGACCTTGTAAGCTTTGTGCATACTATGCTACTACCAAAGTGTAAGCATGTCATTTAGACCCCTCTAAATTAAATAGTAGCACGATAGCTAGTCGTGCAAATCTGCTACACTCCCAAAAGCCACAGGTCACGACAATCGACAAGTAGCTGGAACGAACAGCACATGCCAGACGGCATACTACTGAGGATTGTTGCAAAATAGTCTCTGAAGGTTTTCAAAGAAAGCATTTAGCCACTTTTCTAGGGTTCATAGCATCTACCATCGCCTGCTACACTATCTAATGGTAGAAATACTAAAAGCTCTCCTCATAATCTGAGAAGCATCGTTGCTCAGTTGCCTACAAACATGCACACACAGACACATCACAGACACACACAGACACACACACACACAGACACATACACACACACACACACACACACACACACACACACACACACACACACACACACACACACACACACACACACACACACACAAGCATATGTGAAGGCCTGCACGGGGACGAGCACAAGTGATTTAGTTTGCATGCATCCACAGTCAGCACACGGGCGAGCGCGGCAGCACTAAGCTCTGACGCCTCTTCTCCACGCCCCAAAACTAAACCACGGTTAGGTCAGCGCCAGGTAAAGAGGTGGTGCTGCAACGACCAGAAACAGACTGGCACAAGGACGAGGCAGTCGTGTGTGTGCACGGCAGCGCAGCAGTCACGTGCCTCCTGCAGCTTGCCGGCCCTGTTCGCCGTCTCCAGCCGCACCTCGTCGGCCTGCTGTAGCCGCTGCTCGAGCGCGGCCACCTCCTTGCGCAGCTCCTCGCGCTCCGGCTCGCCGTCCAGTGCACTCGCAACCGCAAGACCTGCCGCTGTCGCTGCGGCGGCTCCTCCGCCGGCGGCGGCGCCCGGGCCGCCGCTGCCGCCGGCGGCCAGCTTGGACTGCAGCATTTCGACGAGCTTCTTGACGCTGGCATCGCGCGCAGCCAGTGTCTTCCGCTGGATGTCGATGCGCAGCTCCATCTCCTCGATCGTCTTGCGCAGTATGGCCACTTCCTTGTCGAGACGGTCGCGCTCGCGTTTGGCCGCAGCCTCGGCGGCTGCACCACTCCCGCTGGCCGCAGCAGCGCTGGCCTCCTCCTTGAGGCCAGCCAAGCTGAGGCGGTCTTCCAGATTCTGTATGCGCACTTGACATATCTGGACACGGCGGTAAAGAAAAAAGGGCTTTGGCGTCAGGGCGCAACAAACCGCGAGACAGCAGAAGTTTGCCAGCGACGTTGTAATAATGGCAACAGTGCAACCGGAGTCCTCCAGACCAGCTTAGCACGCTGAAGGCCTGAGCGAGTGGCATCGATGAAGAAGGAATCGAAGAGCATAGGCGCTGCTTCTACAGGCGTACACACCTCACATCCTGCTGCTGCTGCCGGGCGATTAGCACCAATGCAGACCGCGTGTCACACAGACTGGCAGCTACTAGGGAGGCTAAGTGAGCTGCTAGGCTTTGCGAAGAGCCTCACGCAGACGCCTTCACCCACACCCAGCAACCTGCTATCCATTCAAGTATCAAAGCCGAGTAGCCGGTGGCAAGGGTAGCAAGCGATCAACGGTTCTTAGCCTGTGGGTTGCGACCCCTTTGGGGGTCGAACGACCCTTTCACAGGGGTCGCCTAAGACCATCGGTAAACATGCATTTCCAAACTTTGCAAGCAAAAATTTTACGGTTGGGGTCGCCACAACATGAGGATTTGCATTAAAGGGTGGCTGCATCAGGAACGTTGAGAACCGCTACCTTAGATGATACCCATCCCAATTCTATCGGTTTGTAGTCGATGTCTGGTGTTTGTGGGCAGACAACAGAGCGCTCAGCAATGCTTCATTCGTCTTGCTAAACTAGTCAAAGTACTTACTTCTCTGCTGCCTAGCATCCTCGTGTGATCACTCTGTGATCACTGTGATCGTTCAAGATCAAACCACTCTATAAGTAAGCCAGTGTGATGGGCAGTCTCAAGCTGTGTGAACTCGTAGCATATAGCAAGCACTTAGCAATGGTCCATCATCTTCGAAGGCATTGCAGCCAGTCGAACAGGTTCGGAGGGTGGCATCAACTTCCAAGCCCCCATCCCGGGCAATTGTGAACAGAAAATGGTGGTTCTTTCTCCAGATGCAAATGCACGGATGCGTGCTGTATATCACTGGCTTAAGTTATTCGAGATTTCACGTGACCACACGCACACACACCTGCCGGCCGAGATTTAGTTAAAGGCACTTACCTACAACATGCTGTGAGCTGTGTCTGCTCCTTTCTATTTATATTCAAGACCTACTTTAAAAAAATCTTAAACTACGGCTAGTAAGTGGTGTTACACCCAGGCACATGCTCCTGGCTCAAATTATCGACCTACAACAAAGCACTAATGGCATTGAGGATGGTGGCACTATGCTGGGGTTTCACCCTTGCCCCTAATGATCCATGCCGGCATACACAGCCGAGTGGTCGGGAGCTGGTTGTGGGAACCGATCAAATCCATCAAGTGCGTGCGTCTAGTGCGTGTATCCAGTGTGAGCGTGAGTAGCTGTGTGTGTGTGTGTGTGTGTGTGTGTGTGTGTGTGTGTGTGTGTGTGTGTGTGAACGTGAACGCGAGTGTGTACATAAGCAGATGTGAGAATATATGTCACATGTTGCGAGCACGTCTTTGTAAGACACTGGAACAGGCGGACCAGCTGAACTCATATATCGAAACCTCACACCTTGCTAGTAAGTTCCACTCTGGCTTTAGAGCTAATCACTCCACATAGTAAGCATTGCTTAGGGTATACAGCGACCTACTTAGGAATGCAGGGTAGAGTAAAGTGTCGGTAGAGTGTCTCTGCTTGTTTTGATCGATCTTTCGGCAGCTTTTGACACCATCGATCACAAAGTTCTTCTAGAGCGCCTCTCGTCTCGCCTGGGCACCACTGGCACTGCTCTGCAGTGGTTCAGGTCCTATCTCAGTGGGAGACTCCAGAGTATTGACGGGAATGGACAAAGATCATCTGAGGTAACTCTGAAATATGGCATACCTCAGGGCACCGTGCTAGGTCCGGTTCTTATCTCGGTTTATACTCTTCCTCTTGCTGATGTGATTGACAAGCACAATTTAGGCTTTCACTTCTATGCGGATGACACTCAGTTGTTCCTTTGCTTTGATCCCTCCCAGCCTTCGAGCACCTCAAATTCTCTCAACTCACTTGCTGCATGTATTGATGACATCCGCACATGGATGGCAGCAAATTTTCTAAAACTAAGCGATGATAGAACTAACGTACTAGTTATGGGCAAACCCAGTGTGATTCACAAATTGGAAAGGCTGACTCTCAAAATTGGCTCTGCCAGCATATCTCCAGTTGAATCAGCTCAAAATCTAGGTGTCATGTTCCAAAGTGACCTCTCGTTAGACGACCACATCAGCTCCACAGTCAAATCTGCCTATTTTCAGCTACATAACATTGCTAAAATTCGGGCTTGTTTAGATAAGGATACCATGTCTAAGTTGGTCCATGCATTCGCGACATCCCGTCTCGACTTCTGCAACTCACTGCTTACTGGCCTACCAGCATGTGCGACCAGGCGATTGCAGCTGGTGCAAAACTCTGCAGCTAGGCTTGTCTGTCGTGAGTGTCGCAGTTGCCACATCACACCACTTCTCGCAGACCTGCACTGGCTACCAGTCAAGCAACGGATTGACATCAAGGTTTTGTCGCTCACTTTTAGGTCCATTCATTCTATGGCTCCAGCCTATCTCTCAGATATAGTCCCCCATCAGGCCAAGCATTGTACCACCTGCTTTTCGGAATCCAACAGTCTACAAATACCTCGTACAAACCTAAAATCCTTTGGAGACCGTGCATTTAGTTCGTATGCTCTCAAAGCCTGGAACTCCCTCCCGACTTGCGTCAGAACATCCCCTGACCTGAGCACATTTAAAAAGAACTTAAAACACACCTATTTAGGACAGCATTTAGTGGGTCCCTGTGATTCGTCCTTGATGTGCTTATGCGTGCTGACACTGTGCATGCTGCCACTAACCACATCTGCATGCTGACTCTGTGCATGTCACCCTAACCACGTTATTCATTTTTGTTGGTTTTTCAAGCATGATTTTACTTACCATTCAATTGCATTTCCCTTTGCAGCAAATGTAAAGCGCCCAGTGAGAGATTAAGTTCTCTGAGGGCGCTTTATCAAGTGAATTACTATTATTATTATTCTTATTTATTATTATTCATAAACTAGCGTCTGGAGCACAAGAAAATACGACTCTATCCATTTGTTTGTGACAATGTGCAATACCCCTCGTGGTATTGATGTTCAGTGGAAGAAAGCCGTTGCCGATGCATGTATTTTAAAGTTGCCATTAGCTGCACGGCCATGCTGAATTCGAATTTTAACTTTCCTCAACAAGCACGCTACATACTCAGTAAAGTGCAGTTGCAATATCTGCTCAGCATCATTCTCAATGTCACCCAGCACTTTCAGTTCCAACTCTTCAAACGATGGCATAATACTGCATCGAAATCTTCACATCCTCTTTGTTGTCCCCTACGCTCTGGATTTAGGCCATAAATGTGATGCCTCAATGCTCTGCTTTTCATTTTACAGCTATGATCAGGAGGACTGTCAACCACGAAGTCTGGATTATCGCTTGGCCCGAGTCCAGTTCCTTTCTAGGTCCAACTGCTCCCCTCCAGTAGGCCGGATGGGCAGGTATGACCTCGACCCGGCATTACAGCATACAGCACCCACCTCCAACGTGGCATTGTTCTGGGGGATTCGCAGGACAGATTATTGAAGGTGGCAGCTCTACTGCATCGGGGGGGGGGGGGTTGTGGCAGCTACTACAACCTTTCGGTCCAAGGAATGCACTGTGACAAAAACCCTACGGTGGCGGTTGGCTATGTCATTTCTAAAGGATTTGTATTGCCACTGCAGCCGGGTGCAAATGGACAAAGGGAATGACTGCAGCAAGCAGAAAGTATACAAGTGATATCAAGTGAATGCATGTGCTCTCGGGTGACGAATCAATACACCAATTCTCAAGATCAAATTAAAGATGAACAGAAAACTAGTAAGTCAGGCGCTAAGCTACCTGCAACACGTGGTGTGTAGGCACTTTGTATGGCTAGGCCAGCAGTTCAAAAAGTTCACTATGTCTCATTGCAGCTGAGCTGTAATGTAATGTATCTCTGTAACTCCACAATACTACAAAGACCAAGTGGATGTGAAGCAGGAGAGTTCTCTATAGCCCATTCAAAGCCTGAGCAGCTGTCAGGTTGGCATACAGTAGCCGAAGCCTTTGTGTCATACGACAAAGAAAAAAATATACAGAGTGATCAGCTCGAGCCACAGTGATGGTTTCAGTTCTAACTCGGTGGGAGAATTCAGAGAGCAGATGCCAACGGCCATCAGGGGAGCCTTTTAAAGTAAGGAGTAACCTAGAGATCTGTGTTTAGTCTACCTCTTTTCAAAATGTATACTCTCCCTCTTGCCAATAAAATCGCCGGGCATAATATAGGCTGTATTTTTTGTGTGCTGACGACAAGCAGCTGTATTGTGCTTTGATCATTCTTGCCTTTCAACATCTCAAACTCTCTCAGCTCCCATTGCAGCATATATTGCTGATAGTAGCATTTGGGTGGTAGTAATCTTTCTCAAATTGAATGACGTAAAATTAACTTAATTTCAGGCAAACGTAGTATTACTAAAAAATTTGACAGATTAACCCTCAAAATTGGCTGGGCCAGCATATCTCCTGCAGCATCTGCACTGAAATCTCAGTGTCCTGTTCCAAAGTGACCTTTCACCTAACGACCATATAAGCTCCACAGTCAATTCTACCAACTTTCACCTACATAAAACTGCAAAGACTCGGGCTTGCTTAGATAAAGACACCACAGCCAAATTGGTACTTGCACTCCTGATATGCCGACCAGACTTCTGTAATTCACTACTTGCAGGTCTAAGGGCCTGTGCATTAAGTCGTTTACAGTCGGTGCAAAACTAGGCAGCTGGGCTTGTCTGCCACGAATGTAAGATGGTTGTCTTTCATGACCTCGGTCCCAAGGTCGCGGGTTCGAATCCTTCGGTGAGCGATCCTTTATTGCCGTTCAAGCATTGCAAGCGGTGTTGATAGCCGTAAAGGCTCTTCTGTTGCTATACAAAACGAGGCTGTTGAATCAGCTAGTTGTTTTTTTTTATTAATATTACACCTGGCAAGATGAAGACCCCTTCTTACCAATCTGTTCCGGCTTCTCATCAAGCAGTGCATCGACTTCAAGATACTGTCACCCACTTTTAGGTCGCTTCATTATCTTGCTCCACCCTACATATTTGAATTACTTCATCGGGCCGCATTCGAACCAACCTCTCTTCTGACCCCGGTCTTTTGTTGTGCCTCTAATGAATTTCAAATCCATTAGAGACATGCTTCAGCTACTATGGTCCCAAAGCCCAGAACTCACTACCGACTGACATCGGTGCTATCTTCCGATTCGACAACATTCAAAATAAAACTAGAAATGTATCTGTTCCACACAGCATTTGCTTCGTCCGTGAGAATTGTCCTTGGTGAGCATGTGCATTCTGTAGTGAAAGTGCTCATGCTATCACCAACAAGTCGGCATGCTTCCTTTTCAACATATATACAGTGCCTAGAAAGAGATTTAGCTCTCTTGGAGCATTGCATTAATGTTTTATTATTCTTATTATTATGAGTTGCTAAGGGTGCCAATGACAGTCTCACCAAGCAAAGTGGTAAGCCAATCGTGTGAGAGTGGGCAAACTTACTCAAGCCTGCTAATTTGACAAGTAGTTGTGGCAGGGCACCGGGTTTCCACAAAGCATGGCTGTTAAACTCTAACGGCTTTGCTATTGTGGCTACCCAGGACTGCCCACTGTACAGGAGTGGCATCTAGCAGTGGCTAGCCCCTTCTGTGCAGTCAGCCAGACTGGGGCTGTCCTGTCACACACGGGCAAGAAGTTGAGAAAGGCCCGATACCTCAGGGATGCTATCAAAACCATGGATCAGTTAGCCAAAGATGATGGCAGTAGCATGCAACATACATTATTGCTCTGGATGTATGCTCTATGGTCGAACAACTTCTCTAGCAATACAGATTTTTCAAATGACATGGCTAACACAAGTCCACTTGTGTCATCCGATTGTGGACGCACAAGCCAACTGCAAAGTAAAGTAAAAGAGGTGATGATTCAACAATCACATTAATGTAACAGTGGAAAAGCCGAGGCAGCTATCATTAAACTTGCAAAAGGCAAAAAAGGGTTGCCTGAAGAACTCGAACCCAGGACCTGAATCGGTAACCGGGAGTCCCTTACACCAGGGCCAAGACCCAGCATCGCCAAATGATAACAGGCCGACTAAACTCTTAGTCCCACACACTTACATTGCACGACATTGTCGTGCAGTGTAAGCAGCTAAGATCCTTTGATAGGATTGTCTGCTTGACAGTAGTGAGTAAGCTGCCAAACATAGGCCAGCATCTGCCAACGGTCACTTGATTGGCAGGACACGTTGTTATAATGCTTGCACCCTTCCTACTTCACAGGTTTCCGAGAGTTTTCAACACAACCAATGCATATGTGTCGCTAGTAAGACGTTTTAATAGCAGGGACTCTCAACACATTCACAGCAAGCAGAGAAGTGCTGCTAGTCGAATTCCAAGAATGGGAATCATATACACACACACATACAGGAACTTACTCTTTCTAAAAAATCTCTTTCTAAGTGCTTTCCATGTGCTGTAAACGAAGCATGGTCATATAGCTATTGGTGGCATGCACAATTTCAACAAGCATAGCATGATTAGAGGTGATATGCATAGCATCAGCATGAAAATATGGTTAATGGCAGCATGCAACAGTGTCAGCATGCATAAGCACATAAAGGACGAATCACAGGGATCCACTAAATGCTGGGATAAATAGGTGCTCTTTAAGTTCTTTTTAAATGTGGTCAAGTCAGAGGATGTCGTGACGCAAGTCGGAAGTGAATTCCAGGCTTTGGGAGCATAAGAACTAAATGCACGGTCTCTAAAGGATTTGAGGTTTGCAAATATAAGCAAACTCAAATTTTTGTAATGTGGTATAGCTGAAAGTAGGCAGACTTTACTGTGGAGCTGATGTGGGAGTGAGTTCCAGGCTTTAGGAGCATACGAGCCAAATGCACGGTCTCCAAAGGATTTGATTTTTGTACGTGGTATAAGTAAGCCGTAATGGCTCACTAGGTAAGGCGGTTGCTTTTCACGACCTCGGCCCCGAGGTCGTGGGCTCGAATCCTGCAGTGGGCGATCCTTTATCGCCACTGCAAGCAGTGGTGATAGCCGTAAAGGCTCTTCTGTCGCTATACAAAAGAGGCTGTTAAATCAGCTAGCATTTATTTTATTCATTTATTTAAGTAAACAGTTAGATTGCGAAAAGCAGTTGGTACGATGCTTAGCTTGGTGGGGGAGCAGATCTGATAGGTAGGCTGGAGCCAATGAATGAAGGGACCTAAAAGTGAGCGACAAAACCTTGAAGTCGATTCGTTGCTTGACTGGTAGCCAGTGCAAGTCGACGAGAAGTGGCGTGATGAGGCAACTGCTCACGAAAGACAAGCCTAGCAGCAAAGTTTTGCACCAGCTGTAAGCCCCTGATTGCACATGCCGGTAGGCCAGCAAGCAGCGAGTTATAAAAGTCAAGATGGGATGTCACAAATGCATGGACCAACTTAGACGTGGTATCCCTATCTAAACAAGCGCAATTTTTAGCAACCGATTTTGAGCGTTAACCTTTCCGATTTCTGAGTCACACTTAGTTTGCCCATAACCAGTAAGTTGGTTTGATTATAAGTCAATTTGAGAACGTTTGCTGCCATCCATGTGTGGATGTCAGCAATACATAAATGAGCAAGGGAGCTGGGAGAATTCGATGTGTTCGAGGGCTGGGAGGAATCAAAGCAAATATACAACTCCCTTGCTATACTGGCTCCCAATCCAGCATCGACTTCAAGGTTGTGTCACTCACTTTTAGGTCGTTTCATTCTTTGGCTCCAGCCTACCTTCAGATCTACTCCTCCACCAGGCTAAGCTACCTCATACGAACCTCAAATCCTTTGGAAACCGTGCCTTTAGTCTGTATGCTCAGTTAGCCTGGAACTCACTTCCGACTGGCGTCACGACATCATCTGATTTGACATTTAAAAATTTAAGCTAAAAGACGTACCTATTTATCACAGCATCTAGTGGGTCCTTGTGCTGTGTCCTTAGAGTGCTTATGCATGCTGACACTGTGCATGCTGTCACTAAAAATATTTACATGCTGACCCGGTGCACACCATCTCTAACCATGTTAGTTATGCTTGTTGATATTGTGCATGCTACCAATCTGATCATGATATACGATCATGCTTCCCTTACAACATATGTAAAGCACCTAGTAAGAGACTAAGTGCTCTGATAGTGCAATACAAAGTTATCAATATCATTATTATTATTATCCAGGCCATCAGTTCAGTTGGTGATGGGGTCGTGAGAGCAAATCATAACACGGCAATAGTTGTGCGTTCAACGTTCGATCTTAGAGCAAGCAAAATCTACCACCCGGTCATGCCGTTCACTGACCAGAAGGACGGCTTCGATTGCTGCTACAAGTTGGAAGGGGAAAACTACTCAATACTGTGAGATCGTCTCAGCAGGTTTTCAATAACAGAATGTTAAACTAATTGCTTTCAATCATCTCAACCCATAGCATCGAGAATCACAACAGTCGGCATAAGCCTGAAGCTGGCGTTAAAAATCACGGGCACTGAGGCACAAATACTGGTAAAACCCTAAGTATCGGCAGACAGACAACTAGTGATAGATAGCCAACTATTGGTATCCATTGGGCAGTCCATTTGCTAGCTGTATCCACTTGATTGTGTGGATCAATAGAAGGCAGGACCTCTCTGTCATACACTGTGCAGTCTTCCATTTTGAGTTTCTAGAATGTCCGGTATTCGAGTTGAAACACACTTCAGCAATACCCTTCAGTCAGTGGGGACAAGTGAGTAAGCTTTGGGAGGAACCGTGCAACCACAAGCTGAGGCAGCCTTATGCAGTGCAGGACAATGGACTACGTGGCAGGAGCATTAGTGTAAAAGTGCAATCCAGCCAGCCAAGTGGATGCACCGGTGTGACGTTCGTCGAGTATTGGGAAATGGATGAGAATCGCGAATGAGATAGCCTGCAGCACGGTTCTAAGCAGTAATGTGGGAACATACACAGTGCAAAGTACGCACGAGTGAAGGGGCATGGGTAGCCAGCACCTGTGTTCGAGTCAGAAGCTGATTTTGCAGTCACGTTTCCTCGGCAGCTGTGCCACATATTCCAGTTAAACAAAAAAATTGGTCCAACGGACGGTACAGAGAGGCAGTGAGATCGACAGCAGGCCACACGACTTGCACGATCCCGGGACAGAAAGCCTACACAGCCACCGGCGTGGCAAGTTTCCTGCTTAGGCTGACAACCTACCACCAAGCATTCCAAGAGAATGGTTTGTTTTAGCATGTTGGCCAAACCACGACACTTCCTTTTTTTTACTTTTGCATGTTTGATACCGTGTATGCCAAACAAGCAAAAGCAGCACTAGCAAGTGCTAGGTTAGATGTTGAGGTGAGGTGCTGAAGAGAGCTGTAGGTAGAAAATATCTCTAGCAGGTGTGGTTTGCCAGCTCCACCGTTCTTTGGGGTTACCAGCAGTCAGAATGACTAGTAACGATGATCCGAGATAGCACAAATGACAATAGCACAGATGACTGGATGACCCACTAAGTACTAAATGCTTCCCGAGAGCCTGCAAGGGCATCAGGATGCAATTTGGGGGAAGGGGAGGTAGGAAGGGGCCGGGACTATATGTATGTACTAACTTACTAGTTATGGGTAAACCCAGTGTGATTCACAAATTGGAAAGGCTGACTCTCAAAATTGGCTCTGCCAACATATCTCCAGTTAAATCAGCTCGAAATCTAGGTGTCGTATTCCAAAGCAACCTCTCGTTAGACGACCATATCAGCTCCACAGTCAAATCTGCCTATTTTCCGCAACATAACATTGCTAAAATTCGGGCTTGTTTAGATAAGGATACCGCGTCCAAGTTGGTCCATGCATTCGTGACATCCCGTCTCGACTTCTGCAACTCACTGCTCACTGGCCTACCGGCATGTGCGATCAGGCGATTGCAGCTGGTGCAAAACTCCGCAGCTAGGCTTGTCTGTCGTGAGTGTCGCAGTTGTCACATTACTCCACTTCTCGCCGACCTGCACCGGCTACCAGTCAAGCAACGGATTGACTTCAAGGTTTTGTCGCTCACTTTTAGGTCCCTTCATTCTTTGGCTCCAGTCTATCTCTCAGATATACTACCCCATCAGGCCAAGCATCGTACCATCCGCTTTTCGGAATCCACCAATACTTCGTACAAACCTCAACTCCTTTGGAGACCATGCATCCAGTTTGTATGCTCACAAAGACTGGAACTCCCTCCCGACTTGCGTCAGAACATCCCCTGACCTGACGACATTTAAAAGGAACTTTAAACACACCTATTTAGGACAGCATTTAGTGGGTCCCTGTGATTCGTCCTTGATGTGTTCATGCGTGCTGACACCGTGCATGCTGCCACTAACCACATTTCCATGCTGACCCTGTGCATGTCACCCCTAACCATATTATTCATTTTGTTTGTTTATCAAGCATGATTTTACTCACCATTCAATTGCATTTATTTTTACAGCAAATGTAGAGCATCTAGAGAGAGAACAAGTTCTCTGATGGCGCTTTATCAAGTGCATTATTATTATTACGTATGGCACAGACAGTGCTGGAAATTGGAGGTAACAGATCGACGAAGTGCATCTTCAGAATTGCACAGCTGCCTTGCCCTGCCAAGCAGAGGGCAGTCCCAAGCACATCCACGTGACTCCTGCTGGAAGCAGGAGCAGCGCCAGCAGACACATAGTCGGTCGAAGCCAGTGCTCATGCACTCAGTTCTTTGAAGAGGGGAGCCAGGGCTGGCTGCAAGAGTCACAGACCTGCTAGAAGCCTCTATCTTTACCTAACAAAGATAAGTTCCTGTGTGCAAGCAATGACGTCACCAAGAGGATTAAAGAGCTTCAGCACGGCTACTCATGCCAGTGAAGCTTTTTGATATTTTAATAACTTGCTTAGCTGTCAGATGCTTAGCTGTCAGAGGATCCTTAGCTTTTAATAACAAGGACGGTTGAGTCATGCGGGGATTCAAAACTGCTTCACCATGTGACTCGCAAAGAACATGGCTGTCTTCAGTGAGTGACAGTTCTACAGAACCCTAAGCAGAACACCCAAGCAAATGCAGTCACACAAAAACACAGCACGCATGCACAAACGCCAGCGGGCACACTCACACAAGGGGACAGCCATCAAAAGTAGCTATTGCTCCTGTGAACGGGCACTCCTGCTTACATATCTTCAGCCCTGCCCCTTCGTTTGTAGTTAGAACATAGTGAAGCCGTGCTGATGGCCATCAGTATCACCCGGCGAGCTCAGGCACGATACAGGAACTACAGCTGGCATAGTTCAACACAGTGCATGTCCTCTGTGGTCCCCCTTCACACCGACTGGATCCGGAGAATCAGGCCGGACACCAATCTGACCCTTCGAAAACCTTTGCACCATGTGTAAGTCAGTACAATAGCTGTTGACCCCCACATGGCCAGATCTCTATGGGTAGGCTGGAGGGGAGGAGCAGAGGTCGAACTCTTGGTAGCTGCAGCTGCACAACACCGAGGCTAAAGTGCAAGAAAAGGGCAGATCAAACTCCACGGATGAGCTGGCTGAGTGGTTTACCACTCGGGTTATATGGACCAATTGCTACCGACAAAACTCTCCTGCTTACGTTATGGTAAATATCTTTCCTCACCTGCCATGAGCAACTGCAAAGACCAAATTAGCTAAGGCAAATGCAAAGCATGCTTGCCTTCTGAAGCTCGACGAAGCTAACTCTGCTAATGAAGCACAGGAGTGCAATCGGTAGGGACCTCCCAGACATCATCGTGATTACAATCCCAGGTGCAAGTCCACTGCAGTCAGGTCTATCAAACAGACCGACCAACTGGGCTTGTCTTACACATTTACTACGAAATAAGCTAGGGACACAAAGGGGGAGGGCCAACGGCCACTAAATCAAGCCGAGGTCAAGGAGAAGCAGACAGGACCAGGTGAGGGCAAACAAAACCCCGAGAGGGGTTAAATGTTGCCGGTGAGCACCGACCCGGGTCAAGAATGTTCAGCAGCAGCAGGAACTGCAGTCGGCCCAGCAACTGGTCGTCGGCAAGATTTGGCATGCCAATCCGGCGGGGGGGGGGGGGGGGGGGGCCAAGCTAGCCAGGACCTCTCTCTGCAGCATGGATCGAGCGACGATGAAAGTTACCTCAGAGCCGTCTACCTCAGCGGCAGGCCACATGAAGCATGACTGCACGGATACACTCATGCTCCCACCCCCGACCCGACCTGACCTTACGGCCAGTTTCCTATCTCACACCGATGTGCCAGCGCCAGCAGTGTAACAGTCCCAGTAGAACCCACTCAGCGACTGAAAGCAGCCTCTGCTGAAGCCCACTTCCACCATTTTGCTGCTGTTCGTCCTACTGCTCTCATCGAGCCATCGGACCGCGATGCAGCACCGACCGGCCCTCCAACCGTGGGCACCCCCGAGGACCTGCGACTAGAGCTGGTACTTGGGAACGTCAAGACCGACACCAGCCAGCCAGCCTCACGTGGCTAGCTTCCTTTCTGCTACTGCATTATCCCAAACGGTGGCTGCAGCACCACTAGGGCAGCTAATTAAAAGAACTCCCTGCTGTGCAGCATTATGCTCAAGAAGCCCCCCCCCCCTACATCCTCTACCCACCAAGTACTACAGCCCACACACGGGCCACTGCTTACGGAAGCCATATCAAGCCTATCTCACAGGACCAGAACTGCTGCCCGGTCCGAAAGCTAATGCCTCTCGTTGCACACCAACTTGCTCTTGTTCAACAGGAGCCGTTGCTCAGCCTTGGCCATCTTGGGGGGGGGGGGATTCTCATACGTATAGCCAGCAGCAGCAGTCCCCTTAAACGAGGCTCTACCGTGAGGTGCTGGCGACACAAAGGCACGAGTAGCATAGCCATACTTTACAGCTTGCTGGCACGAGTGATGCTAACTAGCTGTTCCATGTCGGAAGAAGTCAGCTGTACCTCCCCCTGCTGCTTCAGACAGGCGGTGCGACAACTATTTCCCAGCTCATGTCCCAGTAACCATCTGCCCTCACGAGCCGGATAGGATGCCAGCGAACATGCCAATAGCGAGCTACACAAGCCAAGCCGTGATGTAGTGGATCTTACGGTACTAACAACTAACTACACGTGAAACATAAATACAAAATGACACCAGATAAGGCCAGCAAAGAGCAGCTTGCCATTAAATCAGCTAAAAGAAATCCCACGAACTGAGATATATAATAATATATAATACATAGTTCATTTGTATAGCACCCTAAGATAAATTAATCTCTATTCAGACACTTGTGCCACGGGGCTCGAGCCCACGACCTCTGCCATACCTTGGTCAAGTGAGCACCTTAACCACTGGGCCAAACCAGCCCGGCAGATCAAGTCGCCCAAGTCCCGTTATGCAAGTGCACGGCATTATTTCAGGCAAATCGTTTCCGAAGCGTGCACGAATGCACTCTGCAGTACGAGCTGCAGTGTATGTAAACCACGTGATACATATGGCCGACACTGTGCACACGTGCAGGCGATTCACACACCCGGCTGGCTGGGAGTTATCGATTTGCTGGCAGTCGCTACAATGAGCTCGGTGCACACAAGCAAGCTTCGACTGACTGATGGAATGAGCAAGGAGTGGGGCACAGGTCACCTAGTTCGGCGTTTTGCAGCTCGGCGTTCTGCATAAGCACACAGGTACTACACCACCATTATAAACTCCCATTAGCCGGCTCGGTAAATGGCAGCAACCTTAGCACAACCTCATAAGAGGACACAGGAGCCCCGAGGCAAGGCTAGGTCGGCTGCCTGCTCGAGCCTCTGCCAGCAGGAGCCTCTCTCGACAGCAGAGAAGGCCGACACTTAGAGCTTCCGGCGACAGCAGCGGCCGTCGGAGGTGGCTGCCACCAGCTTCTAGCTGCCAACCACGTGTGCCGTGCAAGTGTGTGTGCAGTGCAAGCACGCACTCTGCAGCACTCCACGCGAGTTGTGCAGCAACTGTCCGGCATTTGCTGGAACAGTGTGTGCCCTCGGCATGCACTGCTTCTTAACGAAAGAAGAAAAAGTAACACGAGTGTGCAATCTGTGAGTGCTAGAGGTGCCACCATCGCGCGGGCCAGCGGCTGCTTTTGGCCGACAAACAGCAGAGTGCTGCCAAGATCATGCACTAAGTCAGCAGCTGCTCTCACCTGTCTACCTATGCTAGTTAGCTACTCCAGAAGCGATCCTTCCCCCTCAGCTGCCCAACTCTTTGCTCTTACCTCTGCTCAGCATCACTCAAATAGGCCGACCTCGGTACAGGCCAACAGTAACCCACAAGGCTATAGGGTAGTACTGTAAAAGCACTTGGCTCATTTACTCCTATCCCTATAGGCTGACTAACTTTTAGATGGGGGTTGTTGCAAAGTCAGTTTGAAAGCCACATACCCACAATTTCCATTGTCAGCATGTCATGGGTCGCCTTATGAAGCAAAGGATAAGTCACCTCGATTGTTTTATCTAGTATCAATCTCATGACGTCCGCCCATGATCTAGGATCGCTGATCCAAAACGACTTGTCATTGGACTAGCATATTGTCTCTAATGTCAAGTCGGCCTACTGTCAGCAGAACATTTTCAAAAGCAGGGCCTGCTTAAACAAGAGTATGACAGCCAAATAAGCCCACGAGCTTTCGACATCGCATCTCGATTACTATAATTCTCTTTATTCAGGATTCCAAGCCTGTGCCTTCAATCGGCTGCAACTAGTGAATAACTCAGCAGTTTGGCTGACGTGCTGTCAAAAACATTGCTGCCACATCAGACCACTTCTATCTGAGTGTCATTTAGCTCCCTATCAAGCATCGTTAGACCAAGATCCTCTCTCTGGCCTACTACAGATCACTTTACAGGATTGTGCCAGCCTGCCTATCTGACCTCCTTGCACCTCCAGCTTGATCTCGCACCATCTCCACCTGCTCATTCGCTTCCAGTCGCCCTGCTGCTCCTAGCACTGAATTTGAAGTCTTTTGCTGATCGGGCTGAAGGTTCGTACGCAACCGAAAGTCTAGAAGTAGCTTCCGGCTTCTGTCACCACTTGCAATGACTTTGCATAATTTAAGTCTCAGCTGCTTCTCTGCTTCTGCTGCTTCCCCATCTGCTTTGCGAAGCCTCCCCTGCGCCCCCAGTGCACTTGTCTTTTTTCCTGTGCTTTGCGTTCTTTCCTGTGCATGATTCAGAGCATGTTACAACTAATCATGGGTCATACTAATCAGCAGCCACACCTGTCTGTCTTCTTCTGTGCTTTTGCATGGTTGTCACAGCTCTTGGTCATGCTTCTCTGGCAGAGAGTTGTAAAGCACCCGATCCAGATTTGGTTCTCCGAGGGTGCTAACAAAGACTCACTATTATTATCATTATTATTATTATTACCATTAGTATTCTTACCTATCGATATGCAAATGGAGGGGGTCTTCTTCATATCCAAATCGACCACGCTTTTCTATAGGGGATTAAGCCACCCTATTTGGCTTGGCAAACTATGCATTTATAGATTTGGAGTCCAGGAACTGAGGATCAGTCGACCGGTACACTGGCAGGTTAGCTGAGCAAGCAGCCCAAAGCCTCACCGACCAACCAACCGACCACCGGAAACCCCCAACCACTTGGTAAACAACGGACAGGAAACCTCGATCGGTTTGAGGCAGCCAATGGGGAGAAGCTTTAGATGAAACAATTCACCAAGCAAAAATGCACAGCTTCTTCCCACCCCAACGACTGACACTAGAAGCCTGCACAAGCTTCGTGCAGCGCAGACATGAACGCAAGCATAAGTTAGTGCGCCGGTGAGCACACTCTCACACAGAGACACAGGCTTGAGCTGACAAATTATACAAGGCCATAGGGCAAAGGGGGCTGGACGAACAAAGGGTGTAGGTTAGTGCAACAGTCCTCAGCAAACCGTGTCTTGACACTGCAAAAGTGAGCATGCCTAGCAAATATGGCTATCTGCAGACGGGTGATTCGTGTAAAGCACCGTAAAAACATTTAAACATTTCAGCAGGTTCATTTTCATGCGAGAAGCAGCACCACAGAAGCTGGGTGAGTACAGCTGGCAGCTGGCCACTGTTGGCTGGTTGCAGCCAGCCAACCAGCTGTCAGGGGCTGCTTGTACCTGCTTGTCGTTCTGCAACTGCCTGAGCTGGTCGGCGAACCGTGCGGCTTTGGCCGCCTCCTCCTTGCGCGAAGCTCGCTCCTTCTTCAGCTCGGGGCTCCAGAACGTCTTCACCGATGCTATGTACGAGTTGAGCTGCGACTTGTTCTGCTCGAGCTCTTTCTGACGGTCGGTCAGCTCCTTGCCCACCTCGAGCAGCTGCGTCTGCAGTCGCACGATCAGCAGGCTGTGGCTCTGCTGGCCGGCATGGCTGCCGATGCTGCCATGGCTGCCGTGACTATGTGCATAGCGTAAAGATGCCGAGTCCTCGTCGCCGCCACCGCCACGACCGTCACCCCCGTCGTCGTCGGGCGCGCAGCGCTCCAGGGAGTGGCTGCTGACGGCCAGCAGCGGGTAGTCGCGGTCGAGGGAGCGGTTGCGCTGCACCCTCCAGCTGTGCGCATACTCGCCGGAGCGCTCCAGCGACCTGTCGCGGTAGCCGTAGTGGCGCAGCGCGGCGGTCCGATCCAGCGAGCCGAACTTGCTGTCAGGCGCCGAGCACCCGCTTTCGGGCGGCGGCAGCACGGCCTGCCTCTGGTCGCCGACGTCGTTGAGGCGGCCGAGTGAGCCGCGAGCTTCGCTTCGGCTGCTGGCTTGAGCATCGGCCCTGCTCACGGAGCTGGCGGCGACGTACGTCGGGTATTCGTCCGCACCTGGCGGTAGGGAGCGCGGCTGGGGCAACGGCAGCGTGCCGTGCCGGCTCAGGGAGCCGTACAGGTCCGCGAAACTCTCTAGTGCTCGCGAGGCGGCAGCAGTGGCTGCGAGGTCGCTATCGGCCGAACTTCTGTCCAGTTTTTGGGATCTGGTCAGATGTGGAGAGCCGTGGCTTCTCATCGAGTCGGAGGAGGCGACGCTGTGCTTGACGGCACCGAGTCCATCACCATTGTAGTCGGCGCCTGTCATGTGGTCGCCACCGACCAGGCTGCTGCTGCTGCTGCCTTTGCCGGTCGAAGTCCACGTTGCCGCTGCACCAACGTGCGGTCTTTTCTGGCTCGGCTTCGGCGAGCTGGTCGCAAAGCTGGCGGGGCTGGCGCTGCGCACGGAGCTCGCCGCCGCGGCTTTCGGCTTTGACATTTTCGCTACGGCCGATCTGCTATGCGAACGAGAGCATCCGGCTCAGTCAAGCTAGCGTTAAGAAGTCACCGGTCGCCGACGAGCCGGGGCGCGTGTAAGGAACGCCGACGGCTTTGTCGAGCGACAAAGAAGCATTCGAGCCGACGCTACCCGACACAGCGCGAGCCTAGAACTAGAACTAGCGAGACTCGGGGCATGAGACGCCTGTCGTAAGGCTGGGGGTGAACAAATTAGCTAGCTCAGGGGAAGCCAATGGCTGGCCGTGGCAATCTCGTGGAAATGGAGCAGGAAGCGCAGCAACTGATGCAAGCTGCAGTGATTAGCCAACATATATTCATGCGCTTGCAGACGCAGGCGCGTACTCACCTACGCTACACGGTAGCCAGCCAGTAGCTAAACTTGAGTAATGCAGGGGCCTACGGGCCTCCGGCCCGGTCGGATCTGTTATTATCGCCCAGGAAAGGTATCCGATGTCAAAGGTCACGCTTGGCGCGCCGGTTGCTGATTGTGCGCCGGGTCGATAGACGGGAGTAATCTGGATCGCCTGCACAATGTGCTGCCGCTACCCACGAGGAACTGGGAGACTGGTTCAACTACAGCGAAGCGCGTCGTAACGCGCACAGCTGCACTATCTGCCTCGCTCAGAACGGAAACTTGGACCCGCCGCTACTCCCCGTAAACCGCCGGCACGTCTTCCGGACGGCGGTGTTGAGACTGCTTCTTTCATTTAAGTACGCGTGTTGAACGGCTCGCTATAAATATCGAGCTTGTACTTCATTAGCCAAGAACTACAGCTCTGCGCAAGTTTGCGTGGCGGTATTTCCTTCCATAGATATAATTACACCCCACCCGCCCTGAGGTCCACCACGCGCCATGTCGCCGCGCCAGCTATTCCATTTATTAACCGTCGCGGGTACTGGTTGGGGCCGCGGTATCCGCTAGGTCGTATCGTGGACGCCCGTGGGCGCTCGATCGCAGGCGCCAGGCGCTCTTTTACCATGCATTGACTGCCTAGATCGGTTCCGTCCTCGGGGCGTCCGCGTCGTCGACGATCTGTCTGCGCGCGCTAACGTCCGCTCCGGCCCGACGCTCGGAGGAGCTGCTGCGCGAATTCCGATAGTGGATGTCAGCTAATTCAACAGCCTCGTTTACGTGTAGCAAGAGGAGAGCCGGAGCGCGGCCGCCTCCGCTGGCAGCGTCCGTAGAAGAATTGCCTGTTTCGTACTTTAAACAATGCGACCGGGCTGCGAGTGCCTTGCCGCTGGGCTAAATAAAGAAATACTAGCTGATTTAACAGCATCTTTTGTATAGCGACAGAAGAGCCTTGGCGGCTATCGCCACCGCTTGCAGTGGCAGTAAAGGATTACCCACTGCAGGATTCGAACTCGGGACCGAGATCGTGAAAAGCAACCGCATTACCTAGTGTGCCGTCACGGCTCACACCAAGCGGAGCGTGGCTGCACGGTCTCCCATTGTCGCAGCTGAGGCGGCACGACGAGTGCACTAAAGGCTAGCAGCTACAAGCGGAGCGCCGGAACATTGTCGCTTCGGGCTTGCGGTTCAGTAGTGCATGGATCGGTAGTGGGCTGTTCGGTGAATCGGAAGAGTTTCTGAGGGTGCTTCGCAGGGAGCCGGTGTGACCCAAGTCATGTGACGTGACAGCTACGCCGTCGTCGACAGACCAGACGATGCGCTGAGTTTTGCAACAACAGCAGCCAACTACGGGCACAGGCCGGGAGTCCTGAATAGAGGAAATTGCTATAATTTAGATGCTATCTTCACCATTGTTTGCAAGTTTGTCTGTCGCATTCTTATCTAAGCAGGCCTTGGTTTTGGCAATATGCTGTTATTTTAAGTATGCTTTTATTAAAAATATGCTCTTACTCAAGCTTGGCAGTGGAAGAAGTGTGAAGGTAGCGCTCAGAGTGATCAAAGCAAGGAAGGGATATAGGTTGGATTACAAGCTAGATTGGCAGTTCAGGCCGTGTGCTAGAGGGGTGACATAGGTTGTGTGAGGCGTCTAGCTCAGCCAAGCATGGATAGTGACCAAAGGTATGCGAATGGACCACAGGTTCCCTCGAAAGTTGGGCATAGTGCATGAGACAAATAGCTAGTGGCACGAGAGCGATTTAGTAATAAATCAGTAGGAAGACCGGTTTCAAATAATGTCTTACATGTAGCTGGCGGAAGAGTTACTGCGTGGAATTAAATGGGGAACAACTGGCAGAGCGCGAACCGACAGTCAGGTCGGCTGTTGAGACAATCGGCCGAAATGAAGTGTCTAGCGATAGCCGTGACCAGCTATCGGCATTGGAAGTCAAGTATTACCTAGCTATTCCGAGTGCACCACCACCGCTTAGCTTTGTCTTGCTCATTCGGATCGCTAAGTTGTGTACTGGGTGAGTCAAGGTAAAGCCGGGGAGTCCTTGAGCGGCTGCCCCCCCTACCTGCCAACCATGGGACATTGGGAGCGGAGCGCCTGCATAGAAAGGTTGGATGAGAGCTAGAGTTGCTTGCTGCCGATCTTGCTAGTTTCTATTCCAGGAGTTTAGCCGACCCAGGACGTATTAGCAGGTGTAGATCGAACAGTCCAGAAGCACTAAATGAGTAACGAGTATTAAATACAGAGAGAGAGAGAGAGAGAGAGAGAGAGAGAGAGAGAGAGAGAGAGAGAGAGAGAGAGGCCGATATATGTGAAGCGCCTGAATAGAGATTAAATTCTATTGGGGTGCTATATCAATGAATTATTATATTTATTATTATAAGGAGACACGTCTAACACGCTACTAACAGGCCCGCTGAATAAACCGTAGCCAACAGGTTCCTAGTTAAGGCTGTGCGTGATTTGCTTACGTTATCTACGGACGTCTAGAAAAGCTGTTTTGGCGACACGCGAACGCTCGAGCGTGGCTACGAAGAGCGGGCAGGCGTCTCCAGCTGACCCAATCCGAAGGGTTGGGTGTTCCAACTTTCGGGTTACACTAAGATTGTATTCGATAATCCACGCCGACCTCATCGCTTAGTGGAGTGCTTCGCTTTCAATTGCTTAAGGTTCCCTTAAGCCCCTTCTTTATAGTAAGGATAATGATAACAAAATATATAGTGCCTTCCTAGAGAAAAAATCTTCTTTGGTATTTCATATTTGTTTATTGGTTTTATTTTGCCCACCAGGGATTTGAAGTTCGCTAGAGGCACAACCAAATGACCTGTCAGGAGAGCGGGTGGTGCATCGGCAGGCTTGATTAGAAGCTATTATTTATAGGTAGGCGAGGAGGAGAGTCAACCTAAAAGCGAGTGACAGAGCCCTGGGCTGCCTAAATTTTGAAACTTAATATTGATAATAATCATAATATATTTGCATAGCGCCCTCAGAGAACCAAATCTCTTTCTAGCCGCTTTACAGATGCTGTGTAGAAAGCATTACCAAAAGATTGGCGGTAAAATCCGCAAACAGCAGGTACCCATCGCGTAAGCAGGTACATGAACACGAGAGACGAATCACAAAGACACACCAAATGCTGTAATAAATAGATGCTTTTGAAACTTCTTTTTAAACGTCATGTTGGGGGACATTTCGACGTGCATCCGTTGTTCTAGGTTTTGGGAGCATGGGAACTAAAAATAAATACTAGCTGAATCAACAGACTCTTTTGTACTGCGACAGAACATCCTTCACGGCTATCACCACTGCTTGCAGTGGTAATAAAGGATCGCACACTGCAGGATTCGAACCCTTGACTTCGGGACCGAGGTCTCGAAAAGTAAACGCCTCACCTAGTGTGCCAGTAGGGCTCTTCGAGGCAAGGTCTCAAACGGTTTTGAAGTTCGTACGAGGTATGGCTAAAAGATTCGTCAGAACAGCGGGCTGTACTATTCTTCGCCTGGTGGAGTAGTTCTGATAGGTAGACTGGAGCCAGAGAATGTAGTGACCTAAAAGGAAGTGACAGAACCTCGAAGTCGATACGCTGAAGCTTGAGAGCGAGCCCGTGCATGTCGGCGAGAAGTGGTGCAATGTGGCAATGGAGACGCTTACGACAGACGAACCTAGCTGCAGAGTTTTGCACCAACTGTAAGCGCCTGATTACACACACCGGTAGACCAGCAAGCAGCGAGTTATGGAGGTCGAGAAGGCATGTCACAAATGCATGGACCAGTTTCGATGTAATATCTTTGTCTAAGCAAGCCCAAATTTTAGCAATGTTATGTAGCTCAAAGTAGGCAGACTTGACTGCGAAGCTGTGTGGTCGTCTAATGACAGGTCGCTTTGGAACAGGACACCTAGACTACGTGCAGATTCAACCGGAGATATGTTGGCCGAGTTAATTTTGAGCGCAAGGTTTCCCAATTTCTAAATCACGCTTAGTTTGACCATAAATAGTAAGTTGGTTTTTTCGTCATCCAATTTAAGAGAGTTGCTGCCATTCCTATGAGAATGTCATACATACATCAATACATGATCTTCATTAAAAAGAGTGCTTCCACAGTTTAGCACCTCTTCCGATCCCTATCTAAGATTAGGAGCTGTCTTCCACGGTGGCTTCCAAAAAATTTAACTAGCTTCTCGGTTCTCTTTCGGCTAGATTATTGTAAGTCCTTTTTGGCTGGGCAACCGAAAAAAGCCACTTGGCCACTGTGGTTGGCAATTAATATGGCTGCAAGGGAAGTTTAAAATATCCCAGAGATTTGACTATGTATCTTCTTTACTCAAAGACCTTGGACAGCTGCTGGTTGATCAACGGATGCAGAGCAAAGTTCTTACGCTAACCCGCAAGGCACGCCAAGGCTCGGCTCCTCCATACCTATCTGAACTGCTGCACCAGTTTCAGCCTCCTCGTGCCCTCAGGTCTTGGATGAGCAATAGATTAGCTGTTTCATCTGCAGGTCCTAGGCTGGAACTCTCGCAATTCTTACGCAACGTAAACTACTCTCGTGCTGCCGCCTATAGCGCATCATTTCCAGTCGTCCTGAGATGCTACTACCAAGCTACTTACTACCTCAACTGCTCTCCTGACTCAGCTATGCTTCTCCCTTACCATTTGTTTTTCGAGGTGAAGTCTGTTGGCTATCGAATGCGTACCGAAAGCCACTTAGGCTTTCAAATGTGCTATACGAAACTCTCTTTTGTAACTTCAATATAGTCTTTGTGGCTTTGTGGAGATACAGATAAAGTTATATTAAATTGCATTACAACTCTATACGCTGCTTAATGGAGGAGCGAGTGAAGTTTGGTGAGAATTAGTGTAATGCGGTAGTTGCGACGTTCACCACAAAGTGTCTAGCTGCAGAGATTTGCACAGACTGTTGGCGTTTTATTGCACCGGTAGGGAGGCATGCCAGTAGCGAGCAACAGAGTTCATTTACAGTCACAGATATTACCAGAAGAGCTGTGGTAAACAAAATTGTGCGTTTTCTTAGCGGTGCAAGCATGAAATTTGAGCGATTGTTGATCTTGGTATTCACGGTAGCTACAGAGGTAGAAATGTTACGAATTCAACCTCGAGGTCAAATTTTATAACGAAATCTAATATCGCCGCCAATGTGCCGATTATATATTTACAAAGTCTAGCAAAATTCATCGGACAGAAAAAGTCTAATTCGGCTTTAGAACATGAAAATTCTAGACTTCTAAGGAAAAGGCAACACAATACATTGTAAATTTGATTCGGTACTGGGCAATCAAATGTGGCCGTCCTGACGGCGCATCGTTTCTTCTGCTCCTTGGAAATACATACGGAATGCTAACTAGGTCTTCTGTTATTTAAAGTAGTACAAATATATAAACTCGATGCCTTGACGCCTTCTCTTGCAAAAATGCCTCGCATCGTAATGAAACCAAAATTTTAGGAGCAGTGGAGCAGATGGTTATTAGTGACTTACTAAAATCTCCCGGGTAAACGCTGGGTGAAAGAACTAATTTGCTGCATGCACGAGGAGTTTTGTAAATAATTTAAATTTAAAAATAATTTCTCGTGCCTTGGAAGCATCTTAAATGAGCGCTGATTCTTTGGGGCATCCATCCTTGTAAATGTAAATGCAATGCACCAGAGTCCCGATCCAGCGAAACGCTTGCAGCGCGTTTTGAATCTATTGGTACTTGAATAGTTCTTTACAAGCGTGCCAGGCTTCATGTGGGTGTGTGCACAAAAGATGCCAATGCCCACTTAGATTTGCTTAGCCCCAATAAAGAATCATCCGAATGGTGAGGTGATGGCTGAGAAGCATGTCCCCAGACGCGTCAGCCTGACGTACTGCCCGACTGATGTTCTGCAGAAAAGACGCGCTGATAGGTGAAGTATTATCCATCGGTTGACTTATGTTGGTGGAAACACTAAGCCTGACATTGTTGACAAATCTTGAACGGCGTAAGCAAGCCGCGATGCCCAAGGTATCCCACACTTGCCACGCAGTGTTTGTACTTAGTTGGCTGACGAATAAGATGGTATCAGAGCCCACCAGTTGAGCTAGGGAAAATCGGTAGACTCTGAACTCTGGGTGAACCTAGAATCGTACGATCTGGTATATATATATATATATATTTATATATATATATAATATTGTAAACAGCCTGTGGTATATATATATATATATATATATATATATATATACCAGATCGTACGATTCTTGTATACTCTCTAGGTTCACCCAGAGCTCAGAGTCTACCAATTATCCATAGCTCAACTTGTAGGCTGCGATATCATCTCGTTCGTCAACCAACTAGGAACAAACGCTACGTGGCAAGTGTGGGATACCTTGAACAACACAGTTTGCTTACGCTCCTCAAGACAGACCAACAATGTCAAATATATATATATATATATATATATATATATATATATACGAAGTGCAGGCCAAAGACTGTCCAGAGTTAATCGAGCTTCTTTATTTTTTTCGATATTGCCTTTGTTCATGCTAGCTTTCAGTCGGTGCATTGCAATAAACGGAAATAGCCCTTGCCAATGCAGCAATATTCTGCAATCCACCTCAAATCGATCACAAATAGGCTGTGCAAAGCTAAAGTAATAAATTGGTTATGAAATTGCAATTTTTTTTAAAGAGTTCTTCCATTTAAATCAAATATGTGCGTTCAATTTTGGGCAATAAACAACAATTATGTAATCTCACCAAGTGCAAATATAAGCGTATACGGGAAAAAATGCTATCCGTAATTCTAGCAAGCGTACATAATGGTATTTTTGGGCAGCACCAAAAATATATTTCACCTCAAAGAGAAATCTAAATGGGACAATCGCCCAGAAATTTTCCGCCTATTACTGAGGTTACGTTATAAATTGGCGCATTTCCCCGAGCCACTGCCGTCAATTGCCGCGCATTGCCGTCGATTGAACGCGCAAAAAGGGTTCACATTGTGCACGCTTACAACCAAACGTTACGCTGAATAAGAATAGCTGTTTCACGCAGCTAATCTTATTTATTTTCTATGGATAATGGTATTGGTCCCGATAACTGCTGTCGATTGCCGTGCATTGTCAACAGTTACCAAGCAAAGCAGCTTGAAAATGCCTCGGTTTCTCTACGGACGCAGTGTAATGTTATATGTATTGACAATTGGAGCTTTGCTTTGCTTATTTCTCGTCGCTTGGCCGCAAGTTTGGGTATTAGCCCGGGCCAGTACTGTCGATTGTCATTAATTGGTCGAGATTGTATGTTCGCTATTGGTTGAAAGGATGCGGTTGCACTTTAAACACAGTTCGCTGTGACACGCAAGAAAAATTTGATTTGGCCCAGCCACTTACCGACGATTTTCTATTGATCCTAATGGATTGCCGTATTTGCCTCGGCCATTGCCATCAATTGCTATGCATTTTCCGAGATTGAGCACACAGATTGGGTTGAAAGTATGCGCCCGCGAAGTGAAATGTTATGTGGAATGAGAATGAGAGCTTGGTGCAGTCGATTTCTCGTCAATTTTCCTCAGGATTGTGGTATTTGCGCATGCCATTGCTGTCGATTGCCGTGCATTTTTGACCATGAACGTGTAAAATAGCTTGAAAACCTCTGATTTCACTTTTAACACAGAAATGTTAAATGCAATGCCAATTGGAGCTTCACACAGCTAAATTGTGGTCGATTTGCCACGGATTGCAGTAGATTGCTGCTTCGAGCCAAGCCTTTGCCTTAGATTTTTATGCATTGCCTGAGATTGTACGAGCGTAATTGGTTCATATGACGTGGCTGCACTTTAAACAGTGCGCTTTATAATATGCATTCAAAATCGGAGGATTTAGAAACCAATTTTGGGGCAGTTTGCATCCGATTGTTGTTGATTTCGGTATTGGGCGGGGCCATTGCAGTCGATTGCAGTGCATTGCTGCAGAATGGTCGAAGAAATTATAGTTAATTGCGCGAGTAGCAGCATGCAATCATATTTGGAGCTTCTAGTGTACGCGTTATGATCACTTTGCGGTGGATTTCGGAGGATTGAGGTGGATTTCGGTTTGAGACCGGGCAATGCCAGTTAATGGTAGCGAATTGCACGAGAACGCGTATGCACAATGGAGTGAAATATTGTGGATGCACTTTGAACTGAGTCTAGTCTCATACGCAATGTCAATTAGAGCTTTGCGGTGGCGATTCGAGGATGATTTGCAGTGGAATAGAGTGGATTGTGGTATTTCCCCAGGTCACTTCGGGCGATTGCCGAGAGTTGCCAGAGTGGAAGGATGCACAATTTTTTATTTGACGTCGGTCTGCACCCAACACTGTGCACTTTCATATGGAATACAACTGGAGCTCGGTGCAATCTATTTATATTTTTTGCTGTGGATTCGGTGGATTGAAGTGGATTGCGGTATTGGCCCCCGGGCTACAGTAGTCATTTGCAGCGCACTGCACGAGAACGGCCGTGCCAATGCAAGTGAAATTTTTTAGTGCAATTTTCACAAACCGTACTGTCATATGCAATAAAAAAATTCTTTTCGCACAGGATTTCTGTCATTGTGCGATGGAATGCTGTGGATTGCGGTATTGGCCTCGGACGCTGCAATCTATTTCAGAGGACTTCGGGAGAACTCGAGAGCGGAATCGCGCGAATTTTTGTTGGTAAATTTTATATGTAGCTTAGTTTTATACTCAAAACTTGTTGGAGCTTTGCGAAGCTAATTTGTGGTGGATCTGAGGCGAACTAAAGTGGATTGCGGTACAGGCCTCCGCCGTTGCAGCTCGTTTGCAAAAGTGGGTGTGCGCACAGTGGCATGAAATTAGGCAAATAAAAAATACTAGTTGATTAAACAGCCTCTTTTATATAACGACAGAAAACTATCATTATGACTATCATTATCATCATTATCATTATCATTACGACTATCATCACCGCCTGCCGTGGCGATAAAGGATTGCCTACCGCAGGATTCAAACCCACAGCCTCGGGACCGCGATCGTAAAAAGCAACCGCCTTATCTAGTGAACATCACGGTTCACATTAGATCAAATCGTAGCTGTACAACAATATCCGCCCAAAATTTGAGCTCGGCAACGCTAGCGTCTGTTTGATTTTTTAGCGTAGTTAGAACAGATTGCGGTTATTCGTCGAGCCCTGATTTCGTTGTCGCCGGCGACGGTCGGTGGGCGTAGGAATTGGGGACGGCCCAGGTTGGTGCCCTCTGGCTCAGCCGCTGCTTCCAGGAACGGGGCCGCCAGGGGCTCAGAGAGCTCCCGGCGGAAGCGCTGATTCGGGCGGAACGTCTTCGCAGTCGCAGATCCGAGAAGATTCTCGGCCGATGATCTACCGCTTTTTCTTAGGGCTAAATAGGATGCTAGTGACAGCGTGCAATCGGCACGCCGTGCTAGGTGCAAGCAGTCAAAGGGGCTATCGTCGTTCTTGTACAAACGATACTATTTGTTAGAGTTGCTGAGGTGGCGAGTTCTTTTTAGACCAGTCTATACAGGATTCAGGCGCGCGATTCATTTTGGCCTGGTTCGCGGGCGGCGCACCTACAGAGCGGAGCTCCAGGCTCTGAGGATGGGAACACCTGCAAGTGTTTCTAGCAGGCTGTACCTAGGCTGTCTGAGCCGCGCGCCTTCCGTCTACTGCTTCAGGCCGCTTCCGATGAGCGAGGCTCCCGAACCTTTTTAGATGTGTAGTTTAGGTTTAAGCCGGCCGAGGAGATAGGCTTCGGAAGTGGCTTCAAACTCTGCAAACGAGGTCACGTGTTTCTTTTTAGACAGCTTTAAAAAGATTCCCTGGTGGCGCTCTTTCGGTATGGCGACTCTTTCAGAATTTCCTGAATCGGGTATAACCGTTTTAGACGCGTTAAGCACCCACTACAGCGATATGCATAATCGGAGTTGGCTTGCAGAAAATGCTATCATTTAGTTTAAATGAAGCTTAAGTAGATTTATGAAGGAGAATCTAAGGACAGCCGGGCGGAGCCCATTTGAAGCACAATTTCATGGTCTGTCTCCCGAGGAAGCCGCCAGAACCTAGATAAATTCTAAAAAAGCGTTGCACGTCGACCTCTCGGGATGACCTTGGGGTTAAGGAATTGCTAAAATTTAACTTTTTTAATCAACTGTGCAGGCTTCTAAACTGCGACGACTTGGATGCTAGCCGCAGCGAGTAGCCAGAGGATGTTAGTATTCGGCTACTTCGCTCCTGTTCGCTCATGTGTGTGACCACAGTGAGGTCAAACGAGCTGTAAGTATATCTATCGAGCCTTAAAGGGAAAAGTACTTTTAGAGTTTCTATGCAGGTCATTCTTTGTAGATATAATTTTAGAGGACTTCGAGTGCTGCTTCAAGCATTCTAAATAGTGATACGAATTTCTGTTTAGTGCGTCGACAGAGGCTTCAAGTACTGAGCAAAAGGCTTGCCACATTTTTTTAAGAGTTAAACAAACAGCTTCTTTTTTCATTAGAAAGCTGAATTTCTGCCAGTTGGACACTAAACAGATTTATAAGACAGTAAACCATCTACTGGCCAATGCTGTGAGGTCTGACTCCCCAGATATTAAGGGCTCAGCCGAAAAGTTTTCAGCCTTCTTTACTGAAAAAATTGTGCACATTCGTGCCTCCATTAAGCCCCTCCGACCAAAGCAATCGCCGTTCCTCAACCTGTGACCTTCCTTAAAAGGTTCTCCGATGTTGCTGCATGTGATGTGGCTGCCTTAATGAAGTCTAGTAAAAAGAGCTCGTCTCCTGAAGACCCTATACCTTCATCTCTATGATCTTCACTAGCAGATCAACTTAGCCCTGCCATAACCAGCATTTTTAATGTTTCTTTGGGAAGAGGGGTCGTCCCCAAGTCCCCACTTTGTGGAGTTACAGACGGAGATACATACATAGCTAAAGCGAATAGTTGGAATATACGTCAGAGTTGAAATTAAAAGCTGTATAGGGGCTACAGAGCTTTCTGGGCTTGTGAGCTGATTTCGAAAAACATCATCTACTCTGTACCGGGTTCCTTGAGGTCAAGTTTGGCTCGCCTTACCGAAATCCAGGCTACGCCATTGCTGCAGATGTGCTAGATCGCTCTATCAAACATCCCTGTACCAAATATGATCGACCACTACTTATGCCAGTGACGGACACAAAACTTAAAAGCTGAGCATGCAGCCGACGTGGGTCGGCGCTGGCTGTGGAGGCATACAACAAGCACAAGAATAGCTAAATAGCCTCAGTCCTTTGGAGCTCAGGGAGGTGGCTATCTTAGTTACAAAATGATAAAAGGTCATGCAAATATGTAGCGCTATACGCGCACAACAAATAACGATGCTTTAGTTTTTACTGCTGCTTCAGGAAGAAATTTTCTTATTTATAATGAACTTGGTGTATTTTGTTAATTTTCCATCCGTTGTTAAGTATTCTCCGTGTGTAGAAAAATATTCATACGTACAAGCATCGAGACGCCATCTTGCTGCATGAGGACAAACTTTCTCGCTTTAACTAATAGGGATATATTTATATATATATATATATCCTAGCTGATTAAACAGCCTCTTTTTGTATAGCGACAGAAGAGCCTTTACGGCTATCACCACCGCTTGCAGTGGCGATAAAGAATCGCCCACCGCAGGAATCGAACCCACGACCTCGGGACCGTCGTGAAAGCAACCGCCTTACCTAGTGTGCCATCACGGCTATATATATATATATATATATATATATATATATATATATATATATATATATATATATATATATATATATATATATATATATATATATATATATATATATATATATATATATATATATATATATATATATATATATATATATATATATATATATATATATATATATATATATATATATATATACATATGAAATTCATGTGTGTAGCACCCTAAGAGAACTGAATGTACCCAGGCGCTTCAAATGTGCCGCAGGGCTTAATCCCACGACCTCGGTCTTTAAAGGCGAGCACCTTTACCTGAGCCATCACAGGCGAGCACCTTATTCCCTTGGCCAAACCAGGGTGGCCTATATACATACACAAATAATTATGCATAGTTGAAGTGGATGATGATGGCACAAAGCCAGTTTTTGTAGATACAGTTAATGATGTACTATCAGTGCACTCACACATTAGGTGTGACAGTCTTGGCTAGTGAAGGCTCGTACTTGCAGGCTCCGTCTAGTCGCTACGGAATCACGACGTTGTGAACATCGACCGCTGCTCATATGCTGAAGTGGTTAGCGAAAGCAGCTTGGTTGGTTCCGCCTCTGCAGGAAGGCTCGCGAAGCCATCTGGGTAAGTTCTTACGCAGACCCACAAGGCCCGCCACGGCTTGGCTCCTTCGTACCTAGCTGAACTGCTGCATCAGTTTCAGCCTGTTCGCGCCCTCAGGTCCTGTGTGGACAATAAATTAGCTGTCCCATTCCTCCGCTTAAAGACAGTTGGCGACAGAAGCTTTAGCTCTGCAGGTCCTAGACTGTGGAACTCGCTTCCACAATTCTTACGCAACGACATCTACTCTCCAACTGCCGATTATGGCACATCTTTTTCAGCGGTCCTAAACTGCTACTTCTACTTCTACTCACTACCTCAACTGCTCTCCTAACTCTGCTATGCTTCCCACTTTCTCTTTGTTGCGTGAGACGAAGTCTGTTGGCTACCGAATGCGTACCGAAAGCCGCTTAGGCTGTGAGTGCGCTATACAAAACTCTCCTGCGTAACACCCACATGGTCTTTATGACTTTGTGGAGTTACTGATGGAGATACATTTTCTCTTTGTGAACCGAATCGATTGCCTATACGGATATTTTATTTCACGGTCTCGGACATTCGCATGTCACTCCATTTACGCCAGCGGGATTACTAAATCTTTACTGAACCTTCAGGGATAAATTCGGCGTCTGTACTTTTTTGAGCTACTTCTTGAGATTCTGCATTTTTTGAATCTTACAAGATCTTTGATCTGCGCATTGTGTGCAACATTTATTCGAGACGGGAAGAACTAGAATAGTAAAGTTGAATGCGAGCAGCGCACGACACGCGACGACACACAAAGGATGGCGCAGCGAGCTTCAACACATGTACGGACCGCACGGACGCTTGCAGCCCGCGAGCCCGAGGAGAGCGCTCTCACAGGCGTCCCGTCGCAATTTCCAGACCTCTGCAGGCTGCAGGGCTTAAGCCACGTTAAACCTTCACTGCCGTAAATCGCTATGCCCATTAACCGGCAGTGGCGCTATAAACTTTGATGGGCCATAAACTGGCCGAAGCGGGATTAACAAGGCCATACACGCTATCAGCGTATAAACTATGAATACCACAAATTGAAAGCAGATGCACTTTGCAATCACGTTCAGAATGAGATTACGCCTCAAAGTCTACAAATAGGCTCTAGAAACGCCGAGCCTGGGTAAAAACTCATGAAATAGGTAACGTTCCTAGCGCTGTGCGGCTCGCCAAATCCTTGACGCTGGAGACTGATTATATTGCAAGTAGAAGCAGCCTCACGATGTCAGCAGTGAGTAACGGTAGTAGGAATGTCACTGAACCTCAGGCTACCTTCGCCAATTTGTTCGTCTTCGATTACGGATCGTTAATCTGGAGTCCCGGATTTTCATGCAAAGCGAAAACCGTAGGCCACGTTAAAGGTTACTACCGTCGTTTCTGGCAAGACACTGAGCTAAACTGCGGTGAGCCTGAAAAGGTAGAGCCGAACGTTTAAGAGCTGTCGATTGAATTGCTTGCCAGTGAAACCAAATCTCCACGCGCTCACGCTCCAGGCGTATTCCTGTGTATTGACGTGGAAAACTTCACACCCTAAGTCGGGCTAGCTTCATGACCCAGTCTTCTGACCAGATAAAAATGTTAATTTTCTGAGGGAATTTCAGCATGGAACTAAATTGCCACTAATTTGCCCGTGTTTTCCATCCATTTTTCATTTTCAGCCAGGCCGAGTGGCAGTGGCTGTCCCTTCGCCGGACACCAAGGTAAGCAGCGCTATGGCGTGTCATCGAAGGAGAGAGAGAGAGAGAGAGAGAGAGAGAGAGAGAGAGAGAGAGAGAGAGAGAGAGAGAGAGAGAGAGAGAGAGAGAGAGAGAGAGAGCGATCGAGCTAATCAGCTCTCTTTGAAGCAGCAGGATATGCCAATAACGCAATAATGGATAGGAAATCTGCTCAATACACAGCCTCGCGTAATCGCAGGCTTGTTGAATTTCAAGGATAAGCTCAAGCTGGCTGCTCCTTATCCGCGCTGTGCTTTGCAGGAAAAAGTCTGGGGCGTGGCCATGGAAAACCGCATTGAGACAATGGCTTACCTAATTAACAGAGAGAAAGGATACCGGTTTGCGAGCACAACATTTTACTCACTCGACAAGTACCAAGCACCTTTGATGTTGGCATATTTTCTGCAAAAACAGACGACGCTTTATATATGGGTCCTGAAAAAGAAGGAGAAATCGCTTGAACCATATTGTTCGCAAAGGTACAGAGTGTGCAGTGCATGTTTTCGGTCGTGCCATTTTGAGGAAGGCACACAGTAATCGCGGTCTTCATTCGGTGAATTGCATTCCTGCTCTTACAAAGAGCACAATGTAAATACATTGTTATCGTTAAAATCCCGGTCAATAGTTTGCAGTCCGCACCTCGACCTCGCTATCAATTTGCTCCATCAAAGAATGATTGTGAGGACGACAGTCGACGAAAGAGATGCATCCGCCAGCGTCTCTAGGGCGCTAATTTGCTAGATTACTTCTAACGCTGGCCGAATGGTAGCGGAACCACGCGACGCCAGCACCGAAAATTTTGTTTTAGGGCAAAGGCGGCACAAACTTGGAGTATTTTATGAAACTGGTGGAGGGGCTGAAAAAGCTAGCACCACGCGATGTCGTCGATTCGGATAGACATGCACTGGCTCCAAGTCAAGCAACGCATAGATCTTAGGTCACTTCATTCTTTGGGTCCAGCCTACCTCTCAGATCTACTCCCCCACTAGGCCAAGCATCGCACCACCCGCTTTTCGGAATCTAACAGTTTACAATACCTCGTACAAACCTCAAATCCTTTGGAGACCATGCATTTAGTTCGTATGCTCCCAAAACCTGGAACTCACTCCCGACTTGCGTCAGAATATCCCCTGGCTTGACCACATTTAAAAAGAACTTAAAAACACACATATTTAGGACAGCATTTAGAGGGTCCCTGTGATTTGTCCTTCATGTGCTTATGCGTGCTGACACGTGCATGCTGCCACTAACCACATTTGCATGCTGACCCTGTGCATGTCACCCCTAACCATGTTATTCATATTGTTTATCAAGCATGATATTACTCACCATTCAATCGCGTTTCTCTTTGCAGCAAATGTAAAGCGCCTAGAAAGAGATTGAGTTCTCTGAGGGGCTTTATCAAGTGCATTATTATTATTAGAATTCTGATGGCCATTGAAACAGCGATCGAACGACTGGTGCTTCTAGAGAGATCGGCAGGCTCAAATGATCGAAGACTCCAACTTCCGTAACTTCGCCATTGCAAATGGCGTTTGAGAGAGATGTTCGTAGCCATTCCGGCGCTATTGCTTTTGAGGAGCTCTTAACCGGGATAGTTATGCGACAGAATGCGAACTAACAGTATAAGAGTGTCGAATTGCTTTATCAAGAAAATTGAGCCGAGAGACGCAAGAATATTACCCGTTGCACTATTCAGCGATCTTGGAGGCTTCGTCAGAGTAAAAATCTTGAAGCTGGGTTTAATTCTTTTTTAGCTGGTCAATTCAGTTTTTTAGCAAGGCTATACGATATTGAGACACCGTGTGGCGATTTCAGTGGCTAATTATCAGTTGGTCGAGTTGCCAGGTTTTTTGTAAATTTAATTTGAATTATCTTATACTTTAATCATTAAGCGCTAGTTTGAAACATAATAGAGTACAGGAATTCTTTCAAGGTAGCTAAAGCTTAACGTCAAACGAGGTTAACAGGAATTATCATAAAATGACGTCGTATACAACCAAACGTTTGTTCTGCATTCTTCGCAGCTTGGCAATCTGAGAGGAAACGTGCCTCATTTGAATGCACATTATGTATTTAAAAATGAGTGGCTGGGGGGCAGAAAGTATATATAAACAAGTGTCCATGGAAGTTCTCACTAAACCTGCATTGTAACAATCGGTCGTCTACAGGAAGTTGACTGAGTAACTTCACGAGTTGCTTTTTTAAGATTATTGAAGGATATTTCCCACTTGCGCTTCGCGCCCATCGAAAATGAGACCCAATCTTTCTTTGGCTTTTCAGTACAAAATACAATTTCCGCCAACGCAAAGAAACCTCATTTGCGTCGCCGAGCGCTGTTGAATAATAATTTATAAATCTTTTGAAGAACGTTAACCTAATACCAACTTAAAATTACCAGTCGTCTGAAGTGTAATAAAACTAAATACAGCTCATTTATTTTTTATTAAATACGTAAGTACATTCAATTTTGTGCGGGTTGACCTAATATACAAATATAGCCAATTTTGGGACAGCCAAAGGCTGTCACTACCGAATATTACCGAAGGTAGTGTTCTTTTGCTGGAAATAAATTAGTGCCCGGAAGTGTTTGGCGCATTTCTGGAGCCAGTGCGCCTGACAATGGCATCCCAAATTGCGGAATCACAACCTGTGACCTTCCTTAAAAGGTTTCCGAGGTTTCTGCATGCGATGTGGCTACCTTAATAAGGTCTAGCAAAAAAGCTCGTCTCCTGACGACCCTATACCATCATCTCTGTGGTCTTCACCAGCAGACCAACTTAGCCCTGCCATAACCAACATTTTTAATGCTTCTTTGGGGAAAGGGGTCGTCCCCAAGTTCTTCAAATCTGCAATCGTTAGACCTATTCGTAAAAAGCCTGGATTAGACACAGAGGTCCTAGCAAACTATCGCACAGTTTCCCTTCTTCCGTTCTTATCAAAGATTCTTGAAAAAATTGTTGCTAAGCAGCTAGTTGAACATACTGAAAAAAATGGAATGTCAGAAACATTTCAATCAGGGTTCAAGAGGCAGCATTCCACTGAAAATGCTCTCCTCCGTGTTACCAATGACATTCTACGTGGCAACGACGACGGGAATGTCACTGCCCTAGCTCTGCTAGATCTGTCTGCTGCCTTCGACACCATTGATCATGAAATTCTGCTTGAACGATTGAGAACAAAATCGGTCTGGCAGACGAAGCACTGGCGTGGTTTAAATCGTACTTGTCTGATCGTGTTCAATCTGTGTCGTGTGGGGGTCAGGTCTTACACACGAGAAGGGTCACCTGTGGAGTCCCTCAAGGGCCTGTACTCGGTCCCTTGCTGTTCTCCATTTATACACAACCTCTGGGAAAAGTGATTAAGGCCCATGGAATAGGATACCACTTCTATGCTGACGATACTCAGTTGTATTTGTCGTTCAAACCGTCGGAATCTGCCGTGGCAACTGAGAAACTGAATGCTTGCCTTGCCGATATTCGATCCTGAATGTCGGAAAACTTCCTGAAATTAAATGACGATAAAACCGAACTGCTGCTCACACAACACCCTAAGCGTGTGGCTGGATTAAAAGGCTTTGCTGTTCTAATAGGTGATGCTATTGTGCGACCATCACCACGTGCTCGAAATTTAGGTGTCGTGTTCGACAGCTGCCTCAATTTCAAAAGCTTCATTCAGAAGACTCCTTCTACAGCTAGCCATCACATCCGATCCCTATCAAAGATTAGGGGCTGTCTTCCACAGTGGCATGTAAAAAAATTAACTAGCTCTTTAGTTCTGTCTCGGCTTGATTATTGTAGTTCCCTTTTGACTGGGCTACCAAAGAAAGCTATTATGCCACTACTACGGCGGAATATGAATATGGCTGCAAGGCTAGTCTTCAAGTCCCAGCGGTTTGAACACGTGTCTCCTTTGCTAAAAGAGCTAGAATGGATGGCGGTTGATCAACGGATACAGAGCAAAGTTCTTATGCTGACCCACAAGGCCCGCCACGGCTTGGCTCTTTCGTACCAGCTGAACTGCTGCACCAGTTTCAGCCTCTTTGCGCCCTCAGGTCCTGTGTGGACAATAAATTAGCTGTCCCATTCCTCTGCTTAAAGACAGTTGGCGACAGAAGCTTTAGCTCTGCAGGTCCTAGACTGTGGAACTCGCTTCCACAATTCTTACGCAACGACATCTACTCTCCAACTGCCGACTATGGCATATCTTTTTCAGCGGTCCTGAACTGCTACTTCTATGCTACTCACTACCTCAACTGCTCTCCTAACTCTGCTATGCTTCCCACTTTCTCTTTGTTGCGTGAAACGAAGTCTGTTGGCTACCGAATTCGTACAGAAAGCCGCTTAGGCTGTGAGTTCGCTATACAAAACTCTCCTGCGTAACAACCACATAGTCTTTATGGCTTACAGACGGAGATACATTACATTACATCACAACTGAGCTGGGGGACAGAAAGTGTGCTACGGGCTCAACAGAAGTAATTTATAACTAACGAGATTTCCAAAGGTACGTAGTCTCCTTTTCTGTAGTTGTCTCTTGACCTGGACTAACAATGCTGAAGTTCTGCTAGTCCTATTAATTCCACCCTATCTGAAATTCCTAATAAGTCTTAATACAAAGAAAGATATTCCCTAATATTTAGTTTCAACTTCTGACATAGAAAGCGGACACGGTGAAGTCATACGGATTTCTTGTGTGCGTAACTTTCTTTTAGGTGTTTTTACTAATTGAGGTTCGTGAATGAGCCCTTAGACTATAAACAAAAGGTTTTCGCGTAAATTAGGATCGAGATAAGATCGGCTAACTAAAGCTTAGCTACTCAGAACCAGGCGCCAGGAGCACAGTCGCAAGAAAGCTTCTATTATGTAGAGTTCGATTTCCCTGCCACGGGTCAGGTGGACAAATCAGACTAGCAAGACTAGCAACACATCGGCGGTTCGCCATAGCCAGAGACGATATATTACACTTTGCCGCCCTAGCTTCTGCTAAAAGACGTTAGAAACATCGTTCATATTTTTAATTACAATCGGTTTATAGCTACTTCAGCAGCCTTTTTTAAACGTTTCTTATAATGCTGCATGCGAATGAAAGTCTAGGACGTGTTGACTGAATCTCACGTTATAACAACGAGGCAGTAAACTTGCAACCAAGGAAGATGTCGTGCTTAAGTGAACGACGGATACGAACAAGACAAGCCTGCTCTCACGAGTTTTACTTTTATTATCACGTTTAATTAACGTCTACGAGAGCATATTTGCGAGCATCGGTCACAGAAATGACTAGGATACTTAATGCACGCTGGACAGGATAATTATTTGCACGTCCCTAGAACAGCGCCCACTTCCCAAGAACCGAGAACGAGGAAGTTATCGTGAACATTAGTCAAGGCTGGTCCAGTTTGGTGAGGCAGCAGTAGCAGCAGCCGTGGCAGCACGAGGCGGTATATGAAGAAGGTATTGGTCATATCGTACACCATGTGATGATGGCAGCAAAGACGACACCAGAAAATATTGGAGACGCTAGAAAAGTCCACGTTTCGATGTACTTCAAGCTTGGGGTTTCTAAAAACAAGATACCACATATTGTAACCTCCACACCCAAGAGCCATCATTTGAATTATCTGACTCAAAAAGTTTTCTACATGCTGTAAAGCATCTGACCAAACATATAAACGATGGCATCAATCTGACCTAGACACATAGCTACAAGTGTAACGACGAGTACTAAGAATCGACACCAACGATATGAATAAATGTACAGGCACAAATCTCCATTTGCAAGTCTACAACCCAGTGGAACTATGCTGGAGTTTTCTACAGCAAAAAATCCTAAGCGATTTTCGGTTCGCATTTATTTGCCAAATCTTAAAACACAGAAAGCGAGACACATTGTTGAGTTGTAAGGATGGTTAAGAAAGAAATTAGCAAAAAAGGACGGCGGGAAGGAATGTGAACGAGCGAGTCATCAACATGAGTAATAAATAATAACAGTAATAATATAGCAGTGAAAAGACAGCATCGCTGGGCAAGAATTTTTGAAGTAAATTCCACAGTCCAGGAACGGCTGGTCAAAAAACCAATAGCATTTAAGCGAAAGAACGACGCAATTCAATTAATTTATTGCTCTGTGAGGAGCTCAGAGCACTAGAAGCTGACGAAGTTGTAGCAGAGTAACCGTGCAAGTTTGTACCGGCCACAGGTCGCCAGCAAGAGCAGCAGCAACGCCTCTCAAATGTACAAATGTAAAGTGTCTAGAAAGACACCGAGTTCTCTGAGGGCGCTGTATCAAATCTATTATTATTATTAAAAGAAGGCAGGGGCAAAATTCCTTCTTTATAAAAAACAACCTAGCTGTTACGTTTAGCTCGGTAAAGCCTGGATTAGACGGCGAGTATTGCTTCCTACCTACTCTTGTCTTCGGTGTATACGTCACCAATACGACGAGGGCGATCCACAATTAGAGAAGACTTGGCGAAGCCTCAGCAGCCACACCCGGTTCTACTTTTTCAGTCAAGACTTAGCAAGTGACCAATCATAGACGCCGTTCAGGCCACGCCCAATGCGTTGATTTGAAAGGAATGGCCGCCCCCTCCCCGGCGACTTGACCAGTGAACTCATCGACGCGTTCCACGTGAGTCCCTGTTTATGGGACACTCTGAGCTCGGAGTTAAAAAGAGGAGTCGAGCAGTAAAGGCTAAAGGCGGGCAGGTTTCATTCTACTACCGGTAATTGTGTTTTCGAAGCGTAGCCATAGAGAAATGCTGCAGCTATCCAAGGAGTGGGCTGAGCGAGTAGGAAGCCGACTGGTAGCCGTCTAAACCTCCTGCAAACCGGAAGACTCGAGTAGGTAGGAAGCAAGACTAGCCGACTAAATCAGGCTTAATTGTAGAGACTTGTGGGCAGTTTTTTCGGCAGTTTTTCCGGCAAAGAACAGCAGAGCTACATGGCCCACCTACGGGTAAAACTGAGGAGTCATCGAGCTGGAGCGACTGGAGAGGTGAATATTGAAAGCACGAGCGACCTAAGAAGGAAAAACTGGACAATTTTGTCCGTTAAGACATCATGGATGCACATGCCGGGAGTGAAAACAATGACAAACGATGGCAACAAAACCCCACTAACAGTCGTCTAGGCAGAGGTTGCAGGTGCCGTAGCGACGGTAAAGAGAAGGAATTTGAAAGAATTGAAACCCATTTCGAGCCGACAGCCTGGCTCGTACAGAGCAAACCGTCGCGAGCAGCTTTGCTCAATTTCCTTCGACAAAGACAGGATGCGTCTCGTGGGTCTGGAAAGCTGAAACTGAACGCAGCAGCAGCGGCCCAGTTCACTAGAGCGCTGCACGAGAGCTCTAAGGGTGAGGGCAAAGGCACTAGGCTGTAGCTAGGCGCTCGTTGATAAGGAGACAGTATGACAAGCCGAGAGCCGGCGTCAGTTTTAAGCACACCACAAAACTGACCGAAACGTTTATCGCAAATCGAGCACTCTTTTCGACCAGCTATCTATATCTTCCTTTTACATGGAAACCACCTAGAGATGTGCTGTCCTTATGTAGGTCTCAATGTATGCATCGTCTGGTGCGACACCTAACCGGTACAAAATATTCAGCCGCGTCGGCCTTGTGCCAACTCTTCCGGTGCATTCTCGAGGGCAGCTGGCCAATGGACAATGCCAATGGTGAGGAATTGAAGTCTGGATGGGCCCACCTAGGTCAGCATGCCGTACACAGCACCGTGCATTCTGGCGCACTAGGGACGGGCAAAATAATTGACCTATTGAATTTTTAACGTGCGTACGAACGTGAGCAAAAGTCACTGCTGATTTTCTTATCGCTACTGACCGACGGGAGGGACATCTACACGAATATCTATGCGAATTGCAAAACGCACTCAGGTGAAAATTAAATTTTATTGGAGCAAGAGCAAAAGTGAGAAATTACAAAAAACGAAACAGTACCAAAAGTGTATAGCAATTTATACGGAACACGCAAGGCTGTGGAATATTTGAGTAGCTATCGCAGAAAACAACGAGTAAAACAAGCAACAGAGATAGTCACTCAGTGTCGCATTGCTGAAACTTGATGAAAAAGCGATTTTGTCAAAATCGACAACCGCAAGAGACTGAAGAAGAAGCCCACGAGCGTCGTGCTTTTAAAGCTCAACGAATAAATTCCGTAACTTTTTATGAGTATATACAAGCAAATCTCATCATGCATATCGCATTTAGCGAACCCAAGTATACTCCCATGGTTACAAGTTACGAGGCCAAAAATATTCTAAAGAAAAAATCTGTAGAACCGAGGGTTTTGACGCAATAAACTTGATTATCAAAAACTCTCGATATGGCTGAGACACTCCAAATGTAAAGCTCTCGCATGTGAGAGAATCGTTCTTATCTAGCACACCCAAGCATACTCCCATGGTTACAGGTTACCAGACCAACAAATATTCTAAAAAGAAAATCTGTAGAACTGAGGGTTTTGACACAATAAACTTAGTTATCAAAAACTCTCGATATGGCTGAGACACTCCAAATGTAAAGCTGTCGCATGTGAGAGAATCGTATGAAGGGGTCCGATGACGGGCGACAGACATGGCGTCACCAGTGCTCCCCTGTACTCTACTTCGGGGGCTGTGCTGCTCACCAGTTAGGAGAACTAGCGAGTGACCACTGTTGCCTTTTATGCCTGCGACTCCAGAGGCAGTGTTTTCCGAAAGGCTATGCCTATGGGCTCTGCTGTGTCTTGCAATAAAACAGCGAGCGAAACAGGCGAAGCAGGATCATTCTTATTCTCGCTATTTCATCGTTGGGAGCTCCGCCATACAGGCAGGACAGTGAGAGTACACAGCCAGCCTAAACCAGCTCTGAACCAACCTAAACCCTGAAGGCCTGAAACTCGAACCGACACTGCCCACATCCGCTAGTATCTGAAGCGTGACGATACGTCAGAGGGCCCACAAGTGAAAAAGACGAAAAATGAGCAATGCATTTTTTCAGCATATTCACTCGCTATAGGAAAGTTCTCATGGTCTCCGAAGCGGGACTCAGGTGCAAAGTTGCAAGTCGTTTGTCTGGTAGGTCGCAAAGTGCCACAATACCAAGTGTTCGGTAGGGCCGGCTTCACCAGGCACATCGCTAGACCAGACAATAAATGCACGGAATGAGAACACGGCTCTAGCTTTTCTAGAAGCTCCGAAAACAGACTCAGAGGAGACATGTGAACTAGTCCAAAGTACAAAGGTGGGATCTCTGTCGACAATTACAATAGGTATGTATACCGAAACTCCGAGCTAGACCATAGTAGTGGGTCTTAACCTAGCATTAATGACCCGAAGGGGTCCCTGAATGTGCCTCAGGAAGTATATGAGTAAAATAAAAACTCAACATTTATATACATTATTTCTATATTAAGTTACTTTTGTCAAAATATACATACCAAATATGCTGTAAGTATTTTTGGTTACTGAAGAAAACTAGTCAATATGTAAGGTAATGGTTCACTAGGTAAGGCGGTTGCTTTTCACGACCTCGGCCACCCGAGGTCGTGGGTTCGAATCCTGCTCTGGGCGATCCTTTATCGCCACTGCAAGCAGCGGTGATAGCCGTAAAGGCTCTTCTGTCGCTATACAAAAGAGGCTGTTAAATCATCTAGTATAATATAATAATAAAAGGGTTGTCTGAGATACTACTGAACATGATCAGATAACACACGATCGTCATAGGCTCGCCAGGTTTTGAATTAAGAACCGTTTCTTGCTGATAGAAATTAAACAAAAATTAAAGAGTATTGGAGAATTCCGGTATGTGTTGAAATAAGCATACTCTTGTCTGGTAAAGCAGCTACGGGGCTTCTCCAAATCCCTTTGGAACTAGACAAACTTTGTAAGTAAGGGCTTTCAGCACTTGTTTCTAACAAAACGAGACGTCAAAATCCAGGAAAACTAATGGCCATTTCATGCAAAAATGATATACAATAATCGAATGCAAATTAAACCAATCGAATCTAATTATGCTCAATCATTTCATCGAGAAGGTTGTTGTTTGGCTTGAATAAGAAGTGAAACTTCGGGAATGGTCTTTGACAATGTTACATGATTGTCATCTTTGGCATTCTTTGTAAAGATCGTTTAACTAAATCATACTTCCGTTTATATCATTTGCTGTATGAGGCAATCAATTTCAATAGAATAAAGTATATTCATCGCATCCAATGTTGTGTTTATGTGCTTGCATACATTTCTTCTAGGGATCGGGTCTGTCACTTTCATCAGATTTTCAAAGGGTTACATGACTCAAAAAAAGGTTAACAACTGGTTCTTGAAGGTGTCTGAAATTTTCAAGTTTTGCATGCAACGAATTTGCTTCGAGCTTATTCGCATATTTTGGCAATATATTTATAGCATGACAAGACAATTAAGTGATGCGTGCAGTTCTAATAGAGTGACGCCATAGTGTATCTCGGTCTGCAACTTCACAAAGGCTATGTGAGTGTTACGAAGGAGAGTTTTGTATAGCGAACTCACAGCCTAAGCGGCTTTCGATACGCATTCGGTAGCCAAAAATATCATGGGTAGTCACACCCAAGAAGCTAGCTGTCTTGGAGCTCTTCTTTCAACCCATCTTTGCTACGAGAAGAATCACTGACTGCCGATTGCATAGTGAAACCTAATTAGGTAATGTGTGCGTGTCTGATATATAAGAATCCCCAGTATCTCGGTCTTCACGGCTTTGAGGAATCACAAATATGCAAGGATATTCACAATCAAATCGATTTATCCTCAAGCCTTGTGCTTAGGGAATGCGTGATATCAAACTAGACAGACATTTACAATAACTACAGGACAATAGCACAATAAGATTATACGATCAGTGTGCTGTGCATATATGAATCATAGTGCCAAGTGCTCCATTAGTCACCGTGGTCTCACTGGGTACGTTAAAGGGATGCTCCAACTTCCAATACATTTTTCTTCTTAATAAGAAAGAGAAACTTTGTAAAGATGAGTGAGACAGTGACAGTAGGTACCAGCAACGCAGTGCTCTGTATGTGCCAGTAACTCAGTAACCGTCTTCTAAGCACACCAGTCTGTTTAAACAAGGTGGCTATAGCAATAAGATGAGCCTGCCAACAGGTATTTCGACCAGCCACTCGCAGTTACTAACACTGACACACACCAACAATAATGCATCTCTCTTCAGACGAGGCAAATTGGCATCGGGCAAGAAATGATGCCACGAGTGGTCCACAACCATGCAAAACGTTGCTACCATAGTGCTACCCTCACAGCACGAATTACTAATGGGCTACTTCGCATTATAGAACCATATTTTGTGCCATATCTCGAGCTATCAAAAGCCCATTACTATCTACGATTTTGGTATTAAAAAGCCTACATGAATATAGCCCAGCTAGGATGCAAGCTGGATAAAAAGGCTTTGCTCTTCTAATAGGCGATGCTATTGTGCGACCATCACCACATGCTCGAAATTTAGGGGTCGTTTTCAACAGCTGCCTCAATTTTAAAAGCTTCATTCAGAAGACTCCTTCTACAGCTAGCCATCACGTCCAATCCCCATCCAAGATTAGGAGCTGTCTTCCATAGTGGCTTGTACAAAAATTAACTAGCTCCTTAGTTCTGTCTCGGCTTGATTATTGTAATTCCCTTTTGGCTGGGCTACCAAAGAAAGCAACTAGGCCACTGCAGCTGACTATGAATATGGCTGCAAGGCTAGTCTTCAAGTCCAAGAGGTTTGAGCACGTGTCTCCTTTGCTAAAAGAGCTAGAATGGATGGCGGTTGATCAACGGATACAGAGCAAAGTTCTTATGCTGACCCACAAGGCCCGCCACGGCTTGGCTCCTTCGAACCTAGCTGAACTGCTGCACCAGTTTCAGCCTCTTTGCGCCCTCAGGTCCTGTGTGGAAAATAAATTAGCCGTTCCATTCCGATTAAAGACCGTTGGCGACGGAAGCTTTAGCTCTGCAGGTCCTAGACTGTGGAACTCGCTTCCACAATTCTTATGCAACGACAACTACTCTCCTGCTGCCGATTATGGCTCATCCTTTTCAGCTGTCCTGAGCTGCTACTTCCATGCTGCTCACTACCTCGACCACTCTCCTGACTCTGCTATGCTTCCCACTTTCTCTTTGTTGTTGTGAGACAAAGTCTGTTGGCTATCGATGACTTTGTGGAGTTACAGACGGAGATACATTACCGAATGCATACCGAAAGCCGATTAGGCTGTGAGTGTGCTATACAAAACTCTCCTGCGTAACACCCACATGGTCTTTATGGCTCTGTGGAGTTACAGACGGAGATACATTACATTACAATCTATCAGCAGAGCACAGCAAGCGCGATGAAGCATGCACACAGCAGCCAGAGGTGACACGGCAATCAGCAGGAGGATGGTGCACCGTCAGCGCTAGGAAGCTAGCAAGCCTGCCGTGCAGATGCAGTAAGGAGAGCTAGAGCCATGCTAGTGTAATCACATCCTCACCATGATCTGGAAAGCAATCGCGATGTCTCGCCATCCTGCAAAATCGACACGCTGAAAATGCAGTCTCATGCAAAGGCAATCATTGCAACGAAATTGTGCTGGCATCACTGAGCAGCAAGAGGGTCGGGGTGCCGCATTTCGGCAGGGAGGTAGCAGCATTGTAGCAAGTCTGCATTCGATGGCAAACCAATAGGCATGTAATGCCGACTCACGTGCTAGAGAGCACGGGCACAGGCATTAGTGACAAGGTCAGCAGGCTGGTGGTAGGCTGGGTTGGCAGGCATACTTGGCGCACAGGAAAGCAGGAGCAGCAGAGAAAAACGCCAAGTATGCACGCAAGGCTGCAGCTTCGGCACAACCAGGATGACGTTTCTCTTACTAGTTTTGAACGATCGTTGGACTTCGACGAGAGGCCTTGTCGCTCAACGCTGTGCCATATCCCATAGCCAAAGTAGATAGCAAACCCTAGAGCAGAGCACGGGTAGCAAGTGCCGAATTAAGCTGCACAGTGGAGCGCACACTGGGCACAGCCATCGCCCATCACGGCTCACAAGCTATTGCGATATGCAAATCGCAAAAGCAGCAATGCTACAGAAAAGCATTATCCATGAGATAAGAATGGTTGCATGGAGCTTGGCTCTCGCTCGACGACCTGCCGGCAAAGCCAGAGCCACACCGGGTAGGTGCTATCATGCCAGCAGTCGATGCAACCCATGCCGATATCTCAGCACATGGCAGCTGCGTGATGTTTCGGTGCACCACAAAAGCACATGCTCTGAGCAGTTTGAGATGCTGCAAGCTATGCAAGCAGCATGTGGAGGACAAGGGGAATGTTAGCCTGGATGGCAGAGGCCATGGGCACAAAGTGTGGTACAGCTTGCTCTCTACGATGGGAGTGCAGAAGAGAAGAGACTGTGACCAAGGACCCAGGCCAGCAAGCAGCACCCGAGTTGGGCATGACTCGACACACTATTGCATGGGTTTGCCCTCGTCGTGTCTCAACCTATTCCAAGCTCACAATTTGCCCAATGTTACCGCAGGCATGCTCTGCTGCTCGAGGCAGGCAGTTGCCCGAGGTATTAGAAGCTGCGTAAGCTCGTCACTGTGGCCACGAGGCCAGGTCGGCAAGGCGAATGAAACTCGCCATCGGACTGCTGATCACAGAGGCCTCGCGAAACTGATTCCTCCCTTGCGACATGAATGTGATATTTATGGTTTATGTACTTTAAACTGTTCGCAGATACCTTATACAATATTTTCTTTATTTAGTCTTTAATAATACGTTTTGTGTCTCTGAATTGATTGATTTTCTTCTATCTTCTGGAAAACATTCAAGATGTTTGATTGAAATTTTCCTTCACGATCAGATCAATATGATTTAGATCCGTTCTTGCAGAGCCCTAAAAAAGGTCAAGTCCATAAGCAGGTACCCAACTTTGCTTATTTGGTAATCAGGCACTGTCAGGTCACAGAATAGTTTCATGCGATATACTCTTCGCAGACTTTGCATTCGCTCAAACAGGTCGCCCACTCTGGTTGGTGGGACGGAACTTCTTCTTAACAGCCGGTCTAGGTCATGCCAAAGATGATCCAAGGGATTCAAATCCAGCGATTGGTTTGGCCAATCCATGTCCTGGACAGTACTGTGAGCAAAAACGTTGATGGAATGCAGTTTTGCACCACATTGATATAAAACCTTCTGGTCGGTATTGCCAGGAATGCAATGAAAAGCTACAATACATGCACAGGAAAATAAGCTCCAAACCACAATCGCTTCACCTCCGTACTTCACAGTCAGTCATCTCTGTATTCATCAACTTTTCTTCAGCTTACTCAAATGTGATGTTTGTTGCTAACGAGGTGCTGAATTTAGCTTCGGTTCAGTCAAATGAACCTGGTGTCAATTTTTACATATCCACTGGTGTGGTGTTTGGCTCAGAGCAGCCTTTCAGGTTCATGCCGCTTACTTAGCCGGGCGCTTTCTTGGGTACTCATCAGACAGTTTTCTCCTCTGAAAGTCGACCATTTGCCTGCTAGATTTGGTCACTGTAGCAGCTAGTAGTCACTGTAGCTAGTGATTAGCTTTGGGCAAACCTGATGCCACTCAGAAATTAAAAAAACCATCTCTAAAAATGGGCTTGGCCAGAATATCTCATGGAGCATCTGCACGAAATCTGGGTGTTCTCTTCCAAAGTGACCTTTCACAAGCTGACCATATAAACTCAACAGTCAAGTCGGCCTATATTCAGCTACATGAATTTGCAAAAATTCGGGCGTGTTTAGACAAGGACACCACATCCAAGTTGGTCCATGCACCATCCGTTGTCGACTTCTGTAACTCACTATTCGCAGGTCTTCAGGCCTGTGCAATAAGGCACAAGTAGTAGGTGTAAAACTCTGCAGCTAGGCTTGTCTGTCCAGAGTGTCGAAACTGCCTAAATTACACCCCTCTTTTCCGACCTCCACTGGCTATCCATCAAGTAATGTATCGAGTTTAAGTTTTTGTCACTCACTTTGAAGCTCCTTCATGCTCTATCGCCGGTCAAACTACTTCCCAACCAGGCCAGGGATCACACCATCGGCTCTGCTGACTCAAGTCGTTCAGCTGTGTTTCGAACCAACCTCAAATCCTTTGGAGATCGTGCCTTTAGTTTCCCATGCTCCCAAACCTGGAACTCACTCCCAACTGCCCTCATAATATTCCATGACTCAATGACATTAAAAACGCACCTACTGCTTACAACATTTACTGGGTCTGTGTGAAGTGTCCTTTTGTGCTAGTACATGCTGACTGACACCGTGCATGTTATCACTAACCAATTGATATGCTTCCATTACAGCATATTTAAAGTGCCCAGACAGAGATCTAGTTCTCTTAGGGCATTATATAAAGGTCTCATTATTATAATTCAGAGTACAAGAGAAATGTTCAAATTACTCCAGCCGTGTTTGCCAAGGACGAGAAGAATACCGTTAGCAAAGTCGCTGTGCTCCTGAGCCTTTGGCTGCAGCCACAACTACTCTGCTCAACTGACCAGAAAGGGACATTACAATAGGCAGAAAGGTCGGCATACTCGAAAACTCTCGTGCGCAGAAGAAGTCGCATGTTAATCTTTTTCAAGGCTTTATTTAAAGATAGACAGTGAGATTTTTAAATGGCTGATTTATGCTCTGAAATTGGTCGATTTTGTTTGTTTCTGTATGTATCTTATCGTTACCATACCTATATGTAATGTCCAACGTCCATGCCTATCGTAACCATCGTAACCATGCACATATGTTGCCAAGTTGTGGGATTCATCTTTTCTGTTACCGAAGATGGAATTCCAGAGCCGTTAAGCTTCTTGAAGACCTAGCAGCTTCATAATTAGGACTATCCAGGAGTGCATAAATAGTTATTTACCTGAGTGTGTGACACACACACACACACACACACACACACACACACACACACACACACACACACACACACACACACACACACACACACACACACACACACTGAGTTAATAGTCAGTCGGCAATCATATACAGGACCCTTTAAAAACCATATAGTTATGGTGCAGGATTCGCCTAAAGTTGAGCATGATCAATTATACTTCATTATGCTTAAATCCATAACATACATCTTATAATAATAATAATAATAATAATGCTCTTTAGTGTTCTTGATCAACTTCCTTTGATATTCTTGCTGGCTTATGATTTTGTGAGCAGGGCGACAGAAATTTTGATGCAAATGCAGCTTAAGCCGATAGGATGTCAGTTCTGGCACCCGATCATCATTGAGGCAAAAGCTAATAAGAGCATACAAAAACGGACTAATTAGGAATATCTATGAGTTATCTTCTACTACAGCATGCTCAACCATGTCAGGTGACACAGTTCTATTAAATGCGAGTCCTAACAGTAATTCCTGCTAAATGTCTTCAGTAGTAATAAAAATGCGATACAACTTTTCATCAAAATATATCACTCCATTATGAGTCGTAAAGATATGCACCCACAAATGATTATTACTGCGACTCAATAATAATATCAATAATAAAACACTTGATAAAGTGCCCTCGGAGAAATCAATCTCTTTCTAAGTGCTTTACTTTTGCTGAACAAGAAACACGATCGAATGGTGAGTGGTATCATGCTTGATAAACAACATGAATAACATGGTTAGGGGTGAAATGCACAGGGTCAGCAAGCAAGTTTGGTTAGTGGCAGCATGTAGTGTCAGCACACACAAGCATATAAAGAACAAATAACAGAGGCCCACTAAATGCTGTCATAAATAGGTATGTTTTTAATTTATTTTTAAATGTGGTCAAGTCAGGGGATGTCGGGATGCGAGTCGGGAGTAAGTTCCAGGCTTTAGCAGCATACGAGCTAAATGCACGGTCTCCAAAGGATTTGATTTTTGTACGAGGTATAAGTAAACAGTTAGATTCCGAAAAACGGGTGGTATGATGCTTAGCCTGGTGGGGGGGGGGGGAGATCTGATAGGTAGGCTGGAGCCTCAAAATGAAGGAACCTAAAAGTGAGCAACAAAACCTTGAAGTCAATCCGTTGCTTGACTGGTAGCCAGTGCAGGTCGGCAAGAAGTGGCGTGATATGGCAACTGTGACGCTCACGACAGACAAGCCTAGCCACAGACTTTTGCACCGGCTGTAAGTGCCTGATTGCGCATGCCGGTAGGCCAACAAGCAGCGAGTTACAGAAGTCAAGACGGGATGTCACAAATGCATTGACCAACTTAGATGTGGTATCCTTATCTAAACAAGCCCGAGTTTTAGCAATCATATGTAGCTGAAAACAGGCAGACTTGATTGTGGAACTGATGTGGTCGTCTAACGAAAGGTCACTTTGGAACATGACACCTAGATTTCGTGCAGATTCAACAGGAGATATGCTGGCAGAGCTGATTTTTAGCGTTAGCCTTTCCAATTTCTGAATCACACTTGGTTTTCCGATAACTAGTAAGTTAGTTTTATCACCATTTAATTTACGTAAAATTTGCTGCCAGCCATATGCGGATGTCATCAATACATGCAGCAAGGGAGCTGAGAGAGTCATCCGCAAAGTAAAAGCCTAGATTGTGCATGGCAATCACATGGGCAAGAGGGAGAGTATAAATCGTGAAAAGAACGGACCAAGCACGGAGCCCTGAGGTACACCATGTTTCAGAGGTACCTCGGATGATTTTGTCCATTCACATCAATACTCTGGAGTCTCCCACTGAGATAGGACCTGAGCCATTGCAGAGCAGTGCCAGTGATGCCCAGGCGAGATGAGAGGCACTCAAGAAGGACTCAGTGATCCTTAAGTGTGGGACACTTTCATAATCAACTTTGTACGTAAAACAGACTCAGTGGCTATTCAATGTAATTGGTAAACTCGACCATTGTCATTCCTTACAATTGGTCTACAGAGAGTAGTGTACAAAATAAAAAAGACAATCTATCATAAAACAATTATTTAGAACAAATCTTTACATCATAATAAATAACTATGATGCCATTTTCGCATCATGAAGCTGGAGCCAAGAGCCTCCCAGAGTCAAGAACCAAGAGCCGGAGCAGATCAGCAATTAAAACATTAGCTGACGAACCCTGCTGCTATTCCTTGCATAGGGTCATACAAACAATCTCACATTACCCAGCACAACCGGTGGAAAGACCCCATTGTCGCCGAACTGGCACAGCCGAAGTGACTGATGCTGAACACTCGATACACCTAATTGACAAATAGCATTCAGTAAAGCTTACTTGGCAAGGTAGATACCACATTACATTGATAGCTACTAAGACCACCAAAGTTATTCACTAAAAACTACTGTTGATAAACTGGAGGGTAAACTAAATTGCAAATTAAAAAAATGACATGGCAACCGACTTTCACGTGACCCTTCGGAAAGCAGAAATTTACACTACAGTTGAATAGTTTTAGTCTTAATGTCATCATAACACAGATCCATCAATAGCAATCAGCCATGGTGCATATAAAGCAAAGTCATCTCATATTGAGATAATATATATATATATATATATATATATATATATATATATATATATATATATATATATATATATATATATATATATATATATATATATATATATATATATATATATATATATATATATATACACACTGAGAAAGGCAAACAACCTTTAGAAAAGCATTATCAGAGCCATGGCTTACACAGGAAGAACGTACGTGTAGATATGATAGAACCAATAGAACACAAACTTAGGAATTCTTGGATGCCGGCCAAGTAAAAGAGAGGCTACTACCCTCAGCTTGATGTGGATACATTACCTATGCTGTGATTGCTTCTTTGCTAGTTCTTTGTCAGAAGGTACGTTTAGGCGTCTCATAGAAAACACCACTACCACTATTACAGCATCCAACCAGGGAGTGCTTGCAATAAACGAGCAGCAAATATTCGCAAAATACCCAATAGTAAGCAGGCTCTAGCAGAGCTTACAAGCAATATGCTATTTTTCAATGAAGACGAAGAGTCCGCAGCAACTGACCACACACGTTTCAACAGACCGTATGTTTCAAAGGGAGTATTAAGGAAAAAGAACAATCAGTTGGTAAAAACCTATGCAGCAGACGTCGTTCAAGAAGCATAACAGCACTGCTGACATCAAATGGCACAATGGCTATCGAAGGTACACTTCGACTTACAAATCAATGCTAAAATACAAATACAATTTGTGCACACAAGGTAATATATCAACATACCTATGGCCATCCATACACCAAAACGAATCCAAGTGGCCGACGACAGCTTCAGCATCAGGATTATGTTAATTAGGGAACTCAAATTGCCTACCAGTGGCAGCAATGGCACTTTGAACGAGACAGAGCGTGGGTTCTGTGGCTGCATCTGTATCGAGATTGTAGTCAAAACAATACCAATACACAACAGGCCGCCGACTATACCCATCCAAACAGCGAAGCCATCGTTTAGCAGTAGAACGATGATTCCTACACCAATATCTAAAACCGCTGTTAAAACAGAAAAGGCAACGATGCCATTAACAAATTTAGGGCAGAAATATCATCTTAATAAACATTGCAACACATTAAAGTGTAAGCACGTGCCACAGCAAGGTACTAGAATTATAACCAAAGTCGACCGAAGCAAGATGGCTGACATATCTTGTGCTTGGCTATGCAGAATTGCAGATGACCCATTATCCGTCGGTGCTGCTACATGGCATGCTAGCAAGTCAGTCGACACTACACTAGATGCACATAACGTCATGTGACTGTCTTGTCACCTTCATACTTATATGAAATCAAGGAATCGCACACCCACATAAACTCTAAATCTGCTATAAGAACTGCAAACAAGATATGCAGCAATACGTACATACATACAAATACACACACACACACACACACACACACACACACACACACACACACACACACACACACACACACACACACACACACACACACACACACACACACACACATATATATATATAATATATACTATATAGGTGTATACACTTTAGTATATAATATATTTACACACATACATACACGCACCCGCACGTTCACAGAAAGTGAAAGGGTGAGCAAAAAAGCCAAACACTACATGTCGTCGAAGATGCTTGAATATGCCTGCACTTAAGAAAATTAGAAATTGTATAGGGTAACTGTGTAGCAGCAGCAGGGAAGTACACACCTGCGGATGTCTTTTCCCAAAGAAAAAAGGATTGTCTGACTTTGATAATAATAATACTAATAATAACACACTTGCTAAAGTGCCCTGAGAGAACTCAATTTCTTTCTAGGTGCTCTGCAGACATAGGATCACAAGAAAGATAAGCCAAACTGAACGATTTCAATCAAGGTGTAATTCATGCCTTCCGGATTTCACAGTAAAATGAGTATATGCACAAAGGTCACAGTTAAAACGCCCAATCATGGCAAGGCTTGCCGAGCTGGTTTGGTCTAGGGGTTAAGGTGCTCGCCCGACCAAGGTCTGACTGAGGTCGTGGGCTCAAGCCCCGAGGCATATGTGAAGCGCCTGAATAGAGATTAAGTTCTCTTGGGGCGCTATATAAATGAATTATATTTATTTATATAAGGCTTGCTAAAGGACGAGACTCTTCTCACCTCCAGATGCAATTGACAACAACGGCTACATTGTTATGCTGCAAGCAACTTGACAAAACACAGTAAAATGGGAAACAAAATTCCTCAGGAACTAACATTGCTGTTACTAATCGGCTTAGATACCATGAATAGCAGGCTGCTCTATTGTGTAGATTATAAGTCACAACAGGCCCGCTAATGATTTGCTAACATACACGTAATAAACAAGGCTACCCTATTATGTAATGTATCTCCATTTGTGTAACTCCAAAAAGCCACAATGACTAACTGGATGTTACAAAGGAGACTCTTCTATGGCGCATTCAAAATCTGGATGGTTTTCGATTTGCATACGGTAGCCAACAGACTTCAATGTGACTTTACAGCAGTACAGGTATATTCCCTAGAAGGGTTTCTGCAAAAAAGCAAGTGCGATTAGACAACCTTTGCTTTTAAATTTTGCTAACCAATTTAAGGGTTGAGACCAATCTGAGATTTCTGCTCCATTAAAAATAGACTTTCTGTCAGCCACCAAGTGATACTGTCACATCTCCAGCGCCGGTGCAGCTAAGTGGCTGGGGGCAGGGGAGGGGTCTAGGTTCACTCAAGAGCTAAGAAGCCACAAGTAAAGGTTAAAAGTAAAAGCTTTAGATAATTACCTAGAATATTCACAGACCTGTCTGGGGTTTGGCACAGGTTTGCTGTACTTTTCCCCGAATTAATTGCCACGTTTTCCCGTACCTTGCATGCAATACAATAATTAAAGGGAGAGCGATGGCAGATGAACCCAAGTGTAGAATACACAACAAACTCATATTTCTACCTATATATTATTGCATGTCTATAAATATGTCATGTAAACTGAATTCAGGTGCTCATTCACAAGCCGGCGCTGTCCAATGGGAAAAGAGTCTATTCAACCTCCTATAATTATGCATTAAGGTTGATATTAAAATTATTAAAATATATGCTGAACTATTTCTTTAATTTTTCTTCGTATACAAATTTTGCTACAGTAATAAGAGTTGTAAGATTGCCGGTCAGTAGGGTGGATTACTAGCTGGGTCATAGGACACCCAAGACCGCCTATCTAAGCAAAGTTCAAGTTTAACGTGATTTTTCACAAATATACAAAAGGGATTCCAAAAATACACATAGTGTCCATTTTCCCGATTTTATTAGTCACACCAAAAAATTCTGTTATGGGCTCCAATATTTTTCTAATCTTTAGGTGTCAACATCATAATAATATCAAATACTTTTTTATAATTATATTATATATTATATATATAATTATTATATTATTGTTTATATTTATTTTATTATCATTATATTATAATAATTATTGTATTATTTATAATTATATTATATGTTATATTTTTATAATGATAACACCCAAGAGAAATACAAATCACACACTACACTGTAAATCTATTTGTAAGCAATTAACATTTTCTGGAAAAGAATCAAATTAGTTGTTAGTAATAATAATGCACCCGATAAAGTGCCCTCAGAGAACTCAATCTCTCTCTAGGCGCTAGTAATAGCAAACATGCATAACTTAATCCTCAAAAGCACGCACAGAAAGTTACTGCTTAGAGATACTGACTGGACAATTATTCTCGATTAATCAAATCAAATCTTAAGTTGGTGAAAACCAACATTAACAAGCCGATGCACTCGAATGGATAGAAAGTGCAAATATAGCAGACGACTGAAGCAGCACAGCCTCCAGCAGCACGAAAAGTGCTAGCGACCGCTTGGTATCCTTATGGCCACTATGAACAAGCACATTATCGAGTCTATAGAGCTTCACACCTCGGAGGCATTACAAATAATCAAGTTCAACAGAAAGTCATAAAGCCAGTCACATTTCAGTAGAATCAAGAACTATTTTATATACAATCATACAGGCCTATATGTAATCTAATCATAACTTATTCCTGGAAAAATACCTGCAAGTCTCACAAGAACAGTTACTATACGATCTGCAATCTGGAAAATCCAGTCAGTGATAACGAAACAATAATTCAAAGATTAGAATGGTATCAGCAAGCTCACTGAGCATGGCAGACAGTGTACCGACCCAGCTCTCAAACGAAGAAAACCAAAGCCTCGACTGGACAGTTGCACGCATGAAATTAAACATCAATGATCGCAACAGGCGAAGGCAGTCAGACACTCAAGCAGGTCGAGCTGACCTGACAGTGCATACAAGACTTTGAAAATGCCTCGGTGAGATTACAAGAAACCCTACTGGTAGGAGCATTATAGCTAATATCAATTTTTCAAATGCTATTTTGCTTATGGAGGAACTCATGTCGGTCCTCAATGTCATCAACGACAAGAAGATCGACGAATTGATGATCTAAAGACCTAAACACAGAGTGCCCAGGATTGAGAGCCCAAGGAGGTCAGAAGCTTGAACACTATAGTATACTATTCTGCCACAACACCAGTAGGGAGCCCATAAGGCTGAGCAGCAGCACGAGCCCCCATTGCATCGAGGCGGGAGCGGCACAGACAATTGCCCCAGCCGCTCGGTCACTTACTTTATGCTGCAGCCTCACTAATCACTCTCCTTGACATGCCTTCTCTCGAAAAGCACAGCCATCGGCAGCTTCCATGCTGCCATGGGGGAGGGAGGGAGGGAGACACTCAGATCCAAGTGTGGCTGCCGAAGGGCTGCATTGCCATGGTAGCGATACGCTCTACGGGGATCCAGATTCATCGGCCACAAGCTATAGTGCAGGGTGCCACGGTTTTCCGCATCGCTCGGAGCTGCATTTATGAGCTGTTTTAGAAAACAGGCTTCTTCTCGCCGCGCGAAATCTTCGAACCGACCACGAAGCTATCTCTGCACACTGCAGCAGCCCCCAAGGGGGCGTTGCACAGGGCAAGGAACCAGAAAGAAATCGCATCCACTTCTGTGGGAGGGGGTGCATGTCAGCTTAAGCTCACCGGTAAGGAGTATGAGGACGGCCACGGCTCGCTGGCTCGCTCTGGTCGGGCCGCCGTGCATGCTGCTGGGCGCCTTCCCAAAAATGCACCGTACGACATGACGAGCGGTGCATGGCTGCATCTGAAGCAGGTCACTGTCACTTCCGTGGACGTCCACTTTGTACCTGCGCGAAACACCCGGCTGGTCTCATCGCACGAGCGCTCATCCCCAGCATGCCCTGAGCTCGGCTCAGGCACTGCGTGTGCGACACGACGGCTGATCAAAAGCAAGACCAATGCAACACTGTCAGCAGCAAAGCCCACACAACAGGCAAGCGAAGGGCAGAATCTCAGCCAGACAACGACATAGGCACGATGGCGACCTCGAAGTGCAGAACGCATCTGCAATCACACTCGTTGCAAGGTACACTCGACTACACGGCCCTTGGTGCAATTTCTGAGAATCGTCAGAGGCCATTGAATTCCGGGCGGCTCATGGAGTGCTGGTGGAGCCGACATGACGTGGCAGCATCATGCAGATTGACACTTGGAATTGCAAAGTATACAGCTCAAACTGACATTAACACGTTGGCATTTACTTAGAAACATGCTATTTGAACTGGGGTTCGGGACATTTAACAGAAGTGCACACATCAAACAACACGGTCACAAATGTAAGTGATCTAAAGGCAAGCACGCTAAGAGCAAAAGTATTTTTTTGACTTTCAGTGTTATAGCGACTACGACTGGCGGCGGTCTCCTGAGCCACGGCTTTAACTACTAAACTGCAGTGGCTACTGGTGCTACTGCCCTTAAGCACTTAGGCTACATCACTTCTACACCCTACTCGTTCAGGCTGTTCGATCATGCCTGGCAGACGAGCAGATTCATTCGCTCGTGCAACCCCTTCATTCGACTCACCGAGAAAGGCAGCAAAACACGTTTTCAACAACGCCTAGCTCGAGTGGCAGCAGCAGATGCAAGCATCGCCAACATTTGTGTAATACCAGGCATTTATTTCGTTTGAAGTTCCACATTTTCTTCGGCCGGAGGTTTGCAAGCAAATTTCATAAGGTCGAGGAGAGTAATGGAAGGTTAATAAAACACAGTAGCAGCATCACCACTCAAGCCCTTTGCCACAACACAACGCTCGTAGTGGTGCTATTTCTTGTAGACACGTGAGACACAAAGAACGTGAGAGGCAAAGCTGGCGCTTCGAACAACGGCTAACGAGTAGAATTTGCTGCATCGAAGCACGCAGGTATGCCGACGATAGCTGAGCAGGGCGGCAACAAGTCCATGTAGTTAATTTAAACCAGTCTATTCCATGGCCACAGAGAGGCACGAGTGCACAGCACCAGCCATGGCGTACAACTCACTTCGAAGCCCACATCACAACTAAATATTTCGAGACCCAGAGTACATCTTATTAATTTTAACTTACCACATATCTGGTTCCTATAGAATGTAATTTAGGAGTGCTTAATAACCTCAAGGTTGTCATAATCTGGCTGACATAGCTTTCCAATATTTCACTGACACTAAAAACGTAGCATGTGGCTTCCACGTCCAGATAGAACTAGGGCCAAAACCACAGTACTCGTAATGGCGCTAGTCTCAGCCGACGAGCGACAAATACCAGTGACGATTGAACCTTGTACCATGGCTAGCTACTTGAAGGTACAGCACCAATGTACGCAGGTACTGTGAGAGTAACAGAACACGGCAGCTACGAAGATAGCCCATATCTCAACATGTCAAGTCCATAGCCATTAGGTGGCGAAGCCTATTTGACAGCGCCTTAGAATAACAGGCTTTCAACAGAGGCCGTGGTGTCCACCAAGAGCACTGTGGTCGAAAGCTCAAATGCTTAGGCCTACTCGGGAAACACAACTGACTGCTTATCTCATGGCGGCGGCTTTTATGCTGCCTCAGCCATTGATAATCGCATAATTGGTTCCTAGCCATTAACATTCAGGAACAGTGAATAATGAATATCAGTCATAATCTGGCTGACTGAGCTCACTGCCGTTTCAACACGGTAGACAATAACATTCATCTCACACAACAAAGAAAAATGGAGAAGCACAACTGAGTCCGGAAAACAGTCAAGTAAGTAGGAAACACAGAAATACTGAAAGTGCCCAAGACGGCTGACTAGAAAGGCTGTCAAAATATACGGCCGAAGAAATGATGACATCACTGTGCAAGAATTGTGAAGCGACTTTCACAAGCTAGGAACTCAAGAGAAAAATCTCCCGTCGCCAACAGTGATCGAGCAAAAGGAAGAATTTGTCGTCCTGAGAGAACTCGAGCGCACAAGGGGGCAAAGCTTATGCAGCAGTCCAGTTAGACATGCAGGTGTAAGCTACTGCAGATTCATTGGCAAACGATGCGTGACTGAATTTCATCTATCCATATTAAGCACCAACTGTATAGGCTCCATAATTTTTTTCGGTAGCCCCGCAAATACTGAGATAGAGCAGTCACGCAGCCAAGGGAGAATCAAAGAGCCGATCGTAGAATCTTTAGCCAGCTGCTGAGGCAATCTGAGCCCAATTCACCTCCGGGACAGCAATCAAGCGTCACGAACCGGCTGCGGAGATGGCCTCCTGAAAGAAACCTGAAAACACCAGGCAGTCACCAATCACAGGAAACCAAACCCAGATTACGAACATTCGCATTGGCCGGCTCACAATCGGAACTCCATTGTCACACTTCTCGCCGACCTGCACTGGTTACCAGTCAAGCAACGGATCGACTTCTAAGTTTTGTCGCTCACTTTTAGGTCACTTCATTCTTTGTCTCCAGCCCATCTCTCAGATCTACTCCCCCACTAGGCCAAACATCGTACCACCCGCTTTTCGGAGTCCAACAGTCTACCAATACCTCGTACAAACCTCAAATCCTTTGGAGACGGTGCATTTAGTTCATATGCTCCCAAAGCCTGGAACTCACTCCCGACTGGCGTTAGAACATCCCCTGACTTGACCACATTTAAAAAGAACTTAAAAACACACCTATTCAGGACAGCATTTAGTGGGTCCCTGTGATTCGTCTTTCATGTGCTTATGCGTGCTGACACTGTGCATGCTGCCACTAACCACATTTGCATGCTGACCCTGTGCATGTCACCCCTAACCATGTTATTCACGTTGTTTATCAAGCATGATATTACTCACCATTCAATTGCATTTCCCTTTGCAGCAAATGTAAAGCACCTAGGAGATTGAGTTCTCTGAGGTCGCTTTATCAAGTGCATTATTATTATTATTATTATTATTATTATTATTATTATTATTATTATTATTATTATTGGAACCTCCAATAAAGATCAAAATAACTTATTCCGGCCGTGCAGTTGGAGGTCTGTCTCACCTTCTGTCAGTGCATCTTAATTGCCTGCCCCATCCTTCTACAGTAACTAGTAGGGTGTGGTTTGGGGGATGGTACAGTACATTTTGGACTGCAGTGTACATCCCAGAAAAGGCACAATAAGGGCAAATGCTTCGTCGATTGCCTACAACACACGTATTGTTCTAATCCCAAACAATTCTGATCATGCATTGAACGAAGCTGTTAATGCTTTAGGTAACTTGTGCATGGGCTGCATGCCAATATCAGGCTTCTGATTCGAAAGCTCAAGCACCAATCGTTCAGCATTGAGAAACCAGCTCAGATTTCTCCTATTCCAACCACCTGCCACCTCCACACTGATCTCCCTCTTATCTGATCCTGCCCCTTCCAGACTGTACCAGCATGAGCAAAGAAAGCCCACAGCATCTCGTGCAATTTATTAATGCACAATGATACGATGGCACCAAAAGTTGCCACAATACATTATACTGCTTACGCTTTTTAATAAGATATGGCAAAATAGCAAATGCTCATAAACACAGAGCTGGCCCGAGAAATCCACATACCCTGAGAATCAAGATACAAAACTACTTACTCCAGTGTCTTACAAACTCGGGCGAACGAAATTCCACCAGAATGCAGGATTCGCATGAGCTAGCAATTTTATTAAAGAGCAGTGCATGCTACCACCCTGGTTTCTTACTAGGTACAAACAGAATTCAAATTGAGCATGTTTTACAGTTTCCAAACAACTTTTGGAACTCTATATAATAACCTATTTTCGAAGGATATTTTAAGCAGCACTGACAGATCAGTGCCAAGTAAGATTAACAGAATGTGCTCACCCTCTCGAGAAATGCTTTTTAGCAACTGTGCCTGTAACTTCATCAGCACCAATCATCAAGGACTTGAAGCAAGCAACTTCGCACATGCATTGCCATAGACCACACAGGTTTCGAAGAGTTGCAAGAAATCAATGGAGTGATAACAAGAAACCCCCCTCCAAGTGCATTTCCTCAAAAGGAAATTTGAAGAAACCTTGCACTGGTCAATGAGGGATTTCCAGCAGCAGGACTCAAACCCATGACCTGGGTCGTGAAGAGCAAGCCCCTTGCCACATTGGGCTAAGAGGCAAAGGCAGGGGCAAACAGCCTGAAGCTCGCTCCACACCTGAACATTTGATGGATATAAGTGTCAGCAGTCTGACAGGGGCTGGATGCAAGTACACAAGCATCATTTACAAATCAAGACTGCAGCAAAGGCCGTCTTGATGGACTAGCAGAGGAACTGTGCGATTCAACTGCTCACATTATTTTCCATTAAACCATACAGACATAGAACAAGCTTCAAGTCGTTGCAATACACCACAAAGATTTACGTCACATAGATCTACGCACCTGAGAAGCAGGACACTGCAGGCCACCAGTGTGTAGGCAAGCAGAGTCCCTATAGACATCATGTCCACCAGCTCCTTTAAGTCAAACAGGGCCGCCATAGCTCCTAGAAGTGAGACGCATGACAACCGTGTCACAACAGACCGTATCTGCCTGGCAACAGCAATGCCCGTGTCCCCATTAATACATGCAGAGCCCAGCGGTTCTTTAATTCATTCAGGCACTACGAAAGGGCATGTCATCTTCACATAGCTGCAGCTGCCCAGGCAAACCCGCCATGGTGTAGACAAGCGGTTCATACAAGTCTCTACGGCTAGTAATGCAGCTTTTTTTTAAACAACGACCAGGAGGAAAGAGCCCAGCGCTTGCCTGACATGCAGTGGCATTCCCAGGGATTTAATTGTGGACAACAGCAGGTTGCCATACGTAAAATAATGCCGAGGTTTTATTCAGACAACACACCGAATAAAAAATAGTGAGGGCTCACTAGCTACAACTGCATCAGATCGACTACACACTCCTTTGTGTTCAGATAGCCCATCATTCGGACTGAAATAACCAAATTCCTTCAATTAAAGCAGCACTCTCGAGAGAGACACGCAAGCTCAAGCGTATCGAAATGATTTAGGGAGAAGTGTCCCAGTCTTTATTATCAGCAGCAATTACTACAGCCACAGCAAGATGAGTACATCGAATCTAGAATCATGTTCGTGCCATGGCGCATATGCACGGCCTTCGCAAATGGCTGCCGAGCTATGTCTGCATTGCATTCATATACTATACTATATATAAAGGGTGCTCATTACTGGTTACCCCTGTAGCTCAGGAGGTAGTGTGACACACTGTCAGCAGCAGTTCCATCTTCTTTATGATAACGGCCTTGCAAAATAGGATTAAGCAATAATTTCTTAAATAAAATTACAGGCATGGGCCTCATGATCTATTGCAAGAAGCATGACCGCTGCTTGCTGACAAACCCAGATCACTTAAAAGAATCTTCATCCATACAGCTCGATGAAACCTCTCCATAGTAAGCCCGATGCTCTTTTTATTTGCCACTCAGTGTCAGCCTGGTGGATGCAATGCTGCATCCTTGTGGTAATACTGTCACTTACCTACTTAACATCGCTCAACACGCAATGAAAAGAGGACACAAACAGCACAATCACGTCAACATGTATCCTGCCAGTATTTCAACGGCCAACAGGGAAGAATGAAGACAACGACATGTCGTTATATACTCTTAACTTTGAATATGCCTATATTGACTGTCTCTTATTTACATTATCGTCACACTCACTGGCACCACCTACAGATCCTCCTCAGCGATAATCAGTTCTGGTTTAGTTCAGCTCGTCACTGCTTTCTGATCAATTGGAAAGTGTACCACCGTCTTTGGAAATCAGATCTGACGAGTCCGCAGTCTTCCGAGAAACTATCCGCTTCAAAAGCTAAAGCAATGATAATGAGTAACTCCAAGTGCACGCAATCAATGCAACGTTTGTGCGCTTAGCTGTACTCAACTAGTACTTTGCATTACAGCCACAGCTTGGCATATTACATTTGTGCTTTGCACTTGGCGACTGTTGGCTAATCAAGTCTTTCTTTCACTTCTTCTCACTCTCTGCCTATATATCTCGAGTCTCGGGCACCTATAGACTTTCTTGCTCAAATTATCAACTGACATTTCTTCCCCCATCGGCATCTGACATCTCTTCAGCTGTCGTCTAGCTCCAGCTGTCACTTGGACCGACTGAGAGTTTGAGTTCAAAAGGTAACTCTTCAAACAAGCTCTTAGCTTCAGTTCACTCAAGTCACACCAAATTTAATCAAAGCGCACTTGCAATTGGATCAGCATACCTGATGGCCGACATCTAACAGGCTAACAAACGATTGACCCCAGCAATCCCAAATGGCAGGCACCATTACTGTAGGCATGAGGCAACACATTTTTTCTGTCTGCACAAAACATTAAATTTAACCGAACAAAACTACCCGATAGCTGTTTGTACCTGTATATGGTGCATTAGCACAGCAGGTCGGACATGCCAGCAAATTGTTTGGACACGGCCATATGTTGCAGCCAGCACTTTAGCAACTTGCTTGCACGTTATCACCTTATCACACCGCAATGCCCCATTGGACATGCACACACATGCAACACACACACACACACACAAATTATACGTGCACTGGCATAGGAATGCAAGCACATAAAAGAAATTCAGAAATTGCACATTTCTCATTTTAAAACACTGCTTTGCATTTCCACTTTCCTGGCTCCTTGCTCCCACCTATCTTTCCTGGAGCAAGGAGCCATTAAAATTCGTGCCATTAGCTAAGGCCTTGTACTACACATTCTGCTGTAAAATGACATGAAACAATGCATCTCATATGGTGGAAAATTACGAAACTTACCTGCAAACACTCCTGACACCAGAGTCGACCAAACTGGTGTCTTAAATCTGTTGCTGATAATGCCAAAGAATTTAAACAACAGGCCGTCATTCGCCATAGCGTACAGAACTCGAGGCAGCGGGAACATGGCCCCCAGCAGACTTGTGCTGAGGCCAGCCACGGCACCGACGGCGACCACCCACTTGGCAACCGAAAAGCCAACGGCATCGAACGCCAGGGGCAATGGAGCATTGTGGTCGAGCTCATAGTATGGCTGGATGAGCGTTATCACCGAGCTCACGCCGAAGTAGGCCAGAAAGCAGGCGAACAGTGACGTTATGATGCTCACAGGTATGGCTTTTTGTGGATTTTTCACCTCCTCACCTGCATGCAGAGCAAACATACAGACACAGCATACAGAGCGACTGAGCTTCGCAACGAATTGCTGTCAAAGCGTACTAGCATTCCAACCAAAGTAGTTGCGTCGGAGGTTGGCGAGTGCATTAGAAATGCAGCTCGGGCACGCAGTGCAATAAGATAAGCAAGCAAGCATATTACAAGGTCAACACAAGACAAAACTAAAGCAGGCATGACCAGCAACAGTAATGCTCCCAACGAGAGAGAAAGTGAGGGAGAGAGAGAGAGAAAGAGAGAGAGAGAGAGAGAGAGAGAGAGAGAGAGAGAGAGAGAGAGAGAGAGAGAGAGAGAGAGCATACAACAAGTATGCTTTTTAAGTAAGTCACCAATCCACCACAGCACTCTTGCATGTTGGACAGCACATCTCCACAAGTAGCCACAGAACAAATCGGTCTACCCTAGCTGGCTCACCGTCATATGCATTTTTGCCCTTTCACCAGACCTCAACCACTCTCTTTACGCTGCTAAACTGATTGTTGCAAAGATCACTGGGGTGACAGATTAGGCTACTGGTCAGGCAGATGACAGCTAAATGATTGCCTCTAAACTGCAGCATCAAATCTTGGCATAGAGTATTGGCAGTGGCAACAATTTTTGTCGTGCAATGGGATTAGCTGATCGTATGCATCATTGTGGCATACGGCAGGCCACTGAGGGCAGGCTTGGCCCACTTCTGACAAGGTCATCGCACAGCCAGCCACATACGAAAGCTAAAATTGCATCAAAGCAGCAACCTAGCAAGTCATAGACGAACATGAATGCTGCCCAACACCTTACGCAGGCCGTGCAGGCATGTGTGTGTTTGCAGACATCCCACTAGAGGATTCTCCTATGAATGCTTTAACCAGCTCGACCACAAGAACAAGTCATATCACTGACTCACCAGTTGTTGCAATGGCATCAAAGCCAACGAATGCGTAGAAACAGGTGGCCGCTCCAGCTAAGGTCCCAGATACTCCAAAGGGTGTGAAACCGCCACTGTCGCCCTAGGAAAAAAGGCACCAACGACCGCTACGCCACGGAGCAAAAACTTGGCTGCTCAACGCGCATTAAATCATCAGAAAACCTCTGAGAAACCTCACAGGTGACATTGAAGCACAGGGCCCACAGCTTAGCCACGAGGTCTTCGCCAAGAAGTGAAGTACTCGCTCTTCACGACAAAGGTCGTGTGTTCGAGTCCTTTAGTGGGCGACCCTTTATCGCCACTGCAAGTGGTGGTGTTAGCCGGTAAAGCTTTTCTGCCACTATACCAGGGGTGTCCAACACGTGGTCCGCGGGCCACAACCCGGCCCGCCGAGGTCTTATATGCAGCCCGCAACGTTATCCCAAAAATATTTGTCACTCCATGTTTTTCGTTAATTTTTAATCATTACAAACGGCGATATAAGGCGATGTGATGTACTTCACACGCGCGTGAAGCGTGAAGGTGTCCGAATGGCTATTTTCGCGTGAAGGTAAAAAAATCGATTTATTTTGCTAGCCTTCATGTGAACATTTTGGCATGAAGGGGTAATATATTTGTGCTACAGCGGCGCCATTACGATCACATTTATAATGCTTCCGCAAGCCGAATTAACTGTTTCACACTGTGGATAGAAAAACAGAGCCGTTTCTCAGCTGCTGCTGAACGAACTGGAATCAGTCAGGTAGGTTTTTCAAAAAACTCGTATTGCTCAACTTACTTACTAATACTAAGATATTGCTGTGATAAAATATAAATTAATCAATTCGTAACTGATCTGTTTTTTATTTCACAGAGAAAAGTGGCAGCGAATGTGAATACTAGCAAAAAACGAAAAATTGATGCAGAAGGAAGACTTTTCAAAGCATCTGGGACTGTAGACTATTTTGTAATGGAACGCTTCGGTAGGATAATGTGCCTAATATGCCAAGAAACTATTGCCGTTGCAAAGGAGTACAATGTTAAGCGACATTTTTCAACAAAGCATGGCGACAGGTACAACAGCCTGACTGGTCAACTTCGAATTGATCGCATGAACTCGTAGAAACAGAGCGTCATCGGACAGCAGTCATTGTTTACAGCAGTCAGCAACAAGTCTGAGGCTTCAACCAAAGTAAGTTTTTTAATAGCTGAAGCTATAGCTAAGCGGGAAAGCATTTTCCGATGGTGAATTTGTTAAGGAATGGCTCAGGCTGTTTACTGGTGTGGTCTGTCCAAAAAAGAAGTCGGAAGTAGGGAAAGTCAGTCTTTCTCATCAAACGGTTGCGAGAAGAGTTGCCGAGCTCGCATCCAACATAGAAGAAAGTCTCACTAAAAGACTTGCTGAATGCGAATTTTATTCTCTTGCGCTCGACGAAAGCACGGACAATAGCGATACGGCTCAACTGTCGGTGTTTGTACGCGGAGTAACAGGAAAGTTTGTCATTATCAAAGAACTGTTGGATATATGTTCAATGAAAGGCACTACAACAGGGAGGGATATTTTGGATCAGGTCAAGAGGGTCCTCACAAATTTAATCTTCTTGAAACTAAATTGATTGGTTTAACCACAGACGGAGCCCCTTAAATGACAGGTAGATACAATGAATTTGTATCTTTAATGGTAAAATTAGTACCTCACAAAATTGCCACTCATCACTGCATCATCCACAAAGAACAGCTATGTGCAAAGGTCTTGAGCATGCAACATGTAATGGACAATGTAGTTTCAACAGTCAATGTGACAAGGTCTCGTGCGCTAAACCACAGACAATTTCAGGCTTTCCTTGAAGAGTTGGGATCAGATCATTGTGATGTTATTTATTTCTGCCAAGTCCGTTGGCTAAGTAGGGCAAACACGTTGGCCAGGTTTTGGTCACTTCGGGACGAAATAAAAACATTTATGACAGAAAAGGGAAAAGATGTTGGCTTCCTCGATGACCAGCAGTGGTTGAATGACTTGGCTTTTTTGGTGGACATGACCAAACATCTTGCAGATCTTAATGTCAAACTCCAAGGTAAGGATCAACTGGTCCATAAAATGTATAAGTGTGTTGTCCCGTTTGTGCAAAAGCTGAAACTTTTCCGGAAACACTTAGATCAGAAGAAATTGTTACATTTCACAACACTAGCAACAAGATCGCCTGAAACGCTGGCTCATATGAAGTGCTCCACTCTTGTTAGCAAACTTGTTGATGAATTCGAAGAGAGGTTTCAGGATTTCCAACAACATGCGGATGACATGAACATGATTAGTAATCCATTTAATATCGATCCCTCTGATGCACCTGATGAATTTCAACTCGAACTAATCGACATTCATAATGACAGCAATTTAAAAACTGCTTATGATCAGCACGACCTTGTTACCTTTTACAAGCAGTATGTTTCATCAGAGTCTTTTCCTAACCTAGCCAAACATGCTCGCAGGTATATTGCACTTTTTGGCAGCACATATTGCTGTGAACAGCTTTTTCCATACTGAAAAATGTGAAAACAAAGACTCGATCCGTTCTCACATATGAACATTTATCAGGAATCCTTAGAGTTGCCACATCCACTGTTGCAGCAGATGTCGACTTTTTATGCAAACAGAAACAATGCCAAATATCTCATTGATGCCTGCAGTGCAGAAGACATTGAATACCTGTGGCATTTAATTAATCCGAAGACATTAATATTATGTGAGTCCTTGTCATGTAATTTAGTAAGTTTTATAAGTTTCTGGCTTCATGTTATTAAAATAAAAATCCAAAAGTAAAAGATTGGCCATAATATCTGTCGAATTATTTTCCAGGACACATGATTCAATTTCTATTATTTATTTTTAATTATAATTATGCTAAAAAATACTATTGTATTGCGGTTTATTTATTAAGTATAATAGTAATAGTCATACTAAATTACGATCTTATTTTCTGATGTGGTCAACTACGCCAATTTACATGTGGCCCCCCCCCGGACCTTTTAAATCTTTGAAATGTGGCCCCCAACAAAAAAAGGTTGGACAACCCTGCACTATACAAATGAGGCTGTTAAATCAGCTAACATTATTATTATAAATGGCAAACTAGGGCTGCCCACTTTTAGCTTGGAAAACGAGCAGCTATTATTCGCCGTGCAAGGCCAATGGCAGACACCATAACTTACACTTAATAGCAAAAGGAGGCCCACGAAGCACTGCTCATAATTAACATAACTGCCGAAAACTAAAGGTTGGCTATCGCCACACCGATGCCACAAACGATGCTTAGGATTTGCTCTGAAAAGGGTCTAGCTGCAGTAATGCTGCATTTAGAAATGACCGATGCAGTCACCGCAAAGATGTTTATGAGCAGGGTGCACAGTTGCATGTGCAGAAGTTGCAGTCCAAGCAAGCCCATAGCAAGGTCTTGGCTTCATCACGAGCACACACCGAACTCTGCAACTTCGCCTAGTACTTGGACCTGAGCGATCAAGACTATACACTCGGTGCTTGTACACATGTAAAGTCCGCCATGAGCATAAAGCTACATGTATGCTGGCGAACATTTGGAATCGAGACGCCTGCAAACTTAAGGCTGCATCGTCAGTTGCAATTGGTAGGGGGAAGGTTGCCGACATTCAGGATCGGAATCTTGTGAACCGGTTCGGGAAATTGGCATGGCAGTTCATTTCTTGGTGGTAGGTAGGCGACTTCTGACTCGACCGACCCACTAGGAACAGACCCAGAAAAATCCACCGTGGATGCCCCCTTCCTAGGTGAGGTACATTAAAAGATCAGTCTATCGGACAGCAAGAAAGCAGAACATAGGAATTTATTGTCAAGGAGAGCTACCTTACAACGTGCAGCTGACTCCAACAAAGGTAACTAATATTTTACAGTTTCAATCGCACAATATACCTTTCACTAGCTCTTAACTCGCAGACCTTCACACTTCCCATGTCTTTCTAATTACCTGGTGAGGGTGAGTGTACCTCACAGAGCCCGACAACTAACAGCTAGTTCTGACTCCAAACTGTTCGGGTAATGCAGACATGGCTGGTTCGAAGTTAGCTCACACACAAGACAAATTCACTGGTGCTTAGAACCTGAACACTTGCCAATGTAGATGCTAACGTTCAGCCCGAACGTTCGGTTTTTTAAGGAAGACACTGTGGAGCTCTTGTATTAAACTTCACTGCACCGAAAAGTTACTAACAAAATGTCATTTTCTCAATCACCAGATGACTCCACACACAGAGCAGCAGATCGCAGTATTATGTCAGAATGCCTAATTGAACTACAAATATTGAGCATTCCAATCTACGAGTAGGCACACAAAATTATAAGTAATCAAAGATAGCAGAGTAACCCTCAACAGCATGCTCAGTGTGCCACAACGAACTGTTCTTAAAAGATTCCACACCCGTTCAAAGTACTTGTAGTTTTGCAAGGCTTACTTGATGGGGAGGCAGGCTCCAATTTGCCCTGTCCACCTTAAAGAAACCAACGATGATAACGTAGAGCACAACTAGCAGGTTGACACCAGTAAATATGTTGTTGAATGTAGACGATTCCTTAACTCCTACCGCCAAAATCACTAAAACGAGTAATTGCTGATCATACAAAAGAACCAAAGAACAGATGCGCTCCAAAACAGACATTAAATCCTTTGCTAACATACCTGCGAGCACCATGGTTATTCCAAATGCAAAAAAGTCAGGGTATTTCGACAGGAAGGAAACGTTGATGGGCATGTACTCAAAGAAGAAATTCTGAATCCGATTTTCAATGAGCGAATCTAGGTAAGAACTCCACGCTCGAGCCACGCTTGCAGTGCCTGTGGAGACGAGAACATAGTGAGTGGGCGGTGCCGGCTCAGCGTCCAGAGCTGGTTCACACCCCAACGGGCACAGCAGAAGATTCTGGTGAGCGGCCGTACCCGAAAGCACACGAACGAACGAACGATCAAAAAGGTAAGATTGAACCCTCTGCTTACCTATTACATACTCAAGAATCAAATTCCACCCAATGACGAAGGCCAGAAACTCGCCCACGGTGACGTAGGTGTACACATATGCAGAGCCTGTCTTGGGCACTCTTGCACCAAATTCGGCATAGCACAGACCTGAAATGAAGAGGACACAACATTCTGATGCATTCTCAGTGGTCGGCTGAGGTAGGGCACTTGGCGTGCAGTGGAGAGGAGCTGAGCAACGCAGACGGGCGACGTGCATGCAACCCCCCCCCACAGAAGCATGAAGCAAAGTGCATAACAGCACGAGCGATCTGCTGCTACAGGGGGTGTGGCAACGGCGGCAGCAGCAGCACACTAACCGGCGAGAACGGATGCAAATGCAGCAATCAAAAAAGAGATGGTGACTGAAGGACCGGCAGTGTCGTGAGCCACCTGACCAGCAACGACGTATATGCCAGCACCTAGTGTACTTCCAATGCCTGAAAGGACGAAAGCCTTTTTACATTTGGCTCGGCTGCCAGGGTGCAACTCATTACAGAGATGCACCAGGAATGCAATGCTGAGAATACAGGCATCGAATACAATGCATCGAAGGCCCAGTACCGAATACCAGATGATTTCTCTATCCAGAACAGAGGAAAGTTACGTGCACATGAGCATTCAAGTTACAATCTGCAACCACATTAGAAAGCACACAGCAGTCAGCACAACAATCCTGCAATGCCGGCACTGGCTAACAAGCTAAATACCCATTTCTTTTTGTAGTAGGCCACCGTTCTTTTCACCCAGTGTAGGTATTATATAGTTCCTTTCATTTGTTCATTTGGCATTGGGCCAAGCAGTAGCTTAGATCTCGAAATTTCAAGGAGACGAGTCTGTCAGGTGCTACGGATTGGCTGATTTTCGCACAGGCAGCTGCCTGCCGCCGCCGCCGAAGCAGCAGCAGACACTGCAGGAGGCCGACAGGCTATAATAGCCAGCAAATGGTGCTTGCTAAAACCTTACTAACGGGCAGCATGCACAGCTGGTAACGTAGCCAGAGAGTAGCAAGTGCACATGCGCAGGAAGTGCAGGACCTCTGGAGGCTGCCAGAACTCACGTAATGTATCTCATTCTGTAACTCCACAAAGTCATAAAGACTGTGAGTGTTACGAAGGAGAGTTTTGTATAGCGCACTCACAGCCTAAGTGGCTTTCGATAAGCATTCGGTAGCCAACAGACTTCGCTTCCTATTAGCTTCCTATTACATATGCTTCCTATTATGCCCTTCACACCCCCACCCCGGACCAACAGAGTTTGTAATGTCTGCATACACACCCTCGGCTGGGCGTCAATGCCACGTGCTCCTCACGAACTGCGTACACACTTGCTATTCTCTGGCTACGTTACCAGCTGTGTCTGTCTGCTGTTAGTAAGGTTCTAGCCCGACTGAGGTCAAGGTGAATGTATTTGATAGCCAAAGTCGGGGGGGGGGCAAGCCCGGTGGCATTTGAGAAGCGCCTGAAGAGAGATTAAGTTCTCTCAGGGCTCCGTACAGCATCCCACAGAGGCTCACTATGGAATTTTAAATCAGGCAACTGATTGGGTCAACCCACGACGGTAGCAGTCGAGTCATACCAGCTTATTTTCTGAACTGCTTCGGAGAAAACAGTGGGTCACTGTCCTGCAAGGAATGTAATGCAGTGGAAAAATTACAAGTCTTCGAGTTTGCCGTAGGCAGAGGATGAAACCACATGATGCCGAGCTACCTGCTACAGGCACCAGAAAACCAGCCCTGATGCCACTGCCGCTCGATGCAGAGGATGAAACCACATGATGCCGAGCTACCTGCTACAGGCACCAGAAAACCAGCCCTGATGCCGCTGCTGCTCGATGCAGAGGATGAAACCACATGATGCCGAGCTACCTGCTACTGGCACCAGAAAACCAGCCCTGATGCCGCTGCTGCTCGATGCTGCCAAACAGGTTTGGCAGCATGCCCCGCCCCCTACGGCCAGCGAAGGATGCATTTTCTTCGGCCGACGAAGAGGCAACATTAGTTATTCCCAAAAAGCTTAAATTAGCTCTCGTCGGTACAACAAACCGAGCGCCAGCATTTAACTAGCCGACGAGCACGACATTTTGCCTATTTTCAGCCTGACGGCTTTACACCGCTCCTGCGGTTGCTTCTAGTGCATGTGAGAGCTGCTTCAACCTAGCCTTCCGACTGGAGACAGAAGGTCTCTTTCAGCACTGGGTCCTCACTGTGGCTGCACGCTTGGCGGTCCAAGGCATCGACAGTAGCAGTTATGAATTTCCTCGGCGCATACTCTGCCTAGTTTGATCTCAACTGCCTTCACCCATTCACGACGACGAGCTATCTTTCTGCAGCTAATTCCTTTTTTCAAAATTGCCAGCAATACACCCTAATCGAACTTGCCATCTCCTTCAATATTGGCATTGAAACAGAAGCACTGGCTGCTGTCAAGGAGGCTCGACGTGGAATTGAAGAGGCAGAACATCAATCAAGGGAATCCCTTAAATCTCCAGCACGTACACAAGTTTGCAACTATGTTCTACACGACCTTAAATTACCATTAAAATGTGGGTGAACTTTGTACAGGGTGCTTATTTAGCGCTACACTGGTAGATTTGATAAGTTTCTTCTTGTGCGCTGTATAAATATTCCGCTCGTGCTGAAGCAGCTCCTGCACTAAAATAAGCCAAAAATAAGCCTTGTCAAAACATTACAGATGCCAATAAAACTGGTCCCATGAAGCAGTGCTAATGGGTCTGCAGGAAAGTAGCTGTACTGAAACACGCAGGTGCACGCCTATGCTAGCAGAGCTCTGTAGCAATAAAGAGCGCCCATACCTGATTATAACAAGTCGATTTCCTTGTGTAGAACGGTATAACTCCGTAGCACAGAGTGGCTATATGTTCACAGCACCAGCCACAGTGTACAACTCACTTCGAAGCCCACAGTACAATTGCCTGACTCGAAGCTAAGAGCACAGCTGACTTATAACTACATATCGAATATATGTGGTTTCTAGAGGTTGCAATTCAAGAACTGCTAGTAATCTCAAGGACTGTCATCATCTAGCTTATATTGCATATGAACGTTTCAATAAGAGCACTGCTAATCGGCAACCGTAGAATGGGGAAATAATTTTGATTCCTAGGTGTCAACCCCTTCTTTCTCTCCTGTACTACGATGTCCTTAGAGGTGTTCAGCACGACCTACAGGCCGCCATTCTGCGACATTAAATTGTAAGACTCGATATTTATACGTGCACACCACATGTAGTAAGTTGAGCTGACTCAACCATTTATATAGCAGCAGAAGGGCCTAACAGCTTTCACCACCTCTTTCAGTGGGCAATACAGGATCCCCTGCTGACTAGAACCCACGACCGGAATCACGAAGTGCCAGCACCTTAATCCTGGACCAAGACATCCACTTACTACATACAATCACCCTGAAAAAAGGCCAATTAAATCACACACAAATGTTCATGTAACTGCACCCTTTAGTATCTAACCATATCAAAGATGAAGAGATAAAGATGGAGCTACAAATTTCCAATGCTGACCAAACTCCGGCTTATTTCACAGGCCACAAAGCTATTAAAAACACGGTAAGCAATAGGCATCTAACGTACGAGTACTGCTGGCTGCTGATAACGCACTGGCGATTTCGTCAGCACAGAAGCGCAAATGCGATGCTGCAGACAACGTAAAGACTGCATCCATTCGAGCACCGGGCAAGCACAGACACACACAAAAGAGAGACAGGGCAGGCTCTCAGCTTCACTTATGCAAATGCAATGGCACCACTAGACAGTGCTACAGTAGCTACTGCAGGGCCACAGCCTCGTCGACAAACGGTACTGCTAGCTTGCCAACTTTCGGCACACGAGTTTGTGATCTCAAGGCCACCGCTGGACGTACCGAGCGCTGTGAGGTCCAGGGTGTTTAGGCATCTGGATAATTTGCTCTCCCCTAAGTTGTCAAAATCAATGTTTTTCGTGGTCATGAGAGCTCTGCCGAATTCACTCAGGCCCATTCGTCTGTAGGCCGTCATTTTCGGCAAAGAAGCGAGCAGACAATCGTGAGCACCTCGGAGGTTGCTAGGTCGCCTTCAGCTGATAGAAAGAAGTGGCTAGGCTATGTGACTACAAAAGAGAATCAGGCGAGCATGCTGCACCCGACGTGAAGTCGCAATGGCTGCGCCTCACAGAAAGCTGCGCCTACATGACATCAACAGGCTCAATCAAGAGCAGATGCTGCTTGGGAGTGCGGGCAATCAGAGCACCCTTGCTTTTGCAGAGAAGAGGCAACTGCCTACGGTAAATGGTGCAAGTACTGGCCATGCTGCCACTGTCACGAGCAGCCGGTGCCACATGCGGTACCACACAAACACACGACACCTTCCTCCAGCATTCGAGTGGGGGGGGGGGCCAGTGCTCCTAACAAAGAAAAAGCATGCACCATAACCCGAAAAGCGAAAGTATGACCTGCTGCTTCCCTTAAAGAGTCACCAATCAGAGCCTCCGCAAACTATTTTTTGCCGTTCTGGTTGTCTTACTGCAGGAAGTACACCACACTGAGTTGCAAGCAGTCAGCTTTCATTCTACTACAAGTGAAAATTTAGCAGCCCAGAACTTAAGTCTGTACCAAAACATAGCGCACATAATGGTGCCAGTCCTAGCAGATGCGTGACATTCTGGTGAAGCTAGCCATCCAAGAACTTGCTGCTTCGAAGTACACTAAGAGTGAGACTTGCAAATATGGCCCGCCCGATGCACACAGGTATGGCTACTTATGCAGAGCGAAATGGCCACTAAGAACGCCTACATCTTAATAAAAAGTCAGCGGCATTAGCATAGAACAGTATATTCGATGGCCACAGAGGGCTACACGTGCACATTATATATATATATATATATATATATATATATATATATATATATATATATATATATATATATATATATACACACTTATTTATATAGCAACAGAAGAGCCTTACGGCTATCACTAACTGCTTGAAGTTTGCAATAAAGGATTGCCCACTCCAGGATTGGAACCCACGACCTCGGTCGTGAGAGCAGGCATCTTAACTCCAGAGCTATAACGGCCCGGTACACAGAGAGCAATATGATACAGCTGACTGACCACCACTTCCGATTGCCTTTTATAGGGTCTAAACCATCTATTATATCATATCCGGTTCCTAGGTGTCATATTCCAAAGCAACCTCTCGTTAGACGACCATATCAGCTCCACAGTCAAATCCGCCTATTTTCAGCTTCATAACATAGCTAAAATTCGGGCTTGTTTAGATAAAGATACCACATCTGAGTTGGTCCATGCATTCGTGACATCCCGTCTCGACTTCTGCAACTCACTGCTTACTGGCCTACCAGCATGTGCGATCAGGCGATTGCAGCTGGTGCGAAACTCGGCAGCTAGACTTGTCTGTCGTGTGCATCGCAGTTGCCACATTACTCCACTTCTCGCCGACCTGCACTGGCTACCAGTCAAGCAACGGATTGACTTCAAGGTTTTGTCGCTCACTTTTAGGTCCCTTCATTCTATGGCTCCAGCCTATCTTTCAGATATACTACCCCATTAGGCCAAGCATCGTACCACCCGCTTTTCGGAATCCAACAGTCTAGAAATACCTCGTACAAACCTTAAATCCTTTGGAGACCATACATTTAGTTCGTATGCTCCCACAGCATGGAACTCCCTGCCGACCTGCGTCAGAACATCCCCCGACCTGACCACATTTAAAAGGAACCTAAAAACACACCTATTTAGGAGAGCATTTAGTGGGTCCCTGTGATTCGTCCTTGATGTGCTTATGCGTGCTGACACTGTGCATGCTGCCACTAACCACATTCGCATGCTGACCCCGTGCATGTCACCCCTAATCATGTTATTCATGTTGTTTGTTTATTAAGCATGATGTTACTCACCATTCAATTGCATTTCACTTTGCAGCAAATGTAAAGCGCCTAGAGCGAGATTAAGTTCTCTGAGGGCGCATTATCAAGTGAATTATTATTATTATTGTTATTAATTATTATAAGTCAAGAACAGGTAATAGTGTCTGGCACTAGGATAATCAGGCTGGTTTTGCAAGTTAATGCTTCCCAATTTGTTGAACAAAAGCACCACACATAGGTAAGACCAGCAACAATCTCGTGAAACCAGGAGGAATAGCTACTTTGTCAAAGAAAGTACCTTGAAAACGATGCAGCATGCATGCAGACATGCAGTGTACAACTAACTGCCACTGTGCAGCCACTGGAATGCTCAGACAGAGCAGAGGCTGCATCCATCAAGCTGAGGTACAGACGCAAAGAAGGCACCCTGCAGACGAAAGGTGCCTTCTACTGACTCTGCTAGTCGAATAAAAGCTGGTGAAGGCCGGAAAGCAAAGGCTGGACAATTTGAGAGCTTAGCCCTGTCGTAAAGAGATCCCAGTGACTGCCGAGGATCAGATTAGTAACATGTAAGCTTTGCTCGCAAGATCTTCTTGCTAATATGATGCAATCACATAAAAAGAAATCATATGGCATCCACACACAGTTCAAAAGTAATTGCTAAAGACTGGGTGAAACAGTTTTTCAGATTCTTTTTGAGCTTCTGCCTAGCCCGGAGAATATGCGATGTCAGCCAGTTGTGAGTTCCATCTTTTGGGAGAACAGTAACTAAAGGTAACAAAGTAACAACAGTAACTAAAGTCTCCAAGGGATTTGAAGTTAGTGAGGGGCACAAATGATCGAGCAGTCAAAAGGGCAGGAGGCGCCACGGGAGGTCTGAAGTGAAACTAATGCAGATAGGTAATCTGGAGTAAGAGAATGGAGGGACCTAGAGGTGAGTGGCAGACTTATGAAGTCGAACTGCTGATTGGTAAGTAACCAGTGCAGACTGGTACGCGCACATGCAATGCAGCAATTTCACTGCTTGCAACAAATAAGCCTAGCTGCCGAGTTTTGCAGACAACTGCAAGTGAGTTATTGCTCATGCAGGAAGACCTAAAAGTACCAAGTTAGACAAGTCTCGCCCGGATGTCACGAATACATGGACCAGCTTGGCTGATATTGCCTTAACAAAGCAATGCTACATAGGCTAAATAGGCAGAACTGACTGTGGAGCTGATGTGCTCATCTAGTGACAAGCCATTTTTACAGTGGGCACCGAGGTTCCAGGCGGAGGCTATAGATGAGATATGCTGGTAGAGCTGATTTGGACAGTTTGCGTTGGCTTCCGGATTCTATCTGTTGGACTCACCGACAATTGAGGAATAGGTTAATGAGTAATAGGTTAATAAGTACCCATATGGTGTGACTACCAGAATCTGCAGTAACTGGCTGAAGAGGACAGCCAGCAGCTCCAAAGGATATTCCCAGATACAATCACATATACAGAAACCGTGTAAAAGCTCGAACGATCTTTTTCTGGTTCCACACAGCAGCAAATACAACTACGTAGTGCAGATAGAATAGCAGAGCACTGGCCTACTCATAGGTAAGAATACCAATAATAATAATAATGATATATTTTCATAGCTCCTCAGAAAAATCAATCTCTGTCTAGGCGTTTTACATATGTTGTAGGGGAAGCATGATAAAATCGTTAGTGGTAACATCCACATGTCCACAAGCATAATATGGTTACAGGTAACATGAACAGTCTCGACATGTAAATATGGTTAGTGGTAGCATGCACAGTATCAGCACACATTAGCCTGCACAGGGACAAATCACAAGGACCCAGCAAATGCTGTGGGAAACATGTGCTATTTGAGGTTCTTTTCAAATGGCATCCAGTCAGTGAGCCGTGATGGCATATTAGGTAAGGCGGTTATCTTGCATGACCTTGGTCCCGAGGTCGTGGATTCGAATCCTGCAGTGGGCGATCCTTTATTGCTCCTGCAAGTGGTGTGATAGCCGTAAAAGGCTCTTCTGTCATTATGCAAAAGAGGGTGTTGAATCAGTTAGTATATCATATTATTAGTCAGGGGATGTCACGACGTCAGTCGGGAGAGAGCTCGAGGTTTTGGGAGCATAAAGAATTTTTATTATTCGAACTAAAGGCCCTGTCTCCACAGAATTTGAGTTTCCTCCGAGATGATGCTAAAGAATTTGTGTAAATAAAAGTGGGTGGTACAATCCGTAGTATGGCAAGGGAGTAGTTCTGATGGGTAGGCTAGAGCCAGAGAATGAAGGGACCTAAAAGTGAGTGACAAAAACTTGAAATCGATCTGCTGCTTTATCGGAAGCCACAGCAGGTCGGCGAGAAGTGATATGATGTGGAAACTTCGATGCTCACAACAGAAAAACCTAGAAGCCGAGTTGCGTACCGACTGTAAGCAGCTGATTGCACAGGCCGGAAGACCAGCAAGCAAGGAGTTACAGATGTCGAAACAGGATGCCACGAATTTAGGGATCAATTTGGATGTACTATCCCTACCTAAGCAAGCCCGAATTTTAGAAATGCTACGCAGCTGAAATTAGGCAGACTTGAACGTGAAGCTGATGTGGTCGTCCAGTGAGTGATCATTTTGAAACAGGACATCTGGATTTTGTGCAGATGCTGCAAGGGATATGCTCGCTGACACGATTTTCAGCGTTTAGCTTTCAGATTTCAGAGTCACACTTGGTTTGCCCATAACTAGTAAATAGATTTTATCGTCATTCAATTTGAGAACGTTTGCTGCCATCCAAGTGTGATGTCAGCTATGCATGCAGCCAGGGAGTTAAGCGAATTCGACGTGCTGGAGGGCTGGGAGCGACCAAAGCAGAGGTAAAACTTAGTGTCATCTGGATAGAAGTGAAAGCATATATTGTGCTTGGCGATAAACCCGGCAAGAGGGGGAGCATAAACTGTGAAAAGAAGCGGACACCAAGCACAAAGCCGTGAGATACTCCGTACTTCAGTGGTTCCTGGGATGATCTTTGCTCGTTCACATCAATGCTCAGGAGTTTCCACTGAGATAGGACCTGAACCACCCCCTTAGTGCTATGCCAGTGATACCCAGGCGAGATGAAAGGTGCTCGAAAAGGACTTGGTGATCAACAGTAACAAACGCTGCCGAAAGATCAAGCAAAACAAGCAAGGAGACTACCTAAATCTGTATTCCTGAGTAAAACTGAGTCCAACAAGTCACAAAATCAGATTCCTTACCTCTTACGGTGCATCGAGGCTTCGGCTGCTCTGGAGGAACTGTCGTACGACTAGTCTGGCTTCCAGCAGGACAAATGGGCTATCGCTACCTACCCGCAAAAATCACATGATCGGCAGAAGGAACCGCAGGTGTGCCCCTGACCTTGAAACCCGCCCCGTCTGTGTATGTTATCGTATATCTATTGTGGGAAACTGAGGGTACCCTGGGTAATGAGTGCGAACCGCTGGGTACCTGGAGCGGCTTAATCTTGGGCAACCTCACTCAAAATTCAAGCTGTGCTATCGCCGCATTCGTCATATTCAGCTTAATGGAACTCCCTCCCGACTTGCGTCAGAACATCCCCTGACCTGACCACATTTAAAAAGAACTTAAAAACACACCTATCTAGGACAGAATTTAGCGGGTCCCTGTGACTCGTCCTTCATGTGCGTATGCGTGCTGACACTGTGCATGATTCCACTAACCACATTTGCATGCTGACCCCGTGCATGTCACCCCTAATCATGTTATTCATGTTGTTTGTTTATTAAGCATGATGTTACTCACCATTCAATTGCATTTCCCTTTGCAGCAAATGTAAAGCGCCTAGAAAGAGATTGAGTTCTCTGAGGGCGCTTTATCAAGTGCATTATTACTATTATTATTATTATTATTAATGCACGAATCATATCATTGGCACTCGCCTGAGCTCTAGGCGTTGAGCCAGGCGGGAGCTACGCCCACGGCTTTGCGCCGGTCGGTTATTGAGCCGTGCTCTGAGCGTCGAACGAGAGTCACATTTTAGGGTAGGTGTTCGTCGTACCTGCCGGGTTCGCTACCGTCAGCATAACTGAGCGTATTGGGTGCTGCACTCACAAGTTATTAGCCGCCACTCAAGGCACAGGGCTCGCCGGTATTTGTCGCGAGCCCGCAGAAATCGCTGTAATAGTTCCGGGGACTTCGTTTCCACCGCCTTCTACAAACTGACTAGACATTCGGCTAGAGTTTGAGGTCAATGTATTGCGGTTCCTTCATCTTGCCTTCTCTCTCCCCCCCCCCAGCACTGAAGGTGCTGTGCTATAAAACACCTACTACACCAGGTAAGGCGGTTGCTTTCACGACCTCGGTCCCGAGGTCGTGGGTTCGATTCCTGCGGTGGGCGATCCTTTATCGCCACTACAAACGGTGGTGATAGCCGTAAAGGCTCTTCTGTCGCAATACAAAAAGAGGGTGTTTAATCAGCTAGGATTTATTTATTTATTTACTAGTGCCAGCTACAGGGCCTGTCTCCTATTGATGAGAGGGCTAATCTTTTGACTACAAGATAGCTCTTTATTTGTAAATATACAAAGTCAATCTAGGAGCCTAGTACACGCGATCAGACTTTTTTTTAAGATAGCGGCCTTCCCTTTTTATTTTTGAGTACCCTCAGCTATACATAGGAGAAGTTAAACAGGGTGCTTACTCATTATTGCGTGACAAAAAGTAGTCCTATTGACTCTACTTTCTTACCTAAGTTTACGACAGAATCAATCTTTACCACCCAGAGCGGTAGACATATTTAGAATTTAAGTAGGTGGCCTTCAAGGGATAAACCAGACACAACTACGTAGATTGGTGGCCTATTCCTCTATTGCCCAAGGGGGTGAATGGTCTTATTGTCATCCTTTAAAACTCTTTAGAAATACTTTATATTGTACTTCCATAAAAAGCCTTCTAAGGGCTTTAACTACTATCCCCAAGAGCGCTTTACTTCAAAGAAAGGCCTTTGAGTCAAAAGCAAGATTGAATACCATGAGCATCGTAGTTTTGTAGTGAGTAAATTGTTGGGAGCCTCCTATCTCTAGAAAGAAAATCGCCCCTTACAGGGTTCTTCGCTAAATTTCTAGCAATTCATGAGATCCCAGCCAGGTAGGCTATGGAATGGATTTTAATATTTGCTATTAGAGGAAAACTTATAAATTTAAGGTATTTCTTAACCCCTATATTTAGCCTTTTGTATCTTATTCACCTTTAGGCTTGTTGGACCTTCTGTAGCAAGAAGATTGTTCCTAACCTTAAAAAAAGATAGGTCTAATTGTTGTTCCTTTAATGCTTACTTAAACTGTCTTAGATATGCCAAATCGATATCAGGTACTTCCTCAAGAGGGCTTAAGGGCCTTAATAAATTAATTAGTCTAGTTCCACGACTATACTCTCTTCATCGCTACACTTAATATGACTATTGTCGGAGCAGAGGCTTCCTGGGGAATGAGTAACAAGTCCTTAAATTCTAAAAAATTCCGTGCTCACACTTTGTGTCGAGACACTTTGAACTATTCTACCAGTTGTAATTTTAGTGTTCTCAGCTCTTCCTTCTTAACGAATTCTGTACCTCATGGATGAGGTACAGACCTCACTCATTACTTTAAAAGCTATTGTTCATCAATGATTTTGATCTTATGAATGTTTTAACTTTAGGAATGTAGAGTTTGGCTATTACATGGTACCAACAGACAGTCTCCATTCAGGAGAGTTTCGACTGCTTGACGTAGACCGCCGAGTTGTACCTCCGGTTAATGAGAGCCTTTGAGTTATGGTTACGGGTGCAGATACTCTGCACTCTTGAACTGTGCCTTCATTAGGGTGTAAAAGCTGATGCAATTCCTGGGCGGTTAAACCAGCTCAGGTTCCTCATCATTCCCTTCAGTGTTTTATTGACAATGCTCAGAACTTGGTGGAGCAAATCACTCCTTCATGCCCATTATTTTAGTCCTAACTCCTATAACCTCGTTCGTGGAGTGGTTCTCGCCAAACCAGAAGTCCTTATACGATTTCCAGAAGAGTGCCTCACTCTCAGAGATAGGAATTCTGAAAAGGGACCTCACCTCCTTTACAAGTACACGAGTAAAGTTCACTAGCAGTCTATCTAGCAATCTAGGCTTTTAAGCATCTGTCGCAAGGCTCCGTAATTCACTTAAGAATATCAAGGTACAAAGTTGAAAGAGAGGCTGTTACCAGAGCTTAGTGTAGACATACTTCCGGGACTTAAAAATTCCATTTCCGTACACAAACGTTCGCCACACTAGTCCAATCTGTAGTAAAGATAACAGCTAATATATAACTTAGGCTTGCCAAGTCAAAGTGGCAGCAGGTTTCTTTTGAATAGGAAGTTTGGCTTTGGCTTCAATTAAGCTTGTTCCGACAACCCATATGAGAGTAGTTGCCCTGAGTAAAAGAACAGCTATAAGGAAAATTAAGAGAGGGAGAGAGACAGACAGACCTGACAGGCCAGACAGGCCAGACAGGCCAGACAGGCCAGACAGACAGGCCAGACAGACAGGACAGACAGACAGGACCGGACAGACAGACCGGACAGACAGACCGGACAGACAGACCGGACAGACAGACCGGACAGACAGACCGGACAGACAGACCGGACAGACAGACCGGACAGACAGAGACGGTGACGGAGACCGTGACGGAGACGGAGAGAGAGAGACAGACAGACAGAGACAGAGACAGAAAGTGAAAGAGAGAGAGAGAGAGAGAGAGACAGAGAGAGAGAGAGAGAGAGAGACAGAGACCGAGAGAGAGAGAGAGAGAGAGAGAGAGAGAGAGAGAGAGAGAGAGAGAGAGAGAGAGAGAGAGAGAGAGAGAGAGAGAGAGAGAGAGAGAGAGAGAGAGAGAGAGAGAGACAGAGACAGAGACAGAGACAGAGACAGAGACAGAGACAGAGACAGAGAGAGAGACAGAGACAGAGACAGAGACAGAGACAGAGACAGAGACAGAGACAGAGACAGAGACAGAGACAGAGACAGAGACAGAGACAGAGACAGAGACAGAGACAGAGACAGAGACAGAGACAGAGACAGAGACAGAGACAGAGACAGAGACAGAGACAGAGACAGAGACAGAGACAGAGACAGAGACAGAGACAGAGACAAAGAGAGACAGACAGAGAAAGGGAGAGCTTGACCATTCCTCTTTTAGTGTAAATTATCAGGCTGTGTAGGCCAGTAAGACCTACTGAGCAGAAATTAGTGCTGACCAAGTCCACGCCAGCAGTAGTGGTTAAACGAAAAAGCTCAAAGCTTAACTTTCAGTACAAGTGATGATTACGTCGGACCATGGAAAATAAAGGAGGACATTGCAGTAAAATTGTAAATCCTCTTTCCCTATTTTCCCTAAAGGCAGAATCCACCAAACGTTTAAGAGAAACCCGAAACCATTAAAGAGCTCCCGTTATGTAAAAGCTGAAACTATTCCCTACTTGGGTATGACGAACTTTTTTCAAAACCCAAAGAGCCTGGTGGCCAGCAGCAGTACTAGTGGAACCTGTTTGGTAATCAATAACCCACGTTAATTCTCAACTCGTTAAACTCTCAGCTTATATCTCTTCATCGTCACTCACCTTAAGGAGTTTAGTAGTGAGTAGAAAGTAGAAGTCATAATTCAAAGTGTAGCTCGTGAGAAGCATATTATTGAGTGAAATTTTGATAGAAAATAAAGGATTCATTCTGGAAACAGAGTAATAAAAAATAGACACCAGTAAGGGGTTCTTTAAAACAAATCCCTGAAAGACTCCTAAAAAGTTCGCAAATAACCGGTCATTCTCTCTCATCAAAAGACGAGATAAGTCGTAACAAAGTAGGTGTACCGAAAGGTGTACCTGAACTTACAATAGTGTAACAAGCACGATGCATTTTAATGGTACAAGTGTACGAGCTACTAGCAGAACAGCGAGTTAGGTTAAGAAAACCTCCAGCCCTGAAAGCTGAGGTTAGGGTCTACCCAATCAGTACAGCAAATCACTCGAAGCTCTTATAAAGCTTCGAAGAGTTTCACAAGTCTTTGCTGAAGGTGTACAGCAGTAGACTGAATCTGGCTTCGACCCAGAGGAGGCTTTCCCGAGATGGTTAGGCCCAGTAGTTAAGGTGCTCGTAAGGTCTTGCCGAGGTCGTGAACTTGAGCCCCATGGCATACATAAAGCGCCTGAATAGTAATTAAGTTCTCTCAGGGCACCATACCAGTACATCATATAATTATCAAGCTATACCTTATACAAATTACTTGCTTAATTACTATTGATGATATCAAACAATCAACTTCTGTAAGAAGCATAGGAGATAAAAACTTGAAAAGGAGCTATATAGAAGAAGTACCGCAAGGTAATACTTTTAATAAAATAAGGAATCTCGTCCTTTTTTGTGTATTGTGGCTTAGCAACTTCACCTTTTAGATTATCTGTCCCAAAACTTAGTAAGATATTCACCACTAGTTCAGGGCTTGTCGTCACTTGTAGCAAAAGGCTGAGAAGGAAGGCTTGAGTAAAGGAAATGTATCTGTCGCACTGGATTTTAGCCAGTTTCTATAGAAATATGTTTTTGTGGGGGAGCCACAATTAAAGCGGCTCCCCGCATTGTGATTAGAGGATAAAGTATAAATTATCTTACCGTATATTAAAATATATTAACGTATGATCAGTGACTTATGTCATCTCATGCTATGAATATTCCCATTTTTGGATTGACTGTATACTTTTATTTTAAATTATCTATCCAGTTTTCTACTCTACAAATCTTCACTCTTTTTGATAGACCTAGAAAGATGTGTGCGAACGCTTTTTGATGGATGTGAATCATCATAAAAGTGTTAGCTAGAATTATTGATTATTCTCGTGCATTTTTATTATGTCTTATTAATAATGCGTCTTGAATGGTGAATATTTTAAAATTGTCAAATCTATTGACAATTAGTTGTATATGAATGCATCCAATAAGTAAATAATGCTGGATCGGCCCAGTAGTTAAGGTGCTCGCCTTTAATGACCGAGATCGATATGAATTTATTTAATGACCGAGGTCGTAAGCTCAATCCCCGTGGCATACGTGATGGCGCCTGAATAGTAATTAAGTTCTCTTAGGGCGCTATACCAATGATATATATATATAGATATAATTTATTATCATATATATATATATATATGCATATGATGCTTGCAAAGTATCAAATCGTGCTTTTTGAGCATCTGGCTGATGGCTGATTAGTTCTTACATTTTATGTTGCACGTAAATTACGTCCACTGTATTTTAATTGGTTTGTTTGTTTGATTGGTTTGTTATTTTTCATCATAGATGCCGTGTTGACTTTAAAATCCGATAATTTCCAAACGATCATGATAAACGTCTATTTCTACCTTTCACCATATTTTGAATCAAATTCATTAATTCGATATATTTACTACACGTTTAATTGCTATATCAATACTACTTCAATGAGAATTTTTGTAATTTCACGTGGAAACGTTAGGTCAAGTTCTTTAAATTCACCTTGGATGTATTGTTTCGTCGCATATTCAGAAACCGTGCACGCTGTAAATATTGAAGGACGTTTGACGGTTTTTCAATAATTTAAATGTGTTTATTTCTGATCCTCCTTCAAAAAGTAATTTTCTTAAAAATTCTCGATCCTATTTTATATATCTGTGGCATTTTACCCCGTTTGTTATAGCTCAGGCAACTCAGTGTGTATAAATGTTATCTAGCTCCTTCTGATACCCCTATTTCCTGTATATTGATTTTATTGTCAATTAATACATCTATTTGTTGAATTGCATCTGAACATTATTAGTTCACATATATATATATATATATATATATATGTGAACTAATAATTTTTAGTTGAGGCGTTTGCTGTTTTTGTTTGAGTTATAAATTCGTGCTAAAAATCGTGAGTTTATTGGGTTTTTATTTTGTTTTACAATCTTCCGATGAAGTTGTCTAAATCTTCAGCTATAGTAGCTTTTATTAAGTTGACATAATGCAGCGATTAAATTTTCTATATGAAATATAGAGCGTAATCATTTAGGACCTACGTGACTATATAATGTTAATATAGGATAGATACGACCTCGTCTATCAATTACATTTTTTTGTAATAATAATTTTGTCTCAATGGCCTTATAAGGGCTGTTGTTACGTTACCGTGTCTCCGGCGGCAGCAGCGCTAGTGGAGTCTCACGAAGACACGAGCGGGCGAACGTGAGCGGTGAACGAGAGCCGATCTTTATTCCCCCAGCGGGTACATACACGAGCTAGGGGCTGACTCACCACAGATAAGGGAGTGCATTTGTGGTGGGCCACATGCTTACATCAAAGGCTGCACCGAGTCAATTGCTCAACCACCTGCTGTAGGTGGGGCATACATTAGTGGCCGAGAAGCAACAGTCGCACACGACATCCCTTCCCCCATAGAATGTCAAAAAAACCACCTAGTCCGCCAGCCTGACAGGCTGGGGCGGCGCTCGCGGCCCGAAACTCGTGCAGCCGTCGGTTCCCCGGCGCTCTCGACTTCCTCAGCGGGCGCTGGCCCCGAGCCAGCATTCGAGGCCTCTCTCTCAGCATTTCGTTCGGTCTCGATCCACTCCGGGGTCGCGTCGAGATTAGACTCTTGTTGCCTCGGAACTCGCATCTTAACTTTATCCAGATGCACGACCTTCCGGTGGCCGGCGTCATTTATGATGCGCAAGGTGACCGGTCCCAGAGCCGTTTCCACTCTCCAGCCGCCGAGCCATCGCGGTGCGAGCTTGTGCCTCGGTCGGCTATCCCACAGCCACACCGGATCTCCGGGATGATATGCGGGTGGTGTTTTCGGTTGCCGCCGGCGCTGCGCTTCTTCGCCACTTTTAACCAGCTGTGCATCAACTAGCTCTCGGAATTCGGCGAGCTTTTCACTAAGCGAGTGGCAACACACTGCAGGTGTAGTGCCTGTATATTGTGCGCTCTCCGCAAGGTTATCGAGGCACTGCGGCTCGCGGCCAAACATCAGCTCGAAGGGAGTATAGCCCGTAGCTTGATGCCGAGCCGTCCGATAAGCGAACACAAGCAGTAGAAGATGGTTCTCTCACTGCCCGGCTGAGTGTAGACATGAGGTGCGCAGCATGGTATGTAGCGTTCGGTTGGCTCTTTCTACCATGCCGTCTCCCTGTGGATGGTAAGGCGTCGTGTGCGTCTTTCGTATGCCGAAAGCATTGCAGAGCGTGGTTACTATTTCAGCCTCGAAATTGCTGTTCTGGTCAGAGTGCAGAAAGCGCGGCATACCAAAACGAACGAAAATGTTTAACTGGGCCGTCCGAACTGTCGCCGCCGATGTGTCTTGCAAACGCACGGTCTTGAGCCATTTCGTGAAGCTGTCCTGCAATACCAATAGGTATTCGCGGCTGGGCGCTGACATGGCAACCTTCAAGATGCCTACAGCTACCATGTCCAACGGCCGTCCTACAGGCATCGGTATCAGCGGGGCGTTAGTGAGCTGTGTCCCTTTAACCAATTGGCATACCTGATATGACCGGCAATATCTTACGACGACTCGAATCATATTGACCTAATAAGCGTGTTCTCGTAGTCGGTCGTACGTCAGTTCTACGCCTTAGTGACCACTGTCGTCATGATGTCGTTTGAGCAGTTCTTCTCGGCGGGCTGGCGACCGAAGCATATCTATATTCGGCTCCTGGTCGATGGCGAAAATAGCGGTAGAGGACGCCGTCGATCAGTTTTAGCTGGCCCCACATTTGTCAGAACCACCGTAATGGATGACAACGTGGTGCTCGGCTTGAACCGGCCTCCAGTGCGTCTACCACAGCCTTCAAAAGCGGGTCTCGCCGCTGCATCTCTCTGAGGTCGCTTACCTCTTTCACCGGCCGAACCTCGACGAGACACGCTGGCAGGTCCTCAGTTGGCCGGCGTGACAGAGTATCTGCATGAGTGCCAAGCTCCGCTCTTGTGTATGTGATGTCAGACTCAAATTCCTGCAAGGTGACAGCCCAGCGTGCTTTCTGGCCGTGAAACCAACAGGCGGATTGTGATCGGTTCTGGCCTTAAATCTTCGGCCCAGGAGGTAGTGCCTGATCTCCTTCAAGGCGTATATGGATGCCAGATACTCTTTTTGGATGGTGCCATAGTTCCGTTCACTAGGAGACAAGGCGCGGCTCTTGAACGCCAGCACTCGGCTTCCTTGTTCCAATATCGCACCAAGACCTTGGTCACTGGCATCGGTCGAGACGACGAAAGGCTCGGCAGTCGTCGGGTAGGCAAGCACCGGGGCCGTGGCCAGCGCCCCCTTCAGTAGCTCAAAGTGCTGTTGTTGCGTCCGCTTCCAGGTGCATAGCGTCTCAGCCGCAAGCAGTGCATGCAAAGGGGCGACCAACTCAGCAAAGCCCTTGATGAACCGACGATAGTAAGACGCCAAGCCCAGAAACGCGAGAAGCTCCGACACCGAAGTCGGCACTGGCCAGTCGTTGACTTGGCGCACTTTCTCCAGGTCAGGGCGCACACCGTTCCTGTCAAAGACATGCCCCAGGCTGCGCAATATGGCATTTACCACCGGACAGTGCCAATCTGGCCTTCTGCAGTCTGGAAAACACCAGATTCAAATGGTTGATGTGCTCCACCTCGCTGCAGCTGTGGACCATCACGTCGTCCAAATAAATATAAACGAAGGGCAAATCGCTCAAAACCGAGTCCATTAACAGGTGGAATGTGGCCGGAGCCCCGGATAATCCAAATGGCATTTTTAAGAAGGCGAATGCACCAAATCCTGGCCGGGTGTAAATGCCGTCTTTTGAACATCGTCGGATGAACCGGCCAATATTCCGAATTTATGTCCAGGGTGCTGAAGGCGCTGGAGCCATGGAGGTGGTCCTGAATTTCGTCCGGTAACGGTAAGCATCCTTTGCAGCACGTTTATTAAGCTCTTTATAGTCTACTGCTATACGCACGTCGCCATTTTTCTTGGGCGTGTAAACAGCTGGCGCCAGCCACGGGCTTGAGCTCGGCCAGGTGATACCCTGCTCTAGCATAATATTAAGCTGCGCCATGATATTGTCTCGAAAATGCAGTGAAATTCGTCGCGCAGGGACACGTAGTGGCGCGCTGTTACCTGTTGGAATATGGTAATAGACAAGATCAGTTGAACCTAGTTGGCGCCGGAAAAGGGTTCGAAACCTGTCGACCACTCCTCTGTATGGCTGCGGGTAGACAGGTATATCTATCGTCACGTCATCCGCGTCAAATTGCGGCGCCAAACATCGCGTCTCGAGCTCAAATACTGCGTCCTGCTCCACGACGCTAGCCACTGCCGCCGTATTGCAATCCTGCCATTGCAATTTAAAATGAGGGCAACCTTCCTTTGAGGGCTCCTGGAATTGTATTTGAGCCATCTGTGAGTTTAAAAAATCGGTTCCCAAGATCATGTCGACAACGAGGCCTCTCACAACGAGAACGGTAAGGTGCACAGATCTGCCATCTATAACTTTTCGTGCCGTCGTACAGTGTGACCTACGGTTTGTTATATATAAAATGAATTATATATAACAAACCGTAGGTCACACTGTACAACGGCACGTAAAGGCTGATTGGCCGCCGTCTTTAAGGTCATGCAGGTTGGACTGTACGGTGCGTGTGTACAGCGGCGGGCAGCCTCTTCCTTAATTAGTGACGCGCTTGAGCCGCTGTCGATCGATGCTAATACATTTTTGTCGCCGACGACGACAGTCGCGCACGACGAACGTGCTTGCGGTCCGCTAAGCGTTGTGGTACCACAAAGGGGACTCTCTAGACTCGCCCGCCAGCCAGCCGCGGAGCCTCGCCCGTTTCCATTAGGCCGTCTGGTAGTTGGTGTGGCCCTGCGGTTAGTACAGTTGAGGGCTATATGGCCGAAGCCCGAGCACTCCCAGCACTGCACTTTCTTAGGGCCGCCGAAGTTCCCCGTCTGCCCGCGCTCGCGATGGCGCACCGGCCCGCTAGCGCCGCTGCAGACTCTCGTCCAAGCTCTCCCGATGCGCCCGGTGCTTCGACTCGCATGCGCTGGAGCTCAGCCTCTAAGGTCGCCAGGCGGCGGTAAGCTCGTCGACGACGTTCGCACGCGTCGCTCCGGCTGACTCGAGGGACGCTACGATGGTGTGTTAGCGCCCTCGTTGCATAGCCATTAGAACCATGGCTCGCTTCAGAGCGGCCACTGGCGTTTTACAGTCCGGTGAAACCTTAATGGTGGGGACCACACTCTCCGGCAGGCCATTCAAAAAATGATGGTACAGGAGAGACTCTTTTGCGGCGCCGCTTAAGGCGCTTCAAGTCGAACATAAAGTTCCGCACCGGCTCGCCGTCCTGCAGGACGTGGCCTTCAAAGTCGCGGAGGTACTCACCACGGCCCTCCTTTGGAGAGAACGCCTCCTCTAACGCTTCCTTGACTTTTTTTATCGTTCGCTTCCCGCTTTCCAGTTCCGGATCTACGACGAGCGCTTCGCCCGCTAGAAACGCTTGTACCTTGCTCGTACAAGATGCCTCGTCCCAGCCGTTTGCCGTCGCACAGGCATCAAAGCGTTCAATCCAGAGGTCGAGCGGCGATCGGCCGTCATACACCAGCGGCATAATTGCAGTAACCATTCTCTGCTACCAATTGTTACGTTAACTGTGTCTCCTGTGGCAGCAGCGCTAGTGAAGTCTCACGATGACACGAGCGGGCGAACGTGAGCGGTGAACGAGACTCGATCTTTATTCGCCCAGCGTGTACATATACGAGCTAGGGGCTGACTCCCCGCAAGGGAGTGCATCTGTAGTGGGCCACATGCTTACATCAAAGGCTGCACCGAGTCAATTGCTCAACCACCTGCTGTAGGTGGGGCATACATTAGTGGCCGAGAAGCAACGGGCGCACACGACACTTTCAATTAAACAATATTCAATGAATTTGTTTTTATTTCAGTTATTCCTGAATTGCAGGAGTTTTGATCTTCTCATCCTAATATTTCTGCTAATTCTCGATGTTTGAATTCATTAGCAGCAATAAGTATTAACGCATCCTAAGTAAGTCAAAGGAATACTTTAACCTCATTTATTGTACTGAGTTGCATTACATTATCTTTTGAATTTAAATTGATTGTAGACTCTTATAACATGAATAAAGTTGCTGGATTTAACCTTACTTTATTGATTATATATTTGTATTATATTAACACCTCTGTAGTAAATTACCCTACTATGTTCGCCTGAAATGGCTTTGCTCCTCTAAATATTATTTTTGCAGCTAGTAGTAATGTAATAGCTGGAAATATTGCTATTAAATTAGATTAGATGTAAAGTTTTTTTCCAAAAATGATGAAACCATGAATTGATATACAATTTGATTGTATCTTTTCACGTTTTCTGAGTTGGATTTACTAATGCTTTGTGCAACAATTTTCAGAGCATTTGCTTGTTGATCTGCTGTGTTTTTTCTGTAAGTCATTTCTATGAAATGGTTTCCGTCAATATATTTCAAAATATTTGAAATTGTAATTTATTCTTGTATAATTTTAAGGAATGCTTCTGATTTTGGGTTGCCTTCACGCAATATGTGAAGTATAATTTAGCTTATCACTGGTATTACTTTCAATGCTTTTTTAAGTTGTCAATCCGTCTTTTTTCAGTTGGGCTCGTAACTCCTCAATTTTAGGTATTGGAATTGTGTTAGTGAGTTGCTACATAATTATTTTCAATGAATATAATATTTTTTATTTTACCATTTGAGGTATCTCTTTGAATTGTATTAATAATAATTCAATCAAATTTTAATATATATTTCCGTATTGTTGGTTAACATTTCATCTTGTTCTGTAATATCTTATTTTAATTGATTTGTATTTAAACCTAATCAGTTACCGGGGTGAGTTAGGATTCTGGCAAGTCGTTGATTTTGACTATCTTGAAGAATAATCGAAACTCGTTTGAAAAGGCAAAAAATATTTAAAATCGGGTGTGTTTAATTGAACTGTCTTGAATATATGAGTTCATAACATATAAAAAATTTCTTCTAAAATACATACTGGTATACGTAATGATATGAACCACGTTCTGTTTTGACATTTTGATCAATGTTTTTATATGCAATTTTGCTTTTCTGTCTGTTGTAGGGGTAGGTTCGCTGAATGAAAGACCTCACATCAACCGTCTGTGCAACTTTGTTTGATAAAAGTTGTTAGAGATGAACTGATCGGTACTTACTACTGATGTTAAATCTGATATAAAAATGTTTTAAAAATATTTATGAAGAAAGTACTGATAGTTATTCATAATTAAATTTATAATTTACTTTTCAAAGCACTCTTTAACCTTTCGCGAATTTTTTAGTTGTTCATGTCTGGAGACTCCATTAACTGTCTCATATATTTTATTATTAAAAATTGTTTCGGTACATGCTTTAATTCGATATCAGTTTTACTAATACATTGACATTTTTCAAAAATTTTGCTCCTAGATCTTTGACTGAAGCTGGGATTACTTTGGAAGAGTCTCGAGATAGGTTAATGGGTTTTAGTCTTGATATTAAATTGAAAGATGTTATGGTTTTGATCAGAAATTTGTGTAGGTAGTTGTTTACTTTTAGAAGAATGTAGTTTATGTAATTTAGTTGAAAGAACTTTCACATCAAATTTACCACCATAATGTCAGAAAAAGTATAGTCTTACTTGACCAAAGTTAAGCGATGATTTCGTGCATCAGTTACTATTACTGTGATTATAAATAAAACTTGTTCTGAGCATCGTTTTTAATTAATGAGTATTTTTCTGTATATGATATGACCTTGATACAATATACTCTAAGCAACAGCAATTGGGATTTGTTTTCCTTCAAACTCTACAGTGTATTGATCTCACAACACGAAAGTGATTTAAAGATTGTTTGACCTCAAATAATAGCTGATTTAGCTGCCTCATTTTTAGAGCGGCAGATAAACCTTAACGGCTATCGCCACAGCTTAAAGTTGGAAATAAAGGATCGTCCACTGCAGGATTCAAACCACGAACTCGGTCGCGATGAGCGAGCAATTTACCACCTGGGCTATCACGGGCCTCAAAATATTGTTTTAATAATAATAATAATGCACTTGATAAAGCGCTCTCAGAGAAACTCAATCTCTTTCTAGGCGCTTTACATTTGCTGCAAAGGGAAACGCAATTGGATGGTGAGTAATATCGTGCTTGATAAACAACATGCATAACATGGTTAGGGTTGACAGCACACGGTCAGCATGCAAATGTAGTTAGTGGCAGCATGCACGTGTCAGCCCGCATAAGCACATGAAGGACGAATCACAGGGACCCACTAAATGCTATCCTAAATAGGTGTGTCTTTAAGTTCTTTTTAGGTGTGGTCAAGTCAGGGGATGTTCTGAAGTCGGGAGGGAGTTCCAGGCTTTGGGAGCATATGAACTAAATGCACGGTCTCCAAAGGATTTGAGGTTTGTACGTGGTATTGGTAAACCTTTGGATTCCGAAAAGCAGGTGGTGCGATGCTCGGCCTTGTGGGGGAGTAGATCTGAGAGATAGGCTGGAGCCATAGCATGAAGTGACCTAAAAGTGAGCGACTTTTAACTGTTAGAATCCTAAAGGTTTCTGAATCAAACTATTATACTGTGATAGTATTATTACGTCGTGGGTCGTTCGATGCGGTAAGTATTTCTTTAAGTTGGTCTGAAGTAAATGTTACGAATGAAGTTCAAGTACTTTCATATTCTTATTGCTTGTAGAGATAGAGAAGTTAAATGAAATTAAAGTATTTGAAGCGAATAAGTTGGATAGTTGTGAATTTAGTGCTCGCGTAAGACGGAGACGAGTCTCCTCGGACTTCTCAATAGATTTGGCATGGGAAGTGTTGGATGAGGGCCATTTTTAGCGGACGTTTTGTTTCAGTCTTATTGCTTGTGATTATAGTGGGAAAGATTTAACCTGAAAGATCTTTATTTGCGGGTTTCAGTTACGCACTGACGGAAGTATTGAGTGCGTGAACGACGAAATAGCTACTGGCTCTTACGAACTTCGAAATTAAGAAAAATCACCTTGCTGAACTGCAAATTTGAATTCCGCGCTTAAAAAAGACTAATCAAAGTGATTAACAGCATTGTTTTGAACTCAAGCGACTTATGTATACGGGGTCATGCCAAGGAGTTCGCTTGGCGCTACTGGCGGTCGAGCAGCACTTAGCTGCATTTGGACTTACCAGCGTTGAGAGTATAGATACCCCGAAGCCAAAGTCGGTGTCTGAAGCAGATATATGCCATGGCTAACCAAACTTCTGCTAAGAATGGTGCTGAGACTGCTACAAGCGTTTATCTTAATTAAGTACACCAAAGGCGGCGGTAGGGCTGTAACTGGGGGGGGGGGTGGGTACGTTATTTTCCGTTCGGCCTCATCAGCCCAGGTCACGCCGCCTTCTAACCATGAGGCCGTCAGTAGGCTAGCGCCAGAGGAACGACAGTTTGATTAGTCTCTTTATTAAAAAATCTCATGCGCAAACAAAAACAGAAGAAATAAACAGTACTACAGGAGATCCCTAGGCAATTCAGAGCTAAAGAGGTATGCGGAGTAAAAACGATGTAAGCTTTCGCGAGCGCGTAAGGCGAGCCATCAGTGGCACCAATCTTTGACGGCGACCTGCGTAAGCACTGTCCAGGAATGCCAGGTCACTTTCTTTCCAGGTGCGAGTGATTGATTAGTAGGGAAAACTTAGACTCAGCAGCCGAATGCGGTTCTGCTACTCGGCCAAGTCTCAGGCAAGACTTAGCGAATGACCAATCGTAGGCGTCGTCAAGGGCACGCCTTTTTAATTGCTTTTAAAACGGTCAGTCCTCCTATAATTCTTGCTCCTGCGCTGGTAGGCCCAGTGGCTAAGGCTCACCTTTAACGATCAAGGTCAAGATGAAAGTACTTGTGACCGTGGTCACTTTCTCGAGCCCCGTGGCACAAATGAAGCACTCGAATAGAAATTAAGTTCTCTTAGGGCGCTATACCAGGTAAATATAATTGATTTATATTTATGAGAAAATTGCTTTGATAGGGAGGTAGAAAATGACCCTCCGAAATGATTATCTCCTGGATAATTATATACATATATATATATATATATTTTTATTTGTATAGCACCTCAAGAGAACTTAATCTCTATTCAGATGCTTCACATATGCCTCGGGGCTCGAGCCCACGACCACAGCCAGACCTTGGTTGGGCCGGACGAGCACCTTAACCGCTGGACCACATCAGCTCCACAAGGGCCTTCATCGACCGCCGCCTCACAATCCGATTCTCGCATGACCAGCACGCTGTTCTCCACAAGAAAGAACTCACGTGGAACGCTTCGATGATTTTGATGATCGATTCGTCCACTACGCTTTTCAGGCCAATGAAGAAGGCGAGCCCTTGACGGCACCTACGATTGGTCGTCTGCTATGTCTTACCTGCACCTTGGCCAAGAAGTAGAACTACGCTTGGCTGCTGAGTCTTCGTAAATTCTTCCCCAAGTTATCGATCCCCCTTCAAAGTATTGGTGACATAAATAACGAAAACTCAAGCAGGGCAGACGTGAGAAGCAAACATCACTGTTTAAACCCAGCTAAACAGGCCCCGACCGCGAAGCTCGTCTAAGCTCATCGAGAGCTTGAGCCTAGGCGGCCCTAAGGAAAACATACTACGTGGGAGCAGAGAATTCACGGGCACTTAACTGAGTACCGGGGTAACCGGTTTCTTGTGTCCTTCCGCCGTAGCTGACCGATGTTTCCAGGAACGCCAGCACTCCGTCGGGCGGGGTGCGAGTACTGTTTGACTAAAAGGGGAGGAGCGGGGCGAGAACTCAGCACTGGAGTTCTCGCCGTCTCTCACTATTAATCCTAACAGACTATCCAAAGGGTAACTTTGTCATTGCCCATCGTGCCCCAAGTCATAGACTGGCTTGCCTATGCCGAGTGTCCTGCAGCTGACAACTTTTTACATTTCATTTAATTTTACATTTTTACATTTCAGCCGCCCCGCGATAGTGAATCCTACTTCGCTTCGGGATTCGACCTACTTACGCTGAACTAAGAGATGTGAAAGGAGATACTGTGACCAGAGAGCAAGAGGTGCAAGTCATAGTTAAAGGTCCGCGTGGTGAAACCGTGAAAACTAACGTACAACTTGAGACAGAAAAAAGCTTAGCTGATCTAACAGCCTCATTTATATATCAGCAGAAGAGCCTTAGCAGCTGTCAACGCCGCTTGCAGTCGGCAATACAGGATTTCCCACTGCAGGACTCGAGCCCACAACCTAAGTCGTGAAGAGCGAGCACTCTGGGCTAAGCTGTGGTGGCACACTAGGTTAGGCGGTTGCTTTTTATGACCTCGGGACCTAGGTTGTGGGTTCCAATCAAGCGGTAGGCAATCATTTATCGCAGATGCAATTGATGGTGATAGCCGTAAAGGCTCTTCTGTCGCTATACAAAAGAGGCTACTAAATCAGCTAGTATTTTTTAAGCCAGAGTTTATGATTTTACGGGAGAGTGTAAAGTGGCTGCTGAAAGTGTGCAAGTTTCTGGTATCAAGGCTTGACTGTCGATGCGAGAAACAAAGTGGACATTCTTCTCGTGCCAGTTATAGCCAATGGCCTTTTGGAAGTCCTAACTTGCTCCGAAACATCTGCTCTCCAAACTACTGAGGTTATTAACTGCTGTCATAATGCTGGACAGGCTGGTCTAATTCTCTGCGAGCCTACTACTGCGATAGTGTCTGCCCTACGAGTAGTGTGACTTTTCCCAATCCTTGCAACATGCCAGATGAGGAAGAGTTTTGGAAATGTTCAATGTGGTGACAGTGCTATATTGCCACAACCAATGCTACTTGCCGATACTATATTATTCTAGAGAATACTGCCTGTCAGTTTCATTCTTTCTGTGCTTCCATGACTCCGTCTTCGCATTTTGCCGATTTAAGGGAGCTTCTTCCTTTTCGTGTCATAATGTCCACGTGCCTTCTGCATTGATTTTACTGACATAGCAATTCGGTGAATGTCATAACCTTTCTGCATTGCACAAAAATTTGTACGGCTACGACTATGCTGCTGTGGTCGGATTAGTTTCGTAAAAGCTAATGGGTCGGATATGTAGCTGCGATTCAAACTAACTTAACTCGTCACTACGCTTCGAAAGACTCCAGGTGGGCATGTGCTCCTTAGAGATGCTGCACTCTGGAAGTTATAAATCATATCCCACATTCTGTCTAACTAAGTTGTGGACTGACAAAACAGGAACAACGTCAGTAATGAACCTAGTAAGTCGCAGTCAGCAGATTCAATCGTTCATGCAAAGATGTGACTTGAGAGATCTACTCTTCCTTTAGTTCTATAGAAAAAAGACGTTCTAGTTTGAGCTCGTTTCGGGTAACTATGTAGATGAAGTTGAAGCTTAAGGTGAAAGGTTAAGGTGAGGTTGAAGCTTAAGGTTACCCACCTGTCTCCATCCAAGTAAAGTCACGACTCTAATGACCGAGGGGATACATTGAAGCTCAACTCATTACTGTGACAGCTATATTAATGAAGATGAATACTCCACGGCTCGAATGACAGCTGCAAAGAAGTCCAAAAATCCGTACTAATAGTTTATTTTAGAGCCTAACGAGGTGGCGAAAACAAACGCTGACACATACCGTAGTTAGTTGTGTTAGTTTGCCAGTATCATTCTGGCACAGGCCGGCCTTAATTTAAAGAGGGGTCAGTGAAACGGTGGCATTCTGGATCAGCCAGATTATGGTTGCCAAACTGTTTTAACCTTACGCACCGTACGTGCGAAAGCCGAGATCCTGTCTGCGTGTAAGCATAGTCTCACAGCGGAAGCCAAAAGGCGACAGGGGTTGCCGCAGCCCGGGGTCTAAAGCAATGCGAGAGCTTGCTTCGTGCCGTACTCCGTTGCTGGCGCCACATTCTGCTTACGGTTCCTATCGGTTACGACAGAGTTGGGTCGCTCAGCGTGGTTGGCGTCTGCGTGCGATTGATAAGCGGTAGAATTGATCGTGGGGCGGACGCTAAATTATATTTGGGATTCTACCAAGTGGGTGGAATTCGCATAAGCACCGGCTCGCTTGCAACTAAAGCACCCCATCTTGCGTAAAAGCGACTGATAATCTCTATCCTGGTGAGCGTTAAAAAATCCTTTAATCTGCCGATGTTTAAAGGCTTCTACATCTAGGTGAGACCGGAGCATACGCTCTGACATAGACTTGTTTGGGGGCCAAATAAATTAACAAAGAAGCCGTTACACCGTGTTTGTCGTAAACGCAAGCATGAGCTAGTACATACCTAAGGAATCAGAAGATTTTGATCTGCGGACTGAGTTCTGAAAAATATAAAACGGTATGGGTTAAGTCCTACAGTTAAGACAGCCACTGCTCTGACGGAAGTTCAATCTGACGGAAGTTCAATCGAAAGCCCACGGTCTTTCTGGGCGCCTAGAGCATAACGCTACTCGTGAAGCTATTTTATTCTGAGAAATATTTTGGCCCGGATGTTAAGATATAAATATTTTTGCCAAAAATGTACATGCAAATGGGACGCACACAGCTCGTAAGCCTCTGGGGCATCGAAGCGTAACTCCGAATGCTGAAAGAAAAATACTGTTACCGACGCGAAGGTGAAGATTTTTTAGCTCAAAGATCTCTCCCACAAACGCATCGCTCGTAGCGGGCGCTCGACAATGATCGAGTCTCACTTCCATATTGAAGATACCCAGCTGCATTCGCCATTTAAATAATCGGAATCAGCTGCGCTGAGTCACAAACTGAACGCTTACCATGCGAATTGTATTCTGGATGTTGGCCAGTTTTTCCAAACTAAGGGATGATACAACCAAACTCATACTTACAGGACACCCAAAGCGTGCAGTTGGAGTGAAGACTTTGTTCATGTAATTGGCGATGCTGCAATACGACCGTCATTCTTGAGCTCGGATATTAAGTGTCTTCTTTGATAACTGTTTCAAGGGGAACGGCCGAGGAATGTGGAGTTATGCCCCCAATCCCTGTAGGATTTCTCTTCCTTATATTACATTTATTAACATTTCTCAAACAATAATGTAACGATTGGCAAGAAATTTGGCACAAATAACAAGGGTAAATAAGCTATCTTTTGATGTATTCACAGTGTGGTGTTGACCTTCTGATGACCTGTATAAGTCAAGGTCACGTTTTTAGCTAACATTAGCCAAACATGGCTGTCTAAAAACATCAACAGATTCAACACCGCAAACCGTAAAATTAAGCCAAACCCCTCAAAAGATGCGGAAAATGTGGTTCTGAAACATGGCATTCTACAACAAAATTAATTCGACGTGTTAACTTTACGGAAATGTCACCAATCTCAAGTTCAAGGCCGTTTGTGACGTGCAGCTATACTGACTGATGGATGATGCGAATATGAGCAGGTCTTGTTCCGGAGGCAGGTGAGCCCAACTTACATTCCAAATTTCAAGTCAATTGGTACGGTTTTGTCCAGGCTGTAATAATTGATGTGGCGCACACTCTGACTGGTCAGAAAACAGGCAAAGTTGCCAGCTTGTTCCACGAAATAGCTTCCCGCGACTTACCTTGATGTCCATCGTACGTTAAATTACAGAAGTTGCAGACAATGTCCTATTGTCCTTCTGGAGTAGCTCAGAGTACTAAATTTTTTATTATTACTGATGAAAAAATTTAACTAGCTCCTTAGTTCTGTCTCGGGTTGATTATTGTAATTCCCTTTTGGCTGGGCTACCAAAGAAAGCTATTAGGCCAGTGCAGCTGACAATGAATATGGCTGCAAGGCTAGTCTTCAAGTCCCAGAAGTTTGAGCACTTGTCTCCTTTGCTAAAAGAGCTAGAATGGATGCCGGTTGAGCAACGGATACAGAGCAAAGTTCTTACGCTTATCCATAAGGCCAGGCATGGCTTGGCTCCTTCGTACCTAGCTGACCTGCTGCACCAGTTTCAGCCTCTTCGCGCCCTCAGGTCCTGTGTGGAAAATAAATTAGCTTTTCCATTCCTCCGCTTAAAGACCGTTGGCGACGGAAGCTTTAGCTCTGCAGGTCCTAGACTGTGGAACTCGCTTCCACAATTCTTACGCAATGACAACTACTCTCCTACTGCCGACCATGGCTAACCCTTTTCAGCGGTCGTGAGCTGCTACTTCCATGCTACTCACTACCTCAACTGCTCTCCTGACTCAGCTATGCTTCCCACTTTCTCTTTGTTGCGTGAGACGAAGTCTGTTGGCTACCGAATGCGTACCGAAAGCCGCTTAGGCTGTGAGTGCGCTATACAAAACTCTCCTGCGTAACGCCCACACGATCTTCATGACTTTGTGGAGTTACAGACGGAGATACATTATTACATTACATACCAAATCAGCCTTGATAATCCTTTGCTAGCATTCATCATTGCAGCCTCCAGAGCCAAAACCAGAAGTTCTGGCTAGTACAAAAACAGACAACCGACGACCACGAGTACAATAAGTTACTGGCGTCGAGTTACAGCAGAAGCTGCTGTGCACTCACGAAGACAATTGTATTGAAAAAGGCAGTCTTTCTGCTCATACCAAGACAATACACAGTGGCAGACAGGCACGTTAGCAACTCATGTTTACTTTACACCAGCTTTCTAATGAGCAGCAACTACAAGGATCCCTCAACAGGGCAGTAAGAGTAATCTTTCTTTTGCCTTTGTACAGGCTTCCTACCTAAGCTAATGTTCGTTTGCTTAGATCTTGCCTTTGCTTCTGCATTTCTTTTGCTGTCCTTGTCATGTCGTACCATAAATCTTCGCATCCACTGTTCCACATGAATGCCTAACCTCCTGAATACTGGCATACGGCCAATTCCCTCATTTTTTGTATTGCTGCATCAAACACTGCCAACAATACTACAGAATGCCCCCAAAGTACTTCTTTGTCGTCTCTGTCCAGATAAGATTGTGCAGTGATTCATTATTGTTTTGAGTTTGACCATGCAGACATTTACTCAGGAGAGAGAGTCTGATGCATTTTTCATATACATGTAGCCGAGTTCCAGGGGTCAAAGGCTATTTCCCGCCAAGCCGCGCCATACTCCGGCTACGCTGCCGCTCGCCATGCCGCCGAGCTAGCGTAAGACGCGCGGTCGTCAGGTTAAACACCTGTTGTGTGCGCCTGTTGCTTCTCGGCCACTCGTGTTTGCCCCGCTCTCGGCGGGTGGTTGGACGGTTGGCTCGGTGCTGCCTTTGATGTAGGCATGTGGCCGACCACGGTGGCTCACCACGGATGCACTCCCTTATCTGTGGTGATTCAGCCCCTAGCTCATATATGTACCCGCTGGGAGAATAAAGATCGAGTCTCGTTTACCGCTTACGTTCGCCCGCTCGTGTCTCCGTGAGACTTCACTAGCGCTGCTGCAGCCGGAGACACAGTAACATAACACACCTTTACAATAAGGCATGCGCCAACAACAATAGGGGAACTAAACAAGTCTACATGGAGGGTCCTACACAAAGTACACTATAGGGGGCAAGACGACGAAGCAAGCGTGAACAAACGTGTTAGTTGGTCAGTCGGCCTCCGAAGGCCCGCCGTTGTACCGACTCGAATCCAACAGTACCAGCGTACGCCGTAAAAGATTCGGCTGGCTGAGTAACTGCTTGGCTAGTCGGAGTCAACGTCCACCACAGTCGAGAGCTTCCGCCAAAAGACGCCAACTCACGGGGGGGGGGGTCACTAACACGCTACACTGGGAACGCGGAATATACAAGTCTCAACAACGAGCGTGCTATCCAGCTCCGCTCGGGCCTTGGACACTCGTTGCCATGCGTTCTCGGCCACATTGCCGGAGCACGCCTGCATCCATCCAGGTGCATAACTCAGTGAGACCGGGAGCCTCCAACACCGCGACATACTCGGCCAACTTCTCCTACCCAAGAGCCCCGGTGACCTCACGTCACAGCACATGCGGCCATGCCTTAGGTCCGACCCCGGCCTAGCCGGCGACCCTTACCCTCGTTACAGCCGTCCGGTCCCAGCCAACCGAACCTAGCCTGGGTACATATACATCTCTTAGGTACTTTTTTGTACCGGGTTCTACGACGTGGTGTCTAGACACGTTGTGACCGTGCACCTCATTTCGAGCTACCGCCTTTTAACATGGGCAGTCTGATGTAGCACCTTCGGTATAAAGCTTGTGAGCCGGTTCTTCCCTAATCAAAAAGTGTGGTGACAGGTTTGCCACAAACCAGTCCCCATGCCTTCTAGATTACTGGGATTATATATGACGGCATTTGCAAATTGTTTCTGCTAATACTTTGCAATGTCTGTAAGCGCAGCGGCCGAGTGAACCCTTCGGTAGTAGAGGGGGGGGGGAGGGGGTAGTCTTTCTTCTTGCTTTTCTTCAGCCTCTGCGAATTGTACCTTGTGCCTTTTGCTCGCGTGGACTATACACTCCAGCTTTGTAATCGATTGGTCACCAAACAGACGATCGTCACTAACGGCTATCCAAGTTTTAGAATCCCTATCTCCTAAATATGTAGTATACCTTGTAGTATACCTGCAACTACTCTCCTACGGCCGACTATGGCTCATCCTTTTCAGTGGTCCTGAGCTGCTACTTCCATGCTACTCACTACCTCAACTGCTCTCCTGACTCTGCTATGCTTCCCACTTTCTCTTTGTTGCGCGAGACGAAGTCTGTTGGCTACCGAATGCGTACCGAAAGCCGCTTAGGCTGTGAGTGCGCTATACAAAACTCTCCTGCGTAACACCCACATGGTTTTTATGACTTTGTGGAGTTACTGACGGAGATACATTACATAACATTACAAACGCCTGATTGCACAGACCGGAAGACCAGCAAGCGGTTAGTTACAGAAGTCCAGACTGGATGTCACAAATGCAATGACCAATTTAGATGTAGTATCACTGTCTAAGCAAGCCCAAATTTGAGTAAAGTTATGTAGCTGAAAGAAGGCATGCTTGACTGTGGTGCTGATGTGACCGTCTAATGAAAGTTCACATTGAAATAGGACACCTAGATTTCCTGCAGATTTAACTGCAGATATACTGGCAGAGCCAATTTTGAGCTTGCGGTTTTTAAATTTCTGAACCACAGCTGGTTTGCCCATAACTAAAAGTTGGTTTTATCATTATTTAATTTAGTTGCAGTTTGTTGTCATCCATGTGAGAATATCATAAATACATGCAGTAAGGGAGTTGAGAGAATTCAGCTGCTGGAGGGCTGGGTGGGATCAGAGCAACGGTACAACGGAGTGTCATCTGTACAGAAGTGGAAACCTAGATTGGGCCTTGTAATAACATCGGCAAGAGGGAGAGTAGAAACTGTGAAAAGAACCGGACCAAGTACAGGGCGCTGCGGTACCCCATACTTTAGTGATTCCTCGGACGATCTTTTTCCGTTCACATCAATACTCAGGAGTGTTCTACTGAGATAGGGCTTAAACCATTGCAGTGCAGTACCAGTGAAAAGGCGACCGAGAAAGACTTGGTGATCGATAGCAACAAAAGCTGCCGAAAGATCGAGAAATACAAGCAGAGAGACTCAACCTGAGTCTGCATTCCTAAGAAGTTTGTTGTAAGTCGGAAGTGAGTCGAACGTAGAGCTGAGTTAAGCCAAAGAGTAGTGGAGTCGAGTTTCATCGGCATGGAAGTGAAAGCCGCGATTGTATTGTGAGATTACATCAGCCAGAGAAAGTATGCATAGGCAAACAAAGCGGGCCTTGGATTGGACCGTGAGGTATCGCATACTTTAAGGGCTCCCGAATGACCGTTAGCATTTGCATCCACACTTCGACATCTCTCACTGAAGTAGGACTCATCCAATTTAGCACGAGGCCAGTGGGGTATGGGCACACCGAGAGGTGCTCTGGACGAATGATTATGGATGATTATTTTCGTCGAATACTGCTGAGAGATCAAATAAAACTAGCCGCGAGGCCCTATGTTGATTAGCATTGTACAGAAGGTACAAAATAAGCGCGAAGTGCCCGAAAATAAGCGAACAATAACTAAGGAATCATATAAATTACTCTTAAATGTTGACGCCGCGATCAAAACATCGCCATGCAGTGACTCCGTAAAACCATGTGCAGCCAGTGCAGGGTGAGCGTGAAGGTTTCTATACAATTTATTTGTTAAGCGCCCTAAGAGAACTTAATTTCTATTCAGGCGCTTCACATATGGCTCGTGGCTTGAGCCCATGACCTCAGCCAGACCTTGGTCGGGGCGAGCACCTTAACCGCTGGACCAAACCAGCTTAGCACGATGACCCACTCAGCATATTGACTAATGAATAGCTTGACAAGAACAAAGAATGATTAGTGCACTTGTTCCAGATTAGCTCCACCGATCTAATGTGAAACCCAGAAGAATTTGGTATGGCTCCTGTCTAGACAGAACGTAGCAGATCCTTTACTAGTGAAGCTGTCTTGCCGGCCTCCTTTCGGTAGCTAGCGTAAGCAAATTCCCACCAGCTCTTCCTCAGAGGCGTTAGCAGCTGGCCCGCTTGAGCAAATCTACCCCTCCACCCTTTGACATACCTCAGACTATCGAAACCCGAATCGTGGTTTGAGTGAGCAAGCACTCTCCACCTGATATCCAAATTAAGTGATGCATTAAGGTAAATAGTCACGTGAAGCTCTTTTGTTACGAGGCGTCCGGACATTTGCTGTAATATTTTCTAGGGTGATATAAAGTGCGAATCTTTGATGGACGCGTTTGGCTAGAAGCGCGTATACGTGAGTGGCAGCAGTGAGAACCCTCATGGAGCCTCCTGGCCGGCGGGCTGGCCTACCCACGGTTGTCAGGACTCCAAATCAGTGATGACTGCACGCCCATTCGGGCGTGGCACATTTATACCAGGCCTATTAGCGCTTAGAGCTCGGCTTGGGTTCAAAGTTCAAGCGTCACCCGGCACCCTGGCGGTTTCAGGTCGCTGGCGTGGTCGCTCTATTGAGAGTGGGTTGCTGTGGGTAATAGGAGCCGTCCGCGGCCGGTAGACGCAGACATGAGCCAGCTAACGATGCCTACCGAGGCGGCCAAAGCAGCAACCGCCGTGGGACGCCGCACGGGAGAGCTCAAGTCCGTCATAAGGCATTCCGTAAGGCTCGGCGGGAGGTCTGGCGGGAGGGCCGAACTGTAGGGACTCCCCCCACTTCGCAGTTTGATCGGCCCGCCTTGCCGCACTTGCAAGCGTAGCGCTACGAGCCACCTTTAGCACAACAGCATGGTGTTGGGTAGCTTACCTCATACCCGTGGTCCCGATGGTTCGGGGGAGGGAAGTTTCAGCTGGGCGACGCGTAATGCTTAATGGTTGGCGTCGCTGATGTAGCAAAACGATACCCCACCACCAGCATGACTCCAACTTGAGATACCAGTTTCCGGAAGCGTCATTGCTGCTTTATTTGTGGCTAGGCTGACATTCTGTTAGTTTTTTAGTTTTTAGTGAGGCATGGCTGGCGAAGCATGTTAGTCTTTCTGACAAGTTCAACCCAGCAACATTCACTTGCAGTGTAAGAGGCTTGGCTCTATTGCAGACTTCCGATGCTGTGTCAGATGGACTTTTTCCGACGGCAGGGTTGGATATATCCCTGTGCACTACTGAAGACAAAATGACTTATCTTTGGCACCTTTATCTTCAGACCGAGGTAATGGCCTCTTCTCAGTAGGATCGGCTGTCGAGCTGCCAAAATCGTTCGACGCTTGTTCTGGTGATTTTACCCACATGCTCCGTTTTGACTGAGCTCAGATCTTGTACCCTCGTGTTCGGTGATCACTTCGTGGGGCCAGGGCAGCGGTTGGACCCTATATGCTTCGAGTGGAGGCTGCAGTAGAGCTGGTCTTTGGTGTGTGGCGTGCTTGGCCGGAGACCAATGCTGTTTAAAATGAATAGAATAAGGATCAAGCACAGCCGAGCAATAGATATGATGCATGCATAAACAGCATTATAAATATGTCCTTAGCCCCAGATCATGTCCTTTCAAAAAGGCTTTAGTCAGGCCACTGTTTAAGAAAGCAACACTAGACCATGAGAACTTGAGCAACTATCGCTCAGTCTCCCGTCTACAGTTCCTATCAAAGACACTGGAACGAGTCGTGGAAGATTAGCTGAACTCATACATTGAAACTTCAAACTTAGGTAGTCAGCTGAAGTCTGGTTTGAGAGCTAATCACTCCACTGAGTTAGCATTGCTTCGGGCGTATAACGACCTTCTTAGGAATGCAGACCTACGTACAGTCTCTCTGCACGTTTTGTTCGATCTTTCGGCAGGTTTTGATACTATCGATCACCAAGTCCTTCTCGAGCGCCTCTCATATCACTTTGACATCACTGGCAAGTCAATACGATGTTTCGGTCCTATCTGAGTGGGATTGGGTATTCCAGTGCATTGATGTAAACGGATACAAGTCATCCGAAGGACTCATTGAACAACTGTGTACCTCAGGGCTACATGCTTGTTCAGCCTCTCTTCACAGTTTATAGTCTCCCTCTTGCCGGTGCGATTGCCACGCACAACCCAGGCTTTCACTTCTATGCAGATGACACTCAATTGTACCTTTGCTTTGATCCCTCCCTGGACTACAGCAAGTCGAATTCTCCCAACTCATTCGCTGCATGAATTGATGACATCCGCACATGGATGGCAGCAAACTTTCTCAAGTTGAATGATGATAAACCAACTTGCTAGTTATGGGAAAACCAAGTGTGACTCGAATATTTGAAAGCTAAATGCTGAAAATCGTCTTAGCCAGCGTATCTCTTGCAGCATATGCACGAAATGTAGGCGTCCTGTTGCAACGTGATCGTTCACTAAACGACCAGATCAGCTACACAGTAAAACTCTGCAGCTAGGCTTGTCAGGCATGAGTGTCGCAGTTGCCACATCACACCATTTCTCGCCGACCTGCACTAGCTCCGAGCAAGCAGTGCATCGACTTCAATGTTCTGTCACTCACTTTTAGTTTCCTTGATTCTTTGGCTCCAGCCTATCTATCAGATCGACCCCCAAAATGCTAAGTATCGTACCACCTGCTTTTCGAAATCTAATCGTTTACCAATACCTCGTGCGAACCTCAAATCCTTTAGAGACCGTACGATTAGTTCATATGCTCCCAAAGCCTGGAACTCACTTTCTACTGGAGTCACAACATCCCCTGACTTGACGACATTAAAAAGAATGTAAAAGTGCATCCATTTATCACAGCATTTAGTGAGCTCATGTGATTCGTGCTTGGTGTGCTCATGCATACTGACACTGTGCATGCTGCCACTCACCACATTTGCATTCAGGTCCTGTGCATGTCACCCCTAACCTTGTTACTCTTGTTGTCATTGAACATTCTACCTGTAATGATTTGATCATGCTTGCTTTGCAGCTAAGATAAAGTGCCCAGAAAGAGGTTGAGTTCTCCGAGGGTGCTATACAAACGCATTATTATTATTTGCTCGAATTTAAAGTGAGGTAGGTGGCAGTAGTGCTCAGCTAAATGAATATTTAATTGGAGCAGATTTACGTACATCACTAATGCAGTGCTGCTATCATAACTTAGCGATCGTCGGCTTTTATATGCATTAATTTCATTACACAGTGCTGCACAGTGAAGCTTGATGAAAATGATAATTCTATGCTGAGTCGTTAGGGTTGTGAGCTCCGATGTCATTGAACCACACCCAGTGCTAATTGCCATTTAGCACTAGGCTCTGTTATACACTTATGTTGGTTCGACAGAAATTGTGCTGTTTTAGGCCAGGCTATTGATAATACCTAAATGTACACTCCGAGCTGGCTTGGCCCAGTGTTTTGTGTGCTCGCCCCGACCAAGGTCTGGCCGAGGTCGTGGGCTCGAGCCTCGTGACATATGTGAAGCACCTGAATAGAGAATAAGTTCTGTTAGGACGCTATACAAATGAATTATATATATATATTTTTACATAACTGTGGCCAGTTAGCAGTTTAATCGTGTGACTTACTTGTCCTAGCTTCTCTCAATAACGCTCAATAACTCATAATAGAAAACCTGTCTATAACCTGATTGCAATTTGGCAGTGCAGGAAGCATTAGCTGAGCACACATATAGCCGCAATATTTGTAAGAACAGGTTAAAAGATCTTGTTAAGCTACACAAGTTTCTGCATCTTAGCCATAGCTGAAGCTCCTGCAGTTGAGCACTTCTTTACGTGCAGAAATTAGCAAGCAATTGTACTGCAGTTCTCAAGAATATGTGGCAAATTTGTGATCACAGCTTAAGTTCTGTCGTCTATTCCATGTTGCTGTCAGTTACTATCACATGATGTTTTAGCCTCACTGCTCCTTACCTATGAATTTGCAGGCTGACTTGCACACGGCATTGCAAAGTATCGAGAAGCTTCGTGAAGATCATGCTGCTGAAGTAGCACAGGCTGAGACTTACGTGGCTCACATCCGAAACTTGTCGGCTGAGCGAGAAACCCTGACTTTAGAGGTAGAGGCAGAAAACGAGCAGCTTCATCTGCTTCTTAAGCAGTCGCAGTCTGAAGTCAAGTCTAGCAGTGCAGCACTGGCTACACTTTCTGGTAACTTGGATGCTAAAGGCAGCAAATGCTTTCAACCGTTGCTGCGTGACTTAAGAGCTTTAAGCCAGCTTTAAGCAGAGCCACACACTAGACTTCTCCACTTAAATATTCTTTACAGATACAAATGCATCAGTGGTGTCTGTTATAAGACAATACTGTTGTAATAGTTGTGACCAAGGCAAAGATATTACTACTCAGGTATCTCTACTGATCCGTGATCTAGTTGCTGCTCAGGATGAGCTGAAAGCCAAGAAACAGGTATGCTGGCTTGCTGTGGTTAATCAACAGTGTTCTGACTCTCAACTTTGTTTGCCCAGCTTTTGTTTTGGCCTTTTGCAGATACCCTCTGCTTTAGTGATGTCAATTGAATTACGGGCTTACCTTGTCTCGCTGCAATTGCACAAACGTAGACAGGGAGTAATTTTTCTTGGGAGCCTATTTCTTGAACTGAGCTAACAGCCGTGCTGAAATAGTATGAATGCAGCCCTCGCGACTTTAGCAATATAGAGAAGCAACGTTAAGGTCATGCTGCCGATCAAGTATAGAGACTTACGTGGCTCACATTTGTCAACGTAACCCTGATAGCTTTTGCTATGCTTCACGACTCTGGCACCGAAGATAGAGTCCCCTGACTGGACATTTATAAAAGCTCAAAAGCCACCTGTTAATCAGAGCCTTTGCTCCATCAATGTTGATCATCTTTTTAATGCTCATGGATACTGACACTTTGTGTGCAATCGCTAGCCAATTTACATATTTTCTTTCCAGCACATGTTAGGTGTCTAGAAAGAGACTTAGTATGACACTATATATATGTTTTACTATTAGTCCTATTATTAACCATTCATCCGGCTCCAGCATGTGCTCACATAAACATGCTAGAATGCCTAGTGATATGACTCCAACTTCAAAGCAATATTAGCTGAATATTAGTACTAGTTCTACCTCTGCCCATTGCAGATCGTAAGCCTAACCGTATTTGAAAGCCCCAACAAACATTTTTACTTGTAATTAGTTTTATTTACGTCAAAAATTTTGAATGTGCTTGAGTTCCATAAGCGAAAGTCACTGCAGATTATATAGCTGGCACTGACCCATTGGAGGAGAGCCAGCTCAATTTGCACAGTTTAAATTGAACAATGAATTTAATTTTATTAAATGCAGCGTTCTAGAAGTTTTGTTGGGCTTATAATAAAAATAAGAATACTACTGCGTCGTTTATGTTGTCCCCAAAGAAAATTATATCTCTATCTAGGCGTTTTACAGCTCGCTGCATGCGAATCAATAGCGAAGGAGGTAGTGACATGCACAGTATCATGTTTAGACAAGCCTATACAAGCAAACAAGTATCATACGTGGTACCAGAATGCTAAAGCAAACAAGTGGACATTCAGGGCCATCGGCTAGAGGGACCTCTGATTAGTAACATGGACTTGGTCGTGACAAGTAAGCATGCAAAGCACATAAACAAAAAAGATAGGTTCGCTGGGGCGAAGGAAAAACTGACCGGAGCAAATGGGTTTTCTTGCTGAGACTTTAAATGATGCAAGGCCATTGCAGATAGTGAATGTAGTAGCTGGACGTCAATTCCAGATTTTCGGTGCAAACGACCTGAACGCTGGATCGCTAAGACGTTTCAATTAAGCGCCAGGGACGGCGACGTCACTACCCGAATAGTTAGGACATGACTCCGTGGACAGCTGCGTTCCGCCGGCACTTAAAGACCGTTGGCGACAGAAGCTATAGCTCTGCAGGCCCAAGATAGTGGAACTCGCTTCCACAATTCTTAGGAAACGGCAACAACTCTCCGGCTGCCGACTATGGCTCACCCTTTTCAGCGATCCTAAGGTGCTACTTCCATGCTAATCACTACCTCAACTGCTCTCTTCACTCTGTTATGCTTCCCACTTTCTCTTTGAGGCGTGAGACAAAGTCTGTTGCTACCGAATGCCGCTTAGGCTGTGAGTGCCTTATACAAAACTCACACGTAACCCACATAGTCTATATGGCTTTGTGGACTTACAGACGGAGATATATTACATTATATTCATTCAAAAGCTTGGTGTTCAGCAAAGTTTTGAATAATTCAGTCTTTCTGTAGTCAAGATGCAGCTTTGCTACCATAAGTAATCCCATTTCAACCTTGCATACCCGTCTAGGCCCTGTTGATAATGCTGTAGCTTAGCATGCCGCCGGAGTGACAGCTATTAAAGCTTGGCGCCTGCACGCTTACGTGAACAGTACCTGTTTAGTGAATTGCAGAAAATGCCCGTGACAAGCCCATGTACCTTAATATATATCCATATAATTTGCGATGTACGTAAGTTTGTATGTCCCGAAAACGAGTCCTGGCTTCTTCCCTAGCCGGCACTGACATACAGAAAGAGAGACCGTGCACTTTGCATATACTGGTATAATTGCGAAGGACAAAAGCAAAGTCGTAGTTGAACTTTAAAACTAAATTTAAAAGTTGATATCGTTTTTCAGTAAACGCGGCCACTGCTGATTCGCTAGTCGGCCCGGAGCGATTGGAAAAGAGCCCGCGAGAATGACGAATATAATGAGAATGTGAAGGCGAATAGAAAGGGGCAATTTCATAGTTGAACTTTACATATCATTAGAACTTATGAGAACTAGGTTTGATTTTGATGTTAAATGATGAGAAACTAATTTTTGCATCTTTCATTCTTAAAAGATTTTGCTAAACGAAGAAAGGACTGCAAGATTTCCCTTATTAGGGCTGGCTCACCGGCTGTGTTGGCAGACACTCGGTCTCGCCATCCAAAGCAATTTTTGAATCTCCATTTTCCTTGGTTATGGACTAGTCACGCAAATTAAAGACCATTACCAATAAACGAGTTGCTCATTTGCGCTCGGACGCGCTTTGAGATCATCTTAACAAAGCAATTTATTAGAGTTATTTTTCTAGGAGGCTAGTCGTGACCAATGTCTGCCCGGCGCTCTTTGGATAGAGCAGGAAGAGCCCTGGAATTTGTATACAGCCTTTGTGCAAGCAGGGTCAACAACTTTAGAACGATAATCTTTCGAATTTCTAGTGTCTGCAGTTGGATTATGAGAATTTCGCTTCATTTACGAAAATGATAATGCTACTTTGAAGACATATCGTCCCCAGTTCACATTTTTGTTATACTTGGTCAACAATACTGTGCATGTTTATACGAATATACATGCACATCCATATGCTTACCAAAGTTTTACTGCAATGGATGTTTTTTGCTTCACTATTTGATAGTGTCCTGAGTACAGCCAACCCCAGAACCTTGCTTCGGATATCACATGACTCGACATCGTCTCTATTGCAAGTGACCTTCGTGCAAGCTTGTTCGGCTAGTCTCCGGCAGAGCTTGTGCGTCATCCACGCATGCCATAAGCTCACCAACCGAATTATCATTCTCTAGTCTTTGCTGGCAGATAAAAAAGGCTATTGAAATAATTTCTAATGCGAATCATCAGCTGACTTGGCTGGGTGACTGGCAGCTACAACAGAAGAAACTGTGAGTAGATACTGGGTGAAACTTCCAGGGCCCCTCCCATAAATGTTCTTTCTGTAGTCATCACGATGTTTCGCAGTGGATGAATGGTCAATTAGACCATCTAGCATGTTTTCTTACACCCGATCGTCGACAATTTCACAGCCCTCAAAATGCACGAGAATCTCTGTCAACAATAGCATACATTTAGGTAGTGCACATTGGATTACAGATATTGTATTTGGTTATGTTGCTAAATGAGTGTCTTACTTAGTGACTATCGTTATTGTTTGACAGGCGTTGCTTAGGATTATTTTTAGTGAGCTAAAAGCATAATCTCACAAGCTATGACCATATACAATGCATAACGTGTCAAGCAACAGAAATGCTGTAAACCATGGAATGCGGGTTATGATACATTCATTGAATAGAAACGGGCAATTTTTATAGACCTGTTGTTGACTATATACTTTATGAACTATTTGTATTTTGGTATGATCTTGAATTTATCAGCGTCGGTGGTGGCAACCGTGTTGTAGGATTAAGTGCTTACCGTACTTACTGTTGTGTAATCGAGTGACAATTTTTGAAGGAATTTGAGACTTTGTGCCAAAGTTATTCGACCGACATTTCCGAGTTACTTGCCGAGAATGAAGAAGTAAGTTCCTAAATGTGAAAAGTAAATATATATTACTCGTCAGCATGAATTTTGAAGCTGCTGTTTCGAAGCCAATGCTTACTTAACAATCAATTGAGCAATATAAGGAGTCAGAGGTTGAAAAATCGCAGTCAAGTCTAAATAATTTAAGCGGCGTATAAATAATGTTGGGATACCTGATTTGTGCATGCCTAGTTGAGAGGTATAAGACACAGTATGTGTTTTTGATAGTACTGGTAATCGCCCAGTTTCCTTTTCAGATGTGTTAGACCATTTTCTATTCTCTGAACGAATGTAATGCTAAGGACGTTATTTGCATTTCTTGGATATGCTGCTGATTTTTTTGATATTCCTTTATTTAGTGGACTGAAGACGTCTGACTGACCTGCACTAATTGAAAATGGCTGCAGGATAACAGAGGAAACTGACACATGTGATGCTTGAAGAATGCAGTATGGAGTTGAAATGATACCCAGAGAGTGGCTTAGGGCTGATCGCTATTACTGACCATGGTAATCTTTCGAGTGACTTAAAAAAGGATTAATTCAGTAGCAAGCTGGGTCAAGTTTGGAGATGCTATTGTATTCACACTGTCATATGCAGCTTCTTCTCTCTATCGCATGTGATCATTGATGCATATCAAGTTGTTGCCGTTGCATTAAAAAAATTATGGTGACTGATCTGTACCTGACTTGCAATACACGATCATCAGCACTAATCGGTATAATTAGTTGGTAGGTTAATCCAAAAGTCTCTAGGTACAAAATGTAATTGTAGATTATTGCTTGGAAATACAGTGACAGTCATTACTAAGCTGGCGTTCATACGGCAGTTGTCCCATAAGGAACCGTTCTCTGTGTATGAGCAGACCAAAACCTGTTGCGTGATTCTATTTTTTGTTAAGTTTTCACATGTTATCTGTGCTGTAATAGCGATGAGTCAATGGCTTCACATGTATGCACAATAGCGATTCCACATGGCTTCACATTCTTGAGGCAGCCTCTCTATTTGCTCCTCTTATCTGCTCTCTCCCATGGCTTCCAGCCGTTTGGCTGTTCGTCGAACTAAAGTGTTATCTTTTGGTGACCAGTTCATATGCACCGAAAGTCTGAAACTCACTTTCGGCTTCTGTTACCATCTGTATAGACTTGGCATTATTTAAGTCTCAGCCAAAATAGCATCTTTTCCTCTCAGCTTTCCTGTGACCCAGTGATATTGTTTTTTTCCTGTGCAATTTACACCCTTACTAGTGTAGGATTCAATGCATGCTAGTTACCAGGGTCTTATGAATTGACATTGAATCTGATTGTTTTCTTGTGTGCTTTTGCATGCCTGTCCAAGTTTGATACCATGCTTGCTATTAACTCATGATTATTGATTCTTTTGCAGCGAGTCGTAGGGTGCTTGGATAAAGATTTAGTGAACTTCAGGTGCTGAACAAAGGACTTATTATTATTATTATTGCTTTAACATCTACACAGGGTATTTGCGTTCCCATATGAAATATAGCCTGAAGATGATTATGAATGTTTTCCAATAGTTCAACTTAGTGCGACAAGATAGGCAATAAATTTATAGCCACTAAACAGTTTGGTTCTAGTTGGTGTTGACAGCATGGCTGCTCTGAGCCTGGAGCGTGGGCCACGAGTCGACATGAAGAACTATAGTGAGGCTCTGAACTAAGGCCTCTACTGTGCTGAGCCCTAGGCAGATGCGAGTAAGACACTGGATGTAGTAGCCATAAGGCTTCCATGCCTGTCTAGAGAAGGAAAAAGAAAAAGGGCAAGGTGTGAAAAAAGGAGAGCAGTTCATGGGTAGAGGCTTCCAAGAAGAAATTAACTGTCACTCAGATATGAGAGGAGGCGACCTGTCCGAGCATGTGAACTTCAAGAGGTCACCTGTGTGTGGAGAAAGAAGAAGCCTTGCCAGGAGAGATATGATGCATCAAGATACCATGGCAGATTCTCAATCGGAAGGGTGATGTAATGAAGACATTTTGGCAGGCACGTTTCCCCCTATGCTAAACACAGTAGAAGTGTAGCAGTGGCAGTCAGGCACGTTAACCTAGCATGTGCTCGACCCGGTGCACTTGCATCTGCACTCGTAGTTCATGCTTAGTGATGGAGTCAGGTGCTCAAAATTTCTACCATATATGGCTCGATTGGTAGAACATGTGCCCAGAGGCTCAGTGAAAAGTGGAGCAGCTTGTGCATCGTGGACCATCAGCCCGAGAAATGACGTTATCTTGCTTTACATCCATTGGGTTGCTTTAGGCATGTGCTGCAATTTCTTCTGCATGCTGCACATACATGATACACTGTAAAGCTCACTCGTGGCTAGCAACGCTGACGTCGCTTCTGACGCAGCATAGAGAAAATTATCAGCCACCCGTTGTTTCTATAATAGCTTCAAAATGTCGTCGGCAGCTTGAAAGCCAGCCTTTTGGAAGCCGGCAGCTCAGCCGATAGGCAGACTTCCGATGTACCAAGGCTACGAGAGGAATGCTACAAGCTGAATGGCCAGTTAGCGCAGCTGACAAGTGAGCTGGCCGACATAAGAGCAAGTCGAAGCTCTCTGCAGATCGAGGTTAGGCTACTTGAACTCTTTCATTTTGAGTTTACTAACCAGTTGGCTAGATGCAAGTGTTTATGGCTGCAGGTAGCAATATGTCTTAACATGATCTGTTATTATTCTTAGCCCATCTTGCATATGATCATCGTTAGTTTGCATATGTATCTAATGCTACTTGGAGTAACTCTGTGAAACACCCTCACCAGGCTAGGTATCGAACCAACCTCTTTTATGAATCTAATCGTTTAGCTACACCTCGTATGAACCTCAAATCACTTAGAGACCGTGCCTTCAGATCGTATGCTCCCAGAGCCTGGAACTCACTTCCGACTGGTGTCACGAGATCCCCTGATTTGACATCATTTTAAGAGATGCTAAAAACGCATCTATTTATCACAGTATTTAGTGGGTCCATGTGATTAGTCCTTAGTGTACTTATGACTTGCATGCTGACCCTGTGCATGTCATCCCTAACCATGTTATTCATGCTGTTTATCAAGCATGATACCACTCACCATTCGATCGCGTTTCATTTGCAGTAATGTAGTAATTTAATAATGTAATAATGTAATAATATTGTAGTAATGTAGAGCACCTAGAAAGAGATTGAGTTCTCTGAGGGTACTTTATCAAGTGCATTATTATTATTATTATTATTATTATTATTATTATTATTATTATTATTATTATGACACTGCGCATGCTGCCACTAACCATATTTGCATGCTGACCCTGTTCATGTCACCTCTAACCATGCTATGCTTATTTTCATTGAGCTTGTTGCCACTAACCATTCGATCCTGCTTCCTTTGCAGCAAAGATTAAGTTCTCTGATGGTACTATACGAAGGTATTATTATTTCTATCAATATTCCAAACCTGGTATAGTCCGGTGTACACTGTCAGGCGTTACACTTGATCTTTTAGGAGTAGTGCTTAACGTTTTTCCAAAATTTATGATCCCTGAGCACCCTACTAAAGGAAGTGGAACGTTATTTAATATTTCAAACCTGTCCCTATAGGCTATTAGGAAGTGACCATCCAGTTTCCTCATGTGGTCAAGTACCTCAGTGAGAGAGAGAGAGAGAGAGAGAGAGAGAAAGAGAGGGTGGAAATTTGTATTAAAATGCTTGTGGATAATATTATAATAATATTACCAATTTGTATACTGCCCTAAGATAACTTAATCTATATTCAGGCACTTCACATATAATAATAACAATAATAATACAATATATATAACAAAATATTGCAATGAGTAATTAGTAAAGAATTGCATGCTGCAGGACTCAAACCCTGGGTTCAAGTCTTTACCAATGAGCACCTTACAAGAGAGAGCTAGAGAGTGCCCTTTCTATCCCCCGGATCTTAGCCCAGAGGCAAGGTGTTAGCACTTCACGATCAAGGTCGTGGGTTTGAGTCCTGCTAAAGGGATTCCTTAGTTATTAGTTATTGCCTATTGCGAGCAGTAGTGATAGCCACTATGGCTTTTCTACCTGCTACATAAATGAGGCTGTTAAATCAGCCATCCTCTACTTTTACATATTCTGTGCGACCTTAAGCCTCAGTATTTTCAAAAAAACGTTTTTATTCTCCATTACTGGCTGAAGTGATTATTTTGAAGCTCCATAATATAGTTACTTACTCAAACTGTAAAATACCCTTGGCTGGGCATCTTGTCTGCTTGGGGTGCCAAGTGAACCTCCGGCAAGCAGCAGTGGTCTGTCCTAACGACAAACATTTTAAGGAATTCATTGGCATATATACCATAAAAAATAGGAAGGTAATGCAGTGGTGTCAATTATTTTGCAGCAGAGTGAAATAATGATGCACAATGTCTGTACTTTGTGCAGTGAGAATTGAATAATGTATTAACAGCAATACAGTTTGCTTAAAGTGCCTTTATAGAAACTGCATGTAAAGAGAAAACCACGTTCGTAAGACAGAACACCTTCGCAATTCGTTCTTTGAATAACATGCTCGGTCGAATAATGGTCGTATACGTAAGACTTTGGTCCGAGCAGTACATCCATCATGAACTGGGGTAATATTCAAGTAGTACTGCTGAGAGGTGAACTCGAACCCCCGAAAGGTGGGTCATCAGCTGCCGTCTAGAGGCCCATCTATGTGCTCTCAATCGTACAGCAGATAGTTTTGGTATTTTCTTTATTTTCAGAAGGCTGCTTCAGTGTTGCAACTGAAATGAAGGTCACACACGTGTTCATTCATTCGGCATGCCGAGCAAATGCTGCCGTGAATGACAAGTGCGTGGAGTTATCCCCATATGCCTGAATGTCTACCCACCAGTAAATAAGGTCTACGGTTGCCACAGGCAGACATAATGGACACATCTCGGTACACAATTGCAATTGAGAAGTACACTTTCATATAGGTAGTACATTAAGGTGTTACTTGGGCACATACATGGTGGTAATCTAAAGTCTAGGCTTTTAGCCCTATTTAGCAGGCAAGCAGGAAGAAGAAGTTTGGATAGCTTCAATATTCAATGCAGAGCTTCGAGGAAGCAAGCCAGAGGCCCTAGGATCATTCTGATTGAGTATTTTCGCAAGATATTGTGCTGGCCGTTTTGCAGAAGACGGCATTTGGTGTTTCTGGTGTATTATTGTCAAAATTACCAATGTAACCAACACGGATTCAACAATCTGAACTACACAACAGGACCTGTGGCTGTGGTAGTGCATGAAATAATTTTCTAGTTGCTAAGCCCTACAAACTTTCCACCACTTTGATCAACTTGCAATTGGAAATAAACAAATTCAACTTTCTATTGCTGTAGGTTGAGTCTTAACTGTTAATACATAGTTATGCTAATTAAGTTTATACGGGCTAGACATGAGAATTAGCTAGACATGAGAATCTAGGAGATTGTAGCTAACTAATTCAAATAATGTCTCAGCACAAAGCTAGAGCAGCAGCTGCATGTAAAAAGATGATCGCCTAGGGTAGTGCTATAACTAGTACTAGCAGTGGCGCCTTTGTATCATAGTACTAAGCTGGACATTTGATGCCAATCAACTGGCTGAATAATAATAATAATAATAATAATGATGAACCTGTATCGCAACATGATAAAAATCTCTTTTTTGGCACTTTGCACAGGCTGCAAAGGAATAATATCAATTGATTAGTGATAGCAATATGCAAGAATGCAGCAGCAAAGATTCTCAAGGTCCAAGAATAAAAATCTTGAATTATCGAGTTATAGGGTCTAGTAATGTCAGTTTTTTGTTGAGTGCTGAAGGAATTTCTGGTTACTCGGCCACTTCCCAGCTCGACTCTACAAATCTAAATACAATTCTCACTCCTCCAGTTTTGTCTCCCACCACTTAGGTCGAATAGATTCTGTCATAATACTAATTCTCACTTTTTGGTGTAGATTGCGCTATGGTTGTTCCAGTGAATGTCATCATACTAGCTAAATCTCGTCAGCTGACATCCTAAACGTATAACATTGTGTGAAATTTTCGTTTGCCATCGTGTGACCGCTAACGTATACACATGGACAGAAGCTAACGGCCGGAACCGCAAGGAGCAGTGAAATCGAATCTTCAGTGTTTTGCTGTGAAGCAAACTTGTCCCATGTATTTGCATTAAGACAAAATGTAAAAAAAGATCAGTATTAACTGGTCAGTATTCATCGAACCTATTTTAGGTCTTTGTTTTTTGAACCGTGTGGCACAACGTCTTACTAAGTTATTTTGTGCAAGATGCTTATATTTTGAACTCGGGTTAGTAATTTGAAAACATGTATTATTTTCATTTGTTTAGATAAATAAGCTGACTTTAGATCGGGACAACGCCAACAAGAAAGCCGATGCTGCCCACGACAAGATGGTTTCCACATGTAGCAAGCTTGAGTCCGACCTTGCAGCTGCAAAGGAAGAGGCAGCCCATATTCGGGTATTATTCTAATTATGCTACTTTACTAACCTGTTGATTAGAGAAATGTGATTGCTTCCAGGCAGAAGTCAGTGTCGGGAAAGGTCGTTTTTAAATGAAGCTTTTCTTCATTTTGCTGCAGCACACGAGGATGATTGAACAGTTTGCATTTCAACAGCTCTTATTTTCGTGGATTCGGGCATACTATTCACTTACGGGAATATATGTTATTTCCTTTGCTTATTGTCATATAAGGGCGATCAAGATAACTATAGCTTAGCCTGCCAGCTTTTGGTGCTAAGTAGCCACTAATAAATATTCGTACATACCTTCCCGGTTGGGTGGGGAGTTGGTGTGAGATTTTTGTGCATCGAGATTTGATTTTCGTCATAATCGGGTCAGAATTGCACGGGACATTCTGTGATCTTTTCCTACACATGCCCTTCAGTTTAGCTATACGACTGGCATGGTAGAATCTCCAGCATTGGCAACCATGTTTGGAATGTCTTGAATTATTTTATAGAATTTTGAGTTTGCAGAATGATTGGGACAACACACTTATTTTTCTTACTTTCTGCTACAAAAATTCTTTTTCAACCAGATTGCTTGATGTTTTATTAGAACTCATTTACTGAAGCATGTTGCCACAGATATACTTGCATGCTGACCTTGTGCATAGTAGTAGTAGTAGTAATAATAATAATAATAATAATAATAATTCACTTGATAAAGCGCCCTCAGAGAACTTAATCTCTCTCTAGGCACTTTACATTTGCTGCAAAGTGAAATGTAATGTATCTCCGTCAGTAACTCCACAAAGTCATAAAGACCATGTGGGTGTTACGCAGGAGAGTTTTGTATAGCGCACTCACAGCCTAAGCGGCTTTCGGTACGCATTCAGTAGCCAACAGACTTCGTCTCACGCAACAAAGAGAAAGTGGGAAGCATAGCAGAGTTAGGAGAGCAGTTGAGGTAGTGAGTAGCATAGAAGTAGCAGTTCAGAACCGCTGAAAAAGATGTGCCATAGTCGGCAGTTGGAGAGTAGATGTCGTTGCGTAAGAATAGTGGAAGCGAGTTCCACAGTCTAGGACCTGCAGAGCTAAAGCTTCTGTCGCCAACTGTCTTTAAGCGGAGGAATGGGACAGCTAATTTATTGTCCACACAGGACCTGAGGGTGCGAACAGGCTGAAACTGATTCAGCAGTTCAGCTAGGTATGAATATATGCAATTGAATGGTAAGTAAAATCATGCTTAAAAACAAACAAAATGAATAGTATGGTTAGGGGTGACATGCACAGGGTCAGCATGCAAATGTGGTTAGTGGCAGCATGCATGGTGTCAGCACGCATAAGCACATCAAGGACGAATCACAGGGACCCGCTAAATGCTGTCCTAAATAGGTGTGTTTTTAGGTTCCTAAAATAATACACTTGATAAAGTGCCTTCAGAGAACTCAATCTCTTTCTAGGCACTTTACATCTGCTGCAAAGGAAACATGATTGAGGGGTGAGTGATATCATGTTTGATAAACAGCATGAATAACATAGTAAGGGGTGACATGCACAGGGTCAGCATGCAAGTTTGGTTAGTGGCAGCGTGAAACAGTGTCAGCACGCATAACCACATAAAGAAAGAATCACAGGGACCCACCAAATGCTATCATAAATAGGTGCGTTTTTAATTTCTTTTTAAATATGGTCAAGTCAGGGGATGTCTTGACGCAAGTCGGGAGCGAGTTCCAGGCTTTGGGAGCATACGAACTAAATGCACGGTCTCCAAAGGATTTGAGGTATGTAAGAGGTAGAAGTAAGCATTTAGATTCCGAAAAGCGGGTGGTACGACGCTTGAGCCGTGATGGCACACTAGGTAACGTGGTTGCTTTCACGACCTCGGTCCCGAGGTCATGGGTTCGATTCCTGCGGTAGGCAATTCTTTATCGCCACTGCAAGCGGTGGTGATAGCCGCAAAGGCTCTTCTGTCGCTATACAAAAAGAGGCTGTTTAATCAGCTAGGATTTTTTTTGGCCTGGTGGGGGAGTATATCTGAGAGATAGGCTGGAGCCAAAGAATGAAGGGACCTAAGAGTGAGCGACAAAACCTTGAAGTCGATCCGTTGCTTTACTGGTAGCCAGTGCAGGTCGGCGAGAAGGGGTGTGATGTGGTAACTGCGACGCTCACGACAGACAAGCCTAGCTGCAGAGTTTTGCACTGGCTTTGAGCGCCTGATTGCGCATTCCGGTAGGCCGGCAAGCAGTGAGTTACAGAAGTCAAGACGGGATGTCATAAATGCATGGACCAACTTAGATGTGATATTCTTTGCTAAAAAACCCAAATTTTAGCAATGTTGTGAATCTGAAAGTAGGCAGACTTGATTGTGGAGCTGATGTGGTCGTCTAAAGAAAGGTCACTTTGGAACATCACACATAGATTTCGTGCGGATTCAACAGGAGATATGCTGGTAAAGCCGATTTTGAGCGTTAGCCTTTCCAATTTTTAAATCACACTTGGTTTGCTCATAACTAGTGAGTTCGTTTTCTCAGCATTCAATTTAAGAAAATTTGCTGCCATCGATGTGCGGATGTCATCAATACACGCAGCAAGGGAGTTGAGAGAATTCGAGGTGCTCAAGGGCTGGGAGGGATTAAAGAAAAGGTACAACTGAGTGTCATCTGCTGAGAAGTGAAAGCCTAGATTGTGCTTGGCAATCACATCGGCAAGAGGGAGAGTATAAACCGTGAAAAGAACCGGACCAATAACAGACCCTTGAGGTATCCCATATTTCAGAGGTATCTCGGATGATCTTTGCCTGTTCACGCCAATATCCTGGAGTCTCCCACTGAGATATTACATGAACCATTGCAGAAACAGTGCCAATGATGCCCAGGAGAGATGAGAGGCACTCAATTAGGACTTAATGATCGATAGTATCAAAAGCTGCCGAAAGATCGAGCAAAACAAGCAGTGATACTCTACCCATGTCTGCATTCATTCCTAAGTAGGTCGTTGTACATCCTTCACCTCTAACCATGTTATTCTTGTTGTTTATTGAGCTTGCTACAACTAACCATTCGATCGCGTTTTTCTTTGCTGCAAATGTAAAGCACCTAGAAAGAGATTGAGTTCTCTGAGGGAGCTTTATCAGGTGTGTTGCTATTATTATTATTTACTGTAGCTTATATTTTGAGGGGTTATTATTTAATTTTTGTTAGCACTTCATTTGTGCCCTTTGTCCCTCTGGAATTCTAACTTGACAAAAGTAAGACATTATGTATTGGTTTGATATACTTTTAAGCTAAAGTGCTGACACAAAAAGTTTGTACATGCACACATTCAAATCGACACACATCTAAAAAATTGCACCGTTTCGCAAAATCAAGGCAAAATACTACCAAAAGCTAATATTTTATGAGGAAGCAATACATTTTGCAAATTGACCGTATTGCCATATTGAGTAACCTACTAGCCAGGAAAAATTGAAAAATGGACTTGCTTGACGATATCTAGTGGGCTCAGAAACAGTTTCGGTTTTCGAAGGATAGTCTGTGGTAGCAATATACAGAAAATGGCAAAGTAAGTATTTTTGGTTCTTAGAATATTGTACTCTCAAAAAGATGCATCTCAATGACTGTGTTGGACACTACTCCATAAATAGTCAATTTTCGAGGCCTCAAATTTGGCGCATATGTAGAAATCGGTCCGATCTGTTTTGAAACTAGGTAAGAGATCGATAGTTCAGTTAAAGCAAGAAACCATTCAACTTAGTTTCCCGGTGAAACATTGATATGTAGAGCACCATATAACTACTTTAGAAGCCTTGGCAAAATCTGAGATGCTAAAACTACGGTGATCTGCATTCGTTAATTATGTTCCCATTGAGATTATAAAAAGGTAATTCAATTTGATGCATGCATTTTGCAAACTGAGAAAGTTAGGATCTAGGAATGATTTAAAAAGTTTCTCTGATTCCTTTTTATCAGAAAGTGCTGTCGGTGTTTTCTTTTTATTGCTACCACATCAATGATTTCTTGCACAGATTTAAACTGTCAGATTCTATGGTTGTGCATACCCAAAATAGCATGATTTAAGCCCTTGATGATCTTAGAGAAAATGGTTATTGAGATACATTTTTAAAGAGTAGAATACTTGGTGCATCCAGTAAATCTTACTTCGTGGTGCTCACACAGTGCTATACAAAATTCTTTGGATATCTCGGAAGCCACGAATAGCCTCAGATACTGCAGAAGCAGAATCATCACTACTCGTTCCAGTCTTTGAGAGAACAACAGTAGGGAGACTGGGAGGAACTTGCTACAGCTCTTCTGGTCTCTTCTGTCAACTTTCTTGATCACCACCAGTAGGGACAGGACGGCTTGGCGTTTCCATTATCTTATGATGTTCTTTATTGGCCAGATCATGTCTTGTACTGGTGGTACAAAACTGCATACAGTGGACTGGAGTTGCCGAAGTTAAGACTTGTGTGAGCTACACATGCGATTTCATACGAATAATGATAGGTCGTTTGTATCTTGCCATGTGAGAGTTGACTCTCTCTATATAAGGACTTAACTTGCTGCAAGAGAATCAATGCCCAACGGTTAGGGACACATAGAGTATGCAAGAAAGAGAGAGAGAGAGAGAGAGAGAGAGAGAGAGAGAGAGAGAGAGAGAGAGAGAGAGAGAGAGAGAGAGAGAGAATAAGAGTGCCCTCAGAGAACTCAATCTCTTTCTACGCACTTTAAATCTAGTTTGGATGTCGTACTTTTATCTATGAAGGCCGTAATATTAGTGATGCTAGTTAGCTGAATGTGATCATTATAAGACTGTTGAATGCCAGTAATTGTCCGGATCTAGATGTTGGTGTGCACCTTTAGAGGAGCTATCCTACATGTAGAAGGAGCCAATTAGCATGAGGCAGTCCAAAGAGGCCTGAAGGCTCACACAGTGGGCCTAGCATCTGTTGGAGCTGGTGCAGTCTCAAAATGAGCACAGAGCACCCACTCATACCATTAGGAAGACATGCTGGACTACCTGATGTTCCATAGGCAAGACAGTGCAATGGGCCATCGGCTAGCCACTGGTGCATCATACAAGCATCTAAAAATAATGTCAACTTGACCGGCCCAATTCACTCTCAAACAGTCACTTGCCGATTAGCTACTTAGGTGTACCATTGGGCTGGAGCATTAGAGAGTTAATTATATCAGTCAGCAATAATGGCTTCGACATCGGGATTTGCCGTGCAGGCTGTGCCGAGATTTCGACCGGTCTGCCAGCTTCAGATGTGCTTAAGAAGTTCTGGACTGTTGCATTAAAAAGGTGCAAAAACCAGCTCATCTGCGAGGTATTTGCAGGCTATATAGTGTTAAGCATGCCATCGTTGAGTGAATTGTCACTTCCCGACAAGCTAGCTGTACACCCGTGTTGAACTGCTGCATTTCCTTGCAGAAGAGATTGCAGGATTCTCAAGACGGCCTAAGTCTTGTCACTACCAAGCTCGGTAAGAGCTTAGAGCGAAATATGCAACAGACTCGTGCCACTAGCACGTTTACTATACAGGTGAGGACCCAGCAATTGGTTTAAACATCTACGTAGAGAACGGTGCACAATGTTTTTCCCTGTGCCATGTTGCCTGCCATCTGAGACACGAGGGTGCTTGGCAAGTTTATAGAGTTGCCTCCAGCCATCAATCTGTTCATAGGAGTAACCATGGCGGGGTAGGGAGAATAGATGCAATGTCAGATGCCATGGCAGCTGTACACCTACGACGGCAGTAAATGAGGAAAGTGCAGAGGGTTCGTACCCACAATGGTTGTCCTAAAGTTCGAACGGCCCTAGTCAGGTGGCGGTAGCAATGCAGCCCTCTGTCGCGCCCCTAACTGTGCTTGCTCGAATTTGCCGTGCTGCTCGCGAGTGCGCATGCACCACTCCTCTGGTCACAGTATCCCTGTTCTTTCTGCCGGTCGCCGAAGCCCGGATGCCACCGAGTTTGAGCTAAAGGCACATTGTGTGGCAGCTGAAGCTGTCTGCGGGCATGCGCTGGAGCATGGCTTCGCTGCGGCTCCGAGTTTTGCCGAACGTTAGGTGCTATCGCTGAGGCTCTGCAGTCACCATGACCATACAGCCACAGTGAATAAAGCCTTTTATAAGGCCAAGGGTTCTTGCCAATGTTAGTCGATAGCAGAAAGACAAACTGAAAATTCAGTGCCCATGCCACGGGCCTACTACTCTGGTGGAGTTGATTCAAGTGGTGCTTAGGCAAAAGCTAGGTAGAAGGATAGATAAAAAGCACTTGGGAGGACATCTCAAGAGCAAGCACTATCCTGCTACAATGAAGTGCAGTCATAGTTGTGGCTTCATGCCACAGCAGCATGCCCAGCATTACTCAATAGCACATTCTGTATGCTTTTAGCCTGATATCCTTTTCTTCCCCTACTCAGCTGGCCCGATCACGGACTACGAGTCTCTGAGACCCTCACGGCAAAATTCGACGGCATCGACCGTAGCTAAGCCACCATCTTTGCTACTTTCGAGAATTGTTAGCCAGGGCAGCTCGGACTGGGCGCTGCCTAAATAATCACCGATTGCGCCTGCCACTCTCGGGGAAGCAGTGAAGCACTTCCTCAATGGATGCTCGCCAAGTCGGGCACCACGAATTAAGTAGCACAGCATATAAGCTGAGATAATCTTTTTGGTGCCCTTCTTTCAATCACTGGTACACAATGCTAAAATACTCGATGACAGCTGAAGGAAGAAGCGAGCGGCATCTTCCAGAGCAGGCTCTATGTTTGTTGTGACTGCCTCGAGCCAGGCAAAGCTCAATCTGACCGAAGATTGGTAAATGGCTCCTACCTACCCCATGTCGGTCGATTACCAAGGGTAGGGCAAGTCTCCAGGCAGTCCAACCTAGTTGCCATGCTTTCACAAGAAAGCAGCCTTTTTGCCGATCTATCAAAGAAGTTGATTCTGCATGTAGAAGCTTGTTACACTAGCAAGCATTGGCTCGGTGCATAGGACGGCCTTTATACTACTGGATTGGCTGTTATGCAGAGCGGGCACGTCAGGGGGCTGTCTAGGAGCTCCTGCATGTTCGTGATTAGCATAACATGTTTTCCAAGCGCAAATGCTCTTCATCACTTGCTGCTTTGTCATATTCAATGTCTGCTGTCACTCTGTAAGTAGCCTACGATCGGATGCTTCCTAAGTAAGCTCTGCAAAATTGGATGGTCACGGCCATTTGCTGTGGACGGTTAAGCGCAGCACTGATTGAGAGTGAAATCACTGCAAGGCCTTGCACGGCTGAGGCAAAATGACTGCACTCAGTGACGTTTGCAGCACGTGGGCTGCATGTCGGATCTGAAGAAACGTGCCTCGCTTCTCAGCATCTCAAGGTCTTTTTAGCAACCAGACTATATTGGCAAGATATTCCCAACGTGACCACATTTAAACAGAAGTTAAAATGCACCTGTTTCTCGCAGCAGTTGCTATGTCCTTGTGAATTGTTTTTGTGTGCTTATGGGTGCTGATGCCGTGCATGTTATCACTGACCATATTGAAACCTTTCCCGTGCAACAAAGAGGTAACTATTTCCTATCTCTGATATAGAGGCCTATGAGAGACATTAACAACTGTTAGTCGGTGGATGAGAGGTTTAGTCGCTCAACCGGTAATCGAGCGATGCTGCAGTCGATTCCTGATCTCTGGCCGGATGAGTTTTCGCTTAGGGTAAACTTTTTCAATAATTATATCATCAACTGTAAATATTGAATTTGGAAATGATTTTCCAACAGCACAGTCGATGTATTGATGACAATGCTCTTTTCAAGCAACGGTCTTTTCTTCTGTATCCTGGTTTGTATTAAAAGCTGCTTGCCGGTGTTTTTGCTGCTTATGGCTTAAAAAGCAGGGAGCAGATTTTAAGAAGGCTAATAGCCTTTGATAGCCGGTTCATCGGCTCTTGGAAGTTAATCTAGCATATGCAATATTGATTGTTCTTGGATTCACAGGCAGCAGCATAATTGCCTGCACTGTGCACATGACAATGACTCGGCCTTGGAGGCACAATTGCAGTCATTGTGATCCTGTGTCTGCATTGGCTGTCTGTTAATGAATTGCCTGCCTGTGCTACATTGACACAGAGCTGCAGAAGCGAAGCAATAAGCTTCTGTAAGTGCTTTGCCACTCGGTGGTGCCCTGCGGTTAAGCCTGCTGCATGCCCATCCGCTCACTTGTAAACGCTGCAGACATCAGAAGTTGCAGCATGCGTTGGGCACGGATGTGCAAAGCAGCAGGGTGACTTTGCTCATGATCAGCTTCATGGAGTAGCTCAAATGGAGAGCGAAGGAGGCCGCATAACCATGCTCGAACGTGTTGCGGAGCAGCTGGAGGCAGATAACAAGAAGCTGGCCATCAAGGTATGAATCGGCCAGACGCAGGGTCTACTGTAGTGCCGACAGGGGTCACTCGAGAGTTGCAAGAGCTTGCTCGGGCTGACCAATTCAGTGGGTTGGTGTGCTTGGTGAGGCCAAGATGTGGTAGTGAACCGCCCATCGCTTCTGCCTATGCTTCTGCGTATGCCTGGTCGCCCGGGCTGTGGGTGTAGCCGGTAAAAATCCCAATGGTCTTCTTTTGCGGCTTTATGAGGCAGCCCACCAGCCGAGCCTTGACCACGATTGGCAAGCCTAACATCGACATGCCCAAGAGGGGCGTGCCCTAGCGGATTAAGGCTGCCCTCTTAGCGATGCATTTGTCGAGCTGATTACCCTTGCTGGCTTGCTGCAAATTAGTATGCAATGGCGCATCGCGAAAGCACGTTCTGTCTGCAGCTGCAGGACGCCCTCAAGAACTACGAGCGGGTAGAGCAGCTGCTGCTTGTGGAAAAGCAGAAGAGTGCTGGTGAGGGCTGCCAGCTTTATGCTGAGCATTGCTGCAGTAGCTGCTGCTTCCTCTACGAGATTTGCATAACTTTCCCTGCAGACAACTGCTACCGACTGCTCGAAGAGATATTTTAGCACACCTAAATCGCAAACAGAACAGCACTCAAACGCACAGGAACTTGCACAACATTTATGCTTAGGAAAGAACACTGTACAGGGGCTATATGACAGGAAAGCTTTCCTGTCTGAGAGTCTTGACGCCGAGCTGGTTTGGTCTAGCAGTTAAGGTGCTCGCCCCGACCGAGGCCTAGCTGAGGTTGTGGGCTCGAGCCCCATGGCAAATGTGAAGCGCCTGAATAGAGATTAAGTTCTCTTGGGTCGCTATACAAATGAATTATTAAAAGCACGAACACAAGTCTCTCACTGTAGAGATCTTAGGAATGTGGAAGAGTTAGAGACTAAGATTGGTAATCTATAAGTGAGCTGATTGCAGAGTACAGACCCAGCTGGATGGCATGCATGCGATAGGGTTGAGAGGCCCAGTTACAACCATCAGGATAGGGGCACCAGCTTATCATGGGCAAGTATCGTGAGGATTTGATGCCGGAGATCTGCTAAGAGTCACCCCAATCTATAGATCGCAGGATGCTTTCATACTGCTTGATCTTTGCTATTAATTAGTAACCAAGATCAAGCAGCGTGAAATTCTAGCTACATCAGCTGCCTGAATCAGTTGCCTTCTCTAAAGTGCTATTTATGTAGCAATACAAAATACATAATAAATAGCCAATATTGAATGTATGCACTTTAGAAATATGGTGAGCAGTGATGGAACGCTAGGTAAGGTGGTTGCTTTTCACGACCTTGGAACCGAGGTCGTGGGTTCGAATCCTGCGGTGGGCATAGCTGTAAAGGTTCTTCTGTCGCTGTACAAAAGAGGCTGTTAAATCAGCTAGCATAGAGCTGTTTGCTGAATGGTAGCAGATCTCTTCAATAGATTGGTGAGCTGTGATAGTACACTAGGTAAGGCGGTTGCTTTCATTACCTCTGTCCGGAGGTTGCGGGTTCAAATTTTGTGTGGGCGATCCTTTATTGTTGCTGCAAGCGATGGTGATAGCCGTATAGGCTCTTCTGTCGCTATAAAAGATCGGGTTTGTATACACACACACACACACACACACACACACACACACACACACACACACACACACACACACACACACACACACACACGCACACACACACACACACACGTGCACACACACACATGCGCGCACACACACATGTATATATATATATATATATATATATGTCATTTGTATAACACCTTAAGATAATTTAATCTTTATTCAGGCGCTTTACATATGCCACGGGGCTCGAGCCCACGACCTTGGTCGGGGTGGCCATCTTAACAACTGGGCCAAACCAGGGCTTAAGCAAAACAATGCTGGTACAACCAAACTGACTGGTGTGGCAGCCAATACACAACGTAAAAAGCAATGTAGAATTGGTAGTGGATTAGCATATTAAAAAATTAGCTGTCGTTTACATTGGGAATAGGATTATCTCTGCTCGATAGGTTCAAAGTCTGAGGAGTAGGTCGATTCCTTTGCTGGATTGGTGGGGATGTTGTGTTTTAATTTTCCTATTAATAATGGAAATAATTTGCTTATTTTAAATTGACATACCATGACTGCCCCTGACTGGATGTATTTGACACAAACTTAGTTTTTAAATGGTTCATCCAATCTTATCACACTTGATTAATAAGCAGGTGTGATTCACATGCAAAAGTTTTAAAACAGTGGACACACATTTATGTTGCATGCACGTGCATATACGTGCTCTTTTTTAATTTGTTGCTTCACCAAGTAAGTCGAATGCAGTGTCATTGATGCGTGTTTTCAAAGAATATGGGACAATTGTTAACTACTGCACCAGGTGGCTGCAGAGAAGATAGCTTCAGTTCCGCAGAACCTGCACGTTGCATCCGGGTTTGATGTGTTGGAATCTTCTCAGTGTGACTATTTGCACTCTGGGCATTCACGATGCGAGCATCTGTCACTGCTGCTACTGCTTTTGTTATCGTTGGTTGTTTAACCCACTCGTATATTGTGGCTGATGCAGCTGAAGCAGGTTCTTAATTTACAGATCTTCGAGTTTCATCGGAGGAGCAAGCAGCACAGGTAAATTGCATTGTGCCCAGCTTGGTGTTGATGGTTACCTCGAGGCCACCCTGATGTTTGTCAGTCATGATCGGCTTAGCATGTTCAGTTTTTCAGTAGGTGATGATTCATGTTCTCCCGACTCTCTTTCTCCTACCTGTCTCTACTCCCCATCTCTCTACTAACTATCCTCATTCTGTCTCTCTCCTGTTCTCAATCTCTGTCGATCCCACTCTCATCACTTCTTTCTCCCACCTCTGCTTTTGCCTCTCTCCTCTTTCTATTCCTTCTCATTAATAATAATACTATCTTTTGTTTAGCACCACAAGAGAACTTAATCTCTATTTAGGAGCTTTACAGCTGGCTGAAAGAGAAATCCCTGCCACCAGTTACTGAAAAGCATGGTATCCTGTGGTGGCAAGCATGCACAAGCACACAATTATTATGCTATGACAAGCATGCACAAGCACACAAAAGGCTCGCTGCCGTTGGTTAGTAGGGCTCCTTGCCCACATTCGTTCACTCCATCAAGCTTGCACAGGCAAGCAAGGCACACAGGAAAAGAGGCAGGTCCATTAAACAGCTTTATAAAAAAACATGTCACAGTTGCCCTTAGTCACGACGTGCACAGTTTCATAAGCTAGTATGACAATTTCTATCCCATCTTCCCTTCTCTTACTCTCTCTCTCGAATTATTTTCTCTCCCAATCCATCTATCTCTCCTCCCTCTCTCTCTCTCTCTCTCTCTCTCTCTCTCTCTCTCTCTCTCTCTCTCTCTCTCTCTCTCTCTCTCTCTCTCTCTATCCTCTCACCCCTTAGTATTTCTTGTTGTCTTGCACTTTCACAGTGACCTCCTTTTCTAACCATACCCTGCTTAAACTTGTATGGCTTGGGTAGGTCAACAAACAATGCCTCGTCCAGGATAGCAAGCAATAACTTATTTTTTCATGTGTTGCTGATCCTGGGTTAGGTACTAGGACAAACCCTTCTCTGCCGTCCTCGATATCACAGTCCATGCCTCTTGCTCAGATCTCTATTATCAGCGTTGATTTGTAGAATATTTTTACTAGGACATAGAAATAACACTCTCTGTTATGTTGCTCAATCACGAAGTTCAATGCCTGTGTAGGAGGATCTCCGAGTGCCTACAACCAGGTCGAGTTTTTCACTGACAGCATAACTATTTTCTGCTGGCATGTTTGAGCTTCTGAACTATTTTTTAAGCAGTTCCCTGCATTGCGAACTCAGCAGCACGAAGGGCACTTATAACCTCTTCAAAAACCGCGGATAGCTCATACTTTTCTCTTGCAGCTTTTTTTCTCTTCTGACCCTGACATTTAATATCCAGCCATACCGTGCAGCTATTTCTTGGCTGCTTACTTCTACGGCCGTCCTCTCAAGTCAGCGATGTCTTAAACTGTTTACATCGAAGCATGTGAAGGTCGTTTGCTAATTGGAAATGCCAAGCTGGCTTGGTCCAGCAGTTAAGGTGCTTGCCACGACCAAGGTCTGTTCGAAGCCAAGGGTTTGAGCCCCGAGGCATAAGCGAAGCGCCTGAATGGAGATTAAGTTCTCTTAGGGCGCTATACAAATGCATTTTATTTATTTATTTACAGAGCAGATAAATAATCTTCTCGTGCATTGTTTGCTCACTCAACCAAAGAGCCATCGGGCAGATAGAGCATCAGTTTCAATCTATGTGGGCCTGCCTTGCAGCCATATCTTCGGTCTGCCCATACGCGAGCCAGAATGCTTATCCAAATGCTAGTCAGCGGTACCCGTGCGACCCAGTCCTGGCTGTCGCTCACCAAAGGCCTCTGCCGTTGTGTAGGGCTGGCACACGCTGCTCCCTTGCAGGCTGCCAGCAGCGCCGGAGTGCTTCTCGAGTTGAAGGCCTCGCTGGCTCAGGCGCGGCTGCAGCATCGGCTGGAGGCAGACACAATCGCACAGCAGATGCTCGACAGCGAAGCCCAGTGTCGCATGCACGCCGACTGCCTAGCTGCAACTCGGCTGGTGAGCGCCAGTGCTGCACCTGCACTTCGCCACCACGAGAGGGAGGCCAAGCATAGCAAACCAGAGGCAGCACTGCTGCCTGCTTGTTCAGCTAGGTCACTGCAAGCTGTGACCTGCCCGTTCCATGCAATCTGTCCCCAGCTGATGCACGGTGCATACTCATTGCTAAAAGGCATTTGCTGCTGCTGCGACCATCGATTTGTAACTGCACCAGCATTCCCACTCTGACTGCTTGTCTACAAGTGCTTCCCGGGTGTGCGCCGGCTCGGTTCTTGGTTGGCTCGTGGCCGTGCGTTCTTCATAGTCAGCAGTGCTCAGCTCGCATGTGTACACTGTGACCCAGGACCTAAAGAAGTACCAGGCCGAAGAGGCCAAGCTGCAGGTCTCTCTGCTGACCGAGACACGACTGAAGCAGCAAGCCGAGGAGCGATCCTCACAGCTCGAGCTCGAAACAGACAAGGTATCAATGCTCACATTCCCAGCATCATGCTCTGCTGCCGTGCTGCGTTGCTTCCGACGTACCTGTTGGTCCTCGTCCATCATTACTTGCTCTTCTGCTGTCTGTTGCCCCTCCCAGCACCTCCTTCAATTTGCGCTCCCACAATCGTGCCTTCATAGGTAGGAATTAAATCTAGGGGCTTTCACTCTGCCTTGCCATCATAGTGGCCAAGTGTGTTGTGTGTACTCACATCTCTGAGGCTGATACAGGTCAAGAGCAGGGGTACTCACATCGAATTACGAAGAATCGCTTGAAGCAGGCCAGCACAGATCTAATAACTACAATGATAAATAGTCATAATAATAATTTAGATTTTTATAGAACCTTGCAAGAACTAAGTCTCTTTAAAAGTTCTTCGCATGGGCTGGAAAAGAATTCATTTTTTAATTGGAATTGAAATCATAAGTACGAAATATTAATCTAACACCCCCAAGAAAGCCAAATCTCTTTCTATACAGTACACGTAGTGGTAAGGATGCATATCAATTGGTTAGTGATGACGTGCACAATTTCAGCACCCAATAGCACATCAAGGGCAATACACACTGGCAGAGTAAAGTCTGTGAGGAAAAGGTGGGTTTTTAGCCTCTTTTTAAATGCTCTCAAGTCAGAGAATATCATGATACCGGTCGGGAGTGAGTTTCAGGTTTTGAAATTATGGTAACTGTGGGCACTCTCTCCGAAGGATTTGAGGTGGTTAGAGGCACAGCTAAACTACTTGAGTCAGAAGTGCAGGTGGTACGATGCAAAGCAGGAGTAGGAAGTAATTCAGATTGATATCCTGAAACAAGAGAATGAAAGAACTTAAAAGTGAGCTACAGAACCTGGAAGTCGATGAACTACTTTATGAGGAGCTAGTGTATCTCGGAGAGTTATGATATAATGTTGCAACTGTAAGGTTCTCGACATATAAGCCCACCTGCAGAGTTTTGTACCAGATGCACGCATCTTACTTCAGAGGCCAGAAGACATGAACGTAGTAAGTGACAGAAGTCTACCTATGATTTAATAAATGCATATACTAACTTGTGGTGGTATCCTTAGCTAAGTTGGCAGAAGTTTTGCACTGATGCTTAGCTGACCTAGGCAGACCAAACCGTAGAGCTGATGTGGTAACCGAGTGAGAGGTCGACAAGGAACAGGATTCTCAGATTTCGTGCAGATTTTACAGAGATATGCCGACCGAATCTATTTTAAAGGATTAGCCTTACAATATCTTAACAAGAATAGATTTTCCCATAACTAGCAAATCGGTTTTATCGTCATTCAGATGAAGAAATTTTGCTGCCATCCAATTGCGAATTTCAGCAATACATGCAGCAATGAAGTTAAGAGATTTTTGACATGCTGGAAGACAGGAAGGTACCCAAGTACAGGAACAGCTGCAAGCCATCTACATAAAAATGGTATTTTAGATTTTGCTTGGTGATTACATTGGGAAAAGGGTCCTTGTATAAATGTTGTTCGTTATATCAACTCGGAGATCGCCCACTGAGATAGGACCTAATAAGTCACTGGAGTGCAATGCTAGCCATGCTCAGGCTGGATGAAAGGTACTCAGCATGAACTTAGAAATCAATTCGACAAAACGCTGCTGATCGATCCAGCAGAACTAGCAAGGAGACTCTACCTTAGCTTATACTGCTGAGAAGGTTGTCAATGAAACGTCAGTGGGCCACATAAGCCAGATTAAGACCATCAAGATATCATTTGTGGTTCCTGAATCATAATGACTAGGTACTGGTTATATCACAAGCCATGGTTAGGCGGTTTAAGAGCCTAAGTCATGTTATAGTCAGGAGTTTGCCCCTGGATTCGAGCCAGGCAGTTGATTTGCATAAAACTGAGTAGTGTGCTATGGCTATTGCTGGACACCTGTGACCCAGCGTGGCTGTCGAGAGCTGGTTTGGTCCAGCGGTTAAAGTGCTTGCTCCAACCAAGGTCTGGCTGAGGTCGTGGGTTCGAGCCCCGAGGCATATGTTAAGCGCCTGACTAGAGACTACGTTCTCTTGGGGTGTTATACAAATGAATAACAAATGAATAACACACACACACACACACACACACACACACACACACACACACACACACACACACACACACACACACACACACACACACACACACACACACACACACACACACACATATATATATATATTAATATAATAGACTTAATTACACTACGGACACGAACTTTTCATTGTAAAGTATGGGAGCTCTTAATTATTGCTGCATCGGTGCTGCATCAAGAAGTTTGTAGCCGTAATCAAGGCACAGGCTTTATGAGTATTCGTCACTAACTGGCATAGGCTACCACCGTTGCAAGCTCTATGATAGCAGCCTAAGGACATTAGTGCAGATGTCGATACACAAAGCTTGTTAAAGTATACACATGCAGCTGTGCTGGCTATGTGGAGTGATAAGGCTCTGAGGACAGATCGAGTTGAGTGTCACCAGGATGGAAATTAAAACAAAAACTGTCCTTGGCTATAGCATTGTCAACAGAGAGAGAGAGAGAGAGAGAGAGAGAGAGAGAGAGAGAGAGAGAGAGAGAGAGAGAGAGAGAGAGAGAGAGAGAGAGAGAGAGAGAGAGAGAGAGAGAGAGGGAGAGAGAGAGAGAGAGAGAGAGAGAGAGAGAGAGAGAGAGTGAGTGTGAAAGAGAGAGGGAGAAAGAGGGAGGGAGAGAGAGAGAGAGAGAGAGTGAGAGAGAGACAGAGAGTGAGTTCTCCCCCCTTTTTCCCTCCTGCGAGAGAGAGAGAGAGAGAGAGAGAGAGAGAGAGAGAGAGAGAGAGAGAGAGAGAGAGAGAGAGAGAGAGAGAGAGAGAGAGAGAGAGAGAGAGAGAGAGAGAGAGAGAGAGAAAGAGAGTGAGTGAAAGAGAGAGAGAGTGAGTGAGAGAGAGACAGAGGCAGGAAGAGAGGAGAGACAGAGAGAGTGATAGAGAGAGGGAGAGAGAGAGAGAGAGAGAGAGAGCAAGAGATTGTGAAAAGAGAGCTAAAACTCAGCGAGCCTCAGGGGCTCGGTAAGATCATTGGCATGCCGTTGATGGGGTTATTCCCAGAAGTTCAGAAGTTAGAGATTGCTTATGTTTTCTTTTACACCAAGGTTTGTTATTGCTGTAGTGCAAGACCCTGTACCGATCCACACAGTGAACTTGCAATTGCCTTGGAGCAGTCTTCCATATTCTCTTGCAAGAGATCAGCCTGTGAGCATGTCATGGGCCAAGTACAAACCAAAACATCATCAAGCCTCAATGACCAATGACTGTGCACTTGATAGATTGCAATCTCACAAGTTCTATACTTGGTAGTTACCAACTATAGCATAGTAAAAGTTGAGTCATACGGCACCGACAGCCACAACACGAGACATTGTCATGCTCATTCACTACCTGCTAGTTTTTGGTGGTACTATTCCTTCTACTCGCAATCAAAAGCATGCTTTACGAACCTGAGCCAAGCTACTATACGAGTCATTTAAAAAACCGTATACTGTGGAGTCGGGGCAAACAAGCAGTGCAAACAGAGCTGAGAAACTAAGTGTGAGATGAAGGGTTTGAGTAACCAAGCCTCTTCAGTGGAGAAGCCGTGTGAGGGTGCACAAGCGCTGAGTGAAGATTTTAGGGAAGCTGAGCTTTCGGAACCAGCCATCAAAGCATACCCTCGATGCACGGCATGGATGTGTCCCCAGAGGTTATAGATGCAAGCATTGCATCTAGAGCTGGCTGATAGAAATTGGCTGAGATTTCAAGCCAATACAAGTAGCTGTAAGAGCTCGGTGAAATAGTGTGTGAGACAATTTGAAATAATTGAGTTAAAAGAAACATTTATTCCAATCTTTTAGGATTTTCAAGGAAGGCAGTTCAGGATTACCCTAGAGTGAGGCTTAGACAGAGGTGACCTTCAATGATGAGTATAAGTCACAGGAAGCCGAACTAAAAAGTTCTAGGCTTAGATTCATATAAGATTTGTATTTTATCCAAGGTTTGAATGAACCTTTGCTGCTTGATGGAACGATTTAGGATGCAAACGATTGACTCTGAATGTCTAGGTCTTGAGCACGTGGACTTTAGCAGAGGATCTCACATCACGATTACAGTAAGAGTTAGTGACAGGTATAATTTGCAACCTTTTGTTTAATAGACATGCATGTGCCTACAGGGGCTCTCAGATGACAGCACTATAGCGATAGGTAGCAAGTCTCTTACGTCTCACCAAACAAGACAGTTCAAACAGAACAGGACAGATCATGCAACGTGTTTTAATTAAGAGCCCCCTAAGGCTCCATGTGCTCTTCTGCTTTGTGTGTGCACGTGTGCATACGGACGTGTGCATTTGCATGCGTGCTTCCATGACAGCACGCACCCACATACCTTGTACGATTCTCTCTGCCATGTCTAAGCTGCGCTGTCTGTTTTTGTGTGCACAATAGATGTAACTGCATTACTAATAGCTGGATCTCACATTGCAATCCATTCGTGCTCTGGCTACTGCTTGCAGCTATGGACACGGCTTAGAACCCAAACCGAGCTGAATGGAAAGCTGGAAGCAGAAAAGCGTGTTATTGTAGAAGAATGTGCTCAGGTGAGCAGACACTTTGTCTCCCGTTTGGAACTCAAGCTTGACAAAGGTCTTCATTCCATCTCCTTGTTGTTGATGACAAGATCACTGTATTTGCTGTGGAAGAAGCCTACGTCGTAGAGATTACATTTATTGTCGACATTTATCATTTCCAAAGCCTGGAACTCACTCCTGACTTGCGCCAAAAAACCCTGACTTGACCACATTTAAAAAGAACTTGAAAAACGCACCTATTTAGGACAGCATTTCGTGGGTACCTGTGATTCGTCCTTTATGCGCTTATGCGTGCCGACACTGCATGCTGCCACTTAACACACTTGCATGCTGACCCTTTGCATGTCACCCCTAACCATGCAATTCATGTTGTTTATAAAACATGATATTATTCACCATTCAATCGCGTTTCCCTTTGCAGCTAATGTAAAACATCTAGAAAGAGATTGAGAGAGAGAGAGAGAGAGAGAGACAGGGGGGAAGATATAAAGCCAGAGGGGGAATGGAGTAAATGGATTGATGAAGAGTAGTAGTGTATACGTATATGTATGCATAATCTATTTATTTATATTTAGATACTATAACTCTCTCTCTCTCTCTCTCTATATATATATATATATATACATATCTGCCCATCCCTCGACATCTCACTTTCCACCATTCTTCCATAAATCGCTCTCTATATATGCAAATATATATTTATGTATATATGCATATATATAACCATATTCAGGCACAAAGAGTACATGCCAATACACGACTTTCCAGACGCTTCTGTGCACCCAGTGCACCATCGATTGGAGTTAGGTAGCTCCTAATAGCCGTATCAGTTTAAGTCATTAAATTAAATTAATTATTAAATTGTAACAATCTACTAAAAATTTGTTTTAACCTTAGTCACAGTTAGTCACAGGTTTCTATGCTTTGACTAGTGAACAACTGCATCTGCAAGCAACTGAGTAGGTGGGTCTCACGTACAATGTAGGGCGTTTCGGTCACGTGACTTCGGATGCTCGGGGAAACGATCAAAAACGGTTTTTGGCCGTCCCAGACGATGCCCAAGCACATGGCAGAACTAGGAGCCTGAATGTCTTCTTGACCGTAAGGGGCCTGCTTTGTGGCACAACGACTTTTGGCAACATACAGCCTGTGGCACAGTTTTCCAAAGGTAGCCGAGCAGTTTTGATGTGGCTCAGTGAAGATGGCAATTCAATCAGAGAAATCGCAAGGATGAGCAGTTTACTCCTGTGGCTAAAATTGGGTAGGAATGGGGACATCCTTTGCAGCCTCGTTGAGTCAGCACCTGGGCTCGCTAGAACGTTGTGCTAGGGTCGCCCTTGAGTAGCTTGGTACCGGCTCCTTAATAAGAAACACAGCTCTCGAGAGCAGGTTGGCCACTGCTGAAATGCCCAGCAGAGATTTCTGCCAAACTACTGGAAGCTTCAGCTGTGAGCTGAAATATCAGGAACAGGTGGTTTAACAAGCAAGGAATGAAGGAGTGGGTGGCCAAGTGCCAGCCATTGCTGACTACCCAGCCAAAAGAGCAAGAATGATTTTGCTCTCCTATACCAGCACTCGAAATGGCACAGAAGGGAGCAGAGTACTACAGACCGATGAGTCCAAAATCAACCTCATTGGCTGCAATGGCAGTAAGAATTACATTTGCTTACAACAGAATGAAGGGTACATCGATCGTTGTCTACAAAGAACTGTGCAATTCAGTGGTTGAAGTGTAATGGCTTAGGATTGTTTCTTAACTTCCAGTATTGGGCTTTCTCACAAGTTTCCTGGGGTCCTGAATAATCGGGCCTGTCTTCGAGCAGAATATTGGCTTGCCATTGGCTTGCACTCTTCATGAGCTGAACTTCAATTAGAAGCATGAAAACGATCTGAAGCACATTTTCCTAGCTGCTAAAAGCAAGTTCCACGACTCTTACGAACTCGAGTTTCGAGTCAATTGAAGTCACGAAGTAGCCCAGTCAAAGCCTGGGCTTGAAGAGAATAGAGCATCTGTGTGAAGGGGTCGACCGAAAGGATCAGATAAGTCAAATGATCAGAAATGTCCGGCACATGCAACCCAATGAGTTTTCGAGGTTTTGAAGGACTGCCGGGAGTGATTTCATCCAGAAACATGTCGGAAGCTAGTGGAGTCAGTGCTGAGGCGACCATGTGGAATTATAAAAGATTGTCCCTGAATATTCATTGACAGTTTCTAATTAATTACTTGTAATTCTATTGTAAAAGACTAATAATTTTTATTAGTATAATTATTACTCTGAGAAATCACAGAAAACTATAACTTTGCCTTGGAAAACATGGGTATTTACTGACCTAGGCAGTGAGCCCAGCCTACTGACTGGTAATCTTGCAGTTATTTCTCTTAATGTAGCAAAATCTTTAGAGGGTGAGCAATACAAATATAGCTGGCTAGCAAATCAGCAGTAACTTCCATTTACAGAACTTGCCGAAGTCATTTAAAATTATATTAATTTTTAACTTAGTTTTAAATTTTAGCTGTGAGTGCATTTTGTTGCTTGAATTTATTAATGCAAATTATGCAGCTCTCTGTCTATTGGTAATCACAGGCTAGCAAATCAGCAGTGACTTCCATTTACTACAGTATGCATGGGACATACATGCATTCAAAATTGTATAGACTTACCAGCAGAAATTATCACCGGATTTGAAAATTTTCTGTGGATTTTGCCAAAGCACAGGGTGTACATGCCATTCAAACGTGTAAAAAGCAATTAGAGTTACCTCACCAACGAAAACCAGAAAGAACTGCCAATTTTATGAGGTTCAGAGATTGAAATACTTAGTAAATGTGTGGTTAGGTCACAGGATTGATTTAAAAGACCGGGTTCAGACAACACCGAAAAAGAAAGGGATGCTCTGTAGCAGCAATTTCCGTTTGCATAGTCAAAAGTGTGCTAAGGACAAGAAACACATATGCCTGAATAGTTGCTGGGCTCTGTCTTTCACGTGCTGCAATATACAATTAATACAATATATAATAATATATATCTATACAATATATTTGCATAGCACTCTTAGAAAATTAAATCTCTACCCAGGTGCTTTTCAAATGCCTCTGGGCTTGAGCCCGCGACCTTGTTCGTTAAAGGCTAGCACATTATCCCTGGGTCAAACCAAGATGACAACAGAAGGACTACCCGTAACTTCACTTCCGATGTGGCTGTTCAAAACACGGTAATATTTCAGAAGACGTGCATATTCAAATATTGACTTACAAATGAAGGATATTATTGACCAATATCCGAATTATTAGCCTTCTCAATATGTCACAGGCAAGATTTTGACTTTCAGGGTGACCCTCAGAAAACCAAATTTATTCACATTATCACACTTTTCAGTGCTTACAGAAGATACATGCAATGATATGGCTAGGAAAGGCTGGTGTTTTAATCCAGACTTAAGCATATGAATGCATACAAGAGAGAGAGAGAGAGAGAGAGAGAGAGAGAGAGAGAGAGAGAGAGAGAGAGAGAGAGAGAGAGAGGAAAGGAAGGAAGCAATGGAAGAATGGAGGTATGGAGGGAGGAAATCTTGAAATTCAGTGTAAGAAACATTGGCAGAAATTAGTCACTCGGCAAGATGTTGGTCAGTATTTCCGGTAGTGACATGTATTAGACCTGTACATTTTTCTACACTATTTTATTTGTACTATGACTCAGATAAGCAAGTCCATGGGCAGTGAGCTCTAGTATTGGCAGAATAGAACTTTTCACAAGTCAAGCCATCATTCGGGACAACGTTGCAATGCTCTTGCGATCGACCTGTCACTTAGAAATGCCTGCGATTCCGATGGCACGTCAGTATATCTCATACGTTGTCTGCCTTGATTTTTTTTAGCTAAAAATATCTGTGCGACACGAGAGTGCTGCATTAATTGGAGGAACACTCAAGACAGATAACAGCAAATTTTTGGAACTTGCCCAATCAAAGATGGAAGCTGCTGAGAGACGGGTATTTATTCGTGTTATAATGAAGACTCGGCTATCTGTTCCTAATTACCAAGTGATCTCAATAGCAGCTATGCCAGGCGGCTGCAATCTGTTGTGCACAAACACTGGTTCTTCCCCATGATTTTTGTATTCAACCATAGCTTCACTCCTGTCTGGTGCCCATAGCAGAATTCGTTTTATATAAAATTTACCATTAAGTTGTTATCGGCTTCTAACCTTATAAAACATGGCTTTGGGGATGCAAGCATCGAGGGAAGCCTCATTGTCATACACGTTGTGGCATGAGTGAATGTCAATGGCACTTCAAGTGGTGCTGCTAGTTGGATGTTGGACCCCCACCTCTCACTCTCAACTTCTCGATGCTGCTCTCTGCCTGCTCAGTCTGGCAGAGCTCGGCTTTGCCATCGGCTGCTTTTCATTGATGTCGTTGCTACAGATAAGTGAACTGCAGCTGAGCTTGGAAAAAGTGGCTTGCAGCCTTGCCATGGCCGAAGATCAGGCGAAGGACACAGTGATCCTACGCGAGGAGCTGCAGCAGCGAAAGGACGAGCAGATACGCCTGCGTGGGCAGCTGCACGAGGAGCAGCTGAGCAGGTTGGGTGCTTGCCTAGTGCGGCACACCGGCTCCTGCCTCACCCTAATCCCTTCCCTCCCTAACTATGGCCCTGCCTGTGTCCAGCAGTGCTTGTCCGATGCGATTGGAGCTTACGTGTCTGTTTTTCTTTCTTCTGTGCTGAAAATGTTCATCCTTATTGGCGTCGTGGAGGTTGAATCGGGGCTTCTAGTCCCAAGCTTGGTCGGTGCTTTTTCTTGGTTAGGTTGATGCTTAAGCTGGCTAGCTTTTTCAGATCCCTCAGTGCTCACACTTCCGAAGACTCAAGTCGCCAGCTGGCAGCTTCCAAGGCCAGGGAGGCTCGCTTGCAGCAGCAGTCTTACGACCTGCAGCATGCATTGCTAGATTCGGAAGGCAGACTTGCTACTAAGACAGAGGAGTTGTCAGCACTTCACGACAAGGCAAGTTATTGTAATTCCATTTTGGCTGGGCTGCCAAAGAAAGCTATTATGCCACTTCAGCGGACTATGAATATGGCTGCAAGGCTGGTCTTCAAGTCCCAGCTGTTTGAGCACGTGTCAACTTTGCTGGAAGAGCTAGGATGGTTGCCGGTTCAGCAAAGGATACAGAGCAAAGTTCTTATGCTGACCCACAAGGCCCGCCACGGCTTGGCTCCTTCATACCTAGCTGAACTGCTGCATCAGTTTCAGCCTGTTAGCGCCCTCGGATCCTGTGTGGACAATAAATTAGCTGTCCCATTCCTCCGCTTAAAGACAGTTGGCGACAGAAGCTTTAGCTCTGCAGGTCCTAGACTGTGGAACTCGCTTCCACAATTCTTGCGCAACGACATCTACTCTCCAACTGCCGACTATGGCACATCTTTTTCAGCGGTTCTGAACTGCTACTTCTATGCTACTCACTATCTCAACTGCTCTCCTAACTTTGCTATGCTTCCCACTTTCTCTTTGTTGCGTAAGACGAAGTCTGTTGGCTACCGAATGCGTACCGAAAGCCGCTTAGGCTGTGAGTGCGCTATACAAAATTCTCCTGCGTAACGCCCACATGGTCTTTATGACTTTGTGGAGTTACTGACGGAGATACATTACATTACATTACAAGTCGGCATCTGCAGTAAGCCCTTGCCTTTTCTGTGACCTTGCAACACTTCCCACCACACTCGTAGTGTCAGAGTTGAATGGCATCATCCCGGCAGCCCTTAAAAGTATGTTCGTTCTTAGGCCGGCTTCTTTTTAATGTCTGTAATCTGTCTGGGTGACGTCATCGCTAAAGACATTCCCGGATTTCATTTCTATGTCTTTAGCATTCAGCTCTACTTACTTTTTTACCCTTCTCAGCCTCACTCAAATTCCGACTCAGTTACCCCACACAGCCTGCATCTGCAAAATGTGCACTTGGATGGCCAACCAGTTCCTGAAGCTTAATGGTGATCACACCAACCTAATAGCTACAAGAAAGCCTTCTGTCGCACTGAAGTTGGAAGACCTCATCCTCAACATCGGTTCATCGAGCTGCACTCCAGTGATGTCTGACAGTTATCCGATTGTGGTTTTCCAAACGACCTGTCATTTGATGAGCGAATTGCCTTCACTATCAAGTCGACCTATTTTCAACTAAGGAATAATGCCATAATGATGGCCTGCTTATACACGAGTAAGACAGCCAAACTAGTTCACACGGGTGTTACATAGCAACCAGATTACTGCAATTCCCTTAATTCAGGACTGCCGGCCAATGTCCTTAATCTTCTGCAACTGGTGCAAACTCCGCATCTCATCTGGGCAGTCGTCAACGGTGTAGCTAGCTACCAAATCACATCAATTATGTGTGAGCTCCACCTATCGAGCATCGAATCGACTTCAAGATTCTCTTGCTAGGGGGTAGCTTCATCCGCTTTCAGCAGCCGGACTAATGGGAACTCTTTATTCATCGAGTGATATATTGCGCATACTACTTATCGGCTTCCAGTCATCTCCAAGTTCACTTCTGACTTCGGTCACCACCTGCACTAGCTTAGCTTTACTTAAGTCTCAGCTAGAGATACATATGTTCTGCTAAGTATTACCTGTGCTCCACAGTACCTTTCCTTTTGCTACAGTGTGGTTTACTATCTTACTTTTGCCTAATTCAGTGCGTGTAACTAACCAGAGGTACCACTAACCCGTGACTCTGAATGTGTTCTTGTGTGCTTTTCCATGCTTCACTGAGCTTAATGCTTTCATGCCTGTCTATGCACGATTAATTGCTTTTCATTAATTCTTTGTAGTTGCTTCTCATGCAAAGAGTTGTACAACACCTGGATTGATATTTGGTTCTCTCAGGGTGTTATACAAAGGCTTTGTATGATAATGATAGTTATATTTGCAGTTCACTTGCCATATGCCCTTGCACCTATCAGCCAGCCATGCTGCATTCTGGCTCCTTGCAGCTGCAAGCCGGCGAGGCTCAGAGGCGCTCGGTGGCCAAGCAAGCCGACCTGGCCCGACTGGAGGTCGGCGCGCTCCGGGCCGAGCTCGAAGTGTCGAAGGAAAAGCTGCAGTCACTGAACGGGCGCTGTCAGCGCAGCAAGGACCGTCACAAAGCCAAGCTAGCTCAAGCCAGGTAACGCCTCTCTGCCGAGCCCAGGAGCATGGCCCAAGTCGTGCCATCTTCCTTTGGGCAGCCGACTTGTCGGCAGCCACGCAGCTTGAGAGAGCGTGACAAGGATTGATCAGAAGACGAGAGTCTGGTGCACCAACTACTGCTGTTACTCTACGGAAACCAGCTGCTGCCTCCCCGAGCCATGCCCCTTGCAAAGCACAGCCCCTGCTTCCTGCAGGCTGCTGACTTGACAAACTACGCTGTCAGACGGGCTAGCCCTGCCGGTCGGCACTTCCTGTGGGTCTGCGTTGGCTAGCAAAGGGTCTTGGCTGATGATGACCTTGGTCGATTACAGCTGGCAAGCCGTTCATGTGACATTTGTCTGGTTTGAGAGGTACGGCAATTGGTGAGGCAATCTCGTTTGTCGATCATCCGTTTGAGAACAAATTCCACTCTATCCTTCCAGGAACGCAGGGATCTCCCAAACTCCTGACCTCCATTGGACTGGAATACGGGGATTTCTTCAGGTCCATTTCCAGCAGTTTTTACCGTGGCCCCTCAAACTCCTGCCCCCAGACTCCATCTCTTTTTGTACCCTGCTCCCTACAAACATCCACCCTCCCTCGGACCTCCCCTCAGGCACACATCTCTCCTCGGACTCCTACCGAGCATCTGACTCCTACCCATTCGGATCCGTGTCTGTCGCTTTCGATTGCTTTAAAATCGCAGGGGGAAAGTACGTCAGAGTAACTAGGCAGCTGTCAATTTGGTGCTCTGTATGCTGGTATTTCTCGATTTCTTGAACAAAATTTCACATTGTCTTTCCCGAGTGTCTGGCTTACGTGTAGTCTTTTATGAAGGAAATCTCGGACTTGTTGATGGTCTCGCTTTGAGCATTAACGCTTTCCTCCAACCGCTATCTTTTGAACGGCTCGACCTTATGGGCAAGTCAATTCATTAAAACATGCAGCTAAATGACTGGTGCACAGTCTTGTACTTCCTGAGAGAGGTTTAGAGGTTGCTAAGGCTGGGAAATAGGTTGCCAAGGCCGTGTCCTGGTGCCCCTACAATGCATTATTTAAAAAAGGTTAGCTGCTGTAGCAGTCTCATTAGTAGAGCCTTAACGGCTATCACAAGCGCTTTCTATGGGCAATACACGATCGCCCACTGCAGGACTTCAACTCATAATAATAATAATAATAATAATAATATTGCACTTGATAAAGCGCCCCCAGAGAACTTAATCTCTTTCTAGGCGCTTTACATTTGCTGCAAAGTGATACGCAATAGAATAGTAAGTAAAATCATGCTTGAAAGACAAACAAAATGAATAACATGGTTAGGGGTTACATGCACTGGGTCAGCATGCAAATGTGGTTAGTGGCAGCATGAACAGTGTCAGCACGCATAAGCACATCGAGGACGAATCACAAGGACCCACTAAATGCTGTCCTAAATAGGTATGTTTTTAAGTTTCTTTTAAATGTGGTCAGGTCAGGGGATGTTCTGATGCAGGTCGGGAGGGAGTTCCAGGCTGTGGGAGCATACGAGCTAAATGCACGGTCTCCAAAGGATTTAAGGTTTGTACGAGGTATTTCTAGACTGTTGGATTCCGAAAAGCGAGTGGTACGATGCTTTGCCTGATGGGGTAGTATCTCTGAAAGATAGGCTGGAGCCATAGAATGAAGAGACCTAAAAGTGAGCGACAAAACCTTGAAGTCAATCCGTTGCTTGACTGGTAACCAGTGCAGGTCGGCGAGAAGTGGAGTAATGTGGCAACTGCGACGCTCACGACAGACAAGCCTAGCTGCAGAGTTTTGCACCAGCTGCAATCGCCTGATCGCACATGCTGGTAGGCCAGTAAGCAGTGAGTTGCAGAAGTGGAGACGAGATGTCACGAATGCATGGACCAACTTGGACGTGGTATCCTTATCTAAACAAGCCCTAATTTTAGCAATGTTACGAAGCTGAAAATAGGCTGATTTGACTGTGGAGCTGATGTGGTCGTCTAACGAGAGGTCGCTTTGGAGTATGACACCTAGATAACTCATGAGCTGGTTCGGAAAAAGTGAGCACTTTTCCTTTTAGGCTAAGGCCCATGGACAAAATACAAATATGGTAGCCGATTTAGCAGCATAATTTGCATAGCAGCAGACGAGCCTTAATGGCTATAACTACCGCTTCCAGGGGGCAATAAAGGATCGCTTACTGCAGGACTCGAACCCAAGACCCGGGTCGTGAAGAGCAATCACTTTAGCACTCCTCAGGTCGGCCCGGCCAGCTGCCTGATTAGCCACTGCCGGCTTGACGTGCAGATGCTGCGCAGTAGCAGAGCAAAAACCGAGCAGCAGCCGACAGCAAATGCGAGTGTCAGAGACTCATGCATATACTAATGGACTATAAAGGCCTCTAAAGAAATCCTCGGCAGCATTTCTTGGGGTAAAACGTTATTATGCTGGTAGATGCTTACTGTCGGCTGCCGCCTGTTTCGGTATTCCCCCCCCCCCCGGAGTTGAGATCGTACTGACTCCCATTATGTAGGGGGTATTCAACTCTAATTTATTCACCGACTACCGGTTGGAGTCCACTGCTGAATTCCTCTACTCTTTCTAGTTTGGATTAAATTTAAACATAGAACCGGTTTGAAGCTGATGACGATCTATTGGACCCACTTTGTCATTACTCAAGGAGAGAAAAGTCGACGCTGTGTCCTGACTGGAGTAGACCGTGGAAAGGAAAAAGTGGACAGAAGAGCAGACAGACATGAGGTGGCACGCCGGTGCCGGAAATCGCTCGTGTGATCTAGCCCTCACTCTCAGGCTTTGCCGAACCCTTGGATTTGCATGCCTGTTTTGTGTGTCGGGAAAGACCTATGAATTTTCTACCGACCGACAACAAGTGAAATGTCACCTCAAGTGTGACTATTTAAAAAAAAAGTTACTCCTAAAGCCTGCACCTCTGCTAGAGACCTCTTGCATTTTGGCGGCAGGCTCGAAGCACTATTCAGCCACTAGCTTTAACAAGCCGACGAAACAATTCTAAATTTTCCAAGTAAAAAGTATATATGCACCTGTATGATTAATTGCATAATTAATTTGCATAGCACCCAGGAGAACTTATATACACTATCTTATATACATTATCTTTATACACGGGCTTTAATATGCCGTAAGGCTCGAGCTCACGACTTCGGTCAGTCAAATCCGAGCACCTTAAACCTTACTGCCAAACCAGGGCACATGTAACACCATGACTCGAATATCCAGTTCACACGTACTACTTAGTGAGCTGAATTTTATGGAAAGCATCCTCAATTTGACGTTTGGCAAACCGAAATGATCTTATGAAGTAAGATGCCAGACCGCACGAAATGAGAATTGAAAAAATGAGAAAACCAGGCATGCAAATCCAAGGGTTCGGCAAAGCCTGAGAGTGAGGGCTAGATCACACGAGCGATTTCCGGCACCGGCGTGCCACCTCATGTCTGTCTGCTCTTCTGTCCACTTTTTCCTTTCCATGGTCTACGCCAGTCAGGACACAGCGTCGACTTTTCTCTCCTTGAGTAATGACAAAGTGGGTCCGATAGAAATGAGAAAACTCTGCACCTAGGCTTGTCTGTCGTGAGCGTCGCAGTTGCCACATTACTCCACTTCACGCCGACCTGCACTGGCTACCAGTCAAGCAACGGATTGACTTCAAGGTTTTGTCCCTCAATTTTAGGTCCCTTCATTCTATGGCTCCAGCCTATCTCTCAGATATACTACCCCATCAGGCTAAGTATCGTACCACCCGCTTTTCGGAATCCAACAGTCTAGAAATACCTCATACAAACCTTAAATCCTTTGGAGACCATTCATGTAGTTCATATGCTCCCAAAGCCTGGAACTCTCTCCCGACCTGCGTCAGAACATCCCCTGACCTGACCACTTTTAAGAGGAACCTAAAATCACACCTACTTAGGACAGCATTTAGTGGGTCCCTGTGATTCGTCCTTGATGTGCTTATGGGTGCTGACACTGTGCATGCTGCCACTAACCACATTTGCATGCTGACCCTGTGCATGTCACCCCTAACCATATTATTCATTTCGTTTGTTTTTTCAAGCATGATTTTATTTACCATTCAATTGCATTTCACTTTGCAGCAAATGTAAAGCACCTAGAGAGAGATTAAGTTCTATGAGGGCGCTTTATCAAATGAATTATTATTATTATTATTATTATTATTAAATGACAAACCCACGTGGGCTCGTATCGAAAATTTTATAAATTGAAGGGCATTCACCAGTGTCGTTGAATTTGAACCCCCACACACTTTGAGAGTTTTCACCCAAATATCTCCGCAGCACCGTAAAGTAAGAACGTTGACCGCCTGCTGCAACCCCAGAAATGCGGCACATTTTTAAGCAATATAAGCCACATGTTTTGGGGATCACATGACACAGAGTCGAAGGAGAAAACTACGTTTTTTAAACTTAGTTTGAGAAGACTACCCTAAGGTGTAAGCATATTTCTGAGCTATTATCGTCGTTTGCCTCTTTCATGCACAGATGCACACATGCAATGCACACCCCAACGTGGGCACCAGCATGCACGTGCATTTACTGATTGCTGCATATGCTTCCTCGAGCGCATCAGCACATGCACGTGAGAATAGCTTAGCATGTGGGTTTGTTTGTTCAGGCAGCTCTTGTGCATTCTGTAAGTGCAAGTGCTTGGTTGCGACATTAGTTATCGTGTTGCAATACCAGCCAAACAACTTTCTCAGGCAGAATACATTAGCCGAGTGTGCTTGTTAGTGATAGTCAAGTGCAGGGCTGTGATTCAATGCTGCCAATCAGTGGCTGGGTGCATGGCCACATGCTGACTCACCTGATCAAGATCAATGTCAGACATCCAACGTGACATGTGCCCTAGTTCAGGCACTGCAGGTGGCAGTTGCTTTAGCCACTAGGTTGTGACTGGCTGGCGATGGTCACGTTGTGGCCTTCGAGCTTGGCGAAGCTGCCATAAGCTGCATCTGCTAAAGCACATTTGCTAGCCTTGGTTACATTGCAGGCTATTTTTTCAGTCACTTTTATATTCATTCGCCTCGACAACGAACTAGACCTAATGTCTTAGCACTGGGGTAAGGTGCTCCCACTTCACAACTCATGTCGTGGGTTCGAGCCCTGATGTGGTAATTCTGTTTGGCTACTGAAAATAAATGCAAGCTGATTTAACAGCCTCTTTTGTTTAGCGACAGAAGAGCCTTTACTGCTATTACCACCGCTTGTGGTGGCAATAAAGAATCACCCACTGCAGGATTCGAACCCATGACCTCGTCGTGAAAAGCAACCGCCTTACCTAGTGTGCCATCACGGCTCAACAAGAATGAATGAATACTGAAAGAATGAGTGATAGGCAAAAATGATCTTCTGTCCTTATATAAATAAGACTGTTGGATCAGCTGAACTTTACCTTTTTGACATCCAGGATTCGAACGTTTGGCTTCCAGACACCTGGTACAGGATTTTGGTGACTTTCCTCAAAACTGACTGATGCCTTAAGTACCCAATTTCCTGCTCTGACTGATTCTTCTTGTGATGTGGCTTATGTGTATGACCCCGCTTGCAACAAAGGTCACATACTCGATCAAATAAACTCCCACGAATGTACGCTATCGTCTCCTACTATTACTACCATATTCTGCACATCTGACCAAATTTTGATCTCATTTAGTCTGCAGTTTTTACCCTCTTAGGAACCCAGAATCATCTGTGAATCGCGAAAACTTAATACCTTTGGCATTGATGGTATCTGCACGAAATTATCTTCCTTGGCCCTGCTGCCCAATCCTCCTTCTGACCTGTCCTCACTGGTGGAATGTTACAACACGACACAAGCCGAAATCGTTGACGAGTTTTCACTTCTGACTAAGCACAGTTTGCTACCTCGTCCAGATGGCCTATGGTTTACCACGGACATTAAACTAGCAAGGTCTAATAGGCACAAGCTTGAGAAAGCATGCACACGATCAAGACTGACAGTTCATCAACAGGCATGCGAGGACTGCTGTAGATTATCCCAATCTATTGTAGCTAAAGCTAAGCATAGCCTCTATAAAAACATTGCCTAATCATAGATGCGTAATCAAAATAGTGCTGATGTTGACCATGAAGCATCAGCTTAACCACTCCCAGGTTACAACCTTACCCAGTGATACTTATGACGATTTTTCAGATTGCTTCTGTAACATTCTTATCTGAAAGATAGATAAGATATATTTGAAAGACTGAGAATGACGATCGATCTGGCAGATGAGGCCCTGGCATGGTTTAAAACGTACTTGTCTGATCTTGTTCAATCCGTATCTTTTGGGGGTCAGGTCTTATCCACCAGACCAGTCACTCGTGGAGTCACTCAAGGATCCATCCTCGATCCTTCACTGTTTTCGATTTATACTCAACTTCTGGGAAAATGATTCAGGCCTATGGAATAGGAATAGGTCACTTTTATCCTGACGAAACTCAGCTGTCTTTGTCCTTCAAACCGTCGGAATCTGCTGCAGCAACTGATAAATTGAATGCTTGCCTTGCAGACGTTCGATCCTGGATGCCGGCAAATTTCCTTACACTAAACGAAGATAAAAACAAAACTGTTGCTCGCACGACACCACAAGCATGTAACTGGACTAGAAGGCATTGCTCTTCTAATGCGTGACGCTGTTGTGCCACCATCGCAATCTGCTCGGAATTTAAGTGTTGTCTTCGACAACGGCATACATTTTGAAACATTCGTTAAGAAGATCCCTTCCACAGCTAGCCATCACGTCCGATTCCTATCAGATATTAATAACTGTCTTTGATGGTGGCTTGCAAAGACTTAAACTAGCTCCACGGTTCTGTCTCGGCTAGATTATCGTAATTCTCATTTTCATGGGCTTGCGAAAAAAGCCACGAGGCCACTGCAGCTGACAATAATATAGCTAAAAGGCTAGTTTACAAATCCAACAGGTTGACCGCGTGTCTTCTTTGCTGAAAGAGCTTGGATGGCTGCCGGTTGATCAACGGATACAGAGCTAAGTTCTTACGCTGACCCACAAGGCCGGCTACGGCTTGGCTTCTTCATGCCTAGCTGAACTGCTGCACCAGTTTCCACCTCTTCATTCCCTCAGGTCCTGTGCGAACAATAAGTTAGCTTTTCCATTTCTCTGCTTAAACTTCGTTGAGGACAGAAGCTTTTGCTCTGCAGGCCGTAGACTGTGGAACTCGCTTTCACGATTAGTACGCAACGACAACTACTCTCCTGCTGCCGACTATAGCACACTTTTTCCAGCAGTCCTGGGTTGCTACTGCACGCTACTCACTACTCCAACTGCTCTCCTGACTCAGCTATGCATCTTCCTTTCTCTTTGTTGCGTGACATAGGTCTGTTGGCTACCGAGTTCATAGCAAACAAGATCATCCACTGAACTGCTCTCCTGAAGTAATATCTCCACGAGACTCCTCTTCATCAATTGTTTGCAGCACCCCAATATTTGCATTCAAGTCAGCCACTAGTGACCTCATCTTGAAGTTCATCTAGGAGTCACCGAAGACACATAGCCCTCAAGACCCGAAACCCTCAGTTCTTCATCTGCGATGCATAGATCACACATAATTAACATGAAAAATATGTCCTTAACTTAAGGTATTGTTTATGGACCTTTCAAAAAGGCTGCTGTTAGGGCACTCGTTAAGAAGGCAACACTGGACCAAGAGAACTTAATCAACCTCTGCCCAGCTGCCCTTTACCGGTCCTATCAAAGACACTGCAACGAGTAGTGTAAGACCAGCTAAACTCTTTTATCTAAACTGCAAGCCTATCAAGTAAGTTTGTGTCGGGTATGAGAGTTAATCATTCCACAGAGTCTGCATTGATTCAGAAAACAAGCAACCGTCTCAGAAATACAGACTTAAGTTGAGCCTCTCTGAGTGTCTTGCTTGATTTTTCGACAGCATTTGATTCTATTGATCACCAAGTTCTTCTCGAGTGCATCTCATCTCGCTGAGCATCACTAGCACTGCACTGCAATAGTTAAGGCCCACTTTCTGTGGGAGATTCCAGAGCATTGATGTCAATTGGCAGCAATCATCCAAGAAGCCTCCAAAGTAGGGGGTACCCCAAGGCTCTGTACTCGGTCCACGTCTTTCCACAACTTATACTCTGCATCTATGTAACAGATGTAAGTGACAAGCACAATCTAGTCTTTCATTTCTATGCGGACGACGCACAGCTGTACTTTTGCTTTGATCCATCCCTGCATTCCAAAATGCAAACTCTCCCAAAATCCCTTGCTGCATGTATTGCTGAACTCTTCCCTTGGATGGCAACAAATCGTCTCAAATTGGATGACATTAAAAATAACTTAATAGTCGTGGGAAATCATAGTGCGAATCAGAAATTGAAAAATGTATCCCTCTGCCAGCATATCTCCTATGGCATCTGCATCTGCACGAAATCTAGGTGGCCTGTTCCTAAACGACCTTTCACTAGACGACCACATCAGCTCCACAGTCAATTCAACCTGCTTTGAGCTACATAACATTGCAAAAACTATTAGTATTGAAAAAAGGTTACCAATAACCGCATTGACCTGCTTCCTTTACAGCATAAGTCTAGTGCCTAGACAGAGATTTAGTTCTCTGACAGCGCCATACAAATACATCATTGTTATGATTAGGATAAATGGTGATAAAACCTGAATCCTTGCTGGAGACCTTATACGGAGAACTATAATGAATGACTTTTTTCTCCTAATTTGAGGTGATATAATACTATTATCGTCGAATACTTGGACTGTCAGTATCTTCTTTGAACGATGCTTGACACTTTAGAGTTTTATTAATGTCAGCTGCATTCACAGGTAGTTGTCAGTTTGATTCGTGTCCAGATTATGGACTAGTTACAGCAATAACTAGCTTAAGGTCTTACTAGCCCCCAGGCTCTTTCTTGACCATGCCACGGTAACTCACTAGTTGCACGGCTACAAACAGTTTTAGCCTCTACAGTTGGAGATGGATGCAAGATATTGTTAATGAAAATGTATATATTACTTCAAAAGAATGAAATCGTTTTCTGTGATCCTAAAGAAGTTTTGGAAAGAAAGTGTATACATTGGTTAGATATTATAAGAGCCATTTCAGCACTCACAAAGACTCAAAGGACAAATTAAAGACTGAGAAACAGATAAGTTTTCTGCTTCTCCGTGAATCTTGTAAAATCGTGACCAAATACAAAGCAATGGAATTTACACAGCATCATAACAGAAATGAATCTCTAGGCACTTTACATATACTGCAAAGCAAGCATGTCAATTGATTAGTGATAATGTGCACAGTGCCAGTTGATTTGTGATAACATGCACAGTGCCAGTATGCATAAGCACAGTAAGACAGTTCACGTGGACCCAGCAAATAATGTGAGGAGCTTTTCTTTAAGTGTCACCAAGTCAGGAGATGTCATGACACGCCATGTGGTCGGGAGTAAGATCTAGGCTTTGGGAGCATATGCACTCAACGCACGGTCTCCAAATGATTTAAGGTTGGTTCGAGGCACAGCTAAATGACTTGAGCCAGAAGAACCTGTGGTATGGCTGGGTATGATTGGGAAGCAGTTTAGATAGGTTTGCTGGAGCAGGAGAATGAACGGACCTAAAATTAAATGCCAAAATCTTGAAGGCAATATGCTGCTTGATTACTAGCTAGTTCAAGCTGCCACTAAGAAGTAATGTAATGTGGCAATAGTGATGCTCACGACATACTAGCTTGGCGGCAGAGTTTTGCACCATCTGTAGGCAATCCTTTATTAACCACTGCAAGCTAGTGATACCAGGCAATACTCTTTTACCACTTTATAAAAATAAAGCTGTTTTATCAACGAATTTTTACTTTTGCATTTCAAATGTCTAATTTTACTTACCGTAAGACCTCTGAGTAGTGAGCGATTAAAGTCGAGTTTGGATGTCACACATGCATTGACCAACTTGGGTTTGTTCCATCACATCTAGCTGAGCTACTACCAGCCTCAGCCGCTCCTGCTTTCGGACCTTCCCAGGACAATAATCAGCCGTACCGTTCTTTCATATATAGACCGTTGGCAGCGGAAGTGTTTGGTTTGCTGGTCCCAGACTGTACAGTTTGTATGCAATATCAGCTTCTCTCCTGCTGCCGATGCTGCCATTGCCTTTCCAGCCTTTCTGCCCTGCCACTTCTATGCTACTTACTTCCTGCATGGTCCTCCTTACTCAGCTATGGTTCTCACTTCCCCTTTGTCGTATGCAATTAAGTCCATTGGCTACTGTGTGCCAATCGAAGGCTGCTTAGGCTATGAGTGATGTATAATTAACTCTCCTGTATTGTACCCCCTGTGGTCTTTATGACTCTGTGGCAAACATGAGGAGAAACTTAACGTGCCGGGGCAGCTGTTTTTCGTACACATGCCTCAGCTGGCATGCCACGAGCCTCCCGGCAGTACCAGCCTTGTGGCAGTGACTTGCATGATGTCTAGCACGTCATTCACTGCTCATCCTGCATTGTTGCTGCTGGTACTAAGCTGGCTGCATCGTTTCGTTTGCCGATCAGTATGCATGAGAAAGGATAAATTCAGGTGGGTTTACAAAGTGTGCTTTCTTGGGCTCGGGGCTAAGAGGCCTATTTAGGCTCACAAATTATATCTCACTGCCAAGAATTCAATAAAATGGACAACCCCTCTACCTGTCTGTGCTTTGATTAGATGCAGGGACAGCACGTGCCGCTGGCAGCAGAGGACAGGTTGGACGTAGCTAATGCTAATGTATTAATAAGGCTGCTGCCAGAGCGACCACCTTTGACTTTTGAAATGGAGAGCCCAAGTGAAAGTATATTGTTATGCTCCTGTGACCTCCCCAGTTCATGAAGCACTGAGTTCGTGAGATAAATGCCCAGTGGTGGTTGCAATGTGATGGATGCAGGCTCACCTGAGGTTGTGAGATTCACATGCAGCAGGAACTTCACGACTTCTTCTCTAGGGAAGCCTGCACCAGAATTAAGCAAGAGCTGCAGGAGAAGGTGTCGTCCGGTGAAGCGGAGCTTAAGACCACCAAGCTTTCTTTACAGCAGGAGGCCGACTGCAGGGAAGCAATCGAAGTTAGATACAAGGAATCTGCTAAAGAGGTGTGGCAGCTGCAGGCCAGGTGAGTGAAGCACGAGCAGCGTTCGTGGTCATTGTGACAATGGCAACTTGTGCAACATCGGCAACATTTGTGACATCGGCAACATTTGCTACATTGGCGACATTTGCGACGATGTCTTCTAGTAGTGCTCATCAGGCTCATATGCGATACTGCACAGAGCTCAAGCTATGCCTCCTGCGTTGGAGCAAGAAGCTAGCGACTTGATCGATGCAAGCGCACCACGACTACCTGCACACCGAGAGCAAAGAGACATAGGTTTATTGTGCAGTAGTTGCTCACGACCTCTGATTTTGAGAGCAATCAATAACAGGCCGTGTACCTCTAAATATGGTTTAGATATAATTCATTTGTACAGCACTCTAAGGGAATTCAAGCTCTATCCAGATGCTTCACATACGCCACAGGGCATATGCATCGAGCCTACGATGCTGTTCGTCAAAAGGGAGCACCTTATCTCTGGGGTCAAACTAGAGCTTCTTGCTCTCCTCAAGTCGGTCTAGTCTAGAAGTGCTAGTGCTGTCTTGTTCCCTTTTGTAATGTATCTGGCTTAGTTTGTTGTCAAGTTAGAAAATATCAAGTCACATAAAAGTGCTATGACCAATGGCCATCATATAATTTATTTTACTGAGTGATGCACTGGTCTCATCCCTCTGTCAATGCATTAAAGCATAGGGATATTGTGTCAGACACCGCTTTCATCATTCATTATAATTAGTTTGTATAGCACCCTAAGAGACCTTAATCTTTATTCAGGGGCTTTGCATATGCCTCGGGGCTCGAGCCCACGACCTCGGATGGACCTTGGTGGGGGGGGGGAGAGCACCTTAACCACTGGGCCAAACCAGTACTGCTGATGCATATCGATCCTATCACGACCATACTTTGCAGCATGAATATTATTATGACGGCACCAATATTAACAGACACACATACGAATGAAATATAACCAATAGCAGTTCTGTAATACATTCTTAGCAGCTGAGGCAGCAAGGCTCTGAGGATTAGCAGAAAATAACAATGTGTCTGACAACGAAGTATGACAAATATTAAAACTATATGCAATTTTTACTCTGAATTGTTTTGCTTCAGCTGTATTTTAGAGGACATACTTCTTATTTTGATTTTACTTATAAGCTTTGCCGTGCTTTATAAATATGCTTCCTTTGCAGCAAATGTAAGGTGCCTAGAAAGAGATTAAGTTTTCTGAAGGTGTTATACAAGTGTAGTATTATTGCTGTTATTAACATTTTTTACTAATCTTGCAATGCCAAGTCCCTGGTTCTATAGGTAAATCAAATGTGATAGGTTTTCAAGCCAGTCTTGCAGGCTTGCAGAAACCTGCATCAGCATGAGCTGGTGTGAGAACTTCAGAGCAAAGGAGCTCTTTAAATGAATAGTCTATCCAACATGGTTTGAGGCAGTTGATCAAAACAGCTAGTGTGTTAAATACTTTGGATCCGACAGATCTTGCAAGCTTGTAGTTCAAAACTAAAGTGACTAGAAATGACAGTGCCTTACCCTTGCAACGGAAATAGACCGCAAGAAGTAGATGGAACTGAATTTGATGCTCAATTAAAAGAGTAAAGAGTAAGCTGATTTAACAGCCTCATTTACATAGCTTAGGAAAGCCTTCATGACTACCACAACCGATTGCAGTCAGGAAATGAATTAAGTGGCCAATAAAGAATCGACCAGTGGAGGACTCCAACCCACAACCCGGTTCGTGAAGAGTGAGCACCATACCCCTGGGCTAAAACCCAAGGACAAAGCCATTTAATGCCACACACAGGAGATGGGCTGGGGTGCAAGTGCTCACACATGTACGCTCACACACATGTACGCTCACACACATGCACATTGCCCCGTTGGTCTTAACCCAGAGATAAGGTATCCACGTGGGTTCGAGTCCTGCAGCAGGCAATATTTTATCATCCCTAGCAATCAGGGTGATAGCCATTGCAGCTCTTCAACTGCTCTATATGCAACTCAGTTGAATCAGCTAGCCTTTACCTTTGTATGTGCACACTTAATACACCTAAGCAAGCTAGATGCACACAATTTTAAACAATATACGACCAATCTGCACAATCCTATGCGACTTCCGACAGCAAGCCTCCAACTAAACCTCAGGGGTGAAGCTTATGCTTGAGCATTGTCGGGGGGGGGGCCGACCACTCGTAACATGTTGACAGAATGTGCCTAAAACATAAAAGTTCAATGCTTAAACGCCGGAAAGAATGATCATGATCAACAAAGGTGCGGGAGCCCTAGACGGTATCTGCTGCTGATCAAACAAAATGGCGATTCCCGTGGTGCTCGATCGGTAAGCTTATCTACACAGAGAGCAGAGTGCTCACGGTATGCTGGAGCTTACTGTGCATCCTCTGGTGTGCTGGAGCACAGAGATCATGTAATTGACATTGGCAGTTACTGCTAGGCTGGGCAGTTATTGCTACCAAAGGCCCCATTGCAGACCCTATTTCATAGGTACCGGACTTGCAATCGCTCGTGGGTGCCTTGCACGCCCACCTCTCTTGTACCAACCTATTTGTTGCCAGGATCATGGAATTGGACGAGGAGCTGCAAGAGAAGTCCCGTTGTCTCTTCCTTTGTCAATCTCGTGCTGACCATCTACTGCGGGATAATGCCCGACTGCACCAGCTTGTAGCAGCCAAGCAGACTCTCTCGGTCCACATAGTCGATGCAAGAGAAACGGCCAGTGGTGCTGCCGTTATGCAACGACAAGTGCCTTGGGCCAATAGGCTCGACGCCAGTCCCTTAGTTTCCGAACAACAGCTCCAGACATTTCCTACTCCAGCTGGCCAGCACCGACTACCGACAAAGCAGTCAACCCGTGATGCCTTCTTATGCTCTGCTGACAGCCAATGCTCTTCTACAACTTGAAGTAGCGGCTAATGAATGACAGCAGTTTTGCTATGAGATTTTTGAGTCAGTGTACCGTCAGCCGTAATGGCATATTATTTATGGGTTGCATGTGTCGTCTTGATCAAGATACATTGCCTTGATGAGTGGCTGTTGCAGTCGTAGCAAACAAACGCCATGAGTGGGGACCTGACAGGGGAAAAGGTACTGTAGTTTTGTGCTTGCCTTTGGTTCTTTCCAGCAAAGATTCCGAAAGGCTAGCCCCAGAACCGCCCAGCACGTAATCGCTGTGCATCTGCTGCAGGCATATGGCTGCACTATTGTGCAATGACTTTGCTGTTGGATGCTGCTTATATTTTTTATTATTGAAATACATTTTAAAGGCTGCCAAAATTGGCTCACGACTCCTCTGAAACTGATGTGACCGCAGCAAAGTCTTGTAAAGCTGGCATTAAGCCACTTTTCAGTATCCGATCGCGTGTCATAAATCAAGCTCGTGGAACAAACTGTGCAGCTCTGTGGTTCTTCATGTTTCCTCTCGCCCAGTGCCTAGCTTCTCTTCGAGGTTCATGCTTGTGGAGTGGGTAGGGATTTAAAATAGCAGAACTGAAATTTGCCGGCTCGGATCGCTTCAGGCCACGCGAGATAATAATAATAACAATACTAAGACATTTGATAAAGTGCCCTCAGAGAACTCAATTTCTGTCTAGGTACTTTAAACTGTATTTACTGTAATTACACTGCGCAATTCATATCTTTAGTACTGACTGAGTAGTCGGACTGCTTTATAATAAGAATAAGAATAAAAAATAGTAATACTACTTACACATTTGATATAGCCCCTTCAGAGAACTGAATCTCTTTCTAGGCACTTTATATTTGCTGCAAAGGAAGCACAATCGAAGGATTAGTGGTAGCATTCTCAATAAACAACATGAATAATATAATTAGCGTGACATGCACAGGGTCAGCATGCTAGTGTGGTTAGTGGCAGCATGCACAGTTTTAGCATCCATAAGCACATGAAGGAAAAAAGGAAGAATCACATGGATCCACTATATGCTGTGATAAATAGGTGCATTTTTAGTTTCTTTTTAAATGTGGTCAAGTCAGGTAATGTCGTGACTCAAGTCGGGAGTGAGTTCCAGGCTTTGGGAGCATACGAATGGGTCTCCAAAGGATTTGAGGTTACAAGGAATTGATAAACGATTAGATTCCAAAAAGTTGGCAGTACAATGCTTAGCCTGGTAGAGAGTTGATCTGATAGGTAGGCTGAAGCCAGAGAATGAAGGAACCTAAAAGTGAGTGACAAAACCCTAAAGTCAATACACTGCTTGATACGAAGCCACTGCAGGTGGGTGAGAAGTGGTGTAATGTGGCAACTGCAACACATAAGCCTAGCTGCAGAGTTTTGCATGGTAGTAAGCACCTGATTGCACATGCCGGTAGACCAGCAAACAGTGAGTTACATAGGTTGAGACGGGATATCACAAATGTTTGAGCCAATTTAGATGAGGTATCCCTGTCTAAACAAACCCGAATTTTAGCAATGTTAAGTAGCTAAAAGTAGGGAGACTTGACTGTGGAGCTGCTGTGTTTGTCTAATGAAAAGTCACTTTGGAACAGGATACTGAGATTTCGTGCAGATTTAACAGGAGATAGGCTGGCAGAGCCGATTGTGAGCTAATTGGTTTTGTGGCCAGTGGCCTTTGTCTATACCGTTCCCTTTAGGGTCTTCCGAGTCACGTGCCTCACGTTGCCCTCCTGTGACCCAGTTCTGCCTAACCGTTCAGTTGGCCGGATGATATAATTGGATTTGTTAGCTTTCTACTCACTCTCGATGCCAGCAGAGAAGTACCCTATCTGGGAACCCTTCGGCGACGTTGAGAAAGCTGAGTTCGGTGCATACGGAAGCTGCCTGTCAGGTTTGGATTGCAGCAGTCGCACGGCTCAATGCTCATTGAAACTTATGCAAGAAACGGTCTGGAGTCCGTGTGGTTACCTTCGATCCAGGCAGCATACACAAGTCTAAACGACAGAAGACACTGAGTGCCAATTGGGAAATGCAGAAAACGTCGACCAACATCAGTAAGAGTAAGAGTAAGCCGCAGGCGACAGGCTAATTCAAGGACAGCACGACGAAGCAGAAGCAGGATCGTCTGTGGGCATTGTTAAATATAAATAAATATAACTCACTTGTGTAACGTCCTAAGAGAAATTAATCTCTATTTAGGCGGCTTGTGTGTGCCTGCTGCTGCTATTGTAATTATGGCAGCACCAGCTCACTGATGCATGCCTCCCTGGCAGCTTACGGTTAAGGCATTGACAAAACGCAGCATCGGGCCATTAGTGTAAGTTAACATTTCTGACGTAGCCGCTATGATTCATCGAGCTCTTGTATACGTAAGCGTTGAGGGAACTAAAAAGAGAGTCTCCTTTACCGCTCATGTCCACGCTGGTGACTCCGTGAGACTCCACAAGATCTGCCGCCGCCAAAGCCATTGAAAAGCTACAGGCGCTTCAAATTAGCCAAGGGGGCTTGAGCGCTCGGCCGGAGCTTGGTCGGCTAGGGCAGTCTACCCCAGCGGATTTAGATATACGGCTTTCGACACAATGCATTGGAGAAGTTCTCGGAGGAGCTTCATCCAGCATTCACTCTGCCATCACCTGATATGGGTAATAAGTTGATGATTGACGAGTACGAGTATCCTACACTGTTGAACTCGCTTCCACGTTCATCACGGCCCTGAGCTACTACTTCCATGCAACTCACTACCTCAACTGATCTTTTGACACTGCTATGCTTTCCACTTTCTCTTTGTTGTGTGAGATGAAGTCTGTTGACTACCGAATGCGTACCGAAAGCCGCTTAGGCTGTGAGTTTGCTATACACAATTCTCCTGCATAACACCTACCTAGTCTTTGTGGCGTCGTGGAGTTGCAGACGGAGATACATTAGCTTATGTGCAAACAGAATGAATTTCAAAAATTGCAAGCTGGAATCTTAAATGCATGTCTCCAGATAGAGCAACCAACATCTTGCAAAAGCATGTCATAAACCTGATGGCGTGCGGGCAAATGCCTTTTTTTCTTGAGCACCTCCACGCGGATTTGAGTCACAAAGTCGCAGTAAATCTTGTGGGAAAGCTGTTCGATTGCAAGCAATTCAGCGATACAGATTCGAAAATGATGCAAATAAGAGCGAAAGCAATGTGCCAGTGTAACGCCGAAGGCTCGGCGGGGTAAGCTTGACCTGCCGCTTACCTAGCGGCGTAGCCTATCGCCTAATGCCGTTCGGTGCGCGCCTACGCGCAATAAGCTGGCCGCCACGAAACGAGCGTTTCTGGCGCTGACCTGCTTACCGTTACTAAAAGGGGTCGTGAGTCCGCGGCGTGAATTGGAAGCAAGACACATAAATTGGGGATTTTACTGAACTTTATTCGCAAGCGCACAAAGTCGCTGCGCGTCTAGTTCAGCTTTATCTCCACACTCCTCGCACGTTCAACACTCTTGCGGAGGGAATACTCCTCTACACTAAGCGCGACCCGGACCCTAAACCCTAACCGGTGAACTAGGAATCCGTTCCCACCTGTGCCGAGGGAATACCCCAAACACGCCAACTTAAACACTCGAGCGGAGGGAGTACTTCTCCACACTGAGGTGCGAACCGGAGTCTAAACCCTACCCGGTGAACTAGAACTCGGTTTCCACCAGTGCGGCCGGAATACTCCACACACGCCAACTCAAGCACTCCTGCGGAGGAAATAATTCTCCACACTAAAGCGCGACCCGGAGCCTAAACCCTACCCGGTGAACTAGAGCTCCACACACGCCAACTACGCCTAGCTCGCGCCGGCAAATCCCTATGCCGAGAGCACGTGCTAGCGCGCACACACACGACACAAAAGAAACACAAAACACGAAAGAACAAACAAAATGCCAGCTCGGGCGCGATACGACCGTGTTCGGTGGGGTTCCACCGAATCCTCCTAGAGCTGTCTCGTCCTGTTCCGTCAATCGCTGGCGAACAGCCCGCCCTCCTCCCTCGCTTCCAGAGAAAACGAGTCCGACGGCGGAGCCGGACCAAAGACAGAAGACCACAGACAAAAAGACACCAGGCCAAGAGCGAGCGTCGCTCGACTCTTAAATACCTAGCTGGAACAATGGGAAAGAGCTTAGTGGTATTGGGCCCGGACACCTTGGCCCATTACAGAAAGGAATTACTACCGTCCCCAGGCCACTGGGAGGGTACCTCCGTCCAGCTTGAATGGCGAATGGGTTCCAGAAGATTCTTTCTTGGAAAGAGGGAAGGCGGGGGTTGACAGGCCAGCCAACATCTATCAGCAGCTTCCGCGAGTATCGGACCAATTCTAAAGGCCGAATCGCCGCTGCTCGTCTCCGAGCTTCCTGGCCTGCTCCTAAGCGCTTCCTCTCTAACCGCACTGACGCTCCTCTCTGGCTCACTGCTCCAGGACAAAGGGGCTCTAGCCCGCCGCCGAACAGCTCTTGTTCGCGCTAAAATTCAGCCAAAGCCAGCCGGGCGCTACACCAGTACTTCGGATTGCCAACTAAGACACACAGTTTCAAAATCAACCGGTGTTCACATTAATCTGCGAAAATCCAAATGTTATGATCTCTCTCCGTCAAAACTGTCTGACGGGTGACGACTTTCTGTTTGCGTTTGGATGCATCCCGCACGCTTTGTATAACTTCTGAATGGATATTTTCAAACACGTTCCGTTCAAGAAAAAGTTGCTCAAGAATATAATCGCTCTGGAGAAAGGTACCCCGTAAGTGCATTTGATATACGAAGCGTACGAAAAACTGTGCAAGGAGAATTATGGAGGCATGTTAGTGCTGATCCTGTTCACCAAAACTCGACAGGGAACGTTTTACTTCTCAGCCAAAGTATCCATTCGTATCTTCTCAAAGCCAGACCTTGAAGTCCGAAACATTTCTCCGCTTTAATAACGTGACGCAGTCTTCTTCTAATACGACGTTCCTCGACCTTAATTTTATTTTAAGGCGAAAATACGTCATGCGTGTCAGCTGTTGCACCCTGCATACTTCCACGAATGCCTCGTAGTTAGAGAAAGCTCTCTGGTGGCAGTTATTGGCGAGCGATTTAATCAAATCTGTTGAATTTTTAAAAGTTAGAAAAAGTCATGCACAAAACTCCGACAACTATTGACACGCTTTGATAGCAATTCACAGGGTAAATATTGCAACTAATTTCCAAAATTTCCTTGGTATATTTCAAAATACATCTCTTTTGTGTTTCATAAACTAGCTGAATTTATCGGCTGCGGTTCCTTGAATGAAGTTTGTATAGCAACAATATTTTTGTTAAGTTCCGAGTTTGGTCAGAACACCGTGTTACTATTTTCCAGTCGGTCTAATCTTTCGATCGCAGAAGCAGCCGATGTCCTACATACATGTGAGATTGGTTACATTTCACCGTCGATGCACGACTACATGAGTCGACAGATATGGCTTCGCCAAGATCTAAAACAACACTGAATTGTAGTTGATATATAAAAGCAAGCTATATTTGCTTCACAATCTACAAGTGTCCTTTAACTTTTCTTATAATAGAGTTGTCAAACTCATCACCTTCTTTTATCCTAGGTGTTAACAGTCTTCCGACAAGCTTTAGCATTGCCTACTCGAGCAAACACCTTATGTAATGCATCTCCGTCTGTAACTCCGCAAAGCCACAAAGACTATGTGGGTAATAAGAAGTAGAGTTTTTTATTGAGCACTCACAGCCTAAGCGGCTTTCGGTACGCATTCGGTAGCCAACGGACTTTGTCTCACGCAACAAAGAGAAAGTGGGAAGCATAGCAGAGTCAGGAGAGCAGTTGAAGTAGTGAGGAGCATGGAAGTAGCATCTCAGGACCGTTGGAAAGGATGAGCCATAGTCGGCAGCAGGAGAGTAGTAGTTGTTGCGTAACAACGTGGAAGCGAGTTCCACAGTTTAGAACCTGCAGAGCTAAAGTTTCTGTCGCCAACGATCTTAAGAGCGGAGGAATGGAAAAGCTACTTTATTTTCCATACAGGACCTGAGGTTGCGAGGAGGCTGAAACTGGTGTGGCAGCTGAGTTAGGTACGAAGGAGCCAAGCCATGGCGGGCCTTGTGGGTCAGTGTAAGAACTACTCTAACCTCTTCCTAAGCTACTACATTATTTGATTGAGTAATTATCCCAGCCTCTTTTAGGTTAACATAACCAACCGGTACTCACGAAAGCCCAAGATTGCTTAAATCAAAGTAATCTAAAATCGTAATTTTTCTTGACCACTGGTTAGTAGGACCCCAGGTTATTAACGTGTACTGAATCCTGCCCGATACTCCCACAAACCAAACAGGTGCCACAACACACATTTGCAAACGCTCATGTTTATTGGGGCGCAGGAAAAGCTCATCGGAACACATGCGTCCTAATGTGAGACTTCAGTGAGTCAATGCAGGTGGAGCCACAAGCCAGAAGCGAGCTTGATGCTTTTAGAGCACACAAACTGAAGGCCCGATCACTAAAAGATTTCAATATAAAATTTAGAAAGGATAATGGTGTGACAATTTGAAACTGGGGGCAAGAACAAACTGGTAAATCGAAAGGTCGGATTCGTTTGCTTTGAAACCTCGATGATGTTGAAACCTTGATAGATGAGCTAATCTTGAGTGTGAGCTCTCGGAATTTGAGGGTGTCACCAGTCTTGTCCAAAACTATTAGGTTGATCATATCGTCTAAGTGGCCATTCAAGTGCGAATGTCGTCAATAGAAGCTACAAGAGATGTAAGTGAGTCGGACTTTGAGCAATGCCTAGAAGGGGGAAATGATAGGTGGAGCTGGATGCCACAGGCGTTTACAAGTAAGCCAAGATATCGTCTGGCGGTGATATCAGCCAGTGAGAGAGCCTAGGATCTAGATAGTGAAAAGAATGGGCGAAAGACTGAACCCTGAGGTAATACTTACTTCAAGGGCTCCCAGAATTACCCACGGTAATTTTGGTCTACACGCTGACAGCTGTCACAGATTGAAACGAACCTAGTTTAGCCATGTTCCGACGATGTAAAGGCGTGTCGAGAAGCTCTAGAGATGGATCTCGTGGTCAATTATGTCAAATGCTGCTTAAAGACTTTGCAGAACTAGCAGCAAAGACCTACTCTGATCAGCATGGTTCGGCCGGTTAGGGTAAACCCGAAGCAGAGCAGTTTTGGCAGAACGGTTAGCCCTAAATGCCGATTGAAACTTGCTTTCGGCAGAACGGTTGAATCTTGCTAGCAAATTCAGATGAACTTATGTAATAGTGTATCTGCTGTGCCAATATTCGTACGCGAGTTTTGGATAAGAATGGCAAAGGGAAGACTGGACTAAAGGTGTCACGTTTCTCCTGTTCTAGGTGGCACTAAAAAAAGCTTCTTATGAGGCAGCGATTAAAGATTATTCGTTCGCGAGTCACCATTTTGCGAGTCACATGCACCTAATAGTTAATCTATTGCTGTAGTAAGCCAAACATAATGACCTTCAATGACCTTACTGCCGAATCTTTTGTGGGCCATGCCGCCGATTGGGACTCATTGCATTAGTGCTTCAAGAATGGCTATGAGCTCTATGCAGTTCTAATAATAATAAGTCGCATATAGCTACTATTAGTTCTGCTATGGCCTCATACAAATAAGGACTCAACATCTTAGCAACAGTATGCTCCGTAAGACTTCGTTGGGTACACTACTGCATGAAACTCAAACAGCCACCTAAGCTGCTGTCCGCCTACCCTTTGACCTCTGCCCAATACAATCCTGGGTTCGGGATTTAAATCATGCGGGTTTGAGCTCAAGTTGTGGCAGAAAGGTTTAAAGGGCACGGATCTCTTCGGCATCTATCACGCCTTCAAAGGGCACGGTCAAGGCCCGCTGACCCAATTCGATTGGCCTATACTACTCCTTTAAGAACAGAAAGGATATAGTTCCTTCAAGTGAGGACAAAAATCATGGTCTGACAGGTTTTTGCTACATCGATTAGTAATAGTAAAAGAACAAAACATTGGAGGAGTCAGGTAATCGTTACTTTCAACTGACTGTTAACAAGAATGGATGTGATGACCTATGGCTAGAGAGGGCTTTCATTCACTCTGCTGAAGCCCTAGTGGGCTACGCCAATGAAATAACCACCTTACTAACCAGGAGGCCTCAAAGTTTAATTGTTCGCGACTAATCGCGTGGATGCTGTGAAGGACGCCAACCTTTACTCTGGCTCGCCGTAGCTCAGTACGTAACCCAGTATGCCGCCTTGTTCGGTTTCCACGACGCCTACCCGGCAAGACCAAGTGCTTGCCACATTTATATTACGACCAAACGTAATAAGAATAACAATAGGTAGTTTATATGGCGCCCAGCGAGAATTAATCTCTATGCAGGCGCTTTGCAGCCATCTCGCTGCTTGAGAATCAATAACCAAAGCGTAAAGACGAATAGTATCGAGCAGTCAAAAGCAAGCGAGCGTCGCGCTCCGGCCTGCCTGCCAAAGTCAACATGGAGACACCCCTAGCCTCCGGTTAGTGGGACCTCTGGCTACTAACAGGTATATTTATAAGACAGTAATCCATTTACTGGCCAATGCTGTGAAGTCCGACTCCTCCCCCTCCCGATATTAAGGGCTCAGCCGAAAGGTTTTCACCCTTCTTTACTGAATAAATTGTGCACATTCGTGCCTCCATAAAGCCACCTCCGACTAAAGCAATTTTGGAATCACAACCTGTGACCTTCCTTAAAAGGTTTCCGAGGTTTCTGCATGCAATGTGGCTACCTTAATAAGGTCTAGCAAAAAGAGTTCGTCTCCTGAAGACCCTATACCATCATCTCTGTGGTCTTCACTAGCAGACCAATTTAGCCCTGCCATAATCAAGATTTTAATTGCTTCTTTGGGAAAAGAGGTCGTCCCCAAGTCCTTCAAATTAGCTATTGTTAGACTCATACTTAAAAAAGCCTGGATTAGATACAGAGGTCCTTGCAAAAAATCAGCCAGTTTCCCTTCTTCCTTTCTTGTTAAATATTCTTGAATACATTAATGCTAACCAGGTGTTGAAACATATTGAAAAGAATGAAATTTCAGAAACATTTTAATCAGGGTTCAAGAGGCAGCATTCCACTGAAAATGCTCTTCTCCGTGCTAATATTGACATTCTACGCGACAACGATGACGGGAATGTCACTGCCCTAGCTCTGCTATATCTGTCAGCTGCCTTCGACACCGTTGATCACGATGTTCTGCTTGAGCGATTGAGAATGACGATCGGTCTGGCAGACGAAGCACTGGCGTGGTTTAAATCGAACTTGTCTAATCGTGTTTAATTCATGTCGTGTGGGGAGTCAGGTCTCACACACGAGACGGGTCACCTGTGGAGTCCCTCAAGGGTCCGTACTGGTCACTTGCTGTTTTCCATTTATACTCAACCTCTGGGAAAAGTGATTAAGGCCCATGGAAAAGGGTATCACTTTTATGCTGACGTTATTCAACTGTATTTGTCATCCAAACCGTCAAAATCTGCTGCAGCAACTGAGAAACTGAATGCTTGCCTTGCCGAAATTCGATCATGGATGTCGGAAAACTTCTTGAAACTAAAAGACGATAAAACAGAACTGCTGCTCATAGAACACCCCCAAGTGTGTGGCTGGATTAAAAGGCTTTGTTCTTTTAATTGGTGATGCTGTTGTGCGACCATCACAACCTACTCGAAATTTAGGTCTCGTTTTCAACAGCTGCCTCAATTTTAAAGTTTCATTCAGAAGACTCCTTCTACAGCTAGCCATCACGTCCGATCCCGATCCAAGATAAGGAGCGGTCTCTCACAGTTGCTTGCTGGGCTGCCAAAGAAAGCTATTATGCCCCTATAGCGGACTATGAATATGGCTGCAAAGCTAGTCTTCAAGTCCCAGCGGTTTGAGCACGTGTCTCCTTTGCTGAAAGAGCTAGGATGATGCCGGTTGAGCAACGGATACAGAGCCAACTACTTACGCTGACACACAAGGCCCGCCACGGCTTAGCTCCTTTGTACCTAGTTAAACTGCTCCACCAGTTTCAGCTTCTTCGTGCCCTCAAGTCCTGTGTGGACAATAATTTAACTGTTCCATTCCTCCGCTTAAAGACCGTTGGCGACAGAAGCTTAAGATCTGCAGGTCCTAGACTGTGGAACTCGCTTCCACAGTTCTTACGCAACGACAACTACTCTCCTGCTGCCGACTATGGCTCATCCTTTTCAGCAGTCCTGAGCCGCTACTTCCATGCGACTCACCACCTCAACTGCTCTCCTGACTCAGCTATGCTTTCCACATTCTCTAATATGCGTGAGACGAAGTCTGTTGGCTACCGAATGCGTACCGAGAGCCGCTTAGGCTGTGATAGCGCTATACAAAACTCTCCAGCGTAACACCCAAATAGTCTTTTTAGCTTTGTAGAGTTACAGGGGTTATCATCCGAAACACACGGGAGCAGAATGGGACAAGTTCACTAGGGTGAAAGGAAAGCTAATAGGAATAGATACGTCGTTAGTTGAGGCTTAAACGACGCACTGTCGTTGCAAGTAAGGGCTCAAGCCGGAAGTCACAGGCTGATGCAAGCGAGTGAAGCGACATGTAACCCAGGCAAAGCCTTTTGAAATCGATTTGACGCTATTACAAGGCTCAGACAGAAGGGATATTGCGTAGCAGCTACTGTATGCTTTATACGACAGATCTCACGAGCTGCTGAGTTTTGCAGCAGCTGCTGACGATTGAGTGCACTGGCTGGAGGTCCTGAACAAGCAGAATTTCGGTAATCTAGATACGATGCCACGAACCAGTGAATTAGTTCAGTATTCATTCTCTCGTCCAAGCAGGCCATTACTTTGGTGCGGCACCTCGGCTGAGAGTAGGCCGATTTGTCATTGAAGGAAATTTGACCATCAAATTACAAGTCGTTTAAGAATAGTAGTCTTAGATTACAAATATAATTCATTTGCATAGCAGCCTAAGAAAACTTAATTATCTATTCAGGCGCTTCACATGTGCTACGGGGCTCAAGGCCACGACCTCGGCCACGACCTTGGTTACCGGTGCGAGCACGTTCAGGGCGGACGTCGCAGGAGTGATGCTAGATGAACCGACGCTCGACGGGCTTTAAACGTTCGGCCGGCGCTTCATTATTTATTTATCATTATTCATTATTCATTATTTCGCTTCATTATTCATTATTTCAGCCGTCACTATTAGGGTGGGTCTTGAGTACATATGAATTTGCATGACCCTACAAGCCTGAAGATTAGACGCAGCCAGTGAGTCTAATCTCTTTAACAGCCAGGGAAGGAACCTGCCCGAACCTCAGCCCGAACAGCAGGAGACTTCTTAGCCGGTTAGGACTTGAACAATCAAATGTGCTAGTCATATTAGTAGCTCCCTCGTCGGTCAGGTATACGCACAAACGCAGTAAAACGAGCAAACAACCACACATGTACATAATATATTTACGTGCTGTCATGCTACATCAGACAGATCGTAACTGCCTATATATTATCATTCATTGTTGTTGAATTAAAATGATTAGGAACCGGTTACGTCATAGTCTATGGTTTGGTGGCATGAAAATCCCAACACATGCTTTAGTAAGTAAGTTGTGGTATGGTTGCTGAACGAGAGAGTTACACGTTCTGGTTGTTGCTGGACACCAGTAGCCCTCTGTAGCTATCGAATAGACTGCTGTATGCTAAGGACATTGACTTGTAATAATAATAATAATAATAATTTATGTTAGGGCTATCTGTCTTTCTGCCGTGCTCAACTACCATTGGTGTACCTACGTGTATCAAGGCGACTTTTTCTACTCGCTAGCCGTGCTTAGAGGGGCTGGTAAGGATTAGCACTGTTACGAGTGCTGTGTTTGCGGTGTAATGAATAAATTGCAGACGCCGCAACAGCGGGTTAATAATATTCCATTAATTATTACATTTATTAGTTATTAGTTATTATTACACTAACGAAGCAGGTTAAAAGGTTGGCTGCGCATTCGAATAGCACGTGCCTTACCTGCGTTGAGGGCTAGCGAAAAACAGACCAGAGCGAGTACGTTAAATGTGACTCACCGTTATGTGATTTCAGCAGGTTCGATTTCCGTTTGTAAAGAATCACGAAAACAATTTGGCAGCTCAATGACATCAAACTTCGACGCAGTTTTTTAACAATAATATTGATAATAATACACTTGATCTAGCGTTCTCATATAACTCAATCTCTATCTAGGCGCTTTACATTTGCTGCAAGGATACGCGATCGAATGGTGAGTGGCATCATGCTTGGCAAACAACAGGAATAACGTGGTTAAGGGCGACATGCACAGGGTTAGCATGCAAGTGTGGTTGGTGGCAGCATGAGCAGTGTCAGCACACATAAGCTCATAAAGGACAAATCACAGGAACCCACTAAATGCTGTCATAAATAGGTGTTTTTAAGTTCCTTTTAAATGTGGTCAAGTCAGGGTATTTATTGACAGGAGTGAGTTCCAGGCTTTGGGAGCATACGAACTAAAGGCACAGTCTCCGATGGATTTGAGGTTTGTACAAGATATAGGTAAACAGTTAGATTCCGAAAAGCAGTTGGTACGATGCTTAGCCTGGTGGGGAAGTAGATCTGATAGGTAGGCTGGCGCCTCAGAATGAAGGGACCTAAAAGTGAGTAACAAAATCTTGAAGTCGATCCGTTGCTTGACTGGTAGCTAGTGCAGGTCGGCGAGAAGTGGTGTGATGTGGCAACTGCGACGCTCACGACAGACAAGCCTAGCTGCAGAGTTTTGCACCAGCTGCAATCGCCTGATTGCGCATGCCGGTAGGCCAGCAAGCAGCGAGTTACAGAAGTCAAGACGGGATGTCACAAATGCATGGACCAACTTAGATGTGGTATCCTTATCTAAACAAGCCCGAATTTTAGCAATGTTATGTAGCTAAAAGCAGGCAGACTTGACTGCGGAGCCTATGTCTAACGAAAGGTCACTTTGGAACATGACACTTAGATTTCGTGCAGATGCAACAAGAGATATGCTGGCAGAGTCGATTTTGAGCGGTAGCCTTTCCAATTTCTGAATCACACTTGGTTTGTCCATAACTGATAAGTTAGTTTTATCACCAGTTAATTTAAGAAATTTTGCTGTCATCCATGTGGGGATGTTATCAATAGATGCTGCAAGGGAGTTTAAAAAATTTGAGATGCTCAAAGGCTGGTAGGGCTCAAAGCAAAGGTACAACTGAGTGTCCTCCACATAGAAGTGAAAGCCTAGACTGATCTTGGCAATCACATCAGCAAGAGGGAGAGTATAAACCATGAAAAGAAAGGGACCTAGCAAGGAGCCCTGAGGGGAGCCCATATTTCCGAGGTACCTCGGATGATCTTTGTCCATTCACGTCAATACTCTGGAGTCTCCCACTGAGATAGGACCTTTACCATTGTAGAGCAGGGCCAGTGATGCCCCGGCGAGATGAGAGGCGCTCAAGAAGAATTTGGTGATCGATAGTATCAAAAGCTGTCGGAAGAGAGAGCAAAACAAGCAGAGATACTCCACCCATGTCTGCACTCCTAAGTAGGTTGTTGTACACCCTAAGTAATTCTGATTCTGTGGAGTGATTAGCCCTAAAGCCAGACTGGAACTTACTAGTAAGCTGTGAAGTTTCAATATATGAGGTCAGCTGGTCTGCCACGACTCGTTTCAGTGTCATTGATAGGAATGGTATAAGGGAAACTGGGCGGTAGTTGCTCAAGTGCTCTTGGCCTAGTGTTGCTTTCTTGAGAAGTGGTACGACTACAGCTTCTGAAAGGAGCTGTGACATGACCTGAGGCTAATGACATATTAATGATGTTAGTTATGCATGGCAGCAGCAGATCAATGCAACGTAGGAGCAGGACAGTGGGAATAGGGTTCAGAGGACTTGTTGTCTTTTTTTATATTGGATTTGAACTTCAGGACGAGATCACTAGTGACCTGCTTAAACATAGAAAGTGAGATGCGGCCCTAATTATTGGCATACATGTACGCAAAAGCCCAACTACTCTTTTTGACAGCACCGAAGGACAGTCGCTGGGTGCTTGATTGGCATTTCAAAATGTTATGCAGTGCGAGCCCTTGGGAAAGGAAGTTGCATCGATCTGAACCTTCCTATCAAGACCGCGGCAGCCGAACTGCTGCCGCTGCATCCGTATCCCGTTTCTGTATCTGCCATCTGTGTATCTCATGCTTTGGAGTGCTTTGTACACAGTGCATGTCATTCTTTGGAGTGCACAAGCTGCTATAAGTTGCCTTGTAATAACTGCACTGCAGCGCTGGACTTCTGCAGCTATCACAGACCGCCGCTATTCCTCGTTATCCAGTTCGCTGTTTTGCCGGTGTTGCGACTGAAATCCAGACGCGTGCGCGGCTTCATGCGAGCACATGCACAGCTACTGTGAAAAAACATCTTAATTCTTCCTTCCCACAAATTCCAGGCAAAGGAAATATTCTGCCACCAAAATTTCGTGGCACTAGCTTTTCAATGGCGATGAACTTGGAGTAGCTCAGCAACAAAAAAATCCTAGCTGATTAGGCAGCCTCATTTTGTATAGCGACAGAAGAGCCTTTATGGCTATCACCACCGCTTGCAGTGGCGATACAGAATCGCCCACCGCAGGAATTGAACCCACGACCCCAGGACCGAGGCCATGAAAGCAACCGCCTTACCAAGTGAGCCAGCAAGTAGAAAAACTTGGTGCCGGCATGCAGACAGTTGGTTGTGACCTATTTGTGTCGGAAGGTTTCTTCCTCAGGAAGCGTATCTGTGCATTGGAGCAATTTTTTCGGCTGAAGACAGAAAAGGTGACTTGTAATTAACTGTTTGACTCGAATCGTCTAGCCATACCTTGTACGAACCTCAAAATAGGTCCAGACCTTGCCTTTAGTTCCTATGCTTCCAAGCCTGGAACTTACTATCGACGCACGTCACAACGTTCCCTGCAATTACTTTTAAAACAAACTTATAGCGCACCTGTTTATAACAGCATTTGGTTGATCGTTGTGATTCATTCTTCGTGTTCATCTAGCTGCTTACAACGGTGCCTACTGCTTGCAAATTTTACCACCAATCATTTGGGAATGCTTTCTATATTGCATCGGTAAAGTGCCTAGAAAGAAATGCAGGTCTCTGAGGTGCTATACAAATACATTATTATTATTATCATTATATTAGGGCAGTTTGAGGTGGTCTTGAAATGAAATGTAGCGTAATGTAATGTATCTCCATCTGTAACTTCATAAAGCCACAAATACTATGTGCGTGTTACACAGTAGAGGTTTCTACTGTGCAATCAAAGCCTATGCGGCTTTCAGTATGCATGCGGAAGCGAACAGATTGCACCGCACGCGACAAAGAAAAAGTGAGAAGCATCGTTGAGTCAGTAGAACAGTCAAAGAAGTGAGTGCATGAAAGTATGGCTATGAACAGCCGGAGAGGATGTGCTGCGGTCAGCAGCAGGAGAGCAGATTATTTGCGTACAAATTGTGAAAGTGAGTTTCATAGTCTACAACTTGTGGAGCAAAAGCTTCTGTTGCCAACGGTCTTTAATCATAGGAATGGAACAGGTAATTATTGTCTATAGAAGACCTGAGGGCACGAGAAGCCTGAAACCAGTGCAGCTGTTCAGCTAGGTGTGAAGGAATCAAGTAATGACGGGCCCTCTAGATCAGCGAAAGAACTTGATGGTGTATCCGTTGATCAACCGGGGCCATAGAAGCTTCACCACAAAAGGAGACATGGCTGAACCTCTGCAATTTGTTGAAAAGTCTTGCAGCCGTATTCATCGCTGGATGCAATGGCTTAATTGAAATTTTGGTAGCTCAGCAAAAATGGAATGGTAATAATCCAGCCTAGATAAGACCAGGGGGCTAGCTAAATTTTCAGCAAGCCACCGTTGTAGATAGTTTCACTTTTTTATAGTGATTTGACGTGACTTCACTGCTTGAGGAGACAGTTTTCTTAATAGAACTTTCAAAGCTTAGGCATTTTTTCAAGAAGATGCTTAAATTTTGAACTTATGATGAAGGTTGAACAACAGGATCACCTATTAGAAGACCAAAGTCTCATAATCTATCAGCACTCTTGCGGTGTCATGTGAGTAGCATTTCCGTTTTATCGTCATTTAGTTTAAGGATGTTGGCCGACATCCAGGATTAAATATTTAGAGGGCAAGCATTCAGTTTATCAATCACTGCAGCAGATTCCGACGAACTAACCAAAAATACAGCTGGGTATCGGTATCTTCAGCAGAGTTGTGAAGCCGATTGGACGGGCCCACATAACTTTTCCCAGAGGCTCAGTATTAACGGAGAACAGCAAAGGATCGAGAACGACCCTTGTGGAACTCCACAGGTGACTGGTCTCCACTCCACTGGTGGACGAAATTCGACCATTACAGGACGCATATTGAGCACAATCGGAAAAGTACGATTTAAACCACCCCAATGCCTCATCTGCCAGACCTATCGTTATTCTTAATCGGTCAAGCAGGATATCGCGACCAATAGTGTCAAACACAGCTGATAGATCCAGCAGCTGTAATACTGCCGTCATCTTTGTTGCTTAGGATAATAATAATAATAATAAGAATAATGCACTTGATAATGCACCCTCTGAGAACTCAATCTCTTTCTAGGCGCTTTACATTTGTGCAAAGAGAAACGTGATTGAATGATGAGTAGTATCATGATTGATGAACAACATGAATAACATGGTTAGGGGTGACATGCACAGGGTCAGCATGCAAGTGCGGTTAGTGGTAGCATGCACAGGGTCAGCACGCATACGCACATAAAGGACGAATCACAGGGACTCACTAAATGCTGTCCTAAATCGGTGTTTTTAAGTTCTTTTTAAATGTGGTCAAGTCAAGGGGTGTCATTGGTCACGCGGAGGAGAGCAGTCTCTGCGGACTAGTGGCGCTTGAATCCCGACTGAAATATTTCTAGCAAATCATTATTTTTTCAATATGTGCTAGAAGCTACTTGGCGACACTTTTTTGAGAATCTTTGACAAAAAATGAAGAAGGGAACTGAGCAATAGTTTTCTCGGACCTCTAAATCCAATCATGGCCTTGTAAGTATGAGTCGAACGATGGCCAATTTGAAAGTCAAGAGCAACCCGGTTATCCAGTAAAACATTCACAATCTGAGTTATGACTAGGCTAAGTTTGTCTGCAGGTGAAGACCACATAGGAGATGGATTGGGGCCTTCAGGAAACGCGCTCTTTTTTGCTTGGCTTTATTAAGTTATAACACTTTGAATTCAGAAACGTCGGAAAATCTCTTAAGGAAGGTTACACGTTGTGACTGAGCAATTTTCTTATTCGGAAGAAGCTTTATGGAGGCATGCATACGTTCAATTTTTTCAACGAAGAAGGCTGTCAACTTGTCGGTCTAGCTGCTAGTATCCAGAAATTGAGACCTCTCAGAGTTGGCAGTGCTATTCTGCCAGCCCATCTACTTACGCCAACAACTGAAACTAGTGTAGTCGCTGAATTTTTTAAACGTCTGCCAGTCAATTGTGCCGGTTTCATGTTTGGAGCGGTTTGGGATGATGACGAAATAGCCTCGAAGGTATGGTGTTCAATATTCGCTAGGCTTTAACAGCTGATATAAGACAGTTCAAGGCTGAAAGGGCGAGAACCACTGAACGGAGGTGCAGTAAGGAACAGTGATGGCCGATTTATCGGTACGCATTGAGTACATGATGCATGCAAATGATAATCGTGCCGTGATAAAATTAAAATGAATTAAACCGCATATGGCTTAATCAGCGAAGGTCTCCGTGTGCCTTCCATCCAGATTCCTTTCCAATTAAGAGATGGAACTAGCCGACTTTTGAGAAAGTACGTGCATCTAGCGATATTCAGCTTTGTGGGTTGTCGAAATCATGGCTGGGGCTGGCGAAGGCTATGCGAAGCGAGCATTAATCCAAGAATACCGCAGTTTGGCGCCATAAAATTGAGGCCCAACTCTAAGCTAAATCGCTAGCAAATTGAAGAATGAAATTTCTGCGGATCATTTCGCACCTCTGTCTCGGCATTTCTGCAGGAATCGACCTCTTAATGTAGCTTGCCGGACGTAGCAGCAAGCTTTATTGTTCATTCAGTTTGAATTGGTATTACCAAACGCCGCAGTAAAGTAGCTGTTGCAATTTTTAAAAGACCAATAGCCAATACCAACTGCCACGTCGAGGTCGCGCTTGGAGTACTGCTACCCAGCGAGCGTAGCGCCGTCGCCGCCACCGCGGAGCGGCGTTCGACCGAACCCTGGGCAGTGCGTAGCAGCTTTGTGCGCAGCTGCATCTTTCTCAGACAGCGCAGGGCGAGGATCTCGCGAGCGAAAATTGACCTTTTTAAACATTGCTTTGCTAGTCGGGAGTTGGATAATGGTTCTGCGAAGGCAATTATCCGACTTTGCTTCCATTCGCGCCGCGCCAAGATCCGTTCAATGAGAGCTATGCCGCAGACCTTTATCGCTTCGTGGGATCCACCTGCGCGTCGCTTCATGAATAGATGTTATCTTCGCGCTCAAAACGAGCGATTTAGAGCCTGAATTCCCTGGCGCGAACTACTCGGCGACGCTTGGAGCGCCAGCGGACTTATGCGGAAGTCGAAGCAGCGGCGCCGGCGTCCTTAGCCTCGCGCCTTGACCCGCGGGCCGGCTGAGCGGCGCGGCGTTGCCGCCTCGCACTGCGAAGCGGCGGCAGTTCGCAGCGCACCGGAGCTGGCGCACCGGAGCAGCGGTCGCACCGCTCTCACGCAAACCGAAGTGCGTGCGTAGCGACGTTACTCAGTCCCGCACCAGCGACTCGCGCCGCACGAGCCGCTGACCGGGGGAAGCCGCGGACAGCGCGCGGCGACCAGCACTGAGGGTGGGGCGAACGTTCGATGTCTATTCTCATTGGCGGGCCGTTGTTTAACGCTACCCCCACCCCTCCTCCAGCCGCACCCCCGTTGGCCTGTACTCAGCGCTCCGCGCCAAGCGGTGCCGTATCGAGGCTCCATCCGCCAGCGCCGAACAAAGCGCGCGTGTGGGGGAGCAGCAGCAGCAGCAGCAAGTAGCAGCAGCAGCACCTAGGCTCCCGATTGAGTTCTCAGCACTACCGACCGAAAGTCGACTGAGGGCAACGACGAGCCGGTTCCCAGCTGCCGCCGGGCCCAATTTCTGCGCCGGCGAGAGGCGCCGGCGTTCCCCGAAACTGTGAGGTCATCAACCCGCAGCAACGGACGCTCGGCGAGGAGGACGGCTACGCTTCCGTTCGGGCCGGCGCGAGCGAGTGAGCTCACTCGGCTAGATTCTCGGCCTCCGCCGCCGCTGCTCGTAGGAGGATGCACGGCGGCCGCAGCCAAGAGCAGCTTCCGGTGCAGCCGCAGACTTTCAAGCTGGTGGTCGTCGGCGGAGGCGGAGTTGGCAAAAGTGCCCTCACCATTCAGTTTGTCCAGGTGAGTGTCGTAGGCGGCAGCGACCAGCGCTGCGTACTTGCAGGATGGCGCGTGAACGTTGCGAAGCGACGGCAAAGCCGAGCGGATCCTTCGCCACCGCTGACGCGAGGACGCCCAGTGCGCGCCCCGTTTCTCCAGAAGCGCGCGCCTCACCTGCGCTTAAGGAGAGACCGGTCTACCCGCATAGTGATTGCAAAGAGGGGTGGGGTGGCCGCGGAGGCAGTGATGAGGAGGAAGTTGTCCCGCTAATTTAGGAAGCGATATCTTACATTTGTCATTATGGAAGGCCAGCGCCGGAGCTGGCGATGCGGCGCCTCTGTGCGGCGGACGAATGTTGGGCAGTAGTCGAAGAGACCTCTAACGTAGAGCTCGCTGGTGACCATTCGAAAGTGGCTGAACGACGGGCGGGAATCACAGTTGAGCCCGTCCGTGTGCCTCCTTAGCCGACTGCCGAAAAAAAGCGGTCTTAGGCGACGGTTGAACACTGCGGCTCTCGCCGTACAACTGCTATAGCCGGAGCGAACCGAGCCGGATGCCTAGCTCCAAGATCACGTGATCGGACGATATGCTGCCATTTTAATGAAGAGGACGCGAACTAGGAAGAGGTCTGGGGCCTCTGAGGCGCTATTCGAGATGCAGACCGATTTCCGCGCCGTCCAGGAGCTTCCGGATGCTCGGTGCCAGAGACTGGCGCTCGAGTTGACCTGGCGCCCAGAGAGAAAGCAGTGCGCTCGAACGTGGCGACGCCGCCGCCGGCCGGCGGCGGCCGTGCCCGCCCGCACGGTTTTCGGCATCGCTTCGACGCCAGCTGCGCGTCGTGCCAGCGTAGCTAGCGAGCGGAGCTCGCCGCGTGCCGGCTCGCTCGGCGCTCAGGACTCGGTGCTGCACGCACGTCCAAGGTCGCCGACGGGCACTTGGTACACAGACGGTCCTGTTCCGGGTATACCGACGTGCAACGCAGTGTCACCTGCTGATTCGTGTGCTTCTCTATCTCGACACTTCGGGCAGGTTCGGCTTCACGATCCTAACATATCCATCCTGATCGGGATCGGATGCTCACACACGAGGTGCAGCATGGTTTGTTTCTCTCACTCATCTTTTCTATGCTCATATTTTTACGCTCCTTCGGTAGAGGCGGTAGTGTGGAGGTTCCGCACCGAGACAACCAGCACCTGACGTGACCTCGTTTGCTTGAAAAAGTTGAATTTTCTCTGCAGATCAGTGAGAAGCCCTCCGCCGACTCAGAATGCTCCTGCATTCGAGGCTCGACGCGTCACATATATCGGGCTATCGTGGAATTCTCTATCGATGCTGCCGTTGCGTTGTCCGTCAATGCTCGTCGATGTAGGCGTCCCTTCATGATATTTAATGATAATGATAATACTATGCCGTTTGTATAGCCCCCCCCCGAGAGTTCTTAATCTCTATCCCGGTGCGCGCCATCATAGCTCGCTACAAAAGAATCAATAACCTAGTGACATTCACAGTATCAAGCATGCAGACTGAAACGAATATCTTGCTTAGGCCAGCAGGCTAAAGTGAAACTGAAAATACTTACAGCCACCGATTAGTAAAAAATGTGCCCAGTAATGTGCACTAAATCATCTACAGTTACGCTCCCGATGCACACTTGAACGAAGAAAAGTTCACTGGGGTGAAAGGGAACCTGGCCGAAGCAGATATTTCTGATCAATCGCATGGTTATCGCTTTTCGTAAGTCAAAAAAAAGTATCAGTCCTATCTCGGCCCTAGCTCCATTCGCTGTACTCAGTGCTGGGCTTGATGAGCCCGTTCTCCTGCTCTTCTGCTTCAGCTTTGGAAAGAGTTACAGTTTAGTAACGCTGAGCGAGATGAGCAACTGAGGTGAGAAAGAGACGGGCCGGAAGAGAGCAAGGTGAAGGAGATTCATAGGGCGAAGTGTGAGGTACTTCAGCAGATTGCCGTACCTTGCGGAAAAATAGCTCGATCATAGGCGACGTCTTAGGTATTCGCTATAATGTCGGACATAGCGAAGTACTCTTCCAGAAGAGACAAATTAGTTAGGAACACTTTCAGGAGAGTCTTGAATAGTTTTCTAGCTGCGTGCGCGGAAGCTCTGTGTCGTAAGCTGAAGGCTCTGTAAAAGGTGGTGACAGCGCCTTCCCGAACGCCCGAGCTGCAGTCTTACGTTTGAAACTCCGTGCCAGGTTAATGTCGGGTATTTGCTCGGCTTAAACCAGGGGATTTCGAGTGCCCGAAGCACGCCCTTGAAGGAAGAACCGCCAGTGACCGACGGGCGACGCGAGCCACGGGCAAGCCGCTTGAGTTCAAGGACGAGCGGCGGCAGACTTTCGGGCGCGTTCCTCCTGCTTTGGCCGTTTCTCATGCCAGGATTGGCCAAGGGCGCGTGCGAGAAGTACGGGGTGCCGAGCCAGGGCGAACTCAGTTAGCCCGTGGCGTCGCTGGGCGAATCCGGCCTGGCGTGGGTCGTTTCTAAGAACTTCGATCAGTGGCCGATCAGCCGCCGCAAAATGCCCAGCCCCTGGCTCTGGTCTTGCATCGCTCAGAAGGCAAGAATGTGGCGCCAGTACCAAGTAGCGTGGTCGCTGCGAGGAACGGCTCTTCGCTGCATATTGGTTGTTCTTACATCTTCTCAAGTAGTCGCTAGTTTTCTCCACAGGGTTCGGATTATCCTTTGCAAAAACCGCCGTAGTCGCCCTGACCGCCGCGCCCTTCGAGGCTTTTTGAGGCGATGGGCTAAGAATTGGTGAGCCGTGATGGAACACTAGATAAGGCGATTGCTTTTCACGACCTCGGTCCCGAAGTCGTGGGTTCAAATCCTGCTGTGGGCAATCCTGTGTTGCCACCGCAAACGGCGGCGGTATCCGTAAAGGCTCTTCTGTTGCTATACAAAAGAAGTTGCTAAATCAGCTGTATTTATTTATTAAGTACCCGTGATGCACTGCCGCGAAGTGCCGGACCGAAACAGCGTACGTAGGCAGGAAGCTGACGAAAGTGGCCGTTCTGCTGCAGCAGCGAGGCTCATGCGGCTGCGGCTGTTGCTTCATACGCGCCAGGCCTCGCGTTACTAGGCGCAGCTCAGTTGGCTTGGTGGGCCGCAGTAACTGCGGTGCCGTTGCTGCGGTGGCGGACCAGCGCTGCGAACGAAAGCTGTAGTGCAGCTGATTAACTGCCCCATTTTATATAAAGACTTGAAAAAGCCCTTACAGCTTTTGGCGGCGGCGGCGGCGGTATCTTCGCAGAGCCAAGGATGCAGAGAGAGGCTGTGCATACTCGGCTCTGCAGCGCCGCCGCTGGCACTCAAGCGAAGCACTCGATGCCACTCGGGGGGGGGGGGGGGGGCGACGCCGACATGAGCTGAACTCTGGGCCGGGTGACAGCCGTTAAATGCGAGGGGGTAGGCGGGCGCCACTGCGTCCTAGGGTCTGATTGACAGTGCGGGCGAGTACAGCCAACTCGCTCTACAGATAAATCAATTCCTTCGGCTGTTCGCGGGCTCGCCGGGCGGCGGGCACACGGCGTGCAGCGGCGAGACGCGGCTCCGGAGGGCGACTGGCGCCCATTGGCCTTTACGGCTTGGGCAAAGAGGCTGCCGGAAGCCGCCGGAGCGAGCTAGCGTCACAGGCTCCGCGGTCTGGTTCGGCATCTCGACGAGCGTTTACTTTGAAGGAGCGTTTGTTTTATTAAGAGGCGCTAAACGAGGAATTTCTATTTGGGACAGGTGTATACGAGGCATGCCGAGCAGCGCGTATTCCGCATGGACGCACTTTCAGGATAACCAAATGGGGCTGCCGCAAATCTCTTTTTGGACAGATGGGTCTAAATTGCCTGACGGGTGGGCGGACTGCCTCCTGCGCTTCGGCGGCTTCGCGGAGTCTCGGGAGAGCGAGGCTACCTATTCCCCTCCCCCAGATGAGGTTAGATAAGGCTGTCGGGTAGGAAGTCTCCAGGACGCAGCTTGAGCCTGTTCGAATAGGGTACCGCTTTATTTTTATGAGCATTTCGCATTTCGTTCCATTGATGTGGTGATTCAGGTTCTCACCTAAGCGACTTATAGCGACTTGATTTGAGCCCAAGAGCCGCTCTAGGCGGCGTAGGAGCAATCTCAGTCTGTTCCGGAATATGCCAGCACCTATTTTTACAAGCCCCGTACGTGTCTGCCAGAGGGGCTCGAGCGGCCTGGCGGGCGCATTACGCAGGGTGCATTGCGTGTATTACGTAGGGCGCATTTCGTAGGGCGTGAATTGAGCGCATTACGCATGGCACGCATTGGGGGCATTACGCAGGGCATGCGAGGAGTGGTAGCAGAAACCATCCTCCGTCTATTCCAGTAGCGAATGCTGTCCATATAAAAGAGACATGCGATAACTTAAAGCAGCTAGTGAATTCCATTAAATACAACAAGTACAACTTGCACCTCTGTGGTGATTTGAAGGTAGTTTCCGTCTTTCCTTTGCTAAAAGAGCTAGAATGCCTGCCGCTTGATCGGCGGATGCATTAATAAATAAATAAAATTCATTTATATAGCGCCCCGAGAGAACTTAATCTCTATTCAGGTGCTTTACATATGCCTCGGTGCTCGAGCCCACTACCTCAGTCAGACCTTGGTCGGGGCGAGCATCTTAATCGCTAGACCAAACCAGCTCGGCATCATACAGATCAAAGTGCTTACGCCGACCCACGAGGTCCGCCACGGCTTTACTCCTCCATGCCTAGCTGAACTGCTGCACTATTTCAGCCTCCTCGTGCCCTCAGGTCCTGTGTGGACAATAAATTAGCTGTTCCATTCCTCCCCTCAAGACCGTTGGCGACGGAAGCTTAAGCTCTGCAGGTCCTAGACTGTGGAACTCACTTCCACAATTCTTACGCAACGGCAACTACTGTCGTGCTGCCTACTATAGCTCATCCTTTACAGCGGTCCTAAGCTGCTACTTCCATGCTACTCACTACCTCAACTGCTCACCTGACTCTTCTAAGCTTCTCACTTTCTCTTTGTTGCGTGAGACGAAGTCTGTTGGCTACCGAATGCGTACCGAAAGCCGCTTAGGTGGTGAGTGCACCATGCAAAACTCTCCTGCCTAGCGCCCACATAGTCTTTATAGCCTTGTGAAGTTACAAACGGAGATACATTCTATTTCATTACATTATAAATCCCTCACCATGTGGAACTGGTCTCAATGCAGACGGAATGTTTGATAGACTACTCTCGAGTTCTTTTGCTTCGTTGTTTCACCGAAAAAAGGAAGAACCAAGCAGAAGTAGCAGTCATTTATATGGTTGCTTGACTCTCTATACATGATGGGGACTGCAAATGGCATCGATGGTCTTTTGCCATTAAACCACTGTGAAAACTGTTTTATGCATGTTGCAAAGCATATATGCCGGGCAGGTCTTGGTCACCAACTTTTTCCTGCGAAGTAAAGATCATATGCCTTCTTCACTTGAGAAGTGATGCTTTCCTTCCGGTTGGCAAATGTCACTTCCCCACAAATAAAGTAAACATTGTCCACGGTCTTAGCGCACTTTCGAGGCATTACTATTCTGTGTTGTCCCTCGATGGATAAAATAAAAACAGTTTCATGTAACAGTAGCTTAAATTTTCTCACACAAAGTCTGAAATATTTTGACTGGGCTATTTATATGGGCTACACATATTTTAACGGCAGCTAACTGCTGCATCCGCCTGACAGTAGTATTGCATTGCATCACAAAATGATGCAATCAACTCTGGAGCATTTGTGCATTGCGGTAGTATACAGTGCAGTGCAATATTACACCAGTGTAGGCTTATTTACGATGTTTTTCCAGTACTACTGGATAAATTTACACGGCGAAACTTAAAAAATGGAATATCAAATATCTTCAAAACGAGAGCCAGTAGAATTATGTTATGGTTATAATCGTGTTCAGCACACCTAAGTAATACAAATCAGGGTCTTTTTAAGTCAGTAAAGATTGCAATTTTGACAGGTTTAATAGTTGGTCACCGAATCATTCTTGATGAATTTAAAAAAGAATGCCTTTGGTCGTGTTCCGTGCCCTGCAAGATCAAGGTCATACAAAATCTGAGCTACTCCCTCATATTTAAGCTCGAACCACAAATTACCTCTCACTGAGAAAAAAACCTAAATGGACACGAAGGAAGTTTCTCTTTCAATGCTGGCAAACTGCTAAGCTCGCAGTAACTACCAAAGGTCGGAGGCGGCTCTCATTCGGGCACTGGCAGGGTAAGGGAGGCAGCTGCTGCGAAGCTGCCATAGTGCCCGGTCAAATTGGTGAGCTTAGGAAGACTATTTGCCCACCTTCGCAGCTGAGTTAGACGTAGCGACCCTTACGGGAGTGGTCGAAGCAATGAGTGGCGACCCTTGTTTTTTGTAGCAGCAGTAAATAGTTCAGCTTCGACATCGCGCGATCAACTCCAAAACACGTGAATAAAATAAGGTAATTATCAGTTTAATATTAGATTTATAGAGGTGCATTATGAATGTTATTGATTATAGTAATAATTTCTATTATATCTTGCACTAATTATCCGATGTATATTGATGAGTTCCGGCCGGTAAGTATATTTATGAAGTTTATTCAGGCAAGCACAATCTATGTGTTTTAGAAAAACTTTGCTTCAAGAGAATAAGAGGCTCGTATATATCGCAATATATTATATGGGCTTATTATTTGTGAAGTTGCGTGCGACTGTGACATTGACTGTGACATTGGTGTATAGTTAAAAAAAAACAAATTCTGTTCGAGGCACTGAATATATGCTGTAACGGAAGCATGTTAATTGCTCAGCGACATCATGGGCAGCGGCAGCACTATTAAGCACTTAGAGCATAATTCACGAAGACCTAACAAATTTTGTGAGGAACAAGTGGTGTTTATTTTATTTTTAAGCGTCTTTAAGTCAGGGGATGTCGCTGTGTGAGAGATGTGTAAATCGCAGGCTATGGGAGTGTACGAACTAAAGGCACGGTCTCTGAATGATTCTAGGCTGGTTCGTGGCATAGCTAAATGACTTAAGACAGAAGAACAGGTGATTCGAGACTTATTCTTATTCAGAAGTAGTTCTGCTAGTTAAGCTGGAGCATGGGAATGAAGGGACCTAAAAGTAAGTGACAGCACATTAAAGTCGATTCGCTGCTTGATAGTGATCCATTGCAGCTGATAAGAAACGGTGTAGTTTGGCAATTGTGTCGTTAAAGGCAGCCGAGCCTAGCTGCAGATTCTTGCATGTACTATAAGAGCCTTATTGCACGGGCCGGAAGACCTGTGACTATTTACTTAAAGAAATTGTGCCGGGCTGTCTTAAAATGTATGGACCAACTTGGATGCTGTAGGAGTCTTAGATTTCGGGGAATTGCTTCAGGAGATAGGGTGAACGAGCCAATTTTGGGGGTTATGTTTTTAAAATTTCTGCGTAAAAACAGGTTTGCCCTTATCCAGTAAGCTAGTTTTGTCTTAATTCAATTGAGAAAGTTTGTTTCCAGCAAAGTGCAATTGTCAGCAAGCCAGTAAATATGGAGTTCAGAGAGTTTGACATTATGGATGATACGGAGGTATCAAGGCACAGGTTTAGAACCATCTTATCTGCATACAATGAAAGCCTGGATTGTACTTTGTACTTGCATCGGTAAGAGCAGCATACATTGTGAAAGCTCACACGGTGGCTGGGCACGGGGTTAAGTTGCCGTTAGGATGCTCAGGAAAGAGATGCAGAAAGTGGATGCTTGACACAGTATGCACCGGATGTAGAGAGAAGGAGTAAAGAGATTGCTTTAGTAACATCATTGGAGTGGTCGCCCTAGTCGCAATTAGGAGAAAGTGCATCGTGCCAATTTATGTATACAAATGGGCGTATCCCTACTCCTGTCGGTTAGTGCCGCCTAGAGGATCAGCACCGTCTTAATTTTAGGGGCTGATTGACTTACTCGCGTGCATTAGAAATTATAGAGAATGATTAAGCCTTAAGTCACTCCTTCCTCAGCAGCTGTGAGTGGAGTCCGTGATTGAGGTCTCACCTTACAGATCAGAGGTCCCAGTTTAAACCCCATTGAGGTATGTAGAAAGACGAGAATCAGCTCTTTGCGATGGAAATGGTCTCGCGGGCACCATAGGGTGGGTGGCGACCAGTATTTTACAAATGAAATGGGCAACTCACGCTCTGCCTCGTGCGCACAGATAGCTGAAGACGGCTCTTACAATTTCTCGAATTGCCGTAGCTTTCGTTGACCAAGAGTTAATCTGTAGAGTGCATACAGGTGAGTTCCTAGCGGTGATCGTTAATCATCCAACAGGGATCCACGGGCGCCTGCAGTAAGCATTCAAGAATGATATCAGTGTCATCGAGCTCTTCATGGGATTGTCGATTCTCGTGTGAGGATTGTGGCAGGTAATACCGGTGTACACAAGTAAAGGCTGTTGTTGAGAAGCTCACTGAAAAGAAAGCACCAGACCAGGAGAACTTAAGCAACTACTGCCCAGTCTCCCTACTGCCGTCTCTATAAAAGATGTAGCGTGAGTTATCGTTGCGAACAGCACTGAACGCGAGCCGACGAGCAAGACTGCCGGCTTATTTCACCACTCGCCGAGCAGGGCGAAGCACGACTCTCTTCGCCCGTCTCGCCCACCGGAGTCCCCCGACTCCCTTGTCATAAAAATCACCGATAGCACGTCCCGACTGCCTACCACATCGAGTGTCACAGCCCACACGTACAACGATCAGTGGTAGTGTCGTCAATTAAACGAAACCACAAAAGACACTGAAACAAGTAGTGGCAAACCAGCTAAACTCTTACATCTAAACTTCACAACTAAAAAAGAATTCTGTGTCAGGTCACAGAGCTAATCGCTTCACAGAGTCAGCACAGCTTCCAGCGTGTAACGACCTTTGCATTAATGCAGAGCAAGGTAAAGACTATCTGCTTGTTTTGATGGATCTCTTGGTAGCGTTTGAAACAATTAATTCCCGAGTTCTTCTTGGGTGTCTGTAATATCTCCAGGGAATGACTGACGCTGCAGAACAATGTTTCAGGTCCGATCTCATTGGGAGATTTCAGAGCATTGATGTCAACGTAGTAACAAAGTGGTCACCATAAAAAAAACTAAAGTGGGTCTAAGTTTCACTTCTTTTCACAGCTTCTAGTCTACATTTTCCTATGTAATCGTCAAGCATAATAATGAATACTAGATCATACTGACTGCTCGATACTGAAGAGCCGTGGTCGCCTTATTTTGCCTAGAGAAGTTCTAACGATGAGTGTAATCCTGAATAATGCCACTAGTGACGTGATAAAAATGTGAGAGAGGATCGCCATTAAGATCGTACTTCGTTCATATGATCTGAGCCGGCTGTTTTTAAAAGAAGTCATAATAATATACATTTGCAATGACCGGCTGATACTCTCATATAATTGGCATGGACATTTCTCAAACATGCTAGAAAAACCTGGGTGATGATATAAAATCCATAAGAGAGCAAAACATCTTCCTAGGCACTAATAGGCTAGAAAGAAAGCATACAAGCCGAATAGAAAATATAATATGCACAAATGCAGCAATCAAGAGCGAATAAAAAAAGGAAACGCGGAAATGCCCTGAGAAAGACAACGGAGGGACGGACCCAGAAGAGAGTGACAGAACCACGAACACGACGAGTGACTTTATAGGAACCGGCGCCGGTTGGTGGGAGTCAATGAAAAAACCCGAGAGAAAGACTGAGAAAGAGAAACCGGGACAGAATCAGAGGCACTGCACTGAACGAGAGGAAAATATAGACGGCCGCAGGGATGAAGAGACAGAGACCTGTGACACACCGTTAGACTGCCTGCTACTACCGCCGTCTTTAGCATTTTATTAAGTGCAAGGGCATGGATGTGCGAGTCATTGCCCTGTTTGTTTAACCAGAAGCCTGACTAGGCAGCAGCTGCAGTAGCAACTAAGACAGCAACGGAGACAACTGCAGCATTTGGGTGTGGTTGGTGTCAGCAACTGGCTCCCCCTGCACACATGCTGAGGGAGGAGGCACCGAGCTGCCTGCCAAGCAGCTCGGTGGTGAGGGAGGATGCTTTGCAAATCTGTACTTACCAATACTCTGCATGCCCTCCTTGAAGAGTGTGCAGATGCAGTGCCAGTTTAGGATATACGACGAACTGTACGTGTTAATGGGATTTTGGTTACAGAGAGCTTGCAATCACTTCTAGGACGATTTTAACTGGGGCTCTTTGGCAATGATCGTGGTTTGAGCGTGCTCAATCGCTCCAAGGGAGGCGACGCGGATGTGACTGGAAGAGGTGCGAAAGCTTTGGCTCAGGTATGTGACACTTGTCTTCAGCTGCAGAATGGACACGCCACACATTAAGCCAACAACTTTGGCTTCAGCTCCAGTACTTAAGCAAACATTCTGAGCATATCTACGGGGCCTAAGACAAACAGGTGCGGTGGCGGTGGCGGCAGCAAAATGGCTGAGGCGAGCAGCTGGCTGGCGCTCGGGATAGAAAAGGAGCTGCGTACTGTATCCTAGATTGCTCCCCTCCCCGTTCTAAGTATAGATACTTTCACTGCGCAAGGCAGTCATTCTGGTCAGTGCCTTGTCGTTTGTCTGAGTAAGACTTTTGCAATGACTTGACAGATTTTTATTCATATTCCGGAACAGCGACAAATTAAAGTGGTTAAACTACTAACCGGTTATGATGCAAAGAAGAAGTCAGAAGAGCTGTGAGTCGCAGGTATATTCAGCTTTCTGCTGTGACGACTCGACGCCGTTCGGTACAAATACCGGCAGGTATATGCTGGTCCTACCATCTAAGACCGTGTGAAGCCAATAGCAACTGTTATGTTCTTTAGGCAAAATACCGCTAAGAACTACACATTTGAAAGTAGTCAGTTTTTAATGAGGAACATAGCGCAAAGCAGTAGCCCCAGAAAGCATAAGTGTGTGTGCGTCGTAGGGCGGCCGGCGTATAAACCTTGTCTACGGTACTGGGTGTCACGGGGCGAGCCTACCGCTGATTGACAGCAGTATTGATGTGAAAGGAAAAAAGGTCATCTGAAGAATCACTGAAGTACGGGTAGTTTGGTGCTCTGCTCTGTGGTTGGTCTGCTTCTCTTGACAGTTTATACTCTTTTTCTTGCCGATGTGATTGCCAGGCTCTCGCTCTCGCTTTCACGAAGCACTCTGCAGTACTTTTCGTTGATTCTACCCAGCGCTACATCAAGTCCCTTGCTGCACATATTGATGAAATATGCACACACACACACACATATGTATATAATTCATTTCATTTGTATAGCGCCCTAAGAGAACTCAATCGCTATAAAGGTGCATCACATGTGCCACGGGGCTCGAGACCTCGACCTCAGCCAGACCTTGGTCGGGGCTGGCTAACACCTTAACCACTACGCCAAACTAGCGTGGCATGAATGGTAGCAAACTTTCTTAAATTGAACGATGCTGAAACCAAATTAATAGTTATTAAATAACTAAATGCAATTCATAAATTTGAAAAATTAATGCTCAAAAACGGTGGGTACTGCAAGCATATCTCCTGCTGAATATGTATGAAATTGTGGTGCCTTGTTCCGCGGTGATGTTTCATTAGACGACCACATCAGCTCCACATTCAAGTCTGCCTACTTTCCGCTACATATCACTGCTAAAATTTGGGCTTGCTTAGAAAAGGATACCATGTCTAAATTGGTCAAAGCATTTGTGACATCCCGCCTCGACTTCTGCAACTCATAGCTTACTGTTCTACCAGCCTGTGCAATCTGGCGCTTAAAGTTGGTGCAAAACTTTGCAGCTAGGCTTGTCTGTCATGAAAGTCTAAGTTGTAACATCTCACCACTGCTTGCTGACCTGCAATGGCTCCAAGTCAAGCAGCACATCGACTTCAAGGTTCGGTCACTCACTTTTAGGTTCCTTAATTCTTACAGCATGAATAGGTTCATGTGATTCGTTCTTTATTTCTTACAATTCCTGACACTGTACTAACTGCTGCTAACCATAATTGCATGCTGACCCTGTGCATGTCACTTCCAGCCATGTCATGCTTGTTGTAATTGAGCATGCTACCTACCACTAACCATTCGATCATGCCTCGTTTGTAACCAGTGCAAAGTGCGTAGAAAGAGATAAAGTTCTCTGAGGGCACTTTTAAAAAGTATTGTTAGTTTTACTTTTTCTGGACCAATTGCTTTACACTGGCAGGGTGCGACCGCCCTTGACATGCAGCAGGCGAGAAGGAAAATCTCGCAAAGCGCTACAGATGTTCAGGTGTCGCTACTAAGTTGCTCATATTTGTAAAAATTGTAAGCTTTAGGCCCATTTGATATGGGTTTTGCGTTTAAATGCTTGTCGGGATTGATTTGAAACATCATTTATATTCAAGCGCTACCTCTAATAATGCTGCTGAATTCATGATTACAGTCTCACTTCGTAACGGAATACGATCCAACCATTGAAGATTCATACACAAAGCAATGCGTTATAGACGGTGCACCCGTTCGTCTGGATGGTAAGGTAAATTCTATAATCCTGTATTGATTTAGAAAAAGCATCATTTAGATATTCAATTAATATATTTTCTAGCTTCGCATTTTGTGGGTTAAACAGCTTTGTTTGCTTTTGAACAATTTGTGCTTACCTTTTTCTGATCAGGTAGAGTTGCTTTAAAAAGCATAAAAAAGAAATTTCTAGTGGTTTAACCTGTTGTTCCCATCAAACCCGTAACGCTATTCTAAATACCGTGGGTTGAATGTACTTTAAATGAATTAATCTTGGTTTTTTTAGTTTGGAAAAGATTCTATAAAAGGCCGATCAGCCCTTGAAATATCGAACAAATAGAAGTGGTGCTATTTTAACTAATTCACGATGGCATGCCAAAGATTGCTGTGTGGGGTAGCAAGCAATAGAGCCCATACCTTAATATAATGAGTACATGTCGTTAATGCATAAGAGTATATTCCGTAGCTAGAAAGAGGCACGTGACATAGCCAAATGTACAGCAATGCTATACATTTGAGCGAAAAAGGCTGAACCACAGGTTTGAAAATTTGTTACCCTATTGCACCCGTTAGGCCTGTTGTGCGATATGTGGCTTGACGTTTTGTGGAATGAATGAGGTAAGTGAGCTACTGTGTTGTGTGAGGCTTTCTCGATGGTGAAGAGCAGTTGTAGATTCGCATGTCTGATAATGCCATTGGGATAGTTACTCAATGACACTTGCAAAGGTTCAATTGCAGCACTTGGAGAATCAGGCCGCAGTAACCGAGAAATGATGAACGTTGCATGTACAGCATTAGCCGTAGCATACAACTCAATAGATCGATGCCAAAGCACAACTGTATTACCACTACTTTAGACAAATATTGTATACACTTAAGAATAGATGATGAAGTGTTGGTTCTTAATGCTTAAAATTCAGGAACTTGTAAAATTCTCAAGCACTGCCACAATCTAACACATTTAGCATGCAGACTTTTCTTTTTAGCATTAGAAAATTCTTTGCTGCTGTCTCACCTATTTTCAGTGGACAGTTAATGATGGCCTACTGCAGCAATAAAACACAGGTCGCAAAGTTCAAGCACCTTACCAATGGATTAAGATCCAGGTAGTTCTTAGACAATGCGTGCCACCGAACGTAGATAGGTCTCAACTTTCGAAATGACACCGATGTCTTACGTCGGTTCATGTTTGCTGTGATGTTCTTAATATCTGATTAATATCATTCCGTAATTTATATCGCAATTAGAAAGGGTATACATTCCCTCGTTTGTGCACTGCGTAGCCCCAAAAGGAGAGCGAGAGAGAGAGAGAGAGAGAGAGAGAGAGAGAGAGAGAGAGAGAGAGAGAGAGAGAGAGAGAGTGCTGTGTAATCGACTGAAGGTCACGTGACTATGTTAAAAAAGAGTCCAACTCCCCATCCTTCTCCATTGTGATTAAAAATTTCAAGTTTTGGGATTTTTAAGCTTGTAGGAATTGAGGTCATACAAATTTACTGGTATATCGGACTCAGTCCGAGATTATTGACTGACTGTACACTGGTAGCACTTCCAAGATCAGCAGCCCTATCGAGCGTGCTGCTTCATTGCTGCCCATATGTTATCGTGGATATAATTCTTTAAAATCTTATACTAAAGTGCGGCGTGAGATGTCATGTCTCATTGGGTCAAATTCGCTTAAGTCCAAGCTCGTGGCTCCCACCTTTTGTCTACTCAGGGATCCTCATTTATTTCAGAAGCCAACCACAGACCGAAAGCGTTAAACTTAAATCTTCGGCAAACCCATTAGTAATTCCGCGGCATAAGTTGATAGTGCATCATGATTGGGAGAAGCTCGCTTATTTACGGAATAAGTTCTGCAGGATCTTGTTTTTTCGCTGTAGACTATTTCCGTAGAAAATAATGAGAGCTGGCGAACGATCGCTTCATGTGATCCTGGGTACCATTCCTCATTACCATTAAGCTATCTTCTATGAAATTATTAAAAGCCAAACAGTCTACTGCAATAAAAAGCACCCGATTAAGTGTCAATATTAAGATTGTTCATGCTCACCGAGGACACTCATTTATGTCGTATAAAATGAAAAACCTATCCGAATTTCAAGCTCGATTCTTTCAGACCCACAGTAGCATTTTATGCTAAAGCTTTCGGAGGCGTTACGATATGAATAATCTTTCAACCATTTTTTGCCAGACGTCTGGATTTCCCCACTAAAGCTACTTGAGATTGCACAACAGAGCTATTAAGAAAATAATAATGGAAATTTTACACATTGTAGTGCTTGATACCGCGGGCCAAGAGGAATTCAGTGCCATGCGTGAGCAGTACATGCGGTCTGGAGATGGCTTTCTTCTGGTATATTCGGTTGTGGATAGGCTCAGGTGAGTATGCAATTTCTAATCAGCTTCCCAAAGAGATGTATTGGCACTGACTGCAAAACAAAAATGCAAATAGTTGCTAGATTCTCATATTAGTGATTTCGTGGTATCCAGCCAGGTGATATACATATAAATAAATATAATTCATTTATATAGCGCCCCAAGAGAACTTAATCTCTATTCAGGCGCTTCACATATGCCTCGGGCTCGAGCCCCCCTCCCCCCCTCGACCTCAGTCAGACCTTGGTCGGGGCGAACACCTTAACCGCTAGACCAAACCAGCTCAGCAACATTTCCTACATTTCAAGTGCTAGCTAATTACATAAAATACATAAGCATCGCAATGTTGTGCTTGCTTGGTTGCATCGTTAGGTTCTAAAATTTTGGAAGCTGCATTAATTTCAAGATTATTTCAATTCCTGTTATGCAGAAGTGTATCCTTTATAGGTTGCGAAAGGAGCGAAACGCAGAGCACCGTTTATTCTCTCCTCAACAGTGAAGCTGCCACACTGCACTGCAGGACACCCGTTCTGCAAAGCTTTGCTGGCTCTTAATCAAACATCCAATCAATTTTATGACCTTCAGTTTAGCTAGCACGTGTCTTCACTCGCTTGCACCAGCCGAACTACGTATCTGACACCATGGCTCCTCCTGTGTGCGGTTGCACTCACCGGCCACTCCTCAGCACCTAGCCGTCTCACCATTCCTAGCACTAAAGAGAAATCTTTAGATGATCGAGTTTTTAAGTCTCAGATAACGACGTATCTGTTCTGATCCATATCCTATTGCCCCAGTAAACTTGTTTGTTTGTTGTAGTGTGGTTTGTGTGCGTACTTGTGACTTGTGCATGATTCAATGCACGGTCTTGGTCATGGGTGTTACCAACCGGTGCTCATGAGTATTTTCTGTTTGCTTTAGCATGCTTGCCTGAGCATGATAATTTGTTTGCTTTTGCATGCTTAGTACCGTGAATTTCACAATCGATGTATATATTTTTGTTATCTTCTCGTCGTCACCAATGCGCAGTAAGTCTGCTGTAGCGTCATAACTTTGAGCTGCTTTTTAGTGTGAACGTGGCCGTGTAGCTGTTACAAATTCTAAAACGAGTGCAAAACCAAAGCTTGTTTCTGATCAAGTTTTTGTCACAAAAGCCTTATCTTTGCTGAAAAATTGGTATCATATTTCACTTCGCGAATTCTGGGCCCTAATGGATGAAGAGATGCAGACGAAATATTTGTCTCTGCAATGTGCCATGAATGCATCAGCTTTTAGAAATGCGAAAGCTGCAGGCGCCATTAATGCGTGCTCAGGAGATAGCCCACGAACGGCCTGCTTCGGCGAGCTCATTTCTAGTGCAGAGCTAAGAGAGTCGGCAGAGTGACTGACCGCCTCTCGACCTTTGGGCCGGCAACCCGACAATGTGCAGTCGTACCCGGTGTGCGAGTCACAGCTCCTTTCAATTATTTGACTACTGCGTTATGTCGGTCAGTTCAGATGTCCTGTTTTATGCATTTTGCTCGATCCCTACGAGTCATCAGCAAGCTACACTTTATTATCCTTTTCTTGGAATTCTTTTAAAATAAACGTATCAGAATAACATGTCTCAGTGGCTTTATCGTGGGCAATCTTAAAATTATTTGGCTCTCCTGAAGATGGAAAAGATAGCCAGAACTAGAAGGGGCAATAGAGCTTACACCAGGCTTCGTTAGAGGACGAGGAGAAGCAATAGTAATTTTGTCAGGTTTCGTTACAAAAAAGTATGATGACAAGGCTCTCGTGCGTTTTGACACGAGGAGTTTTAAAGGACGCTCGAAGTACTTTTTTTTATTGCTCGGGGGACCAGTGGAAGGTTTGTTAGTGGCAGACCGAAGGCTTCCCGCTCACACTTGCTGTACAGATAGACATAAAAACACTTAAAAACCCAAACATGCGAAAGAACTTTATCCAACACGTATACCATGCAAGTCGCTAGTGATCTTTAAACTTCCACCTGATATCTGCGAGCCAGTTGGACGCATGGTAGCCATAGTAGAATGAACCTTCGTCAGCTACAAAAAGGACTTGAATTTAAATTAGGCATACAGCGGACACCTGAGCCGCTTAGATGAGACGCTCTTATGCTGCATTACGATAGCTACGTAGTAGGTTATGTAATTCTGCTCCTTACTCTTTCATGCTAATAGATAATAGATAATAATCCTAGAGAAATCTTTGCAGCTTGAAAGTACGGTTGCGCACTACTGACCATGTCGACTGTTAAAATGCTAAAGCTTGTCAAATATTTTATCTTGTCAATTGTAGCTTTGAAGACGTGCTCAGTTTTCATAAGCAGATACTTCGCGTTAAAGAGGCTAGTGAATTTCCGGTAGTTATTGCTGGAAACAAAATCGACCTTGAGAAGCAAAGGGTGGTGAGTACCAGTTCAAATCATTGAGGTCAAGTGTTTCAAAATGCAAGGCTGCTCTCACTTGTAACAGTTCGAATGTATTTCTAAAATGCCAATGGTCTGTAGTCCTATGTGCCACGTGCACTTTCACATAGGATAAACGTATCTTTAACTAACCAAGTTTAATGGACCTAATAACTCACAGAGAGGTAGAGCATATACAAATACGGCTCTTTCTTCTTTCAAGGTTTTTTGAATCACCCCCCAAAATAACAGTCGCAGTGCGAGTGGTGCTTTGCGTTTGTATAGAACGTGTCACTCGATGTGCATCACGAAGCAGAACGAATATCTCTGCGGACTCTGCTTAATGGCTGAAAACACTGTGTCATCCGCAGAACTGTACAGAAAAACTTTTCGCCTAGAAACTATCCATGCTGTACAGTGTATTGGATTTAGATGCATACACTTATATGAGAGAGATTTATATTCAGAAAATGCATTTATAGCCACAGAAGAAAAACTAGTGAATTATAATATACCCTCTAGAGAAAAACGTGAACTGTTTAAAAGGCAAACTTTGACAGTCTAGAAAGATAAGCTATAAGTGTATTAATATGGGAATTTCTATCTCGTGAATTATTAAAAATGCACATTAACTGGCTTGTTAAAGTAAAAATATATAAAGGTTAAGTATTTTTGGAATAAAAGAAACAAGAAATAAAAAGACAACAGGATAGTCAAACGTGCATTGAACGGACATGATCTCTATACTAGCGTACTTTACGACGTGAGATGTAGTCGTTACAGCAATGTTTGGATAAGGTGCTATAATTTCATAACGGAATTCGTTCAATGAAGTTGACCGTCTCTGCTTATGAATATTGCATTGGCGTAATAGTGTATACTGTCTTCAATAGGCAGAACAAACCACTCAGTTACTTTTGTTTAGCTTTACCTTGTACCTTTTTACTTTTTACCTTGCAGGTCCTTTTAAGACCATGCCTTTAGTTCATATGGTCCCAAAGTATGGAACTCTTTTCATACATGCGTTCAAAGTTGGATTTAATTTTGAAAAAAATATATTCAGTACACACATTTATTCCGAAATGTTATCAGTTATGTTGGGTCCGTAGGCCACTCTTAAGCACCAGTTTCTTCTACCTCGGCCCCGTAGCTCACCATTGGCTTCCTGCGATTTATGATCAATAGCCACGTTGTTTGTAAGTTCTCCTGGCGTGTATAGCTGCTTGCACTCACGAGAGTTAAAATTATTTTAGGAAAGTCCTAGTTAGGTTTATAAAGCACTTGTGCTGATCAGAAACTTGTTTGGTAAGTTTGATTTCAAGCTCCAGCCTTTCTCTCAGATCTACTCCCCCAGGCGAGCATCACACCACCCGCTTTTCGGAATCCAACAGTTTACCAATACCTCGTACAAACCTCAAATCCTTTCAAGACCGTGCATTTAGTTCGCATGCTCCCAAAGCCAGGAACTCACTCCCGACTGGCGTCAGAACATCCCCTGGCTTGACCACATTTAAAAAGAACTTAAAAACACACCTATTTAGGACAGCATTTAGTGGGTCCCTGTGATTCGTCCTGCATGTGCTCATGCGTGCTGACACTGTGCATGCTGCCACTAACCATACTTGCATGCTGACCCTGTGCATGTCATCCCTAACCATGTTATTTATGTTGTTTATCAAACATGATACCACTCACCATTCAATCGCGTTTCTCTTTGCAGCAAATGTAAAGTGCCTTGAAAGAGATTGAGTTCTCTGAGGGCGCTTTATCAAGTGCATTATTGTTTTTATTAATTCAAGGCCACTGTAATGGTAGCTAGCCTTAGTCTGTGAAATCACAGAAAATTTCAGCTTCGCTTGGAAGATCAGTCTGCAGGTCTGTCAGCTGACCCAAATGTGGACGAAATCACGCTGTAGCCATATTTTGGCGGTTGTGACTTTCTCCGTTGCTTAGTTTCCTCGTTTTTGTCTGTGCTATCTTCGCACATTCGACCAATTTACCGACTTTTATTCCAACAGTCCTTGATGCGGTTGCTGTAGTTAGGATCCGTGAATTGAGAGTTTCCTAAGAAAAAGATCTCCATCAAGTAGTGCTTTGAATCACTTTAATTTAGTAGTTCTTAGGCCTGATATAACCCCGACAGCCTATCTTAACGCTTGACTCTAAAATTCTTGCTCAACGTGTAATAAACCCCGATTAATACATGCTATGAGTATTGCAGACTATCTCGACCTCAACTGTGACCGGTCCGTGGCCAGACCTTAAGCGATGCTACCACGACAGGTGTTTTGTTCTTCCATACCCCTAGATAAATCAGAAACTGGTGGTGGAGACAGCATTAGCACATGATTCTCCATCAATTTCAGACCATTTGCAGTCCCCTCGAAGCAGTCTTTCTAATCTATTGTTTTTCGTACCTCCTGCAACGAGCTGCCAATTGGTAATCTATTGACCCCAGCTACCAAGTTTTTCATTATCTCCAATTTCTCTGATCTTATTTTGATTCTGCATGCAGGAAATAGATCTTTCCTTGCTATGTGCAGTTTTAAAATACAATTTCATAACTTAACTGACGCCTTAAGTGCCCAAGTTTGTGCACTGACTGACTCATTTTTTCTTGTGGCTCATGAGCATGATACAACTCACAAAAATGGTCATAAACTCGATTAAATATTTTCCCACAAGTGTATAAAATCATCCTATATTATTACCAAATTCTGTCATCTGACCACATGCCAATGCCATTCAATCTACAGTGCGTCCCCTCCTCTTCATCCAAAACCATTTCCGAATCGTAAAACCTCAAGACCATTGCCATCGATGCTGTCCGATTGATACTATTTTCTTCGCCCTGATTGATAATATCTGCTCAACCCTTTATCCAACCTGTCATCATTGGTAGAGTGCTGCAACACCACTTGCTGACATGCTTAACGGGTGTGCACCTGTGACTAAGCATATGCACACCCTCATTCGGACGACCTATAGTTAACCGCAAACATTGAATTAGCTAGGTCTTATGCAGACATTAAATGAGCTAGGTCTACTAAGTGCAAGCTTGAGAAAGCATACAGATGATCAGGACTGGCTGTCAATCTTCAGGCGCACGAATACTGCTGTAGATCCTAACAATAAATCCTTGCAAAGACTAAGTATAGCTTACATAAAAAAGATGGTGGAATCACGTAGATGTACATTCCAAAAATGCTTATGCATGCCATCAAGTTTTCTTCAACCACTCTCATTTTAGCTCCTTCCTTGTGATCCTTTCGGTTATCAAGCAGATCGTTCACTAGCGTCTATGTCAACAAGGTAGACAAGAAAAAAGGCCGTCCTTGGTAGCCACGCGGTTAGGTGGCTAATTAAGAAAACAGCACTCTGCCAAGACTCAGCCTAGCCTCGCTTCTACCGTTCCAAAGAAAGACACTAGAAAGAAACGTGGCTGACCAGCTGAAATCTTAAAACTTTTAACCCAGCAAGTAAGTTTCAGTCTGGTTTTAGAGCTAATCACTTCATAGAGTCGGCATTGCTTCCGATTTATACCGACGTTCAGAGTAATGCAGACTTACGTAAAGTCTCTCTCCTTGTTTTTCTTGATCTCTCGGCAGTATTTGACACTGTTGATCACCAAGCCCTTCTTGAGAGCCTTTCATCTCGCCCGTGCGTCACTGGCAATGGAAATGGCTGTGGTTCAGCTCCTATCTCAGTGGAAAGACTCCAGAGTATTGATGTAAACAGACAAAGGTCATCCGAGGAGCCACAGAAGTATGGAGTATCTCGGGACTCTTAGTCCGCTTCTTTTTGAAGTTTACACTCTTCCTCTTGCCGATGCGATCGCCAGGCACAATCTGGGCTTTCACTTATACGGAGATACAACTCAGTTGTACCTTTGCTTTGATCCCTCCCATTTGTCATGCAGGTCCCACTCTCTTAACTCTCTTACTATTATACATGCATTGCTGACAGCACCTAGAAAGAGATTAAGTTCTCTGAGGGCGCTTTATATATCATTATTATTATTATTATTATTCTCACATAGATGGCAACGACCTTGCTCAAATCGAATGACGATAAAAACAACTTACTTGTTATGGGAAAAACAAGCATGACTCAGGCATTGATAATCTTAATGCTCAAAATCGTTTGTCCCACTACATCTGTTGCATCTGCACGAAATCTAGTTGTCCTGTTCCAAACTAACCTTTTACTAGATGACCACGTTAGTCAAGTCTGCCTACTTCCAGCTTCATAACATTGTCAAAAATTGGGCTTTTTTAGACAGGGATACTACATCTAATTAGTCCATGCATTTGTTTGCGACATCAGGTTTCGATTTTTCTAGCTCACTGCTTGCTGGTCTACCGGCCTGTACAATCAGGGACTTAAAGGTAATGCACAACTCTGCAGCTAGGCTTGTCTGTCGTGAGCGTCACAGTTGAAAAATTTCACTACTTTTTACTGATCTGGACTGGCTTCCCATCTTCAGAGCATCGAAGTCACTATTGTGTCACTCACTTTTAGGCCCCTTCATTCTATGGCTCCAGCCTACCTCTAAAAACTACTCTCCCACCAGGCTAGGCATCGTACTACCCGCTTTTCGGAATCAGACTGTTTAGCTTTACCTTGTACCTTTTTACTTTTTACCTTGCAGGTCCTTTTGAGACCATGCCTTTAGTTCACATGGTCCCAAAGTATGGAACTCTTTTCCGAATGGCGTTACGACATCCCTAACTTGACAACATTTAAAAAGAAGCTTAAAATGCACCTATTTGGAGTATCATTAGGGGACCCTCGTGATTTTCCCCTGTATATTTATTTGTGATGGCACTAATCATTCTACCATTAACCACATTTCACAAGTTGAAACTGAGCATACTAAATAATAATAAATCCTAGCTGATTAAACAGCCTCTTTTTGTATAGCGACAGAAGAGCCTTTACGGCTATTACCACCGCTTGCAGTGGCGATAAAGAATCACCAACCACAGGAATCGAACCCACGACCTCGGGGGGGGGGCCAAGGTCGTGAAAGCAACCGCCTTACCCAGTGTGCCATCACGGCTCACCAATGCCATCTTTTACATGTTAGTGTCACATGGTTTGTCCCAGGGATTAAGGTACTCACTTTTGACGGCGGATATCGTGAGCTCAAGCCCTTTGGAATAAATGAAATGCCTGCATAAAGATTAAGTTTCCTTAGGGCGCTATACAAATAAATTGCATTAGTTAATTTTATTTGTTCTCATTGACATATTGCATGTTACCACTGATAATTTGATAGTGCTAGCTCCTTAGTTCTGTCTCGGCTTGATTATTGTAATTCCCTTTTGGCTGGGGCTACCAAAGAAAGCAACCAAGCCACTGCAGCTGACTATGAATATTGCTGCATGGCTAGTTTTCAAGTCCCAGAGGTTTGAGCAAGTTTTTCCTGGTAAAAGAGCTAGCATGGAGGCCGGTTGAGCAATGGATACAGAGGAAACTACTTACGCTGATCCGCATGGCCCGCCACGGCTTGGCTCCTTCGTACCTAGTTGAACTGCTGCACCAGTTTCAGCCTGTTCGCGTCCTCAGGTCCTGTGTGGACAATAAATTAGCTGTTCCATTCCTCCGCTTAAAGACCGTTGGCGACGGAAGCGTTAGTTCTGCAGGTCCTAGACTCTGGAACTCGCTTCCACAGTTCTTACGCAACGACAACTACTCTCCTGCTGCCGACTATGGCTCATCCTTTTCAGCAGTGCTGAGCTGCTACTTCCATGCTACTCACTACCTCAATTGCTCTCCTGACTCAGCTATGCTTGCCACTTTCTCTTTATTGCGTGAGATGAGGTCTGTTGGCTACCGAATGCGTACCAAAAGCCCCTTAGGTTGTGAGTGGCTATACAAAACTCTCCTGCCTAACACCCAAATAGTCTTTGTGGCTTTATGGAGTTACAGACGGAGATACATTCATCATATGTGCAGTTCCTATGACATTTGATATTGTTCAAATAAAATTTATTTTCAAGTATGAAGTACGTTTTGCCATTCACTTTTTAATTCCTGGGAGGGTTCTCTTCCTATTGGTCAGTAGCGCCCGCAAATCAGGCGTTTAACTTCAATTTCATAAATAATAATTATTATTGTAAGAATAAGACACTGGCGTGGGGTTTCAACTAAACTCACTTTCTTTGTAGGCACTGTACTTATACGTTAAAGTATGCATGTCAATTGCTTAGTGATACATTGCCAGTGTCAGCAGCCATAATTAGAAGAAAAACGTGGATTTCTTTACACAGACCAGGTAATTAATGTATGGAATAGGTGGGTTTTATATTTTTAAATGTCTAATTTAGGTGATTTCGTGATAGTAATAATACTTTATAGAGCATCCCGAAAGAACCAAATCTGTTCACCAAGCTTTAATTACCATGACCTATTACAAGCAAAGTTTTCTTCCTAGACAAACTTGCACAAACACAAAAATAACAATAGCTAGCAAGAAATTTGAGTAATTTTCATAACATATTGACCTCACATATAATCTATTAAGGATGCGAGGTCTTGCAAGTGAAAAAATTAGTGCTTCTTCAACAGTGTAGTAGCCATCTCCCAGTTGAGGGCTGAACAGTTTCCGTGTTTGAGAGCCAGTTTAATATTAGCATCACTCCTTGGAAGCAGACGAGATGCTTAAGGATGCGAATGAGATTGCAGTTAAATTCTTACGTGAACTATGTTGCATATTTTAAAAACGCTTTCACTTTCCACGCCATTATACGTTAGCGATTGGAAAAGCATGGCTGCCTTATCCAATTCTATGGGGCTCAAAAAAGTGCACATTTTGAGTTCAAAGCCTCTAATAGCCACAAAGAATAATAAATGCGTTCTGAAGCTACTAGCAACAATTTCGTGTACAATGTTGGTTAAGGAATCCATATGAGTAGCATAGCGGACAATAGGCTGCTCTTGGCGTGATCAGGTGACTTCTGAGGCCGGTGCAGAACTGGCGAAACATCTCAAAGCTAAATTCGTCGAGACAAGTGCGAAGAACCGAACCAACATTGACAATGTCTTCTACGAGCTGGTCCGAAAAATTCGGTAAGACCTCTTGTGAAAGCTGCTGTTCTTTTTTAGCGATATCAGCACGAGAGTACTAATGTGATATAACATATACCACAAACGAGCTACTGCAGACGAGCAACGCTCAAGTTTGCACACAGCGAGTGTCCACACAAGCCAAACAATAGTGTACTATTTTTTTGGTATAGTCTTCATAGGCGTTCCAAAAAGGAGGTGGCAAAATGCAATAATCCAGCCAAACCCTTACGGGACATACAGGGCAACTTAAATCCGGACACGCCATCTGGGTTAGCCTGTCGAGTTATCCTAAAACATCAATTTTGCCGCCATATTAGATGCCAATCGATGGCTTGGGAAATATTAGCTGATTTAACTGTCTCATTTGTACTGCGGCTGAAAAACCTTGACGACAGTCACCATTGCTTCCAGTGAGAAATAAAGAATCGAACCTACGACGTAGGTCGTGAAGAGCAAGCACCTTACTCCCGAGTTAAGACGCGTGGCAAGCCGCACTGTACGCCGAACTACCTTTAACCTATAGCGGCTGGCGCTCGGAACCTGTACTTCAGCTTAAGTGCAATTTGCACGTGTTTTGGCAAAGGTGACCGAAGCGTTGCGTGAATTTTTAGGAAGCAAGATACAGCTGGTTTCGTTATTCGTCCCAATGATTAGATGTTGCGAAAAAGCTGTTATATGACGGAAAAACCACGATTGAGTCAGCTGGGGTAATAGTGTTTGCTTGTTTAGAGCCCCTCGAAAGCTTGAACTGTGCGAGCTTTGAGTCTGGACGTGTACAGGTAAAGGCTTACGATATCCTAAGAGTTACCTCCTTTTCTCTAGGACTCTGGTCGATGGTTCAAATCGTACATCCAAGCAATCTTATAACGTCCAATGCAAGCGGGTTAGAGCCACTAAAGCTCTGCCACGTCTAAATAAATGAGATAAATGTTTATTCAGCCGATCGCTGTCGTCATTTAATGAATGGACTGGCTGTCACTAAAAAAGCTATCTCGGCATGAACGTGGTAGATCCAGTATTGGCATGCCAACGACGACCCGAGCAAATGCTATTACACGAGGCTTGCAGAAGCTGGTTTGGCTATCTCATGAGCAGAACGTTGGTGGATACAGAGCTTAAGCTAAATAGTTTATGGTTTCCAGGACAAATTAACTGCCAGAACTTGGTCTAACAACGGGTTGTGGCCTTATGGTGACAAACGCTTGTGCTGTTACTGAATATCTGCCCATATAGATTACGTATACGAGTAAGCCAACGCCATCACGAAACGGGCTGAAATGTCTTGAGTAATACTCGGTGGCTAAGGTTTCGTCTTAAGAAACCTAACGTGGTTGGGCAATGACTATCAGCTCTGTGACTTGACAATGTATTAAAAAATCATTAGACTTTGTCCACAAAAATTAGGGTAATTCGTTTCCGTAACAATGTTCCCACCGTTGCAGGAACGCAGTTAGCAATAAGAAATCTATTGGTGAATTAGCCATTATAGGACCTATATCAGGTTCTTCTTCTGGGTTGAGCCAGTGCCGGGCCCTAGTTTCCTGTGACTCGTGATAGATTGATGCTCATGGGAAATTCTTGACGAAAATCGTTGTAAATGAATCAAAGCCCGCCCATGGTATGTAACCAGGTGCGTAGCCAGCTCATCAAATTGACCGTGGCCCAGACTCGCCTAGGCGGCTCAGGACCTAGGCTTACCAGCCTGGCATAGGCCCGGCCTAGCCTGGCCTATGTGTGGCTATGCACCTGTATTTAACCACCCTCTAATCTGTACAGAATTTGGGTTACAAATGTAAAGATTACATCGAAGCAATTATACAGACCACACCTGTGCTTAACCGATAAAACAGCCAAGATATGCTCATTCAAAATATTAGGGTGGCTTGCTCATCTTATCTGACCTTGTTTTGAAAGTTATCGAGAGAACGTGTATCATACAATTATTGTGCCTATCCTGTTTGAATACAAATTGTGCATAGGCTATGTCACGTCTGGTTAGCTTCTGTGAAAGCCTCAGACCGACAGTGAACAAATTTGCTACTAGTCCAATATCGCTGTGGAAAAGTAGCTCAAATGCTGAAATCGGTCATAGAGTAGTTTTATTTACTTAGGGATAAAGAACTTGTTAAAGTTCTGCATCAGGCAATTGCAGTATTTTTAACGCGACAGTGAAAACGCACTAGTTGGGCTCACTTACTGTAATCAGGCCCTAATCTAATCAGGCCCTGCTTGAAGTGCTCTGGAAATAGAAGATCTGTCATGCCTAAGAACCCGATTCTTTATCGTGCGAATAGTTATCAGCTGATGGCTGATCTCTAATGTCTGGTCTGGTTGCCGCACTTTTACTTACGAAGGCCCTGTCTTAGGTGATGAGATAGCAGCTAATGATCTTCTGTCGATATAGAAATGTAATTTCAATCAACTGACCTTTACTTCGTTGACTGCTAGAATATGCCGAAATTCAGGCCTCAGTCAATGAGGGAAACTAGTAGAATACCTGCACAATAGTTCACAGAATAGGTATTTACAAAGAGAGATTGCTTGACATCACATTAAAAAATCTATTATCTTTGGCTATATTAATTTCCTCAATGGCCACCCGCTACATTACTCTGGTCTTTGGGGTTGTCGTCGAACTTTTATTCATCAATTTATTTAGCTGGGGATAAAAGGAATACGACAGGCTAGTCTAAAAAGCCTGCAGCCCTCACTAAATGCATTATTTATTGCATAGCTCAAAAAATTAAAAGCTAAATACCTTGTCTGTATTTGAGAAGTAGTTCACAGATTTAGCCTTATCTTTGTTGCTTTGTCCTTCAGCCTTCTTCAATCCTCGACATCCATTTCCACATATGAAGCATTCCAGAAATATTGAAAATATGTGGTATACTCGAAGTGCACTGCTATTGGACCTATATGTTTGGTGAATCGATTCGTCGAGATGGCCTCTGATTTTCAAAGCTCGCAAAATGTTAAAATAGCCATATTTTTGCAGTGCGTATCAGTATTTCACATTTATTGGGCTGACGAAAGTCGATACTGCAGGCCTACATAGCGCAGGTCAGAGCTGAGGAATAGAAGCCTCATAAAATAGCCAACGAACGAAGCCTCTCTTTCGACTTCTAGCTGCAATGCTTGGCGGTAGGCTCTTTCACTGACCGCTTTCGCTGTGACTCGATCAATTTCCTTGTGCCAGTAAAGCTAAATGTGGTCTTTCGTCCATCAAAGTTCTTGCGAACATTGTATTTGGAAACCGATACAGCTAAGACCTGCTTAAGCTTATGTTTGTTGTTTGACCTTGGCGAGTAACAAATTACACATGCCTATGGACATCTAGATGCTTACCGCTTGTGGCTGGATCCCACTCGCAGGTGGCTGCATTTTAAAAACCCCGGCGGCTAGTATCCTGGTTACTAGTTATGCTCGTGCATAACTATTATTGTTTTGCTATCGCCGTTCGCATGCATTCTCACATGTTATTCCTGCTACTAAGGTCCGTGAATTATGCACAAACAAAAGAAAAGCACCCCAGAGCCGACGAGGAGGCTACGAGCTGAAAACCTGCTTGCTTAGCATGGGAAAGAGGTCTGCAAGCTAAGAACACGCTAATTTGGTATTCCTAGCATTGTCTCGAACCGCTCAGCTCGTTCTCCCTCTGGCGTTGCCGTAAATTTATCTAACGTTTGGTCATTAGGCCTGCTATAACTACACCTGCCTAACCTAACGCTCGTCTTTAGAATTCTAGCTCAATGTGCAATAAACCCCTATTAATAAGCGAGCTTATTTATGAAAAAGGCCTCGACCTGCTCGCCTTGACCAAAACCGAGCTAAAATTGGTTAACTTCCTGACCAAAACCGAGGCAGTACAGACAGGCTTCTTCTTCTTTCATACTCCTAGAGCAATACATGCTGGAGATGGAGTCGTAGTTAATAATTGCTCATCCCCAATTTCAAGCCATTTGCAGTCCCTTCGAAGCAGGCGTTTAAATCTATTATTATAAGTTCACCTGAGAACAGCCTACCCACAGGGGCTGTAGTCTATCGTCCCCGAGTAGCGAGTCCTCCTTATCTCAGATTTCTCCGATCTCATTTCAATTTTGTATGCAAGAAATCTATCCTTCCTCTTTATTGGTGATTTCAAAAATCATCCTTCCTATTATTCGGTAATTTCAACATTCATTTTGATAACTTATCTGACGCCTTCAGTGCCGAATTTTGTGCACTGACTGACTGACTGTCTCTTATGGCTCATGTGCATAGTTCTATTCACATCAAGGGTCATGTCATGTCACATCAGCTTGGCCTCTGCTGCTTGATCCTGTTTCCGGTAGTCACCATTGGTAGATTGATAAAACACGATACTGTCTGACATGCTTGATGATTTTTCACTTCAGACTAAGTGCACTGTTCACCCTCGCCCTGACTGCCGATGGTTTGCCAAAAACATTAAACTAGCTAGGTTTACAAAATGCAAGCTTGAAAAAGCATAAAAAGATCCGAACTGACTGTCAATCGACAGGCAAACGAGTATTGCTGTAGATCGTACCAATCGACCTTAGCAAAGGTCAAGTCTAGCTTTTATAGAAACATCTCGGAATGACATGCACAATCCAAAAATTCTTATGTCTGCGATCGACATCTCATTAACCGCTCCCAAGTGAGCTTCTTACCTAGTGATTCTTGTGATAACATGGCTGATCGCTTCTTTAGCGTCTTTGTTAACAAGACAGACAATATCAGGGAGTCCATCCCTATAGTTGCAGCATCCTTCCTGTAATCCTGTCCCTAAATTCCATGCAGAACCTCAATGTCTACATCAAATGAGGTCGCTAATGACATCGTCCTGAAGTTCATATCCTAATCAAAGAAGTTAACTAGTCCTCTATATCCAATTTTCATTGTCCTGCTTCTAAGATGCACAGATCTGCTGCTGCCCTGCATAACGGACACATCACAATGTCATTAGCCTTAGGTTATGTCCCAGCACCCTTCAAAAAGGCTGTAGTCATGCCACTACTAAAAAAACAACACTAGACCAAGAAAAATTGAGCCACTTCCACCCAGTCTCTCTTCTACCGGTCCTTATTAAAGACACTGGAACGAGTCGTGCCAGATCAGCTGAACTCATATATTGAAACTTCAAACCTTGCTAGTCACTCAACAGAGTTAGCAGTTATTCGGGTGTATTACGTCCTGATTAGAATGAAGATTGAGGTAGAGTCTCTCTGCTTGTTATGTTCCATCTTTCGGCAGCATTTGATATTATCGATCACCATGTCGTATCTGGGCGCCTCTCATCGCACCCGGAAATCATTGTCACTGCACTGCAATGGTTCCGTCCCTATCTCAGAGACTCCAGAGTATTGATGTGAATGGACACAGATCATTCGAGGAACCACTGAGGTGTGGAGTACTACGGGGCTCTGTGTTTGATCCGGTTTTTTTCACAGTTGATACTCTCCCTCTTGCCGATGTGATTTCCAGGCAAGATCTAGGCTTTCACTGCTATGCAGGTGACACAAAATTGTACCTCTGCTTTCATCTTTCCCAGCCCTACTGCACGTCGAATTCCCTCTACTTCCTTGCTGCATGTATTGATGGCATCCACACATGGATAACAGCAAACATCATTAAATTGTATGATGATAAAACTAACCTACTAGTTATGGGCAAACCAAGTGTAGCTCCCAATAGGCTCTGCCAGCATAGCTCATGCTGAATCTGCACGCAATCCAGGTGTTCTGTTTCATAGTGACCTTTCATTTGACAAATATATCAGCTCTACTGTCAAGTCTGCTTACTTTTCAATAAATAAATAAAATGTATTTGTATTGCGCCCCAAGAAAACTTATTCTTTATTCAGGCGCTTCTCATGTGCCACGGGCTGGAGCCCACAACCTTAGCCGGACCTTGATCGGGGTGAGCACTTTAACCACTGGGCAAAAGCAGCTCGCTTCGCTACTTATTATTGCTAAAATTTGGGGTGGTTAAGACCGGGTACCACATCTAAATGGGTCAATGCATTTATGACATCCCGTCTCGACTTCTGTAACTCACTACTTGCTGGTCAACCGGCCTGTGAAATCAGGCCCTTACAGCTGGTGTAAACTCTGCAGCTAGGCTTGTCTGCCGTGAGTTGCAGTTGCCACATTACACCACTTCTCCCCGACCTGCACTTGCACCTAGTCAAGCAAAGCTTCACCATCCAGGCTAAGCATCGTACCACCAGTTTTTTGGAATATAATCGTTTACCTATACTTAGTTCGAATCTCAAATACTTTGGAGGCTGTGCCTTTAGTTCTTAACTCCCAAAGCCTGGAACTCACTTACGACTGGTGTCACACAACCTTCCTACTTGACCACATTTAGTAAAACACTAAATTCGTTTTTATTTGTTACAGCATTTAACGAGTCCATGCGACTCGCCTTCTGTGTTGTAATGAGTGCTGAAACTGTGCTTACTGACCCTGTTCGTGTCACCTCTAACAATGATAATAATAATAATGCACTTGACAAGGCACCCTCAGAGAACTTTATCTCTGTCTAGGCGCTTTACATTTGCTGCAAATTGAAATGCAATCGAATGGTAAGTAAAATCATGCCTGAAAAACAAACAAAATGAATATTATGATTAGAGGTGACATGCACAGGGTCAGCATGCGAATGTGGTTAGTGGCAGCATGCACAGTGTCAGCACCCATAAGCACATCAAGGACGAATCACAGGGACCCACTAAATGCTGTCCTAAATAGGTGTGTTTTTAGGTTCCTTTTAAATGTGGTCAGGTCGGGGGATGTTCTGACGCAGGTCGGGACGGAGTTCCAGGCTGTGGGAGCATACGAACTAAATGCACGGTCTCCAAAGGATTTAAGGTTTGTACGAGGTATTTCTAGACTGCTGGATTCCGAAAAGCGGGTGGTAGGATGTTTGGCCTGATGGGGTAGTATATCTGACAGATAGGCTGGAGCCATAGAATGAAGGGACCTAAACGTGAGCGAAAAAACCTTGAAGTCAATCCGTTGCTTGACTGGTAGCCAGTGCAGGTCGGCGAGAAGTGGAGTAATGCGGCAACTGCGATGCTCACGACAGACAAGTCTAGCTGCCGAGTTTTGCACCAGCTGCAATCGCCTGATCGCACATGCTGGTAGGCCAGTAAGCAGTGAGTTTCAGAAGTCGAGACGGGATGTCACGAATGCATGGACCAACTTAGATGTGGTATCCTTATCTAAAGAAGCCCGAATTTTAGCAATGTTATGAAGCTGAAAATAGGCAGATCTGACTGTGGAGATGATATGGTCGTCTAACGAGAGGTCGCTTTGGAATATGACACCTAGATTTCGAGCTGATTTAACCGGTGATATGCTGGCAGAGCCAATTTTGAGAGTCAGCCTTTCCAATCTCTGCATCACACTGGGTTTGCCCATAACTAGTAAGTTAGTTTCATCATCGTTTAGTTTTAGAAAATTTGCTGCCATCCATGTGCGGATGTCATCAATGCATGCAGCTAGTGAGTTGAGAGAATTTGAGGTGCTCGAAGGCTGGGAGAGATCAAAGCAAAGGTACAACTGAGTGTCATCCGCATAGAAGTGAAAGCCTAGATTGTGCTTGGCAATCACATCATCAAGAGGGAAAGTGTAAACCGAGAAAAGAACCAAACCTACCACGGAGCCCTGAGGTACTCCATATTTCAGAGGTACTTCAGATGATCTTTGTCTATTCACGTCAATACTCTGGAGTCTCCCACTGAGATAGGACCTGAACCACTGCAGAGCAGTGCCAGTGATGCCCAGGCGAGATGAGAGGCGCTCTAGAAGAACTTTGTGATCGATGGTGTCAAAAGCTGCCGAGAGATCGATCAAAACAAGCAGAGACACTCTACCGACACTTAACTCTACCCTGCATTCCTAAGTAGGTCGTTGTATACCCTAAGCAATGCTTACTATGTGGAGTGATTAGCTCTAAAGCCAGAGTGGAACTTACAAGCAAGGTGTGAGGTTTCGATATATGAGTTCAGCTGGTCCACCACGACCCGTTCCAGTGTCTTTGATAGGAATGGTAGAAGGGAGACTGGGCGGTAGTTGTTTAAGTTCTCTTGGTCTAGTGTAGCTTTCTTGAGAAGTGGCCTGACTACAGCTTTTTTGAAAGGTGCTGGGACATGACCAGAGGCTAATGACATATTAATGATGTTAGTTATGCATGGCAGCAGCAGATCAATGCAACGTAGGAGCAGGACAGTGGGAATAGGGTCCAGAGGACTTGTTGTCTTCTTTGATTGAGATACGAACTTTAGGACTAGATCACTGGTGACCTGCTCAAATGCAGACATTGAGGTGCAGCCAGGAACCGAGGAACAGCATTATTCAGCTAAGATTCATGATCTATGCATTAACAAAAGAAAAGCACCCCTTAGCCGCCGCGGTGGCCGGAACCGCCAGCTCAGACGCCGCTCGTTGGGCTGGAACTGCGAGCTGAGTACCCGCTCGTTCGGTATTCCTAGTATTGTCTCGAACCGCTCAGCACGCTCTCCCACATGCGTCACTGTAAATTCCTCAAACTTAGTGGTCATCAAGCCTGTTGTAACCCCATCGGCCAGACTTAACGCTTGCCTTTGGAGTCCTCGCTCAATATGCAATAAACCTCTAGTAATAAGCGACCTTATTTCTGAAAATGGTATCGACCTGCTTGCCCTAACTGAAACTTGGCTGAAATCGATAAATTGCCCGACAATTAAAGACGAAACTCCATCTGGTTTCTCGTTCTTTCACACCCCTAAATCAATCAAAACTGGAGGTGGAGTTGCTATTGTCGTGCGCTCGAAATTCAACTTCAAGCCATTTGTGGTACCCTCGAAGTAGTCTTTTGAATCAATTGTCTTGGTCTCACCCGAAAACAAGCTACCGATAGTGGCAGTACTCTATCACCCACAAGGTAAAAAATCCTCCTTTATCTCAGATTTCTCCGATCTCATTTCGATTCTGTGTGCAAGAAATCGATCCTTCCTCGTTATGGGTGATTTCAACGTTCACTTTGATAACTTATCTGACGCTTTCAGCACCGAATTTCGTGCATTGACTGACTCATTGTCTCTTGTGGCTCATGTGCATGGCCCTACCCACAAAGGGTCACACACTCGACCAGATTTTCTCAGATAACTGCACTTTGTCATCACCAATTATTACCAAATCCTGCTTATCTAACCACATGCAGATCTCATCCAATCTACAGTGTGTGCCCACATCCTTCTCTAGAATAACCTGTGAATCGCGAAACCTCAAGACCCTTGACATCGATGCTGTCCGTGCGAGACTATCTGCTTCACCTCTGCTACTCAATCCTCCCTCCGATCTGTCATCATTGGTAGATAGCTACAACACGACACTAGTTGACACGCTCGACGAGTTTGCACCTCTGACAAAGCACACTGTGCGCCCCGCCCAGACGACCTATGGTTTACCACAGACATTAAACTAGCCAAGTCTACTAAACGAAAGCTTGAAAAAGCATACAAAAGATCCGGACTAACTGTCCATCGACAGGCATATGAAGACTACTGTAGGTCGTACCAATCGATCCTAGCAAAGGCCAAGTCTAGCTTCTATAAAAAACATTGTTGAATCACAGATGCACAATCCAGAAATGCTGATGTCGACAGTAAACCATCTCCTCAACCGTTCCCAGATTAGCTCCTTACCTGATGATCCTAATGATGATCTAGCCGATCGCCTCTCTCGATTCTTTGTGCAGAAGATAGACAAGATCAGGGAATCCATCCCTGCGATGACAACCTCCCCACTAGAATGCTGTTCCTCGGTTCCTGGCTGCTCCTCAATGTCTGCGTTTAAGCAGGTCACTAGTGATCTAGTCCTAAAGTTCGTATCTCAATCAAAGAAGAAAACAAGTCCTCTGGACCCTATTCCCACTGTCCTGCTCCTACGTTGCATTGATCTGCTGCTGCCATGCATAACTAACATCATTAATATGTCATTAGCCTCAGTTCTTGTCCCAGCACCTTTCAAAAAAGCTGTAGTCAGGCCACTTCTCAAGAAAGCTACACTAGACCAAGAGAACTTAAGCAACTACCGCCCAGTTTCCCTTTTACCTTTCTTATCAAAGACATTGGAACGGGTCGTGGCACACCAGCTGAACTCGTATATCGAAACCTCACACCTTGCTAGTAAGTTCCAGTCTGGCTTTAGAGCTAATCACTCTACAGAGTCAGCATTGCTTAGGGTATACAACGACCTACTTAGGAATGCAGACATGGGTAGAGTGTCTCTTCTTGTTTTGCTCGATCTTTCGGCAGCTTTTGATACCATCGATCACAAAGTTCTTCTAGAGCGCCTCTCATCTCGCCTGGGCATCACTGGCACTGCTCTGCAGTGGTTCAGGTCCTATCTCAGTGGGAGACTCCAGAGTATTGACGTGAATAGACAAAGATCATCTGAAGTACCTCTGAAATATAGATTACCTCAGGGCTCAGTGCTAGGTCCGGTTCTTTTCACGGTTTATACTCTACCTCTTGCTGATGTGATTGCCAAGCACAATCTAGGCTTTCACTTCTATGCAGATGACACTCAGTTGTACCTTTGCTTTGATCTCTCCCAGCCTTCGAGCATCTCAAATTCTCTCAACTCACTAGCTGCATGCATTGATGACATCCGCACATGGATGGCAGCAAATTTTCTAAAACTAAACGATGATAAAACTAACTTACTAGTTATGGGCAAACCCAGTGTGATGCAGAGATTGGGAAGGTTGACTCTCAAAATTGGCTCTGCCAGCATATCTTCTGTTGAATCAGCTCGATATCTATGTCTCATATTCCAAAGCATCCTCTCGTTAGACGACCATATCAGCTCCACAGTGAAATCCGCCTATATTCAGCTTCATAACATTGCTAAAATTCGGCTTCTTTAGATAAAGATACCACATCTAAGTTGGTCCATGCATTCGTGACATCCCGTCTCGACTTCTGCAACTCCCTGCTTACTGGTCTACCAGCATGTGCGATCAGGCGATTGCAGCTGGTGCAAAACTCGGCAGCTAGACTTGTCTGTCGTGAGCATCGCAGTTGCCGCATTACTCCACTTCTCGCCGACCTGCACTGGCTACCAGTCAAGCAACGGATTGACTTCAAGGTTTTTTCGCTCACTTTTAGGTCCCTTCATTCTATGGCTCCAGCCTATCTGTCAGATATACTACCCCATCAGGCCAAGCATCGTACCACCTGCTTTTTGGAATCCAACAGTCTAGAAATACCTCGTACAAACCTCGAATCCTTTGGAGACCATGCATTTAGCTTGGATGCTCCCACAGCCTGGAACTCCGTCCCGACCTGCGTCAGAACATCCCCTGACCTGACCACATTTAAAAGGAACCTAAAAACACACCTATTTAGGACAGCATTTAGTGGGTCCCTGTGATTCGTCCTTGATGTGCTTATGGGTGCTGACACTGTGCATGCTGCCACTAACTACATTTGCATGCTGACCCTGTGCATGTCACCCCTAACCATATTATTCATTTTGTTTGTTTTTCAAGCATGATTTTACTTACCATTCAATTGCATTTCACTTTGCAGCAAATGTAAAGCGCCTAGAGAGAGATTAAGTTCTCTGATGGCGCTTTATCAAGTGAATTATTATTATTATTATTATTATTCTTGTTGTCATTGAGCTATCACTCGAAATTCGATCATGCTTCTGTATCGCCGAGCTAGCCGTGGCCTAATTTTAGAGCAAACAAGAACTGCTCGGCGGGAAAAACTCTTTTGTCCTGGAGCAGTGAGCCAGAGAGAAGCGCCAGTGCGGTGAGAGAGCAAGAGCTTAAGAGCGAGTCGGGAAACTCTGGGAACAGGGGTGGCAATTCAGCCTTTAGAATTGGTCTGCTAGCCGCTGGGGCGGCTGATTGATGTTGGCTGGCCTGTCAACCTCGGCCATAACTCTGTCCACAAAGAACTCGTCTGGAACCTTTTTGGCATTCAAGCTGGACTAGGTTGCCCATCCGGTGGCCAAGCGACGGTATTCGTTCCTTACCGTAATTGCCCACGGTGCCGGGCCCGTTACCACTAAGCTCTCGCACCGTGGTCTCTGCTAGGTATTTTACAGTCGAGCGAAGCTCGCTACGGGTCTTTTGTTCGGCTCCTGCTCTCTCACTCTTCGGCTTCGCTTCGACGCCGTCGGACTCGTTTCTCTGAAAGCGAGAGAGGAAGGCGTCGTAGGCAATTGACGAGACTGGACGAGACAGCGCTAGGAGGATTCGGTGGACGCCGCCGATTATGGTCGTATTTGAGGTAGCGTGGAAGGGAGGTATTCCTGCCTTCACGGTGAAAGCGGAGCCCTAGCTCTTCAATCAGGGGCTCCGGTTCGGCTTCGGTTCGGGCTCCTTCGTTTTATTTGGGTCATTCCCCACAATAGACGTAAGTATAATTAAAGTAAGTCAAGCCTAAGTAAGGCCGTAAGTAAAGCCTAAGGGACGTATTTCCCCGCAAAAGTGCTTGTGCTGTTGAGAGCCTTCGAGGAGTGTTTAGATAAAACTGAGCGATACGCGCCTCGACATTGTGCGCTTGCGAATAAAGCTCAATAAAATACCCTATTTTTGACTCTTCTTAATTCAAGTGGCGGACTCACGACCCCGTTAGTAGCGGTAAGTAGGTCAGCACCAGAAACGCCCATTTCGTGGCGACTTCGCTACGCATTTCGTCGACGACTCTAATTGGGCGCAGACGCGCACCGAACTGCATTCGGCGGCAGGTTACGCCGCTCGGTAAGCAGCTGGTTACGACTACTCCGCCGAGCCTTCGGCGTAACACTTCCTTTGTAGAAGATTTTTTGACTGTCTAGAAATCGAACGAATTCTCTGATCAGGGTCCAATAACAAACGTATTAATATTATTATTATTTTACACAGCTTTTTGGCTTTTCTATTTGCCTCGTAGTTTAAATGACTGGACGAGTAAGTTTATTGGAATAGCTGTGTTGGAGTTTGATGGAGCAATGGTTATCAGCATACCAGAATGGTTACCAACATACCCTAGCATACATTGATGTTTCGACAGTTCATAAAATGGCGTCTAACCATTGCAGGAAACATCGTGCCGTAGAAGATGCGAAAACAAAGACGAAAACTTCGCGAAACAGAAATTCAACTCATTCAGGAGCGAGAAACTGCTGCTCTGTCTTGTAGAGCGTATTGCTGGGTCAAGGCTACGGCTCGCTACTGAGCTTTTTCAGCTGGCTCTGCTGGTTACTGCACCACCAACCTTACTTAACCTGCCGTAGACGTCGCTCAGCACGTTTGTAGCAAGGTTTCAGCTTTAGCACTCTACGGATATCTACGCGTGAGTGGGAAACTATATAAGCCATTACAAAATGTACGACGGATTGTACCTATTTCAAAGCAGCTTTGAGAAAGCTAATGCACATAAGGACCTGCTGATACGATTGGAAAAACCAACCTGCGGACCTTGATGGCATTGGTTTAAATTATTTTCTCATGAGCATCTTGACGATGGCGATTATGGAGCTGCAGACCCCAAAGTTCGAATCCAATTCTTAGCAAAAGGCTAGTGCTAAAACATAGCACTCAAACAGCTTCAATTTCCATTTAAATTGAATCCTATCGGGACTCAAGAGGTTGTCCAGCTAGCACCGTGCAGTGCCTTTGGAAGATTCTTCGGCGATCACTCTGCGAACTCTTTAAAGTTTTTTTTTAAGTATTGTATAACTAGGATTCGTGCTTGAGACGATAGCTTGTGCTTTGTTTTAGCCTGGTCACATGGCATATTAAATATTACAAAATAATATTTTGTCCGTTCTTGAATAATCCAACTTCAGGACATCTAAAAAGAAGTCAAAAACGCAAGCGGTCATTGCAGCATTTTCTGGGGTACTTGGTGAATTTTTCTGTTTGTGCTCATGCGTGCTGACGCTGTGCTTATTATCGCTAACCATTTTGATTTGTTTACCTTACAACATGTAAAATGACTAGAGAAGGTAAACAAATTAGGGTTCAATGGTTCAGCTGTCTCTCTTATATAGCTGCATAATTATACATCAGCAGACAATCCTTAACGGCTATCACTGCCGCTTGCAGTGGGCAGTGAAGGATTGAGAAAGATTTAGTTCTCCATATGGGTCAGGCAAATTTTGTTTTATTTTTATAAGATGCGGCTCTGCGTTTATCCACTGTAGAGTGTTGAGCCTCTTGGTAGAGCAGTACACAAAGTACCAATGGGACATGAGATGGTCACGTCTCAGTGTCTTTGTACAGTTTTAATGTTAGTCTCAGTGTATTTGCAGAGCCTAAGTAAAGTGCCTATATAAATATTTAGTTAACTGTGGGTGCTAGAGAAATTTGTTATTATCGTTTGTGCTGTTGTACTGATTTGACAGCCTGTAAGTGACCTATTAAGCCTTACAGCACCTGATTGATTGATCTTAGCTCGGTCTCTAGCGCTTGTTTCAAACCGTTTTCTGCATGACTTGCAAAATGTCAACCAGTCGCATTGGATTATGCATATAAAAAAATATAATCAAACTTTATTATTTTTTGGAAATGAATCTTTATGGCGTATGTAAGTCTGTGCATTGTATCAATTACTTATTGCCTGGCCTAAGAGATACTTTGTATTTTATTAGCTGAGCTGCGATATTGCTTTTCTTAGTGACGCTTGTGACGCATCGTTATATGCAACAAACTTACAAGTTAACATACTTAATTTGGAGAATAACTTCCCAACACTTCATTCTTACCAAACATGTTTAATAACCCAATCGGTACGACTAAACCATGGCAGCAAGAACTTGATTTCCATCCAGTAAGTACACTTATGGCAGATGATTGCAGAAACACTCCCCTTAGAGATAATTTACTTAAATGTGCACATGTGGTATTTGCTAGGGCATGGATTAACATCGAAGTAGTACCTCCAGAGGTTCGAGCTCCAACATATTGTGGGGAATTGCTAGATTTCTTAGGAAATGCCGAATATACACAGAAAGGTTACCTCCTGGATCGGAGGCTTGATTGTTGGTGACATCCTGGGCGTTTACTGTGGGTGCGACGAATATTCTAGGAGACGTTAAAAAACTGCCCATTATAAAGAAATTAAAACGCACCTATTTATCACATCGTTTAGTGGGTACCTGCAATTCATTCTTTGTGTGCTTATGCGTGCTGACACTGTGCATGCTGCACTAACCAAACTTGTATGCTGACCCTTCGCGTGTCGCCCCTAAGCGTATCATTCTTGAAAATCTGTAGCAATCCAAAACGACCCACTTCAACCCGGCTTGAATTCTGTAACTCTCTGCTTGCTAGTCTACCGGCTTGTGCAATCAGGTGCTTACAGCTGGTGCAAACTCTGCACCTAGGCTTGTCTGTTGTGACCATCGCAGTTGCTTCATCACACCATTTCTCGTCGACATGCACTGGCTCCCAGTCAAGCAACAGATCGACTTCAAGGTTTTGTCACTCACTTTGAGGTCCTGTCATTCTTTGGCTCCAGCCTACCCATCAGATTTACCCCCACCAGGCTAAGCATTGTACCACCCGCTGTTCGAAATCGAACTGTTTATTCATACCTCGTACAAATCTCAAATTCTTTGGAAACCGTGCCTTTAGTACGTATGCTCTCAAAGCCTGGAACTTACTCCTGACTTGCGTCACGACATCTCCTGGCTTGTTCAAATTTAAAAAGAAACTAAAAACACATAGATTTATCACAGCATTTACCGGGTCCCTATGATTCTTTCTTCATGTGCTTAGGCGTGCTGACACTGTTGCATGCTGCCACTAACCAAGCTCGCATGCTAAACCTGGGCATGCCACTCCTAACCTGTTGTTCTTGTTCTTTATTGAGCGTGGTACTATAACCATTCAATCAAGCTTCCTTTGCGGCAAATGCAAAGTGCCTAGAAAGAGATTGAGTTCTCTGAGGGCGGTATATTAAATGCATCGTTATTCCTATCATTTAATCCACCTTAAATCTACCCTAAATCCACTGGGCAAAGTACAAAATTGAATTGTTCACAATACCACGCTAAATTTGAAGTGCATCCAGAGAATTTCACATCATTCCCAGTGAGTTTTAATGCAGTTCACTGCAATCGACCGCTGCGGCCCGGGCCATTTCACAATGCACCGCGTTGCAACGTAAAGGGGATGAAATCGTATGCAAAAAGCCCCTTTTAAGATTGCATGCGACTGCAAACTCTGAAAAGTATACTCACGAAAATTTATGAGAATTGGCATGGGAGTTCTTGCTCCATGCTCTGAAATAGATTACAATGGCCCAAGAAAATACCCCAACTCAGTTTCACAAGCCACAACATGCTCAAAAAGAGGGTTTGCAAAGCTCCCATTTGTATTACCTATTATATTCCCTGTGCCAAGTGCACACTCACGTTCATTCAAGCTATTAAGAATTCGCGATCTCTGGCAATGCATGATAAATAACGCACTGAGTAAATATAGCTATCCACTCTGATCAATTGAAAATCATCCTGTAATCCTCTAAGCTAAGCTTCGATTTAGATTTAATATAATATTGAACTCAGGTTAAAAACCTGCCACCCATTTTCTTGCCTTCGTCCATGTTCGTCCTCAACCAATGCACTGCAATCGACTGCAAAGTTTGGGTCCAATTCGACAATCTACCATAATGCTCGTCGTTTCGCCACAAACCACCAGAAATTGTTCACTTAAAGCTATAAATTGGATTGCATATTACTGTGCTTTCTTTGAAGCAATTGCAAAGCACATATAAAGAGATTGAGTTTTCTGAGGGTGCTTGATCAAATGTGTTATTATTATTGCTCTAGTCTTTGTTATTAGTTTACTCGCAAAATTTCGCCAACATTTCCTAGGAAATTATCATGTGATGCACCTCAATCGAATACAATGGTCCTGGCCAACACCATAATCTACCAAAGCATGCTAAAAAGGCTACAAATCAAATTATTAATACTCCAACTTTGAGAACATATTACAGCTCAATGTAAACTAAAGTGCAACCAGATGTTTTAACCCATTGGAACATGGGTAAATATTAGGCAATGCATGGCTGTCAACAGCAATTGGTCAGGCCAAAGCAGCAGTCCACTACCATTAACTGAAAATGACTCGTTATAGCTCAGGAGATAAGATATTAGCTATTCATGACCGAGGTTGATGGTTTGAATCCGGCAGGGGAGATTCTTGATTCCCAACTGCAAGCAGTGCTGATTGCCGCCAAGGCTCTTCTATCGCTAAGCAAATGAGCCTGCTAAATCAGCTAAAATTACTAATAATGTTATTATCACAAGTCGACCGGAAATAGGCTTCGCGAATTTTCAATTCTGAACGCGTATTAAAGCGAACTGTAATTAAAGTACACCCGAATACGTTTAACAGATTTTGCTCGTATAGCTTTGGACAACGGATAGTAACCAACGGCAACGACTTGAACACATTCTTCAATCTAGTGCAGTCGGCCAAAAATACTCACAAATCGGGTTCTCAATGCTGCTATTTGACTACATTTAACAGACACCTGTGTACAAAGTGCAACCAAATAGTTTCAACTTATCGCGAACGTAAAATTTCGGGCCAATACATAGCAATGAATTGCAATGGCTCGGGCAAAAGCTGCAAGACCTGGTTAACCATCACAAATTGACCAGAAATTGGCTAGGCGAAGCTCTGATTCTCATTGTAATTATAATACTAATACATTTGATAGAACAATCTCAGAGAAATCAGTCTCTTTCTGGGTGCTTTACAATTGCTTGCTGCAAAGGAAGCACGATCGAGTAGATAGTGGTAGGAAGCTCAGTAAACAACAAGAGTAACATGGTTAATGGTGACATTCAAAGGGTCAGCATACAAGCGTGGATAGTGGCAGCATGCAACACTGTCAGAGGAGAATACGAACTAAAGGCACGGTCTCCAAAAGATTTGGGGCTGGTACGAAGTATAGTTAAATAGTTAAATTCCGAAAGCGGGTGGTATGATGCCTTGCCTGGTGGGGCAGTAGATCTGATGGTATATGAAATTTCACTTTTTTAAAAGAAGGCACGTTTTTTAGCTGTTTTGCACGTCAATTGTCGGGCGATGCACTGCAATCTGTTGCGATGGCTAGAGATCAATACGGTAATCCACTGCAATCTACCTCAAAATGCCTAGAAAAAGGTTCTCTAGAAGGTATAAGTTAGATTAAATATTTCAGAGCACTCACTTTACAATGCAGTCACAGCATCTCCAGGCATTTAGCATGCTCTTTCTCAGGTAATGCATAGCATCAGCGGCAGTGGCTTGTGCAAAGTTCACTATCCACTGTTATCAGTAGCAAATTTCCCATAAACCAGCTTGCAAAGCGAAGAAAGAATTTCATATTGCAATATAATTAATAATAACAATAATGATAATAATGCACTTGATAAAGCACCCTCAGAAAACTCAAATCTGTTTCTAGGCGCTTTACATCTGCTGCAAAAGGAAATGCAATTTAATGGTGAGTAATATCATGCTTGATAAACAACATGAATAAAATGGTTAGGGGTGACATGCACAGTGTCAGCACGCATAAACACACGAAGGACGAATCACGGGGACCCACTAAATGCTGTCCTAAATAGGTGTGTTTTTAAATTCTTTTAAAATGTGGTCAAGTCAGGGGATGTTCTGACGCAAGTCGGGAGTGAGTTCCAGGCTTTGGGAGCATAAGAACTAAATGCATGGTCTCCAAAGGATTTGAGGTTTGTACGAGAATTGGTAGACTGTTGGATTCCGAAAACCAGGTGGTACGATGCTTGGCCTGGTGGGGGAGTAGATCTAAGAGATAGGCTTGAGCCACAGATTGAAGTGACCTAAAAGTGAGTGACAAAACCTTGAAGTCAATCCGTTGCTTGACTGGTAGCCAATGCAGGTCGGCGAGAAGTGGTGTGATATGGCAGCTGCCATGCTCACGACAGACAAGCCTAGCTGAGGAGTTTTGCACCAGCTGTAATCGCCTGATCGCACATGCCGGTAGGCCAGTAAGCAGTGAGTTGCAGAAGTCGAGACGGGATGTCATGAATGCATGGACTAACTTAGACGTGGTATCCTTATCTAAACAAGCCCGAAATATAGCAATGTTATGTAGCGGAAAGTAGGTAGATTTGACTGTTTTCAAGTAAGCTTACTAGTTTTAAGGTTTCGGGCATTCTCTTTGTCTATTAAATGGGCTGTACAGGTTTGGGCCATTACTGGAATGCAACAGTCAACTTTTCTTAACAGGAAACCACCAATGCATCAACAATGGACAGGCTTTTGCTACATTTAGTGCGAGTGCCCTCTCCGTTCTTGTCGCAGGCTCTAAGCTTCGGTAAGCAGCTGGCTAGCCGATTCTCTGCTGGCTCCGTCGATACTCGGGCTGAGTCTCTGGCTGCTCTCACGCTTAATCACCGTCTCCGGCTGACACTGCAGCTCTCTCTGACGCCGGCTCTCCCAGCTGCTAAAGCTTCGCCTCCTTTATTAAATACTTTTGGAAACAGGTCACCAACGAAAATCCTCCGGTAACGTGAATAGCAGGCACGTGCTGCCAGGGACCATTCCCTGGGTAATTGACTCGAATCAAAACTGCACATTTCAGCTGGCTTCACACGACCTTCCTGCTATCACTGCTTATCTTCGAAGCATACATCGCTCTATGCCTGCGAATAGTCACAAGCTCGCTCTTTGCTCAGGCATGCAGGCACTGCATGCCTGCCTCCCCCTACGGGCAGAGCTCTCTCCAATAATAATAATAATAATAATAATAATTCACTTGATAAAGCGCCGTCAGAGAACTTAATCTCTCTCTAGGCGCTTTACATTTGCTGTAAAGTGAAATGCAATCCAATGGTAAGTAAAATCATGCCTGAAAAACAAACAAAATGAATATTATGATTAGACATGACATGCACAGGGTCAGCATGCAAATGTGGTTAGTGGCAGCATGCACAGTGTCAGCACGAATAAGCACATCAAAGACGAATCACAGGGACCCACTAAATGCTGTCCTAAATAGGTGTGTTTTTAGGTTCCTTTTAAATGTGGTCAGGTCAGGGGATGTTTTGACGCAGGTCGGGAGGGAGTTCCAGGCTTTGGGAGCATATGAACTAATCAGGTCATTTGTCTCAAATACCTTTGCATGTTGCGATATGCTTTGGTATTACTTTTCTTATAAGAAATACTTATAGTAATACTTTTGTTATAGTGCCCTCAGAGAACACAATCACTTTCATATTCCTGCTATCGAAGCCAATAGCCATATAAGTGTAACAATCAGAATAGGAGTGCTTGGCGTGGGAAGCTAAAGACTCCTCGTTCATGGAACAAAGAAGCATTATCTTAGTCAGGATGGCAGCGTGAATGGCTGCGTGGGTATAACTGCGCCTGCATGTGTGTCAATACGTCAAGGGTATGCTGCACGACCTTTGCACTTTGTATCAGCCACCATTCGGCCATGATGTGCAGGGGCAGACTTAAAGAGTTGGAACCGGGTAAATTCAGAATGTCTCACTACCGATCACATCTGTCCACCACCGAGCTGACTTCCAAAGCTAAATATCGCCTAGTGAGAGTAGATTCGTCACTCTTTTATTTCCCATTAGATATCTCTTTAAGGTTGAGCTACAGGCACACACACAATATTAGCTGATTCAACAGCCTTATTTATATAGCGGCAGAAGAGCCTTATCGGATGTCGCTGCCGCTTGTAGTTGGCAATAAAGGATTGCCCAACCGCAGTATTCAAACCCACAATCTCGGTCGTGAATAGGGAGCACCTTAATTCCCGTGCTATCGCGGCTCAGTGAACCAACCTGGCTATGCCAGCTAACGTAGATGGTTTTTAGAAGCAGTATACACTATACGTTGGCTTAGGGACGCAAGTTCTAAACTTCAAGCAAGTTCTACTAGCCTTCCCTCAATGTCCACCTTCAAGCCTATTGACTTCAAGGTTATGTCGCTCACTTTTAGGTCCCTTCATTTTTTGGCTCCAGCCTATCTGTCAGATATACTACCCCGTCAGGCCAAGCATCGTACCACCCACTTTTCGGAATTCAACAGTCTAGAAATACCTCGTACAAACCTCAAATCCTTTGGAGACCGTGCATTTAGTTCATATGCTCCCAAAGCCTGGAACTCCGTCCCGACCTGCGTCAGAACATCCCCTGACCTGACCACATTTCAAAGGAACCTAAAAACACACCTATTTAGGACAGCATTTAGTGGGTCCCTGTGATTCGTCCTTGATGTGCTTATGGGTGCTGACACTGTGCATGCTGCCACTAACCACATTTGCTTGCTGACCCTGTGCATGTCACCCCTAACCATATTATCCATTTCGTTTGTTTATCAAGCATGATTTTACTTACCATTTAATTGCATTTCACTTTGCAGCAAATGTAAAGCGCCTAGAGAGAGATTAAGTTCTCTGAGGGCGCTTTATCAAGTGAATTATTATTATTATTATTATTATTATTAAGCCTGCCACTGATACCTCTGGAAGCTTATCTCTCAATCTTAGAAAAATACGAGGATTGTGACTGCTCTGCCTAAGTCATAACGAATATGTCCTTGGCTCCAGGTCTTGTCGTGGCTTCCTTGAAAAAGACTGCTCCCTAGGCCACCCACTATGAAATCAACGTTAGACAGAGAGAACTTGAACAACGTTCGCCCAGTCTTCTTACTACCGTTCACATCAAAGACCCGGCAGCGAGTAATGAAAGACCAGCTAAACTCATACATAAACAAATTCAAACTTAGCAAAAAATAATAATAATAATAATAATGTACTTGATAAAGCGCCCTCAGAGAACTTAATCTCTTTCTAGGCGCTTTACATTTGCTGCAAAGGGAAATGCAATTAAATGGTAAGTAAAATCATGCTTGAAAAACAAACAAAATGAATAACAGCAAGTAAGTTCCACCCAGGTTAAAGAACTAATAACTCAAAAGTCAGCACTGTTACGAGAGTATGACGACCTTTACCGGATTCGTGACTTACCTGAGTCTCTACCAATTTCACTGGACTACTCGGCAATTATTGCTACTATTAACCGCCACGTCCATTGTGAACACCTGTCATCTCGTTTAGGCATTGCTGACACGGCACAGCAATTGCTTACGTCTCATCTCAGCGTGAGATGTCAGAGCATTAATATTATCAGGCAAGAGTAATCCGAAGAGCTTTTAATTTACGGCTCCTACAGTGATTTGTGTGTGGTCCACTTCTTTTTTCTATTTATAGTATCTCCCTTATCAATGCATTTATCAAGGGCAATCAACGCTCTCATTTTTTAAACAGAAGGCTCAAAGCTGTACCTTTGCTTTTACTCTTTCCTGCCTTCCAGGAAGCCAAAATATGTCAACCCATTACAGCATGTATTTCTGAGATTCGCACTTGGATGACAGAAAACTATATCCAATTGAATGACGATGAAACTGTCTATATGTGAGTACACCCAGCGTTACTAAGTAATTGTTCTCACAGCATTGACTTAGTCTTGGGACTTCTCTTACGCGTGCTTTTTTATTCTGAAATTGGGCATGCTATGACTAAACAATTAAAATACTTGCTTTCCTGCTTACGAAAAACACTTAAAATGGGTACGATTCTCTTCGAATGCTATGCAAATGTTGTATTATTATTATTGCCACGAATTATTAAGTTGAACCGGCATAGTCATGAATGAGAAAATTGACATCCAACCAAACGATTTGAATCAATTGGGTTGTCGCATAATATAGCAGTTTTTCTACTTGAAAATAGTTGCAAGCCAATCCTTATCAATAAACCAATCCAAAGTAACGTAATGAAAATCGCAGAGAACTGTATCTCTGATGTATGTCTCAAGGACACAGACATGCCACGTGTCGATCGTCAGAGAATAATGGCAATTGTCGTTGCGTCGCATCCAAGAGCTTCAGTAGCTGCTATCGGGTGCAGGACACACTGTGAAGGACTGCTCGCTCGCTGTCTTTAACTTTACTAACCGTCCTCAACCCCAGCTATCCCAGCTGTATAAAGAAGAACCATTTGTGCAGCAGTACCGAGGTTTCGGCGAGCTGATCGATGTTACAGCGCCTATGCACTTGAATTAATTCAGCTATGCCGCTCTGCTACGAGCGTTCAGAGCTGCTATAAAGCGTGCTTTTTGCCTCACTTATGTAGTATAACCCATTATTAACCTTCTTCCATCAACTGCCACTAAATTCCTGCGACAAGAAAATCAAATTGCCGATGATACCATCGGCACCATTTAAGGATCTAGAAATATCCGACGAATATTCCAAATCTTCGGCTGCTACAGAATTATGAAACTTGGTCTAATATATACGCAATTTATAACTAAGTGTGCTTATATGTTATTTAGCTAAAATAGAATCGGGGCTATTATAAGACTTGCGTTTATTGGCATCTTCCTTAACGGTCGCCGTCAGCCGGATATTCAGTGAAGCAAAGCAATGATATTTGCCAACTTTTGGCTCCACCCTCTCGCCAGAAGCATCCACCAAGGTCAATTACCATCGTACATGTGACAGTTCTATTTCTTTCTACTGCCAGAATCTATGAAATAAACAAGTATGTGAAAGCACAGATTAAAATTCCCCATGCGGTTCAATGGTACCAGGTAGACAGTCGCAGCAGCCACTACAAGGATTCATAATGTCCTAGATGGTCGAGTTCACTGTAACGTCGAGGTACAGCGCCAACGTCAAGTAATCCTAATGACGCACATCATACATATGAGAACGGTAAGCGTAGTACAATTACTCAGCTTGTGTACTATTAATTGTTAGGGTTCTATGCAAAATCCCTGCCAATGCAATGCAATGCGTTGCTACACTGCAGTTGCAAATAACGTCCGCCGGTTTGAGGTTCGGCAGTCTCAACAATATGTGTAGTCCCAGTTGCTGCTTCGCTCGACCTGCGAGCCCCGACCTGCGAGCCCCGACCTGCGAGCCCCTCGCTGAGCGCCCCGAGCGCTCGGGGAGGCCTCAATGGGTGAATTGCTCTTAGGACCTGTCAGGGCATAGGCCCCAAATATAAACGCTGGCTCGTTTGGAAACCGACCGACTGCAAGTACGTGCTGCCGACTGACCAGCAGCCTGTTCAGCCCTATCTAAGATAAATATTAGCTTCCCTCTAGACAAGTACACTGACGGCGCCCAGCGTGCTTATCGTAATGGCCTCCAAAGGCTGGTAGACCCTCCCTGCACGTCTGTTAGCCGCTAGCACGGAATACGGCTTCAACGTGGGGCTAAATGGATGGCTCCGGAAGCAAGGGAACGAGGGGGCTTGAGGAGCTTCGGGTTAGAGCAACCGGGTACACACTGTTACGGTTTTAACAAGTTCGTGACAGGCCGAGACCGAGACAGACTGAAAAGATTACCCTCTAAGAGCGTGGTCAGTTAATCCAAGCTTAGCGCGCTTGCTCGCATCTAAGTCGTTCAGGCAGCTGGCGACGTCGCAGTTCATGGCCGCATAATAAATAGATACAATGCTCCCAAGCAAGCAAGCCAGGCAGGGCCGAGGGACGTCCAAACGCGGCCGCGGCGCTCTAGTGGGGGAGGGGGGAGGCTCATGGGCGACGGCTAGCGATCATAGGCGAGTTCAGTACGCACAGGCGAGGGCGCGACCCTCACCAACTCCGTTTGGTGGCGTCAATAGAGTTCCCTTTTGTTACGAGTTGGGAGACGCTTATCGCATCGATTTACACTTTACATTTATAGCGTAATTGATTGTGCACAGTTGGGTTGCACGGCCACTTTGCTTGCCGTTGTCGTGCTGCGGTGGTTTACCTTCAGGGGCGGGGCCGTCGCGATAGATCTCTGGGAATGCGAGGATTGACTAATCAGAATAGATGGATTTGTAACGGCTCGAGCGTGTGGTGACGGCGAAACGAGGAGCAAAGTCTCACCCACAAGTGAGTTGTGGTGGTGACGAGGGCTGTTTCGTACACATGCGGCTCAAGCGAGCGAGCGTACGTAAAATTGTAGTAGCCGTCGTGTAAGGAGTCCAGAGCAGCAGGAGAGAAACAGAGAAGGGGTAGGAGAGCGAGGGGAGAGTGTGCATACAGGCCGACGCACAAGCAGGAAGTGGCTCGCTGAAGGACTAGTGGATCACACAACCACAGATGACCCACTGTACTTGTGTTTAATTGGGCTTAGTCAGCTGATACAGTCTGACTGCAGCGCCTAGTGAGGTAGGCTGCTAGTGAGCCAGGTGGTCGGCTGAGTAGTGAGTCCGGCTGAGTTGAACCGCATTGGACCTGGCCACGCCCACATACTTAGCATATCAAAAACTTACCTGTGCCTTTATATTATAGGACAAGCTCACTCACCGCCACATAGCTACCAACATTCGGATTGATAAGCTATTGATGAGCTATTCAGCGCTCGGATTGAGCATCCTGAACGACCCTCGCCAGGATAACCTGACACGTGCACCTTGCTGATCCTAGGACGGAGTGTCTAGCCGACCTAAAGGGTTCTCAAGAAGGGGTGGAACTAGGCTGCTACTTCCTGGTCGGCTACTCTGTTACGTCGGTCGACGAGAGGCTCGATACCGGATGGCAAGTTTAACGGCTGACAACATCTGCTCATACTGGTATGTCTCCGACAATTAACGAGCCAGCTCCAAACCCGGAGGAAGTGCAACTTTTCGCAGGTGAGTACAGCATCGTTTTAACAGCGGTCCGAAACTCAAGTGTATCAAAGTCGCTTTTAGGTGCTGATTGGTGTTAGTGGCAGAATATTTTTCTGGCCGATACCAATTCTTTATTTATACATTTACTGGCCGAAGAGAGTGCCTATTCCATAATAGCACACATAATAGTAATAATAATGATAATAATGCACTTGATAAAGCGGCATCAGTGAACTCAATCTCTTTCTAGGCGCTTTACATTTGCCGAAAAAGGAAACACGATTGAATGGTGAGTAACATCATGCTTGATAAACAACATGAATAACATGGTTTGGGTTGACATGCACAGGGTCAGCATGCAAATATTGATTTGATACAAGCATTGATTCACTTGATTTGCACATAACTAGTAAGTTAGTTTTATCCTCGTTTAGTTTTAGAAAATTTGCTGCCATCCATGTGCGGATGTCATCAATCCATGCTGCAAGTGAGTTGAGAGAATTCGAGGTGCTCGAAGGCTGGAAGGGATCGAAGCAAAGGTACAGCTGAGTGTCAGCCACATAGAAGTGAAATCCTAGATTGTGCTTGGCAATCACATCGGCAAGAGGGAGAGTATAAACCATGAAAAGAACCGGACCTAGCACGGAGCCCTGAGGTACCCCATATTTCAGAGGTACCTCGGATGATCCTAGTAGCATATCTGCTGGCTGAAAAACTTAAGTAATAATATTGCACTTGATAAAGCGCCCTCAGAGAACTTAATCTCTTTCTAGGCGCTTTACATTTGCTGCAAAGTGATACGCAATAGAATAGTAAGTAAAATCATGCTTGAAAAACAAACAAAATGAATAACATGGTTAGGGGTTACATGCACTGGGTCAGCATGCAAATGTGGTTGGTGGCAGCATGAACAGTGTCAGCACGTATAAGCACATCGAGGACGAATCACAAGGACCCACTAAATGCTGTCCTAAATAGGTATGTTTTTAAGTTTCTTTTAAATGTGGTCAGGTCAGGGGATGTTCTGATGCAGGTCGGGAGGGAGTTCCAGGCTGTGGGAGCATACGAGCTAAATGCTCGGTCTCCAAAGGATTTAAGGTTTGTACGAGGTATTTCTAGACTGTTGGATTCCGAAAAGCGAGTGGTACGATGCTTTGCCTGATGGGGTAGTATATCTGAAAGATAGGCTGGAGCCATAGAATGAAGAGACCTAAAAGTGAGCGACAAAACCTTGAAGTCAATTCGTTGCTTGACTGGTAACCAGTGCAGGTCGGCGAGAAGTGGAGTAATGTGGCAACTGCGACGCTCACGACAGACAAGCCTAGCTGCAGAGTTTTGCACCAGCTGCAATCGCCTGATCGCACATGCTGGTAGGCCAGTAAGCAGTGAGTTGCAGAAGTGGAGACGAGATGTCACGAATGCATGGACCAACTTGGACGTGGTATCCTTATCTAAACAAGCCCTAATTTTAGCAATGTTATGAAGCTGAAAATAGGCTGATTTGACTGTGGAGCTGATGTGGTCGTCTAACGAGAGGTCGCTTTGGAATATGACACCTAGATTTCGAGCTGATGCAACTGGAGATATGCTGGCAGAGCCAATTTTGAAAGTCAGCCTTTCCAATTTCTGAATAACACTAGCTTTGCCCATAACTAGTAAGTTAGTTTTATCATCGTTTAGTTTTAGAAAATTTGCTGCCATCCATGATCGGATGTCATCAATGCATGGAGCAAGTGAGTCGAGAGAATTTGAGGTGCTCGAAGGCTGGGAGGGATCAAAGCAAAGGTACACGTTTTATACTCCTGTGGGAGGGAGAGGGTGTGTGAGAGTCAGGAGAAATATAAAAATATAATGGAGGCAGAGAGAGAGAGAGATGGGTAGATAGAGATAGAGAGAGAGAGAGAGAGAGAGAGAGAGAGAGAGAGAGAGAGAGAGAGAGAGAGAGAGAGAGAGAGAGAGAGAGAGAGAGAGAGAGAGAGAGAGAGAGAGAGAGACAGAGACAGAGACAGAGACAGAGACAGAGACAGAGACAGAGACAGAGAGACAGAGAGAGAGAGGAGGGAGAGAAGGAGGAAAGGGGAGAGAAGGAAAGAGAGACAGACAGAGAGACAGGCAGAGAGACAGATGCACGGAGGGCGGGCGGACGGACGGACAGACAGACGGTGACAGAGACAGGGAGACATAGAGACAGAGAGAAAGACAAAGAGAGACAGAGGCAGTCAGACTGAGACAGGTGATAGTAAGAGAGGGAGGGAGACAGATATAGACAGGGAGACAAAGAGACATAGACAAAGGCAAACACATACAGACAGACCGACAGAAAGGCAGGCAGACAGATAGAAACAGAGTCAGAGAAAGAGAGAGGGAGAGAGAAAGAGAGATTCTTGATGTTGCAGTTTTGTGCATATAACTCTTGTAGGACTAAGTGACTTGGTACTGACGACATTATTGCGCCACAATTTTTGCATCACAGCTTTGCTATAATCTTGAACTGTATTTTTTATGTCTTGGCAACCTAGCTTGGTATCTCCTTAATGTAAGCTTTGTTAACGTGCATAATACTTGTTAGACATAGTTTGAATGAGTTGGTTCCATTCCATAAACTTGTTGCCGGATATATATTGGCTGTTTCCTTGCTGCCTGTTCAAGAGTGATGATAGAAAATTTCAAACAGCATAAACACAAGCTTCTGCCTTGACGCACTAGGTAGAGAGCCTTGACTAGACTTTAAGAGCACCGACAGACTCCTAGACCCCGTTGGCGAATAGGCATGCTCATTTTTTAACACTGTAATTTTTTAACACTGTAACAGTGTAATTATGGCTATGCTGCTCTCTGTAAAGTTAAGCCGAGAGTTTTCTGTAGTCTATGTAGTTTCTTGCAGATTCTCCTGTTAGGCTTCCACTTCATAGGTCAAGGTAAAATATCACTAAGCATTGATATTGGAGCAGCGTGTGGACGAATAGTCATCCGGGTAGGAACCAAGCCTGTCAGTCAGCTGAAGGCTATGAAGCTCTGTGCTCTGAGTTCTTAACTCTGATATTACAAAATTTAAAACTAATTGTCTGCTCAGTCAGTGGTGTAATTTGATTATATGCACTTCTGTACTGCTCCTCTGCTAAACCGCCGGTGAACAGACCATACCTTTAGTTCGCATGCTCCGAAAGCCTGGAACTTACTTCTGGCTGGTGTCACGACATCCCCTGACCTGTCGACAATAAAAACGTTTAAAAACGCTCCTATTCATAACAGCATACAGTGGGTCCATGTGATTCGTTCTTTGTTTGCTTATGCGTGCTGACACTGTGCATGCTGACACTAACCACATTTACATGCTAATCCTGTGCATGTCTCCTCTAACCATGTTATGCATGTTGTCTTTGAGCATGCTACCACTAACCATTTGACCATGCTTTCTTTGCAGCATGTGTAAAGTGCATAGATAGACATTAAGTTCTGTGAGGGCACTATACAAATGTATTATTGTTATTATTATTATTAATATTAGCTAGAAGGTTCTGCAAAGCAATCGCCATAGTCATTCAGCTTACTTCTAACTTATATGACCTGTGGCTTAAAACGTGGCATAGTACTATTGTCATAGCTGTGCTTCGAGGTACCAGCACCACAAGTACACGTCAGGCTCGTACAAGAACTAGCATCGTTAGGAGATTTTTGTGGTAAATGACTTGAGTTCTGCAGTTCTGAATCTGCTTTTGCCTCCTCGTAAAAAGGCTGCCTTCTGCTCATGCGACCTAGTGTAGTCGAAGCCGTAGGCAGAGTGAATGTCAAGGTCAAAGGCAAGGTCAGCAAAATTAAGTACACATCCTCTGTACTAAGACAATTCGAAGAACTGTGGTAATGATAATAACGGTAAGAAATGTGTACAGCATACCAAGAGAGGAGTCTCTTTCTAGGCGCTTTGCATACGCTGGGAACTAAGCATGCCATTCGGTTTTCGATGGCCTGCACCATGTCAATTCGCGTACGTGCTGACACTGTTCATGCTGCCACTAACCACATTTGCATGCTGACCCAGTACATGTAACCCCTAACCATGTTATTCATTTTGTTTGTTTTTCAAGCATGATTTTACTTATTATTCTATTGCGTATCACTTTGCAGCAAATGTAAAGCGCCTAGAAAGAGATTAAGTTCTCTGAGGGCGCTTTATCAAGTGCAATATTATTATTATTATTATTATTACGTCTATAGAAGATGATTAACATAGGCGGAGCAAACGGTGTGATAAACTGTAGGGTGTTAAGCTTCTTTTAAAATGTCGTGGAGCCAGTGAGGAGTGAGGAGCTCCAGGCTTTGGACAAGCAGGAGCAGTTCACCATGTGAGAGGTCGCAAGAACAGAGAGGAGGAAAATGCCTTTTTTTGCTGAGCAATGGCAGCCGAATGAGAAGCTCTAAAGAGAAAAGTGCCCAAACGGTCGCCGGCGTTTAATCGTTTGGAGACTGCAAGAATGATCCTTACCGAGGGCCATCAGCAAGAACTCAGATGCTGCTGCCAGCCTACTGAAGAACTTCTAGCCAGCAAAGCATGAACAAAGCACCTCTATCTGGAGAGTCTGGAGCCGATAGCATTTGTGCTGTATTGCCTCATTCCGTACCCCTAAATCAATGAGTGTTTGCACTTAGCTTTTATGTGCCAGGCTTTGCAGTAAAATGATCGGGCTTAACAAACCTGAGGCCTTGGCAACTTTTGCACGTATTCCGACAGTTCTTGAGTCGCCTACAGTACTTAAAAGAGATACAACTCGAAGCCTGGATAAATAGGGCTTCCGGGCACAGCTCGATTTGTATTCGCCGTAGAGTGCCTCAACCGATTGAAGGCGTCGGGAAATTAATCTCCGGATTGACAATTAAGTGATTTGACAATTCGAGCAAAAAGTTCTGGTTCTTGATCATGTCTAACTCCCTACGGCTGTGGAGGCATAGAAGATGGGGCACGTCTTCGTTTGCCACTGTGAATTTCAGGCTCACATGTAATTTCAGGGTCACTTGTCACGGTGTGTATGTAACTGGAGCACATCTGGACCCCAGACTGGCAGAGGTGTGCCACCGTAGGCATATAGATTGACCTGCTGGTCATGCGAGAATCGGATTGTGAGGCGGCGGTCGATGAAGGCCCTTGTGGAGCTGATGTGGTCCAGCGGTTAAGGTGCTCGCCCGCCCCAACCAAGGTCTGGCTGCGGTCGTGGGCTCGAGCCGAAAGGCATATGTGAAGCGCCTGAATGAAGATTAAGTTCTCTTAGGGCGCTATACAAAGAGTTATAAAAATATTCATACGACTCAGGAATTTCTGAATTAATTGCGCAGTAAATATCACCAGAACTTCGTCTAAATCGTCTGTTTCCCCCTGTAGTGTGCCGTCAAACGTCTTGTAGAAATCTCGATAGTGTCACGACCCATAGCCGTTAGCAGCACGGCCACTTCCTCGGCCGACCTTCTATAAGTAAGTAATCCTGTAATAGTCGAAGTGATCCTTTCATTTCTCCACTCAGACTAAGCATTAAGCTGTGCCTGTGAAAATGAGCCTGGCCGACGCAACCACTCATCTCAAACGTTTATATAGTGATGGATTGTGTCTTACTTTTGACATCAGGTTGAGACCTTCGGCTGCTTTTTAGCTGCCGTAATAAATCATTATCTGCCAGAGTTCACTTAAGAGGGCTTCCCATGGGCATTACCTCATTTAGCTTGGCTGCTGCAGCCGGCAAGCTTGATCGATGTACAGTATCGTGTTGCCTGGCATTGGAGCACTGAGGGAGAAGTACGCGGTCTCAGCTGTCTAACCAGGTTATGCAGATCACTTGTTGATACTGGAGAAAACAGTGGAATAGATGTTCTGCTGCGGTCAGCCTAAGACCAAGCGGTCAGTCTGCAGCATTCACTTGTTTTCACTTGCCTTCACAGAACCCCAATGGCACTAAACTGTGCTTCTCCGTTCGTAGTTTCGAAACTCATGACTGTGTTCTTTCGTCAGATCTAGAAGTAGAATAGAGGAGTGGGCATATGCATGTGCATGTGCATTCCCCTGCTAAACAGCAAACATGAACGCACTAAACACTGACCACTCTATCTGCAACTGCATTTTAGTGGGCATCATGCAGAGCTAGATCACAATTGTGGACCTTTCAGAAACGGCTGCACTGCTGTTGGCAGAAAAAAAGTAGCCAATAGACAGAGGTGCTTCCAGCAATCAATAGAGAGTGGCTTGAGGTCGTAGAATATCTTCTGAAGAGAGTTAGGTAAAGCAATCTTAAGCACATTGAATGGCTGCTGCCACATCTCGTTTGTGTAAATTTGCTATAACGAATAGGGGCATCTGCAGAAGCTATGGTTGAGGTTATCTCGTAAGCAAACAACCAAAAGAGCTGTAGAAATGAATTAATAATTGAATAAGTGATTCTATGTGGATTCTAACAGGGAAATTTTATATATGGCTGGCATCTGCGAATTCTTGTCTTTTGTCTCCTGTATCACTGTCAAAAGTACTGAGATTGTATCAGATATTACATATAATTGACAGTTGTTGCAGCCCTAGTCTGGAATATTAATATATACCGTTTTAAGTGGACTTAAGTTTGACCAACGGCAGTGATTAATACATAAGAAAGTAAACTTTATGAATAACAGATTTTCGGGGTTCATTGTACTGAGTAATTGCTTTTGCAATGTGCGAATTTAGTGCAGGTAACTGCATTTTAATTTCTTAGGGCGCTCACTGTTTTAGATTTGTTTTTATCTGTATCGCATGACTGTAGAAATGAATTTACTTCTTTAATAGGGGCAAAATGGTTTCATCCTTACAAGCTGACATCATGCCCCTCATGCTCTGAGATAAAATGGACAGACAGAGCTTATCCACTACGAGACTTCACAAAGGCAACTACCCTTCCCACCATCGTTCGCGTGGAATGTGGATTCTTGGGTCACGGCAACATCGACAGCGTTTCTTCTGGCCAGGTAAGCAGGAATGCTAGCTGGAAGGGCAGACGATCTGCAGCCCTCCTTAAGCCTGCCACTATCTTAAACTATCGGGGCCTCGAAGGAGCCACGTCGCCTGCTCTAACTCGCTGGCTTGCTTACGGTAGAAGTCAATCAACTCCATAAAGGGTTCAGCCATCAATAAAGAATCCTCAGCTACAGCAAGGGCAGAAAGCAGCCCAGTGCCAGAAATACACCTCAAGCCGATACGGCTAAGACTAGAACTCCATTCTCGGCATGCGCGATCAGGCGATTGTAGCTGGTGCACAACTCCTCAGCTAGGCTTGTCTGTCTTGAGCTTCGCAGTTGCCACATCACACCACTTCTTGCCGACCTGCACTGGCTACCGGTCAACCAACGGATTAACTTCAAGGTTTTGTCACTCACTTTTAGGTCACTTCATTCTTTGGCTCCACCCGATCTGTCAGATCTACTCCCCCACCAGGCTAAGCATCGTACCACCTGCTTTTTGGAATCCAACAGTCTACCAATACCCCGTACAAACCTCAAATCCTTTGGAGAACGTGCATTTAGTTCGTATGATCCCAAAGCCTGGAACTCCCTCCTCACTTGCGTCAGAACATCCCCTGACCTGACCACATTTAAAAGGAACCTAAAAATACACCTATTTAGGACAGCATTTAGTGGGTCCCTGTGATTCGTCCTTGATGTGCTTATGCGTGCTGACACTGTGCATGCTGCCACTAACCACATTTGCATGCTGACCCTGTGCTTGTCACCCCTAACCATGTTATTCATGTTGTTTATCAAGCATGATATTACTCACCATTAAATTGCATTTCTCTTTGCAGCAAATGCAAAGCGCCTAGAAAGAAATTGAGTTCTCTGAGGGCGTTGTATCAAGTGCATTATTATTATTATTATTATTATTATCTGGTGGTATACAACTAGCAGGGTGTAGTTCTAGCCAGTTTTCCAAGTAGACTTTCATGCAAAGAAACAAGAATTCAATTGAAAGTAAAATACTTTAGCATCGGATTAGCAGACTACACATTAGTGGATAATCCATCGATTACTATAAACTGTTACAGCACCTAAGTATCAGACACGGCTGGACTTACCTTGGATGCGACACGGGACTCTATAAACGTACGAAATAACCTGCCCAATCGTACATATTTCACTTATAATCTCACTTTAGCTCATGTAAATATAGTGCTTGTCCAGCAACCAGGTCGTAGTGTTTGCTGATTACATGACGAGTCAAGCTAACATTGACACCTAAGAATTGGCCAGCTAATGGTGCTTAAAAGACTAGTGTAGCTAGATGACATTAATATTAATGTCTTGGATTATGCTGATAAACTACATCGATACTCATCGGATGAATTTCGTCTTATAGAAAAATTTCGTAAATTGTATGTAAAACATTCTGTCCTTGGGAAGTAGGTATTATTTTCTATTTGCTCGTTCCTCGGACGTATTCAAAGTGGCCGATATTCCTATAAAATGTGCACGTAGGTATGAGTAGTGATTAACTAAAAATTAACCAATTTGTTATAAGGAAATGACAAGTTTTGCATTTTGCAGTGCAATTTTAGTAAGAAAGAACAACAATTGAATCCAACTCTGAAGTAATTAAGAAAAGCTCGAAAGAGTTCTGAAATTAGTGGAAGGTCTAAATTTGTCGAGATTTGTGGCTATTCCCGAAAAAACCCAAACGTAGTTCACATCATGCATCTGCTATACTACCATTGGTAATGACAGTCAAAGTTCAGGATATTGGTATGAAAATGTTGCTGTGCCCTTGTCGAAATCAATTCATCTCTGAATCACCAAAAACCCAGAATTTGTACCGTGGCACACCTACTGAAGCAATCAAATGGTTGCACGGCCGACCTTGCATTCTTATGTAATTGATGACTGTGTGAAAAGCGTGACAGACCTATAGACAGTCGTGATAAGCTTGCCCGACACCTGATACTTGATGGGATACAAAGCTAGTGATGTATGCCAGCTACAGTAATTCATTTATATATATGCTCCTGCAGAAAATCGGCAAAGGGAAGTTGGATGGTACTCCATGGACGTATGGTTTCAGGGGCTGAGAAGTCACATGGCAGTGACAATAGCACTTTTTTCTATTGCCAACTGCCTAAAGATAAGCCACAACACCTGGCCTAACAAAACACTATTGTGAGATACACGGCAATAGCAGCATCAATCAGAAGCAGACCACGAGTCCCATAATTTATTTTGGTAAGACTAATTTAGCTATACAGTAAGTCTGTGTCAAGATGAACGCCCAAAAGATTGAACTCACTGCTGAATTGTGAGAACATGAGCAAATGCACTTGTTTTTTATGCATGCTCTGCTGTTGCAACCACAATCTCGACATATCAATGATCCTTAATTGCTCCCAAGAGTCTGGAATCTGCCAGCTGTAGCACGTTCATTTCTGGAGCTGCTAATCTATTTATTTATTTAAATGAGGTCAGCAGCAAGTATTGCAGCTACAGGCCTCTAGGCACTTAGCCACAAGCCTCAAGCCAGCAAGCTGATTCCTGCAAGTAGAGCTGCAGTTTCTGGGGTGGGCATGCCATCTGAGTAGCACCTCAAACCTGGAAGATGCTAAGAGAACATAAGCTGTGCCACGTAAGTATATAACGACACGAAAGCCTACAAAACGACTTAAGCAACATGTAAGAACTTGCACAGATATTTAGCTAACGGTACAGAAAAACTTACAAACGTTTGGTAATTTACCTGTCCAGAAGCCACACAGACTAAGCTTCCACCACCAAAAGTCCTGTTTCCATTCACAGAACTGCATGCAAGTGGTGGCATCCAGAGGCCACTATCTGTCGTGGGTTTCAATGGTTGGTGCTCCAGACAATCTCTGCGGGTAGCTGGTCTTTTGCTGCATATGAGTTGTTGAATATTAAAGCATCTGAAAAGAATTTAAATTACTCCAAGGATGAGCCCTAATTGATCAGAAGGTTATGTTACCCTAACGTTGATGCCTACCACAGTAATGATGAGGAGGGTGAAAGTGCCTAAGAGAGAGGGGCATGAGGGGTAAACAAATAGTCGATGGGGAATAAATTAGCCAAAAAGTTTGATCGAATAGTCGGAGTTCGAAAGAAAAATTACCGTGAATACTGGAGCAAAAGTAGACTAGCAGAGTGGTATCCTGCTAAAGACTAGCAAAGTTGAGTCATTGAGCCAACATCTATTTTGCATATCCTAATTTAGTGCTGTTTAAAGCTGTCAGAAGGCAGAACAAGAGATCACTTGAAATAATATCCCATGGCTTTAAGATGACATCTGAATTCCAAGCACACTCAAAAAGAAAAATGCATGGAGGACAAATGATGGTTCTCAGAAAGGAGTCGTGGCTTTTGCTCACGTAAATTTTACAATATTGGCAAACATCAGGAAGCACATATTAACGAAGTATTTATTAAGCAAGATCACAGCCTAAGCATACTCTATTGAGCGGCAGAAAGCCTCGAGCCGGATGAAATCAGCATAACAGCAAAAATGCAATGGTGTTTTGCTGAACAGCTTAGCCAATGCTGCTGAGCAAATAGATAAAAGGAATAAGTCCAAGTAAGCAAACTCCCTGGAGAGCGCCACATGCAAGTAGGTAGCTGACTGAAAGTCAATCCCTGAACGAGACACTGTGCACTCTAGCTCGATGGACTATGCGGAAACACTGTGATAGTAAACGATATTCATAAGGAATGAGCCACATCGGCTAGTACAGCTCTATGCAAATCACATCTCACACCACTGTTTTTCTTGAAGAACATATCAAGGGTTGAATGTAGCGTTCTTGCAGCCTGAAAGACCATGTGACCTGTTTAAACGATAGCTTGAAGCAGCTTATGGATTACTGGTGACGGCACAAGCTGCTGCTAAGTACAAAGTTTGGGTCGGCAGTAAACCTTTGGTTCCTTTGTTCCAAAAACCAAAGGAAAAGTGAGCTCGTTTGACTGCTGGATGACAATTCAAACGGGTCTTTGTTCTTTTCCGATGGGCTGATGAAAGCTATGCACTGTACTGCTATTTCCTTGTCCCTATCTCCTATTGCACAGCCCCCCAAGGAACCCACTAGCAGCTACTGCAAAGCAAGCAAGCGAAGTGCTCCACTAACTAGGCCAGTGGTGCTGCAGAGAAGCAAAACCAAACCTCTCTCTACCGGCCTTTTATTCCTACCACCATAAATGGCACGAAACACAGTCTGCCGGACTCAGAAATCCTATTCCTGGTAAACGACTTTTGCCTTTAGATGTTTCGGGTTCAATTCCTGAGCAGGAAAGGAAGTGCATACCGAATATTTTAGAGTATACATTCCTCTCCAAAAGTTTCTACCCACCTGGTCTATCAATCTGAGTTCGGTTGTTGCTAATGCCAGTAATCGAGTAAGTTATTACGCTACACTAAATATTAATGGTAACAATCCATCAATGGTTTTGCACTAAGTTCCAGTTTGGTGAGCTTGGCTTAGTGAATAACTGTATTCGCCGGCAACGGAGTCACGGTTCCCGTGCAAACAAATGAGGGTGTGTTACGTGACTCTGCAACTTCTTGGATGCCATCCAGACGATCCTATTTTTGGCCCATTTCGTAACCGACGAAGCTTCGGCCAACGAGAGCTAAGGTACCCGAATGTCTCATTGACCTGTTGGGCCCAGCCCCTGCCAGAGAGACGCGATCGGAACATGCCACCTGTTGCACACTTTCATAAAGGTGTAAGAGTGGTTTTAGATGCTGCTGCACAAAGATGGCCAATAAAACCTGGAAATCACGAGGCGGCTGAAGATCTCAGAGGCTACTGTTTGGAAAATTATTAGGAATTATCTGGACTCTGGTAGCACAGAGGCACTACCAGGCTCTGATTGCCCTCGTGTAACTTCTCCAGAGGGTAGCCGGGTCCTCAAAAGTATGGCTCTGAGGTCAACTTTGCCGCTGCTAAAATACACTGCCAGAGTCTGCCAAACAACCGGTTTGGTCGTAAGCCAAAACACCGTGAGTAAATGGCTTAATGAATGGGGATTGAACACGCCGGTGGCCAATTGAAAGCCATGATCGACTGTGCAGCACAAAAAGCAAGGCTGGATTTTGCTTATCGATCTCAACTTTAGACAGCCTTGGAGAAGTTACACAAGGGCGACCTGATAAAGGCAGTGCCTCTGTGCTATCATAATCCAGATAATTCCTAATAGTATTCTAAACAGTAGCCTCTGAGATCTTCAGCCGCCTCACGAGTTTCAGGTTTTATTGGCTATCTCCGTGCAGCGAAATCAAAACCACTCTGGCACCCTCAGGAAAGTGTGCAACTGGCGGTTTAGTCCTGACCGCCTACGGAGCGTCTCTATGGCAGGGGCTGGCCCCAACAGGTCAAGGAGACATTCGGATACCTTAGCCCTGATTGGCCCAGGCATCCTTGGTTACGAAATGGGCCAAAAATATGTTCTGCTGGATGGCATCCAAAAGGGGAGAGAGAGAGAGAGAGAGAGAGAGAGAGAGAGAGAGAGAGAGAGAGAGAGAGAGAGAGAGAGAGAGAGAGAGAGAGAGAGAGAGAGAGAGAGAGAGAGAGAGAGAGAGAGAGAGAGAGAGAGAGAGAGAGACCGACCGACCGACCGACCGACCGACCGACCGACGGATAGTCACGTGACCATTCGTCCCGTTTTCTCTTTACGCTTCTATTGACATGGGAACTGTTGACTAGGTTGCGGACGAATGCAGTTATATACTAAGTCAAGCGTATCGAAGTGCAACTTAGTAGAACAATATATTGACAGATTGCTACAATTTAATAATTAGTCTAGTGTAATGACTTACTTGAATACTGGCATTAGCAACAACGGTACTCAGATTGATAGACCATGTGGGTCGAAACTTTTGGAGATATTGGTATTGGTAAAAGTATTTTTGAGCAAACTTTGAGACACTTTTGGGTAGCAAATATAAGAGATACCTATAGAGTTTAGTAAGCAGAAGTCGTTGATAATGATAACACTATGGTGACACAACACCCAAGGAGAACCGGCTCTCATTTCAAGGCACTTAATGCTGAAAATGAAGCTTTTCAATGGGTTAATAGTACCATGAAAAATTTCAGAATACACAGGACACAATAGATAGTATAAGTGAATGGAGCAATGGCAAAAGGAAGAGGTTGATTTCAGCAACTTTTGCATATAAATGCTGCAGTAAATTGCGATGACCTATGGCACATCAACGGTGGAGAAGGCACGGCGTCAGCTAGCTGTGATGCGTGGCTGTACGATATTTATTTCAACAAATGGCTCGCTAGAGTGTCTTAAAATTCGACAAGAATGTTTGTACATGAAGATTAGCGGCGAAAGAGCTGTTGCAGATCCTGCCGGAGCCGGAAATTAGATCCCCGACGTCTGGCCCTCCTTGATTGAAGGGTACGATGCATCCGACCTCTTTAATGCCAACGAAACAGGCCCATTACACAATGCGGCGCTCAAAGACGCCGAAAGAATGAATGGCCGTACTTCTTCTCTGCAACGCTAATTGCTACGAAAATAAAGCAAACGTAGGTGGGAAATTTGCAAATCAACGGGTGCTTACGAACTGTTCGACTACATTTACCGTATTTCAGCAGCAGCAACGCTTGGATGACTAGTCAAACTTGGGCTGACAATTCTTCTTAAATTTGACCGGGAGCTGGGCAATTGAAATACCATCCCGCTTGCCGGTAACGCAGTTTCTCATTAAGTAAAAGGTCAGCTCAGTAACATCCAACAGGAATTCATACTACCGAGCACAACGTCTCGTATACACACAAAGCGTAGTAAGAACTTTCGGTGGCCGGAGACAACGCTACGAATGACGCCCCTCATCGTGTCATAAATTCCTCCAAAATAGCTCCACCACAGAAAAAAGGCAAAGGAGACAGTTTTAGTAACTTTAATAAAGATGCAAGGTAGTTATAACAGCTTAACTTGGGTGAATTTTTCTGGCCTTGAACGCGGTAAACTGGTCTATTATAATTTGAAAGTCACTATTTTCCAGTGTTTGTTTCTCTTTGCTTAACAAGGCCTCGATCGTATCTAATTTTTGTTCTCAGATAAGACAGGATTATCTTCAGCTTTCTAAAGGAATGTTTAAACCGGCAATTAATACAACTATGGTGAGACGAACCTGCAAGGCAACTCTCAAATTAGGGAACACATCTTCTCCATAACTGACAATGAAGTGCGTGAGTTCTCGTGGTTTCTTGAGTGCCGAGTCGTGATGTGTGACAAGAAGCACTTTACAGTCACATATTTTGTTGTGCAGCTCGCTTCCATCAATGTCCGAATAAGAGAAGCCTCCGAGATCTAGACATCGCTGGCGGAGTTTGGTCTGGTCAAGTTTCTTCAAAAGCTTCTGAACTTTTAACAAGAAACCAAATTTGGCATCAAGATCTGTGAGCCGGGAAAAGCTAGTTGTAATTTCTTGTCGGAGATATCTATGCTATCTTTCATGATTCTTGAAATCTCCTTCTCTGCCTCGAGACCAACATTTTGAGAGTTCTTCAGGCACCTCTGTCCTTTGCTGGATTCTTCGTTCAATTGCAAGTCCCCACAATTCACACATCTCCTTGAGGCATCTAGTAGTGATTCCTGGCAGAGGTCTTTTCAAAGTTTTGACAGCTCAATCTCGAGAGAGTGGAGGTCAAAACAGGCTTCTTCGAAGTCCATCGTTGGATGCTGTGTTGTGTTCGCCGAATGCATGCTGTTGCTGGAATTAGCCCAGCGCCCTGATACTAATGCACTCAGCATCTGCGGCCAATAGTAAAGCCATTTGAAGGCTGCGGTAATTCATCGACCTCTCGTATATGTACGCATTAAGAGAAGTAAAGATTGAATCTCGTTTTCCTCCCACGTTTGCTGGCTGTGTCTCCGTGAGACTCCCACAAGAACAGCTGGCGCCCGATCCACTGTTATACACAATCTGCAGTCCTTTCTGAACGCGGTCAATCTCCCTTAAGCTGCTGTATAAAAATGGCAACAGAGCCAAATAGTTAAAGGTCAAAGTAAAATGTAGGAAAATTCCAGCTTCACATCTTAATACAGGTTTTCCAGTTGTGTCTTCAGACAGATGCTCCAAAAGCCCTACAATAATGTTTAGTCCACCATTGAAATTTTTCACAGCCTCCACTCCTGCACTCCACCTTGTTACAGAGTCATGATTGACAGTGATGGCTAAGACTTTCTTCAGTTCTTTCCACCGCAGAGTTGATGCTGAGAAGAATAAGTAGGTGCTCTCTATTTTTTCCAAAAAAGGTAATGACAACGGAATTTTAACATGCCGCACAAACTCCTGCCAGGTTCAAGCTGTGGTTATCAGTTTACAAAAAATTGCCCTCATTTCTGGACATTATTCTCTTTTGGACGCCTGAAAAGTGGCCAGACACGATTGCTGCGTTGTCGTAACACAGCCAGTTGAGTAAGCCCAGCTTGAGTGATCCTATAGCGTTTCGGTGCTCACCTACGGCACGCTGGCTCACCCTTGATGGTCGGGCTCGCCCTTGACACTACGAAGCCTACGCAGTCCGCCTGTGGCAGGCAGGATGGTACAAACGGAAGGCGAGGGTAGTTGGAAGACGGATGGAGGGGTAAACGACCATTTGCTTGTTTCGCTTCGAGCGCCAGCCGAATACGCGGTGGTTAAAGCACCAACCCCCCCCCCCCCCCCCGTGTTTCCGTATCGTTTCGAGTGTGCCGCAAGAGCGTCAAGCAGCAGCTGGTCTAAATCTGTAAATCTGTACATGCTTAACTATGTCAGTCAGCAATAGTTAGGTCCACTGAAATGAAGACTACTTCAAATCTGATTGGTAATCTCAAATAAAAAATTGAAGACATATGCACAATCCATTTTGCCTTTGGCGCCTCCTTGGCCTTGCCGCCCGGGGATATCAGTCCCCCTGCCCACCCCTCGCTATGCCTCTACGTATACAGCCGCTGGATTAAGGAATTGCCGGCACGGTGAAAGTCCCTATGAAACGCAAGTGATGCGGCAGGTGACAACGACATAGAGGACCTGAAGAGATGCAGTTGCCAGAGGTACACTGAGTAACGGACAAAGAAGCATAAAATGCGCCTAAGACTGTTCGTTATTACTCGGGGCAAAATCTTACAAAATACAATTGCTATGCAATTGGAGATAGGATCGAGAAAAACGCATCCCTTAATCGCATCCAGCAGAATATTACAGACTTCTTTAGATGGTCAGGACATTATTATGTGTGCTCTGATTGTTTTACGTTGTTGAATTGGCAATAAAGAAATGCTATTAAGATGTAAGCAATATTAGTCACACTCTGCATACATGAATACTACGCATACAAGAATGCATATTTGCCTGAGCGCGAGTAATGTAGCAAGCGGAGTTGACCGTACTCTGGCGGAAGTCATCGAAGGAAAACAGACGACCCAATATTAGAAACGTATTCTCCCGAGCTAGGGTCAACCAATATGACCTCTAAGTCCTGCGTTGCTTGCTACGAGTTGGAGTATACTTCGTGCCGTGCCGCGTTGTCGATTCGATCTTCTGTGTGGTACTGCCTAATCATTGCTCATGCGAAATAACCAGGAGGCTGCTTGATCAGGTGGGCGGTAGCATAAGGGATAGGCTGAAAGTAATCAACTAGCTGCTTGGTATGTCGTTTATCAAATTCATGGAAGTTCTTCGGAGAATGCCAATTCCGAGTATTTGAGAGAATAATTACAAGAGACCTCCGAGAAATTGGCGCAGAATGCCATGACACCCTAGTTCCTAAATAGCAATATATACAGCGTTCAGTGTGTTTTCGCCTAGGTGTCTGCCGTTGTTTGTAATGAACCGTCAGGGCAACGCACTAAATGATCTTAGATGGCTGCCGGTTAATCAATGGATACAGAGCAAAGTTCTGACCTACAAGGCCCGCCACGGCTTGGTTCCTCCATATATAGCTGAACTGCTGCACAAGTTTCAGCCTCTTCGTGCCCTAAGGTCCTGTATGGACAATAAATTAGCTGTTCCATTCTTCCCCTTAAACACCATTGGTGACAGAAGCTTAAGTTCTGCAGGTCCTAAACTGTGGAACTCGCTTCCACAATTTTTTCGCAACGACAACTATTCTCCTGCTGCCGAATACGACTCATCCTTTTCAGCGGTCCTGAGCTGCTACTTCTGTGCTACTCACTATCTTAACTGCTCTCCTGATTCTGCTATACTTCCCACTTTCTCTTTGTTGCGTGAGTCGAAGTCTGTTGGCTACCGAATGCGTACTGAAAGCCTTTTAGGCTGTGAGTGAGCTATACAAAACTCTCTTGCATAACACCCTCTTAGTCTTTATGGCTTTGTAAAGTTACAGGCGGAGATACATTAAATTACATTACATCCTAAAAGGCTTGTTCAAGAATCTGCCAAGACATGCTTAGTTATTAAAATAAATGGATCTTCTTAAAAAATACTAGCTGATTTAACAGCCTCTTTTGTATAGCGACAGAAGAGCCTTTACGGTTATCACCACCCCTTGCAGTGGCGATAAAGGATCGCCCACCGCAGGATTCGAACCCACGACCTCAGGGCTGAGGTAGTGAAAAGCAACCGCCTTACCTAGTGAGCCATTACGGCTCACCAAGCACCCAAGGAAACAATATCTGTATCTAGGCACTGCATGAGTGTGGAAGGATTCATAAAAAAATGACCAGACGCAAATGGACTAGCATTCGGAAAGGAAGGAGGCAACGTGGCAAGCAGGTGGGATTTGAATTTTTTTAAATGTTGTCAAGTTAGAGAATGTCGCGATGTCAGTCTATAGCGAGTTCCTGATTTTAGATGCCTATGAGTTGTAGGCGTGGTTTCTGAACGATTCGGTGTTCCTTAAAGGACAGCTGCAGATTAATTACTTACATTTTTAACATTATAATTGTGTTACTTAGCTCCTAAGAAACTACGTCTCTTCATGCACACTTAGTATATGATGGAAAGTAAGCATGCCAATTGGTGAATGATAGCATGCACAGTTTCAGCACAAATAAGCACACAAATGATCATTCATACGGGCGGAACAAATGCTGTGACGAACTGGTGGAAATTTGCTCGTTTTTAAACGTTGTCAAGCTAGAGCCTAGCTAAGCTCTGCCACTGCTAAACTCTGCATTGAAATAAGAGCCTGAATCTTATCTGAGCAGTTGAATAAGTCAAACCTATAAACGAGACATTTTATTGTTAGTTCTAACTGCAGCAAAATCTTTAAAGGAAGAAATAAAAAAAATATTAAACGAACTTTAGTTGTATGTTAATGATGCTGCAATCGCTGTTGCTTTGCCATCAGGTTCTAAGCAATTGTAACAGAGCCTTCAAGAATATAAATCTGAATGGCAAGAAACGTCCTCAATACTGAAAATTAGATTAAATTCATTTGTCAAATTACATTAATTTCCAATTCAATTTTTGGTTTAAACTAGGAAAGTGCATTTTTAAATGATTGTATACCAATATACATACAAATTCCATGACTTCTTCCCAGATTAGTGATAAGTCAATTCAGAAGTTGCATCATCTATGAATCCTATGAGCTTAGGTGCATCTAAAGTTAGAGAGACAAATGTATCGCCTCTCTACCCAAGATCACATTTCATTGCTGAATGAACTATTCAATTGATCTAGTTTCAGTATCAAGGTCTGTGGCTAAGAATAACTAGAGGAACACCTACATTAGTATGATGCTGTTCACATTCTCTTCCATTTATGTGGTTGTTATATAATTCATTTATATAGCGCCCCAAGAGAACCTAATCACTATTCAGGCGCTTCACATACGCCTCGGGGCTCGAGCCCACGACATCAGTCAGGCCTTGGTCGGGGCGAACCCCTTAACTACTAGACCAAACCAGCTCGGCAATGTAATTCATTTATATAGCGCCCCAAGAGAACTTAATCTCTATTCAGGCGCTTTACATATGCCTCCGGGCTCGAGCCCACGACGTTGTTCTTGCTTCAGTCTGTATGTTTGGCACTTTGTTGCCACATATTTCAAATGCACTTAAATATGTTGTTTATTAAATTGAGCCTAACTCACTTACTTTTATATGCACTTAAGTGCCACCAGTTTGTCAGAATAATGTCCTCAGAAAGGAGGCTAATGCACACGTCTCTACCGCTAGGTTGCTGTCATTCAAGGCATCTACAGGCAGAGGCGCATCGTGGCTGTACCTTGTCAGACAGTTTACAGTCACTACTTCAGCTTTCCTATGGCTGGATATCCACATAAGTTTTTTTTAGCCAATTTGGGTAAGAATTGATGATACTGTTAGTTATTTTTGTGTGTTTTTTTGTGAATCCTCACTGACGTGTTTCAAGTAATATGGGATAAGGGGCAATTTCATGGTTGCTAACATATATCAGAGAAAGCGTGTGGCTACTTGCAATAATCTGGCATAAAAGTCATTGAACCCATTTAAGCATTCGAGCCCATGTGCTGTTATTAGAACTTAATTAATGCACATGTTATTTAAGCCAAGCACATTACCAGATGTAGTGTTTAAGAAACCTGCATAAAGACAAATGTCTACCTCTGTGATTAAGTAAGCCGAAGCTTCACACGCTTTTCGCACTTTCCGCGTACCAAAAGGAAGGTCTCTTTGGTACAAATAATTACCTAATCAGTAATGCTCAAAACTTGACTGTTCCTCTGAAAGAAATAATAACCCCTTTCGGAAACAAACTTTAGCGAGTGCAGTAAAGGCAGCACTCTAGTAGTCAATGTCAGCCTTATCTAAAAAAGCAACATAACCCCAAATGGAGTAACATCTTAAAGCTACACGCTTAGCCGGTACCGCCCGGTAATCCTCTGGAGATGCAATACAAATTAGGTGAACACTCCCTGACATCCTAGTGGCCATCCTGCAGGTGGTGCCGTCCCGGTACTCGGTAGTATGTGAATATTTGGTCACTTTTCGGAGGGTATGGTTGAAGCCCTCAGCTATCACCAAGCACTGTTGCTAATCACCTCAACTATTTGTCATCAGGCCCAATGTAATCCCTGTGGCCAATTTTCAAATCTGTCATTGATGCGCTCGCTTAATGATAATACTCGGCATGATTTTTGATAATGTCAGTTTGGTCTGACCAAGACCAGGCTGAAATCGACCAGCGGCCCAGAGATTACCGAGGTCACCCTAGATGATTTCTCTTTCTTTCATACCCCGAGATCAATCAATACTAGTTTGTCTCACGAGACTCCTTCAATATCAAACCGTTTACGGTCCCTCAAAGTAATCCTTTTTAATGGCTTGTTTTGAGTCCCTTCAACATCAAACTGCCATTGGTGGCAGTTTAATATCTCCAGTTCTATTCTTTTATTTAATGTTTTTTTATCTCATCTCTATTCTGTGGGCAAAAAATCATCTCTGCCTCATCTTGAGCAATTTTAATGTTTGTTTAAGCGACTCAACTGGAGCCCTAATAACCAAATTTCGTGAAATGACTCGTTTTCTCTAGTGGCTTATGTGCACGACCACACTCGGAACAACAGGCACACACTCGATAAAAATTCTTCCACGATTGTAGGCTTTGGTCTCATATCATTACTAAATTCTGTCCATCTGACCACATTTGGATCTCGCCAGTCTGCAATTTGTGCCCTCCACTATATCCAAAATCATCTGTGAATCGTGAAACCATACACTCATTGAAATTTTTTCTGTCTACGTGAAAATAGCATAGTTTCCCTGCTGCTCAATCATGTTCTCAGTGGTGGAATGTTACAAAAAAGGCACTAACTGACAATGTCGTCAACTTTGTCTCTCTGTCATAGCATCACGTACGCTCTCACCGAGATAGCTAAAGGTTTACCTCAGACATTTAAACAGCTAGGTCTACTAAGTAAAAGCTTGAGAAAGCATGCAAAAGACTAGAAATAGGTTTCCACGGACAGGCATATGAGGGCTATTTAGTCCATACAAATCCATCCTAGCAATGGCTAGGTCTAGCTTCAATTAAAGAATTGTCAAATCTCACGTACAAAATCCAAAAATGCTGATGTATACCGTCAATCACCTCGTCGAAAGATTTTTGTTTAGCACCTTAAAAAGTGATCCTTATGGCGATCTTGCAGATCGCTTCACTAGTCTCTTTGTCAGCAAGGTAGACAATAGCACAGAATCTATCCTTACGGTGAACGTATCTTTACCTGACTGTTTTTCCTTAGTATCATCCCCACAGGACTCTTCTCACTGAATTCCTTAACGTACCTCAGTGTCTGCATTCAAGCCTGCTCCTAGCGACTTCATCCTGAAATTCATATCCCTGTCAAAGAAAACTACTATCCCTATAGACCCTATTCTTGCTGCTATATTTGTGCGAAGCACAATTCTGTGTCAAGCATTATAAATATGCCCTTAACCTCAGATCTTGTCCCTGCACCATTCTAAAAAAAAACAGTAGTTATGCCACTTATTAAGAAGGCTATATTAGTCCACGAGAACTTAAGTATCGTCTGCCCAGTCTCAATGTTTCCGTTCTTAAAAAACAACACTAGAACAAGTAGCAGTAGACCAGCTAAACTCTTTTTCTATCGGAACTTCAAACCAAGCCAGTCATTTCCAGTCACGTTCTATATCTAATCACTCAACAGAACCAGCATTTATTCGGGTGTATAACGACAGTCTCAGAGATACAGATTTAGGTAGAATCTCAGCTTACTCCCTCGATCTGTCAGTTGCATTTGACACTATTCATCACCAAGTCTTTATCAAGCGCCTTTCATCTCGCCTGGGCATCAATGGCCCTGCATTGCAACAGTTTAGATCCTATCTCAATGTGAGACTCAAGAGAATTGATAAGAATGGGTAGCAATCATTAGGCAAGCCACTAAAGTATGAGCTACCAGTCGAGCTCTGTAAGTGGTAAACTTTTTCATTATTTATACTCTACCTCTGGCCGATATAGTCGCCAAGAATAATCCAAGCTTGCATTTTTAAGCATATGACATGCAACTATACGCATGATTTGATCCCTCCCAGCCAATCCACTTGTCAATTCATTCTCAACTCCTTTGGTGCATATATCGCTGGTATCTGCTCTTGGATGGCCGCAAATTTTCTCAAATATAATTACGATAGAAAAACTCGTTTCTTATGGGAAAATGTAAAATGACTTATATATTGGGAAACCTATGATTTAAATGGGCATTTATTTTGTTACTTCCGTAGCCTACTACTTGCTGGTCTACTGGCCTATGCAATCAGGTGCTTACAACTGGTGAAACACCCTGCAGCTAGGCGTGTCTGTCTTGAGCGTTGCAGTTGCCACATCAAACCACTTCTCGCGACTTGCTCTGGCGCCCAATCAAGCATTGTATAGACTTCAAGGTGTGGTCACTCATTTATAGATCCTCTCATTCATTGGCTCCAGCTTACTTACTAGAACTACTCCCCCAAAAGATGAAGAATCGTACAACCCGCAGTTGCTGTTTTGACTCTAGTAACTTAGACGCGCCTATTACGAACCTCAAATCCTTTGGAGATCGTACCTTTAGTTCATATGCTCCTAAATCCTGGACGTCACTACCGACTCACGTCACAACGTCCCATGGAGAGAGAGAGAGAGAGTGGACTTAATGCTTTAAAGAGAGAGAGAGAGAGAGAGAGAGAGAGAGAGAGAGAGAGAGAGAGTGGACTTGATGCTTTAGAGAGAGAGAGAGAGAGAGAGAGAGAGAGAGAGAGAGAGAGAGTGGACTTGATGCTTTAGAGAGAGAGAGAGAGAGAGGGAGAGAGAGAGAGAGAGAGAGAGAGAGAGAGAGAGAGGACTTGATGCTTTATGTAGCGTGATGGCTGTTTTGTGTGTGCAACGATTTCTGCTGGCCGGCTGCCATGCTCTCAGTTTTAAAGAGAAGCTTAAAACACGCATATTAATTACAGCATTTGGGGGTCTTTGTGATCGGTTCTTCGTGTCCATACTTCTGCTTAAACTGTGCTTTCTGTCGCAGATGGTAGCACCAATCACTTGGTAATGCTTTCTATACAACATCTGTAATGTGCCTGGAACGAGATTTAGCTACGAGGCTATGGCTTGTTGAGTTGTATGGGCTATTTTTGGTTATGGTTTTATGAGTTCATATTTTGATTGAGGGTGAGCTTCGGCCCTCTAAGAAAGGGCAGGGGCTGGCTCAGCAGAGAACAATCATGAGCAGATCTTGGGTCAAATTTAATCAGGGCTTTCGCATTATATTACCGATACCCTGGCTGTTTAGCATGTCACTTATCATACGGCGAAGTGCCTGTTTCCTGTCCTCTCACAATTTACACATGTACTCTGAGTGTGGAAGCATTATTTCGAATCTTTATACATGCCCTTACCTCCTTTAGCTTAATTCATCAGCCACGACCGTAGTCTGGCCATAATGTCCCACTGCATACAGAGACGTCATGAAATTACGCAAATGACTTTTCTTAATTGTCTTAATCTGCTGTGCATTGTTTTTTTTTAGATGGAAATAACCCCCATAGTGCTTCTAGTCACTGTGTTGCGACGGCAATCGAATCTATTGTTAGGCAAGTCAAGCTTCCTGTAAAAATTCGATTTGCTGACGAAAAGCTGCATACAGAATACAGCTATCTTCAGCTGGTTCACATTTACGAAGAGCTGTATGTTTATGGTCACAACATGGGAGGAGGTGAGCGTCTTGCGATTTGTATGCAACTTTTGCATAAATTCAAGAGGCGTCTTTGTTTAGCATTACTTAATTGAAGTGGTTGCAACAGGCACCAATCGCTGATCAGTTAGTGGGTTTAATATCCGGACAAAAGATAGGAAGAGGCAATCCGTAGGCTTAGATTAGTATTGTGAACAAATAACAGATCACCAAGCCACGTTAGAGTAGGTACTGGTAAATCTACGGGCGAAACACTGAGATTCGTATACATGCATGTAGCAGCCTCGTTGACTTAGTAACGAAGCTGCACAAAACTTGAATCTGAAGCAGTCTCATTTGCAAGAACGTAAGCGTGCCTATTCAAAGCAAGGTATGTACAGATGTGCTGTAGATGCTTCTGCATTAAAATCCTTTGCCGGAAGGACAGATCTGGTAACTGCACTAGACTTTGCCGACGCTTTACATATACCAGCGAAGCCCCTTCCGAGAACTATGACTACTGCGTCATAGACCCAAGTACCAGTACATGCAGGTATGCCGCCGATTGCACAACACGGCAGCAATGGTGAACAATTATAACTTAATATGTAAAATCAGATATAGCATAGAGCAGTCACTTTAAGCCACGGAAAGCCACGAGTGTGCTGTAACGCATAACACTCGCAGATGAAGGTATTCTAAGAGGTTTTCCACGCGACGTGGCCCTCTGCTGATTGCCGACTCGGCGCCGGCTTGGAGCGCTACGAGCTTAGCCGGTTAGTTCACCTTCCACGTTTCTGGCCCTATCCCACTTACCGGTATCGAGGGGTCGTGAGTTCGTTGGCGAGCTGGACTGAGGCGCCAAGCACAAAGAATGATTTTACTCAATTTTATTCGCAAGCGCATTATGTGGCTGCAAGTCTAATTCAGTCTTATCCTCACACTGATCTCAAACAATTGCCGGAACCAGCACTCGGACCTTTCCCTATACGTAGCGACGCTATTACAGAGGTAATAGCGTCGTCGCTGTGCTCGAGGCACCTCTGCTTACCCCAAGTGCTACATGTGGCAGACCAAGGACTCGAACGCCGATACGGTTACGAATGGCGATGCCGTTTGAGGCTCCGCCTGTAGGGTCCGCAGAACCCCCCCCTTCCAGCAAGGAACAGCGAATGCCACTCTAGTGAGTGTGTGCTCCGTGCTCTGAAAAAATTGCCTCCTTCAGACCAATTCTTAGGAGCAGGACAAACCAGCCTCTTGCGAGTACACAAAGTGTCCGACGTCCTTCTTTTGAGCTTTCACGCTGAAAATCCGGCTTGGGAACTCTTGCCAATATCGATAGGTGGAGTAAGAGCCAGGCCTGCTCCTACCATGGCGAAATCTCAAACCGGACAGGTCGCTGGCTAGCCTACTCGCAGGCTGACGCTATGCTGACGCTCCAGCTGACTCTCTCTGCCTGGCTCTTGGCGTCTCTCGCTGACCTGACCCACTTTCGCCCCGGCCGCTACCTCTGACACCTCACGCTCTCCTGTCACTCTTCTTACTGCAGAGGCTTCGTCTACGTTAATAGTTTAGGCAATAGGTCACCATCACCTGGCCTATGTAAAACCCTAGTCCACTTACAGGGAATCGTCACTCATCCGCAAAGCCATTAAACGCCTTGGAATTAACCTAAATCTAAACCATAGACATGCCGCCGTGCATGATCTTTTTTCAGTCATACGTACTGTGCCTGCAGCCTGCCTCACCACAGGGGCGGTGATGTCTCTCTGCTCGGCAGTCATTTATCTCAAAATTGCTCCTATATTGTGATGTGCTTTAGTTCACCACTAGAAATTGATAAAATAACCGGAGAAGAAACCACAACTGATTCACATTTATATTATTTCTACTTTGTATGCTGTCTAACACTATATGCTGACAACCGTTTCCTGCCGATGTCAAGTTTGAAACCATAAATAATGTATGTTTTAATTCGTACGAACCTTAAATTCTGCATTCTGACCCTGTGCATGTCACCCCTAACCATATTATTCATTTCGTTTGTTTTTCAAGCATGATTTTACTTACCATTCAATTGCATTTCACTTTACAGCAAATGTAAAGCGCCTAGAGAGAGAGATTAAGTTCTCTGAGGGCGCTTTATCAAGTGAGTTATTATTATAATTATTATTATTAAATCCTTTGGAGACCGTGCATTTAGTTCATATGCTCCCAAAGCCTGGAACTCCCTCCCGACCTGCGTCAGAACATCCCCTCACCTGACCACATTTAAAAGGAACTTAAAACGCACCTATTTAGGACAGCATTTATTGGGTTCCTGTGATTCGTCCTTCATGTGCTTATGAGTGCTGACTCTGTGCATGCTGCCACTAACCACATTTGCATGCTGACCCTGTGCATGTCACCCCTAACCATATTATTCATTTTGTTTGTTTTTCAGGCATGATTTTACTTACCATTCAATTGCATTTCCCTTTGCAGCAAATGTAAAGCGCCTAGAAAGAGATTAAGTTCTCTGAGGGCACTTTATCAAGTGCATTATCGTTATCATTATTATTATATGTAGTCATAATCTAGCTGATATAGCATTCCATCAATACATCGTTGTCCCTCCTAAAAAAAAGTTTGACCTAGGCCAGTATAATAAAATAATGCTAAAACAGGAACTACAATAGATGTAAACATTTGGCATCACAGCCTTGGTTAGTTCATTACTACTAAGGTTATTCAGAAGGATTCCTCACAGTTGTCGATGTAACCAGCTTGTCAGAATATTTATTATTTGTCACAATTAATATTTTGTAAGGACCCTTAGCTATCAGCCTAAAAAATTTGTCTTCGAAAGTATGAGGTAATTACGCGATAGTTCCGAATATAAATGCTGCTAATTTGCTTTAGCAGATTCTTCATTTAAGTCTCAAGCGACAAGCACAGGTCAAGGTAGCTGCAGGAGTACTTGCAGACGCTCGGCAAGTACCGCTCAAGCAGGCACCTCAAAGGACTTCTAAGAAGTCGTAGGTGCAGCACCAATACAGGCAGGTATGCCGCCGGGTATGCAAATCAGTTTCAAGGAAGGGCAACCACACCATAATACCTTAATACGTTTGTAGCATAGAACAGTCTATTTCAAAGTCCTGAGAATTACGCGTGCACTGCACTAGCCCTAGCATACAACTCTCATAAGCCCATGGCACTACCGAATCAATATTACGTGAGCTGATGTGCTTTTTATGATGCTGTTGCCTAACCAGATATTATGACTACTTGCTTCTAATCATTATAATTCACGAGCCGCGAATCGTATCTTGGTGGTGTAACGGCCGCCCGAGCTAAACCAGCTGAACTATAGCGGTCTCGATATTATTTGTGTTATGCGATTATAAGATGGATTATTGCAGAGGCCGTATACAAGGCCGGCGCCCTGATATAGGGGCAGACAGACAGGATTCGAAACTCGAAGTATTTGCATTAGAACTGATGTGCGCTCTAGGCCACACAGCCGTTGGTAAACGTTGTGAACGCTGCTGAATGCCTGTAACCGTCCGCTGGTGTTAAATAGACGTTTCTGCATTACGGATACGGACTTTATATACTATGGTGTGGGAGCTCGTAGTCGCTGCTGTGCTTTTGGTACTATCGGCATACCTGCGTGCATTGGTGCAGCACCTACAAGTAGCTAGCCGTGCTACAAGGTTCAAGCCGCACTGGTATTCGTCGCGTCGGCTGAGACTAACACCTTTAAGAGTGCCGTGTTTGCGGCCTAGTTCTGAACGGACGTGGTAGCCACATACTTCGTTTGTAGCAGCAGTCACAATCTGATAAATATTTTTTTTAATTGCAATCCAGTTTTCAAAAGGCAGGCTTCTCTGGAAAGCCAATGAAGCCCCAAATAACTGTTAATTATTATCTTTATTAACTGTTAGTCGTCACCTAGTTTTCTCGCACGTGTATATACTTTATTTAAACTTTGCTCGAAAATCCCTATTAATCAAAGCGAGAAAATCCGTCCGTCATGCGGCAAGATGGCCTCTAGTACTTCCTGGAGTGACGTGTAATAGACTCGTAAATTTATGTACAGTATTGCATAGACTCAGCTAAGCAAGTCCACTGCAGTGAGCTCTAATCTCTAATAGTTAAAGTGAGTAAATCCGTCCGTCACGTAGCATAATGATCCAGCGTTTTTGGTGACCGTGATATGACTACTTCTGCTTTGACTCAGCGAAGCGAGTCCACAGTCAGAGAGCTCTCGTAACAGTGATTTACGATGTGCTAATATGAAATGTTGACAAACCAGACGTGATCCTGATTCATCTGATCAGCATAAATTTCTTCTGAGCCACAATTATGTTAATTAGTCTGATCGCTGATATATTTATCTGGTAACAAATCACCAACCACAAGAGAATTTCACCTCGTAAAATGCACTGCTATGTCAGGAATACGCAAATCTCTGAGCACGATGGTTGCGTCCATCTTATTTTCCACCTTTCAGCTGTATCGGAAGACAGCTATTGTCATTTCTTGCAGTAGCAACCAATGCTAGGGACGGAAATATAAAGTTAGCAAGTGCAGCCTTCTCGTTGTCTGTTTTTTCTCAGCCCGGTCTCAATCATTTGGTTCGCCGATCGCATTTCGTACATAGACATCGTAATTACCTAAAAAGGCAGAATTTCTTCACATTGGTTCAAGCTGGTAGTTTCATGATCCACTGATTCTTTCTATTAGATGGATGCATGTTCGTCGACGCTATGTTCATGCCAATGTATCTGGACGTGACAGTGAGCATCGCAGAGGGTCTTGTGGATGGCAATCAGAACGACTGGATTATCTTTAAAGATGCTTATAAAAATCAATCATCCAAACTTCTGCAAGGATCTTTGATATTGGGCTATGCAGGTAAACCTTATACATTCATTACAGTTTTCGTTAACAACAGGTAAGTTCTGCACTTATTGCCTATAAATTTCGGAAAGTGGACAGGTACCCCAATACCACATGTCCCATTTGATTGCTTTACACGCACTAAGGTGTATAGTGTTTTTAGAGAGAACGCCCGGAAACTAGCTTCAAATGCACACGAAAGCAAGCTCTTTGTGAACTACTCAGCCAATCTGTAGCAAAAGCATAAACTTGAGCAGAAAAAAAGAGTTTGTGCAGCCTATCGCACACCCCTTATAGTCTAAGCATTGTTGTAACATCCAGAGAGTCACACTGTGCAGACTAGCGGCTAGTAAAGACATTGAGCTTCATTGTCATAAATCGTCATTGTCATAAATGTATTCCCCATTTATGGAATGCAAGATACTTGGACCCTGAAACGTGTAAGTCTTAGATCTCATGTTCTCAAGCTTTGCCGAGCCCCGCCTGATGTGAATATAAACAAACATTATTTCAATGCGATTTTAATCGCATAATTACTGCAGAACTTTACAGATTATTGCCAAAAACCGCTACCAGTTGGGTTAATTAGTTGTCTCTTGCCAAGCTTTCTAGTCAGTCCTGGTCTACTTCTGTAGGGTTCATTTTTCGAAGTAAAGTTCTATAGCTTTTCCTTAAAATTCATTGTTTCATCATAAATTACCAGAAGCACCAGTGAGCTTCATTTAACTTTCAAAAAATTGCACTGTGGATCACAGCACTGCCCACACGGGGTACGGACATTCCCCCATCGGGACTTCCCCGCGCGCCGCCCCCCCCCCCCCGGAAATTTGCCATTGGGGTAGGGCATTTCCCCCATGGGGTAAGGCATTTCCTCCCCTCCCGTATGGAAATGCCATGATATAAACTGTCTTGTTTACATATATTGTAAAAATATTATACAGTGTATAATATATTACATATTCCTACATTATAGTCATTAGAAATGCGGTCGCTGCGGCCATGCTTTTCGGTAGACTACCAAGTGCAGGGTCAAAGCTCACCAAAGCGGCCAGCAGCAGACGCTCTCGGCATCAGCCGCGAGCACGTAGCAGTATCCTCGGCCGACGCCGCCGCCGCTCCTCCCGACATAGGCACCGCCGGCTACCCGGCCGTCTAAACTTCGCCGCAGCTGCCGAAGTCGTTGCTGCAGCGGGCGTCGCACGTCGACCGACGCCTATGCGGCCACCGACGCTGCGCTGGCCGTACCGCCTCTGTCGGTCGTGCTGTCGAGTCGCCGCTTATACTGAGTTGATTTTATTTCAATAGAGCATGAACTTCTTTTAATCGTATGAATATATATATATATATATATATATATATATCTGTATTTTTAGTTATACATTCAGCAACATAGGGGGAATGACCTACTCGGGGGGGGGGAATTGTCGGGGGGGGGGTTGAGTGACTATCGGACCTACGGCAACTGGCGTTTACTAACTGGCCTATACGACAATTGATCTATATGTCAATTTATAAGAATAAAACACAATTTTTTAATTTACATAATGCATACAAACAATTAAGAATGAATTCATGACTGTCTGAAATGTTTTTATATTTATGCAACAGGATTATTAGTAAAACATTTTTTTTCTCTTAGAAGTATAAACAAATGTTCATTACGTTCTAGATAAAATTGATCTTAATGTTACTGTAGCTTCTTAACTCACTATGCGACAACATCGTAGTGCCGCTTGCATTAACGATAATTAACCTGTATTCAAAGTTTCTATATATTGCAGTAGCATTTCCACTCTCGGAAATTCCGTACAGTATCGCTGATTCCATGATTTATAAAAAAAATTGTTAAAAAATTATTAACTTCACAAATTTTTAATTCTATTTATTTGCACTAGCTGATATTCAATCCTTATAATAGTCTATAACCTAATATATATATATACATATATATATATATATCCTAATTTGATCGAATAAAACCAACCTGCACCAGTTTTATTTGTATTGTCTATTTCTGATCTTAGGGCCACCTGTCAAAGATCAGTTGTCATATAGATCAATTGTGGTATAGGCCGGTTGGTACAGGCCAATTGTCGTAAGGCGAGTAGTCACAAGTTCAATTGTCGTTACACCGAATGACTGAAGGGCAAGCGTTCAGTTCATCAGAGTGCAGCAGATTCTGACGCATTAAGCGATATATACAGTTGCGTATCGGCAGCTTAAAATGATAACCAATCCCGTGGGCCAGAATCACATTTCTATCAGGTTCAGTACAAATATATATAAAATATAGAATAGCAAAGGACTGAAAACAGACCCTTGTGAAACTCCACGGTTGACTGGTCTGACTAATGAGACTTGACCACCACATGACACGAACCTGACAATGTCGGACAAGTATTATTTTAATCACGTGAGTGACTTGTCTGCCAAACGGATAGTTGTTATCAATAGCTTAAGTAGGATTTCGTGGTTCATAGTGTCGAACCCAACTGATGGATCCAGCAAGACGGGGTCAGTCACATTTCAGTCAACGTTGTTGCATAGGATGAAGTTGGTTACCCTGAGGGGTGGAATTTCAGTGGAGTGATGAGCATGGATACCGATTGAATTTCTCCTAACAATCAATTCTTTTCAGTGCGTTCTACAAGCTGGTTAGCGACAATGTTTCCGAGAATCTTTGACAAGAAAAAACTAGGCGATAATTCATAATGATATCTGAATTTAATTCAGGCTTTTTGAGTATCAGTTAAATCAAAGGGAGATTTGAACAACCTTGGAGATACTCCGTTTTTTAGAAAAACGTTAAACCAATTAAAATTGCAGGTTGCTACTTAAAAATTGTTTCAGTCGGAGGTGGTTTATGGAGGCACAAATATGGTCAATTGTTTCGAGGACGAAGGCTGAAAACCTGACAGCCGAGCCTTTAGAATCCGTAAAAGTGAGACCTCTCGGGGATGGCAAGCAAATGATTCACCTTTTAAATTGATCTTATAAATTGATTTCGGTCTGACTGGCAGGCTAAGCTTTTGAGTGAAAAGGCTTTTCTAAGCTTCCGGATATAGACGCGGCAGAGTTCTTTGAAATTGGCAGTGATAGTTGTCAGACCCAGATTTCTCAAAGCAGTGTTCAAGCCTGCATTTAACAGGTACAACTTTGATATGTTTGGTAAATTAAAAAGAATCTCTACGATTCTATACATGGACAGAATATAGGAGAGTGCGTTCGTTGGTCTGACAGCTCTGTAATATTTTTACTGCAGAGATGGCCATTTTTGATGGGCCGTGGAATGGCTTGCAATCTCCTGAAGCCACTGAAATACCAAAATCATCTGATGGTTGCTGCAAAGTGTCAGGAGGTCAAGCTCAGAATATATATTCCAGCAAGGCTCATGTAGGTAGTAGCCTTGCTGCTGCCGTAGACAATGATGGCGATAAGAATGACGCGGAAGATGATTATCATTCATACATATCACCAACCAAATACATAAACATTGAGAACTCCCTTTCCCACCAATCTGTTTCTTCTACTAAGACTGAATACGTTCAGGTGAGTTCCTAAGATATGATGACGCGATATTCCTGTTTCTACCGTAAGTCATTTTAAACAAGTCGAATTGGTTTCACAATATGGTGTACCACAGCAACTGTGGCTATAATGTTGGAATATTCTTCGCTGGCTCGTAGCCAATGAATGTGCTTAGCAATTTAGTCGGTGTGTCCTTTACTAAGAGAACTTGATTAACTATTACCCAGTCTCACTTCTAACATTACTTTCAAAGACACCGAAACGAGTCGTGGCGGACCAGCTGAACTCATATATTGAAACTTCAAACCTTGCTAATAAGTTTCAGTCTGGCTTTAGAGCTAATCACTCCACAGAATGAGAATGGCTTAGGGTGTACAATGACCTGCTTAGGAATGCAGGCACGGGTAGAGTGTTTATGGTTGTTTTGCTCGATCTTTCGGCAGCTTTTGATACTATCGATCACCAAGTTCTTCTAGAGCACCTCTCATCTTGCCAGGGCATCACTGGCACTGCTCTGCAAGGGTTTAGGTCATATTTCAGCTGAAGACTCCATAGTATTGACGTGAATGGACAAAGATCATTTAAGGTAGCCCTGAAATAGGGGGTACCTTATGGCTCCGTGCTGGGTCCAGTTCTTTTCACGGCTTATACTCTCCTTATTGCCGATGTGATTGCCACGCACAACCTAGGCTTCCATTTCTACTGCGGATTACACTCAGTTGTACCTTTGCTTTGATATCTCCCAGCCTTCGAGCACCTCAAACTCTCTCAACTTCCTCGATGCATGTATTGAAGATATACCCACATGGATGGCAGCAAATTTTCTTAAATTGAATGATGATAAAACTAACTTACTAGTTAGGAAAATAAGGATGATTCAGAAATAATAATAAAAATAATAATTCACTTGATGAGGCGCCCTCAGAGAACTTAATCTCTCTCTAGGCACTTTACATTTGCTGCAAAGTGAAATGCAATTGAATGGTAAGTAAAATCATGCTTGAAAAACAAACAAAATGAATAATATGGTTAGGGGTGACATGCACAAGGTCAGCATGCGAATGTGGTTAGTGGCAGCATGCACAGTGTCAGCACGCATAAGCACATCAAGGACGAATCACAGGGACCCACTAAATGCTGTCCTAAATAGGTGTTTTAGGTTCCTTTTAAATCTGGTCAGGTCGGGGGATGTTCTGACGCAGGTCGGGAGGGAGTTCCAGGCTGTGGGAGCATACGAACTAAATGCACGGTCTCCAAAGGATTTAAGGTTTGTACGAGGTATTTCTAGACTGCTGGATTCCGAAAAGCGGGTGGTAGGATGTTTGGCCTGATGGGGTAGTATATCTGAAAGATAGGCTGGAGCCATAGAATGAAGGGACCTAAAATTGAGCGACAAAAAGTTGAAATCAATCCGTTGGTTGACTGGTAGCCAGTGCAGGTCGGCGAGAAGTGGAGTAATGTGGCAACTGAGACGCTCACGACAGACAAGTCTAGCTGCAGAGTTTTGCACCAGCTGCAATCGCCTGATCGCACTTGCTGGTAGGCCAGTAAGCAGTGAGTTGCAGAAGTCGAGACGGGATGTCACGAATGCGTGGACCAACTTAGATGTTGTATCTTTATCTAAACAAGCCCGAATTTTAGCAATGTGATGAAGCTGAAAATAAGCGGATTTAACTGTGGAGCTGATATGGTCGTCTAAGGAGAGGTCGCTTTGGAATAAATAAGAAAGGCTAACGCTCAAAATTTGCTCTGCCAGCATATCTCCTGTTGAATCTTCGCAAACTTTAGGTGTTATGTTTCAAAGTGACCTTTCATTAAACGACCACATCAGCTCCACAGTCAAGTCTGTCTACTTTCAGTTACATAACATTGCTAAAATTCTGGCTTGTTTAGATAAGGATACAAAATCTAAGTTAGTCCATGCATTCGTGACACCCCGTCTCGACTTCTGCAACTCACTGCTTACTGGCCTACCAGCATGTGCGATCAGGCGATTGCAGCTGGTGCAAAACTCAGCAGCTAGGCTTGTCTGTCGTGAACATAGCAGCTGCCTCATTACACCACTTCTTGCCGACCTGCATTGGCTATCAGTCAAGCAACGGATCGACTGCAAGGTTTTGTCGCTTAATTTCGGGTCCCTTTATTCATTTGCTCCAGCCTATCTCTTAGATCTGCTCCCCCACCAGGCCAAGCATCGTACCACCCGCTTTTCGGAATCCCACTTTACCAATACGTCGAATAAACCTCAAATTCGTTTGAGACCGTGCATTTAGTTGGTATGCTCCCAAAGCCTGGAACTCATACCCGACTTGCGTCAGAACATCCCTTGACTTGACCGCGTTTAAAAAGAACTTAGAATGACAACTCTTTCGGATAGCGTTTAGTGGGTCCCCGTGATTCGTCATGTATGTGCTTCTGCATGCTGACAATGTGCATGCTGCCATTAACCTCACTTGCATGCTGAGCCTGTGCATGTCACTCCTAAAAGTGTTATTCGTGCTGTTTATCAAGCATGATATTACTCGCCATTTAATCGCGTTTCCCTTTGCAGAAAATCTAAAGCATCTAGAAAGAAATTGAGTTCTCTGAGGGCGCTTTATCAAGTGAATTATTATTATTACATAATTGCCATCTAACTACTTAATGATTATGAGGCAACCTTCTTTGCAGGGTATTACGCTCAGTTGACGAATTAGCATTGATTTTGCTCTGCATATCCTGTATAGCTTAGGGTAATAATAGATCCTATTGAATTTTCAAGCTTGGTAAAGTAAATATTTAGGTTCGCATACAGCGAAGGGACCAAGATGTCCCTGTATGTCCCTGGTTGTTAATATGCATTTCTGGTAATAGCCTAAAGCATGTGCTTCGTAAAGTAAAAAGTAGATAGGGTTTACCCCATATAATTTCTACTTTACAAACTTATCATTAACCCAAAATCCCTCACCGTTTTGCAAATCTTTTCCATCTAGCTTTTTAGCACCATCGGCGGAGCTGTAAATTCCTAGTTTTTCTTACTTTACGTTGTATTTCCAAGTGCGAAGGTCTTAGTTTGAGAATAAAATGTAACTTTACTATTAGATAGTGTGATTGGTTTTCAAACATCATTTTAAAACCTTTTTCTCTTCAATTCTTGTTTCATAAAGTTCTTCAACTTACGTGGTGGTGGCTGCTTTTACTCTGCCTCTAAAATACGCTGGACGGCCCTTAGTTGCTCGGAATTAATAGAACCTACAGCATTTCGGCTTGGATAGGCATAAGCAATCGAATATTTTTCCTAAAAAGGATGGACAGTAAGTGCTTTCGCAATCTTATCTGCCATCCTGATGTCAAAAGTAGAGAGTGCCGATGGCGGGTCTACTTTTAAAGCCGGCCAAACTCAATGTGCAGTCTAATACTGTCTGATTAGCCGCAGAAGTGAGATTTTGAATATTGCTGTCAAAATAGGTAAATAAAACTTGTAAAGCTCCCTAAGAGAATTTAATAGCTTTCCAGGTGCTTTACATTTGCCACTGGGCTTGAGCCCACGACCTTGCTCGCTAATGGTGAGCTTCTTACTCTTGGGCATAACTAGGGTGGCATCAAGCAAAGGAAGTGTGGTTCATTGACCTAAATCTGTCGAGTATGTATGGAATGCAAGACACTGAAATCCTGAAAATATAGATATTATAATTCGTGAACCTAAACCTTAGCTCAACCCGAATATCAGGGATTGTAATGTTGAATGCTACAGCACATGTAAACAAACGCCTGCTCTGTTCAAGACTTAAATGTGCTCGGCCACAATCGTTTAGCAATTGCATGTAGCGGTACTCTGCTGCACAACTTGTATGCTCTTTCTTGTATAGCTCTTACAGTTTTATACTCAGAAAGAAAGATTAGTAGTTTTACCTTACTTTTACTGCTTCATCACACATCACCTGACGAACCAGCAAGCTCAATCTAACCGTCACAAATGTAAATGTAACGTTTGAAAATTTTGGACAAAATCGGACAGCTAAACAACACACAACAGCCATTAGAAAGCTTAAGCTTTAAATACTCATTTTTATACTCGATTAAATATCGCCAACTAATTATTGAAAACTGGGCGTCAGCTTACTAAGAGGATACCCAAATTAGAGTGCGGTTGAATTGGGCCATATTATCGATTTAGTCGTGTAGCCACCCTTAAAGGCCTGAGTAATATCAATTTGTGCAAGCTGTGAGCCAGGTTTTATTTTAAAAATGGTGTTTGTGAGCATTATTTTCACTGAACGCTTCTTACGGACGAAGTTTAAGTACTGTAATAGAGCGGGCAACAACACAAAAAATTACAAATTTAGGTAGAATGCTGGAGACTGTCCATAGCTAGCTTTAAGTGAGACAAGATAATCTGGCGTTAAAGCTAACTTGTAAAAATAGTAATAGCAATATTAGGAAATTTATATAGCATTCTAAGAGAACTCGATCTCTTTCTAATCACTCCAAATGTGCTAGAAAATTCAAATATTAATTGTTGGTTAGTGATAACATTCACAGTGTCATCACCCATAAGCACAAAAAGGACAATGCACACAAACAATGTAAATTCAATGAGAAGCAAGTGCCTTTTTAGTCTAGTTTGTAAGGCGAGTCAGGGGATCTTATGTCTTAAGTCGGAAGTGAGTTCAAGGTTTGGGGAGCATGCAATCTAAAGGTACGTTCCACTAAAGATTTGAAGTAGGTTAGAATCACAGCTATACGACTTGCACCGGAAGAGCACGTGTTTCGTAATTTAGACATACTGGGAAGTAGTTTGGATAGGTAGGCCGGAGCCAGAGAATGAAGGAACCCAAAAATGAGTGACACAATTTTGCAGTCGACGTGCTGCTTGATCCTGGTTGTTGAGAAATGGTGTCTTGTGTCAATGGGGAACTACAATGCACACAAACCTAGCTGCAGTGCTTTCGCACAAACAAGTAAGTTTCTTACTGCACAAGCCGAGCCATCTGGGAGTAGCAAGGTCAGAGGTCATGGACTTTAGCTTCGTCGTTTGCTTTAATTGTCATATGTCTGGTAGGATAAGGGCGTCCTGTACTAAAATTAGTGCCCACTAAATGACCGCATCCGCTCCACAGCCAGGTCTACCTGCTTTCAGCTCAGCTACATTGCAAATAATCGGACTAGGTTAGATAAGAATCCCACAGCCAATCTAGTCCCTGCCTTTATTGCAGTTTATTTAGACATGTACCATCCATACTTTTCTACCTGCCCCTACGATAAGACACAGTTGGTGACTAGCTCTGCAGGTAGCCTTTTCTGTCGTGAGCTGCAACAGTATCACAATACTACCCTTATCCACTATCTACACTCACTCCTCATCAAGCAACACATTCATTCCAAGGCTCTGCTACTTACTTGTACGTCTCTTTATTCTCATGATCGCGCTAAACATTAAGAAAGCAACGTATCGACTTCAAGGTTTTGTCACTCACTCTCAGGTCCCTCCATTCTTTGGCTCCAGCCTACCCATGAGATCTACTGCCCAGCGAGGCTAAGCATTGTACTAATCGCTTTACGGAATCCAAGTGTTTACCTTTATTTCATACCTCGTATGAGCCTCAAATGTTTGGAGGCCGTAGCTTTAGTTTGCATGCTCCCAAAGCCTGGAACTCGCTCCCGACTTGCGTCACGACATCTCCTGACTTGACCACATTTGAAGAGGAACTAAAAACGCACCTATTTATCAAAGCATTTAGTGAGTCCCAGCGATTCTTTCTGTATGCGCTCATGCGTGCTGACATTGTGCATACTGCCACTAACCATGATTGCACGCTGACCCTGTGTATGTCACCCCTAACAACGTTGTTCTTGTTGTTTATTGAGTATGCTACCACTAACCATTTGATTGTGCTTGCTCTACAGCAACTGTACAGGGTTTAGAAAGAGATTGAGTTCTCCGAGTGCACTTTTTCAAATGTATTAATATTGTAAATATTGTTTACTGCTTGCTTTCCACCACTCAATGAGTTAGATGTGACCTCGTTTCCTATCTACTGTTTATATTTGTACGTAAAACGCTCTGAACTCGTTAATTATAGCACATTTCTATCAATTAAAGTACGGGCACCGGGTGTGTAGTGTTTCAGGTGCCCGATAATTCTCTGTGCTGCAAGTAATTGATGTTAGATATAAGGAAAAGAGTGAAATGAAAATGGACTTATACCTGAAAGCGATCTGGATTGATCTCTGATCGGAGCCAAGCTGCAAATAACCAATCTGAACTAGCTTCCGGCTCGAGCCGAATCGCTTGCTGTTATAAGTGCGATCAATCACTTTTTCTGCCAGCAAGCATGCTAGAAGGAATCTTTTTAGAAGTACCAATTGATTAAATATAACGTCTTTCTTCTGTTTCATTAAGCAACGTCTCAAAAGTTACTGTCTGAAGCTCGCAGACATGGCACAGCGTCTTAGCGAATAACAAATTGTATTATTTTACAATTCCTTCCGTTAATACAATGGTTACGAATAGTATGTGCTTATTCAGATTGTATGAGAATCAAGTTCAACTTGCCTTATAAATTTCCATCGTTATGTCTATCTTATCCGCGATCCTGCTACATACACATTTTGATCTATGTGAGACTCAAACTGCCTTGTCAACCCAGACACGGTCTTAGAACAATTTTCCCAGGAAAAACCCTCTGGTCAGTATTTCAAAGCGTGTCGCACACGATCATGTATTCATATTTGGCAAGGTAGACCAAAAGGCAAGCCAGCCTGAAGTGAAAAACTGTCACGGTTATACAGTTGCATTTTAGATTGAAGGTCTGCATGGAACCATAGGACGTCGAATGGCAGCCGTATTAGATAGTCTTGAACGAGATCCCTCACAGATACGAACGATTGCACCACCTCCGAGACCTCCGAAAACAGTGCCTGGGAAGTCGCCATCAACATTGCCACGTGGCAGAATAGATAGGGGATCTGAAGTGAGTGCTGAGATGAACCCAAAGAAGGAACAACAGCGGTTCAACTCTCTTCCTCAGCCAGCGACGAGCCTGAAAGCGGGTGAGCTGGCTAAAGGTAATCATTTGAAGAAATTTAGTCTATTTGCTATTGTTAACCATTTCATAAGGATCACTAACTCGCGCTAAGGTAGTTTTTGACAATTACATTTTGTATTGAACACCCGTCTATATTTCTCCAGACTCGTCATCTAGCTGTGCCTCTGGCCAGCCTTAAACTCTTTATGACAATAATAATACAGTTGTATTTGGCCCTTACCGAACTTAATGTCTTTCTAGGCACTTTATATGTGCTTTAAATGAAGCATGATTAAATGGTTAGTGGTAGCATACTCAATGTCAACAAGCATAACATGGATATAGGTAACATGCACTGGGTCAACGTGCAAATATGGTTAGCGGCAGCATGCACCACAACAGCACGCATAAGCACACAAAGTACAATTCGTGAGGACCCACTAACTACTGTGATGAGCGGACGTTTTTTAGGCTTCTTGTTCAACAGCATCAGGCCAGGGGATGCCATGATGTCAGTCTGGAGTAATTTTCAGGCTTTGAGAGCATATGAACTACAAACGAGGTCTCTAAATTCTTTGATTTTTGTAGGAAGTGTAGCTAAGCAATTTGATTCGGAGAAGTGGTTTGAACGACGCTTAGCCTTTAGGGGAGTAGGTTGAATAAGTAGGCTTGAGCCAGAGAATGAAGGGACCTAAAACTGAGTGTCATGACCTTGAAGTCGATGTGCTGATTAACTAGGAGTCAGAGAAGGTCGGCCAAACTTAGTTTGATGTGGCAATTGCCTTGCACCTCTGATAGCTGTGTCAGATATTTTATGCTTTATGCTATTATTAATTCTATACTTAATTAAAAACCAATGGGCGACCGATAACTGTTTTAAAAGCACCGACTTTGGGTTCTTAGAGTTTTGATGCTATCTACTTAGAATAGAGTGCAAAGGCTTTTGCACCGTCGTGCCTCCAAGTCCACCCTTCCAAACATAAGAACATGAGATTGAACGTTGCAACATATGCACTTTTTCTTTCCCGGAGAAGCTCGTCTTTTTGTAATTATAGTTGTTTGAATGTTATTTTAATAAATTAATGCATTAGCATTGTCAGCAGTGGTTATTGTACTTTACCAGCTCGGACTTCGATGTTTACAGCACGTCAAGGAATGAAAGCGATTGGGGCTTCTGAGAAGCCATCAATCCCACTAATCAAATTACCACCTTCGAGACCACTGCCAGCTCTACCAATACCCCTTGCAAATCGAGAGGCAAGCACATACGACGTTCCAGGAGATCTATATGAATCAATGCCTTTGCCTGATCAACAGTCGATCTCTTCCGTAAAAGAGACTCTTCCTGTGTGCCCCCCAGTGCTTCATTCCCCGTCTGTAACTCATCAACTATATAAGCCTTTTGCGTCTACACACCCTCTTCAGAAGTCCCCAGGTGAATATGGAGATGCCACCGCAACTGCAAAGACCGTCAACACGATGGGGGAGCTCTTGCAGAGTGGCCAGTCTCAATGTGGTAATCGGCCGACAATGGACCCTGAGAAGGCGTTGGAATGTAGTATAAATTTACCAGCTGACGTTCCAAAGGATTTCTCCTTACTATCACACAAGCAACTGTGTGCTTGCTTTCGCCTGATGGGTCTCAACAGCTGCGCTGAGGCATTCGAAAAGGAAGGACTAATTGATGGTTGTCTTCTTCTAGAAATGGATGCAGCCGCCCTTTGTGAACACTTTAGTTTTACGAAATACGATGCTATAAAGGTCATAAAATTTGCTAAGGACGGCTGGAGACCTCGCTGAATATTGCTGTCAGCATTCACTGATGCTACACTTGGCTTGACTCTTGAAGCTTTTGTGCAATGCTTGGCGGCGAGTTATAGATTTTTCCGAAAGTACGGCTCATGTGAGTTTTCCGGAAACTATTCAAAAGCATTTTTACGAGAGCTAAGATTGCTGCTAAGCAGATCTACATTTTAATGGGCTGTGGGGATCGAGTTGAGAGAAGAATAGCTAATTTGCCTTAATTTTTCTGTCGACCTTACAAACTCATTGTATACGCTATCTAGTTAAAGCTGTCCCTACACAACGTACTTTGTTCAATGTATTGTGCTATGTATGAGTAAGCAGTAGTGCCCAGAATGTATTTGTTGCCCATCCACTCCCAAAAACCCAGATCCTTCGAGAATGAAATGTGCTGTGTGTCATACCCATCCAGAAGTGCAAAACTGAAACTTCTGTTACTCTATCCTTTATATGTGAATGATTATATATGTTCAATAAATGAGTTTCTTTATTGCACTATTGACTACTAAGCTCGATATTATTAGTGCAGTTAAGTTTGGCTATGGCAATGTGTATTCATTTTAGTTAAACGTCATCGTCGGCTGAGCTAAATTCTTTTAAGCGCCCGCTCGAGTACTTTTCACCGTATTTCAACAGTATGCCTACCAGCTGCTTCAGCCGGGGCTCTGCATATCTAATGATCTATCTGCAGCAGTGACATGGAACGCCTTTCGCTGAGGAGCAGCCTAATAGCCCAGTCGGTTGTTTTTGCATTAGGTACAATGGGATCATCCCGATTCAACTAGCTAGTTAATATAAAGAATACGTTAAACCGTAGGTGTTGTCACTGCAGCATTCGAAGAGGCTATTATTCAGTCGCTCATTAAAATGTAGATACTGGATTTTGCTCAGTCTCCCTGGCATGACTCATCTATGCAACACTTGGACCAACGAAAGCAGTTGGTTTTCTGGTAATGCTTAACAGTAACAGTAAAACAGCTGTTTTTTTCTTTGCAAAAAATCATAAAACAGTAAACAGACATTTTATTTTTTGTAGTTTGGAAGTGGTCTCGCAAAGTGCAGAATGCCTGCCAACGAGCAACATCACCAGCTTATTTTACTGCTCACGGAGCAGGGGAAAGCACGACTCTCTTCGCCCCTTTCACCCACTGCAGTTACTCCTGCGACTGTCCCCTTTCGCATCAATCACTAACAGTGCATCCGGACTGCCACCATGGAACAGAGCATCCCAACTGCCCCCGTGGTCACATGACTCACTGATTGCAGATCCCACTAGCATATCGCATCCAGCGTCAGCCCGCTCAAAAAACTATCTGGGGAAGTACTGTCATTTAAACGGAATCTCATTTTTAACTGTTTTACTATTTCAAACGGAAAATTTTCAAACAAAAAGATACGATGACTGAAACTCCAACATTAATTATGGAAATACAATATGTAATGAAGATCAAGTTTTTAAAATTCCTTTTGAATGTGATATTGATTTGTTATGATGATTTTTATCAAAGTGGCCAAAAATCTAAAATCAGGGCAATTTTGTAAAGATTAAGTGAGAGGTAATTAAATTAATATTTTGGCATCCACGAATATTGATGCTCTTTTCAGCCATATCTTTATTTTGAAAATATGCTGCCAAACGAAATAATTTAATTACAGAAGAACTTGATGGTCAATATGAACAGTGCAATAAATTCATCACATGCTCTGGAAACTCCCAAACGGTATTGAAGAATCATATGAAAATGCACGGAGTTAATTTTTATAAAACTGCTAGAGATTGTGCATCGGAGGTAGAGCCCTTGAACGATAAGAGAACAAAGACGATTACTGATTTCTTGGGGCGAACGAGTCAAAAGGAGATTGTTACCGATCTGGCTACTGACGTAATATGGAATTTAGTTATTAGATCCGTCTTGAGTAGATCCTATTAAATCCCTTTCCGTTTTCATTTTAAAAACTCTAAAATGATGTTTTATTGATTCGACCATATTGAGAGCAGACCACAAACAAAATATGCGAGCAAGATCCGCATTGATTGTTATTTTAACATGAATGTTGACTCCAAAGAATCAGCATCCGCTCATGGTTGTGCATATATATCTACATTCATGTTAAACTTTGTTTCTCTTTTGAGTTTTCTCATGATGTTGGCGATCGTTTTGTGCTCGTTTCTTCATAATCGTCTCACTTCATCACATAGCTTTCGTTTGCTGGAAATTTGAAATTGTACCAAGATGTTGATTGCTGTATATTCATATTTCTAGAGTAGATAAGAAATACGTTAGCCAAATCGATGACATTGGAAAGCTCTGCTTAAACCATGGTCCGTACCTTGGAGTATGGGTCTAACTGTTGAAGAAGAGTACTGAGATAAACAATTTAAACATGGATATTGACGGTATTTATGAAATGGACAATTTGGAAGTATGATCGGACTACGAAGGGATCAATGATCATTCATAAGAACACAACGTCGATTACCACTCTGCTCACGATATCACGCAAGCTGGTCAAATTCATCAAAAAATCATCTGTTGGAAGTATTATCCTTCAAAGTAAAAGCTGAGTTTGGACACGAGGTTGAACGGCATCTTGATGTTAAGACGTGCTGGAAATCCTTCTCAACAATGTTATCGTCGCTATTAAACAGAGAAGTCGCCATCCGCGAGACCCTTACCGAATTCAAGGCGCTGGAAGTGATTGAGACAGTGAATTTTGATGCTCTCAAACTCATGTGAAGGCAATTGCAATCTGTGAAACTTACTGTTGATAATGTAACTCGGGCAGGCGCGACGTCGATGAGTGCCGACACAATTTTAGATCTCATGTTCAACAGGCTTTCTAACCTGAATAATGGCATTAGTAACAAGCTCATGTAAAATTTGAAGTGTCCCGTCGAAGAAAGATTAAACGAGGACGTCACGCACCTTTTGTAAAGTATGCTAGACTGTAAAATTAGTAGCTGTTAATGCCTTTTTGAAAATTGAAAACAGTAGACAGCTGTTTTTGAAATATAAGTTTTTTTTAGAAATTCTCGTGCACATGCTCCGGCCGATAGAACCATGTAGGTAAGAGCCGTCAGCAAATTGGATCCGTAACTTCGGGTAAAGGATTTGCTCAAAGGGCTGGGCTGGTCGGGCTGGGGTTCGAAGCAGGCGTGGGACTGGGGCTGGGCGAGGCGCGAGTCGAGCTCGATCCGAAGACTAGACCTGCCCGTGGATAGCCTCATCTTCGCTCCAGCTCTTGGGCGGTGGGCTTCGGCCAGCACACAAAAGCTAACTTAAAACTGGTAGGGACAAAAGGGAATACGATTGCCATGGCTTCCATCGGGAGTTAAGGCAATTCGATTTCTGCCCAGTGCTCTGAATGTCAATCCTGCGGTGGGTGATTCTATATCGCAGCTGCAAGCTGTGCTGATGGCCGTAAAGACTTTTCTGTCGCTATACAAAAGAGGCTGGAAAATTAGCTAGAATTTTTGGTGAGCCGCGATCGCACACTAGGTAAGGCGGTCGCTTTTCACAACCTGGGTCCCGAAGTTGTGGGTTCGAATCCTGCGGTGGTTAATTCTGTATTGCCACTGCAAGGGCCGCCGTTAAATCTCTTCTGTCGCTATGCACGAGTATTTTCTAGTAATTCGTCTGATGCCATCGGGTGAACAGTCCATGAACCCAGACGGCACTTAGACGAGTGTGGGTTTTTGTTTGATTTTTTTTGTTGCCAAGCAGGATTATTACAACACGTAGGACAGCAAAACCGTTCCAAATAATTGCCTGGGTTTAGGCATGCAACTTCGTAAAGTCTCGCTGCAGCCGTGTGCACCAAAACGGTTTTGAAGCATCGGTCCATGGCAGACCCACAATTTCTGAGGGCTTGCTGCAGCATGTCCTAATAAACATGCGAGGCTTCCACCAGCCCACTTCATGCATGCCAGGCACCCCTAGATCAGTAAGTGCATGGTGCATAGAGCTGCCTGGCTGGTTAGCATAGGTTAAAGACTATCAGTGATGCAAGCAATATTGTAATTTTATATGCCATCAACCCAACTGTCATCTGATATGATACACTTGTCATGGAGCCAGCCTTGTGAAAAAACCTCAAGTGCATATGCATAGACAGTGACTGTGTTGAGCTAATATTTTCTAAATGCCAAGAAACCTTGATTGAGAGGATTCACAACAGGGAAAGCAAGTTTTTCTTAGCAGTATGACACACTGCAAAGCACATGAAAATGGCAGTTGCTCGCACTGGCACCAAGCACAGTTTGAAGCTTTTCATGATCTATTTCCTTGTAATAGAAGCTGGAAACGTGTTCACGACCTCATAGTGAGCGGTGATGGCACACTAGGTAAGGCAGTTGCTTTTCAAGACCTCGGTCTCGAGGTCGTGGGTTCGAATCCTGCCGTGGGCAATCCTTGTTATTACCGCTGCAAGTGGTGGTGTTAGCCGCAAAGGCTCTTCTGTTGCTATATAAAAAGAGTCTGTTAAATCAGCTAGTATATTATATATATATATATATATATATATATATATATATATATATATATATATATATATATATATATATATATATATATATATATATATATATATATATATATATATATATATATATATATATATATATATATGTATATATATATATATGCTTACATTGTTCAGTACAAGTAGCAAACGCTAAGAAACATTTACACAAATCTCAATCGGTAAGAATTTGCACTCGTGCCTAAATTCATAATTTTCTCGTAGCAGTTTATGGTGTTTGCCGACGATTTGTAAACACATGCAATAATGTTAAAGGATGGTCGGCATCGACAGCCACGGTAGGCTGTGCAACACCGAGTGGTGCCTTGCCTCTGCCATCGATGCAGCCCAGCTCCTTGCACACACACCATTCCAAGACCACCAAGTCGGTCGCGACGTCATCTCGACACCCGATGGTCGAGCTTGCTAGCAGCCTGCATGCTCCTCGGCAGTCATCTCTGTCGCGGCCTCCAGCCGTGCGCGAACATGACTATCTTCTTCGCCTCAAACTCGGTGAAGCCGAAGTGACCACAGAGATCGGATGCCTCCATCTCCATCAGTAGCACGCCGTCTATCATGCCGTCCTGGTCGAATGCGTCGGCGCAGCGCTCCATGCCAAGCAGACGCAGGCAGCGGCACAGCTGCCCATTGGTCAGAGCCGACAGGTCGCCGGCTGGCACGTCAGACAGCTTCGCCGGGAACGATTCATCCGAAGGAGCTGTGCTGCTGCTGCTGCCGGTGGCCATCTGTTGCTGACCCATTCCACCATGGCTGCCACCCTCACTCAAGCTTCTGCCTGACACTCCCACAGCGGCACGTTTCGACTCTTGACCATGGCCGGCCTCAATCGCCGGCTGCACCGGGCTGCTAAAGCTCCGGTGCATCGGAGCTGGTTGGGCAGCCAGCCGCCCGCTCGCCAGGCCGTCGCGCCTTCCAGTAGAGCCAGGGATGCTGCTGCTGCACTGAGTGGCAGCAACCACTTGCGCCGGTGAGTCCGGCGCTGCTGACGGCGGCAGACCAGAGGCCTTCAGCTCGGCGGCGGCTGCTGCTGCAGCAGCCACCGCCGAAGGCCTGGGGTCAGCACAGCTGCCGGTGACATTCGGGGCACGGCTGACGGCAGATGGTGCTCTGGAGACCACGGGGCTGGGCCGCAATCTGGAGCATGTCAGATGTGCTTGTGCGATGTCTTCGACGTCGTCGATCTCTTCATAGCCGTTGTTGTCCGAGTCGTCTTCACTGCCCGTCTGGCCAGCCACACTCGCCGAGCCTTTAACGAAGGCGGCTTCCTCGGCAGACTTACCTCGAGCAGCAGCAGCAGCAGCAGCAGCTGCAGCAGCAGCTGCAGCAGCAGCCTGCCGCTGACCAACGGCGAGCTGCTGCAGCTGTGGCTGCAGCTGGTGGGTGAGAGCAGCTCCAATTGCTTGGGTGGCAGCGGCCACATTAGCGGCCGGCAGTTGAGCAGATATGTCTACTGCTCCTACAACTGACCAACGGTCGTAGCCGTGGAGCCATGCAGCTCAGGATCGGTGCTCACGGACCGGCATGACCTGCATGCGAAGAGAGCGCAAGCGAGAGCGAGGAGCTGGCAGCATGTGATTGCATGCAGTGCAGGTAATGTGCCAGCATTTGCAGTGGGCACATGCACACTTGGTCCTGAGCATGCCTGAGCGGTCTCACGAGTGAGCACACGTGCACACACGGGATTCAGTATCCCTGTGTCCATTTAAGCATGCTCAATGGGGGGCACGGGGTATGGCGCAAGTGATGCAGCACCGTGTCTTAGTCGTTAGACTTTGTTGCATCGACATACAATCTGCACTTACAATTTACCGAGTCTGTATTGTTCGCAGGTAAAATGTTTCCAAAGACCACGTCACACTTAAGGAGGCCGTTTGCTAAGGTGCTACAAGGCCACCGGGTGAGGGGAGTCAGTATCAAGGCTGATTGCTACAGAGAAGAGGGAGCAACAATTGAAACTCTTAAGCAGTCATGCAAGAGCTTGAGTGAAGAACATGACTAAGTGAGAGTCGGGTTTCCTGCAGGATGCAAAGGGCAAGCCCATGCCCATAAGCCAGTGCCCCGAGCAAGCTGGCTGCTTGCTGGTTTAAGTGGGCAGACCAGTGATCGTTGTCCATTGGATAGAGGATTAAAAGAGCTTAGCAGCCTGCCGTGCTGCTTTGGCCCAATAGTTAAGGTACTCGCCCAGATCAAGGTCTGTGCCGAGGTCGTGGGCTCGAGTACCCTGGCACATGCAAAGTGCCTGAATAGAGATTAAGTTTCCTTAGGGTGCTATACAAATGAATAATTCATATATGTTTGAATAAAAAGCAAATTCACACTCACAGGTAAGGACATGCCAAGGACGTAGGTTAATTGCAAGAAACACCGTGGGCATCGTGATGCATCGCATAGCCATGGCTCCCCCAGGGGGCCCTGGCTCCCCTCCACCAACCCGAAGGGTGCATCTCTATGGCTTCCTTTTGGGATTGCCCTTTACAGATCCCCATGATTACAGTGGCCCAGTGCACCGATAAGGTTGCTCTGAGAATGCCACTGGGAATGATGGCTATCAATAACTGACCTGAGGGTACAGTGCATCTGATTTGGGCTTCTTACGCCACCCACGGCTGGCTAGCTCCAAGGGGACAACGAATGTGAGTGGGAAGACAATGTTGAGCTAACGGCATAAACACAACCTGTCCTTGTACCAGCTGCAGGAAGAGCTAATCCGATAGCAGAAAAAGATAAGATGTGCAGCAACCTCCGGCCACAGCTGGTTGTTCACTAGTCAGCTGCAGACCGAAGCCATTTTAAGCCGATTTTCGGTGTAGTTAACTGCAGGACTCACAACTCTATGACTCCGGCTACAATAGCAGCCTTTACCAAAGCTGCAACCGTGGACAGACTGGCAGCTGCTACACAGCAGCAGCCGACTAGAGCAACCAACCCTGAAAATCAAAGGCAAGCGACCAAGGATTGTCAATACATGATCAGGACACAATAACACATCTAAAGGTCGGTGGGGATCATTAAGCAAGATTGGTCGTGATTTTACATCTTTGCCTCTGAAATATGGGGTATTTAAGAGATTTACCTCTGAAATATGGGGTACCTAATAAATCTGTTCTTGGTCCTATTATTTTTACGGTTTAAACTCTACCTCTTGCCGATGTGATTGCCAGGCACAATCTAGGCTTTCACTTTTATGCAGAAAACACTCAGTTGCACCTTTGCTTTGATCCCACCCAGCCCTCGAATTCTCTTAACTCCTTTGCTGCATGTATTGATGACATCCACATATGGATGACAGCACATTTTCTTGAATTGAATGATGATGAAACCAACTTCCTAGTTATGTGCAAATCAAGTGTGATTCAGAAATTTGAAAGGCTAATGGTCAAAATCGGCTCTTTCAGCATTTCTCCTCGTTAATCAGTGCGAAATCTAGGCATCATGTTCCAAAGTGAATTTCATTAGACTACTACACCACCTCACATCTAAATTGGTCCACACATTTTTTACATCCCATCTTGACTTCTGTAACTCACTACTTGCTGGTCTACCAGCCTATGCACTCAGGCTCTCGCAGCTGGTGAAAAACTTTGCAGCTAGGCTTGTCTGTCGTGAGCAGCGCGATTGCCACATCTCACCACTTCTCGCTGACCTGCACTGGCTCCTAGTCAAGCAAGGCACCAACTTCAAGGTTTTGTCACTCACTTTTAGGTCCCTTCATTCTATGGCTCCAGCCTACCTATCAGATCCACTCTCACATCAGGCTAAGCATAGTACCACCTGCTTTTCGGAATCTGTTTAGCCATACGTCCTACAAATCTCAAATCCTTTGGAGACTGTCCGTTTAGTTCGTATGCTCCCAAAGCCTGGAACTCCCTCCCGACTTGAGTCACGGCATCTCCTGACTTCACCCCACTAAAAAAAAAAAACTAAAAATGCACCTAATTATTGATTCGCTCTTCATGTGCATACGAGTGCTGACATTGTGCATTCTGCCACTAACCATATTTGCATGCTTACCCTGTGCAGGTCACCCCTAACCTTGTTATTCTTGTTGTTTATTGAGCATGCTACCACTAACCATTCGATCGTGCTTCATTTCCAGCAAATGTACAGTGCCTAGAAAGAGACTAAGTTCTCTGAGGGTGCTATATCAAATATAATAATAATATTATTATTTTATGGCAAAAGAACCTAAGCTGATGGCCAGGTACCTATCTCAGGCAGTCAGGCTATGTTAGCCAATAGCGGCCTCTGACTGTCTGCATTAAGATGCTAGTGGCTACAAGAGTGTAGATCGTACCGCTTGCTGAAGATCTCCAACCCTATGTAGAGCGGGTACATGTTTTACAAAAGTGTTCGATAAACATGCTGCTTTCAAATATTTCGCATACACAAAAACTTTGCTAAAACCAAAATGAGATGGAGTTTGATAGAGCTTCCAGATATTGCATGTGAAGCTTTTTGGAGCAGCCAAGTTTCACATGATTAGACGATTCTTGCTTTATCAAAAATACGATTGGGTGGCTATGGCTTCTAACCCTGCCATGGTTTTATTGCATTGCTTCGAACCATGTCCGGTCTATAACTGCAAATGCGCAACACGAGACCCTATTCAAAACCGTGACCCTTGGAGGTGAACTGCCAAGGGCAGCCACCCAAATGATTCTATCTGCAGCATGCCAAGTGACAAGTCAAACAAAACTAAGTGAATAAAAGTAGGATAGCAACCTAAAGCGTATCTACCAAAGTCGGGATCGAGTCAAAGGCCAAAAGTGAGCTCAGGATCTGCCTACTCAGGCGGAATTATTGGTTTTGAGGGTTAATTTTCTTGTTTATGGGTACAAGCAAACTTGTTTACAAGCACACGAACAGTGGCAGTATGCACTATTTTCTATAAATAGTGACTAGCGGTCACATAGACAGCCTGGGGTTCATGAAACATAACTATAGAAGAGGCTTTATAGCAAGTCTCTGGGTGCAATGATTATCTTTAGAATTAGCGATTGTACTCATTAGTTGCCATACAATTTGTTGCACCCCAGAATTGAGGCTTTCGACTAGTCTTTAGTTAAACCCTTTGGAAATACCCATCAATATTGATATAGCAGATTTCAAAATGTAAAAGCTAACCACCCATTCAACTAAAGCCAAAGTGAACATATCAACTTATAAATCCATACAAGAGAAATTATGGGGAATTGTATGTGCTAAAATTCCTATGACAGGAAGCAGTAACACAGTTTTACCTAGAGTGCACATGCTTCAAGACATGGCGATTTGAGATGCTGTAATTATTCCACTATTTACTTTATATATAATCAATATATATATATATATTTACTTTAAACTGCTATCGTTTCAGAATTTATTAGTAGTATACTGCATTTGAACTGAAAATTGTGCACAGTATCTGGCTGTATTTCTTGTCTTCAACATTTGCATCTTCCTTATAGTTGTTTTCAATCATCCTGGATCTATGCAGACGAATGTTTGACAGCAGCACTTCAACCTCAGATTTAATTTTCAGAAAAGAGGCCTTATTCACTATAATTTCAGGGCTCTTGCAACTGCCTCGGTGTTGGTAAGGCTAAATATATGGACATATAAGTACTTGATCGTGGATGTCTTAAAGTCTCAAAATAACAATTGCCAGTTAAAAACTAAAGGGAGTAATGGGGTAATGTAATGTATCTCGGTCAGTAACTCCACAAAGTCATAAAGACCATGTGGGTGTTATGCAGGAGAGTTTTGTATAGTGCACTCACAGCCTAGGCGGCTTTCGGTACGCATTCGGTAGCCAACAGACTTCGTCTCACGCAACAAAGAGAAAGATGGAAGCATAGCAGAGTTAGGAGAGCAGTTGAGGTAGTGAGTAGCATAGAAGTAGCAGTTCAGGACCGCTGAAAAAGATATGCCATAGTCGGCAGTTGGAGAGTAGATGTCGTTGCGTAAGAATTGTGGAAGCGAGTTCCACAGTCTAGGACCTGCAGAGCTAAAGCTTCTGTCGCCAACTGTCTTTAAGCAGAGGAATGGGACAGCTAATTTATTGTCCACACAGGACCTGAGGGAGCGAACAGGCTGAAACTGATGCAGCAGTTCAGCTAGGTACGAAGGAGCCAAGCCGTGGCGGGCCTTGTGGGTCAGCGTAAGAACTTTGCTCTGTATCCTTTGCTGAACCGGCAACCATCCTAGCTCTTTCAGCAAAGGTGACACGTGCTCAAACCGCTGGGACTTGAAGACCAGCCTTGCAGCCATATTCATAGTCCACTGTAGTGGCATAATAGCTATCTTTGGTAGCCCAGCCAAAAGGGAATTACAATAATCAAGCCGAGACAGAACTAAAGAGCTAGTTAAATTTTTTACAAGCCACTGTGGGAGACAGCTTCTAAGGAGTAAAGCCAAAGGATAAATACAAAAGCTCGGTCTAAAGCATCCGAAGACCTTTCGTTAGACGAACACATCAGCTCCACAATCAAGTCTGCCTACTTTCAGTCGCATAACCTTGCTAAAATTCGGGCTTGGTTAAATAGGGATACCACGTCTAAGTTAGCCCATGCATTTGTGGCATTCGGTCTTGACTTCTGTAACTCACTGTTTGCTGGCCTACATGCATGTGCAATCAGGCGCTTACTGCTGGTGCAAAACTCTGCAGCTAGGCTTGTCTGTCGTGAGCTTTGCAGTCGCCATATCATACCACTACTCGCCAACCTGCACCTGCTGGCTACCAGTCAAGAAAGGCATCGACTTCGAGGTTTTGCTATTCACTTTTAGGTCCCTTCATTCTGTGGCTCCAGCCCACCTATCAGATCTACTCCCCCACCAGGCCAAGCATCGTACCACCAGCTTTTTTGGAAACTAACTGCTTACCTATCTCCAGTACACACCTCACATCCTTTGGAGACTGTGCATTTAGTTCGTATGGTCCAAAATCCTGGAACTCACTCAAAACTTGCGTCATGACATCCCCTAACTAGACCACATTTAAAGGAAACTAAAAATGCACCTATGTATGACAGCTTTTAGTGGGTTTCTGTGATTCGTCCTTTGTGCTTAGGGGCGCTGACACTGTGTATGCTTCCACTAATCACACTTGCATGCTAACCCTGTGCATGTCACCCCTAACCATATTATTCATTTTGTTTGTTTTTCAAGCATGATTTTACTTACCATTCAACTGCATTTCCCTTTGCAGCATGTGGGTATTACGAAGGAGAGTTTTGTATAGCGCACTCACAGCCTACGCGGCTTTCGGTATGCATTCGGTAGCCCACAGACTTCGGCTCAGGCAATAAAGAGAAAGTGAGAAGCATAGCAGAGTCAGGAGAGCAGTTGAGGTAGTGAGTGGCATGGAAGTACCAGCTCAGGACCACGGAAAAGCTACTTGCTTCCTAGACTGTGAGTGGCATGGAAGTACCAGCCCAGGACCACGGAAAAGCTACTTGCTTCCTAGACTGCCTTCCAGAATCGTCCATGCTGCTAACATTCTCCTTGGTTCAACAGGATGAAGCCCGTTGGCTATAGGTGCTCATCAAGAGCCACCAAGGCTTTTAGGGCACTTTATAAAGTCTCCAATGTAAAAGATGGCTGTGGTACATACATTGCACGTTCAAAAATTGTCAATGTTGAATAGCTCAAACTAGGTAGACTTGACCTTATAACTTAAGCTATCATAGAACACAAAGTTAATTTAGAATATATTGCCAAGATTGTGTGCAGTAGGTTGCAGACCACTGAATATGTCACATTAGGGAATCAGCAGCAGAGCCGCCAGGCAATGCCGAACCTAATGTCATCTTCGAGAATCCCTTAAGAATAGACCATGATCAGTATCCGTCAGTGCACGAAGTCTCTAAAATAGGGAAGTGCACCGTAGAGGTATTGATGGCTGAGTTAATCAATTTGCAAGTTCTCGGTTAGGATCAAATGTCACCACCCCATACTCTCACCTCCAGACTGCCGAAAAACCTTAACATGTATTGTAACCCCCACAAAGCCACACCGATTAAGTGGGTGCTACGAAGGAGACTCTTCAACAGCCCACTCAAGGCCTAAGCAGCTTACGATAGACATGCCGTGGCCAACAGACTTAATCACACACAACCAAGATAAATAAAAAACGCATAGTTGAGTCAGGAGGAAAGTCGAGGAAACGAGTTGCATGGAAGTAGCAGCTAGGAACAGCTGGAAAGTGTGAATAATCACAGTTAGCAGCAGGAGAAAATATCTTGTTGCCGAAGAACTGTGGCAGTCAGTTCCACAGTCTAGCATTTCACTGTCACACATCTCTTAGGCAGACGTCCGGCCAAGTTCGGCCCTAATTCGCTTCCTGCTCTTAAATCTGAATAAAGATCAGGTGGCCGACGAAAAGAGAAGGCACATGCAATCACCGTTATTGCAGCTACCACGGATGTTTGGCCTCTGGTAATATGCAGCAATAGCATGCTTGTCCAGCTGAGCTGCACTCCCTCGACTTCAGCCAGCAGGACAACAAAGGAGCATATGGAGATAAGGCACTCGCCGGCGCTGAGTGCACACTATGGGCAGTCTTTGGCAACAAGCACACCTTCGCAGCTCACATTCCGCTGGTTTAAAAAAAATAAAAATAAAATACTAGCTGATTTAACAGCCTCTGTTGTATAGCGACAGAAGAGCCTTTACGACTATAACCACCACTTGCAGTGGCAATAAATTATCGCCCACCACAGGATTCAAACCCACGACCAAGGCCGTGAAAAGCAACTGCCTTACCTAATGAGCCATCACGGCTCACCACGGATTGTTACCGTGCTTCATAGACATGCACAAGATGCTTCAACGTTTTCAGCCTTGCTGATGATGCACGATAATCACCGAAGATTGTTCAAAGCCATATTTCCTTTGGCACTGCCTGCACCTTCCACTGACAAGTACACTACTGCATACATTACTACAACATAAAGTGCAATGCTGCCAAAAACAGTCGGTGACAGAAACTTTCACACTGCAGGTCGTAGGCTGTTAAATTCACTTCCACAATTCTTACGAAACGACAACTACTCTCCTGCTGCCGTCTATAGCACATTCCTTCCAGCCGTCATGAGCAGCTACTTTCATGCTACTCATTTCTTCGTCTGTCCTCCTAACTCAGCTATGCCTTTCACTTTATCTTTGTTGTGTGAGATGGAAGTCTGTTGGCTACTGAATGAATACTGAAGCCACCTAGGATGTGAGTGCGCTATACAAAACTCTCCTGTGCAACATTCACATAGTCTTAGCAGAGGTACAGACGGAAATACATATACAAGCCTGGCCAGCAGTCTTCCAGTCGAGAGGACAGTGTAGCTAAAAATTACTAAGAATTGTGGAATGGTTAGGACAATGCTTCAATCGGGATTTAGGGATACAGATTTCACAGAAACAGATCAGGTTTGGGTTTACATACACCTTCTCAACAAAGCCGACATAGGTCCGACATAGCCGACGTTACATGCATTGCAAATCGGCAGATCGGAGCGCATACGAGCAACAGGCATGGCAATGGCTGAGGCAGCAAGAAAAACAAAAAGCTTAGAGATGAGACTCGAGGCCAAGGGAGTAGATGCCAACCACTGGACGAAGTGAAAAAAGCATCTGACAAAAGTGGTAGCAAATCTCTAGGCGACAGACCAACAAATCCAGACTGCCACACAGTTGTCAGGGAGAGCCACGCCACGGAGTGTCTTCACTAAAACCAAAAAACGCCAGTGAATCGGCCAAGGAAAAAACTATTGCAACTCGGATATTCAGGGCTAAGATGCATTACCTGAGCTTCCGGAAGCCCTGATGGTACCACCGGGCACAAACGATTTGCCCGATGGCTGCTTGGTCGAGCTAGAGGAGCTGCTTGGCTTTCTCTGGTGCGAGGAAGGGCTGGAAGCATTGTTGGAAGGTTGACGCAAGCGTGGAGCCAGCAGTGGCGGGGTCTTGCTGTGATGTGAGCTGTTGGCAGCAGGCAGTGGATCCAGTTCAGCGTGGCTGGCACCAGAGTGTGAGTGGACCGTGGCCATAGCTTCGGGCACTGCTTTGACAGTGGGCAATTGGGTCGGCTTGGAGAGAGGCAGCGCAGGCAGAGGCTTGTGGGGCTTGTCACTTGCTGCTGCTGCACGACCGACAGACCAACTGCCTTCCTCTCGGCGGCCTCTGCCAGTAGTTGGCGCTGTGGGGTCACAGCAGTTGCTAGCAGGGCTGAGAGTTATACTGCCACTGCTGAAGCCGGCGCCTGACGGCTTGTCATGATGTCGACCAGGCAAAGCAAGTGACCGAGGCCCAGCCGAAATAGGCTCCAGAGTACTGATATCGCCATAGCTGTCACTGAAGCTGCAGATATCTGGAGAGAGACCTTTTGCGCTCAGGTTGCTTTTCGCCAGTCGTGACGCCGAGCTCAGCATCAGCGAAAGAATGCCACGAGAGCCCTCAACCTGCAAAGTCACTGTTACAGCATCGGGCATGTACCAGTAACTCGACAACGCACACAGGACAAAAGTATATAAATAATAACTTCAAGGAGTGCTGGTTTGAATAGGTATTCATGGTAGAGTATTGTATAAGAGAAAATACATAAATAGTATCACCTACTTCACATTATAGTTACATATTTAAAAGCTGGCATATGGTTATACAGAAAGAGTTTATAGCCTACTATTATTTTATAGCCTGTGGCCTATTTTTTAATTGAATGCTCAGGTTTGCACGATTCCTATTTTTTATTTGGATGATCAGGTTTGCATGATTCCTTGAAGGTAATCTTATTGGCGGTTGATATTTCCAGCACAAACATTCAGGTTCCAAGAACTGCAGTAATAAGAGTAGTAATAATAATACATTTGTTATAGCACTCTCGGAGAACTCAATCTCCTTCTAGGCACTTAACAATTGCTGCACACTGAGATACAGCTGCCATTTCCACAATAAGTCAGAGCACTGCGGTTTCGATTCCAAATTATACAGAATAATGTTTCGGGTTCACCACCAAAGTTCCTCCCATTGTGCTTGTACGTTCTCCTGCTATGGCCTCAAACGGCCGGGTCAGTCAGCATACTTACAGATTCAAACGGCAATACAGCTGCCATTTACACAAAAAGCATCACTCACCTCTGGTTTCAATGCATATCGGGGAACATGATGGTACGGGTTCACTCTTAAAATGTTGTGCATTTGTGCATCAACATTCTAATTTAATGACTTCCAATGGCCCTGGCTGCCATTCAATTCAAAATTTCGATAAAAATGCCAGCTCCATAAAAAGGTTCGTGAACTTCTGTTTTGATTCTCCATCTTAGGAAACAGTTCTCCAATATAAAAAACCAAATTGTATGGCATAGTGATGGGCAGTCTCATGCTATTACCTCCAATGGCGTGAACCAGACATCCTGCCTATGTAATCGAAGTGTGATACTGCTGCAATTCCCACACTAAGCATTGAGCGATTTCGTTTTGATGTGAGAGCAAACAGTGTTTGGAGTTTACCAACCAACTTTTATAACATAGCCCATGCCAGTTCTCATGCAACAGCCTCAAATGGCTCAGCATTTTCAAACTGCCATACAACTAACATTCCAGCAATAGGCATCGTATAACTGCGGTTTTTATTGCTTATAACAAAAAACAATGTTTCAAATTTACCCGAAAATTTTATGTGATTGCACTAATCATTATATTGCTATGGCCTCTGCCGGTCCGGGCTATTGGAGGCCATGGCATTAGAACCTGCCTACCCAATGTCATGAAATCAGGCAGGTAAACCCGAAACACTTTAATTGTAATATGGCATCAAAAACATAGTCTTAAAATAAAAAATATTAGCCGACTCAACAGCCGCTTTTGTATAGCAATAGAAAAGCCTTTATGGCTATCACCACTGCTTGCAGAAGCAATAAAAGACCACCTACCGTAAGATTCGAAACGACCAGTTCGGGACCGAGGTCGTAAAATGGAAACACATTACCTGGTATGCCATCACGGGTCAAGTGTGGAAATGGCAGCTTCGTTGCCGTTGGATTATGAAGGGAGGCTCGGTGGCCCCAGCCATCGGAGGCCATATCATGAGAAAGCCCATGCACTATGCCATGAAATTTGGTTGATAAACAAGGAAAACGGTTTTCGATAAATTAGCATCAAAACCGCAACTGCGAAATGCTTATTGTGGAAATGGCAGCTGCATGGAGGCCTTCGGATGTCATAGCATGCCACTTATGGCTGCTATTTGAGCCTGGCCATCAGAAGTCTCACGTAGACTCAAGGAAAGTCCTTTGAAATTAGGTGGGTCAACTTTGCATACTGTTCTCTATTTGGAATCAAATATACGGTTACTGAAGTTGTATCGCTATTCGAATGCGTAACTAGGCTGGCTGACCTGGGCCATTTGAGGCTATAAGACAAGGTTGTTGTGGGACGTTTCCCCCTGGACGTCCCCCCCCCCCCGACATTTCCCCCCTGGTGGACCCTTGGACATTATCCCCCTGGACATTTTACCCTTATGTTGATGAATGTATAACAACGAATATATATATATATATATATATATATATATATATATATATATATATATATATATATATATATATATATATACATATACACACACACACACACACACACACACACACACATATATATATATATATATAATCAAACGACGTTAAGGCTCGATTAGAATAAAATCAACTCAGTATAATTAGAAGAATGGGTGGATTGGAAGGATGGTTTCTAATGAAGCAAGCTGCAGTGGCAGTTGTAGCAGCTGGAGCAGGTGCAGTTGCAGCTATACACTTTGGTCCCACGGGAGTTCGGTCCAGCTCGATGCCGCCAGGCACTCATTTGTAGCCGTCAAAGCAGCTGCACGCTACGGCGTGCGGCATATTCCTGCAAATGAGCACTGAGCCTAAGAGGTCTACCGAGTATACCTCGACCTCAAGAGATATAGTTTACGCCCTAATACGCACTAACTAAGGCAAGGAATACCAGCAAGAGTGGATTTAGGCAGCTGCGGTGCAGCCTGTCCTAAACACCAAAACCTAAACCCTAAATTCCCTTAAACATTAAACCTTAAACCCTAAACACTAAACCCTAAACCTAAAACTCTAAACCCTGAAACCTAAATTTTACACCCTAAAAACCGTAACTCTAAACCCTAAACTCTAAACCCTACAAACCCAAGCCATATACGGGTATGTCCTACCCCAGGGGGAAATGTCGGGGGGGGGAAGGTCCAAGGGTAACGTTCAGGGATGGAAATGTCCGTACCCCGGCAGGGCATGAGAATGCACACCCGAAATTGCATGAAATTTGGTGGGTAAAACTCACAACACCGGTATGCATAATTTTGAATCAAAACCAGTGTTCAGACGTTAATTGTGGAAATGGCAACTGTATTGCAGTTATTCATGGGACACCAAACATCTTAAGGCTGCAAAATAAACCTTGGATTTTCATGTCGACCAATTAGCTGTTTGCCGATGTATGTCTTCTCGTTGTTGATGAGTGGTGCCATTAGGAGGGCATTCATCGGCCAACTCGTATAAAGCAGCAGGAACATCTGCTACAGGAACGAAGCTCAGAGCTAAAATGATTTTGACTTGCATTTGCAGATTTTAGTCATCACGGTATAGTGTTGCACGATTGAAATCTTGAACCTTTGGCCAAAGATTCAATCCGTGATCAAAGAAGCATCCAACTAGCTGTGCTTCAAGAATGCCGGTCGAACAGGCATTCTGACTGGCTTTCTCAAAATCTAACCTGATACTTGCCAAATTTGCCTGAGAGTTTCCATTATTAATGTCCGACGAAACTACGTATACTATAAGTACTTCCACACCACCTTCACAATGCTATATTTGTTTCTTTTTGGTATAATAGTAATTGGTGCATTTGTTAGGGTTAGTAGCTGTGGGCATTGGGTGCTTTTATCAGTGTGATTTTTCCGCTTGCCTAACTATTCAGCTAGGCTCCTCGGGGCAGACGATATTGCTGCTAAAGGTGAAGGCAAATGCATACCAAAGAAGACAGGAAACATTCAGGTTAGAAGCTGAAAAACAACTGTGACCTGGCGGCCCGAAATTTGCTGCCTCTGAATTTTTCCCAGAGCCGAGTTCTGGACAGCTGGTTCATGGTTTAGCCTGTTGCCCGGTGAGTTCCACTACAAATTCGGGAATTTCAGAAAGTCGATCCTGTTTATTTTGCCGAGCTAAGGCAATTTCCTCTGTTGCAGTGTATGTGTGTGTGTTGTGTGTGTGTTGTGTGTTGTGTGTTTTGTGTGTGTGTGTGTGTGTGTGTGTGTGTGTGTGTGTGTGTGTGTGTGTGTGTGTGTGTGTGTGTGTGTGTGTGTGTGTGTGTGTGTGTGTGTGTGTGTGTGTGTGTGGAGAGAGAGAGAGAGAGCAGTAATACACACAGGATACCTGCTCAGCTTCATCCGAACGTCGGCTGGATCTGGCGATCAACAGTTTCGGACCTGACTCTCATTGAGCCAAAAAAAGCAGCCCGAGGCATAGCTAAGTATCAGAGCTAGCACCTTGTAAATGCACAGTAATGACACCCACCTCAAACATTTCGTTGCTATCCAAAGCTGGGTAATCCTCTAGAGAAAGGTCGACAACGATCTTGATGTATTTCGACGGTTTAACGTAGCTATAGCGCTCGTCTCCGTCACTGTCGCTGCCGCCGCCCTTCTCTTCGTTGATCACCGAAGTAGACTCTACGCCTGATGTCGGTCGCTCGCTGGTGTCTCTCTGCTGCCACGTTGAGTCAAACGAGGCCATATCTACAGCAGCCAGCACGTGGTACCACAAAGGGCACCGCAAGGCACACATTTCGATGGCCTAGCAGCCAACGCTGGTAGGCCATCAAAATGGTAGGGGACAGCTGAGTTTGCAGGCACTCGGCCGATGCATCATGGATGCTTTATCGACATTTATTGTGGACATGGCAGCTGTATCACAGTTGTTCGTGGGACCTCAAACGTTCCAGCTGCAAATTATACTTTGGATTTGCAAAGAGAGCCCTTAGCAGTCTGCCAATGCACATGTCTTCAAAGTAGTTTACCAATGGTGCCTTTAGAAGAGGGCAGTCATCGGCCAACTCGTCGAAAGTACTAGGGACATCCACTACAGGAAAGAAGCTCAGAGCTAAATTAATTTCGACGTATATTTGCAGACTTTCGTCGCTAGTATTCTCTTGCGATATTAAAGTCTTGAACCTTTCGCAAAAGATTCTGTGAGAGATCAAACAAGTATCCAACTAGCTGAGCTCCTGGAAAGATGGTTGAAGAGGCATTCTGACTGGATTTCTCAAAATCCGAAATGATATTTGCAGGAGTCAGAGTTTGCATTATTAATGAATGACGGAATTTGACGTACTGTCAGTACTTCCACACTAGCCAGTCAACAGAATATTTTTTGTTAGGTATATCGATTTGGAAGGCAAAACACTGGCAAGCTTCGGCGCGCCTTTTTGAAAGGAGTAGTATGCACTCCAAAGCGAATCCTTGGATTAAAGCACAAAGAAAGAATGCGTCAAATTAACATAACACCTTTTACAAAGGCGTTTCATGAACCAGTCCAATGCAACAGAAAAATAATGAGAGAAAACATCGTTGACCATTACAATTCATTCAAAGTGGAGGTTTTCCCGTTTTGCAGAACCTTAAAAACGGCTGCATTTCATGGTTTTGCAGGTACCTAGACATGCCTAGTAGTATGAAGACAATAGTAAACCGGCTAAGCTCATTTCTTGAGCTTATGCTATCCCCAATCGGCATGCTTAAGACCATATAGTTGACAGTCTTGACGTTGGGCCAAATGTGAAATTTTCGCTAAACTGGGCTTGGCGACATTGCAATTGCTATTAATTGCAAACTGGTGAGATTGAGATTCGGTGAGGTACAACATAAAGAAGATGGCTACGACCGCAATCAGCTATAACGCAAAGAGACCCAGCTGCCCTGATATAAGTAAACCTGCTGGGACGGACTGATAAAGAGTGGATCTTTGGGCCTTATTTCACCCCTGTAAGGGGGTTCAAGCTCAAAACCTGCAGGTGACTACTGGGAAGGTAGCTGGTAGGGATATGATCAGGCATCCATTAGATGAACAATGTATGCATGCTCGGAATAAAACAAAGAAGGCACTTCTGGTCGCGAAGCATAATGTGGCTAATTTGGAGTGGGCTAGAGGAAGAGCTGGAACTGGACTACAAAAGACTGGGGTAAGATTGACCAGTGCTATTACAGTAAATTCACCATTTTCGGTAACTGCACATGAACCAATCATGCAACGTTGCTCCAATCAATACTTCAATGACAATTGCCTACAGCAGACAGTGAGATTTGGCAGCACCGGGGTCATGGCCTGGGCCTGCTTCTGTAGCTTTACTAGTTTGTAACTTGCTAAAGCACACTCAATGCCCAAGTGTCAGTATCACGGATGGTATCAAGCATGCACAAGCAAACAAGTATCATGCTATCATAACATCATATCATTACATAGCATAAGAGCTTGAGGCTCGATCTCCATACCATTATTATTTATTATTTAGTGTGAAGGATGTTGTGATGACCAGCCGATGAAGGGTGGGTGGTACAAGAGCAAACTGGAGGGGCACAAAAGTCGGATAGGTAAGGCCCAGAGGCAAAGCCAGGTGGTGGCAGCTGCCACCCCCTGGCCTGGAAGGTGGGAGCCGAGTCTGGCATCTGGTCGGGTGGCCAGCGGCCATGGCCTATGTGACTGGCCCCTTGGTGCTTGGCCAGGCTGCCACCTCATTTCGGCCAATTTTTGCTTGCTGAAGGAGCTGGGGGGCCAGGCCCAGCCCCCCTTTACAAGGAGGCTCCGCCCCCAGATCATCCTGCCACCCTGGGGCCTTGCCTCTGGTAAGGGCAGGTGCTATCGAGTGATGCGACCCCATAAGCAAGACTGGAGATCTTAACAGAATATCCATTCGATGCTGGATATGGAGGCAGTCGAACTAAGCAGTCAAAGACGAGCTGCTTAGTTTTGCATCAGCTACACAGGATTACTGGCATTGGCCAGGATTTATGGGCTGTAGCATTATTGACTTCGACCTGCTGTGCTCATCCCAGGATGTCAGCATTTATACTCTGAACAAATAAACATGGATGCACTGATTTTTGTTTACATATCTTAGTCGTATATTCGAATTGCAGATTTCTAAAAAAATTATGCTCCTGTACTGGTCCACATAGTTTAACAAAATAAACCTGCATGGGTTTGGAGAGTGTGCCAGACAACCAATATGCTCGAGAAATTTAAGAAATATATTGAATACAAGTAAAAGCATGTTAAGGTCCACCAAATCTCAGTCAACATATAATTCTGCTAAAAGTACAACAGATTTTGTAGATCAGATTTTTTTCCCAAAGGTCTATTCTTGAATTTGTCTCCTCCCCATCATTAAATGTAACTGGTCTTGGACCTAAGCCTAAAAATATTACTCAAAATGCCAAGCGCATGAATACGCTTTCCAAGATTGCAGTGTAAACAGAAAAAAAAACAGAAACACACCACCTGGCAGAGCTCCATATGCAGCTGCTCAGTTATGAGTCTGAGCTGCCAAAGGAAATAGCCAGCCATACTAGCGAGAACAATTGGAATTACAACCTAATCACATAAAACTCAAGGGTCAAATAGCACATACTTACCCATGTAGCCCCGAATGATCACATCTTTGAGAAGCCTCTGCGATTCTTGAATGTAAGTGTCTTTGAGCAGAAGCCAGTCGTTGGCATTTCCATTAACCACACCTTCCCCAATACTGAGTGCAATGTCCAGGTAAACTGGTATAACAGTCATAGGCAGGCAGATGCATCCTAAAATATGATCAAAATACTTCTATGACAAAATATATTGAGGTCATTAAGTTAACAGCAGTAAGGTCCTCGGCTAGCCATAAAATACACTTTGTAGCCCGAGGGAACCGGAGCATGGATTAGACAGAAGATTAGATTCTAATAACAATAAAAATTATGCACTTGATAAAGCGCCCTCAGAGAACTCGATCTCTTTCTAGACACTTTACATTTGCAAAGGGAAATGCAATTGAATGCTGAGTAATATCATGCTTGATAAAAAAAGAACATGAATAATATGGTTAGGGGTGAGAACTCAGAGAACTCCCTCAGAGAACTCAATCCCTTTCTAGGCGCTTTACATCTGCTGCAAAGGGAAATGCAACTGAATGGTGAGTAATATCGTGCTTGATAAACAACATGAATAACATGGTTAGGGGTGACATGCACAGGGTCAGCATGCAAATGTGGTTAGTGGCAGCATGCACAGTGTCAGCTCGTATAAGCGACCCACTAAATGCTGTCTTAAATAGGCGTGTTTTTTAGTTCTTTTTAAACGCAGTCAAGTCAGGGAATGTTCTGACACAAGTCGGGAGTGAGTTCCAGGCTTTAGGAGCATACAAATTAAATGCACGGTCTCCAAAGGATTAGAGGTTTGTACGAGGTATTGGTAAACTGTTGGATTCCGAAAAGCAGGTGGTACGATGCTTGGCCTGGTGGGGGAGTAGATCTGAGAGATAGGCTGGAGCCATAGAATGAAAGGACCTAAAAGTGAGCGACAAAACCTTGAAGTCAATCCGTTGTTTGACTGGTAGCCAGTTCAGGTCGGCAAGAGGTGGTGTGATGTGGCAACTGTGCTGCTCATGACAGACAAGCCTAGCTGCAGAGTTTTGAACCAGCTGCAATCGCCTGATCGCACATGCTGGTTGGCCAGTAAGCAGTGAGTTGCAGAAGTCGAGACTGGATGTCACGAATGCATGGACCAACTTAGACGTGGTATCCTTATCTAAACAAGCCCGAATTTTAGCAAAGCTATGTAGCTGAAAGTAGGCAGATTTGACTGTGGAGCTAATGTGGTCGTCTAACGAGAGGTCACTTTGGAACATGACACCTTGATTTCGAGCTGACTCAACAGGAGATATCCTGGCATAGCCAATTTTGAGAGTCAGCCTTTCCAATTTGTGAATCACACTGGGTTTGCCCATAACTAGTACGTTAGTTTTATCATCGTTTAGTTTTAGAAAATTTGCTGCCATCCATGTGCGGATGTCATCAATACATGCAGCTAGTGAGTTTAGAGAATTTGAGGTGCTCGAAGGCTGGGAGGGATCAAAGCAAAGGAACAACTGAGTGTCATCCCCATAGAAGGAAAGCCTAGATTGTGCTTTGCAATCACATCAGCAAGAGGAAGAGTATAAACCATGAAAAGAACCGGACCTAGCATGGAGCCCTGAGGTAACCCATATTTCAGAGGTACCTCAGATGATCCTTGTCCATTCACGTCAATACTCTTGAGTCTCCTACTGAGATAAGACCTGAACCATTGTAGTGAAGTGCCAGTGATGCCCAGGCGAGATGAGAGGCGCTCTAGAAGAACTTTGTGATCGATAGTATCAAAAGCTGCCGTAAGATCGAGCAAAACAAGCAGTGACATGCTATCCATGTCTGCATTCCTAAGTAGGTCGTTGTATACCCTAAGCAATGCTGACTCTGCTGATTCTACTTAATCAATACCTATTTGAAACATTTATTTTAACACCAGCAATTCTAAATCGTTCTATTTCCAAAGCCACTACAGTGATAAAATGTCAACATGCCAACCTCACGTATCTAATGCATACTCGTGCTGATAATATGAGACCACGTGTGTGACTCTGGAAACCACAAAGTACAGGAATTATTTTTCAAGTACTATTCAAGAAAAAATACAAATTTACAAATCTGCACCATAGTGCCCTACAAGACTTAATCTCTATCAAGGCACTTCATACATGCTGAAGGGCTCGAGCCTATGACCTCGGTCATCAAAGGCAAGGGCCTTTTCCACTAGGGTCAAAAAGAAAATGGAATCAGAGCAACAGCAGGAAAACCAAATGCATAGTTCGCTGAGCTCCACCAGCTGTATAACAGCCGGTGGTTTAGCCTCAACAAACGGCAGTGTACAACCTCTTCAGCAAGCCCAATGGTACAAAGAATGGTGGTATAGTAGGCCCACAGTGTCAGCATAGGACAGCTTGATGTTGTAAGCCTCACACTAGCCATGGTTAATGCTTAACAGCACAAATCACAGGATCTTAGGTGAATGCTGGGTGGGCTCATAACACTATGATTTGCGTGCAGTCACTGTGCCTGCTACCATTGACCATTCGATCATACTTCCTTTTCAGCAACTGTCTCAGAGGGTGCGACACAAATGTATTATTATTATTGTTATTATACTGGGACAGCAGATACAGAAAAATTACACGAGGCTGCCATTGGCCAAGTCACCACGGGGGGGGGTACATTTTTTCTTGCGGAAAGCCTGATCACGTGGCCTTAAGTCATGCACAGCTCTAGCCAAACTTTGAGCTAGCCATTTATTAAATATATTGTAAGCAAACAGTGACCTGTGAGCAAACAGTGAGTAGTGACACCGAATCCCGGGATCATCCAATCCCGGAGCCAATCATTGTCATACAAACTGGGTGTGCATGCTGACCATCCAGTTGTGTAGCAACTCGGCTAAGAGCCAGTTACGACAAAGAAATCTATTGCCTGTTTAAGCTGCAGGCTGGAAAAATTGCATTGAGTTGAGTATGACTTGACCGCTTCATTAAAACCAGCCACCAAAGCATTTAAGTGAAGAGGCAAAAATGGCTTAGTAAGCAAGCTGATTCAAGACATATTGGCTATACAACTTAATGGATGGCGGTCTATATTTCGAGCTGCTTGACGATGATTTTATCCAAAGCACTGTGACCTGGCAATCAACAGGTGGAGTCAGCAGCTAAGTAGGCACTACACGTTATTATGCTCACCTGCTACTGAGAACCATGGCCAAAGAAAGGCATACCTTACATACGTAACCGTTTGATACAAGCTCAATTGTGGCACTGCTAAAAAACTGCTTACTGAAGACCTGCATGGTATGGATCCCAAACTAAATATTGGTTTGAGCCACAACTATGTATAGCCATATGTGTTCTCGGTCAATAAAGAGAAAGCTGAACAGGTTGCACAACCAGTAAATTTCAATTGTGCAGCACAATCAAAAGATTGGTATGGCTGTCATTATATCAGAGTTACTCTATTTGGTACGCGTTTGGTGCTAGCACTTAAAAGGCTAAATCGAACGGGGACTGTAAAGCAAAACATTCCCAATATTGAAGCAAATTAAATCTCTGTCAAGGTAAAAAAGGTACTAACTGATTTAAAAGCCTCTTTTGTACTTTCAAGCTACTCACAACCTCAACTGCTCTACGGACTCTGCTATGTTTCCCACTTTCTCATTGTTGCGTGAGATAAAGTCTGTTGGCTACCGAATACGTACCGAAAGCCGCTTAGACTGTGAGTGCGCTATTCAAAACTCTCTTTTGTCACACCCACATAGTCTTTATGACTTTCTGGAGTTACAGACGTAGATACATTACATTACATAACGCGGCAGAAGAGCCTTTACTACTTTCACCACCCCTTGCAGAGGCAATAAAGGATTGCCCACCGTAGGATTCGAACCCACGACCTCAGGACTAAGGTAGTGTCCAGTGGTGCTATCACGGCTTAAGGGTTATTGTGACCACAGTCAAAAGTGAGTTCTGGACTTTGGGAGTATAGGAACTGGAGGCTTGGTCTCCAAAAGATTGAGGTTGGTTAGAAGCACACTAAATGACTCGAGTCATAAAAGCAAGTCGTACGATGCCAAGCCTGATTAAGACATACAAGCAAGTGACAAGCCCTATAAGTCGAGAGGCTACGTGATGTAGAGCCACTGCACGGTCGGTGAGAAGTGGACTATTGTGAGCGTTGCGTCGTTCAAGACAGGCAATGATAGTTGTAGAGTTTTGCAACACCTTCATGCAACATATCGCACAGGCAAGACGATATATGTGAGTTAAAGAATTCTAGAGCGGACTTCGCAAATGAATGTTAACCTTATCTAAGAACCCCGAATTATTGCAATGTTATGGAGATGAAAGTGCACAGACTTGAAAATGACAGTTTATGTGGTCGTCTATCAAAAGTTCGTTTTGGCATAGGATACCCAGATTGCATGCAGAAGCTACTCTCCAACTGCCGACTATGGCACGTCTTTTTCAGCGGTCCTGAACTGCTACTTCTATGCTACTCACTACCTCAACTGCTCTCCTAACTCTGCTATGCTTCCCACTTTCTCTTTGTTGCGTGAGACGAAGTCTGTTGGCTACCGAATGCGTACCGAAAGCCGCTTAGGCTGTGAGTGCGCTATACAAAACTCTCCTGCGTAACACCCACATGGTCTTTTTGACTTGGTGGAGTTACTGACGGAGATACATTACATTACATTACAGGAGACATACTGATTTTTAAAGGTTAGGCTTTAAAACAGGCCTAAATAAACTGCAAAAAAGAAATGTATACGAATAGATCAAAGGATTCAAATAGTCAAGTATAATGCAGCAAATGAAAATAAAACCTTAGCCAGATAGTAAACGCCAAAAGCGATATTGCAGCACTAGCGCAATGGATAGGTAGGGTGGTACCCATGCTAAGGTTGGGGGGCTGGTCATCGATCTCAGACACTACAGGTGCTTCAGTTCTATCAACTCACCAGCTCTACAGACAGAACGGAACAGAAGCAATAGCATCAGCTTTGCGGTTTCCAAACATAAGTTGTATCATCATAAAGAAAGTCAGGAGGCCTTAAACATAATAGTTTCCTACCCGGCTTCTGACATCCCATAGATTCTCGGCTGCCAGTGCACAGCATGCTGCTGTTGCACCAGTCATGCTCGTGTAAATATTCTAGGCAGAAACTAGGGTGCTGCCCCTGAGAGTTGGCTGGAGTTGCTAGACCAACAAGACCACTAACCTCAGCAAGTCAGATCACGAGTTAATATTTATGCTAACCAAAAGCATGACTACAACATGCCTCAGGGACTCACACACGGGTTTATATTTCTGATCACTAGAACTTATAACCATTCAAGTGTTTTTTTTTCATTTACTATGTCATTAGGTCTTCCATCATGACAATATCCGACAGGGTGGGAATGAGGAGGGCTCACTCAGCCAGCCATTCCTTACATCCATCTCATCAAGCCAATCCTTCGATCCAGATTATCGTGCACACAAGTGAAGGAAATGTATGCCAGGCATTCCAGATCATTGTCTACGTTCAGTAAGCAGCTCCTGGTGAAGAAAAGAGAATGTCTTGCCAGCCACATTTCTTTGCAGGGACAGTGCTAAAACGGTCACAGTTGCAAATTCATTGCTCCTGGTTGAAGGCTGTGTAGAAGTCGGCATTCCCACATACAAGGATTTGCATATACATTAAGTCAATCGTCTTTTCATGCGGCTAAAATGATCGATCTACCAGCTGCAATTATCATCTAGATGGTAAGCCCAATTTCACGACTCCACTTGCCTACCAGCATTTGCTCAATGCTGTATAACCAGAGCATACCAAATCCTCAAAATGACATATACCGTGAATAAACCTCTTTTTATTTCTTCACATCACCTCGTAGCTCATGGTACACGCTTAGAGTGCTATTAAAACATATCGCCAAGCCAGAATTTTTTTATCTGCTTGTTCCTTCATGTCAACTCGTTTCTCACATCCCAGGCTCATATTGCTATTACAATGTCTGCAAGCCATCGCCTTTACTTACCCGTGTCAGTGGCTAGATGTCAACTCACTATCTCATTCCCTGGCTTAACACTAATTAATGTCTTCACGTTTTACAAAATAATCCAAAATTTCTGCATAACATATAGAGTAGTTTATATCATAATCTTCATATGTTTTCAAGTTAAGCCCTTGGGTGACTGGTTCGACTACCGAAGATCATGTCACGAAAATACGTAGATGTCTTCTCTAGACACGTACATTGCAACACTGCAAAACTTAGTGAAAAATACTGGCGACATTTTTATTGACAATTGTCACAGTGTTGTGCTAAATTTACTATGTCAATGGAATTCACTGATATTTTTGGCTATTAAAAGCTCTGCTACACAGTGTATACAGATAGTGCAAAAATGCAATCATTCTATTAAACCTGGTCAGGCATTCAAGGCTAGTTACAGCTGGCAATTATTCGATACATACTTTGCCTAACAACCAAGTTGTTACCTCAATACTAAAGCAAATGCAAAAAACTGACATTGCAATTTAGCATTTTAATTTACCGTCAGCAATGTTGTGCCCATAGAAGTAAAGTTCATCATACTGCTTCACGAGCGTTAAGTCACCATAATTCTGATGAAGCTTGTTGTCGGCAAATCTCACGGCAATAGGTAGCTTTTTTGCTTTCAAAAGGACATCAAGGGTGGAGCTCTTGGTTGCAGATGCTGCTAAGGCAACAAAATGAAATTCACTGCAATTTATTCTGTGCTAATGCATGGCTGACACTTCGTCGATAAACTAGCCTGTCACCGACATGACTGCAGTGTATACAGTGTAGCTCTTTCGGAGGCTATGCTTGCATAATTAGAAAGCATGCACACATGTATGCTGGTATGTTACATGCGATCATCGCCGAGAGCTCTTCTAGGACAGTAGCAGTTCAAGTATTATCCCCCAGCAGGAGTGCAGAGGGCCTGGTCTGAGAACAGCTGGGCACTGCATGGCATTATATGGGCATCGGTTGGGCAAATTGCCAGGAGGAACTGAGCCATGCCATCCAGCCGTCTGTGAACTAAACAATCTACACCAATTAAGGGCAGAGACCGACTTAGCTAAGGCAAGATAACTAGGTTACCACCTGGAGGATTTGAGCAAGGTCAATGTTTCTTGTTGCACACCGATGAGTCACGTGAGGGCTTTGTGACACACCAGTACTCAGCCAACTGATGGAAGCATGCTACTAAAAAGGCACAGGCTGCACCAGCCAAAATCACTTCCTGCCAGCTGATTCATCATTCATTCACTCATCAGACACACTAGGAAGTTCAGAGCTGGAGGGTCTTTTGCAGCGGTTTATTAGGGGAAAGAAAATATTCAGGCTCACACAACAGTCGGGCAAAGAGCCTGTATAGCCAATTTCACAGAAAACTGCTACCCTTTGCTGTATTTTTCTAGGGATATTTACTTTGAAAATCCAGAAGCTGCTAGCACTTACCTTAGTTCCTGTCGCCCAGCAGTCATTGCATTAAGGCAGATTACACTTAGCAGGCCAATCAGCTGCACATAAAAGCAAGCGCAGCTTATTCCTTGGTTCAGATTAATAGACCAGCAAACAAATTAATAATAATAATGCACTTGATAAAGCGCCCTCAGAGAACTCAATCTCTCTCTCTCTCTCTCTCTCTCTCTCTCTCTCTCTCTCTCTCTCTCTCTCTCTCTCTCTCTCTCTCTAGGCGCTTTGCATTTGCTGCAAAGGGAAGCCAAGTTAACAGTCAGATTAACACGAGTGGTGGAGCCAAGGGGGAGGGCAGGAGCCGTGAACCTGCATCTGAATAGAAGCAGCTCTAAATCATCAATTATGTGGGGCCTTTGCATCAATAGGTTTTCACTAGGGCGATTGGAGCAACCTCAGGCGCCAATCTAGCTAGGAAGCCCCATTAGTTAAGTCAAAGCTGGCCATGGGGTTAATCTGACAGCAAAACCTACTAAGGCTAAAATACCTGGAGCTAGAAGCTACTACACTGACAGAGACACAGTCAGAAGAGATGTCAAGCTGTTAGGGAAGCAAAAAATGCCCCCAGCCAAGGACTTCAAGCAAATTAAACAGACAGATTAACCTAAGAACAGTGGTTGAAGTTCAAATCCGAAAGAATAACATCAACATCCGAGTTAAAAGATCAGACGAAAAAGAGAATAACAATAATACCCCTGGAGGAGTGTGGGGAGACTGCTTTCAGAGAATTAAAGGCAGAACCAACAGTGACAAACAGTTAAGTGTAACTAAGATTGAACAGTTGTGTTTCGTGGCTCCTCTGAAAGATATTTTGTTGTGCTGGTTTTTTGTTGTGCCGATATTTTGTTGTTCTCTAGCCGTCAAGACCTTCGCAAGCAATCGCATGTGAGGTTTGTTACACCTGGTTCTAGAAGATTTGTATCGTTTAAATCGGTACGACCGGTTCGTGTTGCATAAAACCTGTAACACACTACTAACTGACCCACCATGAACTATTTCTTTCGACACTCAATTATGCCCCGACGGGTTATGCACATGCACTGTAAGCACTGAGCCTCATTAGGATGCATGCGATGCATACGAACAAGTCAGTAATTTGAAAAAGTCATACCTGGCTCTCAGTCATCCTATTTTCGACATACAACTTGCTGGAGTATTCCTTTATCACAGAGAATGCTAACTGCTACCCATGCTTCGCTTTCCTTCACCGGGCCTCTGGGACCAATTCACATCGGTCAGGCTCGGCAATTGGAAGAGGCTGGGGGCAGACATTAAAAACTTCTCATGCATCAAGGCAGCCACCGGTCGCACCATAGAAATGCTATATAAAAGGCACTGGTCAGATGAACAAGGAGGCACACATCATTGCAATAAAGTATGGTATTGTGAAACAGACCAACCAGGTATCACTGAATATGAAACTCAGTTGCAAGCAATGACATCCATAATGAGCCAGCAGGCCTGCCCTGCAGGGACCACGACCAGTTGCTAGCTTGCAGCAACTTCTCTGTAACTACTCTCGTTAATGTGCAAGGAGGATCGCTGCTAAAGCTTTAACCTGCATAGCATTTCTGAGCATTCCTGCACTGTACCGCAAGGATAACACTTATATCCAGCCAGTGTCCATATTTCGCTCTGCCATGAGTAGCAACAAAATGGTGGATGAAAATGCAACACTGCAGTGACTATGCTAAGGAGATGCTGATAGTGCTGCATTCGTAAGCCCTTAGCAATTGTGAGATTGAACGATGGCTTGGGATTGGTGGTTTCACAGTTTGCATTCATATTGACAAATGTACTGGGACTGGATCGTTGGCCTATGCAGCTGGATCTGGACAGCTTAGAAAGACTTACGAAACCAGTGCCCGGCTAATTTTCGGGTAGTTTGCAAAACGAAAGCATCTGCTCACCAGCTGTCATTAAGCAGACTGCTTAAGGTGGACCCACGACCATGCCCACTGAACAGAGGGCAACTGAAATTGTTATATGGATGAAGGACTAAAGTGCAGAGTATTTTGAACAGAAAGCAGTACATACAGGTTGGTTGAAGGAAAGATGGGACGTATCGGGAGGACTGACTTCAATTTTCTGTGAAATTCGGCAGGAAATTGTGATGGTTTGAGGCTGCTTTGCCATGAAAGGTCCGTCGGATTGAAAGTATTATGGACAAACATGTGTACCTTTTGGCAGTCAAGGAAGTTGGATTGCAAAGCACAAACACTATGCTTGGCTACTGCTGGGTCAGTAAAGCACTTATATTTTATGAATCAAGTGTGGTGCTGCTGAAGTGGTCCAGCCAGTCACCGGATACGAATCTCATAGAATATTTGTGATATGCCATCGACAAGCAGCTGAGATGGTGTGTTTAACTAAGAACAGTCAACCTTTTACATGATATTCAGGCATCGTGGAGTGCTCTAGCAGAAGAAACGAAGCAAAGCAGAAGTTTGAGGCCTCTGTGCCTGGGAAAATAAGGGAGGTCAATCAGAATACTGGTTGGGCGGCACCAGCGCATATAACAACCAAGTATCTGTTTGCTTACTGGCTGTCAATAAATATTTTTGCATGCTGCATCGCTATGCCCGGAACCGTAGACGATAATGCAGTCATATTATTATCCAGAGTAGCAGCCACAGGGACTGTAGCCATATACCGAGGATCTTTTTTGTAACCGAGTGTATATACCACTGACCATGGGTTTTGCTAAACCCATTCTAACTATGGCTGCCTGGTCGACTATTGCTGTGGGCAGTTTTAAAATCTACCCGAATGACCAAGCAAGTTTAATCAATGCCAGAATACATGCAACAGCCCAACGCAGGATTTACTTATTTTAAAAATCCCAAGACGAGTGGTCAGAAGGACAAGTGCTAGTAGGATGTAGCTCCTCTCCGATCAAATTTAAAGGCTAGTCGATTAGCAATCATTTCTTCTATTCGGGCTGGCATGGACTAGCCAAGTTACCGAGTTACAACAGATGGTAGTGCATGCCAAACCATTAGCACTATGTACCATAATTCGCCAGTGATCCGGAGAAATAAGGTAAACCCAATTTCTCCGGTGTGCTAGTTTGTCAAGAATATGTCGATTCATTCGATTAGACGAATAATGCTTGCAAAATTAGTATACTTGTGCGGGCAACATTTAAAGGCACAACCACACTTGCTCTGCTAGCAGATGTTCTTGAAATATTGTCATGCAGCACAGCCACGGGTGAGCAGAATATACCTCTAACCCAAGCACCAACCAAAATCTTTAATTCAACTGGCCTTCCCGGTTACTAAGGAGGCATCAACAAATGCGCCTACTTTTGGGTCTCAGTGACTCAGCATTCTGTGGTCCTCCTGGGCAATATGTTGGGGAGCAAATCGCTATTTCTTCATAGCCAATGAATAAAACCAAATTTTTAGATTTTACCATCAATTCACAAGATTTTCATCACCTACCGGCCAAGATATAACGGCCATACTCACAGGAGGCCAAATGTGGCAAAACCTACTGCCGCTAGTGTATATGTAAAGATGCCCTAATGCCCCATCCTAAAGCTCCATGGTGGAAGTGAGTAGCCATCCATAATGCAATGGCCTCGGTGCTCTGCTTTTACCAGAAGCAGCGACTCATCATGCTGACGATGGTACATTTAGATGCAGTATGGCCAAGGCCGGGCAGACTTTGCCAGTCTTTTCCAAGCAGCAGGCTAGTGAGAGGCCCCAGCTCAGGATAGCTGCCACCATTTGCTTTCGAATGAAATGGAGTGCCTATGAGGCAACCCATTTCATTCGAAAGCTTGAATACATAAACCAAATGAACCATGGAAAGGGTGCCAGCAGGCCCTTGTCGGCTTAGGCTTCCTGACGCATCCACTTACCTTCCCATGATCGATCCAGCCGAGCTGGTTTGGTCTAGCGGTTAAGGTGCTCACCCCGACCAAGGTCTGACTGAGGTCGTGGGCTCGAGCCCCGAGGCATATGTGAAGCCCCTGAATAGAGATTAAGTTCTCTTGGGGTGCTATATAAATGAATTATATTTATATTATATCCCATGCCCCAGGAAAGGTCAAGGGCTGACCCTTAGCTCAATCCTGCTATTGCTAAGCAAAATCCAAGCAGTAATTGCCAGGTCAGATTCAAAGTCACCATTGACACTTTTGCAGCTGTGTCTGCTACTTTGCTGGCTGGCCCAGAAGCCTCATCAGTCAGAGGATCATACTTACCATCACTCAGTGGTGCTCCCAATTGTATAAATTTGTGGTGATAGCCGAGTAGGGGTAGGCTGAAGTGCTGACCCTGCTCTCGAAGTGGTACAGCCACCACACGGCGCTGCCTGTATATCCCTTGCACCACAGCCACCTGGACAATCATACAAGGCAACTGCTGAAAAAAGGGTGCGCACACACAAACACCTGCACACGCACGAGCAAGCTCACACTCACGAGTGCACACATCGAGATACGAACAGGCATATACACTGCCATATAAATCAGCATATGAATGGTCATATAATGTCATATGAATGATAATATGAGTCGGCACATACCAGATTGCATATTGGACTATATTACAATTAGCCCCAAGACATGAGTAACACGGCTGACACAATGGCTTATTCGGGGCCTATGAAATGGTTTTAAGATCCATGCTGACAACTCAACCATTACATGATCTCATTCCTTGAGATCCCCGTGCCATTTGGCGACACTCAGCCCGACCATCGTCCAACTCGGTCTTCTGAGGATGACAAGGCAATTAGCAGTCTCCCTCCTCAAGTTTGCTGGGAGGTTTGCAGAATGCCTTTCCTTTTTTCTTCACCCAGAGCCCAATGTCTCTTATCCAAGAAATATATTCAGTCATGCAGAATATTTTTAACTGATGCTCAAAATCTGCTAGACATACAAATTATGCATTTAGATAAAAGATTCTTTACAGCAGATACCCAGTATATGGCACTCTGGTTAAAGTGAATCTGGCCCTCGAATTTCAGCCACTGTTGCATAGAAATACAGATTACCAGACACCATATATCAAATAATAAGTAATGGATCGTATGGCTCCATAAGACATCGCAAAAAGACATGGAATCCGTGGGCAAAAAAGCTGTACATGAGATTTTGCTTCGGAAATCCACTGACAATAGACCACATTTCTGCAAATTTCAGGAGTTCCGGCTTTATGAGAACAGCACCAAGCAGAAGAGGGTCTAGACGCATCTGCATGCCAGTCATTGGTTGTCAGTTTCTGCTCGACAGGTTTCGTTAACAAATATAGAGTGAATTGGATAAAACAAAAAATTGTTTGCAGACAAACAAGTTCGATCGATTTCCAAAAAAATGTGACCATAGCACTCGAGAGCATATGAAGCCGGCCTGTGAAAATCATCGTTGACTCTGAAATTCTTCATCAATGCACTGAGGCATTCACCATTATTCATTCTTGCTTTAGCCACTTCATCTCGGCTTTCGGTTCATCATTGGAAAGCCTTGGAATTATCATTCCTCGTTAATCACCGTGAGCACACAAAAACGTCACGTTGAATATTTACTTAACCTAAAATGGCCCACGAAGATATACATTGCGCAAACAAACAAATTCGTGCATTTATAATGGGGACCAGCACCTATTGCACGACTGTCTATTATACATTTCGAAAGAATGTTCATATAGATGGTATAACCTTTACTCGTAATGTTGTGTTTTAACAGCCTCACCTGCCCCTGCTTTATAATCATAATGATTGAATTAACAAGCAATTGTATGGAAAGCTAAGAGAACAAACTCGCTTTCAAGGCACTTTGCACCTGCTGGAAAGGAAGCAACTCAGCTCCATCCATCAGGGTAACAACAGCTACATGCATCCCGGCAGAAAAGTGGGCATAGGGCCTATAGGGTAAGTAGTCTTTTAAGACAGGAAAATAAACTTCGACGCGAGGTCTTCAGTGGTATGCTTGAAGGTGCAGATTGGGGTTCTTAGCAGAATGGGAGGAGATGAGTCCAGTGGGAATGTTATTGAGGAAGAGAAGCCCACCGGGGATAGACTCTACGATCCTATATATCTTGCCAAGAAAGATGCTAATTGCCACACGAATCAAGAGAAAGAATCACTGAGCAAAGATGAGTTAACGAGATGGTTTTCAGTCGACATCAGGTTTCTTTGATTATGTATCTGTAATCCCACGATGCTTCTATAGAAGCTGTACTTGGCTCTAACTAGGATGGCTTCGTTTGCTGTATAATAGCCCAAGAATGCCACTCGATGGACTGTCAGGCAAGATCTTTGGTAAGTTTTTCTCAAGGTTTCTCTAAGTAGACCTAGCTAGTTTAATTAATGTCTCAGGTAAACCACAAGCCATCCGGCAAGGGCCTGAAGGGGGTGTAGCCAAAGGAGCAAACTTGTCCAGAACGTCGACTAGTATCGTGCTGTAACATTAAACCAGTGAGAACATTTGGGACAGAGGGTTGAACGGAGCAGTAACTAATAGAAAGATAGTTTTGTATGAACGGCATCAATGTAAAGGGTCTTAAGGTTTACAAAATTATTTTTGTATATAGAAGTAGGCAAAAACTGTAAACCAAAACGTAAACTGACTGAAATCCGAATGAGATCAGATTTTCAGAATTAGGTACTAATTGGAGCTAACAGCACACCATCGTGAGATAATGTTTGATAGACTGTGCAACTTTTGCTGTGAGTGGGGCAACGCACGTAAGATCACATCAGAAAATGATTTATGTAATGCACACAATTAAGCACACGAGGGATCAGTTGGTGAGTAAAATCAATGTAAATCGCCAATTGAGAGAAAGGGACAAAAGGAAAATTTCTGAAATGCAGAATCGAAATGAGATCAGAAAAATCTTAAATAAAGAAAGACATCATAATTAAGGCGATATACTACTCTTAACTTTGGCAACTTGATGTTTGAGGGACTCAGAGCAAGAGATTCATAAGACTGCTTCCAGGCGACTGCAAACGGTTTAAAACTGAGGGAGGAAAAAGGAACAATGAATATTCCATCACCAGCTGTAATTTAGATCGAGTATGATAGAAAGGTAAGCCTGTGAGGGTGGTGCCGGTTATGGTCGGACAGTTAGTTGATTTCAGCCACTTCTCGGTCAAAGCAAACATGTCAAGAGCATTGTCAAGAATCGTGTCAACTACGGTTAGGGTTTATCACATTGAATGTGCATTACATGGACACACTTTAAGAGTGGCAGATCTAGCTATTGCTGGGCTTCCTGTGGGTGTGGGAGATTTCCCATTCATGACAACAGGCAAAAAAAGGGTTAACAATACATTTGAGCTACAACAGTGAGCTGATTGATAATAGGCATGCATATTTGTGCAGAATAGTAAGGTCACCGGGAATCGGCAAAGCTATAGTGATGACCAGCTTGTGTGATGCACTGCAGGTGGGCTCAGGCATGGAAGCCCAGGCTGACAGTCGGCAAAGGATTGGGAAGCATGCCCCAAGCAGATGACGGTCGCCAGGAGTAAGCATTTAGATGTCCCACAGCTTCAATCAAACCTGCCCCCCCATCGCGTGGTATATGGAATAACTAGCAAAGCTCCAATGCTAAATTCTAGTAGCAAGACTATTGAGAGCCCATCACTAGTCGAAAAACAGCTGCCTCGGCTCGAAACAAAGGTAGCGTAAAAGCTGGTCTTCGGTCGACCAGACAAATATAGCTGTCAGAGCAACCCATGAACATACAGTATCTGATAGCATTACTACGGTGTCTAGAATCGATAGCAGCATGGCAGCACATCTATGCAGGGCATCACTAGCACAATTGACTTCAGCTCCAGCTTCCTTTTCAGGGAAGTATTGCCTAAGAGGTGATGAAGCCAGTATTTCTGCAAAAGCTTGTGCCACTTTGACTGCAGCCAACACAAAGACCACCCTGAAATGGGGTCAAGCCGTGTGGCTGAGAATAGGCAACCGACTAAAGGAGTACATACGAGGTACGGCTGTACTTTCGCTACACTACTTGAGCAAGTACAAAAAGAAAGCTCATCCTTTACAGTTAACCCAATTCATCTGGACAAATCCATCCAAGACGGACTTAAGTAAGGATACGATTATCCAACAACAATAAGTGAAGAAGCAGGCAGCAACCTGATTAAAACACTATCTCCATTAATAAACTACTATCCACAGCTATCCACAGCTGGGTCCACAGCAACTTGAATGGCACTAAAGACTTACTACGAGAAGAATGCATAGCCCATCCATAATAATAATAATAATACATTTGATATAGCACCTCAGAAAACTCAATCTCTTTTTCGGCACTTTACATTTGCTGCAAAGGGAGCAGTTATCGAATGGTTAGCAGTATATTAGTAGCATGCTCAATAAGAATAGCATAGCTTGGGGTGACATGCACAGAGTCAGCATGTAAAGATGGTTAGTGGCAGCATGCACAGTGTCAGTAAACATAAGCACATAAAGGAGAATCGCATGGACCCACTAAATGCTGTGATAAATAGGTGCGTTTTGTGCCTCAACGAGTGCAGCCATGCTTACAGTCTGGACCTGCCCTGGTGTGGGTCAGGCAAATCCATCAAAATCCACTCGGGGTGGGATATCAGTTGCTTCCAGAAGTCTCAGGAGTGGTGATCTTCGCACGATTTGACCTCATCATCGCCTGCACATCGAATATAGCCGGTTCGCCCTCAGACAGCGCCAGCTTCCGGTGCTGCCGACTCGACGGCCGAGGACGAGCCGCCCGAGTAGACCACAAGGAGGAGGTGAACGAATGAGCTCTGCCTCTGCCGCTCCCTACCTCGGCTAGCAAAGCTGGCCAGTGCCGGCCACCCGACATACCTAGGTCGTTACTACGGCGCACGGGAAGCCTCCATAACGCAATCCACCAAAATTCACTGCATTCCATTGCACAGCGAAAGAAGTCCCACTCGTAAAGCTCCTTTTTCGATTGCATATGACAGTACACTCTGCTAAGGTGCTCGGACCCTTCACGACAGCTGAGATCCCATTTTATATTATCTGTTGAATCCCATCGCAATGCCATGCCAAGGTTATAATTCATTTTAATATAATTCATTTGTATAGCGCCCAAGAGAAGCTAGTCTCTATTCAAGCGTTTCACATATGCCACAGGGCTCGAGCCCACGATCCCGGCCAGACCTTGGTCGGGGCGAGCAAATTAACCGCTTGACTAAACCAGCTCGGTGTACATACGATAGGTTAGATGATTAGACAGCCTCATTTATAGAGTGACAGAAGAGCCTTAACGGCCATCACCTGGCTTGCAGTACGCAATACATGATCGCCCAGTGCAGGTCTCCAACTCTCTGTTAGTTAGCAAGCAGGCTCTTTTCGAAAGGCTGAGGCAAAGTCAGCTATCCGACGACGGCCATCTTGTCTCATTCTAACTCACATGACTTCACGGTCAGCCATAATTCGGTCGGGACGAGCATCTTAACCACTGGGTCCAAGAGGAGGGAGGTTGAGCCAAGCAATGCTGTAAAAGTATTCAAATTGTGCAGTCTTCTTGCAAATATCGTAGTGCAATTACCTGCATAAACACAGGCCTTCCCGGGATTACGTCTTTTAGAAAACCACAACTCATCCTTTCCCGATGCATTCAATTACAAGAAGCTAGAGGTACATAGACAACATGTATTGCAAACCAAAAGACAACATACTGCTGGTGTGTGCACGTTTAGTGTGACGTCGTCCCACCATGATTCTTTATCACTTCCCTTTGTCTTACCAGGAATGGAAGCTATCAGCTTCGGTACTTGTCTCAAACTATACATGTACATTTGCAAAAAGCCTGAGTAATACTGAACGGGTCCTCTAGCAATGTAGGCCGAACAGCCGGCCTCAGCCACCTGTCCGTGACAAATCCTTGTTGGGTGCTGGTGCAGTGGTTCAGCCAGCCACCTTATTTGAACCCTATAAAGCTACTATGGAGCAATAACGACAGGCAGCTGAGGTTGTGTGTGAGGAAGCTGTTCTTGAGTTCTATGAGTTCATGTACGAACCACTTGGATGCTGGGATGGACAAGTTCTCTCTGCTGGTCCACAACCGCAGAGAGTTGTTACGATTAGGAAAAGCGTGTGGTTGTGCAAGGGATCGGATTGTCGAGGATTACGGTGCGTTTGATCTAGTTCCCTGAGGAATATAACAAGTTTTGTCTTAATATGCTACACAAGTTCGGCAGAGTTGTTGCTTTTCACAGCTGTTGCTCTAATGTACCATCTAACTACCTTCTAGATCAAGGAAAATGTTCAATGTCTTAATAGAGCCAAACAGGTTGTAAGCAAACTAATTGACAGAACGGAAGTAAAAATTGGTGTAAAAGTTATTCCGATCTGTCTGAGCTGCCAACCACTCGAGGTAGGTTCTTACCGTCTTAACGTTTTTCTACCATGATAGTCGGCGACACATGCAGTTGATCTAAGGCAGAAGGCCTGATATGGCTTAGCAAGTATTCCAGTCTGGCCTAACGCCCCCTAATTATTTATTATTGGATCGGACCTAATTGAATTGTAATTTTGTTCCCTTTCATTACTGCTGGTTGCAGCTCAAGCTGTGGCCCATGCTTATTTTTAGAACTGGTGTCACATGCTTGCTTGAAACTGAAGCACCTGACCTGGAGGGAGGACAAAGGTCTACCCCTATAGTTGTCATGTGCATCCATGTGCCTGTTGTGACTGTTCGTCTGGCCACACCCGCTCCGGCCGGACCGTCTTTCTTCTGGCCTAGTATGCCTCCTTGACCACCTGAAATGGCCTGTCGTTCAAAAAGTTTGCCTACCCTGATCTAAGGTAACCAGGGTCAACTAGCCCAGAGTCGTAATGGCTCACTAGGTAAGGCAGCTGCCTTTTCACAACCTCGGCATCGAGGTCGTGGGTTCGAATCCTGCAGTGGGCGATCCTGTATCGCCACTGCAAGCGGTGGTGATAGTCGTAAAGGCTCTTCTGTCGCTATACAAAAAGAGACTGTTAAATCAGCTAGTATTTAATTTTTTATTATTTCCTAACCACTGCATGACAAAACTGTTAACCAGCTAATCAGCCAGCACTTAGCTAAATTGGCATATCAGTTTTTCGAAGCCGTTTCCATCAATCACTAGACTATGATGGACATGAACATATTTCACCATAGTTGCAGATAACCTTAAGCAACTCCCGTGCAACTATTCTGGGGCACAAAGGGCCGTAACTTAGCAAACCCTTTCATCATTTTCGGAGGAATCGTCACGGCAGATGCGTAAAAATGTAATATGGAAGTTCCCACTAGAAAGAAAAGAAAAGAAATTAGCTGATTTAACAGTCTCATTTGTATAGCAGCAGAAGAGCCTTGACGGCTGTCACCACCGCTTGGAGTTGGCAATAAAACATCGCCTACTGCAGCCTTCTAACCCAAAACTTCGGTATTGAAGAGCAAGCACCTTACCTCCTGCGCTATCACTAGACTGGTTCCTCATGCCCCACAAGTTATCTTATCAACTAATCTTGATTCTTTGATGGCCCAATCACCACTAATAATAGCATCTTCTCTCAATTCACAGTTAGTACTTTGGCTTATTATGCTCTGTACTAGCATTCTTTCATTTGACCATTCTTGGTAAACAAAATCTGGCTAAGACGTCAGTTTAACCAAGTATGAAGCACTTGGATTCCACAATCGATGTTTACTACTTCGAAAAGTCGCAAGTTAGCAAGATTGTGTCTACCACTACAGGTGTCGATAGCTGAACATTTGATATGGATCAACTAAAATGCATGCAATGTAAATCGGCAGACAGTAATGGCTACAATCGATCACATGCATATATACATACATACATACATACATACACACACATATATATATATATATATATATATATATAAGTCATATGCAAATATGTGAGTAAGCAGGGTATGCAGGATTCCAAGCCAATGGTGATGGGCAAGACTTTGACATCACTGGAGGCCTCCAATGGTAAAACAGCAAGAGGACCTTTTTGCCGAGATCTGCACCCTACCAATAAGAAAGTCTAGCATGAAGCAGCTATCCAAAGTACTGGAAGCCTCAACCTATACCAACGTTCGCCAGTAAAAGGTGAGTCGTTAACTAACTGATGCAGACGTCTTTTGCTGGCAGAGAAGAAGGTAGGAAAGGACAGCATAGAGCTGAGGCTAAGTAAGCTGCACATTGTCGAGTGGCCGGAATAGGCGTTGCAGTCATGTGCACTCGACGATTGCTTGCAGGTGCTAGCTCAGTTGGACAGGCAGGAGCAAATTTTAATTCTAAGGAAATAATAAGTGCATGGCTGCTAGCAAACTGGAAAGCTCATTCGTGCTCATTTAAAGGGTGAAGGCCCACCGGCCAACTCTGGCAAACCAATAAAACAACCCACTTAGCTACACCTGCATGCTACATGCATACAGGCAGACACAGTAATGCATGTGGTCTCAAGCAGGCATATACCCTCATGTGTTCATGTATTCATGCCCTCCTAAATATGCAATGGCTTGTCGTAAGACCATCAGGCTAAACTTCTACTAGCCCTGGGGTACAAAAGCTTCACACGTGTTATGTATGATACCAATTAAAATATTCAAAGCATATATAAAATTATTAAACTTTTTTATTAGCCCATCTTGGTTCTAGATGACCTGCACTAGGCTGGGAATCACCAGCTTCGGAAGTCTCGTGTTGCATCGACTCCCACAACACTCGAAGTTGCTTGAATAGATGGTCCACAGAAAAGAAGGTATCGGGCTGCTTCTCAATTGCCCGTCCAAGTTATCCAATATCCCTTTTGTGAGGTTTAAATAGGGCGACTGACTCTGCAAAATCAATGGCGGTAACAGGTGTGTTGGAAAAGATCCTCCGACCAGCTTGGCTGCCAGCCTTGAGTCATTACACTCCTACTACATAATGCCTAACCCAAGAAACATCTGCCACATGGAATTCTCGTGGTCTGTAGCCCATTGGGGCCTACATTCGAATGCATAATGCCAAGAGTCTGTGCCGGAGCGACCCTAAGCCGATGCCAAAAATGTGCCCTCAAACTATCACCCCACCTCTACTATGCTTAAAACAGCATCCTGTCAGGCAGTGTTCGAGTTGTTGCTCATCTCTCTCTCTCTCTCTCTCTCTCTCTCTCTCTCTCTCTCTCTCTCTCTCTCTCTCTCTCTCTCTCTCTCTCTCTCTCTCTCTCTGTCTCTCTCTCTCTCTCTCTGCTGCTGTAGAGTTGTCATATATTCTTCCGGAAGAGCTGAAATTCGCTCTCACCTGTCCAACTGAGCAAGAATCAGTAATCAATCATCCAGCACACGTCACCCATAGCTCATTTCAGCCACTTGACCGTGTGTCTCTTGTTCAGCCAGCTTCACGTGGCCTTGTTCTCGGTTGCCGAAAAATGCCTGCATTCAGTAAGTCACCGACTCACTCTTTGCTGGCTAACTATGGTCCATGTAGTAGCCTTCAGAACTTGCCCCGAGGTGCCACAAGCTTGTCTTTCTATTGGTGGTGTGGGGTAGATCTTGTCAGCAAAAGTCATGCTGCTCATCTTGCTTGAGGGGTCCAGCAGGCGGCAGACGTTTTTCATGGAAGCTCTTCTGGCATACTAAATCAGCTAATTACAATTATAATTAGCTAAATTAGCTAATCAATTAGCTAATTAAATTTCAATTCCTCCACTTAAAGACCGTTGGCGACAAAAACTTAAGCACTGCAGGTCCTAGACTGTGGAACTCACTTCCACAGTCCTTATGCAACGACAACTACTCTCCTACTGCCGACAATGGCACATCCTTTTCAGCAGTCCTGAGCTGCTACTTCCATGCTACCCACTACCTCAACTGCTCTGCTGACTCTGCTATGCTTCCCACTTTCTCTTTGTTGCCTGAGGTGAAGTCTGTTGGCTACCAAATGCGTACCGAAAGCCGCTTAGGCTGTGAGTGTGCTATACAAAACTCTCCGGCATAACACCCACATAGTCTTTATGGCTTCGTAGAGTTACAGAGGGGGACACATTACAATACAAACTCTTAGCGAGGCTGAATCTTAAGCTGCCTTCACAGATCCCACAAATGATCCCATGCTTCATTCCTACTGCTGATGCATTGCTTACGAAGCACTAGCAGCATGCCCTTATCGAACCCACGGTACTTCATGTCTTCGAAACAGTGCACCCCCTGTGGAGTCTCTCAAGGGTCTGTACTCAGTCCCTTGCTGTTCTCCATTTATACACAACCTCTGGGAAAAGTGATTAAGGCCCATGGAATAAGATATCACTTTTATGCTGACGATAATCTGTTGTATTTGTCATTCAAACCGTCGGAATATGCTGCAGCAACTGAAAAATTGAATGCTTGCCTTGCCGATATTCGATCCTGTATGTCAGAAAACTTCCTGAAATTAAATGACGATACAACCAAACTACTGCTCGTAGGACACCCTAAGCCTGTGGCTGGATTAAAAGGCTTTGCTCTTCTAATAGGTGATGTTGTGCGACCATCACCACGTGCTCGAAATTTAGGTGTCGTTTTCGACAACTGCCTCAATTTTAAAAGCTTCATTCAGAAGACTGCTTCTACAGCTAGCCACCATGTCCGATCAAAATCCAAGATTAGGAGCTGTCTTCATCAGTGGCTTACAAAAAAATTTAACTAGCTCCTCAGTTCTGTCTCGGCTTGATTATTGTAATTCCCTTTTGGCTGGGGTACCAAAGAAAGCAACTAGGCCACTGCAGCTGACTATGAATATGGCTGCAAGGCTAGTCTTCAAGTCCCAGAGGTTTGAGCACGTGTCTCCTTTGCTAAAAGAGCTAGGATGGATGCCGGTTGACCAACGGATTCAGAGCAAGGTTCTTAGGCTGACCCACAAGGCCTGTCGGGGCTGGGCTCCTTCGTACCTAGCTGAACTGCTGCATCAGTTTCATCCTGTTTGCGCCCTCAGGTCCTGTGTGGACAATAAATTAGCTGTCCCATTCCTCTGCTTGAAGACCGTTGGCGACACAAGCTTTAGCTCTGCAGGTCCTAGACTGTGGAACTCGCTTCCACAATTCTTACGCAACGACATCTACTCTCCAACTGCCGACTATGGCACATCTTTTTCAGCGGTCCTGAACTGCTACTTCTATGCTACTCACTACCTCAACTGCTCTCCTAACTCTGCTATGCTTCCATCTTTCTCTTTGTTGCATGAGACGAAGTCTGTTGGCTACCGAATGCGTACCGAAAGCTGCCTAGGCTGTGAGTGCGCTATACAAAACTCTCCTGCATAACACCCACATGGTCTTTATGACTTTGTGGAGTTACAGACAGAGATACACTACATTACGTCACCTGGGCTGGCTATGGTGCCGAGAGGGGCTGGTAATGAATTTGAAAAGAGGCAGGAACATAATAAGTCTTGCACACTCTCGTGCAGGAGCATTGTGGCAATCTCCCACACCCTCTCGGACGAACATGTTAATTATCCTGTTTACATGACATTTTCCTTGAAACATGTAAGTATTTAAATGGTGTGGGCTGGTTTGGTGTAAAATTATCCAATTTTCTACATGTTAGATAATGTCACAAAGAGTCATGTTTGCTAGTAGCCTTCAAAAAGGGTGACAATTTCCGGTGCTTCGCACCTAGTTGTAGGCTGCCAAGCCACTGGTACCTGCAGCTGAATCGGAAATAGGCCAATTACATGGTTTGCAAGTAAAGCGCAGACATCCACACATTCTTGGTTATTGGAGCTTGCCAGCATAAGAATGTTCAGAAAGAGTCCAGTAATGGTAAATTGGGATGTTTGACAACAATAGGTAAGGTAGATTCATTACTTTAAAGAAAGTTGATCGTGCTTGCAAGCCACAATATTAGCATAGCCCATCTCTGTGACTTGATGACATCCTAAGGTTGCGTGAATATGCCCTGCAAGACTTAGCAAAGGGATCTGGAAACAGCATACGTCAGACACATGACATAATTAGAGTCTTTTTGTACGGTGGGTAAGGCCTGCTAGTTGCAAAGCTGACCAGTCAATCACCAAAAACTAGTGCGAAACAACCTGAGAGCTCTTCCAAGTCAATGACATGAAGACGTCATTTTCGATGAGATTTGTCTTCCATTGGCAATAGTCCAGCTTAGCATCTGGTAACTGAATTCAACTCTTTGGGCAGCTATCAAAGCTTTATTATGGATCATGTTCCTGTCAAATTAGGTGTTCCAAGCAGAAATTAAAATCCAAGTTGCTATTTACATGCTGGAGATGTAAAACAAAAAATTATGTGGCACCAGGCAAAGCATTCATAGCAACTTGCAGCTCAGCTATAGTGATCGGCAACTTTGTGTCATGTGACTTGAACAGCAAAATGGCCAGGTTTGACAGGGCCTGCTAGCAATTCCTGTAACATGCCCACTAACAGATGTTTGTGCAAACTTTACTGTGCCCTTGCCGAAAACAGTCATCTGTAAATCATCAAAAGATCCGGACTGCATACAGTGACACTCCAACTAAAGCAAGTAAACACCTGCACGGCTGACCTTGCATTTGCATGTAATTGCTGACCGGATAAGTGAAGTGACAGACATATAGGCAGCTTTGAGATGCTTGCCTGGCACCTAATTATTTGGTTGCATAAAAATCTCGTGGTGAATGCCAATCACTATGCTCCTGCAAGAAATTATTAAGTGGAAGTTGGGCGTTACTCCACAGATGTAAGGTTTCAGGGGCTAACAAGCCATTTGGCATGGACAATAGCACTTTTTCAATTTCAAACTGCCTAAACCTTACACGTAACACCAGGTCTGAGAAACTATTGGACAACAGGGTTTTTCTATTGAAAATTGCCTAAAGATAAGACATAATAATTGGCCTAAGGAAACACTACTGTAGAATTCACCCAGATACCAGCATCCATCAGAAGCAGACCATGAGTGATAGTGGTAAGACTAATTCAGCTATACAGTACGTCTGTGTCAAGATGACGCCCAAAAGATCTAACTCATTGCTGAATTGTGAGAACATGAGGAAATGCAATTATTTTTATGTATGCTCTACTGTTGCAACAGCAATCTCGACATATCGATGATCCTAAATTGCTCCCAAAGCTAGCTCTGGCTAGGAGAGCGTAAACAAAGATTGGTAGGACCTCCACGTTGCGAAAGACTGGAGTGTGCCAGCTGTAGCACGTTCATTGCTGGAACTGCTAATCTGTCCTCTAGGCACTTAGCCACAAGCCAGCTGCAACTGCAGCACTACTTGCAGGAACCAGCAAGCTGATTCCTGCAAGTAGTGCTGCAGTTGCTGGGGTAGGCATGCAATCTGAGTAGCACCTCAAACCTGGAAGATGCTAAGAGAACATCAGCTGTGCCACGTAAGTATATGCAACGACACGAAAGCCTAAAAAACGACCTATGCAACATGTAAGAACTTGCACAGATAGCTAACGGTACAGCAAAACTTATAAACGTTTGGTAAGTTACCTGTCCAGAAGTCACACAGTCTATGTTTCCACCACCAAAAAATCCTGTCTCCACACATAGAATTGAAGGCAAGTGGTGGCATCCAGAGGCCACTATCTGTCGTGGATTTAAATGATTGGTGCTCCAGACAATCTCTGCAGGTAGCTGGTCTTTTGCTGCATATGAGTTGTTGAATATTAAAGCATCTGAAAAAATTTAAATTGTTCCAAGGATGGGCCCTAATTGATTAGAAGGTTATGTTACCTTAACATTGATGCCTACCACAGTAATGATGAGGAGGGTAAAAGTCTCTCAGAGAAAGGGACATTAGGGGTAAACAAATAGTCGATAGGGAATAATTTAGCCGAAAAGTCTAATCGAATAGTTGGAGTTCGAAAGAAAAACTACCATGAATACATGAGCAAAAGTAGACTAGCAGAGTTGTATCCTGCTAAAGACTAGCAAAGTTTATTCATTCAGCTAAAACCTATTATGCATATCCTAACTTAGTGCTGTTTGAAGCTGGCAGAAGGCAGAACATGCGGTTACTTGAAATAGTATCCCATGGCTTTTAGGTTGACATCTGAATTCTTATCACACTCAAAAAGAAAAATGCATGGAGGACAACGATGGTTCTCAGAAAAGAGTCATAGCTTTCGCTCACGTAAATTTTACAATATTGGCAAACATCAGGAAGCACATATCAAAGAAGTATTTATTAAGCAAGATCACAGCCGCAACATACTCTATTGAGCGACAGAAAGCCTCGAGCCGGATGAAATCAACAGCAAAAATGCAATGGTGTTTTGCTGAACAGCTTAGCCAATGCTGCTGAGCAAATAGATAAAAGGAACAAGTCCAAGTAAGCAAACTCCCTGGAGAGTGCCACATGCGAGTAGGTAGCTGACTGAAAGTCAATCCCTGCACGAGACACTGTGCACTCTAGCTCGATGGACTATGCGGAAACACTGTGATAGTAAAAGCTATTCATAAGGAATGAGCCACATCGTCAAGTACAGCTCTATGCAAATCACATCTCACACCACTGTTTTTCTTGAAGAACATGTCAAAGGTCGAATGTAGCCTTCTTGCAGCCTGAAAGACTATATGACCTGTTTAAACGATAGGTTGAAGTAGCTTAAGGATAACTGGTGACTGCACAAGCTGCACCTAAGTGCAAAATTTAGGTCGGCAGTAAACCATTGGTCGCCTTGTTCAAAAAGCCAAAAGAAAAGTGAGCTCATTTGGCTGCTGGATGACAATTCAAACGGGTCTTTGTTCCTTTCCGATGGGCTGATGAAAGCTATGCACTGTACTGCCATTTCTTTGTCCTTTCCTTCCATTGCAAAGGCCTCCCCCCCCCCAGGAACCCGGTAGCAGCTACTGCAAAGCAAGCAAGGGAAGTGCTCCATTAACTAGATCAGTGGTGCTGCAGAGAAGCAAAACCAAAACTCTCTCTACCGGCCTCTTATTCTTTCCATCCTAAGTTGCAGCCAACACTGTCTGCCGGGCACAGAAATCCTATTCATAGCAAACGACTCCTGCCTTTGGATGTTGTGGGTTAAATTCGCAAGTAATAATAATAATAATAATATTGCACTTGATAAAGCGCCCTCAGAGAACTTAATCTCTTTCTAGGCGCTTTACATTTGCTGCAAAGTGATACGCAATAGAATAGTAAGTAAAATCATGCTTGAAAAACAAACAAAATGAATAACATGGTTAGGGGTTACATGCACTGGGTCAGCATGCAAATGTGGTTAGTGGCAGGATGAACAGTGTCAGCACGCATAAGCACATCGAGGACGAATCACAAGGACCCACTAAATGCTGTCCTAAATAGGTATGTTTTTAAGTTTCTTTTAAATGTGGTCAGGTCAGGGGATGTTCTGATGCAGGTCGGGAGGGAGTTCCAGGCTGTGGGAGCATACGAGCTAAATGCACGGTCTCCAAAGGATTTAAGGTTTGTACAAGGTATTTCTAGACTGTTGGATTCCGAAAAGCGAGTGGTACGATGCTTTGCCTGATGGGGTAGTATCTCTGAAAGATAGGCTGGAGCCATAGAATGAAGAGACCTAAAAGTGAGCGACAAAACCTTGAAGTCAATCCGTTGCTTGACTGGTAACCAGTGCAGGTCGGCGAGAAGTGGAGTAATGTGGCAACTGGGACGCTCACGACAGACAAGCCTAGCTGCAGAGTTTTGCACCAGCTGCAATCGCCTGATCGCACATGCTGGTAGGCCAGTAAGCAGTGAGTTGCAGAAGTCGAGACGAGATGTCACGAATGCATGGACCAACTTGGACGTGGTATCCTTATCTAAACAAGCCCTAATTTTAGCAATGTTATGAAGCTGAAAATAGGCTGATTTGACTGTGGAGCTGATGTGGTCGTCTAACGAGAGGTCGCTTTGGAATATGACACCTAGATTTCGAGCTGATGCAACTGGAGATATGCTGGCAGAGCCAATTTTGAAAGTCAGCCTTTCCAATTTCTGAATAACACTAGGTTTGCCCATAACTAGTAAGTTAGTTTTATCATCGTTTAGTTTTAGAAAATTTGCTGCCATCCATGATCGGATGTCATCAATGCATGCAGCAAGTGAGTTGAGAGAATTTGAGGTGCTCGAAGGCTGGGAGGGATCAAAGCAAAGGTACAACTGAGTGTCATCCGCATAGAAGTGAAAGCCTAGATTGTGCTTGGCAATCACATCAGCGAGAGGGAGAGTATAAACGGTGAAAAGGACCGGACCTAGCACAGAGCCCTGAGGTACTCCATATTTTAGAGGTACTTCAGATGATCTTTGTCCATTCACGTCAACACTCTGGAGTCTCCCACTGAGATAGGACCTGAACCACTGCAGAGCAGTGCCAGTGATGCCCAGGCGAGATGAGAGGCGCTCTAGAAGTACTTTGTGATCGATGGTATCAAAAGCTGCCGAAAGATCGAGCAAAACAAGAAGAGACACTCTACCCATGTAGTAAAGTAGGAAACAAAATGCATACTTACCGAATATTTTGCATAGTATTTATTGGTATTATATAGGTATTATATTTTTAGAGTATTAATTGCAGCAGGCAATGAAGAACAGCCTGCTACTGGACTGAAACCCACGACACTGGTCATGAAGTGCATGGGCCTCCAAGCTGAGTCGAGGCCTAGAGCATTTGAACCACTTTCTGAAAACACGGTGAAGTAAATAGTGCATTCGAAGTTAGCAACTACAAATGCCCCTTTAGGAGAGCCGAGCTGTCAGACGTTTAGAAGCCGGTGGCTGCCTGGCTTGCTTGACCCTGCTGCTGCTGTGAGTCGAAGGTATCAGGTGTCCCAACTCGACAGGGCAATCAATCTGGCTAGCAGCAGTGAGAGCTATTACTCTTGCCTTCCATGGCAGTGTGCACACTCATTTCAAATTTAGTCTCGGAAGGATGCATTCGAGTAGTGACCAAACCTCTGGCTTCTTCCCTTAAAGATGCTAGCAGCTATGAAGGCTGCAGTAAGTCATTTATTGTTACAAATTCTACCTTCAAGCTAACTTAGCTTAGCGTCAGCCTTAGCCTCTACCTTGTAGTAAACGAGTAAACACTGGCTGCCCAGCTTATCTGTTGGCCCTTCTGTGCTGTCAGAAGAGAACGCAGACTGAGTCAGGTCAGCTATGCCAAACACCACATTTGTTTTGTCAAGCAAACAAACAGCAGTTTCCACCAGCCTCTTGGGCCTACAAGCTACTGCTCTCATCTCTGCCAACCGTATGCCTAATTCACCCTCTTTGCTCTTCTATGGTGGCAGAAAAATGGTACATAACATGACTCGAATTTCTAATTAACAGTGAAAGGAAATTCCAAGAACTTTACCTAAATCGTTTTCAGGCATTCTGTAACCACCCAGGCTGCCTCGAACAAAGCTTTCACTCAGCGAGCTCTGGGTCACTTTTGGGCAGGAAATAAAAGACATATGCCTATACCGTGTAGTAAGCAGAAGTAGAAGTAATAAGGATGATACCATAATAATGACACGACAACCAAAGAAAACCGGCTCTCTTTTTCGATGTAATCAGTTTATGCTGTAAAGGAAGCTTTTCAATGGGCTAATAGTATCGTGCAAAATTTCATAATACGTAGGTATGCAATAGATAATGCAGGTGGATGAAGCAAAGTATAAAAGAAAGAGGTAGGTTTTAGCATATACTTAAATGCCTTTAAATCAAGAGATGGCACAGGGTCAGTCAGTAAAAACCTAACCAGGAATGCAGACTTAGGTAAAAGTCCATCTAATTGTTTTGCTTGATCTTATGGCATTATTTGATACAATTGATACAATACCAAGTCTTTCGCGAGCATATCTAATCTCATCTGGGCATCACTGGAAATGCGCTGTACTGATTTAGATACTATCTCAGTAGAAGACTAGAAGTAAGTAGTATCTTAGTAGAACACTAGTTGTTGCAACCGAGCAAAGACCATCCGAGGAACCACTAAAGTACAGATTCTTCAGAGCTCTGTCCTTTGTGCACTTCTTTTCCCCATTTATAATATCCCTCTTGCCAATGTGATCGCCGAGCACAAACTAGGCTTTCACTAATAAGCACTTGTTATGCAGCAGTATCTATGCTCGGATCACTCCTAGCCTTCCTACAGGTGTATCTCTTTCAACTGTCTTGGCTGACATCCACACTTAGGTGGCAGCAAACTTCCTCAAGTTGAATGAGATCAAGCGAACTTACCAATTATAGGCAAACCAAGTGTGACTCAAAAATGATAAAGTTTAATGCTAAAATTGGCTCAGCCGCCATATCTCCTGTAGTATCTGCACGAAATCTAGGTGCCCTGTGCCTTAAGGACCTTTAATCAGACGACCACGTCAGTTTCACAAGCAAGTCTGCCATCTTTTAGCTGCATAGTATTTCTAAATACTGGCTTCCTTAGACAGGGATACTATTAATACATCTAAATTGGTAGACGACTTTGTGACATCCTGTCTCGACTTCTGTAGCTCACTGCTTGCTGGTCAACCGCCCGTTAAGTCCGGGCCAGAAAGTTGGTGCAAAACTCTGCAGCTAGGCTTGCCTGTCGAGAACCTTGCAGTTGCCACATCACATCACTTGTCGTTGACCTGCACCGGCTGTAAATCCAGCAGTCGATTTCAAGGATTTAGCACTCACTTTTTGGCCTTTTCGTTCTCTGGCTCGGATTCAGCTCGAAATCAAGGTGTCATGTTCCAAAGTGACCTCTCGTTACACGACCACATCAGCTCCACAGTCAAATCTGCCTATTTTCAGCTACATAACATTGCTAAAATTCGGGCTTGTTTAGATAAGGATTCCACGTCCAAGTTGGTCCATGCATTCGTGACATCTCGTCTCGACTTCTGCAACTCACTGCTTACTGGCCTACCAGCATGTGCGATCAGGCGACTGCAGCTGGTGCAAAACTCTGCAGCTAGGCTTGTCTGCCGTGTGCGTTGCAGTTGTCACATTACTCCACTTCTTGCCGACCTGCACTGGCTACCAGTCAAGCAACGGATTGACTTGACGGTTTTGTCGCTCACTTTTGGGTCACTTCATTTTTTGGCTCCAGCCTATTTCTCAGATCTACTCCTACACCAGGCTAAGCATCTAACCACCTGCTTTTCGGAATCCAACAGTCTAGAAATACCTCGTACAAACCTCAAATCCTTTGGAGACCGTGCATTTAGTTCGTATGCTCCCGAAGCCTGGAACTCTCTCCCGACCTGCGTCAGAACATCCCCTGACTTGACCACATTTAAAAGGAACTTAAAAACACACCTATTTAGGACAGCATTTAGTGGGTCCCTGTGATTCGTCTTTCATGTGCTTATGGGTTGCGACACTATGCATGCTGCCACTAACCTCATTTGCATGCTGACCCTGTGCATGTCACCCCTAACCATGTAACTCATGTTGTTTGTTTATCAAGCATGATATTACTCAGCATTCAATTGCATTTCCCTTTGCAAATGTAAAGTGCCTAGAAAGAGATTGAGTTCTCTGAGGATGCTTTATCAAGTGCATTATTATTATTATTATTATTATTTTATTTTTAAGCTGTTGGTCCTTTGATGAGCAAACTTGGAAACATTTCTAAATTGAAAACTATTTTCCGGCTGCACCTGCCATTCAAACTACTTCCAACCAGGCTAGGCATTGTATCACCAGCTCTTCTTGCTCAAGTCGTTCAGCTAAGCCTCTCACCAACCTCAAATTTTTAGAATCATTGCGTTTGGTTCCAATTCTCCAACTGCCTGGAACTCCATCCCAACTGATGGCACGGCAGCCCCTAACGGAGCGATATTTGAGGCAGCCGAACAGGTGGTACAATGCCTAGCCTGTTTGGGAAGCAGTATGCCAGAGCAGCAAGAGAATGAGGGGACGTACAAGTGAGTTGCATAACATTAAAGCTGAACCTCTGTTTAATGGGTGGCCAAAGAAAGTCGGGTGTCGTGTAGCAATTTCCATGTTCATAGTGGTAAATCTCCCTGTTGACATGTGTGCTTAAGGGGGCTGAGAGGTGCCGGAGTGTAGGTCAACATTTTCCAACAACAGGCAGCCATGTGGCCACAGTGGCCCACTGATGGGACCACTACAGAGAAGCTGAAACGAACCTATAGAAACGACTAGCAAGCATGCTACTCATAGTACAGCCATGCTGATGACCATAAACTCCCAACAGGATAATGCCAAGCCGACTGAAAAAATCGTGGAAAATATCTACTGCACCATAAAACTTATAAAAATGTTACAAGAAGTTGTGAAATGAGCTGGTGTCGGAACAGAACTAGTCATGCTTTGCGTTTTTAATGATATAGTAGCCTCAGTTGTGAGCTTTCTGGTTGACAGCACGAGACCCTAACCTTGCTAGGTATTGGTGAGATATGCTGGGAAGCCTATAAGACCTCGTGGTGGAGGGATGAGGCCAAGGTCCCAGCACATAGTCTGGGCCATGACATCCTGGTAAGGAGCCTTGCCTATCCATCAAGCTGGTTAGTTATGTACCCGGCTGGGTTCGGTTGGGTGGAACTGGACGGCTGTGGTATGATGGGGTCGCCGGCTGGGCCGGGTCTGACCTGTGGTCATGGAGGGATGTGCATTAACGAGAGGTCACTGGGGCTCTTGAGTAATAAAAGTTGGCAGACTAAGTAGTGGTGTTGGACGCACCCGGTCTTGCCGAGTTCTGCATCTGGATGGGTGCAGGCATGATCCGGCGATGCCCCCACGCATGCAAGGCAACGAGTGCCTGAGGCCCCAGCTGGATAGCACACTTGTTGTTGTGACTTGTATGTTCCCGTGTAGCATGTTCGTGCCCCCTCCCTGAGTCGGCATCTTTCGGCCGAAGCTCTCGACAGAGGTAGACGTCGATTCCGACTATCCAAGCAATTACTCGGCTAGCCGGATCTTTGACGGTGTAGGCTCGTACTGTTGGAACATAGTCGGTACTACGGCTGGACTGTGGAAGCCGACTGACCAACTAACTTGTTTGTTAGGGCTTGCGGCGTCGTCTAGCGCCCCTATCGTTTACTTGGTGCAGTATCCTCCCTGTAGACTTGTTTAGTTCCCCTGTTGTTGTTGTCGCATGCGATATTAGAAAGAGGTTCAACCTGACTACACTCGTCTTACCCTTGCTCGGTGCCATGGCAGTGGCGACTTGATGTAAAATGGCCTCCGAACCCTGGATTTCGGCTATACAGTTATGCAACCTGAGGGCACCGGCATATAAGTTGCAGCTTGTAAGTCTCTAGGGATGCTTGTCCATTTAAAGAGCAGCACTGGACTAGCACTCATCATGCACTTGTCCAACAGCTCGAACTCGAGAATTTAAATCACCCTCCTTCCTATAGACCTGGCTGAGCTACAATGCTGCTGCCCATCCTATCTCAGACAGTAGGGGCAAAGTTCATCAGGTCATGGGATTGGAATGATTACTTCTGGAAGCAGGCATCGGCCTCTCAGGTCAGCTGTGCTCAGTGGGTCTGCAAGTGCACAACATAAATCAACCAGCGTGCCCACCAAAGCTACTTTGCCAGAAGTAGGGTCATACCACAAGTGGGTGGCTGCAGAGCTCATCAAGTCCAACAAAAAAAAGAGCATGACTGCTATAGTTGGTCTCTACAGCACGGCACTGCTGAGTCAAGCAGAGCACACAGTGCAGGTGGCCCAAGCACCGGGGAAAGAGAGAGGGGGAGAGAGGAGAGAGAGGGGAGAGAAGGGAGAGAGAGAGAGAGAGAGGGAGAGATAGAGGGGAGAGAGAGGGGGAGATGGAGATATAGAAAGAAAAACCACTCGACCGACATGTGGGCACAACGGACACATATATCCCTTCCTATGCTCGCCTTTTTGAGCTTGACATGACGCCAGGCAGTGACTGTGTCAATATGGACATAAATTACTCATCTATGCTGAAACCAGTTCTATAAAACGTCTGCATCCTGCGGTACATCGGAAGCAGTATTTCCGGCGATGGGCACACGTCTATTGGCCATCGGGGCAATGTGCCAACTAGACTAAAGACCATCAGAAAATAGGCCTCCGGTGAACTCCAGAACTCGCCTCGCAGGGATTACGAATGCTTTCCTAAGCAGTCGATATATACTCAATGTTAAACTAATCGCTGACCTCAAATATGGCTCCAGTTAAAAAAAAAATGGTGGAATCAGTTGGAACATCCGACAGTCCAAATAGGGGCTGCTAGCACCTAATAGCAAGTAACTGTATCCCATAGCTAAAGTCACTATCGGTACTGCGTACCACTCAACAGCTCTAGCACTTCTATGCAGATTGAAGTATACATAAATCAGATTATGTGCACCTGGCTCACGAGCTTACTTATTATCAAAACAAATGCAGCTGAAATTAGACCCATCGGTGGCTCTTGCGACTTGCTACTAGGGGTCTCTTTTGAATCTGTGAATAATTCATGTTAACACCCTGTCTGCCAACTTGTAAAACTTGTGGATGGCCCTTTGTCGTGCTAACTGATAGCAGGTATAGCACATGGAAAAAGTATGTGAGTATGTATGATCAAACCCTTAGCAAGTATTGTGCATCGAGTGTTTTATATAAATAGCATGTCTATTTGGTGAAGGCACTCTGCATTATCAAAAATAAAATTACTAGCTGATTTAACAGCCTTTTTGGTATAGCGACAGAAGAGCCTTTACTGCTATCCCCACAGCAGCAATAAAGGATCGCCCACCGAAGAATTCAAACCCACAACCTCGGTCAGGACAAGCAACCACCTTACTTAGTGAGCTATGGCGGCTCACCATAAGTCAGCAAGATGGTGTAGCTGCACAAAAATGATTGGTATGCCGTGGCTTTGGTATCACCATAAAGCAGTGCCCAATAACAAACACCAAGCATTAAAAAAATCCTCAGAATGAACTCAATATGGCCACCATAAGCTGTAAATTCGTTTGGGTAATAAGAGGGTTTTCTAATATGCCACACATACTAAAGTTATGCACAGCATGTAAAAATATTTATTGACAGCCAAAAAAACACATATTCTGTTGATATGAATGCATTTAGTGTTACACTGGCCTACCAGAATTCTTTATGGCCTGCCTTGGCTGGCCAGGCTTAGAGGCCACAGGTGACTCTGTTGTCTCTTCTGCTGCAGCACATTGACAGTGCCTGAGTTTACTGAAAGGATCACTGTCCTCTGGTATGAGCCGAGCATATACCTCAGCCGCCTGTTGATATTGCATCACAGTCGTTCTATGGGGTTCAAATAAGGCAACTGGCTGGGCCAGTGCCCCAGCACCCCACAGGATTCGTCAAAAAGTACTTTACTCAAGTTATTTATTCGTAAAAAAAAGTTGGATTTCAAAGCTAAATTGCTCTGCTTGGGGGTTGATGGATTTGGCATAGAGATAACGAGGCTAAACACACTACCAAGCCTCTGAAGTACTTGCTGGCGAATCCTTATTTGGTGCTGATACAGTGGCTCAGCCAGTAATGGAAATGGTCAGTAAATAAAAAAATATAATTCATTAATATAGCGCCCCAAGAGAACTTAAATCTCTATTCAGGCACTTCATATATGCCTCGTGGCTCGAGCCCACGACTCAGCCAGACCTTGGTCGGGGCGAGCACCTTAAGCAGTAGAGGATATGTTACCATATAATCCCAAATTGTTTTAGAATAGCATGCCTAGATTGTGAGCGGATGTCCCTTCAGTGGTGTTAGCTCGACCTATTTTGAGGGATATGTATTTCAGTGTTCGGGTGACAAGACTTAACTCTATTAGGTTTATCTTATCAACACTAATCTTCGGGAAGTTAGCAGCCATTCGAACACGAATGTCACCGATGAAGTAATTTAAAGGGAACTAAGTGAGTCGAACGAGGAGAGGCTTAGTGTAATGTAATGTATTTCCATCTGTAACTCCACGAAGCCATAGATACTATGTGGGTGTTATGCAGGAGAGTTTTGAATAGCCCACTCACAGCCTAAGCGGCTTTCGGTATGCATCTTACGTGTCGTGGAAAATGCGCTAGCACCTATACGTGTAGCTGCAGCATTTGTACCGTGAGCTTCTGGAAGGGGAACAGCAATTGCCCTGTTTGCTTCGAAATAGTTTTTGGTATCCATCACTAGTCCATATTATCCCTCATGGAAATCGACCGACATGAAAGTGGCTTGCTACAGACCCTTTAGCCCAACCGAAAGTCTGGCAGCCCACTAGAGCTGCCAGGATCGGATGGCAGGAGGTTTCGATGCTTTACAGGTAGCCATGGAGGCACGCTGCCCTACAACTATTGAACTGATGAGGCCGCCTCCTCTTCCACGGCAGCCATCTCAGCAAAGGGCTGAAGACTTCCAAGCCTATCTCGTAACAGAACTGCGCGAATATTAATCCTTTAAATTTGCTATATATGTGTATTCAGTATGTTCGACCGGTAATTCTTGGCCATAGTAAGTCTCCCGAGGATAGATGACAGACAAATATGATCTAAGCACCTACTGTTTTAATCACCACCTGCTATTGTGCCTGTTCTTCAGGTGAGGTAGATAAATTGCATTAGCTGTGCAAGCATTCCGAAAAAATTCGCTCACTTACAGAACATTAGAATGATAAATTATTGTTATTATAATTATTATATTACGATAACGATAACCCGGGCCTTTAAATAAATGCCACTTGCTGCTAAGAGCTGCCTTTGACCGGGTTTTTGGATAGCATATACCTACAGGTTTGACTTCATAATCATCTAGCCAATCAGCCACGTCTTGTAGCTGATGGTTGTAGTTGCCTACTGCTGCAATGTAGCTAACCAGCAATAGTTTCTTATATTTTTTGTCAAACCCATTACTGCCACATGTCCACTTGCCTCTTAAGACAAACGACCAGCTCATGTACCTGCAGCCATTTTCATAGCCAGCATGTATCTTAAGAAGATCTCGTGGTCATACAGCTCAAGAGGAGTGGCATAAAACATCGAAGCAGCTATTCTTTAAGTGATTCCTGCTGGCAGCATCGTTTATCTGGTAGTAGCCAGCCGATCAGCAGCATCAAGTCTGTCATTCAGTCGATAAAGCAGCTAAGTCCGTTCATTGCATATTCCATAACAATCCCTATGAAATGAGCAATCTTTATTTAAGGCGGTTTGTAGATACCAGGAGACTTGAAAGGCAAGGGGAGGAGTTTGACTGAAATCCTGTGTGCATCGGCTTAAGGCATTGAATTATTATAGAAGGGTGGACAACGGAAACTTAGCCTCTACCGCCTCCCTAGATGGACAGCAGCAGGAAATGCCTTCCAAATTCTTACGACTAGCTGCCTCTGATGATTATGATAATAACAATAATAAAAATAATGACAGCAATAATAGGCATGCTTAGCACTTGTAGAGCAACCTAAGAAGTCTACATCTCTATCCAGGCCCTGCATTTATACATATCTATCTACAACTTGCTGCAAGAGAATCTTTATCATACGGTTAGCCAGATGCAGGGTATCATGTTAGACAACCATGTATGTGCATACATGTATCATGCTTAGGCCACCATTCAAAAGCACATAAAAAGGCACTCTGGACCACCGGTTAATAGGACCCCTGGTTACGAACGTGCACCGAATCATGAGCTGGTAAGTAGACAAAGTTAACGGCGACAAACAAGACATATTCACTGGTTCGAGATGGAGGTGAATGGAACAGACCAGTCATTAGTTCACGGTTTGACAGTTTGGCCTAAGCCTTGCTATGACTGTCTTACTGTGCCTCTATGTCAGAGGCATGAGGCCAACGACCGTGCGTGCGGAGGAGCCGAAACGTCGGCCAGCAGCTGGTATGGCTGACTTGAGCCAAACCAGCCGCCTCAGAACCAGCTATGCTGAGATCTGAGGCGGCTGGTAGACTCCCCGAAAGCTCGCGGCAGGTAATTGAGCTAAACAATGCGTGAGGTGCCGCGAAAGCCGCTTCTCTTTGAAACGGCAAGAGGAGCCCAGCGCTAAAAGCAATCACGCCTCATCGACAAAAAAGGAGCGATCGAGCCCGGAAGACTACAGGAAGCAACCACTTGTGCCCCCCCCCCACCCCACCCCCTCCCGGCTCGTCCCCGTGTAGCGGCTAGGCAGCCGGTCTGAGGGCTTAATTACCTGACAGACGTTGGTGAATCAGCGATATTTTCTCATCCGTCAGCGAGAAGCCCGGCTGAGAGTAGCCGCCGGGTTCATCCATAGCAGCTACGCGGTCTAAGTAGAGTGCATACAGAGGCTGGGAGCCCCAGCCGCTCACATCGCAATAATGTCACTGACTTGGTCCCACGGATCCGTTCGTCGTTAAGCGTTAGCCCAAAATAGATAGGGAAATTCCTCACAGCGGGGAAAAAGTGCTCTAGATATGCAGCCAGTCAGTTGAAAGCTACCTCCCGAAACGTCGAATCACGAGACGCGGACAGGGCCTTAGGAGTTATCCCCTTGGCCCTACACTTCTGACCCAGGCACCGGCCCCCCCCCCCCCAATAAACTTGCCAAGTGCATGACTAGTAAAATACAACGGGAAAAACCTACACCCCTAAAAATATCACGGGAAATTTCCTTGTTGAATTTCAATGCGGACCAGAGTGTCAGCTGACCTACTAGTAAATTTTCTTAAGCTTAACGAGCTAGAAACTGAACTGCCATTCGTAGGACATCCGAAGCTCGTGGCTGTACTAAAAGCTACTGCTACTCTAATAGGTGATGCTGGTGTGCAACTGTCGCAAAAGTGCTGGAAATATAAGTGTCGTTCTATTACACCTACCACAATTTTGAAAGCTAAATTAAGAAGACTGCCTCCACTGCTAACAATCACGTCCGATCGCTATTTAAGATTCGGTAGTCTTGTCAAAGTGAATTCCAATAAATTTAACTAGCTCTCTGGTTCGGTCTCGGCTAGATGATTGCTATTCCATTGTGGCTAGACTACCAAAAAATTCACTTTGCCAATGTAGCTTGTGACGAATATGGCTGCAAGGCTAGCTAACTAATCCCATAGGTTAGACCGCGCGTCTTCTCTGCTGTAGGAGCTTCGATGTCTGCCCGTCGATCGACGGATCAAGGGTAAAGTTCTCTGCCGCTGACCCACAAGGCCCGACATAGCTTAGCACCTTCATACCCAGCTGAACTAGTGCACCAGTGCCAGCCTCCTGAACCTTTCAGCCGGCCTTCAGCAGCCGCGTGAACAAAACATCAGCAGTTCCATTCCAACGTTAGTAAGACAGTTGGCGACAAAAACCTTTGCCCTGCATGTCCTGGACTACGAAACTGACTGCCACAATTCTTTCGCAATGAGATCTTATCTCCTGCTGCTGACTGAGGAACATTATTTCTATCCATTCCGAGCTACTACTTCAATGCTACTCATTTCCTTGACTGCCTTCCTTACTTAGCTATGCTTCTCACTTTTCCTTTGTTTCCTAAGGTTTAGTCTTTCGTCTACCGCAGGCGTACCGAAAGCCGCTCAGGCTCTGAGTGGACTACAGATTATGCTCCTGCAAAACAGCACTTAGTCTTTGTGCAGTTGTAGAAGGGGAAACATTAAACAACATTAGCTATTAATTTTTAAACAAATAATATATATATATGTATATACGCATAACCATATAACTGTGCTAAGACTAAGCCGTAGACTGTCCTACCGGTAGACCGTAGACTGAGCGTTCTTGCAGGTTTCAATACTTTCTCCTCGAGAAATAATGCCACACCGATTGCATTTGTAATCAAACTACATAGATTTTTTGGATTCGAGTCTTAGTGTATGCGTGAGTGAGTGCTTGACTGAGTCCATCTCGTAAACATAACCGAGGTCGTCTTGCTAATCATGTGTCTTTGTGATCTTTGTCGTACTACTAGAACAGTACAGCTACGATGAGAGGCACGTCAAGTAAAAATATGAGATAATTTATTCAATCACATTGTAGCTACAATATGCTCTCTCAGGCCTTTGTGCAGCCCGTTATTCAATTACTAACGTAAACGTTCCGGAGATCTGTCTTTAGCACAGATTGCCGTAAGCCTTACTGATGATCTGCCGCTAGACGAGTCTTTTTGCAGCTATGTGTACTCGTGCGCGGTCAGCAAGATTCAAATTGAATTTTATATCGAATTTTCGTTGGAACTATCTTTACATGCTATTTTTTGGCGGGTGGACTTAGCCTCCTCCGGTTAGATGATTTAGGCGAGTAATGTCTTTGCCTAAGTCACTCGGCTGGTTCGAACTCTGAGGTGAATTTATCGTCGGTCTTATTGCTGAGATCTAGGATGTAAGTCTGAGACAGTAAGCTACTCATTAAATGCTATATTCAGATTGCTGAATTAAGATCTAATGTAAATGGGTTATAGGTGCTTACGTCACTCCTTAGTAACGATCTTTTTCAGGGCACGGTCTTACATGTACCGTTGTTCAGAACATTCGTTTGTACAATGGCGTCTACTCGTGAAATTATACTGCGAAAGGTTTTTTGCGAGCTTTACTGCTAATTTAATTTAATATGCTTGCAACCTTAAGGGAAGTTTATGTGTGTGGGTTGTCAATGCCGGCCTCATTCGATATTCGAATAGGAATGAGTACTCCCGAGTTTTGGACATTATCTGCTCATGCTCTTTGAGCATGATTAGCTCTACGTTGTATACGTTAGAAAAAGGGACAGGGAGTCTTAGCGATGGTCTGCCAGCTGGCGAGTCATTGCAGCTTATTTTTCTCATCTATATGCTTATAAGCAAGATGTTCAACTTTCAAATTGCAGATCATGTAATGGCGATTTTCCGCGGGCACATACATGCTAATCAAATAATTAAGATAAAACACCACTAATCATCATTTCGTAATTCAATGCACGATTGCATTTTTTAATTTCAACTATGACTCGCACGTGCCGCGTGGATAGAAACAGATAAATAATGGAAATCTTTTTTAACTGCCGGGGTCGGTGTGAAACCACTAGTCTCGACGCCGGATTCGCCATTAGGCTTCGCAATTTTTTTATGAGTAAAATTGTATCCTGTGGCTAGGTTCGTCATACTGTGCTCTCGGCAAGCGTTCGAATGCATTTGCCTTCGTGACTAACATATTATGCCGATAGAGTGTCCAAGAGATAGGACTACCACAGTAATAGACAAAGACATACAACACAGAGCGTGAGGGCAGGCACCAGCACACTGCCAATGCCCTCACAATGCCAATGCCACACTCGTACTGCGACGACAACAGCAGCAGGGTAGAAGATACTGCTAACAGCAGCAGCATTCTCTCTGCACTGACCGGGAGTCTGTTATGAATGCCAACCCTACTGCCCTGGCTTCAGAAAGCAGATTTGTAATAGTAAGGAAAGACAGAAAACAAATGAAGAAAGTGAGATAGAAAAAAATTTGTCAGGGCGGGAGAACTAGGATGCAGAAGAAATAAGAGGGCAAGTCGGCCAGTAGTAGGAGTTATCCCCCAAAATGGCCGCCAATAGGGGGAGTTGTCCCTCCAAAAGCAGATTTATAAAATATTGTACGAAGACCAGTAAACTGAATGGCATGAAAATTGGCACGAAGAACACTGGTAGCATTAGCTATCGTTTAATGTACTACAGCTGCTGTTTTGACCTTCTTGTGACCTTCAAAAGTCCAAGGTCACGTATAGCACTGCTGGTAAAAGGCAGCTCCAAATTTTTTTGATTATAAAAACGTCATTGTAGAAATATGGCAAACCGCTCAAAAAATGCAAGACACTCGACTGGAGACTATCCACCCACGAAAAACTAAGAAAAATTTGACATCCTTAACTATTGACTGTCATCACGAACACAGCCCACGGACACTTAGTCACAGGCACATTATATGCATACACACCCATCATGCATAGATGCACAGGGGTGAGTGTCGAGACAGGTGAGCTCCACCTATATTCCAAGTTTCACACAGATCGGCCCAGTATCGACCAAGTTGTACAATTTACCGGGTACCATGTACAACTGTGAGTGAAAGGATGACAAAGGCTTAGCACGACAAACACAGCCAGTTTTGACCAAAACAAGTCTATCTACTGAGGTCCAATATGCATACGAGAATGCTGGAATGATTATGTTACTACAATCAATCATGCATTCCAAAGTTGTAAGGATATCGGATCATCATTTTAGGAGATATGACATAAATGACAGTAGGCATTGGACTCGTTTGCAGATAAACTTGAGAACTACACGGTATAACCAAGAGGCAGCACTAGGAACGTTATAATCACACGAGCAATTCAATAAATAGATAAATATGGATCTTTGGAATAGGTCAACCTAACAAGAACCTTATACAGCCTAAGCAGATCATATCCGCGATAGGTCTCATACCGCAGGCCGGCAATCCAGGGTACAGCCGGGCGGCTCACCGGCATTCGCCAATACAAATATATAACTATTAACAACATAAATGAGAACTTGAAATCACCTAAATTTCCTTGAATAGAAATGAATCAACATTTTCAGACTGGCTTCCAGTAAACGACGCGCTCATTCCATCCAAGTCACCACGCTGACCGGCCGCGGAACAAACGACCACTCGCGGCCGTCGCCTCGTTCGTTATGGCGGCTACAGGAACTGGATCAGTTGTCCCAGGATTCATGCAGTGCCGTGATAATGGACTCCTTAGTTACGGCGGCCCCGACAGCATTAAATTCTCAATACATTATCCCTAATGTTCGTCTACTGGCCGAACGACAGTCACTTCTGGTTTGTGATCTGATGTAAACATACCAATGTAAGCAGGTTTCTGCCAAGTAAATAAGGAGTGAGCCTTGGAATGCCGTTTACCGCCAGTTGCTATGGGCGGGGCGGGGAAGCAGAGGCAGGACTGGACACCCTGCCGATAGGGGGTTTACTTTTTTATCATCTTGTACTACCAGTCGGACGTGTGATCTGGAGGGGCGTGTTATTTCCGGAAATTCTTTACGTTTTATCATTTTCCAGTTATTTTCTGAGGGTCCGTTTAGGGCCGAATAGCTTATATTCGCAGAGTTCACCAGAAAACCGCAGTTCCGGCTCAGTTATTTTTCAAACAAAATTATTTTGTTGAGCTCGATGTACTATTTCCGGTTTAAATAGGTTTGTACTATTTCCGGTTTAAATAGGTCTTACATAATAATTTTATTGACCATGTTCCAGTCATCTGACAACCACCAAAACTTGAGCTTGCATTTCTAACTAGTTTATCTTTGATACGTGAATTTCATAAAAATTCACAATTTTTAAAAATTCTCATGGGTTACCCCGTTAAAAATTTAAGAATCTGTCTGTGCGAAGGGGTAGTCATAACACTTTTATAAGATATCTTGAATGGATTTTCCCGGATTCAAACCTACATTTCGGAAGGAACTGTTCAGTAGTGATCAAACGCCATGTATGGAGCTACGAGTTAATGCTGATGTGACGATGCTGACAATGCGGATACTGATAAAAGAAACCAACTCAATGTGCATAGATCCTGGATCTGAGTAACGTAGCTAAAGGCTAAAGCATGTTCTACTTCTGACAAGTTAGAATGCGAATTTTGAAATTGGTCTTCTGTTTTACTCAAATCTAGTATACAAGCTACTGGAGTTGAAACGTGACTAAATTCACGAGCTCGACGAAACTAGCTAGGTCATTATAAAAAACACGCTAGATGCAATGATGTGAGAATATAGGTACGGATGGTGATGGCCAGAAAGAAGTTTCAGAAATAAGTTCTCGTATAGAATAGTGAAGAGGACTTAATCTCAGCCACTACTTCAAAACTTGAAGGATGTGTGGAGAAACGTTAAGAAGTCCCTATGAGTGACGTATAGGGCAACGGAATGGCCGTCTTTCAGCTTGGCAGCAGCTGGTAGGAGTCGCAGTGGTCTGAGGCTGAAAAATCTTATTTTGCTTTGAGACTTGATTCTTGAGACAGTCATGAATTTAGACGCTTCTATAGACTGGCAGAAGGCCTGAGATGTGAATCTCAATCCAGAAGTAAGCAAGTCAGAGCATGAAAAATAAAAAAGGTACAAGCTAATACCAAGTAACGTATTCGATCATCTTGGTTATATTTTGTTCTGAATGTCAATTATTTCAGATTATTAAATTTCTTATTGACTACTGGATGATTTTACTGGTTCATGAAATCATAATCGTCCAGAAGGTCATTTCAGATAGTGCTTGAGCGGGTCAAAAAATCACTGGTCAACTCGATCCAATACAACCCACCTGCAATATCCAAGAGAAGTGGTGCAAAACTGCAATGTACATTTCACGTTATAGACATCGGGTTTCGGCTCGACTCACAACATGTCATGCCTTAGCTCGTGCTTATCCTCGCGTCTTGGTTTTTCCCCATCCAAATGATTAGCCCGGCGCTTTCTATGAAGCGGTTCCAACTACATATTCTAAAATTGATTGTGCGAACTTGAAGCTTTACTTCCATGCTATTGACCATGGTCTTTTTCAGCAATTTCATGCTACGTAATCGTCTAAACCAGTTCGAACGGTCAGCCCAGAAGGTGGCTGGACACTTTAAAACTGCGACCCGCTAGCCAAGGTAAAAACGTCCTTCGTGAAGCTCGGATTGCAATTGCACGTTACAAGGCCCTAATAAATACAGGCTGCTCTTCTGGTCAGGGTTCTTGAAGCCTCGTTATGGTTCCTTGATGGCTGCTCCGGAGACTCTACGAATGGGCGAGACTTCGGCACTACCTTAACAATAGGGTAGCTCGAGATCTCAGTAATAAACAAAGGTTGTTTAGATAAGGTAGTGTTCTTTGCCAGGCATATCCGAGCTAGGTGGATTACTGTCGGTATCAACCTTTCACATACCGGGCCGCGACCAGCACGCTCTTCCGCGTGTTTTGCTTCATGAGCTAGCCTCGCCTCGGCTGTCTTTCACGTTCATCTACAGTTTACTAGAGCAAGGTTTAGGGCGGCGTTTGGTCTCTGCAAGCAGCTCCATCCTAGTCTCTCGTTGTCATGTCCCATGTGCACTGCAAGAGGCAACTGCTGCCTGACATTTAATGATTGTCGATGCATGCTAAAGCCATCAACAATGGCCGAAGACCTGCTAACAACCATGAACAATACAGTTTCTCGAAGAAACGGGTGTTACAAGCAACTATTTATGCGCTTATAAATCATATCTAAAGAACACATTCATTCAGCCACTCATGCTCAGCAATTAGTTCAGTATGAAGGGATTTATAAGAGGAGTCGTTGATTAATCCAACTTAATTTCATATAAGTACTTTTAAATGGCAGAGGGTACCAGACACTTCATTTTTGACAGCATAAAACACTAATTTTATTTCTAGTGGGCCCTTTTTAAATATGTTAGTAAATACAGCTGGATTAAGTAATGTTATGAACCGCTAAGGGAGATCTGTGGAAATCTAAGGTTTCTACTTCCATGTACGCATTATAGTATAGACAGTTTCTTTCATATTGCTTGACTTAGGGATACTGTATTAATAATAGTTAGATTAACTGTTGTAGCTATACACAGGAACTAAATATCTTTCCAGGTTCTTTTTATATTATGGACAGGAAAAAGTATAAATTAGTTGGAGGTAATTTTAACTTGCACGTTTTCGGCTGTGATCGTCAAACAAATGATAATTTACAAGATCGGAGCATGTGCTGTGAGCTGCAGCGAATTCATGGCTTCTTTATAAATTTCTAAAGTCAGAGGAATGTCTTACTTCAGTCGGTAGTGAAACCAGGCTTTGGGATGGAAGTATACTAATTGAAGGCAGTTTCCAAAGGATGTAGGGCTGGTTCGAGGCCCAGGTCAATTAATTGAGTCTGGAGAGCTGTCAGTGCAATGCAAAGTCGCGTTGTTTAGCTAAGTATGCGTGCGTGAGTGATCGATTTTAAATGGGTAAACAAGGAAATGTAATTATTGTACTTAAAATTATTACCTTTATACTGCTCAACCTCTTTCTGGTTCATCGCAGGCTGAAGAAATTTGAGCCTCTGGTTTATCTTCATTCGGTTCATTGCCAAATTCACTTCAGATCCAAGACCCAGCAAGCCACGTTGCAATGTCAGATGAGACTTTGTAGGTACCGGTTTTGGAGGTCTCCCACGCGGTACAATAGCTCGTATCTTTGCGGAATCTCGTTCAAGACTCTCTAATACGGCTGCCACTTGACGTCCAATGGTTCCATGCAGACCTTCAATCTGTAACTCAAGGGTATTGAGACGACTGCTTTTCACTCAGTACATGCTTCAGGTAGGCCTTCTTTTGATCATGCTTGCTGGACATAACTGTACATACATGATGTAATGACTATAGCAAAGCAATGCTACCTAAGGTGCTTCTAGTCGTGAAAATGTTTAAGAACCATGCTCGAGATCAAAGGAGCCGCTGGAGTCGCACAAAGTATGGGTATGTTGCACGGTCGCAATACAATAAGCATCATATAAAGACGGCGAGCCGAATTAAATTAAATTCGAATACCATCAAGACAAGCATACAGTATTAGGAAATGGTATATGAAGTAAAAAGTTTTTTAAGTTGCTGTAGTGTATGACTTTCTATCGCCACGTGAATGAGCTACGCCAGATTACTTTTGCGGAATGGCTGAATGAAAGGTGAAGACCGAAACCTCCTCGATTGTCTGGTGCTGCCCCGTGTTAATTCTTTTGCCAGGAGGGAACAAGAGGCCTAGACAATTCAGATACCTTTGCATCCCGTGATGCATGCTTGACGGAGATCGTTTGCAGATAAACTTGAGAACTCCAAGGTATAACCAAGAGGCAGCACTAGGAAACGCTATAATCACACGAGCAATTCAATAAATAGATAAATATGGATCTTTGGAATAGGTCAACCTAACAAGAACCTTATACAGCCTAAGCAGATCATATCCGTGATAGGTCTCATACCGCAGGCCGGCAATCCAGGGTACAGCCGGGCGGCTCACCGGCATTCGCCAATACAAATATCTAACTAGTAACGACATAAATGAGAACTTGAAATCACCTAAATTTCCTTGAATAGAAATGAATCAACCTTTTTAGACTGGCTTCCAGTAAACGACGCGCTAGTTTCATCCAAGTCACCACCATTGCTATTCCACAGTCAGAGCCTCTTCAAGATCAGCTTCACATGGATATCTATCGACTCAAGCAAATATAAAAGTAACACAGGATTCGATCCTCTTTGCCATAGCGTGCCAGCTGAATTATGCTCGTTCCCCAAACGGGATATCTTGGCACTTTAAGCTCTTCATAAACCCTGCTTCAGTACTTCTCACGAGAAAAAGATGGTAGACATGCGATGCAACCATTTGATATGAAGTACATGAAAATGGATTAGAAACTCGCTGAGAGGTTTGTGACTGAAAAAATTGCTGAGAGGTAGAGGACAGTCAATAAACCAGTTTCAAATACAAATATAAAATAGTAAAACAAATAATAAAAATGAGCTATATGAATCACCGGAGTATGAATCTTAATTCAGTTCTAATGTTTGAAATTTCAGCCATACATAGCATGTAGTCTCTTCTGATCTACCAGTGCAATTTCACCAAGGTAACTAATTCAGAAACATTACATTTTACCTACGATTGACTAATTACTAAAAGCTGGTTTCTAATTCAGCAAAAATAACTTATCAGTACCAATAATCTAACAGTGCATAACTTGTTTTTGGAACACTTGATAGCTTCATAGACAGAAATTTATGATATAACTATTAATATTGTGTACATAACTATAAGAAAACTAAATCAATTCCAGTAAACTAAAAATCCTGAAATTTTTTCTAACACTAAATAATAATAGGCAAATTTCAGTATACGCGAAGCCGTAAAGGATTATTCAAAAGAATAAAGCAAATGATGTGAAGAATACTTGGGTTTTTGATACCGTCAAGTCCAGGAATGTCGAGTTGTCATTCAGTAGTTCTTGGCTTAAGAAGAACGGAAACTGAATGCACAGGCGGCCAGTGATTGGAGGCTTGCTAGAGGCACTGCTAAATGAATACGGGTGGTTATGCTACGATTGGAAGCCTGAGGGGTAAGAATTCTTGGTAGGGTTTTCGGAGAAAGATAACTGAGCAACATAACCTTGATATGGATACATTGCTTGACTGGGAGTCAGTGCAGATTAATAAGAAGCGATCTGATTCGGGAGTTTGGGCGCTTATGGTGGAGAACCTTGAAAGAAGAGCTTAAAACAAACTCCGTGCATCTTAATGTAAAGGCCAAAATCCATGCCAATTTTGATTCACAGAAATATTGTGAGTATTTTTAATATGCTAGAATGCACTTAGTCGTAGTCTCTTTAAAAAAGTAAGCTAAACGCAAATAAGCAGTTCTGCTTAGCTGGAATAGACAAACTTGACTGTGCAGCTGATGTGATAATCTATTAAGAGATAATTTAAAAAATTGACCCCCGGAACCTTGCAGACATAAAAATAAGAGAATAAGAAAAATTAGGTGATTTGAAAGCCTCGTTTGAGTAGAGGCAGAAGAGTCATAACAGCTATCATCACAGCTTGTAGTATACAATGAGGAATTACCCAATGCAGTACTCAAACGTACGAACTTGGTCCCGTAGAGCAAGCAACTTACCTCTTGGGCTGGGACCCAGGGGCAACATAATAGCATCGACATATGACGATGCACAATTTTTAAAATTGTATATTGTTCTGTCTTTTATATTGCTTGATCCCCATGTGAAACTAAAGCAATCGAGCTCGTCTTGCACAACTCATTTAGGCAAAAAATGACTAAATAACCGGCATTGCAGTCGACAATCTTCTTCTGGGCTAGAACAGCTGGGTAGTATTTTTGCCTTTTAAGATGGGCCCTTTGATTATAGAGAATGGGGCGATAAAGCTCTAGCCAGTTAGTCATGAGGCAGCCGGTTTAATATCATCAGTTGGTGTTTGCATGTTAAGTTTAATTGTGAGTATTTTCCCATAGTTTTTTATCGGCGTCTGTGTGTTTTTTCGTCACATTTTCCTTAGATTAAATGTTTGCCATGCTTATATGGTGGGGTTTGTGTTTCTCTGTTTCTGAGCGTGATTTGGTTATAGACGCTGGACTCGCAGGCACTCTGCCGGTGCAGGCAGACCGATAAGGGTCTAACAGCTGGTGGCTGTGGTCTAGGGACGGGCCTCGGTGACCAGCTATGGTCTGGCGGCTGTGGTTTAGATACAGTCCGACTTTGTCCTTCCGCCAACTCACGGGATGTGGCTAGGAGGGAGTGAGGGGAGTGGAAACGCCAGCCTAGGGGAGAACAGTGTTTTAGGGAGAGCTGCAGGTACTAACGAAAATACACGTTCTTATGAGCCAGCTTTGGTGTTCTGCCTGCTTCCGCATACGTGCTCGTTGGGAGAGAGCTGTTTATCCACAGATGTGCATTTGCGAAAGTTAGATTTAGCTGGCTTGTTTTTCATGCAGTGTGTGACTAATCATCACGGGTCTGTCAATATTAGCATCCGAGCCCGTTAAAATGATAGATTGAAAATACTGACGTTAGAGCTTCCAATATACAATTTATCGATATTCAAAAAAGGGTGGTTCGGTAAAGGTTTCGTAACCTGTGATATACGATTTCAAATGTTTTTAGAGTTTGGGTAGCTTGCATTCCATTTATCAGTGAACGACGGGTACCGATGAAATATAGGGCTGTCACTTAACGTTAGTCTGCAGAGTATCTGACTACATGTGGCGGTTCGGACGCGTCTAGCCGGCACGAGAGATATTGCAAGCTTTAGACTCTCTTTTTCACCAAATTATATGATTTACTAGGAGGTGGTAGCCTTCAGACGATGGCTTTCATTTGCAGATGGAAACAAAGTAGCTGTAAACACTCTTTCGATTTGACGGCGGGATTTCAGATAAGATTCCACAACCTAATATTGTGGTTCCTTTGCTGGAGGTGCGCTAAATTTTATATGCATGTCAAATATAATGTAATAATATTTTGGGAATATCAATGACTGTAATAAAGTTGTAGTCAAGTTAATAATCGGCAATGGAAAGACACAGATACTGATGGTCCTTTACCAAAGATACAGGTGTCGAGAGCTCAAGCCTTGAGCACACAATATTACCTAGTAACAAAATACTAACCTTTGAAGGAATTTGATGCATGGAAATCAAAAATTATATTATTTTAATTTAAAAATCGCTAATCTAACTGTGCCGAGACATAAAAACCCAAACAAAGAAGGTGTGCACTTGAAAATACTGTATTAATTAAGATTGAACTTGGAAGATATTCTTTCGCATGCGGTGCAAGACAGCTGGCAGGAAAAGGATTTATGTGTGATGGTCGCGGCTTAAGCGGATCATCTCAAGTTATTAATACTACAGATGAAAAGAAGAGTGGCTATTTTTACTTCACGTGGAACATGAATCAGGCTCTGACTGGTTTTAGATGCAAGTCGGCAACCAAGTGCAACTCCTAGTTCCTGCCGCTACATGTGGACTAAACTTTGCACTTCACTAAATTTTACATTTTATTACCATTCATAATTGCCTTAAGGTTAAGCAGAATGTTCACATCGGTCAATTTTTAAACGAGCTGTTTGGCCTAGTGGTCAAGTTGCTGGCCCCGATAAAGGTCTTGCCTAGGTCGTGTGCTCGAGACCATGATGTTTATGAAGCGCCTGACTAGAGAATAAGTTCTCTTAGGGCGCTCCATAAATGAAGGAATTATATAAAAGGTTGGCCGAGTATCTAATGTGCACATAGTGTTTCACCGATAAGTGGACTATTTAGCAAAGCACATACACGCTAAATTGTATAGCCAATCCATGTATGTCAATCAATCAAGAATATTCTATTATTGTACTGAAGTAATTATGCGGTTGAAAACATATTTAGCCACAATATACATCAGCCATATGGCAAAAAAAGACATTTCGCGTCAACACTTCGCAGGAAACTCACCTGAACGTATTCTTTTTTACGAGGAGAAGCAGATTGGCTGACAAGGGAGTGGCCAGTAGTTAAAGAATCGGCTGGCGATACGTAAGCATGATAATCATTGCCATAGTACTCCTTATCAGCATGACTGGTACTTTCATGGTCAACCTGACCTTGACCTCCATGCTTTAGGGGTCGACCACCAGATGATTTCCGTGTTTCAGTGGCTGTATTAACTTGCACGTCCTTCCACTGGCCGTCAAAAACTATTGCCATAGCTGTAGTAGAAATGTCAAGAGCTCTCAAACCAACGCAAATTTCATAGGCAATACATATTAATAATAATAATGCACTTGATAAAGCTCCCTCAGAGAACTTAATCTCTCTCTAGGCGCTTTACATTTGCTGCAAAGGGAAATGCAATTGAATGGTGAGTAAAATCATGCTTGATAAACGAACAACATGAATAACATGGTTAGGGGTGACATGCACAGGGTCAGCATGCAAATGTGGTTAGTGGCAGCATGCACAGTGTCAGCACGCATAAGCACATCAAGGACGAATCACAGGGACCCACTGAATGCTGTCCTAAATAGGTGTGTTTTTAGGTTCCTTTTAAATGTGGTCAGGTCAGGGGATGTTCTGACGCTGGTCGAGAGGGAGTTCCTAGCTTTGGGAGCATACGAACTAAATGCACGGTCTCCAAAGGATTTGAGGTTTGTACGGGGTATTTGTAGACTGTTGTATTCCGAAAAGTGGGTGGTACGATGCTTGGCCTGATGGGGGAGTATATCTGAGAGATAGGCTGGAGCCAAAGAATGAAGTGACCTAAATGTAAGCGACAAGACATTGAAGTCAATCCGTTGCTTGACTGGTAGCCAGTGCAGGTCGGCGAGAAGTGGAGTAATGTGGCAACTGAGACGCTCACGACAGACAAGCCTAGCTGCAGAGTTTTGCACGAGCTGCAATCGCCTGATCGCACATGCTGGTAGGCCAGTAAGCAGTGAGTTGCAGAAGTCGAGACGGGATGTCACGAATGCATGGACCAACTTGGACGTGGTATCCTTATCTAAACAAGCCCTAATTTTAGCAATGTTATGAAGCTGAAAATAGGCAGATTTGACTGTGGAGCTGATATGGTCGTCTAACGAGAGGTTGCTTTGGAACATGTCACCTAAATTTCAAGCTCATTCAACTGGAGATATGCGTGCATAGCCAATTTTGAGCGTCAGCCTTTCCAATTTGTGAATCACACTGGGTTTGCCCATAACTAGTAAGTTAGTTTTATCATCGTTTAGTTTTAGAAAATTTGCAACCCTCCATGTGCGGATGTCATCCATACATGCAGCAAGTGAGTCGAGTAAATCTGAGGTGCTCGAAGGCTGGGAGGGATCAAAGCAAAGGTACAACTGAGTTTCATCCGCATAGAAGTGAAAGCCTAGATTGTGCTTGGCAATCACATCCGCAAGAGGGAGAGTATACACCGTGAAAAGAACCGCATCTAGTACGGAGCCCTGAGGTACGCCATATATAAAAGGTTGGCCATATTGTGACCATACTGATATATTGGGAAATCTATTTGGCTTGACCTTAGTTGCAGGAAATGTCGAAATGTACAAGTGGCATGCTATTTTCCATAGACTAGGTCATACAACGACTGTAACAGCCACTTAGTGATCTGAAACTGATATTCAAAATGACTATCTTAGAACCGTACATTGTATTTGCAATGAGCTATTAATGGAAACTTTGCATGCAAAGTTTTATTTGAAAAACTGAGATCGCATTCAAAGTTCACAGTGTGATTTCAATGACAGAACCCTTAGGTAGTGCTCCAATTCTTTTTGAAATTTTCCAAGGTTCGATTAACAATGCTGGAGTGTATGGAATTATTGAAATATAATGTACAAATTTACGCTAAGGTAAAGCTATGAAACATCAATTCAAGAATATCAGTCCTATAGTAAGCTAGGCTAGTGAGTTAGTACTCTACTGTTTCTCCGTCTCTGACTTGACGTTGAAACCTTCATTCTATGTATGCAATAATACAACGATGGTACAAATATGATAAGAGTCAGACAAGTTGGATGGAAGTTGAGAATGGGCGAGACAAGTTAATTTCCTATGTAGCTGCAGCGATCACTCTCATAGATGCAATGAACATGGTAGTGCCAGAACTCGTTATACTTAAATTGAATTTGAACTTGAACGAGTTTTGCAGAGGTATTCCAGCAGCTTGCCCTATGTATCTCCGTCAGTCTCTGTGCTACCCCAAATGTAGCAACGAGCGGTTGCTGTGCTTGACAGCTTATGCTTGCCGTAGCTATATTGGAGCGATTAGTGTAAAGAATGAGTTTACCGGTTTGCGTAAGTAGCTACGATAAATGGCAGCCTTTAAATTTGTAGCCGATAAATATATTGAAGGAATACCAATTATAATGGGGAGCGAAAATGATTAAATTGGCTCGCAATCGTAGCAAAGTGCACAGAGCTCATACGCCTTACTTGTGTAACCCAATTTCAAAGATCCTTGTAGAAGTTCAGATGACTGATTAACATAAGCATCTTTAAAGATAATCCAGTCATTCTGATTGCCTTCCACAAGACCCTCTGCGATGTTCAGTGTCACGTTCAGGTACATTGGTATGAACATGGGCTCAGTGAACATGCTTCCACCTTCAAGAAATAATTGGTAGCTTATGAAAAACCGTATGCTTTCATTGATGTAAAGCAATTGATCCACTGAAGTAAACTTGGATAACTGTGCCAAACTGCCGTCGGCGGACCAAAAAACGGAGCATAGACCAATACAAATATGTGACCAGCGGAACCTCTGCTACGAACCATCCCTGTCATTATTCAAGGATGGCTCCAATTTTGTAAGTATTCGAGATGAAATGGCAATATGCCTATTCCAAGACGCATTTAAGTGGGTTATACAACGGGCTCAACCACAATGTTCTGGGATCAAAATTTTCCTAATGGATTAGTATCTTTCATACATTGCAATATCATTAATTTCCTTTTTAGTTTGATGAAAGTCGGATAGTTTAATCACTATACAAAGCTGAAAACATGAATCAGTGCCAAACTTTAAAAGGGCATTTTAAGTGATGGGCCCACACCATGAAATAACGCCACGGCAATTCAAGCTTCGATGGAGTTGTTGCCCAAAAGCCACCTTTCGCATGGCATGACATAAATACCCCGAAGTGGCATCCAATTTTTATATACCCCGCGGATTTGTGATTAGTTAACCCTCTCGATGAGCTACAAAGAGGCTATGGTAGTGAATTCTGACTTATAGAAAGCTTAGGGAGATCAGATGACTCTAACTTCGAAATGGTCGCTTCGTAAATAAAATTAGCGTTTCTTGACTCACTAGTATGTTTAAATGAACTTGAGATGAGGTAAATACGCGTCTGAAATAGCTAGATACTGAAATGTTTTGCAAACACTTCGGCTATATACACATGCAAGCTGAGACTTAATTTGTTCTTTCCAGGAAAGCATTCATTTATTTCTAAATAGCAGGATGGCCTACCAGCCATATCGACGGCTTTTTGTGAAGATCTTGTAAAATTATGTTAGTGGTAGTGCAGTCAACGAGACAGGTTAACACACATACGTGATAGGTAGCGTAGGCCACAACATACGTTTGCTCGACAGGTCATTGACTGTGGAGCTCAATTTTTCAATTCGCACGCAACGAACTCCCATTTTTTCTTTGCTGTTAGCTAAAGTTAGTTTGCAACTGAAGGCACGCCTGCATACGCTTAGGCTTCTTTGGGTGCTCTATATACAACTCTCCAGCATGACAGCTATTGTGTCCGTGCGGTCTTAACTATAATAGACGTAAGATACAATACGTTATATTCCTTTAGAGCTGCTTAATGATCCATTTAACTTGTTGGTGCAATACAAACACAGTTCCTTTTACTCGTATTAACCTTCGGCTATCATTGTATCTTCCTACCCTTTCATAGAAATTAAATTTAAAAAATACTATGTGAATCTATCAATGCAAGCCTAAATTCAGAAACGAAACGACGCAAAAATGCCTCTGGAATTGATATAGCAGCTGCATGCAGATCTTAAGTCGCTCACCTCCCATGTTGTGACCATAGAGATACCTCTCTTCGTAAACGTGAACCAGCTTAAGGTAGCTATACTCTGCATGCAGCTTTTCGTCAGCAAATCGAATTTGAACCGGGAGCTTGACTTGCCTAACAATAGAGTCAATTGTCGTTTCGGCAGAATGACTACCACCCCCGTAAGAGTGTTGTGTCTCTAAAAAACATAAATACACATGCACGTGATACAAGATACACCTTGATCGTGAAATGTCATGATGCTTCAGCATGTAATGGTAGCACTATCCAGAATACATTCTTGATGAGTATATTAAAACGGTCGAGGTGACAGGCACTTATAAATGGTAGGGCATTAAGCTACATTGAGGATTTCTGTTCAAGCTGTGACTGGACACGAACGAGTGTAAGCGTTGCTTGCAAACAGCAAGGCAAACATGCAATATGCAATACCTGGTTGGTGGTTTGTATTACGAAAAAAGGATCATTGTGAGGGTTCTAGATCATTTTTAAGTCCCGTAGATGTATAGAACAATTGCAAGGAATGTTGCAAATACATTGTCATGAACCATGAACTGCACGTGGTCAAGGAGCACAGTAGGTTCAACATAATAGAAATTTCAAAATAATAAATATCCGTTTATGATTCTGATTATGAGATTACCGAGTTACGGCCCAGCTGTTTCCACAGAAACAGCAAATAAAATGCATACGTGACGTGCCATTTATGAAGAATTCCACAGTAAGTTTGTCATTAAATGCTACTCTTTCCGTCCCAGCCTTGGGCCATCTTAATGTACTAATAAGTTCAGATTACCACATCAATCCACTAGCTGGTAGAACCCGTTCCAGAAAGGGTCACAGGGCAACTCCAGACTCGTGGTGCAAGAACAAAGAGCAAGGCTGCCTAGCTGGTAATCGTATCGGAATCATGCCACTTGCTCTGCTTGGAATGCTCCTGCATGGATTGATTATCCAGCGATCAGCTGCCGAGGGTGCCAATTATTAAAACGCCTTACTACTGCAGACTACCAGCTGGTAGCCAGAGGTTAGTTGGCTACGACTGCTTCCTTCACTCTCTTGTTCCATGAAGCCACCACCACATTGTCTGTGGTTCTATCAAATGGCTCCGTCACCTCGAGGATTGCTGCTTCTGCACCGGTACCGTAGTCGAGGACCAGCTCCGGCTTCAGAGGCCAGACAAATGTATCCCAAAGTGTTTGTTGCTAGCTAAAGCGCTATTGTGTTTTTTTTGCGGTACCTGTCAATGTGCTTGAGTCTTACCTGAGCATAGGCACATTTATTTACCCAATTCATTGTAAAATCTATGTACAGCCTGATTGGATCGTCGATCTACATCTCATCTGTAAGTGACTGTCACAATTGACAACAGTCCGACTTATGATTGCTTTATAAACGTTCTTAGATCCATTTTTGTGGGTAATTTTCCGTTGCAAGAGCTGGAGATGGCCTTCGCGTAGTGCTTTCGGGTAGGAGAAAGGTCAAGGTCATCAATCCATTTAAATTTTCAACTCCTTTAAAATGCTTCTTTTATGTCCCTGCAGCCATCAACCATTAGTGTCACTCCATTTTGTACACTCATGGTGAGCAACCCCAGTCCTGGGAAACACCTTAAACCTTACATTTATTATTGCCAAAAAACGATTATCGTTATCTTTGTGAGCACCCTCAGCTAATTAAACTAAGAAATTACGAAACTGACTTGTCTAAAAGAGCAACATCAGTCGCGACTCAATAATAATACTAAGCTAATAATATAATTGATATAAACCAAGAGACTAGTTTAAAGTAAAAAGCTGTTATACATTTTAGTCATTGTGAACTTAAAAGCTAATTCATAGCTGACACACATTCATGGGTGCCTAGACTTTGAACATTTTCCAGTTTGGAGAAGCTTTAGGTTGGGCTTCTTCCCAAGATTTAGTGAGCAGGGCAGGGACTTTAAACGATACCTGACACGTTATCAAGACATCTGACATGTTTCAAACAAAATTTCGTTATCCGCTATTGAGCTGTTCGTCGAACCATTTAAAAGATTTTAAATTGAATAAGCATGTCCTGCGACTTGATCGTGCCATGCTGAGATATTTTAATACTACGGACTTGCCAAATATCTTTAGAATAAATAAACTTCAGAGTATTTTCACTTAATTACGACGATTCATGGCACAGTAAAAGGGAAAAAACAAAAGGTTATTGTTTGTAAATAAATTGTTTATCCTCCTTTGTAGGTGAGCTCTTTTCACGTCGAGTGGTGCATCTGATGAGCGATTGGAAATTTTTTGGAATCGGTAATTTGGAACCTGTGATTTTAATATATCTTAATTGGGTTATTTACCAGGAACCTGTGACCTTCTAATACATCACAAAAGACATCAAAGGTCCACATCGCAGTAATTTCTACAGAAAACTAGTCAAATTTGCCAACTTTTCTGATGCCAGTGTACGCAACCATTCTTCCATTGGTCCTCATTATGTTGGGTCACTGCGATTCGTCCTTCATGTGCTTATGCATGCTGGCACTGTGCATGCTGCCACTAACCACATTTGCATGCTGACCCACTGCATGTCACCCCTAACCATGTAATTCATGTTGTTTATCAAGCATGATATTACTCACCATTGAATTGCGTTTCCCTTTGCAGCAAATGTAAAGCGCCTAGAAAGAGATTGAGTTCTCTGAGGGCGCTTTATCAAGTGCCTTATTATTTTTGTTATTATTAAAGCATAAAAAACGAGGGACGAAAACTCCTCAACCTCAGCCCCGCTTCCCTTTAAATGTTAAACACCTGCTATAAAGCCGGCTAACATGTTTCGGAAAAATTTCATACCCGCCTCGTGCTGTTCATGGTAATATCTGAAAGATTCTAACCGACCGAACGAAGGTCTGCTACCTGATCATTACATCATGATGTATTTTAATACATATACCTTCCAATAAAAATAAAAAATCACCAGTATTTCAGTAAATTGTGACGATTTGAGTGCATTTAAGAAAAAACATAATAATCTACTTCAGAATTGAACCAATCTGCAAGCTCAAACTTCGATGGAGACTACCGATGATTACTGAGATGTTGGTGAGCCGTGACGGCACGTTAAGTAAGGTGATTACTCTTCATGACCTCGATCCCAAGGTCATGGGTTCGAATCTTGCGGTAGGCGATCCTTTATTTTTACTGCAAGCGGTGATAGCCTTTGAGGCTGTTTTGCCGCTAGACCAAAAGAGGCTGTTGAATCAGCTGGGATTTTTTTATTGAAAGTGTGTACGAAAAATTAAAAAACACTATACTCGGTGTATTTTCTAATGCTCAAGCATTTATCATTACGCAGAGAGCGTTGGTTGAGCCCTGAGATGGCTATCCAGGCATCTGCACAGGTCTTTCATCGGTTCCAGAAGGTATTGAAGCAAATCAAAATAGTAAACGCACAAACTAACAAGCTATTCACTGGCTATGGTAACTAACGAGAGAGGAAAAAATATCCGGGAGAGAGCAGGTGGTAAACGCAGAGACCAATGAGCTCAGTTAGGGAGCCTAGCAGACAATATTTGGAATATGTTTACTCCGGTTGGGAAAGCGCATAGTCACGTGACATTTTGAGCCAGAGGCTCTTACCTGGTGCTATCAGAACTCTCTCAAAAATGAAAGAAAACTATTTCCAGTGGAAAAAAATTAGCCAAGCTTAAAAAAATGCAAGCCACAAGTTTCTTTTGCATCGGTCAGATTTCATTTTGCTTTGTCATTGATGACAAATACTACGTGGAGGCATAAGTTCAACAAAGTTACACTGCCTTGACTTTAAGCATGTTATTCATTAATCCTTACACAAGCTGGTCAGTTTACAAGTTGACATGCGAATAGAAAGGCTATAAATGTTAATGTTATGATCATAGGCTAGATTTTTTATGCTGATGAACATAAACTAGACTTTTTATGCTGATGAATACGTTGTCAGATCCATTGAAAGATTATTAAAAAAGCTATTGCAACTTCGATGAACTCATTCATAATAGTTCCATGCAGACTGCCGCTATCATCAACGGAAAAATAAGCGATATTTGCAGGTTAAAAATCAGTTTAGCTCGACAGTGCCATTAGACAACGTTTTATTATATTGCTATGAATTGAATTATGAGACGCTGAACCCTATTAACATAGAAAACTAGAAAATAGTAAAACCGAGGATCAACAATGACGTCATGTAGCTCTTTGGAAAACAGAAATTCTGAGGATAAGTACTCCGAAGTTTCAGAGCTAGGCTTGAAGCAGCCTGCAGCTTAGGTAGCCCTCATTAAGCTGACCACGAAAATTCCAAAAAATTCCGATTTTTCGTTATTAACTAAAGTACTATAAAGTCCAAGAGGTAGTATATCTCTGCTGATGCAACATTTAACACCAGATCTGCCTCAGAATTTAGATTCCAGACTAGATAAACATGGCAGAGAGAGATAGAAAGAGAAAGAGAGAGAGAGATGCCGAGAGTAAAAGAATAATAGTTGTTTGAGAAATACATCATCAGAACTAAAGTGCAGGGATGTGTAGAACCACCGCATAAAACAGTCATTTGATGTTATTCTGGCAAATTTTTAAGCTGAATTTCAAGGATATGTGCACTTATGAGCAATCCCCTATTGTAATGCAATGTATCTCCATCAGTAACTCCACAAAGTCATAAAGACCATGTGGGTGTTACGCAGGAGAGTTTTGTATAGCGCACTCACAGCCTAAGCGGCTTTCGGTACGCATTCGGTAGCCAACAGACTTCGTCTCACGCAACAAAGAGAAAGTGGGAAGCATAGCAGAGTTAGGAGAGCAGTTGAGGTAGTGAGTAGCATAGAAGTAGCAGTTCAGGACCGCTGAAAAAGATATGCCATAGTCGGCAGTTGGAGAGTAGATGTCGTTGCGTAAGAATTGTGGAAGTGAGTTCCACAGTCTAGGACCTGCAGAGCTAAAGCTTCTGTCACCAACTGTCTTTAAGCAGAGGAATGGAACAGCTAATTTATTGTCCACACAGGACCTGAGGGCGCGAACAGTCTGAAACTGATGCAGCAGTTCAGCTAGGTACGAAGGAGCCAAGCCGTGGCGGGCCTTGTGGGTCAGCGTAAGAACTTTGCTCTGGATCCTTTGCTCAACCGGCAACCATCCTAGCTCTTTCAGCAAAGGTGACACGTGCTCAAACCGCTGGGACTTGAAGACCAGCCTTGCAGCCATATTCATAGTCCGCTGTAGTGGCATAATAGCTTTCTTTGGTAGCCCAGCCAAAAGGAAATTACAATAATCAAGCTGAGACAGAACTAAAGAGCTAGTTAAATTTTTTACAAGCCACTGTGGGAGACAGCTTCTAATCTTGGATAGGGATCGGATGTGATGGCTAGCTGTAGAAGCAGTCTTCTGAATGAAGCTTTTGAAATTGAGGCAGCTGTCGAACACGACACCTAGATTTCGAGCACGTGGTGAAGGTCGCACAATAGCATCACCTATTAGAACAGCAAAGCCTTGTAATCCAGCCACACGCATAGGGTGTCCTATGAGAAGCAGTTCGGTTTCATCGTCATTTAATTTCAGGAAGTTTTCCGACATCCAGGATCGAATATTGGCAAGGCAAGCATTCAGTTTCTCAGTTGCTGCAGCTGATTCCGACGGTTTAAATGACAAATACAACTTAGCATCGTCAGCATAGAAGTGATATCCTATTCCATGGGCCTTAATCACTTTTCCCAGAGGTTGCCTATAAATGGAGAACAGCAAGGGACCAAGTACAGACCCTTGAGGGACTCCACAGGTGACCCTTCTCATGTCTGAGACCTGACCCCCACACGACACGGATTCATTATTCATTCACTCTCCGGACAGATTTCGATGGGGACGGAATCTAATGTTGCAGCAAAGAGCAGTAAAAAGCAGTGCCTCTTGGAATTAGGCTGAAGGCATCTTTAAATGTTGAGCTAACCGCATTGCCGGGCACTTCAGCACGTAGAATTTCAAGCCCATGCAGCGTACCTAATTTTTGGCAGAAGAAACATTCTGTCTTTTGATTGCTAAAATATTATGAAACAAAGCCATCAAAGTGGGCATTACTTATTTTGTGTGGTAAAAAAAGAAACTAACGATGACTAACAAGCCAGAAAGTTTGGGCTGACTAAAGCTACTCAACTGTTACTGCAAGATCGCTAGTTTCTGCCTGCATATGTGCCTAAAAGCCATTACTTGGAACACAGCAAAGAGAACTAAGCTCTGAAAAAATAAATAGCACAGGAAATTCTTACCTGAATTTGCTAAAAAGAATTTATGCGGATATCCTGAAATAGGAAAACTTAAGTACTGACTGTGAGGTGTCCGAGAAGGTACAGCCACAATACGCCTCTGCTTGTCGACACCTTGAATGACAGCAACCTAGTGGCAGAGTCATGTGCATGATTAAGCCTACTTCCTGTGGTCACGATTACGATAAACATATGATATTAAGCTGCATATAAAATTGAAAGAGACGAAATTTAATACAGCATAAAATGAGATTACATCTGCCATTAATGTGGTGATAACTGTTGTTACGAAGCTCTCATCATGCGTACCATAGCCAGAATGTCTATAAAAAGCACTGGAAATTGATGAGAAAGTAGAAAGCAATACAGTACAAAATATGTCACCATAGTTTCACCAAGTCACAAACTGTAATACTGATACTTGATTGCCAAATAAGATCATCCGGTTTCGAACTGCAACCCTAGATAGACACAGTGCCGACACACTCAAGCTATGCCTCATAGCACATAATCATCGGTAGGTGAATAGAGAGTAATGAGCAAGGTAATGCTCCTTCTACCAGAAAGCCTGGCACCGATACTAGGTTCATGAAGCAGAGTACAACTGTGTAGTCAGGCCATCCACAATTACTTACAAACTGTTAGTACTAATAACGAGCAATACACGACTAACATACTTGCTAATATAAAACCATAGATAACGGTATCGCTAGTGAGAATAGCAAGAAATAGACATATTACTCAGTGTTGTACTGACCTGAGACTTTCAGCAATTAAATGGTGCTAGTGAGAGTAAAAGCAGTACAGTTTCAAACAGCCACCGTGTTTCCTGCTGCGGCCTAAATGATTTTGTTACTCTTTAGATGACATCAAGGTCCTATAATTTTGAGTTCATAAAGAGAATTCTACACTTATTTTAATTCAAGTAATTCACCTAAAATAATTTATTCATAGTAATCAATCTTATAATCAACGAGCGGCAGTGATTCCTGAAGTAAAGTCCTCAGGTAAAAACACAGCATACGTAATGGGGCTGGTCGCTGCAGATGGCTGGCAGATACTGGTGAGGGTAGTGCCTTATAACACGGATAACGAGTCGTAGACGTCACATCAATGAAAGCAGTAACGGCAACGCTAGCAGATAGCACTAAACAGTCAAAAATGCCAGGACCTGGGGAATAAGTTCACGTCTTTGACGTAAAGCCACACATTGTATTCTAAATCACAATAGATCTCTAGCAGCACAACACAGGGAATAGTGCCCAACTGACTATTTATCTCTTCTGCTGTATTTCTACATTTTGCAGTCCATTGATTCTGTAATACCGAGCTTCTACTTATAATATATATCTCTGAAACTTCTGATAATCTCTTGCACTGTCGTCATTCGGCTCAGTTGAATTGTCAATGATTGGTTCCGTTATGACCGGTAAGGCTTAGTCCAGCACAATGCTAATTGCCTTACAAATCCAAGTTACCTAAGAAACTAACTTAGTATTATGCGTTAGGCTATGGTTAGTTAGTTATGACTTAAGTAATCGATTAAAATTCAAGGTATGTGTGTTGCATGCTCTAGTCAAAGTAACTGAGTCTTGTGACTGTGCTCCTATGCTGACTTGAGTGTCTGGAGTTTCGAACTCACAAAAAATGTTAACAGCAACGTCGCTCCGGTGAATGACAAGAAAGCATCTCTGTAATCAAGAGGTGTTCTGAACTGTGCAGGCTTGTCTCACCAGGACACGTGCAAGGCTGTGCTTCAGAAACCTGCAGTATGGTCTGATTTCAGCATATGAGAAGTGTCTCTGTGCAGTTGGTGGTTGTTCGTTGAGATGCTGATATCCTTATCTTGAAATCTTAGTTGGGCCCAGCAGTGATGAGCAGCCGAATGCAAGGTTCTGAGAATATTCTTACAGAGAGCGGCCAAATCTATGACTACGCCCTTAGCAACTCTCAAGAACTCGTTTAGTTTTAAGGCTTACTGCAGCTACAGATTTTGATTCGGTGCCCTACTAGGGCATTAGATAAAAGATTAAAGTGAATGCAGTTAGCTAGTAATCTACCTGCCGATTGAAATTTAGTTCAGATATTTTCTCTAGAAAAAATATAGTATTGTTGGCTTGATGAAAAGCTCTGGTGTTGCACTCGACCAGCGGATGCAAATAAACTAGGGGAGATGGTGCTAAATAAAGATTCTGGAAATTGTGTCGTACGTAGGAATGCTGAGCCCCCATCAGCCTGGCTTCAGGGGCCGGTCGTCCGTGCTGGTCTATCAAAAACTGCTGCTATTGCTCCACAAACGGCCTGAACCGGAGAACCGGATGACATTCAGTAAAATCTCGTTACATTGGATTGTGCATAATTTAAAAAGTAGATGTAGTTACCGTAGCGAAAAGCACAGAACGCCAGCCGACGGGCAACACCACCAGTTTATTCCACTAGGAACGGTGCAGGGGAAACCACGACTCTCTTCGCCCCTATCGCCCACCGGAGTCCCTACGACTTCTTGGTCACAATAATCACTAACAGCGTATCCAGACCGCATACCACGTCGAGTTTCACAGCCTACTCGTACAACGATCAGGGAAGTGCTATAAATTAAGCGAAACCACATAGCCGCCTGATCTACAAATCTGTCCATGATGTAGTCGGAGCAGCATACGGCTGCTCTTTTCCACTACCTTTGGCAACAAGGAGGCTAAACAGTGAACATGTAGTCCCTATAGCGCACCGGTCCGCTCCCTTAATTATGAGGCTAAGTAACGGCCCTCGGAGAAGGCTGGCGACCGAACTGCCTGTGGAAACAAGATGGCTATGTTCGACATCTCAGCTCATACGTCGCTGGGCCACACATTTGTCCCCCGGTGGCACCTCGTCGGCCGCGAAGCCTCATAGCCCACAAGTGCATCTCACACTACCACAACTTCGCAAGCTACCGCCGTCCCTGGGCGCCACCACGTCTACGACCTGCGCCGTGTCACAGCCCACAGGTTCGTCACAGGCCAACGTCACTTTCATGGCTTGCTCTGCCTCACAGGCCTTTGCCTCGTTGCACACCATAGGCGCCGGGCAAGCCATCACAGCCTGAATCGCTGTCACTACGTGCCACACGGTGGCATCCTGGCAAACCGTTGTTGCCACTCACCGTCGGTGATTGCTGATGCTACTTCCGATCTCTTCTTCCGGCGTCCTCTCTCCGACAAGCCTTTACTACCTCAGCGCTCAGCAGCCGTGCTTTACCTACCGGGCAACCCAGCACTGTCACCAAAGCCTCACGAAGTAGTAGGTACTCAACCTCAATCGTCTTTGGCACGTAAGAGTACACACAGAAGGTGCTTCCTTCCTTCCAGGAAGAGAGGCAGATACTTATGCTAGGTTGTTGGATTGACAACGCACAGCTCGAGCTTCTGCTACGAGTCAAGTAGCCAAGTTCTAAAGTCATCGGCGACTTTAAATTGCTCAAGCAACATTGCTATATGCCACCGCTGCCGCCGGGAAATAGCTTGTTGATTTGGTTATCGTTGCCAACAGCACGATACTTCAGCTGACGAGCAACGCCACTAGTTAATTCCACTAAGCCCGGGGCTGAGGGAATCACGACTCTAACCCACCGGAGTCCCTCCAACTCTCTTTTAACAATAACCTCCAACTGCGCATCCAGACCACATACCAAATCGAGTGTCATAGCCAACTCATACAAAGATTAGGGGCAGTGCCAGCAGTTAAATGAAACCACATGTCGTTTGGGAATTTCCAAGTAGCTGTTGCCAAGCTGGAAGACTACCGAGGACAATTGTAACTGTATATTGGGTATTTCGATGCATGTTATAAAGTACGTACGTCTGTTGGTGGTAGGAATAGACACAGTGAATGTGGGTCCAACAGACTCAGGCAATTAAAATGATGTGGAAGGATGGAAAGGCAGATTGGCAACCGGTGCAACTCCTTTCACCTTCTTATGATTTGTTGTCTCTGACAAGACCACACTCTGACCAGCACCATCGCTTAACCCAGGCTATATAAACATGTTGAAACAGTTCTAAGAGTGATGCACAACATGGCTGTTGCCACTTTTCTCGATAGACAACAAGCAATACTATGCCATTTTCTGTCAAGCTCTTGCTGATTATTAGTTAGGGGTGGCATTCAGCAAGTGAGTAATCTTTACATTCGTGATCACTGCCTGTCTCAAATCAGTCACGACTTAAGGCCCTAGCGCACATGGTAACTAGCAATGATTGGTGGCTAGCATTTATGCTTAGTGGCAAGCCAAATGTGCATTTAATGTCTAATTTGAGCCCAGATTTTTATCTTCCTCGACAGCAAATGCAAACGGTCTCAAAATTTATTCAGTTATCTTGGGGTGTTGTGCAAATTTTTTTATTATAATAATCATTAGCAAGATAAAGAGGTCTTTCTTCATTGAAGCAAGGCTTCACTTTCACCTATACTATGCTGCCCTTTGCTTATCATGAGCTCTCCTTGTGCTCTCCCAATTCTCCGGAGGTAATCGCGGTGATCCCATGTGCATGGTGCCATTCAATGTCCTAGTACCCAGTGTACACATGGGCAGCTGACTCTGAAGAAGATTTCAGCACTGGCTTATGGCACCAGGCGACACCATATGGCACCAGCTGGGGTAGTAGAGAACGCCCATTCCCTGCTGGCTATGCATTTTCTTGGTGCTGTATATAGGCCGAATAAAGAAAAGCTAGACAGATGAAACAAGTACTTCAATGACTGTGTGGCTTAGGAATGCGAACAACTGCCTTCACCCCTGACACCGTCTCGCTGACCAATGCCACGGTCTTGCTGACGGTCACCTCCAAACGGCCACCTCAGGGACGGGCACCTCGCAGAAGGTTACACCATACAAGGCTAATCCCCAGACGGTCTCACAAACGGTCACCGTGCAAACGATGCCGACTGCGACTCTGGAAGTCGCCATTCTAGGTTTCATCCGTCGGTTCAGTCAGTCCAACCAGGTTTCATTACGTCAGCTCAAAGCAGCCGTGCTCTGCCTTCGCGGCTGGCGAATGCCCTCACCACGGCCTCACAACGCCATTTGTAGTCCTTCTTGACTACTTCTGACAGCATGTATGAGTTTAAGGCGCTTTTTCCAGGAAGAGAGGCGGATACTTGTGTCAGTCGACAGGTTCACATCGTGCGCCTCGAGCCTCCGCGCCGATTCAAGCAGCCACTTCATGAAGTCGTCTCTGACGTGAAAATAATCGAGCAGCATTGCTGTAGGCCGCCACTGCTGCCAAAAAAAGTTCGTACGACGACTAACGTGAGGGCCATGGCACTCGGAATAAGACGAAGACAAGCCCGATGAATGACGCCATAACAACTACATCCGAAGGAACGCACCGGCACAAATACGCACGGTAGGCCAAACAATCTTCACTTTTTCACGGGCCGTCGTTTGAATCGCTTTCTATTGGATAGCAATTTAAGACTATGTTCTTGAACTTATGGTCACCGAACCTATTCAGCTGTTTATGGAAGAGCTATAACAGTTCCTCGCAAAACATTTGCGTGCGACAGGCCGTCATTGTTTGCAGGCGACTTTCATGTTCACGACCATAGTAACAGTCGGGTCCACTCATTTCTTGACGCCCTGGAGCACGTCGGCGTGGTGGCCATATTCTGGATCTCATGATTACGACGGATGTCGGCCCAGCGATCTTATTGTGTCCTGGCTTACCATATGTGATCATTGATCAATTTCTTTTAGTGTTCCTGCTCCTTCGCACGAGCGCGGTAGCAGCAAGTTTGTCAAGCAAAGCAATTTAAAAAAGAGCAGTGGTGAGAAATTTTGAGCTCCGTTTCTGATGCGGGACTTCTTGAGATATGGAATCTTGACTCAATACACTCACAAATCCAGGGAGCTAAAAACTCGAGAGTGCTCTCGATGAGCATGCTCGCCTTAATTACGTCCGTATCTTAAGTCGTAATACTCTACTAGTTATCTCAAATCTTCCCAAGATGCGCCGTACAAAGCTCAGCATTGAGCACCGCTTTAACCAGTCTCAGTCTGACGCCGATCGAGCCAGTTTTAAAGACTTCCTCAATGTCTGCACTCAGAAGTTCGGAAAATCCCGGGCTTCTTTTTTCACTAAAAAACTGAAGCCCAGTAAGTCAGACTCAACAAATGGTTAAAAAATCCCATGCTTGGCAACTATGAGCGGTCTAGCTACACGAACGATAAATGCTCGGTCGATAATTCTTCTGCTTTCTTCCTCTTTTTTGGTTCAAGCACGCAGAGAGTCAGCCGATGACCAACACCAAAAGTTTATTGTACGACTCGCGGTGCCGAGGGATGCACGACCCCTTTCGCTCCCTTCTTCCACTTGACTTCTCTCTCCTCTGTGCACTCGCCGACCCCGATGATTCATCCAAGGAGGACCACAGCTGTGCACCGGCTGACTCTGATGGTGAATCCACCATCCGTTCACCAGCAGGCTACAGGCCTGTGTCCACGCCACATCATAGGCGGACCACAGCTGTGCACCGGCCTCTCCTGGCGATGCTCCTAACAGCTGTTCACCAACGGTTTCGCAGAGGAGCAGTACATCCATCAATGTAACCAAACTACACTTCCTTAACGATTTCACGTATTCGTGCGACCGTAAAGCCACACCCAAGTGAGCTAAGTGCTGAGTAGCCATCTGCGATCTCCCCACAAGAATCCACGAAGTCCACGCAGATCCTTGAACAGGCGATTAAACACTGGGTAGTTCCCGGCCATATCGATTTATAACACACTTACTTTAGATATTCAAGCAAAAATAATTTAAAGCCATTTAATATTGGTACTTATAATGTACACATTCTTGCATTCCTTGCTCTTCTTCTGGAGATCTCGGTACTCACACAGATCAGATTCGTTATATATCAAGGGATCTATACGTAAAGCCCTGTAAAGGCTTCCTAAAAAATTCACTTCGGATTTACAATTACCATCTAGGCGTTGCTAACCATGTTAGAGCCTTTGATTGTCCTCCTGGCTCTGTCACAAGCGTAAAAAACAATTGACTAGCCGATTCGTCTGGAAGCCCTCTCAACACGCCTTGGTCTCACGGGCAAAGTATTTAGCTGCGTTAGGACCTACTTCTGTGAAAGATGTCAGATTCAATATAGTATATATATATATATATATATATATATGTATCATATATATATATATACGTATCATATATATATATATATATATATATATATATATATGTATCATATATATATATATATATATATGTATCATATATATATATATCCTTTTGTCATTGCACGAGCCCTAAAAGTATGGGGTACCTCTGGATTGTGTGGCTGAGACCACTTATTTTCGCTGTGGTCTAGCTGCCAAGTCGCACCACTTCAGTCTTTGTGCATGTCACCCTTAACCATGTTATTCATTTTGTTTGTTTATCAAGCATGAGATTACTCACCATTCAATTGTATTTTCCTTTGCAGCAAATATAAAGCGCCTAGAAAGAGATTTGGTTCTCTGAGGTCGCTTTATCAAGTGCATTATTTTTATTATTATTAGTATGAGCTTTGCTGGCATTCTATCAATCGCCGAATGGCCTTCAAGATCCCGGCTTGCAGGTCGCTTCAGTTGCTTGCACCAGCCTGCATATCCAACCTTTGCTCCTCCAGTGTGGTCTCTCGCCACCTGCCTCCACTCAATTTGCCATTTTTTGCACTAAATTTAAATATTTTGGTATTTAAGCCATCAAGTTGTTTACAACGAAATTCTAAAACTCACTTTAGGCTTCAGTCACAATCTAGAATATTTTATATCATTTTAGTCCCACTAATGACGCAAAGATCCTGCTTAGCTTTCTCTTCCAGATAACTAATCTTGTTTGTGTTCCTGTGAGTTTTAGTCGCTCACCTGCTCACGATTTAGCAGGTGTTACTGGCCATTAGTCATATTAACAGATGGCCTCGAGTGTCTGCTGGTGTGCTTTAGTTTGGTGGTTAAAGCCTAATACTTGCTTACTTTTGCATGCTTTCCTAGCCATAATACTTCGTCTGTCATAAGCCTTTTTATTTATTCCGTTGTACCTAAGTGTAAAAAACCTGGATCGATATTCGGTTCTCCTGGAATTTTATGCAAATGACCTGCTATTGTACTTGGGTTATAAATACGCCACGTTCTCCTCCCCTCTGGTCATGTAGCCCTGGTATTGCTCAGGGGATTAAATATCCAGACGGGTCTTGGGAAGAAGTACCCGGCTGACTGTCCTTATTTTGGATAGCTTTTAATTGATCCGAGTGCTTACTACTGCTGCTAACGCCACTGCTGCCGCATGGTTTTTATACGTGTGCTTAATATTTATAGGTTTGGTAGAAGGTTGATTCTAATTTAAGCATGCATACGTGGTGCCCAGACAAGTTGCAGTAGCCAGTATTTTGGCAAAGTAGCAATGACATTTCCCTGACAGTTTTACATAAGATAAGAGAATCAAATCATAGATTTTCAAGATATACAAGTATGTAGTGAACTTGTATTTCAGCTCCAAGCCTGAAACTGACTGCACATCTGAAGGCTACGAAGATCACTAAATGGTGGGACCCCACTGAGTCCACCACAAGAATGGAGCCCCCAAAACTGGCATAATGAATAGCAATCCTTTTTACATCATCAAATTATTGTCGCACGTTTTAAATTGTACTGTAGATTGTTCAATATTATGAATTCTGAGGATTCAGTATAACATAAATACTGTCCATCTAGCTGGATATTTATTTTTAATTAGAATATCCTTAAAAACTGGCTCCAATCGCACGATGCCAGGTCGAGGTAATATCACGATGGTAGCATTAAAGCCAGAGTAGCAAAGATTCTCAGGTGGCTAATCGATATCTTAGGAGCCATAAGCCATAAGCATGGGCTATACCTTACTTGAATCGAAAAAGGAGGATGGTCTGACTAAATCCAAAATACCTGCATCGCCTGACACTCAAGATGGCGGGCACTAAATTAGAATTAGCAAGAATGTAAAGCAGGTTTCTCTTTCTTTTTTCTTGTGACATCACGCCAGAGCTCTGACTTCTTGAGGTTTATAATTAGCAACATCCGAAAACAGCTAAGGGAGCTCCCTGTCTGCAATCAACATAGCTAAGGGCAGGCTGGTAGTCAAAGGCTTGTGGTCATTCGCGAATCGCCCAGGTGCTCCAGTCAAACTGCTCGGCAAGGGTGTTCAGCATCACGATTAGCAAGGGCCGAGTAAATAGTGTTGGAACGAAGTGGCCGCATAAGACAGCGATGGCTTAAAGTAACGATTAGACTAGCCCTGCGGACGCAGACCGGAACCACTAACCATCAGAACCCGTGCACGGCCACAATGCTGTTCCGCCCCAGCCGGACTCACACTACACCGCCCGGCCAGCGTGCGTGCTGAGTATCGCCTCAGTAGGCGGTGCGGATGGACGGTGTCGGCTAACTAAGCTGGATTTAATTGGAAGGGGTAAGCTGCGGTCGCGTGACCTGCTAGTCCTGCAGCGAAAAAACTTACTGCCTGTGCGTCTGCCTGAACGCACGCTAGCCGCCATCTCTCTCTCCCTTTGCTCTTACTCTCTTATCTACTGGCGCTCCGGAGCTGCTTCCGCGACGACTACTAAATCGTACGTACAGCCGTCGGCATTAGTTCAACGACTAGCTTGCGGGGGGCGTCGTTCTTCGTCAAGCCGCCATCTTCGCGCCCGAGCCTCTACATAGGAAATATGGCGATCATAATAGTAGAAAGTGCACTAAATGTTCTCTACAATTGACCTGTTCTTACGATATAAATGCTGTTTTCCCCAGAAATAGTAAAAGACAAAGAACTTTAATTACTTTATCTAATTTTAATTAACTAGTGAATGACAGAACTATGTTGAAATTTAAACACTGCATTGAAGTGAAAGCATATTATCTATGATGCCACGACTATGACATCACCAAAGCGTATCGGCTTCGGGTTATTTTCAGTGTTCATTTCAATGGCCTTTGCATCTAATAACAATGTAATTAATACATAGCGCCCTCATAGAACTGAATCTCTCTCTCTCTCTCTCTCTGGGCACTTTATAGATACTGCATATAAAGCATTACCAAATGCTTGGTATTTCCAGGAGTGTACCGTGGCGTGAATGTTAAATACTGCTTGAGTTTTCCGCAAATTTAATCATGCTCCTATATCAATTTCCGAAGTTTAAAAAAGGTTAGAATTGCATTCTCATCCTAGAATCTCATAAGACTGGTAAACCAAAAAATAGCCTTAGAGTGTTTATCATAGCAGCTGTCAAATTGGCTGGAGTTATTTTTTAGACTGAGCAGCTTACTTTTACGTAATACATAAAGTGCGTAGTAAGCGATTTTTTTCATATGATGCTGTACAAATGTTCTATTATTACGACTATTATTATTACCACCTACATGAGCATTGACAGAAATTTTTTAATCAGCCTCATTTTATATAGCGGCAGATAAACCTTCACGGCTATCACCGCCATTTGCAGTAGGCAATAAATGATCGAACCCTGCAGGACTCGAACCGACGACCCGGGTTGTGAAGATGGAGCGCCTTATCCCTGTGCTAAAACCAGGAGGCAATTGAAACTGACGCATCCAAAAGAGTTATTACCTTTGAACTTGTACTAACATGCTAATCGCGACGGATTTCATGCACCTTGGATGTGTATGTATTTTGAGGGTTCCGAACCGCTGAAACGGTGGCAGAACCTCTTCGCTTTCAGATGTAGCTTCTGCTTACCTGGCTAGAAGAAATGCTGTAGATGCTGTCTTGACCACAGTATCCATGTTCCACGCGAACAATTGCTGGCAAGACCGTCACCTTTTCGAGGTCTTCTACTGCATGAGCCTTTTTGGTCCATTTAATGTCACAGTACAATGATGTTGCAGTCAACTTATCAGGATGAAATAATTTTGCCCCTATTCAATAAGTACATACATTTCCTACAGTCATCTAATACAGACAAAAATAATTCAGAAAACTGAACACAGCGGGTACTAAAATGTTGCTGCCTAGACTAAATTTGCATATAGCCAGCGTAAACAGGCGCTCCAATGAAACATGAGAATCTCTCATTGACTCAGTAAGCCTTGTTGAATGAGACTTACTTCTATTGGTTACAGTTTCGTCAATTTGAAACGATTTATTTTATTATACTAAGCTAGGGAAATGGCAACTGTTCATGAACTGTAAATATAAAAAGAAATATGCAAAAATAGCATTTGTATAGTTCCCAAAGACAATTAAATCTTTTTGTACGCACCTATTTAAGGTAGCATTTAGTGGGTCCTGTGATTCGTTCTTTATGAGCTTATGCGTGCTGACACTGTTGCATTCTGCCACTTACCACACTTGTATGCTGAACCTGTGCATGTCACCCATAACCATGGTATTCATGTATTTTTATCAAGCATAATATAACTCACTGTTCAATCGTGTTTCCTTTTACAGCAAACGTCAAGCGCTCAGAAAGAGGTCGAGTTCTCTGAGAGCGTTCTATCAAGTGTATTATTATTATTATTTGCGGCGCTTTAGAAATGCCACGGGGCTTGAGCTCACGACAGTGGTCTTTAAAGGAGAGCACATGGAATAATTATGGTACTACCCGAGGATAGCACATATCTTTGGGCAATAATGTGGAAGAAAACAGGTGAGACTTTAGCATGCCAGCTGTGCATACAGTTTGCCCGCACATGGAGTGAGTGTTAGCTCGCGAATGCCTTGAGAAAGCCGCTTGTGCTTTTGGTGCGCCATAGAAAATTCCCTGTGTAAAACCCACTTTGTCTATCAGGCGTTAAGGAGTTGCGGTTGCCGGAGTGGCAAAGATACAGTACATCAGATTACACAAAGTTCCGTGTAAGCAAGTGTTCACTTATTCAACAACATTGGTTGTTTGTTTGCGAGATGAGAGCAGCCATAAGGTTTGCAGACGGCACTGTCTGGTCATAAATGGCAAAGTCATAAAAAAGGAGCTGGGAGCAGCAAATAAAGGTATTAGCTATCAATTTACCTAGCTCTTTCTGGATAATTTCTTGCAACCTCTAAGCATAATGCAGTGATTTCGAGGCCCTCTGTCTATTACCCGATTATTTCAAAGAATTGCAGATCATTCATTTTTTTGAGGTCCACCAAATCGCACTGTAACTACAAAGGCTGTTTACTAAAATTCAGTTTCGCATAGAATATTATAGATTGACTGCGAGTTTATCTTTGCTATTTAGCAAGCACAAGCACGCGTATAAATTCTCCTTCAACCTAATTCCAGCTCTAATGCCTGGCCAGAGATAACGTAAGTTGCAAGTGTGAGAGCTAGGTTAAGCATTAATGACAGCTTAGCAAAGGAAATGGTCACTCAGTGGTGAAGTGATCACTATGTCACCGCCAGTGGTCACTATGTCACTCAGTGGTCACTATGTCACCGCCTCGATACCCTCACTGATGCAGTGAACATGACCCTTATGAGTGGTCTTGACAAGCATGCTTCCGTAAAATATATCCGTTTATAGAGTCGTGGAGACTCCTTTCAATTTACAAAAACTTCAGAAGATGCACCATTTTAAGCACAGGCTTGAACCTCGTTTAAGCAAATCGGGGTCAGACACAGATCTAGTCGATTTCAATTACTTTCCTCGAGTTTAAACTCGGAAACTTATAAAAGCCAAGGCTTCCATTTTCACTCGAAAACTGAAGTCTTCCCGTCAGACTGAAAACAGATTTGTAAGACAATAAACAATTTACTGGCCAATGTTGAGAGGTCTGACTCCCCAGATATTGACGGCTCAGCTGAAAGTTGTTCAGCTATCTTTACTGAAAACATTGTGTGCATTCGTCTATTCAAAAAGATAACTCCGACTAAAGCAATTGCGGAATCACCAACTATTACATTCCTTAAAAGATTTTCAGAGCTTTCTGCAACCGATATGACTACTTTAACAAGGTCTAGTAAAAAGAGCCTCATCTCCTGAAGACTCAATACTATCATCTATGTGGTCTTACTGGCAGACCAACTGAGCCCAGCCACAGCCAACATTTTTAATGCGTCTTTGGAAAAAGGGGTCGTACCCAGGTCATTCAAATCGGAAATCGCTATATTGATACTTCAAGAACCTGTATTAGACGCAGAGGTCCATGCAAACTATCGCCCAGTTTCCCTTCTTCATTTTTTTTGTCAAGGATACTTTCGAAAATTGTTGCTAAGCAGCTAGTATCACGAATTGAAAAAATCATAAAAATTTGAATAAGGGTTCAAGAGGCAGCACTCCACTAAAACTGCTTTCCTCCATGTTACCTCTGACATTGTACGCATGTATCTCCGTCTGTAACTCCACAAAGTCATCAAGACCGTGTTGGTGTTACGCAGGAGAGTTTGTATAGCCCACTCACAGCCTAAGCGGTTTTCGGTACGCAATCGGTAGCTAACAGACTTCGTCTCACGCATCAAAGAGAAACTGTGAAGCATAGCAGAGTCAGGAAAGAAGTCGAGGTGGTGAGAAGCATGGAAGTAGCAGGTCAGGACCAATAAAAAGGATGAGCCTTAGTCGGCAGCACAAGATTAGTTGTCTTTGCCTAAGAATTGTGGAAGCGAGTTCCAGAGTCTAGGACCTGCAGAGCTAAAGCTTGTGTCGCCAACGGGCTTTAAGCAGAGGAATGGGACAGCTCATTTTTGTCCACACAGGACCTGAGGGCGAGAACAGACTGAAACAGATGCAGCAGTTCAGCTAGGTACGAATGAGCCAAGCCGTGGCGGGCCTTGTGGGTCAGCGTAAGATCTTTGCTCTGTATCCGTTGGTCAACCGGCATCCATCCTAGCTCTTTTAGCTAAGGAGACACGTGCTCAAACCGCTGGGACTTGAAGACAAGTCTTGCAGCCATATTCATAGTCAGCTGCAGTGGCCTAATAGCTTTCTTTGGCAGCACAGGCAAAAGGGAATTACAGTAAGTAAGCCAAGACAGAACGAAGGAGCTAGTTAAATGTTTTACAAGCAACTGTGGGAGAAACTCCTAATCTTGGATAGGGATCGGCTAGTTGTAGAAGCAGTCTTCTGAATGAAGCTTTTCAAATTGAGTCAGCTGTCAAAAACGACACCTAAATTTCGAGCACGTGGTGATTGTCGCACAATAGCATCACCTATTAGAAGGGCACAGCCTTTTAATCCATCCACACGCTTAGGGTGTCCTATGAGCAGCAGTTTGGTTTTATCGTCATTTAATTTCAGGAAGTTTTCCGACATCCAGGATCGAATATCGGCAAGACAAGCATTCAGTTTCTCAGTTGCTGCTGCAGATTCCGACGGTTTGAATGACAAATACTTAAGCAACTACCGCCCAGTCTCCCTTCTACCATTCCTATCAAAGACACTGGAACGGGTCGTGGCAGACCAGCTGAACTCCTATATCGAAACCTCACACCTTGCTAGTAAGTTCCAGTCTGGCTTTAGAGCTAATCACTCCACAGAGTCAGCATTGCTTAGGGTATACAACGACCTACTTAGGAATGCAGACATGGGTAGAGTGTCTCTTCTTGTTTTGCTCGATCTTTCGGCAGCTTTTGATACCATCGATCACAAAGTTCTTCTACAGCGCCCCTCATCTCGCCTGGGCATCACTGGCACTGCTCTGCAGTGGTTCAGGTCCTATCTCAGTGGAAGACTCCAGAGTATTGACGTGAATGGACAAAGATCATCTGAAGTACCACTAAAATATGGAGTACCTCAGGGCTCTGTGCTAGGTCCTTTTTACCGTTTATACTCTGCCTCTTGCTGATGTGATTGCCAAGCACAATCTAGGCTTTCACTTCTATGCGGATGACACTCAGTTGTGCCTTTGCTTTGATCCCTCCCAACCTTCGAGCACCTCAAATTCTCTCAACTCACTTGCTTCATGCATTGATGACATCCGCACATGGATGGCAGCAAATTTTCTAAAACTAAACGATGATAAAACTAACTTACTAGTTATGGGCAAACCCAGTGTGATACAGAGATTGGAAAGGCTGACTCTCAAAATTGGCTCTCCCAGCATATCACCAGTTAAATCAGCTCGAAATCTAGGTGTCATATTCCAAAGCGACCTCTCGTTAGACGACCACATCAGCTCCACAGTCAAATCCGCCTATTTTCAGCTTCATAACATTGCTAAAATTAGGGTTTGTTTAGATAAGGATACCACGTCCAAGTTGGTTCATGCATTCGTGACATCCCGTCTCGACTTCTGCAACTCACTGCTTACTGGCCTACCAGCATGTGCGATCAGGCGATTGCAGCTCGTGCAAAACTCTGCAGCTAGGCTTGTCTGTCGTGAGCGTCTCAGTTGCCACATTACTCCACTTCTCGCCGACCTGCACTGGCTACCAGTGAGGCAACGGATTGACTTCAAGGTTTTGTCGCTCACTTTTAGGTCTCTTCATTCTATGGCTCCAGCCTATCTCTCAGATATACTACCCCATCAGGCCAAGCATCGTACCACTCGCTTTTCGGAATCCAACAGTCTAGAAATACCTCGTACAAACCTTAAATCCTTTGGAGACCATGCATTTAGCTCGTATGCTCCCACAGCCTGGAACTCCCTCCCGACCTGTGTCAGAACATCCCCTGACCTGACCACATTTAAAAGGAACCTAAAGACACACCTATTTAGGACAGCATTTAGTGGGTCCCTGTGATTCGTCCTTGATGTGCTTATGCGTGCTGACACTGTGCATGCTGCCACTAACCACATTTGCATGCTGACCCTGTGCATATCACCCCTAACCATATTATTCATTTCGTTTGTTTTTTTAGCATGATTTTACTTACTATTCTATTGCATATCACTTTGCAGCATATGTAAAGCGCCTAGAAAGAGATTAAGTTCTCTGAGGGTGCTTTATCAAGTGCAATATTATTATTATTATTATTATTATTATAAATACAACTGAGTATCGTCAGCATAAAAATGATATCCTATTCTGTTGGCCTTAATCACTTTTCCCAGAGGTTGTGTGTAAATGGAGAACAGCAAGGAACCGAGTACAGACCCTTGAGGGACTCCATAGGTGACCCTTCTCGTGTGTGAGACCTGACCCACACAAAACGGATTGAACACGATCAAACAAGTACGATTTAAACCAGGCCAGTGCTTCGTCTGCACTTCTCTCAGACAGATATAGCAGAGCTAGGGCAGTGACATTCCCGTCGTCGTTGCCACGTAGAATGTCATTGTTAACATGGAGGAGAACAGTTTCAGTGGAGTGCTGCCTCTTGAGCCCTGACTGAAATGTTTCTGAAATTTCATTATTTTCAATATGCTCAACCAGCTGCTTAGCAACAATTTTTTCAAGAATCTTTGACAAGAAAAGAAGAAGGGAAACTGAGTGATAGTTTACAAGGATCTCTGTATCTAATCCAGGCTTTTTAAGTATAGGTCTAACGATTGCCGATTTGAAGGACTTGGGGACGACCCCTTTTCCCTGAGAAGCATTAACAATGTATGCGGCAACGATAACGTTAATGCCACTGCCCTAGCTCTGCTAGATCTATCAGCTGCCTTCGACACCGTTGATCACGATGTTCCGCTTGAACGATTGAGAACAACGATCGGTCTGGCAGACGAAGCACTGGCCTGGTTTAAATCGTACTTTTTAGATCGTGTTCTATCCGTGTCATGGGTGCGTCAGGTCTCACTCACGACATCGGTTACCTGTGGAGTCCATCAAGGGTCCGTCTAGGGTCCCTTGCTGTTCTCCACTTATACTCAACCTCTGGGAAAGTGATTAAGGTTCATGGAATCCTATATCACTTTTATGCTGACGATACTAGGCTGTATTTGTCATTCAAACCGTTGGAATCTGCTTCAAGAACTGCTAAACTGAATGCTTGCCTTGCCGACATTTGATCCTGGTATCTAAAAATTTCTTGAAACTAAACGACGATCAAATTGCACTGCTCCTCTTGGGACATCCTAAGCATGTGGCTGGATTAGAAAGTTTTGCTCATTTACTAGTTCATACTGTTGTGCGACCATCAACACGTGCTCGAAGTTTAGGTGTCGTCTTCGACAACTGCCTAAAATTTAAAAGCTTTATTCAGAAGACTGCTTCCACAGCTAGCCATCACGTCTGATCCCTATATAAGAATAGGAGCTGTCTTCCACGGTGGCTTACAAAAAGTTTGATTAGCTCCTTAGATCTGTCTCGGCTTGATTATTGTAATTCCCTTTTGGCTGGGCTACTGGAAAAAACTACGCTGCTGCAGATGGCTATGAATATGGCTGCAAGGCTAGTTTTCAAATCCAAGAGGTTTGACTACACGTCTCAATTGCGAAAAGAGCTAGGAAGGCTGCCGGTCAATCAACGGATACGGTGTAATGTTTATACGCTGACCCAGAAGGTCCACCACGGCTTGGCTCCTCCATACCGACTGAACTGCTGCACCAGTCTCAGCCTTCTCATGCTCTAAGGTCCTGTATGGACAATAAATTAGGTTTTCCATTCCTCCACTTAAAAGTTGGCGACAGAAGCTTTAGCTCTGCAAGTATTAGGCTATGGAACCCGCTTTCACGATTCTTACGAAACGACAACTACTCTCCTGCTGCTGACTGTGGCACATCCTTTCCAGCTACTTCCATGCTACTCACTACCTCAACTGCTCTCCTGACTCTGCTATGCTTCTCACTTTCTCTTTATTTCGTGAGATGAAGTCTGTTTTCGACCGAATGAGTACTGAAAGTCGCTGATACTATGAGTGGGCTATAACAAACTCTCCTGCGTTACACCCATATAGTCTTTGTGGCTTTCAAGAATTACGAATAAAGATACGTTACATTCCTGAGAGACGGCGGGGGTTCTCACTCTTCTATACTCTTATAATCTATCACTGATCTAGGGTTTGCACGGTTCGTCAGATGCGACCCACATTGAAAGTGATAAAACTGGGCTAGCTTTATCGGCCATATGAATACCCTGAGACCATGCTAGATCGTCCCACGATCTTCAGGTAAGCATGAGCTTACGATAAGCATAGAAAGTCCTCAAACAGAGGTTATGCTTACCGAGATGCTGGAATAAAGCCCTTTTTCTCATCGTTTTGCAGTCTCACTTTTGCTGAGCTTTTCCTGTCCTAGCTATTCCAAAATGCAGACACTACTCCAATCTCACATCTCAATATCCCGAACTTTGCGACATTTAAAAAGAAGCTGAAACCCAACGAGTTAGCATAGGCTGAGTTACAGTTTGTGCTTACACTTTCTAAGCAGCATTGACACTATCGACTTTCTTCCTAGTTATTGCGTTCACACTGCCGTTTCATGAAATGTTGATGGCCCACTTAATCCCTCCTGCAGCCTCCCGCTCTAATGCCAGAGGAGGGTATCCCGGGAAGACGCCAGGCCAATACCGCAGAAGTTGAGTTCGCCGCTGCAGTCATAAATGTAGGCAACTATAAGAAGAATAGAAACAAAATGTTGATAAGCATATCAAACAGCCTTTTTTTTAGGAAAGTGCATAACAGTACTTAATGTACGCCGTTTAGGATGTGCTGTAGTGTAGTACTAATGCACTGATACGGGTTTGCTGGTGAATTTCATAAACGGACTCGCGTGCGACGCCTGTACGGAAAAGGGTTAAGCCATGGCTAAAATGAATAAGCATCTCATTAGCGTTTAGCTCTGAACGCATCAATATGACTCGCGCCTAGTGGCACCAGCCGTCGTTATTTTAGCAACGGCGTGCTTCTTACGAGCCCGGAGGTTTGATTGGTCGGCTGGTACAACAAGAAAGCTTTGAAAGTCCTTTTTATGACAGCCGGCCGTTTGGCTCCTCCCCAATGTGACGTAGGAGCCCAAACCGGAGGAAAATCGGGACAACATCGGCGCCAATTTGGGTAGATAGGCGACAGTGTGAACGCAGCATTCGGCTTTGGTCTTGGCCTAGTGGTACACAAATGGTTCTTACTGTACGACACTCACGACATGGGTTCGAGTCTTCTAGTAGGCGCTCGCTTACTGCCCACTGCAAGTGTTTGCGATAGCTGGTATGGCTCTTCTGCCGCTAAACGTGTGAGGCGGGGGGGGGGGAATCAGCTTACCTCTTAGTGACATTGTTTCTGCTATTACTAGCCAAATCGCATGGCTCCATGCATGCTTAAAAAGACTTGGTTCTCTTAAATTTGCAATTGTGTTATTATTACTACTGCAGCTCTTGGGTCAAGCTTTGCATTGTATAGAATCTATGCCTAGCTATGCTGACTTTTCAAACTGCCTAGTTAATGCACGCAGTTTTTGCGACATCCACTATATTGGGTCACAACAGCGATAGACAAGCTTGTTAGGAACAGGCTGTGGCATCTTCAGGACTAAAGTTGTTCGCAACAAACACAGTGCTGGAAACTGTGCTTTTCCTTGCAGACGCAAGACAAATACTGGTAGAGCTCCCGGCTCGCAGCATGACTTATAGTATGGCTCGCATATGGCATTGAGATGCTGACACTAACAGAACACTGTAGTACCAAACATCGGACTCACATCGATATAAATGAAGACGAAGTCTCACACGTAGAGCGGTCTAAGTATTAGCTACAGACAGGCACGAATATGCGAGTATACACCACTCATAGCCTGAAACTCACTTCGAAGCATAAAGTGTCCCAGCTTCCAATTTCATGCCTAACTCTCTGCCTTAGCAGCCACTATTGTAGATTGCGAGAAAGCGAAGCCATTCTAACAAACGAATCAGAATTGGCTTGTTCTTTAATTCCGAGATTTCTTTATCTATAGCACAACTGAATTGACATGCTACTCCTTGTCGCCGTTTGAAGTGTCCCGGAGGCATAAAACATTATCGCGGCTTGTCCGAATATGGTTTTCACACGATGAAGTGGGAATGTCTGCTATGCTTAATGTGTATTCTCGTAGTTTCGGGCTCGTTTGGGAAGTACTATAGCATTTACTGAGCATGATTTGGCCAACTTTCGCGAGTTAGATGTCGCTTGTAAAACGCGCTGGAAGCTAGTGAGTGCCGCTGGCGCCAAATTAGCATTCGGTCATTGCTACTAACAGCGACACACCTTCTCTGGTTAGAAAGAGTGCTAAGTTTACAAACCACTCCTCACGTTCTTCCGTTACATCTGCTACGAATTTTTCTAACCCAGTAAACTTTTAGATTTTAGCCTAGGTTTTGAGTGCACAATCTTCTAGCCTAATACCGTAGGCTTGAGGCCCGCATAAGGCAACTTGCACACTGAGAACGTTAATGTGAGTATTTTACTCTCAACCAGTAATGGTGGAGTGGAAATATGCATTATAACCACCAGCGACTTACTTCAACAGCCCATCCGAGGCGATAAACTTTGGAGTAACAGCCCTAGGTGAATTCAACAAACATTATTTCATCAAAATTAATTCATCAAAAATTAATTAATCAAAAATTATTTCATAAAAAATAACTAATCGAAAAACTATTCAAAACGCCCAATTGCATTTTTTTGCAATTTTTTGATTTTTGTCATCTAATTTTTTTCTATTAAGTTTTATGAAACGGCACTCACGTGACGGCACACAAACACCTTAGCTCGCCCTTCAACAGACGTATATTCAACGGGTGCAACGACACTCAGCTCCACTATTCCGCGTCTCCGTCGTAACTCTCCCTTCCCAGCCGCCTCACGCAGGCCTTCAAGTCGAGGGCTGGCTACGAAACAACATGAACGAACCCGGCTCATCAAGGGCGCGCTATGCAAACTGAACTGCATTTGCTAGTCGGCTCGCCCTGACCTCCCTGCCAACGCTGTGTTACGCAAATTCAAGGGAGAGCCCTCGTGCAACGGCTGAGCACCGACACATTATTAGAACACATTCTATGCATTTCTTTTCAGAGAACTTTCAGAAATCAAAAATTGTTTATGAGATGCTCTGATTCATTTTTCGGTCACTTTTTTCAATAAAAAAAATGTTTGATGGCATAATTTTGGATGAGCTACTTTGGATGAATTAGTTTTTGGATGAATTGTTATTTGATGAATACATTTTGAGGAACTAATTTTTAATGAAATAATCTTGGATGAGCTTATCTATTCCAGGTAACTGTGTAACCTACGTGTGCTTTGCATACAGCACGTCGGTGCAAATGAGCACTCAGTAATCACCCTTTGAACTGATATTTGGGCTTCGAAGACCACGAGTACCATATGGAATAACAGTGGATCTATTGCTTAGATCGGACACTAATAGCGTTTCAAATAAAGATGTTGAGAGAAACCTACCATGTAAAGCATGTCTGGTAAAACCTTTAGAGTCTGTGACTGACAGGCTGAAGCAACGACAGAAGCGACAATCGTATGACCAAGACAGGAAAGTCACTTTGATTCCCTTTCAACAGGGAAGAGAGCGAATGTCTGGGAGACCCCTATCTTGCGAAATATAGCGTCAGTGATCTAACATTCTGTATCAAGTTTGGCAGAGCTAAGCAATTGTAGGGAAGAACAACATCAAGGTGGAGCCGCTGGTTGACTCTGGGAAAGTCCCGACACCTCCAGTGCACAATAAGTTAGGCTTCGTTAAGCAACTTTTAGAGACTCTTAACAATAACTTTGCTACATTCACGAACCTTTAATATGTCCCTCCTCAGTTGTTGGAGGCCAAGGTAAAAGCTGGTATTTTTGTCAGATCGCAGATTAAAACGATTTTAGAATTTGAAGAATTCGCCAAGACACCGAACAGGTCAGAGAAAGTGACGTAGGTCAGCTAGGTCTCAGTGACTGGCTGATTTTTCTGAGCAATCGCCAAGCTGAAACTATGAGCAGCTAGTTCAGTCTTTCATACAGAGCTACGCAAAAATTTGTTGCACACTGTTCCTCAAATTCCATATCCTCGATACTCTTCTTGAAAAATTCACAGGGAACATGGAAACCCACAAAGAGCTTCGAGGCTACAGGCGGGCATCTTCAGCAGGATAGTGAACATCGTTACCAACGATAGTATAAGGAAAACATTGTGGGGAATACTGTTAGAGAGCTTCTTCGAGAAACTGATTTGCAGTAAAGCAAAAATCTAGTAAATATTGTCTTCTTTCTGAAATTTCTTTTCAGACTAAATGCGAACCACGTTATGAATTGTATCGGCTAGTAACCTGCTTGTTAGTTATGATCGTCAGCAGCTGTTATCACTTCGTCATCGCATATCAAATGCATTCCTAGATATTAATATTGTTGCTAAGATTCATGAACTATGCATTAACAAAAGAAAAGCACCCCCGTAGCCGCCGCGGTGGCTGGAACCGCCAGCTCAGACGCCGCTCGTTGGGCGGAACCTGCAAGCTGAGTACTAGCTCGTTCGGTATTCCTAGCATTGTCTCGAACCGCTCAGCACGCTTCCCCACATGCGTCGCTGTAAATTCCTCAAACTTAGTGGTCATCAAGCCTGTTGTAACCCCATCGGCCAGACTTAACGCTTGCCTTTGGAATCCTCGCTCAATGTGCAATAAACCTCTAGTAATAAGCTACCTTATTTCTGAAAATGGTATCGACCTGCTCGCCCTAACTGAAACTTGGCTGAAATCGATAAATTGTCCGACAATTAAAGACGAAACTCCATCTGGTTTCTCGTTCTTTCTCACCCCTGGATCAATCAAAACTGGAGGTGGAGTTGCTAATGTCGTGTGCTCGAAATTCAACTTCAAGCCATTTGCGATACCCTCGAAGCAGTCTTTTGAATCAATTGTCTTGGTCTCACCCGAAAACAAGCTACCGATAGTGGCAGTAGTCTATCGCCCACCAGGTACCAAATCCTCCTTTATCTCAGATTTCTCCGATCTCATTTCGATTCTGTGTGCAAGAAATCGATCCTTCCTCGTAATGGGTGATTTCAACGTTCACTTTGATAACTTATCTGACGCTTTCAGTACCAAATTTCGTGCATTGACTGACTCATTGTCTCTTGTGGCTCATGTGCATGGCCCTACCCACATCAAGGGTCACACACTCGACCAGATTTACTCAAATAACTGCACTTTGTCATCACCAATTATTACCAAATCATGCTTATCTGACCACATGCAGATCTCATTCAATCTACAGTGTGTGCCCACATCCTCCTCTAAAATAACCTGTGAATCGCGAAACCTCAAGACCCTTGACATCGATGCTGTCCGTGCGAGAATATCTGCTTCACCTCTGCTGCTCAATCCTCCCTCCGATCTGTCATCATTGGTAGATAGCTTCAACACGACACTAGCTGACAGGCTAGACGAGTTTGTCCCTCTGACAAAGTGCACTGTGCACCCCGCCCAGACGGTCTATGGTTTACAACAGACATTAAACTAGCCAAGTCTACTAAACGAAAGCTTGAAAAAACATACAAAAGATCCGGACTAACTGTCCATCGACAGGCATATGAAGACTACTGTAGGTCGTACCAATCGATCCTAGCAAAGGCTAAGTCTAGTTTTTATAAAAATCCTTACCTGATGATCCTAATGATGATCTAGCCGATCGCTTCTCTCGATTCTTTGTGCAGAAGATAGACAAGATCAGAGAATCCATCCCTGCGATGACAACCTCCCCACTAGAATGCTGTTCCTCGGTTCCTGGCTGCTCCTCAATGTCTGCATTTAAGCAGGTCACTAGTGATCTAGTCCTAAAGTTCGTATCTCAATCAAAGAAGACAACAAGTCCTCTGGACCCTATTCCCACTGTCCTGCTCCTACGTTGCATTGATCTGCTGCTCCCATGCATAACTAACATCATTAATGTGTGATTAGCCTCAGGTCATGTCCCAGCACCTTTCAAAAAAGCTGTAGTCAGGCCACTTCTCAAGAAAGCTACACTTGACCAAGAGAACTTGAGCAACTACCGCCCAGTTTCCCTTCTACCATTCCTATCAAAGGCATTCGAACGGGTCGTGGCGGACCAGCTGAACTCGTATATCGAAACCTCACACCTTGCTAGTAAGTTCCACTCTGGCTTTAGAGCTAATCACTCCACATAGTCAGCATTGCTTAGGGTATACAACGACCTACTTAGGAATGCATGGTAGAGTGTCTCTGCTTGTTTTGATCGATCTTTCGGCAGCTTTTGACACCATCGATCACAAAGTTCTTCTAGAGCGCCTCTCATCTCGCCTGGGCATCACTGGCACTGCTCTGCAGTGGTTCAGGTCCTATCTCAGTGGGAGACTCCAGAGTATTGACATGAATGGACAAAGATCATCTGAAGTACCTCTGAATTATGGAGTACCTCAGGGCTCAGTGCTAGGTCCAGTTCTTTTCACGATTTATACTCTGCCTCTTGCTGATGTGATTGCCAAGCACAATCTAGGCTCTCACTTCTAGGCGGATGACACTCAGTTGTACCTTTGCTTTGATCCCTCCCAGCCTTCGAGCACCTCAAATTCTCTAAACTCACTTGCTGCATGCATTGATGACATCCGCACATGGATGGCAGCAAATTTTCTAAAACTAAACGATGATAAAACTAACTTACTAGTTATGGGCAAACCCAGTGTGATACAGAGATTGGAAAGGCTGACTCTCAAAATTGGCTCTCCCAGCATATCTCCAGTTAAATCAGCTCGAAATCTAGGTGTCATATTCCAAAGTGACCTCTCGTTAGACGACCACATCAGCTCCACAGTCAAATCCGCCTATTTTCAGCTTCATAACATTGCTAAAATTCGGGCTTGTTTAGATAAAGATACCACGTCCAAATTGGTCCATGCATTCGTGACATCCCGTCTCGACTTCTGCAACTCACTGCTTACTGGCCTACCAGCATGTGCGATCAGGCGATTGCAGCTCGTGCAAAACTCTGCAGCTAGGCTTGTCTGTCGTGAGCGTCGCAGTTGCCACATTACTCTACTTCTCGCCGACCTGCACTGGCTACCAGTGAGGCAACGGATTGACTTCAAGGTTTTGTCGCTCACTTTTAGGTCCCTTCATTCTATGGCTCCAGCCTATCTGTCAGATATACTACCCCATCAGGCCAAGCATCGTACCACTCGCTTTTCGGAATCCAACAGTCTAGAAATACCTCATACAAACCTTAAATCCTCTGGAGACCGTGCATTTAGTTCATATGCTCCCAAAGCCTGGAACGTTCTCCCGACCTGCGTCAGAACATCCTCTGACCTGACCACATTTAAAAGGAACTTAAAAACACACCTATTTAGGACAGCATTTAGTGGGTCCCTGTGATTCGTCCTTGATGTGCTTATGCGTGCTGACACTGTGCATGCTGCCACTAACCACATTTGCATGCTGACCCTGTGCATGTCACCCCTAACCATATTATTCATTTCGTTTGTTTTTCAAGCATGATTTTACTTACCATTCAATTGCATTTCACTTTACAGCAAATGTGAAACGCCTAGAGAGAGATTAAGTTCTCTGAGGGCGCTTTATCAAGTGAATCAATATTATTATTATCACTGGCAAGGACTCAGTAGATGAGGTGATCTACTATTCGGTAATGAGGGGTACCTAGTCGTCTTCACTCAAGTATGTAACTTGGCCTCAATTATTTTCTCTTTGATGTTTTAGCATTCATTCCTCTCAAACCTAGGCGTAGCAGTTTTAACAAGATTGGTGTGGCGAAGCTTTTCTGAACCCTCACACAAATAAGCATTCTGGATCGTGTATCAACTCTCGTTATGTTGTGAACAAGTATTCTCGATTGCATGTTGACAACATAGCGTGTGCTAGCTGAACACGAGCGTGTGGCTGAGTTTGTGCATTCTCAATGTAATTCCCCAATATAATAACAGGCTACCCGAATGTATCGCATATCCACCCCAGCTTAAATATCAACATCCGGGGGGAGTTTTTCCGGGAGAAAATACTTAAAAGCTGAGATTCCAATAGCTGCAAATAGCTAATTACCACGAATCGACCCTGATAGTATGATCTATTTGCATTTTCTTAATTAATGCGGATTTATCAATCAAGATGCAGTTGGTTAAAACCGATAGCCTAATGCAGGATGCTCTGCCATCCAGCCCCCTTCACCATGACAAAGCATTGGTGCACATTAGGTTTGCCCGGTTGCTAAAATAAAACTGCCACATACCTGTGAAAAGGGGCACCACCTCTGGCTTTGGAGCCCACTCACTTATTTTCTGGGACATGCTGGTACATACGACTGCTATGAGCGAGTTACGCTTGCTATCTGGTATTTTGCCCACCCCCCCCCCCCGATAGAGGCGATATCACTTGACCAGGAAGTTGCCTCGCCCTGCCTCTGCGAACTCCATAAATAGTACTCCTTGCCGGCATTGTTGTTTGGTTAGCACAGCACGCAGAACGCTGGCACAGGACCAACACCAACTATTTATTATACTAATCACAGAGCCGAATGGAGCACGACTTCTTTCGCCCCCCTTCTCTTTCCCACTCGAGTGCCCTCTACTCGACCACGGCTGAGCATTGGCTGACCCCGATGGTGAATCCACCATCAGTTCACCAGCGGCTTATCGGCCTGCGTCCACGCCTCATTAGAGGCGGACCACAGCTGTGCATAGGCTCCTCTCGATGATGCTCCCAACAGCTGTTTAGGAAAGGATCGGTACCGGCCTGCATATAATCAAACCACAGGCACGAGGCGTGTGAAGATAACCACAGGCTGGTGGTGGGCGCCCTGTTAATTTTGTAACGTCAGCATGAATGACACCGCAGTTGCACGAGATGGCCCAATAGTTTCGTTGTGTGTGCGGGATGCATGCTGGTGCAGGAATTGGCTCAGAGCCTTGATACTAATGATACTTGATACTAATACGTATGCACTCTGCACATGCTACCAATAATTAAGCCATTTGACGGCTGCTGTGATTCATCGAGCACTCGTATATGTACGCGTTGAGAGAAACAAAGATTGTGTCTCGTTTACTGCTTATGTATGTGCTCGTGTCCGCGAGACTCCTCCAGAATAGCCACCACCGGAGCGATTGCTATTCAACAGTTTTGATGGCACCGTAGACCAATTAGAATCGTGACATCCAAAATCAGCCGGGAGCCCATATCGCGGTCTCCAATCTCAGGCAAACTGTACTAGTTCTCGGTATCCAAGCTCTAATTTCAGATGTTGCCTTTGAATTGAGCAGCACTTGCTACGAAGGTGTTTGTGTTGTAACAGCACCACTCAAAATTATCAAACATACGCCAGAGAGATAGGTTTGATGTCTAGCGATAACGGTAGTTAAGGCCATTGGCCAGTGGGATAGTCTAGTTACCGTTGGCTGTACGTAACTAAGGCGTCGGGCTCTGCCAAGCACGACTAATTACCCAGAAGGCACGATACTTTACCTATACCCCTGCCCAAAGGTTAGGTCACGGTCAATTACACTTATTGTCAATAGCCCTATGGTGGTTAGTAGCAGATCGGGGAAACTGAAACGGCAAAGTTCTAAGTCAGTCAGGTTATGAATGATATTATTCACGTTTAATGAATTGTAATTGCTCTGATTATATTATTCGAAAGTCTGTGGCCAAAGAGTATGAAAGTAGAAGCCGGATAATAGGCAGTTGTGCTTCGGAATTAGCTGACTTGGCACTAGACCTGAGTTGTGCTCTCAACCACTGAGTTCTAATAGAGCTGGCCCACTCAACGACAGCTGTCGAAAGCCTGTCACCCTCCGCCACTATCAAATTGACTTCTCAATGCCATAGATACGAACAAGTTTTTTAATGGTATATCGGGAAAAACTTAAAAACTGTATCCAACAATTGAATATTTGTTTAGGATACCTCCAGCTGCCGACTACGGCACATTCTTTCGAGCGGTCGTGGGCTGCTATTTCCGTGCTACTCACTCACTACCTCAACTGCTCTCCTGACTCTTTTGCTTCACACTTTTCTGTGGTGCGTGAGATGAAGTCTTTAGGCTACCTAATGCGTCCGAAAGCCGCTTAAGCTGTGCGTGGGCTATACAGAACTCTGCTGCATAACACCCATAGTTTTGTGGCTTTGTGGAGTTACAGATGGAGGAAGATTACAAGGAAAACACAAACATCTTAGCAATGGGATCGGAATTTTTGACTATTTCCTAATTAAAAGAGAAAGTTACATTCCAAGCTATGTCTAACCTGTAAGTAAATCCGAAGGAAAAATATCTATAAATAAAGAACTAACCGCTCTCACAATAATATGACTTGTGTCCCAACTGATTTAAACTTAGTATATCTAAGTGTTTAATTGCAGATAGTTGAGTTGCATACTTGTGACTTTTAAGCAGCTTTATTTCTTTGTGCCATGTAAAATCTACATGTCGGCTAATAATTCGCCTATCGCAGTGAAAATTCAAAGGGAAGTTCAACTCTGCTTGCTCATCACTGCATCAATTTATATCTGGTTTGGGTCGGACAATTATTAATTGCGATGACTGTTATATATGAGTATTTACAGAAAAGCGGCAGCAGATACGTATTCCGGAGGAGCTTCTGCTTAATTTCCATTTGCCCCTTTACTAGCTCCGTCTTTCGAGATCTCTCTTGCTGTCAAATGAAAGCAAATTTTCCAGCCACAGCCCCACAACCATGTTAATCTTGACACCGAACAACGAACTGTTCCACAGTGTAAACGTAGTTTATTCGACAATGGTTCACACTTGAGACCAGTTTGGGGATGTCCCAACTACGAACATTCGCCAGTATACACACACACACACATATATATATATACATATATATATAATTCCTTTGTTTAACAAGATGTGAGACCTTAATGAATATTCAGTCGCTGCGCATATACCTCGCGGCTCGAGCCATGACCTTGGTCATTGAATATATTCACGTTGACCTTGGTTAGAGGTGGAACCTCTTAATCACTGGGGTAAACCGCCACTATTGTTTCATCTCATATCTTTGCATTTTCCGCAATCATCACAGCAATGTTAAATAGTAGAGCTTGTAAAAATGAGGCTTGACATCTTTATATGATCAAGAAAGTGACAGCTGATACGATTTTCAAAACTGTCTCGCAGCTAGAAGCGTATTCAGCTGAATGGAAAGTTTATCAATTTTGAAGTAGATGCCAGCACCGCCAGTAATTCTATTTAAGACGTCTCGCAGGAATGGGATAAGCCATTGCATAGTTTAGTCACGGATAAACAAAAGACGTTTTCAAAACACTCTCCACTTGCGCTCGGCATTCTTTGAAGTGCCCTCTATCAATGTTCGGTATTCTTCAAGCCGAGAGTGCCTTGTATTCAGCTCAGGATGCATTTAGTTTGAAACTTGACTTTATCGCCTTGCCTAATCGTCTGAGCCGTAACGTAATTTCACTTCTCCACAGTTTGGTGAATATCCTCATTAGTGCATCAAACAGCGACGTTTGGGCTATCTTAGAGGATCTCAAACGTGACCTTATGCTTCAACAATCCAGAAGTCTGCAAAGAGCTCATGGATTTTTTTAAAAGAATATCGGGAACGTGAGTTTAGTCCAGTGAGGTGCCTTTTTTAGACATCCGTATAGCCAGTCTTCGGCAAATCACAGCCTGTTCCATTTACGTTGTTGCCAGAAGAGCTAAACCAGGCCTAAGATGCAGGCATCGTGACGATTGGTTGGCAGCCAATTCAGTTCAGTGAGTTTGGAACCCTGTTCATACCTGTCCGAAAGGTACAGCTTCCAAGGCAAATGAAGCCGTAACTTCCGAGTATGTCGAGATTCTTCGTTGACAATCACTCACTAGTTCATAGCACATCACTACCCTTTTAAGCTATATGAGTATTTGATCCAGAAATAAAGTGGTTGATAAGGTTTCGACTAATCAACTTGGCTGACGACTATAACTAAATTTCTCTAGTACTAAAACGTCAGCGGAGACTAGCCGCCAATACAAAAGAAAGAGTGCTGCTGCACATGTGCCTGCCGCTCAGCAATTCATCAGCTCCCGGCTATTTCAATAAAAAAAATGGGAAGACATACAGACAGACAGATAGACCAACAGACAGACAGACAGACAGACAGACAGACATACAGACCAGCACAAACTGCGGGATAAAACGTGTGAGAGAGAGAGTGAGGGCGGCGAGAGAGAGAGAGAGAGAGTGGGAGAGAGAAATTGAGAGTGAGGAGAGAGAAATTGAGAGTGAGGAGAGAGAGAGAGAGAGAGCGAGAGAGAGAGAGAGAGAGAGAGAGAGAGAGAGAGAGAGAGAGAGAGAGAGAGTGAATGAGAATTGAGCCAACGCTGGCGGGGGATCGCTGCGACCTAATACGCAACAGATGGTCTCATCAGACTAGGTTAAGCCAAGCTTCTAAGCTCTGTATTAGATAGTGCGGTCTAGCTAGCGCAGTGCGGGAAAGCAGATAGGAAGTCGCAAGGTGGCGATGTAGAACGTGCCGGCTTCGGTCTGGCATCCACGCTCTATGCATAACTGAAAGTTCGTAAGAAGCGTCGCATGGATTTACTGACTATCGCACAAGTGGCCGCATGAGTGCATCCCACATTATTTGGATCAAGAATGCGTTGAGACGCAAAAGTCGTAATGAGCATAAGCGAATATTGGTTCTGATAAACTCCCATAACGTCTGTATTTACCATGTTACTTGAGCAGATTACACAACGAACCTGTATCGACCGTGTACTATTTAACCAAGACAAAGTAAATAGCGAACATTATAAGTCCTCTTCGCTGCATACGCAAACACTGTTTTCCATGAAGTTTTGGGTGAAGCTCGCTAACACAGAGAAGCCAAAAGACTTGGTTTGCTAATGCTTGCGTGGCCCCCGAGCCATACATTAGGATTACCCGCTCATTGGCTTGGAAGCAGCCGCTTGCGGAATGTCGCAATGTAAAGCTGAATGCGACTCAGATCGGTCGTTCCGCCTTAACCCCAGCTCTCGCGCCGCTCAGAAACGCAGCGCCGGCGTCCTGAATTTCAAACGGGCCAGCCTTTCCGACAATGGGAGGCTACGTACGCATCGGTGCTGGTAACAATTAATAATACACATTGGGAGGACACGCATTCCTTATTATTGGTCATGGCTATCGTTCCGTGCGTCGCCGATGGTATCTGCGGCGACGGCCGCGGTGACGACGCCAGAGTTTACAGCGAAGCTCTCGTCCGCGGCAACAGTAAGTCGTCCAGTATTAGCAAGCGTGGGGTGGCTCTGTCCAGCTGACCCTGGTCTGAATAGCAGGTTATTTGTCATCGTGTATCGTAGGGAAGATACAAGGTTTCCCTCCGCTGCAGCTCCTCAGCGACTGCATCATTAGTAAATACTTCTGTAGTTGTGCGTCGGGTGGGCTCGTAGCTTGAGGGTAACAGTTCTTATATGATACCGCTTTGCCTTGGATCTTGGCGAGAATCGACTGCCACGTGTCAAGCAGAAGCTTCGCTGGCTTGGCACGTTTTAGCACTGCTGTGATTACGAGTAAAGCCAACATGTGCTGGTCGCAGTTACCAGCTCTTCTGAAAAGTTTCAAATAATTTTCAGGTATGCCTTGTATTGCAATAACCTAATTGCCGCGTTTGGTCTCACAAAAACACTGTTACGAGCTCTCTTACGTAGTCGAGATCTAGTCTATGCCCTGAGCCCATCGCACTGTGAGTGCTAGACCCTAGTTCGAAGTCGGGTGATATTGATTGAGACATCAGCATCAGTTCAACAGACCACTGAACCAACCAATCGGTCTCGTGCCTATTGGACTGTATTAGAAAGCTCCGAGCTAACACAACGTTACACCGTTGCTTGTGCAAGCAGAGGAACATGCCTGGCCAATCTTAGGGGATGCCTAGGTTGATGCCTAGGTGTCGACCTAGGTCGACCCACCAGAACAAGTGAGGAATGCAAACGATCGGCTGCATGCTGGCTGTAGGAGCTTGAGTGAGGTTTCTCGTGACTCGTGCTTGAAAGCAGCCTTTTTGCAATTTCAGTGCAAGTGGTCAACGGTGAAATAAAAAAGATTCCCAGGCCTCTCAACGCTTTCATGCTCTTTTCTAATGAGATGAGAAAGCAGCTGAAGCAGCAGTATCCCGGTGAGCCTAACAACATGATCAGCACCAGGTGAGTTGTCGTGCAACATATCCCTGAAGAATTGCCGTCTGAATTATAAAGTGTTAAAAACTTCAGAACTTATATATACACGTATTAACTTTCGGTGTTACTTCTCTATCACAAAAATGACCTCTAAGCAGTAAAAGTCCCCAGGTTTACCTTGGGTCGTGCTCTTGTAGCGTAACACTGTATCTGGAGTATGTAGACCTCGTTGCACGAAAGCATAACACATGTTTTATTGACCGCACGATAACAGGCCATGCTTGATTTCATCGCATGTTTAACATGTGTGAGTGCATCTGTGTGCGTGTACACGTGTGACCCTCTACACGGAGAAGCTGCGAAGCTAAGTCGTTATCGGTGCTTGGTCTCTGTGTCGAGATCTGGTGGTGGCCAGCAGCTGGCAAAACTCTGATGCTGGTGCTAGGCGAGACTAACCTTGGCCTTGAGCATAACCATAGGTGATGCATGATACACAGCTATATGGTTTTCTCTATGTTTGCACTACGCATGTTTTAGAAACTCTGTCATTCCTTCACGATAGTGGTTGTTGGCTAAATCTATCTGTCTTCTATATCAGCCTGTAACTCCCGAAAGCCACAAAACCTAATTGACTATTATGCTAGTGACTATTCTATAGCTCATCCAACCTAAAATCCAATCACAGTATCAATGCTTTATAAGGCGACATGCACAAAGTCAGAACGACCGAGGGGGAGAGAGACTGATAGATAGAGAGTAACCTTCATGTCAGCATGTGCATCTGTGTGTACATGGGTATTCGTGAGGGCACATTTGTGAGTGCCTAAGTGTATGTGTGTGTGTCTCCATGAGAGATGTGTGTTTGCACGAGCATTGTGTTTACATGCATGTGTGTGTGCACGTGCGTGTGCATGTATGTGCATCTAGGTGCATGTGTGTGTGCTTGCGTGTGAGTGTGCTTGCGTGTGAGTGTGCTTGCGTGTGAGTGTGTGTTTGTATGTGTGTGTGTGTGTGTGTGTGTGTGTGTGTGTGTGTGTGTGTGTGTGTGTGTGCATGCATGCAAATTTCTGTAAATTTATGTGTAAGTGTCTGTATGAGTGAGTGTGTATGAGTGTGTGTGCTGTGTGTAATATTAAGCATTGGCACATGACTTCTTATTGGCAGAGTAGCGAGCAAGCTTGTAGTAACAGCTGCTCTTGGTTGCTACAGAAGAAATAAGGTATTAGTCATTGCTGAGCTTTTTATGCTTAGATGTGAAATATGTCTGGCAAGATAACTGCACGATCTTTAAAGCAGGGCATTTTGATCGGATCTGTCAGCATCAGTGAGGAATCGTCAATACTAAGTAACCGAGAGCAAAGTTTTCTATACATCTGTAGCCCCCGGAGAAGAGTGGATGCGTACAATATCTGCAGCAAGTTAAAGTCTGTCATTTTTGAAGTAATAATAATAATAATAATGCACTTGATAAAGCGCTCTCAGAGAACGTAATCTCTCTCTAGGCGCTTTACATTTGCTGCAAAGGGAAATGCAATTAAATGGTGAGTAAAATCATGCTTGATAAACAAACAAAATGAATAACATGGTTAGGGGTGACATGCACAGGGTCAGCATGCAAATGTGGTTAGTGGCAGCATGCACAGTTTCAGCATGCATAAGCACATGAAGGACGAATCACAGGGACCCACTAAATGTAATGTAATGTATCTCCGTCAGTAACTCCACAAAGTCATATAGACCGTGTGGGTATTACGCAGGAGAGTTTTGTATAGTGCACTCACAGCCTAAGCGGCTTTCGGTATGCATTCGGTAGCCAACAGACTTCGTCTCACGCAACAAAGAGAAAGTGGGAAGCATAGCAGAGTTAGGGGAGCAGTTGAGGTAGTGAGTAGCATAGAAGTCGCAGTTCAGGACCGCTGAAAAAGATGTGCCATAGTCGGCAGTTGGAGAGTAGATGTCGTTGCGTAAGAAATGCTGTCCTAAATAGGCGTGTTTTTAAATGGATAGATAATTAAACCATTTCTGTATTTACTATTACTTTACTTATCACTACTATTATTATCGCTAAGTTTATTGGAATGTGCATTTTAACTAACCCGATATATTGCATGGAAGAAAATGTGAGCTCCCAACCTACTACTGTGTGGTAATATGATTACCCTAGTAGAAGCAGGATATAACAGTTATAATCATGTGGATTAAGTTGGCTAACCTGACAAGTGTATGCTTGCCAAGCAAATTTCTCAATGTGACTTTGTGTTCAATGTTTTTTCAGTGGATTTAGCAATGTAAGACATGTTTTCAGCTGCTCAACCAGCAGATGGCATACTGCGACAGATGTGCCTTTCTTTTGCAGAGTGCTATTCACAAAGCACATATTGCACTACATTGGATTGACTAGAGCGAAAATAGTGCATGCAGCAACCAAATGTAGCTGCTTCATAGGCATCTTTTGGTGATCGTCTGATCACTTTATCGGAGAAACATTATAGGCACCATCGGCTCGATAAAGGCATACTGGCCTGTAGCCTAGTGCTAACAAAATCAATCAAGATCAAATTTCGTGTTCTCTTCTGGCAGCATCTATATAGCTGGTCTCTTTTGCAACATTATAGTAATCGTGGTGTGGCTGCAGATTTTGCTAGACATTCCCTGTGCAAAGTTTATTTAATATGTTCATAGGTATATGTGTGCATGTGTGCGCTTGCACGTCGACACACACACACACACACACACACACACGCACACACTTGCATACATGCACCCGGTGCCCCGAATACATTTCTGCTTGAGCATTGGCATGTATGGCCCTGTTCAAATGCTGGATGTATGTGTGCATATTTTTATCTATGTGTGCACGTAACACGTGCATAGTCTGAGTATGTCAGTTACCTTCCAAGTGCATGTAGGTATGGTTTGTGTGGGTAGGTGCTTGTGATTATGACCATCGTTGATTGAAGTAGATGTGCTAATTCTCAAGGGCATAGATAGGACGTAGCAAGGATCTAAATTTCAAACTGGAGTAGAATAGTAGGAGATGAGAATCTTCTACTTGAAGTCTGAGTGGATATGTTCTGTAGGCCCTCTAAAAAACACTGTAACTCCCCAACTGGAACTAGCCTTAAGCTGAGCATCAAAGGCACACTTGTGAAACTTCTTTCGACTCACTGCCTAAAAGAAATGTGTACCACATTTTACGGGTCTCCAGCTGCGAATCAAATGCAAGCTCAACAAAGCTCGCAAGACCTGTCTAAGAAATAAATTCCATACTAACTCATTAGAGACATTATCTTTAAACTGTTCGCCTTTTAAAAATTGTAGTTCATCTGAAAATAAGAGCTGTCTGTGTATACTGAGGGAGGGTTGGTCTAGTTGTTTATTTAGCCCATCTAAATGAGCACCCTCGCTTACACACGCGCACACACTCACACACACACACTCACGCACGCACACACACACACACACACACACACACACACACACACACACACACACACACACACAAACACACACACACATATGTATATATATATACATATATATATAAGTATATAAACCTACATATATATTGCACTTACATAGCACCCTGAGAGAACGTATTCTTCATTCAGGTGCTTCACATAGCCCACAACTTGGGTCATCAAATGCATTTACCTTGACCTTGGTTGAGGCAAGCACCAGCTCGGCAGCTTCTCACTAGAGAAACCCCTACTGGCTCTTCTGAAGCCTTGCCTTCCAGCAAGTGTATAAAGCTGTATTCCATGTCTTGTGAAGTAAAAGTAGAAGTCAGCAGATTCATTACCTCATTTATATAGCTGGAGTAAAGCCTTGTGGGGCTATCACCCTCTCACCCAAGCTGTGGCAATCGGTAGCTGCCAGTTGCTAGTCTTGAAACCCTGACTGGACTCGTGAAGTGCAACACACCCTACCCCTTGGCTGTGACTTAAAAGTTGGTAGCCCTCAGTGGATGGAATAGTTGCCACTCAGCTTATGCCTTCTCTTAGGGTGTGGGTGCTTGAGCAGCTGCTACTTTGGTTGGGGCAGCCTGGCCCCCAACCTTTCAGCTGGGCCCCTGGAGTAGTTTGCCCCTACTTGTTTGCTGCTGCCTGGCACATGGCGCTTATAAATCGCATTCGCATAGGGTAAGATTCGGGCATCTGTTATACCGGACTAATTATCAAATACAAAATGCCACCCGATTCTTGCAGGATTGCATTGGGGGTTAGTGTAGGACGAGTGGGCTGCCGCTAGGCACATTCACTTGGCTTTCGAATCTCAGCCATCATCCACTACCTTCTCCTGTTCCTGGATAAGGAGCTGGCGTGGCTGATAGCACCAAGTGTATAGCTGCTGCTGCTCCCTACCTCTTCGAAAATGTGTGTGTATACGTGTGTGTGCTTATGTGCGTGAGTGTGTGCTTGCTTGTGTCTATAAACTGGAAGTGGTGAAGTTTCTCACAGCATTGCTAGGCCCATGCGAATCGTCCTTTAGGTGCCGACTCTAAGTGTGCTTTCTCTTACCAATCAACATACTTTCTTTACAGCATATGTAACATACCTAGAAATCGATTTAGTTCTCCTTAGGTGCTATTCAAATGTATTGTTATTATTTTCATTGTTATTATTGCACATTATTTATTGTTATCTAATGTATCTCCCTCTGTAACTCCACAAAGTCACAAAGACTGAGTGTGTGTTGCACAG